>OX422144.1:167232229-168681224 GCA_949129095.1 Volucella bombylans | reverse complement strand
TTACCTGTCCTTGAGTGGAAACATTTGTCCAATTTGCCATTAGCTAATCCGGCATACAATGTTCCAGGGAAAATTGATGTCCTGTTAGGGCCGGACGTGTACACCTCAATAATTCGCGAAGGTTTAGTGAAGAGACAAAAGGGGTCCCCTGCAGCACAACGGACTGAATTAGGCTGGATCCTTGTTTCACTATCCAAAATCACTTTAACTCTTTAGATGCACAACTTAGGCAATTCTGGGAATTAGAATAAAATCTCGATGGTAGGAAACTATCACCGGAGGAGCAAAAAAACAACATTTCTCAGAGACGGGAGATACGAACTCCCATTCAAGGATGGAACTCGCCCAGACTTGGGGAAATCGAAGACGGCAGCCATGGTGAGATTCTTTCAAATAGAAAGAAAGAAAATGCTACTGGAAGCTTACAAAGGGTTGACATATAGGGACTTGACAACTTTGAATTTAATTTGTGAACGCACTCTTTCACTAATCATCAAACTGTCACTGTCAATTTATTCAGTAAACTCAAGACTTTCATCATGGTAAAGTACACGAACGAGCAACGTCTGCAAATTATAAAAATTTTCTACCGAAATTCGGAGTCGGTGACTGCAAGTTTAAGAGCGTTAACTCCAATTCTCGGTCGTAATTCTCGCCCTAGTAGACAGGCAATAACACGTTTAGTGCAAACATTTGAGTCTACATATTCGTTGTGTGATGTTGCCGTGTCAGTGAGACAACGGGTTGGTCGAAGTGTCGAAAATATCGCTGCCGTTCAGGCGTCCGTAGCAAACGATCCAAATCAGTCAATTTCATGGTGTTCTCAAGAATTCAGCATCGCACAGACCACATTATGGCGTATTTTGCGTAAGGATCTTGGTTTACACCCATACCAGATGAAGCTGACTCAAGAATTGAAGCCGATGGACCATTTGAAGCGACGTACGTTCTCCGATTGGGTTCTGGAGAAGATGCGCCAAGATGATGAATTTCATCGCAAAATCATCTTCAGTGACGAAGCTCATTTTTGGCACAATGGGTTCGTCAATAAGCAAAATATGCATTATTGGTCGGGTGAAAATCCACACGTGCTTCATAAATCACCACTTCATTCACAAAAATAACTATTTGGTGCGATTTGCAAGCCGGCGGCGTTTGCATTTCGACGACGATAACGATCGCCACGTTGCTATGAATGATCAGCGTTATCGCGCCATGATCACCAATTATTTTTGGCCCGAATTGGAAGATATGGACTTGGACGACATGTGTGTTTTTTTTTGTTTTTTTTTTTATAATCAGCGCGCGCTCGAGGGGTTTGAGTATCCTTAAAGTGATTGTACACAGCGCTGGCAGAGGAAATTTAGGGAGGAAGAAAAGAGAAGTACCGATGTACATTGTTTTTAAATGTTTGCAAATTATAACGACCAGGAAATACAGAGATCGGCAGGGCAATCCATAAGCGAGTTGTACGGCTTAGGAACGAATCACGATATTTTAGAGTACGTCCGAAAATGGGCTTGAGGGTATACTGATGAGCATTCATAGCGAGACGGGTGTTACCGTTGAAAGTTTGAATGGACGGAATGCTACTGGCAATTTCACTGAATCGCTGATGGTGGTAATAGCGATAAAACTAAGTGGGAGACGAGACATTTCGTCGGTGTTCGAGGGTGTCCATTGACTGCGTGATGTTAGCATCACCTATGAGTTTTATCGCACGGTTTTGAATCTTATCTAACAGGTGCAGGGATGTTTTAGGCACACCTGAGCAGATATGTGCATTGTACTCCAATTTGGGCAGATGAATGCCTTATGTATTGAGGCCAACTCAGAAGAGGAAAAGTATTTCTTACATCGTTTGAGGAAACCTAGACATTTCGCAGCATTTTTGGCGACATCAAATATGTGGTCATTCCAACGTAAGTTGTCATTGACACACATACCGAGAATGGAAAGTTTTTCGGTTTCGACGATGCAAGTGCCATTCATAGATAATGGCTGGGTGTTTAAATTTCGCTTTAAAGACAGCAGACAGCATTGTGTTTTGGAAGCATTAAATTCCACTCTATTGATAGTTCCCCAATTGGTTATGCTGTTGATATCGGAATTTAATGAGCTTAGCATACGCTGCCGTTCTCGTTCTACAGCCGAAGAGCAGGGCCGTGAGTCCGGGAGCAAATATGAAAAGCAGAGAGTACTGTCATCAGCAAAGGAATATATTGGATTAGAAGTAGCAGACAAGAGATCGTCAATGAAAATTAAAAAGAGTGTAGGTGACAGAACAGAGCCCTGGGGCACACCAGCATTTATTTTGTGAATATCAGACTTGAAACCGTCCAAAACAACTTGAATTGAACGTTCCGAAAGGTAATTTCTAATCCATTGATGAAGAGAGTCGTGGTTCCCAAATGCAGACATTTTCGACAAAAGAGCCTGATGCCAAACTCTGTCGAATGCCTTAGAATGTCAGATTGATGTATGCTTTGGTCCCACTTGTCGCTGAGACACGTCATCAAATCCCCAGTGGATCTGTTGCTACATAAACCGTACATCCGGTCATTGAGAAGTTTTCGTGTTTCGAGATATCTGAGGATTTATCAGAGTCTCCAAGACCTTGAAAAGAAGGAACGTAAGTGCAATGGGTCTGCAGGAAGAGAGAGAAGAAAATTCGCCTTTTTTAGGGACGGGCTGGACAAATGCTGTTTCCATCTGCTCGGGAAGAGTCCTAAAGAGTAGGATTGATGAAAAATCTTGCGCAGTGGTTTTGCTAGCGTGGAAGAAAACCTCTTCAGAAGAAGGGGATATATACGTACCATCTGGACGGATTTGTGTATATTAAATTTTTTAAGTACTCTTGCTACTACATGAGTGCGAAAGTGGATTCCTCCCATTGGAGATTCGACGCACTAAAGTGTACGCGGAGACAAAGCCCAATCTGGAATTGTGGAGCTTCAGCAGGCAGATTGGCCTTGTCTAAAGAGCTGACAGCTGGAATGTAATGTAAATGAGGGTGAAGCAGAATTTGTGATGTTTTTGATAAACGACGAAAAGCCTTTACTACCTTTGGGACATTGTAGTATTTGTTGTCTCAACTTTTGGTCGTATTAAAATTTCGCACGCTTAAGAAAGACGTTGCAGTCATTTCTGGCTTATTTAAATTGTTTTCGGTATTCCTCGGTCGGGTTGGCCTGGAAGGACCGAAAGAACATTTCTCTAACCCTAACAGAATCTTTACAGCTTGAGTCGTACCATGGCTTTTCTTTTGGTTTAATACTCTTCATGCGATGAGGGATAAAGGATCTCATCAAAGATCAAAGAGAATGGTGTCTGTGATCATATCATGTCGTTATCGAGGAAACATAACGACCAGTTAAAATTGCTAAAGAAGCTGTTAACACCGTTCCAGTTGGCTTTCTCGTATTGCCATGCGGTTCTTTTAGGAATTTTTTCTCTATCTGCTTTGACACAATGTTCCGACGAGCCTAGAGGGGAGAGCCTAGTTTTTAAGCTAGTATTAAGCCAAATAAATGCTGGTGTTAGCCCACCAAAATTAAGTGTTTAGGTACTAGATGATGAATTGGAAAGAGCATACCTTCTACCTAAAGCAGTATCTCAATGGACACATCAAACACCTCTGTAATCTTAGTATCTACTGTACTCTACCCATTTTTAAGGTTGTCTACAATTGTTTATTGAAATCAAAGCTGCAATTCGGACAATCTTATTGCGGGGAACGTACTCGTATTTCAAAAATATAGAGTCTTTACTGAGAAAACAAACACGCGCTGTCAGAATTGTGTGTAATGTAAATCGTATAACTTCTAGATTTGCGCTGTTCAAAAGGTTGGGAATTCTTCTGTTAAGACGTCTTTACTGCAATAAGGTCTTACAAAATAGCAATGATATGCAATATTTTTTCGTTCATAGGTTTACTACTTAAAGCAACATTTGGTAAGAGATCAAATCAAGTCATAAGCACCAAAATCTAACGAAGATCTCGCTGAATTAAAAGTAAATTCCCTTAGAGACCCAGCTCCTTAAGACGAGCAACCTTAAATACGACATTCTGATAGACGAGTATTTTTTTTTAGTACCAACTAAAAGTAACTCTTAAGCTTTCCACAATGAATTCGTTTCTCTGAATCGGACTAAGAAAAGACACCACCTCAATTCCAAAAATTACCCATAAATACATTTTTTTTTCTAATCGTATCCGCTTAATTCTTCCAGGTGCACGATTATCTTAACCAGCACATCCACATTAACAGCATAATATGCATGTAGATGTGTGTTAATCAGCAGTCGGGCGCCGTCCTAGCAGTATCTATTACAATTGCACAGATGTACAAGTATAAAATGCGCAAACTGCATGCATGTTGCAACATATTGTCTCCACCAACGAACGAAAAGTTTAGGTAAGTACGAGTATGCCACACTATAGGCAGGGCGTTGCTAGCCTATTTTGCAGCTGCAACACCATCACTTCAATTCTGAACCAATCCTATCTATTTCATCGGTCTGTTTATAAAGTGCCTGTTTGAGCAAGCAGCTCATTCTTATCTTATAGTAAGAGGTATCTACTCGTACTTCGACTTCGCAACGCGTGATTATTGGATTGGGTGTGGTAAAATGCCTGGCGCTACATACCAGCTACCACGAATCGTTGTGCATGTGCGATGTCCACTACCAAGGTCAAAACAAATTTATATAAAAAAAAAAACAAAACAAAACAACAACAGCAAGAATTGCAATTCCGGACATCAATGCTCGTTAAAGATTGGAAAGAAACGTCCTTGAAATCTTAAAAAAAAAATGTATTCATACTAAAGACGTCCATTGTGTAACTGGCTTATCATTTTGATCTGAATTTGCCCCCAGGACCCCCGGATTTAATACATTGAAAGCCACCGCTTTTATTATTAATAGTAAATACCGCTTGTAGTTGAATGGCAGCTTACTCGTATTTGAATTCTTCGCCAAAGTCATCAGAAATTTTTTGAAAATTGAGGAAAAAAAAAAACAAAAACGTTTTATGCTCTAAATGAGCATTCATCCAATGATACGAGTACACTTCCTTCATATTCATATGCACAAGTTCATCGAATAATCCTCTGAAAATGGCATAGTAATCCGAAAAAAAGGAATGATCACGATCTTTCCGGTGGGGTGACTTCACGGAATTATAAGCATTTCTCATAATAACTTTATTACAAATCACTTAGGACCATTATGGTTGGTGGTGCAGACGAACGAGTGGAGTGGACTAAGCAACTAAGCAAGCACAAAATCTCAAAGCGTATCATCATCCCAGAAATCCAAGATCATGCACGTGACTGGGGATTCATTTTGTAATGGGATCACCCTAACAATAGAATGATTTATTGCGAAAATTTTCAAAGTCTTAACATTGGCGCTTGCTTTGAGAATGCTTCTTTTTTTTTTTTGCTTTTATTTGTTTTCGTACTTTTGTATCTTTTCTTCTGCTGTTTCTTCTTCTGCTGCTGCTTTTTTTTGGGTTCCCTCTCCGATCACTGATCGTGAGGATTGAGCTGTTTGTGAAATCAGCACATACTCGTGTGATATTACAAAGTCATTCCCTATCGTTGCTGACTCATTCGTCTAAAATGAATTTTCAGTTATTTGTCATGTTAAAACTTATGCACTACACAGGCGTAATGTACTTATTGTGGCTGAGATCAAAAACAAAAGAGTTGAGTAGCGAACTTTTTTTTTCTTTTATTATATTTGCTGTACGAGTAGTAAACAGACTACCGCGCGACGCATCATTTAAAATGGCACGTAATCTCTGTCGGAGGAAATTAAGACATCAACGTACTTCAGTCAAATGACGCTCATTATGGACAATATATTTTATAAAATTACAGTCGGTTGGTAATGCTCGCATTACGTTCGATTGCACATTGGACATCGTAAAATTGAATTTAATTTTCACATTATTTTCATTTAACGATATGAGTTCGCACCGCGATATTATGTGCGGCAGTGTATGGAGACTGTGAAGTTAAGTCTTATCGAAATCGTATCGAGATTCAGATAGTCCTACATAAATATGTATGTATGCATGTATGGTATATGTCGAACAACGGTAGAGTTTACACGCTTGGTTAACTGGTTAAACAGAGTGCACCGATAGGCAAATATTCATTTTCGATGGTCAATCGTCGACATACTAAGTGGACTACGTATAAACGCTGTCTACATAACTTACATGTGTGACACGCTGCAGTACTATGTGCTCGTATCTGTAGTGCCTTGAATCTCAATGAATATGAGGAAGTTTAAGATGTCGATACACAAGAGACCAATAATAACGCCGATCTGCATCGTCGGGGCTTACTTTTTATTCCTTTTTAATGTGAGCTGCCAGATCGCTTCGACACCGCATCGGTGTGTTGCGTTAAACGTTATGATTCTGTTAGGTTATTATCCAATCTACGCTTGATTATTATTGTAGTTAAGTAAATTAGTTTGTATTAGCTTCGAATTAAATTATGTCGTTGTGATTGAAATATTGCAGCACTTGCACTTGTGCGCCATTGCCTTCGAAGGCAGAGCAAAGCAGTTCTGAGAAAAGCAATTGTAAGCAGAGTGCCAAAATCTAAAAAGGTATTCTAATTTCATTTAGCTCTGGGTTATCCCATTATTTTATGTTTCTCCCTCAAAGTCCATTACGACTGATGTTGATTTCTTTATAGTGCTGGCGTTTTAATATTTTCTTCGGCTGAAGCTCGATATTAGTGAAAAAAAATTAAAATTAATATTATTTTAGCTGTGTTAGTTTTTTGAGGTTAAAGTCGAGAAGCCAACACAACCTTCATCAACATCGTAAGCTGATTTGGACCTTTTAACAGCACCGTGATAAATGAGACAGCTTTAATTTGGTTGCAGCGCCGCCGACCAAGCAAAGCTTATCCGAGCTGAATGTTGGCAAATACCATGAACGAGGATTTTCAAACTTAAATTTTGTTGTCCTAGCGCACAATCTCTTCGTTCTGCTTGAAGCGTTTTAACCCAGAATCAGAGGTCATAAAAGTTATGAAGAAAACAACGTAAAAATAGCATCTTTTCCTTAGTTCCACCAGTGCAACCACTCGGTAGAATAGTAATATTGCACCATGCGTGTATTTTTTTTTTTTTTTTTTATAATGAGCGCGCGCTCAAGGGGTTTGAGTACCCTTAAAGTGATTGTACACAGCGCGGGCAAAGGAAATTTAGGGAGGAAGAAAAGAGATGTACCGATGTACATTGTTTTTAAATGTTTGCAAGTTATAACGACCAGGAAATACAGAGATCGGCAGGGCATTCCATAAGCGAGTTGTACGGCTTAGGAACGAATCACGATATTTTAGAGTTCGTCCGAAAATGGGTTTGAGGGTATACTGATGAGCATTCATAGCGAGACGGGTGTTACGGTTGAAAGTTTGAATGGCCGGAATGCTACTGGCGATTTCAGTGGAGCACTGGTGGTGGAAATAGCGATAAAACAAAGTGAGACACGAGACATTTCGTCGGTGTTCGAGGGTTTCCATTGATTGACTGATATTAGTATCATCAATAAGTTTTATCGCACGGTTTTGAATCCTATCTAGCAGGTGCAGAGATGTTTTAGGAGCATCTGACCAGATGTGGGAGTTGTACTCCAATTTTGGGTGGATGAATGCCTTATATATTGAGGCCAGATCAGAGGGGGTAAACTATTTCTTCCATCGCTTGAGGAAACCTAGACATTTCGCAGCATTTTTGGCGGCATCAAATATGTGGTCATTCCAACGTAAGTTGTCATTGACACACATACCGAGAATGGAAAGTTTTCCGGTGCCATTCATGGATAATGGCTGGGTGTTTAAATTTCGCTTTAAAGACAGCAGACAGCATTGTGTTTTGGAAGCATTAAATTTCACTCTATTGATAGTTCCCCAATTGGTTATGCTGTTGATATCGGAATTTTATGAGCTTAGCATACGCTGCCGTTCTCGTACTACAGCCGAAGAGCAGGGCCGTGAGTCCGGGAACGAATATGAAAAGCAGAGAGTACTGTCATCAGCAAAGGAATATATTGGATTAGAAGTAGCAGTCAAGAGATCATTAATGAAAATTAAAAAGAGTGTCGGAGACAGAACAGAGCCCTGGGGCACACCAGCATTTATTTTATGAATATCAGACTTGAAACCGTCCAAAACAACTTGAATTCAACGTTCCGAAAGGTAATTTCTAATCCATTGAAGAATAGAGTCGTCGATCCCAAATGCACGCATGGTCGACAAAAGAGCCTGATGCCAAACTCTGTCAAATGCCTTAGAAATATCAAGTGCAACTATCTTGCTTTCGCCAGATTGATGTAAGCTTTGGTTCCACTTTTCGGTGAGACATGCCATCAAATCACCAGTGGACCTGTTGCTACGAAAACCGTACTGCCGGTCATTGAGAAGTTTTCGTGTTTCGAGATATTTCATGAGCTGACGATTTATCAGTGTTTCCATGACCTTGGAAAGAAGGGACGTAAGTGCAATGGGTCTGTAGGAGGAGAGAGAAGATGATTCGCCTTTTTTAGGGACGGGCTGGACAAATGCTGTTTTCCATCTGCTCGGGAAAAGTCCTAAAGTGTAGGATTGATGAAAAAGCTTACGCAGTGGTTTTGCCAGCGAGTAAGAACACCTCTTCAGAAGAAGGGGAGATATACCATCTGGACCAGCGGATTTATGTATGTTGAGATCTTTAAGTACTCTTGCTACTACACGAGTGCGAAAGTAGATTCGTCCCATTGAAGATTCGACGCACTCAAGTATAGGCGGAGACAAAGCACAATCTGGAAGTGTTGAGCTGGCCGCAAAGTGTGGAGCTTCAGCAGCAGATTGGCCTTATCCAAAGAGCTGACAGCTGGAATGTCATTGTGAATGAGCGTTGGGATGGAGGATGAGGCGGAATTTCTAATGTTTTTGACGAACGACCAAAAATTTGTATTGCCTTTGGGACATTGCAGTATGTTTTGTCTCAGTTTTTGGTCGTATAGGAATTTCACATGCTTAAGAAAGGCGTTGCAGTCATTTCTGGCTCGTTTGAACTTTTTTCGGTTTTCCTCTGTCGGGTTGGTCTTGTAGGACCGAAAAAAATTTTACAAAAAAATCAGTCACGCAAAATTCGGAATTCTGAATGAATGTTATTTTCGTGTTAAACAAATTTAAACTTACCAACCTGTGCTCTTTTATTTAAGTCGAGAAATATAATACGACAGTTAATACCATCTCTTGAAGATTTTGCTCTGCTCAGTCCTTGCCCGAACCTTTGCATAACATTTTTGTATTTTAAGATATGTTTAACGGACACTAATCGTTTTTATGTTGAGGCCTCTTACTATCCTACCATTTGAAGTAAGCAAAAATTGTAGGTTTCTCTCTCTGTGCAATCTGTGCACGGCATGATATAGTGATAGGTTTCCAGTACCTGAAAAGCAGCAGAAGTAATTATGATGCCCAAAGCAGGAGCAGAGCCTCAGTAACGATCATCCTATAGAACAATGTTATTTCTTATACAAACATAGACAAACATATCCTTGCTGGTAAAAATACAATTCGAAAAGTTGAATTTTTTTAAAGAGATACTTGGACCATAAACCAAGTACATTGAGCTATCAAATGCATCGAAAAAGCTTTAAATAATGAAATGGTATGCCATTACGTGTTTTCGGATGTTGTAAAAATGTTTGGCAAAGTTTGGCACGCAGGTCTCCCTATAAAGTAAAATTAATTTTTCACGAGAATACAGAACTATATTTTATCCAAGAATAAATGTCAGTACAGGGAAGATAGGACATTTGCCTCTTAGTCTGGTTGCAATAACATGCATAAATGTGTCCCTCTTTAAAGCTCTCATAGGGTTGCCAAGGTGTATATTATGAATCACCGCAAAGAGAAAGAGCATTTCGCTTGGGTTACCATCTCCTCACTTAAAATAAACAAATATAAAAATTGCTGAACGATATAAATTTCATTTAACTTTTTCCTCGCCATCCAGGGTCCCATATAATTTCCATTTTGCTAGAAAATTCGATTCCACTCTCCAGTCATCAATGGTTGAGACTTTGCTATTCAAGTATCGAAATCTTCTGCTCTGTAAATCTAGATGTCGCTACTCACATTTAAGTGGTTATCACAATATGATCACTAATTGCACAGTCAATGAATTCTAGTTTCGAAACACCACGAAAATAATCCTTTTTTTCTTAAACACAACATTAACACCGACACAACAGAGTAATTTGAACCACTATTATTTACCACAATATCACTAAAACGCACATAGTCCAACAATAATGTGGTCACTTATTGCAGTGCTTTGTTGCAATGCATTAAAATAGCGCGCGAATAAAATTTAAAATACAAAGTCGAAAGAAATGGTTTGACTACATTTTAACGGTTTCTCAAAAAGAGGAGAAAAGAAAACGCAAATGACAACACCACCACACATATTATTACAAACGAATTCATTTTTGTGTTCTCAAAAGCTTCAAATCCCATAAGCTCTGTAGCAATAACACTGAAAAATCAGTAACGATGTGCTAACATTTGAGAATGGTAACACTGCTTTGATGAGTTTATTTTCAATGCACAGCCAGCAGTAATGGCGAATGGTGATTTTATGATACGGCTACCGGGCAAGCAAGTCATAGGGTGACTGTGGTTAAATCTGAAAATAATTACTACAACAATTGTACACAAAGTTCAGTGGCTTCCTTTGTGTTTCAGTGGTAATGTGCCATTGAGTCCACCTAGAGGCACCACTGTTAGCAAAAAACCTTTCCCATAAGCCCTGTACGGACATGTTTTGTTGGATAAGGTATAGTACTTGTGTGGTATATTACGACTCCTGGTCATGCAAGGCTATTGATGCGAGTTTTTTTGACGAGTGACATCGCTGTACTGCTCGTAGAGTTCGCTGTTATGTACATCTCCTTCTTTGATCTACGGAAACGGAAACAAAAGTGGCTCCAACAATCTTCTGATCAAAACGATCAAGAATATCTTCATCCATTGTGGTCTGATATAGAATCTCCGTAGTACCCTCTGGCAAAGCTTTATTACTCGATTGGGTCCATGAATTGGAAAGTTTAACTTTTCGTTGAATTTCTAATGAAGAGTCTATTATGACGATATGTCCGATTCGTCGGTGTTGTGCGTCCCTTTTCGCTGATGGCATATACGAGCACTGGGCGTATGTTCTTAATTCTCGTCGTGTTCGGACGTTTTTTGGTTTTGCTCCGCATTAAATATTATTTATTTCTTCCCCTTCCATATCTCTACTTCTGATATCAGTTCCGCGACATTATTACATTACCCCAAGCGCTGACTGTCTCTTTGGTTTGTTTTGTTTTTTCAATAACTGCCGCTTTGCCACTTCTGATATCGGTTTTCGCATATATTTAGTGCATTACCCTCAAGTGTTGTCCAATTTTCCGATTTTGATGAATTACACTCGCAGTGCATAACAGTGCGTAAAGTTTATTGTTTACCTTTTTGTTTACATTTGATAAATTTGCCATGTCTTGCGGAATTACTAACTGTCCAATCTTTGATGTCAATGCTGACTTTGTCACTTGTAAGGGCATCTGTGGAAAATCATTCCATGTGCAAGTGCAAGATAATCTCGCTTTCGCACGTGTTGCTTGCTATAAAGTGCCTCAGTGACTCTAATGACTCATTCCAAAAAAATCTCACAAAAATGATAGCGACGAATCAGTCCAACTTAGAAAGTAGTGTCAGTTATGTTGATGAATTAGGCAACTCGATTCTGTCCTCAACCGACATAATTAAGTCCAAGCTCACCAACATCGATAAACAATCTGCAAGTCTGGTCGAGATGAAAACTGCGATCAATGATCTCAAAGCAGTTTGTTCCGCCCAAAACATCTCTAACCTTAAATTGTGCGAATCGATAAACAACCTGCGTGAAGATCTTGAGACTCATTTTCAATATACCTCAAAGAACCATCCATCTCTAATGCAGCCTGATCCAATGCTCGAGGTAATCTTTGACAGAATCAACGGTGTTGGTGACGATCTAGCTGCCGCACAATCAACCATTTTCGATATTGAGAATCATATCGAAACGGTAAGCAGCAAAATTGACGATTTACCATTCCACACACAACACCACCAGAATGTCCACTACAATACATCAATTTTGGCTGAATTACTGGAAACCGAAGTCAACCCACTTTTACCACCACCTCCTCGTCCACCACGGTTAATTAAATTTACAAATTCTCCCACTGCCACTTCAATCCTGGAGACCGAAACTGTTTTACTGTCAACTCTTCCCGTCGCCGCTCCACGTAAGCTAATCAAACATTTTGGTACTACATGGACACTTTCCGAATGGAGGCGTAGACTGGAAAAAATTGGCTTTGCTTCCATAATCCATTTTGTCCCTTTTACGAGTATTCCAACACTTGAAAGCATATCATTCTAGCTCGCCGTGTTCTGCTAGTGATAACTATGTCAGCAACGTACCTGTGCAAGTACGTATTTATAATTATGCGCTGGAGATTCGATACTGATGAAAGCGGATAATAGAGCCCTCAGACACATCGGGAGAAAATTTCTTCGAGTAATTTTCGGTCCCGTTTGCATCAATGGAGAAAGGTGAAGACCTTTTAACAGCGAACTGTATGGGGTGTGTAGCGGTTCCCATCTCGCCAGAAAAGCTCGGATAACTCGGCTTAGTTGACTAGTTCACCCACGTTGAACGCATGGACAGCAGCGTCTCGGCCCGGAAAGGTTTCGACTCCAACCCAGAGAGACATCGCACTAGAGGACGACATTATTTTACGTGGAAAAAGACAGGGCTAGCTTGAGAGGCATGTTACCTGAGTCTCTAATTGCGTGTCATAGTGAGTAAGTTCCGCAACTACAGCACAAGAAGTTCTATGTCAAAAAAGCAGAAAAATAATTCTTAAGAGTGAAATCTTGTGCTCGTGAAAAATTTTCACACTTTTCTTCTGTTTGGGGTAGGCAATAAAATAGTAGGTCCTATCTCATTTAGGCGAACAACACAATAAGGCAAAGTGCCTAGGTCTTGGTCCATCCGGAATTGTTGTGATGAGAATGTATTTTTCTTTTTAATGGCAGAGAGTGATATGGTATGAGAAAAACCCGACCCCCTTTCGCGAAAAATAGGCTAGCATAGCAATTAACAGCCTGTAAGCGCTCCCGGCATTGAAGAAAACAAATTAAAATCTGAAGGTGTCAATTCAACAATCGACTATGGGAGGCTGAATGGGTACCTTTGTTCCTTAGTTAAGGTGGCGCTACAGTCCAGATTGAGATGGGCTTCAAACCAGCTCGATCTTTAGCTAGCTGCCTATAGTTTCGCACGCTAAGTTGGCTGAGGTCCAGAGCTGTGGTGTTCATCCGCTCTACATGACCCAGCCACTTCAGTCGTTCAACCTTCACTCTTCTCGATAAGTCGGTGCCACTGTACAGTCCGTACAATTCGTCGTTGCATCTCCTCCTCTACTTAACGTATATGCAGACGCGACCGAATATCACACGAAGAATTTTCCTCTCAAAGTAGCCAAGAGCACCCTCATCCATTCTTGATTAAATACATGTCTCTGCGCCATAGAACAAGACTGGGATTATTAAGGTATTATATATGGTCACTTTTGTTGTTCGAGAGAGGGCTTTGCTAGTCAACTACCTTCTTAAACCAAAGAAGCAGCTAAGGCAAAAGCTATTCTTCGTTTGATCTCAGTGCTGATGTCGCTGTCTGAATTAATAGCAGAGATTAGATAGACAAAGCCCTTAACTACCTCAAAGTTATATTTGTCGAGGGTGACGTTCTTTTCGAGACGTCGGCATTGGGGCCGTTGACAACATATCTTTGGTTTTGCTCTCATTGACCGTTAAGCCCATCTACGCCGCCCCCGTCTCAGTAATCGCGAAAGCGCTTCTGACGTCACACTGCTTTCTTCCAACTATCTCAATATCATGGGCATGTGCGAGTAATAAGACGGACCTTTGAAAAATTGTACCTCTTGTGCTGGCGCTTGAGTTCTGTACTATTCTTTAAATAATGGTATTAAATAAATTGCATGACAGCGCATCACCTTGTTTACATCCTTTTTTGGTTTCAAAGATCTCAGTGAGTTCTTTTCCGAACTTTATGGAGTAACGTGCATTCTGTATCGTCATTCCGCACATTCGAGCGAGTGCAAACGTGCTGTCATATGAACGGGTGGTGTGTATGGATTTGGAGTTCATGAGTTTTTTTCCGAGATCTGTTGTTGTATGAACATTCGGTCGATGGTGGTCTTCAGGAGTTCACATAACATTTAGGGGATGTGAAGAAGATTGATGCCTCTATTGTTGGTGTAATTCAGAGTGTCTACTTTCTTGAGGATCGGATAACCTATGCTGCGGTTCCATTTATCGGGCATACCGATATACCGACCATATTTTACTGATCAGTTGGAGTATGCTCTTTATCAAGAATTTGCCTACCGCTTTGCAGAGCTCGGCAGTCAAGCCGTCCGCTGCAGCAGCTTTGTTTGACCTACGCTCAGATACAGCTATCTTCAGATCATTCGGGACAGGTGGACGGAATTACTGGTCTACATCGTCCAGGTTGAAGGTTTCATTCTGCTGACACTGGTATTTGGTTCAACATCGCTATCAGTCTACAGGAATGCTCTTCCTAAGTCTTCAGCTCCCCTCTATAGCCTTCGGTTTGGGCTTTATGTCCGTGACATGTTTTGTTTACCTGTTGGTAAAATTTCCATATCTCATTCCTGGAGTAGCATCTTTCAAATTCCTCGGCAATGCTCTCTTATGCTCGTTTTTTCATCCTGAGATGCTGGTATTCATCTCTCCTCTTCTGTTCGTAAAGCTCGTGAGCAGCTCTAGTCATTCTACGCAGCAGCGCTTTATATGCATCTTATTTAGCTGCGTGTGCTTAGTGGCACTCGTTACCAAATCAGGGTTTGATGTCCTCGACCATTTTAATGCGATAGCTAGCGCACTCGTAAGTACAAAGAACGTATCTTTGGTGTTGTCATCTTTTTCCTCAGTGGGTGCGTGTGCATATATGTATAAGCCTAATGTTTTCAAATTTAGCTTTAATACGGCTGATTAACATGCTGGAAACTCAAGACTTCTTGTCAAATTCACATCCAAATACGTTGCTTTTGTCGTCGATAACTATCCCCGTAGCATGCCTAATGAATGTAAAATCGGCTCGTTATGCCCCATTCTACCGCGCGTTTTACAAGATGCCGTAAAAGATGATCCAGTTATATAGCTTTGAAAGCACTCGAAATGTTACTTCGGGATACCTAAGAAGTCTAGTGACCTCGGAGTATATGTTAATCCAAATAAGTAACACCTTAACGAAGACCCAGAAAATTTACTCCTCGTTAGTTTGGGGTAACAACTGCGTCATATATGGAATAACCTGTGTTCTACAAAATAGTGGTTTTTCTATTTCGATTAGCGAGGGTAGCGAGGTTTTAAACGTAAGAAGAAGGACGCGGTTGATGTTACACTTACTTACCTCTACTTAGCTCTTAAGTCGGGGTACAATGCCCGCAACCGGTCAGGTGCCACCGAAACCTCTTTGGACTTGCTAGGTAAGATAAAACTCAGAAGTATCGCCAATATTGCACAATCAATCGACACGCTTGAAAACCGACGTACCGTCTCTTGCTTCGCTGTTATCTATCGTTATTTTCACCATCAGTGCTCCACCGAAATTGCCAGTAGAATTCCGCCCCCTAAACTTTTAACCGTAAGACCCGCCTCACTATGAATTTCTATCAGTAGACCCTCAACCACTTTCGGACGTACTCTTAAATATCACCGTACCACTTGCTTATGGAAAGCCCTGTTGAGTTCTCTATTTCCTAGGCATTGCAACTTACAAACATTTAACACCCGTACATCAGTACCTCTATTTTCTTCCTCCCTAAGTTTGCTTCGCTCGCACTGTGTGCAAACAATTGAGGGATCCCTATAATCCATTAAGCGCGCACTAATTATATAAAAAAGAAACAAAATGTGAGAAGGAAGCGAATGCACTAAATGCGCAATGAGAAGTACCAATGAAAGGACTTAGATCACATCGAGCGGCATAGCTGAGAGTCTTATCTTAAAGAAGAATCTGTTCGTTGCAGAAGAGAGAAGGCTTGGTGCGATAAATAGGAAGGTTTGTGCTCGTCATATAGGTGATAATGTATCAGGCGTGAAGGTGAAGAAGATCTACGTGAGTGAAACTTTTTCGTAGACATTGGGGGCCTGCTTCGACTACAGGCAGCTCAACGAAGGTACAATAAATGAGTTTTGCTTATGACCAAGAATGAATGACGCCTTTTCAACACTACCGGAATTAAAATGGTCCTCGATCCTTGATCTTCAAAGAGATTATTGGTAAGTTAAAATGGATCCAAATGATAAGGAAAGACGGCTTTTACTAATGGCAGTGGGGTGTGGTAAATCAATGTGGTGTCTTTTGGTTTGTGTAATGCTCCCACCATGACCGAAAGGGACATATGAGGGGCGTTCAACACCCCTCGGTATCGGGGTGAAACTGTGGTTGTATATATAAATTAACTTATTTATCAAGTAATACTATTATTTTAGTGCATTCATGTAAAATTTCATATAAATGTGATTATGAATTCGCGTTTTATCTCTAGTTAAACAGAATCATAATGGCAACTGAGACGATGATGGTGAAAATTGAGCATCGCGCTGTAATTAAATTTCTCACTAAGCAAGGAAAAAGTCAAAAAACTATTCATGAAGAGATGGTGGCTGTTTACCAGGGTTCCGCACCTTCATTATCAACTGTGCAAAAGTGGTCAAGTGAGTTCAAGAGAGGCAGAGAGAGCATTGAAGACGACCCCCGCTCCGGCGCTCCGGCTACTGCTTGTACGGGAGAAAGCATCAAAGAAGTCGAAAAACTTGTTCTTGAGGATGCCCGAATAAAGGTGAAAATGATGGCAGAGATCACCAAGCTTTCAATTGGTACCATTCACACCATTCTTCATGACCATCTTAACCTTTCAAAGGTCAGTGCAAGGTGGGTGCCACGAATGCTCACAGCGCCTCAGAAAAAAGTGAGAATCGCATGCTGTAGAGAGCTTTTGGAGATGTGTAGTGAGAACGCAGACGGTGTTATGGATCGAATTGTTACTGGGGACGAAACATGGGTCCACCACTATGACCCTGAAAGCAAACAAGAGTCCATGCAGTGGCATAAAAAAGGAACAGACCCCCCGAAGAAGTTCAAAGTCACTCCGTCTGCCGGGAAGCTCATGGCCACAGTTTGTTGGGACTCAAAGGGAATCTTGCTCATTGAGTACAAAAAAAAAGGTGAAACCATCAACGCCACATCCTACGCTTCCACTTTGCATAATTTGCGGGAGGAAATTAAAAAGAAAAGACGGGGTAAACTCGCAGCGGGTGTTTTGCTTCTTCATGACAACGCTCCTGTTCACACGGCGCGAGTTTCCAAGGCTGCTGCGCGAGATTGTGGTTTCGAAGAAATCCAACACCCACCCTATAGTCCAGACCTTGCCCCTAGTGATTATTTCCTGTTTCCGGATTTGAAAAAATGTCTTCGTGGAAAGAGATTTTCGGATGATGAAGAACTCAAGTCGGCAATAAATTGGTATTTTGCAGAGAAAGAGGAAATTTATTTTTTTGAGGGTTTAAAAAAGCTTATCTCAAGATGTAACAAATGCATTGATGTTAGGGGAGATTATATTGAAAAATAAAAACAATTTAAATTGAATTCGCATTTTCCTTCATATCGATACCGAGAATATATTGAACGCCCCTCGTAATGGACGAAGTAATGCGAGTACTACATGAGTGTAAATGATAGACGGCCCTGATATACCCAAGAGAAGCACCATGCATATTTTAAGCAGTTAAGCGACTTAGAGACAAAAGCCACTAATTCGAATCTGAGGCCGGGAAAATGCAATTTTTTGAAAACGAGCATCACTTTGGGTGTGTGATTTGATCAAACAGACCAAGCACAGAGCCCGGAAAAATGTGCTCGCCACTTGGCTTTCAGTAATCTCGCCAAGGATATATGGTGATTGATGCATTTTGGTATTATTACTGTGTTAACAGACATTTATCTCATAGAAAACGGTGGTTGCATTATTTTAATTTTTCTGGAATTGGCCAACTGAATTTGTTGATCTTGACATTTAAAAATATTGCGGTTAAGTGAACATATTACAGTCCTTGACAATATAACAAGAGCACACCCGACGGCTTATCTGTTAGTTATTGAATGACAAGAGGGATTCACACAAATTTGATGACTGAACTCTAAATAAAAGATTATTTTGAAGTTGACTTTGGACACATAGAGATGACAACCATCGCCAGAGTCATACCTTATACCCATATTGGCATGAAACACTCTGGGCTTCCTTCAAAATGAAATTAGTGAGTCTAACATACCGACGGATGGAATTAAGTGACTTAAGAGACTAGGAGCATGACACTGCCAAATTGTTATCCCAAACAGTACAGGAATTCGTGGCACATCTCGCGCTGCCCTGCTTATTGCGCCCTTCACTACTAAATTCATTTTAAAAAGCGAATAATCAGCGCCGTAGAAAATATGAAAAGACATAGGCAATTTGTATTCTTTTAAAGACAGTAATTATTGTACTTGGTTTACCAATCAGGCGGAAGTCAAAGGTAGCATCTGCCCCGACCGGGGGAAAGGCGTGAACATGACTCGACAGTTATTGGGCAATTTATATTATTATGGCAAGCACACAAATACGCACATGCCTGGACCAAATATGTCTTCCTAGACCATCGTCTTGTAAACCAAAAAAAAAAAAATAAATTCAGATACATACCTCAGTATTTATGTGTATAATTTGTGAATGAGGGTATCTCTTGCGAAAGTGGAATGGTTAGTACGAGTATAGTGGCTGAGTTGGGCGGGCAGCTGCGGTAGCTGTAGACCATAAACTAAAATGCATCACTATAAATAGTGTAATCATGTGGAGCCTTAGCCTTAGCTTCAGCTTCAGTCTCAGTAGCTTAGCTTAAGCTGCTATGGAAAATAAAAAATCGTACCAAGTGCGCGTTGCATTAATCGTAGTTATACTCGTACTCGTCGAAGACAAGGTGTGGTCAGTATCAGTACTGGAAACGAGCTATATAATATTTCGTAATTCCTGAAGCTGCGGTCTTAGTATCCGTACTCGTACTCGTACTCGTACTCGTACTCGTACTCGTACTCGTACTCATAGTTTATACTTGTACCTTCTACCAGATGTCAGTCGACCGCCGACCATCGCCCGCCTCAGCGACACTTACTCCCTCCTGGGTATCCGCAAGAAAATCGTTTTGGCCTAACGGTCGCAGTAGTGGTGGTGCTGCGCCAGTAGCTAACTGAATTGGCTGCAATCTACTGTAAGGAAACCAATAGTCCATTGCTTGAGGTGGTGGGTTCGACTATGACTCCATGAAATTAAGGTACATACCTTTAGAAGTATTTGAGCAATATGCTACGCGAAGAACTGTAACCATTGGTAACTGCTGTTGCTATTGCTGCCGCCACTGCTGCGCACTATCACTACGTCTATCTGATATACATTTTTCATTCCGAATGAGTGAGTCTACAGAGGCGCACGACGGATATGTTGATGTTGAATGGACGTCGCGTTGCGCGTTGCGAGGACTCCCGCTAATGGTTATGTTCAATGACTTTGCCAACATCTAGGACGGACGTTGATATAATACTCGTACACTCGTACAGATGGTTGTCTCCGTTTTTTTTTTTTCTTTTTTTCTGTTGCTCCGTCCGTTTTTCGATAGAAAATTGATTTTGCAATCGTCTCTATAATGGATATTGGATTAGATCGAATCGCCTGGATGCTGTGCTATGCTGTGGTGTGCTGTACTGTGCAATGCTGTGTTGAGCGTCTGAGGTATGCGGCAATGCAAACTCATACCCATGCACACGGTCATTAGATGCGATTTTGCAAAATTTTATCTCAATGAGTACCACACACGGAAAGATGTTTTTTTTGTTGTTTTTTTTTGTTAACGGCGACTAATATAAGATGGTATGTGCATGTGTACGGGTATGAGGCATGCACAATGCCAAGCGCCCATTTGGCTCTGATGAACAGAGTAGCTCGACACATATGAAGCGTCCAAAACGGAATGTAATTAATAAAAGAGATAAATAACACGATCCGAGCATGACGGCTAACGCAACGTGGCTATACTCGTAGATATGCAGCAAAAGTAGCATTCTTCTGTGGCGCTGGGCGATGGTCAATTGCCGATTGCCGATGGATAATTTTTTTATGACTCATATCCGCTGGCATTTGCAAGCCGGTAATGTGCCCATGCGGCAGCTGCCCTGACCAAATTGTATGTGCTTGTATCTTGTATCTCATGACAAGGGTGATAATGGGTTTTGACAAAAGCCTATGACGGTGTAGGAAACACTTTTGATTGTTCTTTGGATAGGTGTTACGGCTTAACAATCTCATCTACAGGAGGTTCATTTGCAATTTGCCATTGATATCAAATTTACAAAATCACAGAGATGTTTGTTGAAGGCGTCACTTCAGTGTTAAGTTAAAAGGAGTTCCGCTATCATCGTTAAGCCATCTCTTCTCTCCTGAATACAGCCTTATATAGCGAGTATTCGTAGATAGGGCGGAATAAACCTACAAGATCTCCGGAATTCACCCCCACAGATTTTCCTAAATGGGTTTGCTCTTCAGAAAATGCAGTATTGGATGACTTGAATCGTAGACTTGATGAGGCAGCTGCGAAATGAGAACAGCTGCAAAACAGAGAAAGGATTTAATGGCCTGTATTCCTCGGTGTTCTATACAATTTTTCGCAAAGTATTGTACAGCTCATGTTGTCGTAAGCGTAAATAAGTAAGCGTAAGCTTAAGTTTCGAGTCTAAGCCGTGGTATCATTCAGCCTTACTGCCTCTGGATTGGCATGTTATCAAAGTCTCATGAAATGCATTCTCGCACATTTGCAGAAAGCTTAAAATTTCGACATGAAGGTCGCGATGTAAGTCGGAATTTCTGGCATGCCACTAAGGCTTGACGATGTCCCTTCCAATCACGGATTATAGCAGTATTTGTTTGAGGAGTACAAACCGAAGTTTCAGCCTCTATATACAAATGAAACGTTTTTTTCTGTCGAAATAGAGCACTTAGATAAAGAAGTAGTTTGTGTACTCCTTGTAAGTTAATGAAATCTTTCAGTCTTTCGAAAAAAGATAAGTAAGCGCTTCAAATATAAGGTGCCAGCACCCACCATGACCACGCCAAGTACATGCAGCCTGATGCTTGCTAAGCTGGATATTCACAGATGCTCCGCTGTGTCACCATCACTTTCTTGATGTGATGTTGAATCACGTCGCAGGATATTGAATCACTGTTGAATAACTTATGCCCAGGACATTTAAGTGCTTAGCAAAAGTGTGGTGCCCCATTACGGCTTCTTAGAGAGATCGGGAACCATTCGTTTGCAATTTGGGAGTCATCCCACCTGCAGTTGTTGTCATATGAAACCCAATTGTCAATGGAAGTCTTAAACGAGGACGCAAGCGGACCTAACGTAGGTTCGCTTCCTGAAAAACTCTCCTCTGAGCCTTGCCTAGGAAGTTGCGATTTCATTTCTCTTGATCCCGTTGTGAGTTGAGACTTAGACGAGCCTCAGTGAATTTAGCTTGAATTCTCGAACTAGCTTGAAAGTCGTAAGAGGGTTCAACAAGGCTCTAAGGGAAGCTTAGCTGTCGCTACAGATACGAGTACATATGCTTCTGCCCTCCAATATAGTTCGTTGTCGTTAGGATTGCGTATATCTGCGCTTGGATGACTAACGAGGAGTGAAATATAACATTGCCGTCCTCCAGAAAGACACCAGCGTCTCATCCTATGTCGGTTTTGGAATCATCCGATCCGCGTAGACCCGATTACATTCCCTTCTTGGCTCAGATTCTCAGGGAAAGTCGATTTCGTGTTTTTCAGCAAGAGTTCAGGTCTGTAAGACCAGAGTCAAAAGACAATCGGGGCGCAAGACACCCAAGCTTCAGTGCGTGTTGTACCAGAGAAAGCTTCTTTTTAAACGCAAGATGCAGCATTTCGTGTCTTTCCGAGCTTTTCTGAGCTGTCATGTTGTCTTACTGATAGCAGTGATCCCACTTTTTATTTTTTGGCTTTGAGTATTTTTTTTTTTTTATACATATTTTGCTTTTGTTATAAATTTATTTATTTTTTGTTTTAAAATTACTTATTGATTACTGTTCTTTATATATTCTCTATTTGTATCCTTTTTTCAAGTTATATATTTTTATTTATTTTGTATATGAGTCCTTATGGTGTGAACACTTATTGTATTTCTCGCGTTATGCTTAACATTTTCAGCAAATTTGGAAATGGGCTACAAATATGTAATTTTAATACGCAAAGTATACTTGCAAATATTGACGAGTTACGCGATTGTTTCTCGGAGGGATCAATTGATTTTATTTGCTATTGATATACCAGGATATTATATCTTACGTAACGACAGAAACTCGAAACGTGGTGATGGGGTTGCCATATACTGTAAATCTAAATTTAAATGTGAAGTAATTGAGTCGTCAGAAGATTTCGAGGTTGAGTTTATGTTTATTGAAATAATGAATAGTGGCACAAAGGTGCTAATTAGTTGTGTGTATAATCCAAACAAAAGTTTAAGTGTTAGTCAGTTTTTTGAAAGTCTAAGTATGCACAGTCCTAAGTATTCATCCTTAGTTGTGTGCTGTGACCTTAATATTGATCTCTTACTAGACAACAATCTATCACAAAACTTAAAAAAAGATTGTTCTATGGTTGATCTAGATATTGTCAATTCCAAAGCTACTCATTTTCGTCCCCATTGCAAAGAAAGTCTTCTTGATATAGTGTTAGCGTCAAACTTAGACCTAGTCACAGAATACAAACAAGTAAGTTTTCCAGGTATTCCATCATACCATGACCTAATCTTTGTTAACTTAGATATACAGATTAGTGAAGTGCCATGTTCCGTTCAATTTACATTCCGTGATTTTAGAAAAATTAATGAGCTCGATTTGACTCGCGATGTTCTTAATTGTCCTTGGCATCTTTGTTGGGAAACTTGTTCAGTCGATGATAGAGTAAATACTTTTCAATAACTTGTCCAGTCACTTTTCGAGAAACATGTATCAATTAAAGCTAAGAAAGTCATCAACAACGGCGTCCCCTGTTTCTATGAAAATATTAAAAAACTTATTTTAAATAGGGATAGATCGTATTCTCGTTGGCGGCAAAATCGTAGTAGAAATAATTGGAATATCTTCAAATTTCAAAGAAATAGAGCTACGACCGAGGTAAGAAAAGCCAAAGGAGCATTTTACTCCTCAAAGCTTAATACTACTCAGCCTAGCTCTACTCTCTGGAAGAACCTCCGGTCCTTAAGAATTGTTGAAAAGCCGTCAGTGAGATGCGATCTAGATCCGAACCACTTTAACAGATTTTTTCTTAGAACATTGGATAGTTCAGTTACAGCAACACTGTCCTTATTGTAACCAATCATGATAGTTTTAATTATTTTGAGTTTCAATGTGTGTTAGAGAGTGATGTGGCTAAAGCCTTATCCAACATCAAATCAAACGCGGTAGGAGTAGATTGTATATCTATTAAGTTTATAAAACTAATTATGCCCTGGATATATTATCCTCTTACGCACATTATTAACTCATGTATCATGAGATCTGAGTTTCCTTCAACTTGGAAATATGCTACAGTTGTGCCAGTGCCCAAAAATACTACGAGGAACCAGCCAGAAGATTTTAGGCCTTTTAGTATTTTACCAAACATTTTTGAGATTTTATTAAAAAAAACTAAATCAATGAGCACATAAGTTCAAATAATATGTTATCTCCGTTTCAATCAGGCTTTAGAGAAAATCACAGTTATACCACGGCTGTAATAAAAATTCTAGATGATTTAAGAAGATCGTATGATGAGAATAATATATCTATTCTGTGCTTATTAGTCTTTTCTAAAGCCTTTGACTGTGTAAACCATCAACGCTTGATTGCGAAGCTGAAAAGTCAATTCGGTTTTGGTAATAAATATTTAATTATTTAAATTGCAGATTTCAACAAGTACATACTAGCCAGGGAAGTTCAAATTTTCTACCGGTGCATTCAGGTGTCCCACAAGGATCTATTTTAGGACCACTCCTGTTCTCATTGTTTATAAACGACATGCCTAAGGTCTGTCTTGATGTATCTGTCTAGACCGATTGGCTTAATGGATGATTGTATAGCAAGACTTAATAAGGACTTGGAACGCATTTATAACTGGTCTGTTCTCAATAAACTGTCCTTAAACCCTGCTAAATCTAAAGCAATTGTTATCTGTAATGACAGGTTTCATTCCAGTTACTTGCCACAAATACATTTAATGCGACAATTGATTCCATATGAAAATGAGGTGAAGAGCTTAGGAATATATATCAACTGCAAACTTTCGTGTGAAAGCCATATGAATTATGTTATCAAAATAATATATGGTGGTCTACGCCAACTTTATATCTCTTCCGCCTTTGTCCCGATCTTAACAAATCTTAAACTCGTAAGAGCTCTGTTTATGCCCATTTTGAACTACAGCTCAGTAGTTTATAGTAATATTGATGCAATGTCCTTTAGGAAACTAGAATTAGCATTTAATTCGGCGATTCGCTACATATATGGTCTCCGCAAATATGACCACATTTCGAGATTTTCCCTTAATGAAATAAATAAAAAAAAATAATAAATTAATAAAAATGGCTTTGAGAGTGCAGCCAATGCTTCTAGAGCAGAGCCAAGTGTCCATGTAGCCGAGATAGACCGCTCTTTGGAGTTTGGCAAAAGGAGCAGTAACGTGTTTTCGAGAGAGTTTATTCCACCAGACAATAGATCCTATCATAACCGTGTTGATCTAGAGGACCCTTCTCGATGACAAACCAATGACTTGTAAGCAGCTTCTTTGCACCGCCAGAAAAATGTTTAGTCCAGAGAAGTTTGCTATCCAGGATGATATCCAAATATTTAGCTTCTTTGGATAATTGGGTGGTTGTACCTTTAACTACTAGATGAGACCCGTAAAGAGATTAACATCAGTTTTGAAGGATTGACTGATTGCAACAATCTTTCGGATTGCCTGCGCTTTAGAGCAGACAGTCGCTAGACACGATATAACAGACAATACAGCTACATACGCGTTGGGCAGTGAGTCGGCCAACATGCACTCTATCAGTGTGGACAGAAAGTCGCCTTTCAGTCAACACCTTTCTACCTCCACTATCATAACTGCGTCGTTTTAGAAAGTAAACACCTGCTTTCTAAGTTGGATAGTTACCACCCTCCCCTTTCTCTTACGCTGACATATGACAATGGTCTAAATCCCGTTTCCTATGAATATTCTTACAGTTTTAATTTTCATAGGGCTAACTACGCCAAACTGAACAACCTCCTAGTATGGTCAATTTTAACTTTCTCTACGATAACCCTAACCTTACGGTTAACGATGCTCTTGCATCCTTTTATACCGAAATTTTAAAATGTCTCTCCCAATCTGTGGCTTTTTTACCCAAAAGGAATCCCTCATCGTCACCACCCTGGTATAATAAAGAGCTGCGATCTCTTCGTAACAAGAGAAATAAGCTCTGGTACTCTTACTTAAAATCGCGTTCCGACACCGATTTCTTCTACTACCAGTCTGCCCAAATTAATTTCTCTGTACTTTGCCAAACTCTCTATAACAACTATTTAAACCGAATGGACCACACACTCATTTCCGACCCCAAAAGATTCTTTCAGTTCATCAAAACTAAAAGCAAATCGGATAACTATCCATCATCCCTAAATTTTCTTGATAGGTCCTCGGGCGATCCCCAAATTATTGCAAATCTCTTCGCAATCTTTTTTGGCCAAGCGTTCGCCATCCATTCCCAAGAGCCAGACCATTCTTACTTTTCCTACTTAAACAGCTGCCCACAAACAACTTTGGAATCGGTGTCTATAACTTTAGAGCAAGTTAGAGATAAAATAATAAAACTCAAAGATGATTATTCTGCTGGCCCTGATGATCTTCAACCTATATTTTTAAAGAAATGTCAAATGCATCTAACCCAACCTCTTACAGCTCTCTTTCAGCTTTCACCCAGGGATTATTTCCCTCAACCTGGAAAAGATCGTTTATTATTCCCCTACATAAAAAAGGTAGAAAAGACGATATTTCCAACTATCGACCAATTGCTAAGTTGTCCTGCATACCTAAGCTTTTTGAGAGCATTATCTATGACATAATGCTTTTCCATTGTAAATCTATTGTTTCCCCAAACCAGCACGGATTTTTCAAAGGCAGATCTACGACCACCAACTTAACGGAATTCGTATCAAGCACTTTATGTGCACTGGAATCTGGAAATGAAGTTGATGTGATTGCCACCGATTTCAGCAAAGCCTTTGATAGAATTTCTCATGATATAACCCTTCTAAAATTAAAGGCTCTTGGTTTACAGATAAACTTTATAACTTGGGTTCAATCCTATTTAAATGAACGACTTTACTATGTTCTATTTAGGTCCATGGTTTCTGACCCAATTAAAGCCTCCTCTGGTGTCCCCCAAGTCAGCCACCTTGGCCCCTTATTATTTATTCTGACTATTAATGATGTTGCTTGTATCATTAAAAATTCATACATATCTGTTTACGCAGATGATTTGAAAATATTTAGATATATATCATCTTCCTCAGACAGCCTACTTCTGCAGCAAAATCTAGACAGGTTTTGTACTTGGTGTCAGAAGAATTTTCTTGAGCTTAACGTCAATAAGTGTCAGGCTATAACATATACCCGTAAACGCCTCCCTACTTCACCTCGTTGCTATCTAATCTTTAATCTGCCTGTTCCCTTAGTGAATGAGTTGCGTGATTTAGGTGTTATCTGCGACAAGGCACTCAATTTCCGTTCTCACATTGATAGTATAATAAAAAAAAAGCCAACTCTGCCCTTGGTTTTATCAAGCGCTGGTCTAAGGAGTTTTCCAATCCTTATGTTACCAAATCTCTTTACATAAACTTTGTTAGGCCTCTTCTGGAATATGCCAGCCAAGTTTGGTCACCCTACTACAGAACTCACATCCTCCGGATAGAAGCTGTTCAACGCAGGTTTTTACGCTTTGCTTTACGTGGTCTTCCCTGGGATGATAGCCAAAACTTACCACCTTACACTGACCGGCTGAAACTTATAAATTTACAACCCCTTTCTATACGCCGAAAAGTTGCCGACATTCTCTTTATTCATCAAATTTTAGTAGGTAATATCGACTGTCCTTCCTTACTTCAAATTATTTCTTTTAACAACAATCCCCGCAATCTTAGGTCTGTGCCACTTTTCCGGCTCAATCTTCACAGAACGAATTACGGACACCTGGAGCCAATGTCTAGGATGCTTCGCGAAGTTAACGATGTTCTGCCGCTCTTCGACTACCATCTCAGCAAGCTCTCCCTCAAGAACATACTTATTTCCACCTATGACTCACGTCCTAACTTTCTTTAACCGCTCCCACCCTTTAGTTTTTAAGTGAAAATGTTAGATTTAAGTATATTATGTTTGCTTGCAATAAGCTTAATAAATCTGTCCAGGATTGACCCGGGCCGCAAAATCAAAAAAAATCAAAAAATATTGGCCACAGTCAGCATCCGTAATCAACGTCCTATTGACTAGCATTGCTTTTATCCACAAAACTAGTGATTCATACACGTCGTGTTGTCTGACCGAGTTACACATGCCGTCGAAAGTTGTGTTGTCAAAAACACCCTGAATGTTGATAATGATACTCAGGGCATTATTCTATCATATTTGGAAGAGCTCTTGGCGAGCGAATAGTCCTCTTTCCCGATAAAAGCGGTATTCTACCATTGAGCCAATTAGTCCACGAAAATTAGTGCAGAAAGTCCACGATCGACCTAATATTCACACAATGGCAGATCCCAGATAAAACCCAAGAAGTTTAAATCGGTACTCACCACCTCTTTCTCACCGCATATGACAGCTCATACAGATGGAAATAGCTTGCTGCTCCATTAAGGTCAAAAAACAATCCTAACGAGGCCTTTGATGTCAAAAAAGCTTTTAGACAAGATGATGCGCCGTCTTGTGACTTTTGCAACATAATTGTTGACAAAATTGTGGTGGGCTAGCATGTCAACACCAGAGTTAAAATTTTTCAAAAGTCTGTGCAACTACTCGTATGTCTTGCATAAAGTGTTTTTGTTGCTTGAAATTGATATTTACTGCTTAATAGCTTTGATTCTTCACGCAGTCGACTTAGATAATGTCCAATACTATTTGAAAGCGTTAGCTGCCAATCGCTGCGATTTGTTCAAGGGACCTCTTTCTTTTTCCTCCTGTCACTTATGAAGATCCCACAGTCTAGGCTTAGTGTCAACGGTTTAACTTTCTTAAATTTACAATAAACGATGTTTTTTCCTGGACAAGGTTAGGGACTGGCTTAGATGAATAATATCTACCACCTGCATGTAGATATTAGTACAAAATTACAATCGTACTCAACGTAAATACCAAAACTGACAAAGAAGTCAATTTTGAGAAGTACCTGTACAACTTCAATGGTTGGATAATTTGCGACTACACGAAAGGCGGTAATTAGCAGCACCTTGTTGCCTTCATAAGCGTATGAAATAAGTGTCCCTACAGTCAAACTGAAGTCGAAGACATACTCGTTCTTCCAATAAACTGAATGGAGTAGCGAATGATTTGATTTTCTTGGTAGCTTGAAAACAGTAAGTATGGCTTCATATTTTGAGTAATCTGAGCTAACAAGAGGATAGAAGATCACCAAATTTGTGGAATGCTTTTCCGATGAAATTGGTATTGATCCCCTATTCCGTGCTGATCTCTCAAGTAATGACTAGCTCTTAATTAAGGCCTCATTGCAGTCAAACCATTGTAGAAAGGGCATAGTTCATAGTTTTTATGTGTGGGCCTCACACTCGGAATTTGGATCTGCCAAATGAGCTCTGGGTCATAGTGATTTTAAAAGAAATGGGAACGAAAAAATAATAAAAATTTCACTCGTAGGCTGGATAAATCCTTCAAATTTGACCTTACGGAGCATGCAGGGTAGGGTGTCCCAAAAAAATCAAGTTTAAATTTTTGTAACGCATACCCTCTTATTTTATTCGAATACTGTCAAATCAATAGTAAATAAAGTTTCATGTACTTTGAACCAGAGGAACCCGTGCCGACTTGCATCTAAACATGTCAGTACTTGCAAGGCATGGCACGCGAGTAATAACATATCGATAACTTGTTATTGCATGTTTATTTTATTAGTAAACACATTGTTCTCGTTCTGTTAACATGTCGGTGGAGTTACGCAGTTGTAGAAAGGAGATATTTTTAATAGGGAACGTTAAACATCAAATTACTGGTTCAAAACTTCCCTCTAATGGGCAAGTACTGGCAGTTTTGTTCTATAATATTCGTGAAGTGAATTTAAGTGTCAATGAGAGCGCAAATCTTACTATTCGTGAGTGCATTATTTATTGGGAAAAGGCCCGTATCCCGACAAGATCTCTACCTAATTGTGTTAAAAAATTAATTACATTGTATCAAGTTTGGAGAAATTTGCAAAAAAATGCAAACAAAACAAAAAACGTGTTTGAGCAGCGTCGACATGAGTTTGTTACAAACTTAAACAATTTGTTTGACATTGCACATGCGGATGCACTTCAATTAATAAAGATAGATGAAGATAGGATTTTTTTGCAGCGCCAAAGAGAACCAGGTCGGCACCTGGTCATTTAGCCGGAGTTGACCAAAAACAAACACACAAAGAAGAAAGAGCGCACCTTAGAAACGTCGAGGAGCAAAAACGACGTGCTAAATATTTTTGATCCTTAGCTCCTTCAACATCATCTTATGACCCGCTACAAGAAAGTTTGTCGTCTGATTCAGAATTAATGGATTTACAGGAAATTTTGCCAAACCTAACCAAAACAGAATCCAGTATAAATAAAACTGTTATGAGGAAGAATTTTATCACTCCAAAATTAGTGGCAGCATTAGATCGGTGTCAATTGAGTGTGAGAGATGCTGTGTTTATTATTGAAGCAACTATTGAAGGTCTTGGACATAACACAGACGAATTTCCTATAAGCAAGTCCACTATTCAAAGGGTTCGTACGGAAAAGCGAAAAGAGCGAGCGGAAGCCATAAAGGTTAATTTTCAAAACCAGGTTCCGGATATTGTAACACTCCACTGGGATGGTAAACTTTTGCCGGCTTTAGATTCACGCAAATCTAAGGAAGAACGTCTGCCGATAGTTATAACGTTTGACGATAAAGAACAACTTATCGCTGTACCAAAGTTGGATAACTCTACAGGAAAGGAACAGGCCCAGGTACTTTGGAATGCTATAATTGATTGGAATCTTGAGGATAAAGTGCAGATTTTGTGTTGTGATACGACTGCTTTAAATACTGGTCGAATCAATGGTACTTGTGTACTTCTCGAACAGAAACTAGGCAGGGAAATGATTATTTTTGCTTGCCGCCATCACGTCTACGAATTAGTACTAAAAAGCGTGTTTGAAGCAAAAATCTGCCAAGTTACCACAAGCCCAGACATTCCAATGTTCAAGAAATTTCGAGAGAACTGGAAGAATGTCGATCCCGAGAAAATACAGAGCTGTACAGAAAAGCTATCATGTTTGAATGTTTCTGAGATCAACAGACTTATCGATTTTTACCAAATTGAATTAACTAAAGAAATTACTAGGGATGATTACAGAGAGTTAATCGAACTTTCAATAATATTTCTTGGCGGCGATGCAGAAAAAAAATTTAAGATCCGGCCTCCAGGTGCCATGCACCAAGCTCGATGGATGGCGAGAGCGATTTACTCATTAAAAATATCGTTACTTGGTAATCAATTAAGAATTTCTAACAAAGATAAAGAAGCTCTGTTAGACGTCTGCCTGTTCATCGTGACAATATACGTTAGGCCTTGGTTGCAATGCATTTTAGCAGTAAAAGCACCTTACCAGGATTTGTGTTTTCTGAAAGCTATAAAATCTTATGAAACAATAGATGAAAGCATCTCGAAAGCAGCATTACAGAAGTTTTGCTTGCATTTGTGGTATTTGACAGACGAAGTGTCTATCTTGTCTCTATTTGATGATGATGTAAGCCAAGAAACGAAAGTTAAAATGGTTGCTAACTTAGCCAAAGAATATCCATCTGCCTATGGTAAATGCTACATTCCATCGAAAGAAGAACTTTGTGGCAGACTTTATGGTAAGTTTGAAAATTAAGTTTGTTTTTTTAACTTTTTTATTTACATAACTAAAAAATTATATCAATAATCCTCCTTTTTTTGTTTTCAGAAAAAAAACATCGATGACTTTGTTTCAGTCAAAAGCAAGTCCTTATTTAGTCGATTGAAAATTGATGGTGCTTTTCTCCACGAGTGCCCCTCTTTGTGGCTTAAAAATGCTTCGTACCAACATGCTAAAAGCAAGCTATTAAAACTGAAAGCAGTTAATGACTCTGCTGAAAGAGCAGTCAAGTTGATGCAAGATTTTCACGGCCTGCTAACTGTTCAAGAGGAGCAAAAGCAATTTTTATTTCGTTGCGTACAAGAACATCGACAAAAGTATCCTGACTGTAAAAAACAAACATTAAAAAGAAAATTAATAAATAATTAACCTACTTTCAACAATTAATATAATAATAAAGTCCAATACCGGATGCCTTATTTCAAAAATAAATGAGTTTTGCTTTTCCCTCCATTGCTCCATACTAATTTTTATGTTTAGATTTTGGCGTTAAGTCGGCACGGGTTATCGTCATCCGATCGCAATAATATTTGATATTTCACTTATCTAGGTCAAATAGAAAAAAAAAAAAAGGTATGCGTATCTCTATCTAAAAAAAAAAATTTAACCCTTATAGCCTGGGACACCCTAATGCAGGGGTTTGGTTCGTTAGAGCCATAAGAGGTGCGGTGGGTTGGGATATAGAAGAGACGAGGACAGCGTAAATTACGAGGGTTAGTGTTGAACGAAATAGAATTGTAAAGGGAAACGCAGTCCACAGATCCGGAGAGCAGTCGATGAATGAAGAGAATGTCAGCTACGTCTCTGCGTTTTTCGAGGGTATTCAGGTTAAGAAATTTGAGGCGGTCTCGATAGGGAGGTAAAATAAATGGGTCACTCAAGGGTAGTCCACGAAGAGAAAACCGAAGAAAACAACGTTAAATGTTCTCGATTCGGGATTTATGAGTTCGCTGAAGGTATACTTGGCTGGCATATTCAAGGAGGGGCCGGACAAGGGTAACGTAAAGTGACCTTGTCACATAAGGGTTGCAAAATTCTTTAGACCTACGTTTGATACTCGTAAAACCGAGCGATGAGTTGGCTTTAAGGATTATCTCATCAATATGCGAACGGAAGTTTAACTCTCTATCGTATAAAATTCCAAGGTCACTATGGGATTGAACCTAATTTTTTAGACACCAAGTAGAAAACCTATCGAGGTCTTCTTGAAGGAGACTAGAGTCTTGGGGTGAAGAAATAGTTTTGGAGAACTTAGTGTCATCGGCGTAAATGGATACGGACCAATGTATAAATAAAAAAGAGGGGACTTATATGGCTGCCTTGTGGGACACCAGAAGTGGCTAAAAACGGGGTTGAGAAAGCTGACCTAAAGCGAACGCTATAGTAACGGTTCTCCATATAACAAGATATCCATTTTAACAATATGGGGTCAAAACCGAGGGAAGACAATTTGAAAAGGATCAGTTGATGTGATATTTTATCGAAGGCCTTAGCGAAATCTGTAGCAATAACGTTGCAAAATTTTGTTGCCATTTCCTAGGGCTGAAAGCGCAAAGGATACGAATTCAACTAAGTTCGTAGTAGTTGATCTACCTTTTAGAAATCCGTGCTGACTGGGCGATATACGTGACTTGCACTGAAAGCTTAGAAGTTCATATATAAAACTTTCGAACATTTTAGGTATGTGAGAAAGCTTAGCAATGGGACAGTAGTTGGTTACTTCATTCTTTGATCCCTTTTTGCGAACCGGGGTTATGAAAGAGGTCTTCCAAACTTGGGGGAAACTAGTAGTAAGTATTTAGAAGTGTCCTTCAATAATACGTGTTCTGTAATCAAGTGCGATTGAAGTGTATTTATACAAAGCTCTCACCCGAAATTCGCTTAAGATAGGACATCTTTCAATAAAATGGTATACATCCTCCCTTTCTTGTAGGTTACACAGGTCACATAGAATTGGCAGGTCAGGACGATGTGGGATGTAATTTAAATTGACCTCTTACTTTAAATATTAAATTAATCATCTTCAGCGGAAAGTAATTGAGAAAGTACGTGTGCCCTTGAAGTTGACTGTAAAGTATTCTATGTTGTGAAGTTACTGCTTCCGTTTTACATTTATAAAGTGGAGTTTGCTCTCTTTAATAGTTTTGTAAAAATCTTCCTTAAATCGGCAATACTAATGTCTGTGGCAATGCGCACATTTTCGCCGATGTTATCCCCCAACTCCTCCCACTTTTTGATAAGATTTCCCCTTGTCGAAATAGCTCTCCTGAGCACTAGTCTAGAAAAAAGTTCTTCTTTCATCCTCAGTACTTTTATAACATATTCAAAGTGCAGTTTAAGCGTATCTTAAAATTGGGGTGGCACTGTTGTTTCCAAATGAAGCATGTAATTTGGAGCGAACTTTGGTAAACGGAAAATATCTCAGGAATCTTTCAACCTCTTCAAACTGGCAGTAACCCCAAACTTGAGCACCATATTGTAATATAGAGGCAGCAGTCGCACGAAATAATTTAATCTTAGAGTTGTGCTCAATACATTTATTATTGATGCCTCGGCCCCATACTGAAGAAACAGCTGTTTTCGCCTCAGCCAGTTTAAGCTGGTAATGCTTTTTCAGACTAAGATTCATCGTAATTAATACGATTAGATACTTATACTCCCGAACTATTGAAACAATCTGTTTAGGTCCATTTTTCATTGCGAGCATATCTACCGCCACCAGCTCTGAATATCATAATTTTGGATTTCTCTAAGTTAACAGACAGATTCCAAAGTTCACAATAACTCTCCAGTCGAAAACTGGTCCTGGTATCTGCATACTTCCAAACTGAATTCCTCCTCCAATTACCTCTACAATACCATTTATGAATAATATAAAAAATAGAGTGCTCAGAACACAACCTTGCTTGACTCCCATTTGCGTTTCACAGATCTCAGATACAAGTTCACCATCCCATATGTACGCGACGTTGCTTTCGCTTTCAATAAAATAACAATTTTGCTAGGGATTCCCATCTTATAAAGGGTTTTCCAGTAGGGTCTTTGAATTGAACTTTGAATTTAATTTGTGAACGCACTCTTTCACTAATCATCAAACTGTCACTGTCAATTTATTCAGTAAACTCAACATTTTCATCATGGTGAAGTACACAAACGAGCAACGTCTGCAAATTATAAAAATTTTCTACCGAAATTCGGAGTCGGTGAGTGCAACTTTAAGAGCGTTAACTCCAATTTTCGGTCGTAATTCTCGCCCTAGCAGACAGGCAATAACAAGTTTAGTGTAAAGATTTGAGTCTTCATATTCGTTGTGTAATGTTGCGGTGTGAGAGACACAACGGGTTGGTCGAAGTGTCGAAAACGATCCAAATCAGTCAATTCCACGGAGTTCTCAAGAATTGGGCATCGCTCAGACCACATTATGGCGTATTTTGTGTAAGGATCTTGGTTTACACCCATACAAGATCAAGCTGACTCAAGAATTGAAGCCGATGGACCATTTCAAGCGACGTACGTTCTCCGATTGGGTTCTGGAGAAGATGCGCCAAGATGATGAATTTCATCGCAAAATCATCTTCAGTGACGAAGCTCAGTTTTGGTTCAATGGGTTCGTCAATAAGCAAAATATGCGTTATTGGTCGGGTGAAAATCCACATGTGCTTCATGAATCACCACTTCATCCACAAAAAATAACTGTTGCGGTTTGCAAGCCGGCGGTGTTTGCATTTCGTCGACGATAACGATCGTCACGTTACTGTGAATGGTCAGCGATATCGCGCCATGATCACCGATTATTTTTGGCCCGAATTGGAAGATATGGACTTGGACGACATGTGTTTTTTTTTTTATAATCAGCGCTCGCTCGAGGGGTTTGAGTACCTTAAAATGGTTGTACACAGCGCTGGCAAAGGAAATTTAGGGAGGAAGAAAAGAGAGGTACCGATGTACATTGTTTTTAAATATTTGCAAGTTATAACGACCAGGAAATACAGAGATCGGCAGGGCATTCCATAAGCGAGTTGTACGGCTTAGGAACAAATCACGATATTTTAGAGTACGTCCGATAATGAGCTTAAGGGTATACTGATGAGCATTCATAGCGAGACGGGTGTTACGGTTGAAAGTTTGAATGGGCGGAATGCAACTGGCGATTTCAGTGGAGCACTGGTGGTGGAAATAGCGATAAAACAAAGTGAGACACGAGACATTTCGTCGGTGTTCAAGGGTGTCCATTGACTGCGTGATGTTAGCATCACCTATGAGTTTTATCGCACGGTTTTGAATCTTATCTAACAGGTGCAGGGATGTTTTAGGCACACCTGAGCAGATATGTGCATGGTACTCCAAATTTGGGCGGATGAATGCCTTATGTATTGAGGCCAACTCAGAAGAAGAAAAGTATTTCTTACATCGTTTGAGGAAACCTAGACATTTCGCAGCATTTTTGGCGACATCAAATATGTGGTCATTCCAACGTAAGTTGGCATTGACACACATACCGAGAATGAAAAGTTTTTCGGTTTTGACGATGCAAGTGCCATTTATAGATAATGGCTGGGTGTTTAAATTTCGCTTTAAAGACAGCAGACAGCATTAAATTCCACTCTTGTGATAGTTCCCCAATTGGTTATGCTGTTGATATCGGAATTGAATGAGCTTAGCATACGCTGCCGTTCTCGTACTACAGCCGAAGAGCAGGTCCGTGAGTCCGGGAACGAATATGAAAAGCAGAGAGTACTGTCATCAGCAAAAGAATATATTGGATTAGAAGTAGCAGACAAGAGATCGTTAATGAAAATTAAAAAGAGTGTCGGAGACAGAACAGAACCCTGGGGCACACCATCACTTATTTTGTGAATATCAGACTTGAAACCGTCCAAAACAACTTGAATTGAACGTTCCGAAAGGTAATTACTAATCCACTGAAGAAGAGAGTAGTCGATCCCAAATGCACGCATTTTCGACAAAAGAGCCTGATGCCAAACTCTGTCGAATGCCTTAGAATGTCAGATTGATGTATGCTTTGGTCCCACTTGTCGCTGAGACACGTCATCAAATCCCCAGTGGATCTGTTGCTACATAAGCCGTACATCCGGTCATTGAGAAGTTTTCGTGTTTCGAGATATTTCATGATCTGACGATTTATCAGCGTCTCCAAGACCTTGAAAAGAAGGAACGTAAGTGAACGTAGGAAGAGAGAGATGAAAATTCGCCTTTTTTAGGGACGGGCTGGACAAATGCTGTTTTCCATCTGCTCGGGAAGAGTCCTGAAGAGTAGGATTGATGAAAAAACTTGCGCAGTGGTTTTGCCAGCGTGGAAAAAAACCTCTTCAGAAGAAGGGGATATATACGTACCATCTGGACGGATTTGTGTATATTAAGTTTTTTAAGTACTCTTGCTACTACGTGAGTGCGAAAGTGGATTCGTCCCATTGAAGATTCGACGCACTCAAGTTTAGGTGGAGACAAAGCACAGGATGGTGCCACAAGCCACACAGCACACGCTACAATCGATTTATTGAAGAGTAGGTATGGTGAGCGTGTTATCTCAAAAAATGGGCCAGTCGATTGGCCGCCTCGTTCCTGCGATTTAACTCTGCTTGACTATTTTCTGAGGGGCTACGTTAAGTCATTGGTTTATGCCAACACACCGACGACGTTGGAAGAGCTCAGAGCCAAAATTGAAACGAAATAGCTGCCGTGTCGTCCGAAATGTGTGGCCGAGTCGTTGAAAATTGGGTCCAACGAATCGACCGCTGCAAAAGTGACCGCGGTGGCCATATGAACGAAGTCTAGTTCCATTCATAAATGTTTTGATTGTACTTCAACGATATGTTATTGGAAAACCCTATACAACTTGTAAAAAAGTGCCTCACGTGCAATAGAAGCAAAGGCAGCACGAAAATCGACGAAGAAAGCGTATAACTTCTTGTTCCTTGTTTTGAAGCTAAGGTCGAATAGTTTCTCCTAAATCCAGCTTGAAATTCATTCAGTATTTTCTTGTTTTCGATCCACTGTGTAAGTCTATTGAAGATTATATATATTATATTATATATGAAGATATAGAGTAAAATTCGGTCACATGAGATGGAACATAACCCAAGAACCCCACTCTTGTGTATGATACTACAATTTTTAATCTAAAACTAGTGTCGATGATACACATTTTTCGCTTTAGCTAACTGCCCACAGGGAGATCAACCTGCCCCTAATTTGAATATCTGCTAGCCCAACAACTTAGATATAAAGCAACTAGATCTGATAGTAAAAAGTCAACACAAGTGAATGTAGTTCAAGTTGCACACTAAAAACTTAAATCCTTAAGCCTAGACTGAAAGTGAGAGAAGAAATAGAAATCGAAATCGAAATCGAAATCGAAATCGAAAATGAAAATGAAAATGGAAATGGAAATGATATATTGTCCGTGTCCCGTGCCGCTTGCGTGTCTTCGAATTATATAATTGCTCCAGATTGGCATGTCTTGTTGGCATGGACAGCCTCCTTGCATTTCTATCATGTGCTCCCAGATACGAATATCTGTGACTCTAATGGTGTGTATAAATATTAATAAAATAGCTCTGCTCCAGTTCATGTTCACAGATTTTATTTAAAAGACATTTATTTATCTATGTACGAGTTAGTGAGTGTGGTCAAGTATGTGTGTGCATGAATTACCGAGGCCGCCACTTGGAGAGTCATTACGAAATATTTCGCCAACTCAGTATTTGACGGCTAGACATTGATAGCAGCACTTCAACTGATGGTTGTGACTCAAGCGACTCGGTATCTTGTAATTGATCTCAACACATGGATTAGCTATCGTACATATTTCAGAATTCGGCAAGGGGATAGAATTGAACCTGAACATGGCCATTAATCAGAATTGTCTTTCATAGTAGGTTACGGCTTCCGGCTCTAAGATAATAACCACGCATCAGCGTCGTCCATCTCGAATGTAGATGTAGAATTCCCTGAAAAGGCAGAACAACGACACCTTCGTAAAGCGTTAATTCACTTTCGTCATCGTCTGATTATAGCCTTAGATAGTGTGACTACGGTCTATCAGTTATTTGCTCTGGTTCCAGATATTGCTCGTATTTGTTACAAAAAAACATTGAAACTGAAAGTGAATTGAGTAAAAAGAGATTAATGTTCGCCTGGGCGACTATACTACGAGTACAACGACGGGCAATGGGCTATTTGTCTCGGCTATCGGTCCAACAGTCGTCGCGTCTGTCCAGTAGTCGAGTACTCCACACCGCGCCTCCCAAACGGGTTTTACACTATTTGTAGGCAAATTCCTCCACGGCAACGCAAATCATCTAATCCCAATTTAACAGCGCACGTAAAGTAGCTCGTTTTTTCATCTCGTTATTTGTATTTTTTTTGTTGTTGTTGTTGTTGGTTTTTTTTTTTTTAACCGTACTCGTATCTATTCATAGACATGTACGAGTATGTATCTCAGAGTAGTTGCGATTTATTTTGCCCCTTGCGAAGCCAATCAGACATATTTGCCTGTGTGGCGCGACAGCGATGTCAGGCGAAGGCGGTAGTGGTGCGGTGTAACAATGATGATGTTGGATGTTGGATGTTGGTATGCTGGACCGATAGACAAAGCGAAAAGCTCTCAATCTAAGTTACTACGGCTGTTCGGGTAGTGGTTGAATACGAGTACGAATACGAGTACGAGTACGAGTACGAGTATGACTTAGAGTACTCGTCCATTTGCGGGATGCAAAACCGACCTCATCAGGTTTAAGTTTAGCCTCAGGCTTGGGTGTGGCCCATATGGTTGTCTCATATCGTATAGGTTATATCTGCCATGAAGAACTGGCCAAAACATTCAGCCATTCTATTGACGGCAACTATGACTACGACGACTACGACGACTACGACGACTACAACGATGACGGCGGGTACATGAGTTGTTAGCTAACGCTGGAGACCTTAAGGCTAAACAAAAATAAACTCAGACTCGAGCTCCAAGAACAAATAAACTACTTTCGTTTGAAAAGCAAAATACCCTCTGCTATGACAGGGGAGTGACGTTGTTAGGTGGTAGCTGTAAGATAGCATTACAAAGGTGATGCAGGGGTATATCTGTTACTTGTGTTGTACCCCATTGAATTTGTTTTTTTTTTCTACTTTGCAGCACTGGTATTGTTGCTGTCCGATGGTGCTCTATCTAGCATCAGTTTGATCGAGTATTCGAGTCTATATGAGAGAGAAGGACACATTGGTCGTGTGTCCCGATATTTAGAGCACCTATGGAGTTGCTCACGAAGGAGCAAGTATATTTGTAGAGGATACAACATTTCGTTTGCTATATCTTTATAAAACCAATCCAACCTACAAGGTAGTATTTTATTTGATGTAGAATCGAAAGGCTGTTACAGGTACAGGAATTTATGTCATTGCAGCGAGGGTTGGTTTATGCCTGCATTAAGATGTCCCTTATTTCTCATTGTTTCCGGAAGGTTTTTACTTAAATATCTTTCGCGGATACGAGTAGATTTGTTTTAATTGGTAGCTTTTCATTTAAGAAACCCGGAAACCGCACTTTGCATTGTAATAAAATGTTTATGGAGTTTAATTAATGAAGTAATCGAATACTCTGATCAGATTGCAGTAGCTAAAAATACTTAACCTGACGAAAAAGAATGGCGATAAACGTTAAATAGCTGAACACGTACGTGATTGAAAAACAAAACCGTGTAGAGGGTAAGGAGACCTCCTTTAGTTTGCTTAAGAAGTCTATAGGGGAAGTCAGCTTACATAATACCTTACTTGTATGCATATTTCACTTTTTCACAAAGAGCATTTTAATGGAGAGGACGACCTTGAAGGAAGTTAAGCGCCTCATAAATTGTTTTGTCGATTTTTCAAGCAGAAGGTGAAATAAAAATCGGCTGTAATGTTTTAGATTTTATTATTAACAATTAGCAATTAGGTAATTTAATTGGGTTAATACAATCCAATTCGTGGGGCTGAATTGTTTCACAAAACTGGGTGAGATATGATTATTTCTGACAGCACCAACCAGTACACGTATTACTTGTTTAATTGTATCTTTCGCTGGATGCCATTGAATCAAAGTTTAGAGGAAAATTTATTTCCCTTTCGCTTTTAGGAACCTGCTTAAATATTCTGGTAGAATTGCTGGCCCATTTCCTTAGAGGTAACCCTAAATAATGTGTTTTTTTTTAAATCGATGGTTTCCTTTTCGTCATTTATGGTGCGATGATCTCGTTGACATAAAATCCTTCAGTGAATAACTTTGTTAGGTATGGATACTCGTATTCCACATCTGACGCTAGCTGATGTAAGGTGCGCACTGCTAGATATGGCGCCGATGCAGTTCCAAATGTAACTGTGTTCAAAGCATATGTTTTTATAGGGTCATTTTGTCTATCCCTCCATAGAATTAGGTGATATGACGTAACTTGTCCTGCCATCCACATCTGCCGATACATCATGCTTATATGTGCCACAAACGCTACCTTGAACTTCCTCCAATTCGTGATCAGATCTATGATGTCGGGTTGTAGTCGCGAACCCACCATTGAGCAGTTGTTTAGGGATACTCCGTTAGAAGTCTAACATGATGCATCCAATACTACACGGAGTTTTATTGTGCTACTTGGCTCCTTGACGACAGCATGATGAGGCTTGTAGTAGTGTTCACCTAGTTCCGTGAATACTGAGACCTCCTTCATATGACCACTAGGTGGAGTACTCGTTCATTCATTTTGTATCGGGTTTTCCAATAAGGACTTCACAACTTTTTTTTTAAATAAAACGCAAACCGTTTCAGATATTTCCAAAAAACTTTATTATCGGCTTGAAGTACAGTGGAACTCGACTTCGTTCAAATGGCCACCGCGGGCACGTTTGCAGCGGTAGATTCGTTGGACCCAATTTTCAACGACTCGGCCACACATTTCGGCCGAAACGGCCGCTATTTCGCGCTCAATGTAGGCTCTGAGCTCTTCTAACGTTGTCGGCGTGTTGGCATAAACCAATGACTTAACGTAGCCCCTCAGAAAATAGTCAAGCAGAGTTAAATCGCACGAACGAGGCAGCCAATCCACTGGCCCATGTCTTGAGATAACACGCTCACCATACTTACTCTTCAATAAATCGATTGTAGCGTGTGCTGTGTGGCTTGTGGCACCATCCTGTGCTTTGTCTCCACCTACACTTGAGTGCTTCGAATCTTCAAAGGGACGAATCCACTTTCGCACTCACGTAGTAGCAAGAGTACTTAAAAAACTTAATATACACAAATCCGTCCAGATGGTACGTATATATCCCCTTCTTCTGAAGAGGTTTTCTTCCACGCTGGCAAAACCACTGCGTAAGCCTTTTCATCAATCCTATACTTTAGGACTCTTCCCGAGTAGATGGAAAACAGCATTTGTCCAGCCCGTCCCAGCCCACTGATAAATCGTCAGTTCATGAAATATCTCGAAACACGAAAACGAAACCGGCAATACGGTTTTCGTAGCAACAGGTCCACTGTTGATTTGATGACATGTCGTACCGACAAGTAGAACCAAAGCATCACCAATCTAGCGAAAGCAAGATAGTTGAGCTTGATATTTCTTAGGCATACGGCAGAGTTTGGCATCAAGCTCTTTTGTCGAAAATGCGCGCATTTGGGATCAACGACTCTCTACTTCAATGGATCAGAAACTACCTTTCGGAACTTTCAATTCAAGTTGTCTTGAATGGTTTCAAGTCTGATATTCACAAAATAAATGCTGGTGTGCCCCAGGGCTCTGTTCTGTCTCCGACGCTCTTTTTAATTTTCATTAATGATCTCTTGACTGCTACTTCTAATCCAATATATTCCTTTGCTGATGACAGTACTCTCTGCTTTTCATATTCATTCCCGGCCTCACGGCCCTGCTCTTCGGCTGTAGTACGAGAACGGCAGCGTATGCTAAGCTCATAAAATTCCGATATCAACAGCATAACCAATTGGGGAACTTTCAATAGAGTGGAATTTAATGCTTCCAAAACACAATACTGTCTGCTGTCGTTAAAGCGAAAGTTAAACACCCAGCCATTATCCATGAATGGCACTTGCATCGTCGAAACCGAAAAACTTTCCATTCTCGGTATGTGTGTCCACGACAACTTACGTTGGAATGACCACATATTTGATGTCGCCAAAAATGCTGCGAAATGTCCAGGTTTCCTGAATCGATGTAAGAAATACTTTTCCTCTTCTGAGTTGGCCTCGATACATAAGGCATTCATCCGCCCAAATTTGGAGTACAATGCACATATCTGCTCAGGTGTGCCTAAAACATCCCTGCACCTGTTAAATAAGATTCAAAACCGTGCGATAAAACTCATAGGTGATGCTAACATCACGCAGTCAATGGACACCCTTGAACACCGACGAAATGTCTCGTGTCTCACTTAGTTTTATCGCTATTACCACCATCAGCGCTCCAGTGAAATTGCCAGTAGCATTCCGCCCATTCAAACTTTCAACCGTAACACCCGTCTCGCTATGAATGCTCATCGGTATACCCTCAAGCCCATTTTCGGACGTACTCTAAAATATCGTGATTCGTTCCTAAGCCGTACATCTCGCTTATGGAATGCCCTGCCGATCTCTGTATTTCCTGGTCGTTATAACTTGCAAACATTTAAAAACCATGTACATCGGTACCTCTCTTTTCTTCCTCCCTAAATTTCCTTTGCCCGCGCTGTGTACAATCATTTTAAAGATGCCTTAACCCCTCGAGCGCGCGCTGATTATAAAAAACAAAAAAAAACCACATGTCGTCCAAGTCCATATCTTCCAATTCAGGCCAAAAATAATTGGTGATCATGGCGCGATAACGCTGATCATTCACAGTAACGTGGCGATCGTTATCGTCGACGAAATGCAAACGCCGCCGGCTTGCAAATCGCACCAAATAGATATTTTTGTGGATGAAGTGGTGATTCATGAAGCACATGTGGATTTTCACCCGACCAATAACGCATATTTTGCTTATTGCATTGAGCCAAAAATGAGCTTCCTCACTGAAGATGATTTTCATCATCTTGGCGCATCTTCTCCAGAACCCAATCGGAGAACGTATGTCGCTTCAAATGGTCCATCGTCTTCAATTCTTGAGTCAGCTTGATCTTGTATGGGTGTAAACCAAGATCCTTACGCAAAATACGCCATAATGTGGTCTGAGCGATGCCCAATTCTTGAGAACGCCGTGGAATTGACTGATTTGGATCGTTTTCGACACTTCGACCAACTCGTTGTCTCACTGACACGGCAACATCACCCAACGAATATGTAGACTCAAACTAAACTTGTTATTGCCTGTCTACTAGGGCAAGAATTACGACTGAAAATTGGAGTCAACGCTCTTAAAGTTGCAGTCACCGACTCCGAATTTCGGCAGACGTTGCTCGTTCGTGTACTTTACCACAATGAAAATGTTGTGGTAAATTGACATAATTGAATAAATTGACAGTGACAGTTTGATGATTAGTGAAAGAGTGTGTTCACAAATTAAATTCAAAGTTGTCAAGTCCCTATATGTCAACCCTTTGTAAACTTCCAGTAGCATTTTCTTTCTTTCTATTTGAAAGAATCTCACCATGGCTGCCGTCTTCGATTTCCCCAAGTCTGGGCGAGTTCCATCCTTGAATGGGAGTTCGTATCTCCCGTCTCTGAGAAATGTTGTTTTTTTGCTCCCCCGGTGATAGTTTCCTATCATCGAGATTTTATTCTAATTCCCAGAATTGCCTAAGTTGTGCATCTAAAGAGTTAAAGTGATTTTGGATAGTGAAACAAGGATCCATCCAAATTCAGTCCGGTGTTCTACATGAGACCCCTTTTGTCCCTTCACTAAACCTTCGAGAATTATTGAGGTGTACACGTCCGCCCCTAACAGCACATCAATCTTCCCTGGAACATTGTATGCCGGATTAGCTAATGGCAAATTGGACAAATGTTTCCACGCTCCTTGAGACGGATAGGTTGGTAGTGTTGCAGTTAGGACAGGTAACACAAATGCTGTAATATCGAGGGAGAAGGCTGTATTGTTAAACGATTGCAAGTTAACTTTCACTTGGTATTTGGAACTGCCAGATGGGTTTTTTCCAAGTCCTGTGACTCTAGCAGATACATTCTGCTTCTTAAGGTTAAGCATTTGAGTGGCCTTTTCAGTTAAGAATGTGGCCTTGCAGCCCGGATCTATGAAGGCCCAAAAGGGTGCACTGTTTTCCATTGTGCTCCAAAGTTTTGAGAAGTGCGTGGTTGATCACTCGGAGTATCGCATGGGACAGGAATTTAGCTTACAGGATTATGTACATAATGGGATTGAGGATTGTATTGGGGTGCATTTTGATTGTGGAATTGAGGATGTGTGATGCTTGTAACCGCATTTTTGGCAGCTGTTGCTACTGTTACAAACAGAGGCATGATGGTCATACCCTAAACAATTACAACAAACTCCATTTTTTCCTTATGACGTTAGCTGTAGTATGGATATCAACATAGTAAGGAATTTTTTGCAATGTCTCATCCCATGAGAAGCCTTGCAAATTCGATATCGAAACTCTTTTGTTTGTTGCTTGGAGCTTAATTGGCAGGCCGCGGAAATAGTTTTCCGAAACAAATTTGAATACATCCATTGTTATGGCTGCACATTCAGTTCGGAAATGTTTTCCAGCGAACTAAACCGACCCTCGAGGAATGACATGAAAGTTTTCCAATCAAGAAGACTCTTTGAAATGCTTAGCCTTTCCTCCCAATCTTGTTGTTTCTGCGGTGGCAGTTTATTAAAAAATAAAAAAATGAGAATTGTGTCCCATGTTTCAAAAGCAATTTCAAGGTTGGAAAGGGCTTGAACGCATTCAATGCTATTGTCATGTAATATCATTACAGGCCGGCAGCAGATTCACTGGTTATTTTGCTCTGCTCTACCAATCTCCTAAGCTGGGTATTTACAAGTTTAAGCTTGTTTTGGTACCTATCTGTGAGAATAGTAAAAGCTGACGCAAAGATTTTGAAATCTAAGGTGCTGGATTTTTTTACGTATAAAAGCAAGAAAATGTGGAAACATTCCTACCATAGTTGCTGCTGCAATTCGACCATTGATCACCGGTTGATCCTCACACCGCTGTTCCTTTGTGACCGCTATTCACTTTTGCTGTACTGGACACACTGAATCCGTTGGATTTTTTAAGCGTATCTGAATCGTTGAGTACTGTGCCTGATAGACTGTCCGTCGTTGATGGGAAACGTATATTTTCACTGGATAGACTATTCAGCCATGCGAGTACTTAGCCCACAGTATAATTTGAAAAAACGTATTTTTTGTTAAAAAGAAAACTTAAGACGCACTGGTTCACTTTAAAGGAAATTACTTCCTCTATGTCCTTTTATTTAAAGGAGGCAATCGAAGGACCATTTCCCTTACTGAGATAAGCGGGACTAGAAGTTGGCTTGGAATAGGCGATTCGCAAGCGATAGTTACTCTTTCAGTTAGATGAACTGAAACAAGTAAAATAAAAGAATAAAAACTCGTGACCTTTGTTCTTACGATCTGTGGGCTAAAGAATGGTTCAACATATCAATTTCTTCTTCCCTCAGCTGTTTCTTTTAAAGTCAATCACCCTGGCTTATTTTCCTTAGTGTAATATGTGTTGTTGTACACCATCACCAACAATGCCCCCATATTTTCGTATTTTCGGAGTGGGTATTAGTGTGCTTTGTGTTGTACAGTGCATCTCACTCCCATGCAATTCGGTCATCCTGGATTTTCTCTGCGAAGCGAGATAGATATTTGCTTCGTAGTGTTGACAGTTTGACAGTTCTAATTTTTGTCCCGTGGTGAAGTTTATTTTAGATTCGTTGGTACGCTATTGACTCGCTATGTTTTCCATTTTTATTTCACGCCATTAATTAGCTTCCTGCAAACACACGTCCTCTAAGAAGCTGACTTAGACTTGTTCGATACGATCAATCTTTACATTTATCAACTTTGCCAGTGAAGCCAATTTTTCCAATTTTTTGCTGTATTCGGCTGAAATTCGGGTAATTCAAAATGGTGCAGATAGGGGCAAAGCAATAGATACTTCCTAGTCTCTAAAGATTTTATATTAAAGGTATTCACTTAATCGGATAAATGTATGCACCTCCTAAATGTGTAAGTCTCGGCGGTGCTTTAAGTGAACACCCCTTGGAAATGTCATTGCAATATTTTCGCGTAAATCGACTGTCAAGTCAATTGTCAAACGCATCTGTTCGCAAATATTCCAAAATTATTAAAATGCTAAAAGCAAGCGAAAAGTAAAACCTTGTTATATATTTGGAAAGATTGACAGTAAATGAGTTACTTATGTTGTAGGTATTTGGCGAAAATGAAGGTAAATATCAAAGTCAAAGATGCCATTAATAAAACCGATCGAAACATTTCCTTGTTTTTGATTTCAAGGCCTTAAGCAACTAAAAGAGGATGCTATTTCGGATGAGTTAATTTATTCACTGGGAATCGCTCAACATTTTCGATGTGCCACTAGATTTCTCCTTCATTCCATTCCAAAATCAAGAAAGTTCATAAACAACATTCTACCAAATTTTGGATGAAGGTAAATTTAGAGCGTTAATAAGCCTTAGTTGGACCAATTGTTGAACTAATCAGAAATGACGAAGTTTTTCAAGGCCCACGATCATGCAAGCAATTTCCAATGGAAGTTCAATTAATGATCCTTTTATACCGATTAGGTTCATGTGGAGAGGGTGCATCTATCTACAAAGTTGCGAGTTTGTTTTGAATTGGAGATGGTGGAACAATTCAAATTAAAACAAATATAAAAAATAAGTTCCTAAACTGGCCGGAAGAGCTTATGAGCTGCCACACAGCGTAGGGTACTTTTTTTTTTATAAAGTTTCGCTCGCTCAAGGGGTTAAGCACCTTTAATGCTTGCAAACAGAGCGAGCGAAAGAAATTTAAGGACGGAAGAAAGAGAGGTACCGATGTACGTTGGTTTTAAATGTCTGAATATTATAATGACTAGGAAGTCAAGAGCCTGGAAGGGCATTCCGTAAGCGAATTGTACGGTGGGTACGGTTGGTATGAAAATGGGCTTGAGGGTATGCTGACGAGTATTCACAGCGAGACGGGTGTTACGGTTGGAGGTTTGAGGGGGCGGAATACTACTGGCGATTTCAATAGAGAACTGATGGTGGTAATATCGATAAAACAAAGTGAGACACGGTGTTCGTGGGTGTCCATTGACTGCGTGATGTTAGCATAACCAATGAGTTTTATCGCACGGTTTTGAATCTTATCTAACAGGTAAAGGGATGATTTAGGCACACCTGACCAGATGTGTGCATTGTACTCCAAATTTGAGCGTATGATTGAGATGATTATATATTGAGACCAGCTCAGATGGGGATATTTCTTTCATCGTTTGAGGAAACCTAGACATTCCGCAGCATTTTGGTGGCATCGAATATGTGGTCATTCCAATGTAAGTTGTTATTCACACTCATACCGAGAATTAACGACAGAAGAGCAGGTACGTGAGTCCGGGAATGAATATGAAAAGCAGAGAGTACTATAGTCAGCAAAGGAATATATTGGATTAGAAGTAAGAGACTTTTTAAAAAAGGCTGGGGTACGAATGTACCCTAAATAGCATTCCAGGGTTAAGCTGACTCCAATGCACATTGCAAGAGCAATGATCTCATCGAACAATGCACATTATCCAGCGCATTGGAAAACTGCGGTGGTACATCCCATCCCCAAAAGGGATAAAGACACTTCCAATCCGGCGAATCTCCGTTCGAACAGTCTTCTACCAAGCATCAGCAAGGTTTTCGACAAGGTGATCAATAGAGTCCTGACTAAGTGGGTTGAGGACAAACATATAGTTCCGGATAATCAGTTCGGTTTCAAGGCGGGGAATGATATCATTCATGCGGCGTCGAAACTGGTTTCTGATTTCCAATGGAACAAAGGCAAGAAACAGTGCACTGGTGCCTGCCTGATTTACTTGGAGAAGGCCTTCGATACCGTATGGTTAGAGGGACTCTTTTTCAAGCTGGACAGGTTGGGCATTAGTAAACCACTGCTGTATATTCTTTTTGATATGCTTTTCAGTAGACAGTTCATCGTGAAGAATGGCGATGTGACTTCTGCTGGAACATTTAACATTAGAAACGGTCTGCAGCAAGGTGCGGTAAATTCGCCGATCCTATTCAACATTTACACAAGTGATCTGATAGGTTCACTTCACCATGCCATAGCGTACGCAGACGACTTAATCGTGTACAGATCGGATCCAAAGATTGAGGTCATTAATATACTTTTGCAGCGTGACTTCGACAAAATTAAGCGATATTGCGATGACTGGAAGTTGAAAATCAACTTTCAGAAGTCGGAAACCATTCTGTTTAGGACGCCTTTGTCTGGGGCCTCTAGGGATACCAGAAAAAATTTACGAAAGTTCTCTATCATTGGACAACACGGACAGCCACTTGCTTGTCGAAATGTAGTCAGATACCTTGGGATCTGGCTTGATCAATTTCTGTATTTTAACAAACATATAGATGTTGCTCTGGCCAGAGCCAGAGGTGCTTTTGCCCTTACAAAGAGACTGTTTTATAATATCCAACTCGATGCGAGGGTGAAGGTAATCTGCTACATGGCCCTTATCAGGCCCATGCTTGTATTTGGATGTCCCATGTGGTTCAACGTGAGAGCAAGTTTATTGGAAAAGATTCGGGTGTTTGAGAGGGCTTGTCTTAGGACTTGTCTTCGCTTATACAGAACACCAGAGTCTGAGTACATAAAATTCTATCCTAACGAGGTCTTATACAATAGGGCGAACCTAATAAGAGTGAACAACTTCGTCATTAAGTTAACTCGAAGGCACATTGCAAGAGCAATGACCTCATCGAACAACCTGATCTCCGGGGCTTACTACCCCAATTATATGTATCAGGAGAGAGTTCGCTTTGACGGCTTTATTCCTCCAGAAGCGTTCCTCTATTTAGATAACAAAGGTCTGATCCAGGACACGTCGATCCACGTCGCTCGAACAGCTGCGGACAGGCGACTCAACTGCGACAGAGACGTCCCACATAGCAGTGCGGTGTGTCTCCGGTTCAGTAGGGCGGTAGGGAGTCGCGACATCTGAAATGTTGCTCGGCAGCACCAACAATTTTGGTGACTGGTTAGATCAGAGGAAGTTTTTTCGTCAAATTCCTCTAGTACAAGATAGCTTCACTAGGAAGCAAAGTTGGTTAGCCTAGTTTATAGCCATAGCCGGCTTATATAGATTTAGATAGGGTTAGGGTAGATATAAGAGAAAAGACTATAAAGACTGTAAGAGTTAATTAATGAATGAAAATAAAAATGAATTGAAAACGAAATGAATGAGATTATGATTGGATCACGCACGGAGTTATACGCTGTAGAAAATATGCCCTTAATAGCATTGTAGAATATATCCCAAGTATGGGCGACAATTTCCTTTTAATGCAAGACCGTGCTTGTCCCCACACTCCATATAAAATTTCGGGGTATCTTCGAGAGAAGAGGCTCAAATGGAAATCCTGGCCAGAGGGTGAAATCAAAGAGTTAGAATTTAAACCCCTCCAACTTGTAGGAGCATAAAAGTTATTTGCCACAATATTATTTTAAAAGAATGCCAAGATAACTTCTTTTCGTTACAACGTGGAGAACCAATGGTTGACTCATTAATTATAAACGGTGACATAAGGCCATGTGACATAGGTCATATTACAAAATATTACAAAATATGGCCTTAAGACGCTCTCACAAAGTGACATAAGGCCATACGCCTTTATGGCTTTATGTCACTTACCTGATCAAATTGATGCCGTGACATAATTTCAAGCGATACAAGGCCAATTTGGCTTCAATTTCAAGCGATACAAGGCCAATTTGGCTTCCACTATATATCTGATTTTGTTCACCTGATTAATACAATATACACCCTCCATTATTGTCTACAAAGAAGACGACAATATTGCATTCAATGACTAGTGTACTACACGCTGCGTTGCGGCGCCCTGAGCACCTACATGTGAGGCCGAAGGCCGTCCGGCCTATGAGTCGAAGAGGCGCCCATAGTGTGAAATCCTAGTAACTGTAACCATCAACTATCAGACAGGCGCATTAAGCGAGTCTGGCGTATTTCAAATTCGGGATTTCACCATTTTCTCCGCAGGGTTTAGCCGCTCACGCGACTCCGTCGCTCCGCTAAGAGTATGTAAACAACTGTCGGGCAGACGCCTATAAATACCATATGGTCTTATGTCTCAAATTTATATGGCCTTATGTCGCTTTCACAAAGCAAAATAACGCCATACCCCGAAATATGGCTTTCTAACACTTTGTGAAAGCGTGATAAGGCCATATTTTGGAATATTTTGGAATATGGCCTTATGTCACGGCACCATTATAAACTTATTTCGAAATTTAAAAAAATCAATAAAAACTACTACTCAAAGAAAAATATCGTTTTTAGGTGTCAGTGTTTTTTTTTTCATAGACAAGCAAGTAGTAGAAGTTCTTCTAAAATTTAAGAAATTGAAAATCCTAAATCGAAAAAAAACTCTTAAATTGTTCACCCTTGTATGGCCTTAATTTTGTTCAGCACTGTATTCCAATAAGAACCCATCTGGATAGGAATTTTATTTTCCATGTCAAAAAATATCATTTTGAGAAAAGCTTTAGTTGAACGCTGTACGTACTTCTATTCCATTGTAGCTACTTTGACCGAGATAACTTCGTCATTTTTGACTACGTCTTATACAATTTTCTAAAATGCTTTAAGATTTGTTAAGCAGAAAACCTGGTGTTACCCCTTAAGCATACAAAGAGTCGTTTAATGGTTGGTATAGACACACTTATTTGCATCAGCCTACCATGTATCTATTGAAGTCAAAATGTGTTTAATCTTTGCATTACTGTGATCAATCGATTACTGGGAACAAACGATTTCAATACAGTGTGTTTGTAAAAAATCTGTGGTTCGCCGGATTTGTGGTTTTCTTAGAACGAGAATCATTCACCATCTAATGCGCAGTAAAAGTTTAGTCTTATGGCATGTCAATTGTAGGTTTGAAGCCTTGTGTTTCATTGGTCATTCAAGGGGACCAAAATCATCCGTTACAAGAAATAAGTAAGTTAGTGGGTGAAATGATGTAACAAATACGGAAACTTTGAGAGTCGTTCACGGACCACGGTAGTGTACAGACCTGTTTCGGCTTTTCATTAGTGAATTTCGTAAATTATTATACATATATATAATTAATATACAAACTTTCAAAGACACGGTTGGCGTAGTGTGATAGTGCGCGGACGCGAAATATTACATATTTCAAATTGTGCGGGTTCATTCCCTGCCCGAGGACGAAATTTGTTTTCTTTTTTTTTTCTCTTAAACTAATATTTAATTGAAAATAAAGAATAAATTAGTGACGTGGTCACAAACAAACAATTGATGAGTGACAAAGACCGTCCCGTTATCCCCACTGTGGGATTAGTGGACGGCACAAAAACAAATAATATTGGAGCTGCCCGCCCAACAGCAGTGAGTGAAAAAGCTGTAAAACGGAAAAAAATAACGAGAACATCAAATTCAGCAAAACGCCCCTCTCTATGCACGTCTAACGAAATGCTGCTAAGTAGGGAATTGGGGGGGGCGTCAACGTCTGCGGCAGCAATAGCAGCGCAAAACCAAAGACGTCACGATTCGGAAGATGAATCCGTCTCTTATAGAGTGGCACATCACAAAGGCGATAATAGCTTTGCGTCGTTGGCAACTTCTGAGTCGGAAGACGAAGAAGAACAACTGAATGCCATTAATAGCAGCATCCAGCAACTTCAAAAAGAGATGCTTGCTATTAAAGCTAGGCAAATCGCCCGAAGGCAAAGGGATCAGGAAGCTAAGGCAAGATCCCAACAGCAACAGCCACTGCAGGAGAAAAGTGCGCAGAAACAGCAGCAAACACATCAAGTGCAAAAGCAGCAAAAAACGCAGCAGCTAAAGCAACAACCGCAGCAGCAAAAACGATACCAAAAACAGCAACATCAGCAGCAACAACAAAAGCAACAGCAGCAACAACAACAACAGCAGCAGCAGAAGAAGAAGAAGGAGAAGGTGCCTCCTATCAACACCTATAACTTAGAGGTAAATGCAACCAAAGACCTTTGTAAGCTGGTCATTGGTAATAGTTTTAACATAAAGAGATTGGGGAACGATCGCCATGCCATCCACTGCACTACAGTGGAGGGCTACGCGAAAGTAAAAGAGCTCCTAAAGGAAACGACGACGGAGCATTACTCATTCACACCGAAGTGTGAAAAGCGGCAATCTATGCTGCTGAAGGGGTTAGAACCGTCTTCTGATCCTGAGGAGATCCTGGCACTGCTCAAAGAGAAGGAGTGCGAGGGACTCAAGTTTGTGGGGGTAAAGCCGTTTACCACAGCTAGAGCCAGGCGGGAGAAACGGAGTCTGCCGTTCTTCCTGGTGCAGCTCAGTCCCGAAAGCCGTCTGGATAGTCTAAGGAGTATCAATGTCCTAGACTGCCAGGTGGTTCACTGGGAAAAACTAAAAAGGAGCGAAGGCGTTATACAATGCGTTCGCTGCCAGAGGTTCGGGCACGCCGCGTCGAACTGCCAAATGCAGCCTCGATGCGTGAAGTGCGCTAAGAACCACAGTTCCGAAGAATGTCCTCTGGGTGTTGACGGAGCATCCGATAGGTCGCAGCTCTCGTGCGTGTTATGTGGAAACGTGGGACACACCGCAAACTATCGGGGTTGTCCTAAGTTCGCTGACATTAAGAAAGCAAAACTGGCTCGGCAGCAGAAGGTGGAGGTCAAAGGTTCACCTGTCAGGTTTCAAACACCAGCCGTCACGTCCCAAATTTCCTACGCCCAAATGGCGTCTGGTAGGGGGGCTACGGTACAGCAAGCGACTGTTGCTTCTCCGGCGCCAACGCCGAGAACAACGGAAGCTGCACCTAACATGCTGGCCATCTTGCTCGCAATCCAAGGGCAGATGGCTCAGCTGCAAAAGCAGGTTCAAGAACAGGCCAAGCGGGTGGACCAGATCTACACGCTGCTGCCGGGCCTAACGCAACACATGTCGTAATGGGTACGCACATGGTGGAGCAAACTTTGAAGGTCCTTGCAGTGAATGTTAATTCACTGATTAGGATTGAACGAAGAGCCGCAATGTTTAAATTGCTACAAGACCAAACTCCGGATGTGCTATTCGCTAGCGAAACCAAGCTAACCGATAAGCACAAACTGGAGTACAATAATTATATTGTTAGAAGAAGAAATCGGCCCAGATCCAAACGTGGAGGCGGTGTCGCGATCTTCATTAAAGAAGGTATAAAATTTCACAGAGGTTCCGGGTGTTGGAGGCAGTCGTCGTTTACATCCCGCTCCGCAGTGGAAAGCGGCTGTACTTGGCCTCTGTTTATGCATCTGATACTTCACAATCCACCCTATTCATTACAGAGCTCGACACGCTTTTTCGACTTCTGAGGCTGGAATCGGGGGAGAATTATTTTATAATCGGCGGGGATTTCAACGCTAGACACAGAGATTGGGGAAATAATTTGCCAAATACTAGAGGGAACCTACTACTCGATTGGTGGGGTCAGCACGATGTCATGTACAGACTCGGTCTTAAAGCGACGGATAACCCGTCGTTTCCCAGAGGCGGGTCTTATTTGGATCTACTGCTGTACGACGAACGCATACGACTGACAGGTACGAATTTACATACGCTAAACTGTCTGAGCACGTTCGTGTATGACAGTGACCATTGCGGTTTTAGCACCGAAATTACAGTTCCTAACGAAATTGCGGAATTGGAGGAGTTTGCCCAGCGATATGTTTACAACTACAGTAAGACTCGATGGACACGCTTCTCCGCTACCTTGACAAGAGCACTCTCCTCGAACACGCTCCACCCACCGTCCAATAGGAATTTGTCAAACGAGGAGATCGACAATTACCTCAGACAAATGGACGAGACCATTAAACAAACTATGGACACTACAATACCGCGGTATCGACGTACGACTAACGAAGATCTGTTCCGCAATCCTACTATTGACGCACTGCACCGACAGAAAAGTAGACTTCTGACAAGACTTAAAAACTTGTACAGACAGTTAACTGACAGACAAGACCCGGAGATTAGGACACTGAAGTCGTCAATTAAAAATGTGCAAAAGTTAATAAAAGAAAATTACAGAATTGCTGTAAGCTCATATTGGAACAACAATGTTCGGGCTGTAAACACCAGCAACCCGAACATGTTTCCGCAAATCAATAAACTATTTCGGAGAAAAAATCAAAACGACCTTCAGTGTCTTAAAATAGCCCGGACAACAGACAACGAACGGTTACTGACAATAGCAGGCATTGATCCAAATGAGGCCGCTGATGATGACGACTTCTTTGTGATCGAGGATCCACAGGAGAAGGTTGAGGCCATAGGGGCGACTTTCCAGGAAGTATACAAGGCCATTGATAACATTGGCCCCAATTACGACCTGGACAGTCGCGTCTTGGTGCACGACTTCTGCATTCGAAATGAAATAGGGAACTGGCGATCCGAGGGCTCTGGTTTCATCCGGTTTAGCGACGAAAATATGGCAAATAACGTCATTGCCAGAGAGGGTGGCCTACCCCCGTTCATTTCGAAGGAAGGACTCCATGAGATCTTCGACAAAATCAGGGCTAAGATACAATCCGGAGAATCTCCGGTCGATAAGTCTCCTTCCGAATATCAGTAAGGTTTTTGAAAAGGTAATCAATAGAGCTCTGTCTAGGTGGGTTGAGGACAAACATATAGTTCCGGATAATCAATTCGGTTTTAAGGCGGGACATGATATCTCACATGCCGCGTCTAAACTGGTGTCCGATATCCAATGGAATAAAGGCAAAAGACAATGTACTGGTGCCTGCCTTGTTGACTTGGAGAAGGCCTTCGACACCGTATGGTTAGAGGGTCTTTTCTATAAGCTGACTAGGCTGGGGATCAGTAAACCACTCTTGTACATTCTTTATAATATGCGACACAACAGACAGTTCATCGTGAAAAATGGTGATGTGACTTCTGTTGGAATATATCAAATTAAAAATGGTCTTCAGCAAGGCGCGGTCAATTCGCCGATGCTATTCAACATTTTTACAAGCGACTTGATAGGTTCACTTCCCATACTATTGCGTACGCAGACGATTTGATAGCGTACAGAACAGGTCCAAAAATCGAGGTCATTAATACTCTCTTGCAGCGTGACTTCGATAAGATAAGACGATTTTGCGATGACTGGAAGCTGAAAATCAACTTTCAGAAGTCGGAAACCATTCTCTTTAGGACGCCGTTGTCTGGAGCCTCTAGAGACGCCAGGAAAAATTGGAGAAAGTTCTCTATCATTGGACAACACGGACAACCTCTTGCCTGTCGAAATGTAGTCAGATGCCTTGGAATCTGGCTAGATCAGTTTCTGTATTTTGACAAAAATGTAGATGCTGCTCTGGCCAGAGCCAAAGGTGCTTTTGCCCGTACAAAGAGACTCTTTTATAGCAGCCAACTCGATGCGAGGGTAAAGGTAATCTGCTACATGGCCCTTATTAGGCCCATGCTGGTATTTGGTTGTCCTGTGTGGTTCAATGTAAGAGCAAGCTTAATGGAAAAGATTCGGGTGTTTGAGAGGGCTTGTCTTCGCTTGTACAGAACACCAGAGTCGGAGTACAAGAAATTTTATCCTAATGAGGTCCTTTACAATAGGGCGAACCTAATACGAGTGGACAATTTCGTAATTAAGCTGACTCGAAGGCACATTGCAAGAGCAATGACTTCGACGAATAACCTGATATCTGGGGCTTACTACCCCAATTACCTTTACCACGAGAGTGTGCGCTCTGACGGCTTCGTTCCACCGGAAGCATTCCTCTACCTAGATCTACCAGGTTGATCCAGGATAGATCAGGGGTGCCGTTAATCTTCCATGTCGCTCGGACAGCTGGGGACAGGCGACTCAACTACAACAGAGACGTCGCACACGGCAGTGTGGATCGCCTCAGGTTCAGTAGGGCGGTGGGGAATCGCGATAAGAGGGATGTCGTTCGGCAGCACCAGCATTTCTGGTGGTTGAATGATGGAGAAGATGTTTCGTCATCGTTTCCGTCAATTACGGAACAGCCTCACTAATGAGGCAGAGCTGACCAATCTATTTGCTCAGTAAATAGCGATGGCCAGCTTACATAGGTTTAGGTTAGCATTTAAGTAATATATACATGCGTTAGTGTATATAAAGGTATATACTAACATATGTATATTATTGTGTATAATGTCTAAGTGTGTTTATGTGTGTATTGTGCATTTAGGTTAGGTAGGCTAAGGTTTATTATAAGTTAGATACTAAGTTTTTATAAAAAATAAAAAATTATGTCCATATGCTAAGTTTTTCTTAACAAATATTTTTTCTTAGCCTTAAGTATTCAATATAAATAGTTCTAAGCAAAATGTAAATAAAGTCGAAAGACATAGTTATAAGTATTCAGAGTAGCTTAGAGTGCCTGTGTGGGGCCAGTAAGTTAGTATAAGTTTGTTAAGTAATTGTAAGCTAGCATTTAAGCATTTTTTGTTAGAATGTAAGAGTTAGTGTTAAAAAAATAAAATGCATTGAAAACTAAAAAAAAACTAAAAACTACGGAAACTTTGACGGTTTGCAAAACGCTAAAAACAAAGCGCCTACGTCCTAAACAACCGGAGAGAAGTAAAAGTTGTTTTCATTCCCAATGCGGGATCTGCTAAGGATTACAGACCCACAAGCCTCTCCTCGTTAAATTCTAGTTTAACATATAACCATATAACGAAACCCGGATGCGCATAATTCAAAGGATAGACTTGCATCCGAGTAACCCACCTACTAACTTTCTCCGCCCTTATAACCCAAAATAATAGGACCCTTTGGGTCAATCCAGACGGATTAGTAGGATTTGGGGTGTCCATCATCCTCGCGGTTTAGGCATGATCATCCACTCGGTAGCTCATCGGATTTAAATGGGAACTTGCCACGAGGCCTGGACAGGAGTTATTCACATGTCTGAAAACAAAATACCGAGAAAAGAAAAGAAGTTGCCCTAGTAGCAAAAAGGTAACACAACTACCGTCGTAAGCAAAAAAAAAGCAACAACAAGTTGGATTGCGAGGCCCGAGTTCCCATCAATTTACCATCCACACGTATCCAAAGAGAGAATGAGGGGGAGGACGAAGTTGTAAATTCTCCTTGATACATATACGAGTACATGGCTTCGCTGAGCTCGTTAGATCTATTTTCGAAATTTAGATGACCGCAACAGATGTTCCGTTGGCTGTGTAGCACTGTGGCATGTGGCATAGCTGCGCGTATTGATACTTCATCAAGCGTTTCCGTCCCCAAAGAGATTAATTATTGGGCCTTGCCGACCACGCTTCAACCCAAAATTGTTCATTCGCTCCGCAGGTTAGTGGAATTGTCGAACCACGGGCAGTTGAGTGTAACTATTTTGATGTACCTTTTCCTTATTTTAGGTCTTAGCCCTCTGAACTCGAAGAACTTTCAGGACAGCGACAATGCACGTGGCGACTTCTAAACGGACATATATGGTATCATACAAAAAAAGAGAAAAAAAATTAATACAAAAACACTTTAGATCGACATCCACGAGTCCGATCGAATCACTCGAAATTACTTCATTCCCTGCCGGAAGCCGCCAAAACGGGTCTTTGCCCATTTTGCCATAAACATGGCAGGTCATACTCATATATCTATCTCACTTGCAGCAACTAGACTTTTGAATGGTGGACTTTTAAAGGTGCTACGAGGAGTGTTCAATATATTCTCGGTATCGATATGAAGGAAAATGCGAATTCAATTTAAATTGTTTTTATTTTTCAATATAATCTCCCCTAACATCAATGCATTTGTTACATCTTGAGATAAGCTTTTTTAAACCCTCAAAAAAATAAATTTCCTCTTTCTCTGCAAAATACCCATTTATTGCCGACTTGAGTTCTTCATCATCCGAAAATCTTTTTCCACGAAGACATTTTTTCAAATCCGGGAACAGGAAATAATCACTAGGGGCAAGGTCTGGACTATAGGGTGGGTGTTGGATTTCTTCGAAACCACAATCTCGCGCAGCAGCCTTGGAAACTCGCGCCGTGTGAACAGGAGCGTTGTCATGAAGAAGCAACACACCCGCTGCGAGTTTACCCCGTCTTTTCTTTTTAATTTCCTCCCGCAAATTATGCAAAGTGGAAGCGTAGGATGTGGCGTTGATGGTTTCACCTTTTTTTTGTACTCAATACACTGTACACACTTTGTACACACGGATAATTAAGTTAATAATCTCTCTGTTTTTGTTTTGTCTCTTTACTATCTGCTTATTATTTTTGTTATTATTCTTTCGTTTTTCTCTTAAATTATTGTTTCTATTCATTTTATCTTATCTCTTTCTAATATTTACTAGAAACACAAATCTCTTTTTCCGTTTACACTTTTTGTTTTCTCATTTTTCTTTTTATACGAGGGCGGGTCAATAAGTCCTTTTTGAATTTCTGACCTCTTTACTGAAACAGCAACATTGCTCCTGTCAACAGGCATCTGTCAGTTGACTCCTGTCAAAATTTAAACTTGCTGCGTCAGTTAGTTTGTGTTTGACAGCTATTTTTATCAGACTACTCACTAATTTGAGGAGAAAATGGAAAAAAGTGAATTTCGTGTGCTTCACTTCACTTCACAGGAAGGTTTGGCGTTGTTTAATCGCAATATGGGGGAGTTTTTGCGCCGTTTTGTAACCGTGGACGAAACATGGATCCATCACAACACACCAGGGAACAAACAACAGTCAAAACAGTGGGTTTCTAAGGGTGAATCGGCGCCAAAGAAGGCCAAGGTGGGTTTGTCAGCCAATAAAGTTATGGCGACTGTTTTTTGGGATGCACGCGGGATAATCCACATTGACTACCTTCAAAAGGGAAGAACAATCAATGGGGAATATTATGCCAACTTATTGGACCGATTCAATGACGATTTGAAAAAAAAAACCGACCTCATTTGGCCAAGAAAAAAGTTCTTTTCCACCAAGACAATGCAATGGTGCACACATGTGCAGTTGCCATGGCAAAAATCCATGAATTGGGCTATGAATTGTTCCCTCATCCACCCTATTCTCCAGATTTGGCTCCGCGCGACTACTTCTTGTTCCCAAACCTGAAGAAATGGCTTGGTGGAAAAAGATTTGACTCCAATGATGAAGTCATCTCGCAAACAAAGGCCTATTTTGAGGACCTCGACAAATCATTTTTTTTGGAAGGGATAAAAAAATTGGAGAAGCGTTGGACAAAGTGTATAGAGCTCAAGGGAGACTACGTTGAAAAATAAAATTATTTTTTTATCAAAAAATCTGTGTTTTATTACACAAGTCACGGACTTATTGACCCGCCCTCGTAATTCTATTAGTCTGATTGTCCCGAACTCGGACTGTTCGTACTATAATACGCTTAATCTTTAGCGATGGATATTAGTAAGTTTGATGGTGGTTCCAAGGACGGGAGTAGTGATGGAGTCGTTCGTGCTATGTTACGCGTCTTAAGCAACCAAAAGATCGGTCTGCAAGTTTGTCATATAAATGCACAGAGCTTGCATCCAAAACTGGATGAGTTTAGGGATATTTTTGATATTTCTAAAGTTGACGCCGTTTGTGTTTCTGAAACATGGTTTGTTAATGATTTTAAGGATAGTGTCTATAGGGTGGATGGTTACAAGCTCTTTCGTGGTGATAGAATTGGTAGAGTTGGAGGTGGATCGGCAATTTATATACGTGAAGGCATATCATGCAATCTGAAGTGCAAATCAGGAGTCGGCAGTCAGATAGACTATGTTTTTGTTGAACTTAAATCAGGAACAGGCACCATGCTGTTAGGGTCAGTTTATAGGCCTAATAAGCATATTGACATCACGAGATTGTTTGAACTTCTCGAAACAATCTCCGTATGCTATCCCAAAATAGTAGTTGGTGGTGATCTGAATAGTAACCTCTTAGCAGAGAGTTCTCTTGTCCTGGGGATGAAGGCACTTAATTTGTTCCCGGTCAATATGACGTCCCCCACTCATTTTTCTTCTGAATCTAGTACACTATTAGACGTTTTCTTAGTTAGTGAAATAAAATTTGTATTATTATATGATCAGTTGTCAGCACCTGCATTCTCTAGACACGATTTATTATATCTAACCTTTGACTTTTTAATGATTCTGTCTGTAACAGCTTATGAATACAGAGATTTTGACCACATTAACTACCTAATTTTGGAGCATAGCTCACGAAATGTCGAATGGGACCGTGTTCAAGTTGAGTTCCTAACTCAGAATATTAACACACTTTTTAATAATCATGTTCCTATTAAAGTCAAAGTGACTAAACATGACCAATGTCCCTGGTTTTCAAACGAAGTTCGGATGCTCATGTTACAACGTAATCGTAGACGCCCATCTACGTCTTTACCGTACACTACGCAATCAGGTGGTTTCCAAAATTCGTGCTGCAAAAAAGCAAATGTATGGTAACAAATTAAACCCAGCTATGAAAAGTCGACAACTTTGGAAAAATCTACGAGATATTGGAATTGGAAAGCGTAACACAGGTCTTGACACCAATATCGATGTAAACGCACTCAATCACACCTTTGTAACGCTTCCTTTTCCGGTTCTGAATCAAGTCTCTCAAAGACCTTCCGAATCCCAAAATGGTCCACAGAACCCAAATGAACGGATGTTCGAGTTCTCCGGGGTTGATAGCGCAGACGTGGTTGCAAGCGTTTTATCTATAAAATCGATGGAATACACCCAGTTTTTGCTAAGGCCATTCTACCAGTTATATTACCCTTTCTTACACACATTTTCAATACCATCTTAACAACTAGTGTTTTTCCTACCCAATGGAAGCTGGCGAAAGTCCTACCGATTCAAAAGAGCGCTAATAGCCATGATTATAGAACTATTTTCATTCTACCATTTTTCTCGAAAGTGTTTGAACGTATCATGCAAAAGCTAATAAATGCCCATATCCGTTCATGAAATCTTTTATCTACAATGCAATCCGGTTTCCGCCAATACCACAGTTGTACAACCGCAGTTATCAATGTTGTAGAAGATATAAGGAAGGCGATAGATGATGACCAAGTAACTTTTTTAGTTCTTCTAGATTTCTCAAAAGCATTCGACACCGTGGATCACGACAACTTGTGTAACAAACTAGCATACCGTTTCTAATTTTCCACATCGGCCACTCGATTAGTGTCTTCCTACCTTCGGCTCAGAAAACAAGCTGTTTCGATTGGTCATATGCTATCTGAATTTCTTCCAACAACTAGAGGGGTTCCACAGGGTTCCATTCTAGGACCTCTTTTGTTTTCTTTGTATGTCAACGAGCTCCTTTCCATTGTCAGCTCATCCTCTATACACATGTATGCCGATGATGTCCAATTGTTTAACAGCTGCCCTCTTGGGTTGATTGAAGACTGCTCAAGTAGAGTTAACGCAGATCTGGACAGGATCTCAGTATGGGCGGAGAAGAACGGATTATTTCTTAATCCTAGGTTAGGTTAGGTTAGGTAAGAGTGGCTGTTGGAAATACCAACACACTAAGGCCTATTGGCCCATTGTGATGCCACGTGGATCTGTGATCTTCTTACTACTGGAACCAGTTTGAGCTTTTAATAAAGCGTAGGAGACTGTTAACGTCTATTTTTTCTAGATCGTTTAGGTCGTTGTAGAAGAAAGATGAAGCTTCCTTCTCTGGGAGAGAGCTGGGCATGTGCAGAGTAGGTGGGGGATTGTCTCCTCCTCTTCCTCGTCCATGCAGTTTCTACAGAAATCATTAGTAAAAGCGCCAAGCCTTCTTGCGTGCTTGCCTATTAGGCAGTGTCCGGTAATGACACCTATTATGGCGCTGAGATGTTTCCTATCTAAAAGGATCAGACACTTAGATCGACTCAGATCCAGCCTTGGCCAGATTTGTTTGGTCGCCAGACATGTTTGTTCAGCAGTCCACCTAAGGTCCGTTCTTTTATTGGCATCTAGCTTTAGTGTTAGTTTGCACGTAGCGATTGGTTTACCTATACTACCTTTGTCCGGTAGGATAGGTAGGGTGGTTCCAATTTTGGCGAGTTCATCGGCTCTGCAGTTCCCTGGAATGTCTCTGTGGCCCGGCACCCAACAGAGGTGAATGTTGAACTGCTCTGCCATCTCCATGAGAGATGATCGGCATTCAAGGGCAGTTTTAGAACACAATGAGACCGAGTCCAGGGACTTGATGGCGGCCTGACTATCCGAAAATATGCGGATATCCTTTGCAGATATCACGTTTTTCTTCAGCCAGGACAGAGCTTCTTTAATCGCCAAAATTTCCGCCTGGAACACGCTACATGGATTTGGAAGGCGGAAAGAGAGGCATAGATTTAGCTTATCTGAGAAAACACCGCCACCAACTCCGCTGTCGGTTTTAGATCCATCTATGTAGAGATGGATTGACTTGTCCTCCATGAAAGCATCCTCCTCCCAGAATGATCTAGAGGGAAGCTTACATGGAAGTTTTGTCAAACCAAAGTTCAGGTATGGTGTAATCGGTGTTCTCTGTGAGGATTCCTAATGTATTAAGAATGTTGGCGTGGCCAAATGAATTATTTGTCCACTGTTTAGTCGCTTTAAGGCGAATAGCTGCAGTCGCAGCTACTTGCTTGCTAAAAATGTCGAGGGGTGTCAAGTGAAACAGAATATCTAATGCCGCAGAGGGGTAGACCGCAAAGCTCCGCTTGTGCATAGACATGCTGTTCTTTGGACTCTGCTTAATTTAATGCGGTTGACTGCATTTTCCAAAGCCGTCCACCAGACAACCACCCCGTAAGTAAGTATCGGTCTTATGACCGAGATGTATAGCCAGTGGGTTATGCGAGGTTGAAGGCCCCATTTGTTCCCAATGGCTTTCTTGCAAGAGAATAAAGCTATTGTAGCTTTATTGACTCTTTCTTGAATGTTACTCGTAGGTGTCCAGTTTAGTTTCCTGTCAAAAATGAGACCCAGATATTTTGCTGTATCGGAGAAAGCTAAACTGGTACCGTTTATTGAAGGAGGGTCTATGATTGGAATTTTATATTTCCTAGAAAAGAGGACAAGATCCGTTTTATGGGGGTTTATTCCCAATCCACAGCGATCTGCCCAGCAGGTTAATCTGTTAAGATTTACTTGGAGGAGTTCTTTAATGGTATTTAAATGTTTTCCTGAGACGGCTATGGCAACGTCATCCGCATAGGCAACCACTCTGCTACCACCCGCTTCCAGGTATATCAGTAGTTCGTTAACCACTAAGTTCCAGAGAAGGGGAGAGAGGACACCGCCTTGCGGCGTACCCCTACTGACATATCTTTTAGCAGAAGTCTCACCCAGTTTGGAGTTGATTATCCTGCTTGTTAGCATTAGATTAATCAGCTCCCCAAGTGAGGCGTCTACCTGCAGAGTTGACAGCGCAGTCGTGATTGCGGATGTGTTGACGTTGTTAAAGGCGCCCTCTATGCCTAGGAAAGCAACCATTGTGTACTCCTTATATTGTAGGGATCGTTCGATGTGGCTAGTCAGAGAGTGCAAAGCCGTTTCCACCGATTTCCTTTACAGTAGGCATGTTGAGCCGTAGACAGAAGTCTTGGATCAACTTTAGCTCGAATATGGATATCAATCAGTTGTTCTAAAGTTTTCAGAAGGAATGATGATAGACTTATAGGTCTGAGGTCCTTTGGTACTACATGAGAACATTTTCCAGCTTTGGGAATGAATACTACATTGACTTCTCTCCATAACAGTAGAATGTAGATAAGTTCTACACAGCTCCTCATAATATTTTCCAACACTGGTAGAATAATATCTGAGGATCTCTGTAGCTCGGCAGGTATAATACCGTCCGGACCAGCAGACTTGTATGGTTTGAAGCTATGCATCGCCCAGAGCAGTTTGTCTCTCGTAATCAGACCATGAATTTTGGTCACGGTTGCAGTAGGCTTGTTTGGGCTGCTACTGGCCGCGAGTTGGGAGCTACCTGGAAAGTAGGTGTCCACAAGCAGGTTGAGTGATTCATCACTTGAGGTTGTCCAAGAGCCATCGGTTTTTTTCAAACAGCTGGGCATCATAGGATTTGTGGAGAGGATTTTTCTTAGCCGCGAAGCCTCAGAGGTTTCTGTGATTTTGTCGCAGAATGACCTCCAGGATTGTCGCTTTGCCTTCCTCAGTTCTTTTTTGTATAATTTGAGGGATTCTTTATATGAGTCCCAGTCGGTCACTTTTATTTTGCTTTTTGCTGCGTTGAAAAGTTTTCTGCAAGTCTTTCTGAGCAGTCCTTGTGCCTATGTCCACCAATGTGGCTTTTTCTTGCCTCTTGGTTGAATAAGAGGGCAGGAAGCGGCCATAGCCTTATTGAGAGTCAGAGTAAATTCCCTGACTTTCATGTCGAGCTCATTGGTGTCACGCGGGGGACTTGATAGTTTAGAGGATATCGTTTCCGACAGTATTCCTCTATATTTTGTCCAATCAGTTTTCCGGTAGTTCCGGAAAGCTGGTTGGCTGGGGGGAGCATCACTCAGACTGAATTGGATGTATCTATGGTCTGAAAAGGAGTGTTCAGACGATACCATCCAGTTTGTTAGCCTTTGGGTGATGCTGTCGGAGACAAGAGTAATATCTAATACTTCTTGTCGGTTTTTTGTTATGAAAGTGGGCTCATTGCCAATATTGCAAATTAAGAGGTTAGTACTTAAAATATAGTCTAAAAGTGACTCACCTCTATCATTGATGTCGGTACTGCCCCATACCGTATGATGTGCGTTAGCGTCGCATCCGATTATGAGGCCAGTTTTTTGCCTTCCCGCTTCCAGTAACACCCTTTCTAGGTTATCACCAGGGAGGGGGCCCACTTGGTCGTGGCCAAGGTAAGCCGATGCCAGCCTTAATCCTAACAAATCTAAATGTTTAGTGATTAGTAGGAAGCCCGTAGATCTATCATATTTTCCTAAAATTCATCTAAACGGCTCGACCGTAGAATATGTTGAAACGGCCAAAAATCTAGGAATGCTATTTAACAGGACACTATCTTAGGATACGCATATTAATGCGGCGGTAGGCAAAGTTGATGGTATACTTTAACAACACCGCGCGTTACATCTATGGTTTGAGGAGCCTCGATCATATCTCCAACTTCTCCCGACAAATCTATAACATCTCATTCGACCAACTTTTACGTTTCAGATCACTCCTATTGTTATTTAATGTAATTCAGCTGGGTTGTATTTATTTAATAGACTACGTTTTGGTTCATCTAATAGATCCCAACAGCTTGTCCATCCGCGGTATCATTACCTTACTTCGGAGCGCCAGTTCTTCATTAACGTCACCCGTCTTTGGAACTCCCTTCCTCAGCATTTAAGAAGGTCAGGTACCATTGCACAGTTTCGGAATGGGTTACAGTCTTATTTCCAGACAATCTCTGACTAACATTTTATTGTATTAATACTTACGCTTATATAGGGTAGTTTTTGCTTGAGAAAAGAGAGATGTATATGTTTTTTTTTTTCTTATCGTATTTAAGAAACAGAAAGAGAAAAACTCTAATTATTGAATTATTAATTTAACGCTAACATGTTATGTAGCTTTTTCCGTTTTTCTAAATAAATTATATTTAAGCCTTGCACTAGTTTATAAGTTTATTGTTATCTTAATGTGTAAGCTTTCAATGAATAAAGAAATGAAATGAAAATGAAATGAAATGAGCAAGATTCCCTTTGAGTCCCAAAAAACTGTGGCCATGAGCTTCCCGGCAGACGGAGTGACTTTGAACTTCTTCGGGGGGTCTGTTCCTTTTTTATGCCACAGCATGGACTCTTGTTTGCTTTCAGGGTCATAGTGGTGGACCCATGTTTCGTCCCCAGTAACAATTCGATCCATAACACCGTCCGCGTTCTCACTACACATCTCCAAAAGCTCTCTACAGCATGCGATTCTCACTTTTTTCTGAGGCGCTGTGAGCATTCGTGGCACCCACCTTGCACTGACCTTTGAAAGGTTAAGATGGTCATGAAGAATGGTGTGAATGGTACCAATTGAAAGCTTGGTGATTTCTGCCTTCATTTTCATCTTTATTCGGGCATCCTCAAGAACAAGTTTTTCGACTTCTTTGATGCTTTCTCCCGTACAAGCAGTAGCCGGGGCGCCGGAGCAGGGGTCGTCTTCAATGCTCTCTCTGCCTCTCTTGAACTCACTTGACCACTTTTGCACAGTTGATAATGAATGTGCGGAACCCTGGTAAACAGCCACCATATCTTCATGAATAGTTTTTTGACTTTTTCCTTGCTTAGTGAGAAATTTAATTACAGCGCGATGCTCAATTTTCACCATCATCGTCTCAGTTGCCATTATGATTCTGTTTAACTAGAGATAAAACGCGAATTAATAATCACATATATATGAAATTTTACATGAATGCACTAAAATAATAGTATTACTTGATAAATAATTCAATTTATATATATAACCACAGCTGCACACGATACCGAGAATATGTTGAACGCCCCTCGTAGATTTCATTGCCATTTATTAGAAAAAAATTTTACTCTTTGATTTCTCTCTTTCATTCAGAATAAAATCCTAATAGCTGATGAGGTCATAATCTGAACCATAAAGTTCTGAGCTCACGCAGATCTATATTTTCGGTGTTGATAAGGTAGTTGCTAGTTTACATGCGAGGTTTTACTGCTCGGCTGTAAAGTAAGAATGGTTTCCCACAACAGGAAAACTGAGCAAATACAACTTACGTGGCTCTCAACACACTTACCTTAAAGGAAAATCAGCAGAGACGTCACTACACGAAGTTGTAGCTACCATAGGAAAGAATGTGTACTACAAATGAAGGAGCATTCAATAACTTAAACATCGGACTTGGATAAGCTCCATTTAGAAACAACGATAGCACAATGGACTGAGGACATGCTAAAGAGCAGAATTATCAATTCAGAATTTGGGAGAAACACAGTCAGGAAAGCCGTTGAAAGAGGAACTTCACAAAGAGGAGTGATTTCTGACCTTCTGTAGCTTCTTGTTGTAAACAACATCTTCACAAGTTTCGAACAGAATGGTGTTGAGACAGTAGTCTAGGCCGATGACATTGTCATTCAGTGGGAGGAAAACATCTGTAGCGTCAGCCTTTTTGCAAAAAAAAAAAAAGAAATAAATATTAAAAAAATTTTGTTTAGTTGTGGTGTTCTGTTTGTGTTCCCTCACTATACCAAATCCAGTCAATTACCCCTTTTAAAAAAACAGACCTTTTCCCCTCCCAATCTATTAACTGGTCCTACTAATCTCTCTTCCCCAACTCATACAAGGCCTGACTCTATTAAGGTCCCTCTATTTTCAAATTCCCTCGTTCCACTTTCTTCGTAGGCTCACTCTCTCCCTGTGTCTTGTTACTATGGTGAATATGTCCCTTTTGTAGTAGAGAGAGTTGTGTTGACTACTTTAAATTCAGGAGGAGGAGGTGGAAAACCTAGCTAAGGAGCTAGATCGCGTGAGAGTAAATTTAAGTATATCGCCTGCAAGAGGTGCTCCGCGGGACAACTCCAACAACAACACCAACAGAAAAACAAAATATAAAAGTGAATAAAGCAATAAAAAAACTAACATACGCAATGGATAAGTGACAAAAAAAAAATTGTATTATTATTGAAAAAAAAGTACATTTATATTTACATATACATATACATATATATATATATATAAAAATAGTAATAATAATAAATAAATAAATAAAGAATAAGGTGTTAGACTTAAGTTTTTTTTTCTTCCTTTTTTTTGAATTTTATTTTTTTTATTTGTGTGCGCGCAAACAAAAAAAGAAATTTTTATTTTTCACCTAAGCGATTCGTCGAAGTGCTGGCGCCAGGACTACGGGGGATCCATGTCTAACCGGTAAGTCCTATGCATATACGAGTACATACGCTTTTTGGCTAGAATAAAAGTAGCCATAAAATTCATAAATAGAATTCAAAAAAAAAAAAAGGGAACTTATACACATTAGTTATTAAGTTTTATTTTGTGAATTTTATATTAATAAACCCAATTATTATTGTTATGAGTTGAGTTAAGTGTTTTATTGTGATAATGAAGTAGGCTTAGAGCAAGTGGTGTGTGGATGGGCGGACCGACCGTCCTTCGATAAGGCGACTGTGACCGGACGTGACGTAACACGATGATGACATAACGAATATGACGTGACTGGCTTTTCCTGAAGTTTTTTTTACAGGTGGAGACTGGGAGGAACTTCGTTTAGGGGATACCATTCACAGATCTGGCCAGAATGGTAGCAATTGGTCGCATCCAAGTGCGATAAGGGTGGGTTGGCCATCCTCAGCCAACAACACCCGGCTTATTTCAGGTCGTGACGAGCTGTCATAGCTGTGTGACCCTGGGACATATTATTTGGTGTAGGGTACATAGGGTTAAGTTAGCTTTAGGTTTAGTTATTATCCGTTAAAATTAAGTTCGGTATTTAGGGATTAGGTTAGAGTAGGTTTAGTTAGTTCTAAGCGCGAAAGTCTCGGTCTTGCACAGTGGTGATGGCACACAGATGTGATCCTGCTGTTTATTTTCTTTTTTTTTTATCATCTTTCTCTCCTCCTATCTTTTAAGTCCGTCCGTAAAATAACGTAGCTTTCTCCAGACTATCCTAGTTTTTCCTTTTTTTATAACTCGGCACGAAAACAAAAAGGTAAGTTGAGTTGCGATGCACGGGGTAGTGGCAAGAACCAACCCAACCCGACGAGCTAGAGCCGAGCAACCGCGAGCGTGCCACTGCCATCTACTCCTGCATCATGGATGCCTCCGTGGCCAACTGACTCCTTACACATCTTTCAACAATCACCGAACTAATAGAGTCGGCCTTGAACTGTCAAAGTAGGCTAGATCCATCAAAAACCGAACTAGTGTTGTTCATAAGAGAAAGAAAGCTAGAAACGTTTAATCTTTCCAAAATCAACTTTCATCCGAAGCTAAATGTCTAGGCACATTCTATACAGTAAGCTCAGTTGGAAGCATAATATCGAAGAAAGAACCTAAACAGCACACAAACTTTGGGGAACAAAACCATGTACAATAAACTAGAGGTATATGGCCATAGAATGGATCTTTCTTACTTGATTTAGTGGAAAGACGCGGAAAAGACTAGTTATATCAAAACACTCATACAAGTTCAAAGAAGAGCGTGTGTCACAGTAACGAGAGCGTTAAGGTCTACTCCTCAATCTGCTCTAGAGTTAATGCTCCTTCCTTTAGACGAATTCCTTATATGCACGGCTTCCAAAAGCCCGATAAGACTAAAAGAATCAGGTACATGGATGCACCGCAGTTGAGGACACGCGTCTATAATACAGGAGTATGATACGAGTACATCAACACTGACGAAGTGTTGAGACTACATCGAGCCAAATGTTGACTTCGATAGGAGTTTCTCCACATCATTTCCTAGCAGACATGACTGGTTTTTTTTTTTTTTATAATTAACGCGCGCCTATGGGGTTATATACCCTTTTACTGTTGCCAGGGCGCGGGCGGAAAGGTAGAGGGAGGAGAAAGGAAAATTGGTTTTTTATAGTGGTTTGAAACTCAAGTGTGTTTGCTTTCGATATTCGCTCTCCAGGGGTGGGAGTCCGAATAGGACGAAGAGTTTTTTCTTCACTCAGTGTGATTCGAGGTGTAATTCACAGTATTTTTTCTTTTCTGTGCTTGAAACCCTACAACAGCCAAATTTACATATCAGTGTTATGCCTTCACACGTTCTGCGAACCTGGACCTTCCGAGTGAGAAGTGATTGCTAGTACCACTACACCACGGCCACCCCTGTTAATTAACACTTCCACCAATAATGGAAAACTACACCTCTACGCGGACGGCTTCAAAATGGAGAAGGTACTGGAGCTGGAGTCTACTGTGAAAAGCTACAGATTTGAGATTCATTAAAGATTGCGGAACAATGTAGTATTTTTCAGGCAAAAATATTTGCCATTCGTAAAGGCACAGGCTGTACTCCTCATGGAATTTGATCATCAAACTCTAAGCACAGTCTGCGAATCTCAACTAGTAGATATCGGCAGTGCACCTAGATACACAAAAGTGAAAGCAAGAGAGGGTTCCTCCCTGCATAGTAGTAACACACACAATGATATAAAAAATTACCAATTGGAACTTATAGCCATAAAGCCGTCTAATAAAGCATTGATTTCCAGGAATGACCGTTTCATCTACGCTCCCTGTGACCAAACCTAGACAGCGGGAGAAAACGTACCTTCTCGGATAAAGAAGACATCCATTTCGGTGCAGGTATCCTAATTGGCCACTGCCTTATAAGCAGGATGGCCCCCATAATAGGAGCCTCTTCGCAAGATTATCGCAGAAGCTATGGGAACGAAGAGGAAATAGAGCCTATCACATACTTGCTGTTCAACTGCCGTCGCTAGAAAATACGCCGTGCCAAACACCTAGGGTACAAACTTTTTGGAGAACTTGAGGACGTCAGCAAACCAAACTGGCTAGTTTTCAGCCAACAGAAGTTAGGTAGGACTTATCATAATAATAATAATAATCACAACAGACTAATAGGTCTCCATGTATGCTTGACCGGAACTGTGAATTAGGAACTATAATCAAGAGAGTTCACCTCCTAACTCGATTTTTCGAACCAAATTCTTACAATATGACAGTTCTACTAAAAGGTTAGAATGTAGACCACTAATATCTTTGAAAGACCTTGGGATTTTCCATTATAAAAGGTTTTATTGGCGAAACTCAATTTATGATGATCTATAAACGGGATTTAACCAAATCAACTTTTAATCACAATCTGATGTGAAGGGGAGCACAACACGGAATACGATAAATGGAATGCAACCTTGAGCTCCAGACTATCGAGGATCAAAGCATGCCACCAAACTCGTAAAAACCTTTTGTGTCTACATTTCAATTTAAAATCTAATTTCACTTCAAATTACGTGATTAATTGTCTAATCAGATATTAAATTTAGCAATTACTGCTCCTCGTCTAGGTGCAATATAATTAAACAAGCACCAGCACCCTTTCGCTGCAGCCGGTAGCGAACTCAAATCAAACCATGACATTGTGACAGTAGGTCACAGAGCTGCTTCTATGAAAACAGAAAATACGACCGACATTTTTTTGTTGAGATTTTCTTGTCTTTTCTGTTTCTGTTACTTTTTTTTTTTTTTCTTAAATCTGAAACAAGGCCAAATGCTTACAAAACGAATTAAAGGATTTTTGTGTGTTCGCTAAGTTGTTTATGCTAATTATGAAGGCGCTATTAAATTGCAAATACCCTTTGAGTGCAGATAGTTTGCCCACCACCGCAACCACATAACATTGCTAACCACTACTAATATGCTACTTCTAGTGGGATGGTAATTGACATATCACTTTTGATTCAATTAAAATGAGGCAATAAACTAGCGCAAGTAAGAAGCCAGAAGAAACTTGAAATCATAAAATAAAATATGGGCATGGCATGGCCACTTTTCTTTTCCTCTTGCCATAGCGCAGTTCGCAACGAACCAAAACGAGCAACACAACGACAACAACAAGAACATCGACGACGACGGCGACGACGAAAATCGACAGCAGAGGTCATTTTGCGAGCAGCGATTACTCTGGACACACAACTGGCTGGCTGTTTGACAGTACTGTTCCCCCTACTAGTCACACCTGCGAATGCGGCGAACGCTGAACAGCCGAAAATTTATGCCCCAACACATGGACATCAACATGCGGTCGACCACATAAACCAGGCAATTAAACTAATAATACAATAAAAATTAAATTAATTAAACCAATTGCGCGACCTTTCTCTTTTGCTTAGTCAGAGCAGAGCTCTTTAGCCCGACCTATAGGGGGAGCACACTTGTGGTTTACCCAACTGAATGGCCCGACCATCTGACTAACAGACAAACAGATTGACGGACGTTCAAGTGGCACAGTATACCCGTTGATCGCCTATCTTTGTGTGATGCGTTTGATTGACTTCAATAAAACAACTCATATCCGCGCTTCAAATCTCCACAAATCTTGCCAAATTGCTACAAATCCGAATGTTTCGAGATGTAGAAGCTCTGCCGCACCGACGATTTAATGAAATCAAAATCATGCCGAATTTTATCGATATGCAAGGCTCTAAATACTATAACAAAGCCGCTACTGTTGGCTATGGTCATGGCCACATTGATCATTAAGCTCAAATGAAAGTGTCCGACGTTTAGTTCGGTTTTTTTTTTTCGTTTTTTTCTAGAGCTTGGTGCTAAGTGTCTGCATTCCATTAGTGGCTACTCGTAGTGAATGCTGTTTAATTAGCTAACTAGGCACGTACCATCGGGCAATCGAGCAATCGGGCAATCGAGCTGGGCGTAGCAGCTTACCAACGAAAAGGTAATTAGCCGATTCGTCGTTACCTTGCATTAGTTAGCTGAACGCTGGCAGCTATCATCCATGGCCTTAGTGTGAAAATTGTTGGACTTACCATCATCATAATTCATGGTTCTGTCAGTTGGGTTAGCTGGCCGAAGCCAGCGATGGCAAGTGCGTGGGATCTTAGAGGTGCTGGATGCGAAACAAATTATTTCGTAAGCCAAAGATTTATGATGAGGTATGCTAGCCGGCAGGGCGCTTGATACAATTTAAATTAATTGAGGTTGATCCACATCAAAAGGCATTGGAAATGTGAATCGCGAAGATGTGAATTAATATAGCATTCAGGATGACCGCAACCTTGGCAAAGGTTTTATAACCATTGTTTCGATAATGACTTGATGAACCTTTAACACGGACGGTAAGAAGGAAGTAATTAACAATTTTCTATTGAATTTGGAAAAAAAAAAACACCTCTTCTTGTATGATTATAACTTTTCAAAAGCGGTCTACTTTAGTAAATGGATTCGTGGACCCACTGTTTTGAATTCAAGTAAATCATAGGGCTTAGCAATTTTGGGTTACACAGACACCCGTTGTGTAAGTGGGAATGTTTGGCTTACAACTCAGATGACTCGGTACCGATAGACTGGATGCCAGCGTGGAAGGAAATTACCTCTGAACCCAAATCTAGCCCTTCTTTTCTATAAGATTCAGGCAACAATATAGGATGCTTCGAAGTTCGAAGCTCCAGCAATGTAACATTTTATGTATTATGACTTTGGTGTAGTGTACAAGCGAAGAGAAGCCTTCTCAAACTCGCAAATCTTTTCCATGTTGAGCCACACGGGACATCCAAATAAAAACAAAGGCCGAATAGGGGCCATGTAGCAGATAACCTTCAGCCTCGCATTGAGTTGGCTGCCATAAGACAGTCACTTTGTAAGAGCAAAGGCACCTATGGCTCTGACCAGAGCAACATGTATATGTCTGTTCAAATACTGATCCCAAGGTACCTGACTACATTTCGGCAAGCAAGTGGCTGCCCGTGCTATCCCACGATCGAAAATGTTCACCAATTCTTTCTGGTATAAGCAGAGGCGACAGACAAAGGCATCCTAAAAAGAATGGTTTCCGACTTGTGAAAGTTAATCTTCAACTTCCAGTACTTCCGCAATATTTTTATTGTCACGTAGTAAGAGCATGTTAACAACCTCGAACTTTGAGCCTGATCTGTACGCGTGCAAGCCATCTGCGTACGCCATGGCATGGTGAAGTGAGCTCAAAAGATCGCTTGTGTAGATTTTGAATAGGATTAGCGAATTGAGCCCACCATTCTTCACGACGAACCGTCTACTGGTGAGCATAGTAAAAAGAATGTTCAAGTTGTAGAAGAGTCCCTCTAGCCATACAGGCATCCGTGCATTTTTTCTTACTTTTGTTCCATTGGATATCATATACCAGTTTGGACGCGGCATGTGAATTATCATGCCACGAGTTAAAACCGAATTGAATATCCGGAACTATATTTTTGTCCTCAACCCACTTAATCAGAGCTCTATTGTCCCACCTTTCGAATACCTTACTAATATTCGGGAGGAGACTTTCGGCCGAAGATTCGCCAGATTGGAGGTATTCTTATCCCTTTTGGGAGTTGGATGCGTCACCATTGGATAATATGCATTGTTCATTGCATCGTAAGTCCCCCGCTTCTAGTCGAAACACAGTTTTCGGTATCGCATGGATTCCCACTGATTTCTTACTTCTAAGTGATTTGAAGGTCGCTCTTCCTTCGAAATGAACGGGAGTAGCTCCGTCTCGTCGGCAATGACATTATTTCCCATTTTTTCGTCATTGAAGTCAATGAAGCCTGAGCTCACGAATCGCCAGTTAGATATTTCATTTCGAATTCAGACATTGTGTGAAAGCACCTGATTCTCCTCTTCCTCTACCTTCTTTTGCGGACGTTCAATCACAAAGAAATCATCATCATCTATAGGTTTCCTAGATCTATACCTGTTCGCTCTTCGTCATTCGGGAGATCTTTAGACACGGAATTCCATTTTGATCTTTCCTTCGAAATATTTGGGTTTCTGGTGTTTGCAGCCTGTATTTTAAAGTTCCAACACAAACTTACAGATGCCCCGTAATTCTCTTTTAGATTTCTTTTAGATTCTCTGAAGATTTTTGTTGAAAGAGTTCAGTGTCATGATCTCCGGGTTATGTCTGTCAGTAAGCTGTCTGCACAAGGTTTTTAGTGTCGACAGCAATGGTTGCATTGCGGAATAAGTCCTCGTTGCTAGTCTATCTATACCGAGGTATCGTGTTGACCATTGTTAATTTTATGGTCTCGTTCATGTTTTTAAGGTATCTGTCAAACAAGGAGATTGACAGATAGCTATTGGATGGCGGGTGAAGCGAGTTCGAGGAGAGTGCTCCCGTCGATGATGGGGGAAACTGTGTTCAACGCATCCTATTGCAATTCAAGGAGTGCTCGTCCAATTCCGCAATGTCGTTTGGAACGGTTATTTTGGTACTGAAACCGCAAGGGTTGCTGTTATACGCGTACGTGAGTAGACAGTTTATGGTATGTTAAGTCGTGCCTGTCAGTTGTACCCGTGTGTCGAACAGCAGGAGATCCAAATAGGCAACTAGGAGCCATATATGAGAAATGACGGACTATTCGTCGCTTTTACACCGAATCGGTACATAACACTGAGCTGACCGCACCAATTAAGCACTAGGTTCCCTCTAGTTTTAGTGTATTACTTCATCTGTGTTTGGCATTTAAATCTCCGCCGATTATGAAATATTTCTCCTCCGATTCCAGCCTTAGGAATTGAAAAAGTGTCTCGAGTTCTAAGATAAATAAGACAGATTGAGTAGACTTAGGCACCTAAAAAGTGACCACGTACTTTCCATAACGGAGAAGGATGTACACGATACATGCATCGGGCACCTGAAACCTATGCATTCATTTCTATTCTAATGAAGATCGCAACACCACCTCCTTGTACGGAGTAGGGTCGATTTCTTCTTAAAATTGTGTATTTTCTGCTCCTCACTCTTATTGGTGAATTTACATTCAACGCAAGGACCTTTAAGGTTCGTTTGTACTCTTTTCGACTGGATGTGCATTAGACCCAGCAGCACCGCGTAGATTTGGTCCACGAGGGTAGCGTGTTCTTGTATCTGACGTTGTACGTGAACCATCAGACGCTTAATATAGAGCAAGATAGCTAGCGCTTTTTGTGCTGTGCTTCCCTACCTACCGCCACTTAGGCGTAGGTAATTTGAGCAGTAACGGCTGTTTGACTGGCAGCAATTTAGGACAACCGCTATAGTTTGCGGTGTACCCCATATTCTCACAAAGGCTGACTTTTGTCTCACGATACTTCCCTACCCAGAGTGCATTCCTCAGACTTGTGGTTCTTTCTGTTCTTAAGGGTGCGTTTATGTTGGAGCTGCGATAAGCGATAAGAGCGACGACTCTAGCAAAGCGGAGAAAAATATACATTGATTCTCATATAACCGTTTACGTTGGAGCGGTGCTTTGAACAACGATTCACGATAGGAGCGTCGATAATGAGGTCGTGTATTTTCTCAGCTCTCATCGAGTATGGACGTTCAATTTTTAATAAGTGAAATTTTTGGCAAACCCGCATTGTGGGATCAAAAAGATAAAAACCATCACAACAGATTTGTTTTGGACAAACTGTGGAGTGATGTAGCATCGAAATTAAAAACAACACGTAAGTAAAACTATTTATTATTTTTATTAAATATAGATTTCAGTGATTTTATTTCTTAAGTCTTATAATACAAAATACCAATTACGTGTTTATTTGTTCAAATTATCACATTATTGGGTTCCGACAAAGGTACATTTTGAAAATATTGCGAATATTTGCGGCCGCTTGATTTGGTCTCCCAGACGGTGTTTGTTCTTGCGCCGTATTAATTTGCGGTACTTTTGTTTTGTGTGAAAGATTATGTTCAATGCCTTCTTTGTCAATTATTATATTATGTAGTAAGCAAATACATTTAACAATATCATCAGCTACATCTACAGAAGTCTGTATTGATGTGGCTAAAACCCTCCACTTAGAATAAATTAAACCAAAAGCAAATTCAACAGTTCTTCGTGCTCTTGATAGCCTAGTATTGAAGTATTCTTTGTCAGCATCTAACCGGTGTCTTGCGTAAGGTTTTAACAAATTCGGTAAAAGTGGATAGGCTTCATCGCCTATAATAACAAAAGGCGCAGTGATTTCAGAATTTGGCAAAGCACAGGCATCTGGAACTTGAAGTCTTCCATCTGACAAATACAAAAATAGAGCAGATGACCTAAATGTTCCACCATCACTTTGTTTCCCGTAACCACCAACATCAATGTTTATAAACTTATAATTAGCATCAACCAATCCTTGTAAAACAATAGAAAAATAATGTTTGTAGTTATAGAACATGGTGCCGGAGTGTGAAGGGCAAATAATTCTAATGTGTTTTCCGTCTATACTTCCGATGCAGTTAGGAAAATTCCAAATATTATAGTAGTCGTCCGCTATTTTTTTGAAATCGTCTTCGTTAGGAATTTTCATATGAAGTGGTTGAAACTCTTCCCATATAGTTTTAGTCACTTCTCTTACAATTTTTGAAACTGTTGCAATTCCGACACGAAAAGAAAATGCTAAGCTTCTAAATGACTGACCAGTAGACAAATATCTGAAAATATATAGGTATACATATGTTCATATAATTTTAGATATGTTCATAATTATTTGTTTAATCACATTATTTTGAAGTAAACTTCTTATGGCTAGTTGTGAAGGGATAGGGTATCACACGATCCATTTCAAACGGATTGAAATTTTTCATATGTTTTCATTTATATATTTATTATTTTTTTCAGCAACTGTAGTACGAAATAAATGGAAAACTTTACGTGACAAATTTAGGACCACCCTGGCGTCCATTCCTAAGCCAAAATCCGGAGATGCCCAATCGACTAACTATAGAGGTGAATGGAAGTACTTTCAAAGTCTCCTTTTTTTAAAGAACCAGTTCACCCCTAGAAAATCTAGTGGGAATTTGATCGAGCAAAATGCTCATGAAACCATACTTGAGGATTTTACCAGCGATATGTCACAGGGTGACAGAGACAATGATGACGAATGGCAGAATGACATATCAATTATTCATACTACTAATGAATCTCCACGAGTCATATCAAGCAACTAACCATCAACTTCTGGAAACAAATCACAGGTGAAGCGTTCAAATAAAAGAAACATAGGCGATGCATTACTGCAAGTGGAAAAAGAGAAACTTCAGTACTTGCAAGAAAAAAGAGCTAAAAAAGACGAAGATGATGAGGACTTAAGTTTTTTCAAAAGTTTGCTGCCACACGTAAGAACATTTTCTGCGTATGAGAAAATGGATTACCGAATGAGGGTAATGAAAGTAACCAAAGATTACTTAAAACCATCCCAAGCTACTACTACAGTTTCAAATTGTACAGTTGGTGACACAACTGAAACAACAGTAAGCAATTATTCTGGTAACGTGGAAAGACATTTTAATTTATCAGAACTTGTACCGAATTCTTATCAAAACTTGTAACTACCTATGTAATATCTATTATGTATTTTTCAGTATTCTTTCTTATGTTTCTTAAATTATAATTGAACTTGTATAACTTTTTCTTTTTCATAAATATACAAACGTTGAAAACAATATGTCTACATACCTTATTGTTATCATTAGTCGCTCCTCTTGTAAAATGGGCCTACTATGACAATTACACCATTCTTTCTGGAGTTTGTCCGAAATTTTCAACAAAATGTAGTCAAATGTTTCTATTTTCATCCGCATATACTCAGAAAATTTTGTTGCATGTTGCCTCAAATCTTCATAAAGATGGTGAAACTCTCCAAACGTATACCTTTAATTCCAAAAGCATACCTTTAATCTTCATAAAGTTTGTAAAATTCTTCAATCATATACCTCTCTGTATTAATAGGATGCGCTGAAAATTCGCGCTCACTCCACCTGCCTTCACCGAAATAGTAATTTGTAGCACTCGATGATAAGAAAAGTAGTTCTTCTTCTTCGGAATCACTCATTATTACACAATTTCTACCCTGAACAATAACTTTTAAATGTCTCAATAAATTGCAAAAACAGCACTTATAGTTTCGCCGTTATCGAAGCTCTAACATGAACACCACATAAAAGCAGAGAGCAAAGCTTTGCTTTAATCGTCGCTCTCATCGCTGCTTTTATCGCTTATCGCAGCTCCAACATAAACGTACCCTTACGCATCGACGTTTCATTTCGCAATTCGACGCGGTATGCCCGAACCTTTGACATCTAACTCATTGTAAAATGTTTTCGCTCCTCCTTAATTTTTTCCCAGTGAACAACTTAGGGCTTTAATACTACTTAAACCATCCAGTTTGCTATTTAAGAAAAACGGTAATTTCCGCTACTTCCTTTTTGCTTTAGCTGTGTTGGATGGTTAATCTCTACGAATTTGAACCCATCGCTCTCTTTCTGCTTAAGTAGTGCAAAGAGCTCCTCCGGATCGGTAGACGATTCAATCCACCTCAGCAGCATTGTCTGCAGCTCCTTCGCTTTCAAGATGTAGGAGAAGAATTCCGTCGTTGAATCGTTCAATAAACTTTTAAGTTCTTGGAACCACTCCACTGTACATCTGGTTAATTTCCCGCCTTTGATGAAACTTCTCAATAGCACACTAATTTCACCAGCGTCTTGAACTGCCAAGTCAACATAATCATGCGTCTTTTTGACGTAAACTTTCTGTTTACTACAATACTTGTATCATACCACTTCATCTACGATGGTCGTACCAAGCATAATGACTCCATGTAACAACAGATGGTTAGCGGGTTGTGAGTGTGAATTTAATAGGTGAACAGTTTCTAATTCTAGTAAGGACACAACACCTACAACAATTTGTTTTGGTACACCAACATCAAAATTTTCACTTCGCCGCCTGACTTAACATTGTCGGCGTAAATACAGCTGCTTTGGTACTTACTGAAACACAGGTAGATGCCCGCCTACACCTCTCAAATCACTCTGATCTGAAGCTACCTGCTTCCCTGTGTCATATTAGTTAATTTGTAGTACACCGACCACACAGTTGGAGAAAAGATTCCTAAACGAACCGCATGGCAACACAAGAAAGCCAATTGGAGCCTACGAAAGAGCTTCTTTGTGAATCTTAACTGGTCGTTATGCTTCCTCGATAACGACGTTGATGCCGCTGTTGATATGATCACAGGCACCTATTCTATGAGGGATAATGCGTGGTAACGACTTGAACCGAAAAAAGTTCAAGCAAGCCAGGAATGACTGCAACGTCGTCCTTCTTAATCGTGTGAAATTTCAATACGATCACAAACTGAGGCAAGAAGTACTACAATGTTGTTCGTCAAAAACATTAGAAATTCTGGCTCTATTCCTCTATTCCAACGCTCATTTATAATAACATTCCAGCTGTCAGCTCTTTGGACAACCTGCTTGCTGCATACTTTGCGGACAGCTCAACACCTCCAGATTGCGCTTTGTCTCCGCCTATACTTGAGTGCATCGAATATTTAATGCGACGAATCCACTTTTGCACTCGCTTAGCAGCGAGATCTTAAAGATCTTAACATACACGCTGGTCCAGACGCTGTCAAAACCGTTGTGTAAGCTTTTTCATCAATCCTACTCTTCAGGACTCTTTTAGAGCAGAAAGGCGTCCTGAAAAAAGGCGAATCATTTCTTTCAGAAATGTACTACCTACCTTAGATTCTGGACCAGTACAAGGATTTTAACTATTAGGAATTCATTGACTTCCAAGTGGCTTGAATTTTTCCTTTGTGTTTGTGGATGGCTTTACTCGTTTCATAAAATTTACCGAGGCATCATTAACTGTTCATTGTATCGTTTTAATGGCTCCAACTGCTAGCAACTTCAAATCTATCTTCGGGAGTTGCTATGAATGGCTTTTCCACTGAAAAGGTCATCAAGAAAAACGCGTGATCCCCTGCAACCTTAAGCCAAGTGCACTGCCAGAAATTTATTACACGAAGAGGCTTCCTACTTTCGAACCAATATTCCGATGAAAACTCAATTAGTAGCGATAAATCATCACGCTCCGCCAAGAGTGAGGTTTCTTCTCAGAGTAGATACTCGTACATCCTGACATGTTTTACTACGCGTACATGCTTGTTGCCATCTTGTCCGCCTTCTCCTTTCTTCCGAAAAAAAAAAAACAGCTCCACAATGCAAAGGTTGAAAGGCTTGAGAGAAAAAAATAAAAAATAAAAACAATTCGCATTTAAACAGTCGAACCGCGTGCTTGCACTCTGGTAAGGCTCCACTCGGTTTCAATTGTTAAATATCTTCGCTTCGCGATTAAGTGTGCGATAACGGGCAAGAGCTCCCGACAGATGAGTGAGTTTCAGTTCAGGATGGAGCTGCATTCGAACTTCGGCACCAGCACCGACACCGGCATCAGCATTGGCATCGGCACCGGCACTGGTACTGACACTGCCACCATTTATAATTGAGTAATCTTATCGCCTAACTTGAGCTTAAGCCATAATTCAGTCATGACTACATGAGTGAAGAACTGAGGCTGGCTGGCGCTTCTTCTGCATTCGGCACAGTTACCATTCGTTTGACCTATATTCTCGGTTTTTGGCGCAAGGCGATAACCTGCTATCTGCCAACCAGCAATCATTCAACTGTGTAACCTGACAAAATGTTGAATTTCCCTCCTTTTTTTTACGAGTACACTGGGACTTTCAAAAACGCGCTTCGCAAAAATCATCTGCATTCGAATGACAGCGGACGCTTCCATTTGGGATGTTCTGCTGTGTTTTGGTTTTCGAATTTTTCTCTTTTTATTTATTTTTCTTTGTTGTTTCTGGTTTTTTTCTTTTAGGTAATCATTTTGACATGGGTCGAGCTAACTCATCCAACACAAATTGGTCGCTTGGTCGCCTTTCATTTTTTATTGGTCCTTCGCACTCTGTTTATGAAATAAGATTGAGGTTGGAGGAAGAAAAATTTAAGGCAATTTGAGAGGTGATGGTTGATCGCCCTGACGGCGATGGTGCAGTGGCGTCGTCCTCATCATGTTTATGAAAAAAGAAAAAAACATAATTCCTGGGTCCGAGTGAATTTGTTGATAAAAGCTTCAATTATTTTCACTGCCTCAGTAAGGTTGTTAAGCAGACCTTTCTCTTGGGCTTAATTGTCTGGGATTACGAGTATGCCTCATTTGTATCGTGAGAAATACAATTTGAATTCTGGAGGTTTTGAGACAAATCTAAGTCGTACGAATGTGTGTACATACTTTTCTTTGTCTGGGAAATGCTCGTACATTTTTAGCTTTGACATGGTCTCAGTCTTACAATTGAAGCAATTACAGATGCAATAATAGCCAAGCTTCGAGTTTTTATATCTAAAATTCATTAGCCATCAAAGCTGATGAAATCCAGCCCTTCTGACAAGCTCAATGTCGCTATATAACCCATAGATGTCATTATTGTATTATTGATTAGCAAATATCTAGCACAGCAGGGCTTCCCACAAGCGAGTTATGTGGCCAATAAGCATCCATAGAGAGACGGTGCGGCTATTGCCAATTTGATTCGGGCACTGGTAATGAAAATAGCTACAGCTTAAGGTAAGGCAAGACTGTGCAATATTAGCATCTCTTATTAATTTTACCGCACAGTTTTAAATCATATCTAGCAATTACTAAGAAGTCTTAGGAGCACAAATTTTTTATGTTTAAATATTGAGGCACTACTGGTTTAAGGGTACTGATGCGATTACATGAAAGCACAAGCGTTCTCACTTTAGCCTCTCACTACTAACTCCTACTCTCACCTCCACGTTGGTGACTGGTGGGTGCCTAGTACCTCGACTGGAGATTGGGTAACCAACCCCTTTGGACGGTCGTTGGGGGCAGCGGACGAGAGAGGGGGGAGTACTGGCCTCTCACTAGGGCACTTCCTTTTGTTTCAGGCGGCAGCGGAGGAATTCCCTAGATGGAATCAACGGTGGCGTCTACAGTTCCAGTCAAGCTGAACTATTAAGTGTAATCCCTATATGAGCTGCTTCGACGTATTCGGATACCAGGTCTATAGGGATCTCCAATACTGAACCAGGGTGTTGGAAAAGAGTTGGCAGCGGATGAACTCTTAATGGGTCAACGGCAGCGCTCATATCCCGAAGAGGGTTACTGGCACCGGAATATCCGGCCTGCTGTCCTAAGGTCAAATCTAGGGCCTGGCCCTCCAATTTAGGGGTTGTGCCGTCGGGGTAACTTCCCGACCATGGAAAAAAAGAATAGTTATGAGAGAGACAAATAGACCCGGAAGATCAATGGACTACGATATGAGAGTTTGTACCTAAAATGTGCGAACGCTGTACACCCCAGGTGCTACTTGAGTCTGTCCTCGAGCGGTATAAGGCAGATATTACCGCCATAGACACAATGGATAGGATCAGGTATGATGAAAAGAAAAAATTGCGATATTTATTACAGCTGCCATAAAAGATTTTACGTATTAGGATGCGGATTCGTCGTGTCAAATCGGCCCAGGTCAAAAGTCATTGACTTCAAACCGATAAGTGATCTCATTTCTGTGATCCGCATCAAAGCTACCTTCCAAAACATAAGCCTAATATGTGCACACCCCCCTACCGACGAGTCTGAAGAACCCATCAAGCCTACGGAGCCTGTCCGGAGTACGATGTCAAAGTTGTACTCGGTCACTTCAATGCTAAAGTCGGAAAGGAAAACATCATTGGCGGGTTAGTTGGTAAGCAGAGAACTCACGAAACGACAACAGACAGCGGCTACCGACTAAACGATTTTGCAGCAGCTCGTAATACGGTGATAAGTAGAACTAGGTTTCCAAGGTTAAGGATCCACATAGCAACCTGGCTCTCTCCAGGCGGTTGAACCGCCAACCAAATCGGCCATGTGCTAACTGATGCGAGGTACGCATCCAACATCCTCGACGTGTGCACATTCCGAGGCGCAAATGTTGACTCTGATCACTTTCTTGTTGCGGCTAAATTCAGAGCTCGACTGTGCTCGAATTCAACGTTGGACGCCTTAGCACACCTGGAGTAGCTAGAGACTACAGAGGGCACCTGAGTGAGAAACTACCACTACCACAGACGCCAACCATCAGTGGTGCCAGTATCGCGACATCATCAAGGAGGTAGCCGGAACCACCTTAGGGTACCAACCACCCCAGAGAAAGAGCCCGTGGTATGATGATGAATGCGTTTACAGGAAAAAAGTGACAGAAGATGCACACAAGAAAATGCTGCAGCGCAAAACAAGGGCAGCAAGGGAAGAGTATCGAGCCAGGAGGAGGGAAGAGAAGAAGATCCTGCGTAGAAAAAAGAGGGCCTACTCAGCATGCCAGCTCAGGTAGATTGAAGAGTCTCGTGATCGAAACAACATCCGGAGGTTTTATAAGAAAGCCAAACTAGCTGCTGGCTTCAAAACCGGAACACAAGCTTTTCGAAACACCGAAAGAAACCTAGTCACCGAAGCACAGGGAATATTAAATGTGTTTAAGCAGCATTTCCAGCAGCTGCTAAATGGGCATCATGTAGAGAGAGTGATAGGGCAAGAAGAGAACCCACGTCCAGTCAATGAAGAACCAGTTCCAACACGCAGTATAGAAGAAGTTGGCTTAGCTATAAAAAAGCCTAAAAACAACAAGGCTGCAAACTCTGATGGTTTGGCTGGTAAAGCTCTTCAAATATGGTGGCGATGTTTTGGTAGGGCGCATGTACCAATCATCATCCATAGTCCGACTGGACTATCACCTCCATATGCCCCATCTACAAAAAAGGCGATCCTATGTCTTGCAAGAACTATCGAGCCATATCCCTGCTTAATGTCGCATATAACATCCTATCCAACGTACTGTGTGAACGTCTCAAACCGTTCTGCAACACACTAATCGGCACGTACCAGTGTGACTTCCGGCCTGGCAGATCGACTATAGACCAAATTTTCACACTGAGACAAATCCTGGAGGAGCTTTATATGGCGATGGCCGAATTCGGGATGCCGGTAAAACTTATCCAGTTGTGTCGCGTGACACTGGAAAACACGCACTGCAACCTGCAGTTTGGAAGTAGCTCCTCCGAACTATTTCAAACATGCACCGGATACCGGCAAGGTGATGCGCTATCATGTAATTTCTTCAGTCTCGACCTAGAGCAGATAGTGCACAGGGCAGGTCTCAACACGGAAGGCACTATCTTCAACAAGTCCGTCCAGCTCCTGGAATATGCGGACGAGTTCCGTGATAGAGGCTTTCACGGCAATTGAAGAACAGGCGAAATTCGTTGGCCTGGAAGTAACAACAATTTCGAGGTAGTTAAGTAGGTCATCTACCTCGGAGTAAGCATGAACTCCACGAATGACACCCTAGTGGAGATCCGACGAAGAATTGAAGAATTGGCAAAGCAATTGGGTTCAAAACTCCTTACTCGAAGAACGAAATGTACGCTTTACAAAACCCTTATCCTGCCAGTTCTACTGTATGGCGCCGAGTGCTGGACTATAAGCAGGAAGGGAGAGCTAATTCTGGGCTCCTTCGAAAGAAAAATTCTTCGACGGATTTTTGGTCCTGTGTGCGAGGAGGGCGAATGGAGGAGAAGATACAACCGCGAACTCTATGAGCTGTACCAAGATGTGGATGTAGTCCAAAAAGCTAAAATACGTCGACCACATTGGCTCGGCCACATCGAGCGAATGGACAACAATGCTCCAACTAAGAGAATCTTCGAATCTCAGTCCTCAGGTTCGAGACGACAAGGAAGACCAAACCTACGTTTCAAAGACCAAGCTATCGCGGATGCCAGAGCGCTTGGTCTGGATAACTGGAAGCAGCGCGCCCGGGATCGTAGAGGATGGAAGGCTGAAGTGTCTCAGGCAGAGACTCTCCACTGGTCGGGAGCCCGTTAAGTAAGTAAGTATTGAGGTCTGATCAGAGAGGGTCAAATATTTCTCAAGAAATATTGAAACGGCTCCATTGAAGAAAAGATTGATCCATTCTAAATGAACGCACTTTCGAGAAAAGGGCTGATTCCAAACTCTTTGCTGAAGCTTTAATATCAAGCGCAGCTGTTTTGGCTTTGCTAGGCTTTAGTTCCACTTTTCGCTATTGAGAAGTTTTCGTCTTTTGAGATATTTCATAAAAGCTGGTGGTTTATCAGCGTCTCAATGGAGTGGAATGCATTTGTGGGAGAAGAGAGGAGGGCCGCTTTATTCCGAAAGTATCTATCTAATCGGAAAGCAATCTAAAGCATTAAAGGTATACCATCTAGCCAATTGGATTTGTTTATGCGAAAGTATGCAAAAGTCGAACATGGCACAATCAGGAAGCAAAGTGTACAGCAAACAGCTTTGTCTTGTCCAAAAAGCTGATATGTAGTTGGAATGTCATTACAAACGATGGGGCAGCGTTTCTAAAGTACCAACAATTTGTATTACTTTTGGGACATTGAAGTTGTTTTGGTTGATGATTGACTTACCAGACATGAAACCACACTGATGAAGACGCGTTTGATTGTTGGTATATGGTTCCAAAAGGTCACATAGTATGGAGGATAAGATCCTGTACACGATTTTCAACAGTAGCTGATGCAATTTAGAGTACTTATTCTCCTTTCTTGACGATTGGGCAAACGATATTTTTTTGCTTCCAGTGTACAAAGTTCGTTGCTTTTTAGTGTTGTTCAAGATTTTTTATTGACTAGTCTCGAATGCCTTCTTCGAAGTGTGAACAACTAAAATATATTACTTTGGCTCTATCATTAACCACTAAGAAAATCGCTTGAAGATGTCGCACATTAAGTTTTTATTATTAATGGCAAGCGCATTCGCGAAAGTCACAGAATTAAAGAACTGATAATTGAAAAACTTCAGGCTGACCAAATCTTCAGGTTATGCCAAATTCAAAGAAGTTCTTCAGGAAATCCGGTCAAAGCAAAGAAGCTCAAATTCCAGCTAACATTCGAAGAAATATAAAAACATACACCAACGGGGTGATCTAATATAGAGCGGCCTAGATAATGCTTCTAAGGTCCACAATAGCAGCATGGATACATGGAGTAAATGTGTAGCAGTAGACGTATGTACATACGCGTTACATAGTAAATAAATGAAGAATTGCACCCAAGGACTGATTTTAAATTGAGTGAACGTGAACGCGAACGAGATGTCCAATAATCGCCGATATTCGTCTTTTAAACTGTCCCATTGTTTAATATCTTACTCCCTTAGACACGGTCTTTTGTTGCCTCCAATCTTGCACACGAAGAGGTTCCCATTTACTTCTGTGCGCGCCTTAGGGTGAGGTCATCATCTACTGCTTTGTCTGGGTTAGAATCGAAAACATTTCTGACCGGTGCGCTGGTGCCGAGGTGACCTAGCCTTCTTACTTATTTACTTAGGTATATTACGCCACAGTTCGGAGTGAACCTGGGGCTTGACTAACAAGTCTCTCCTGCTAGTCTGATCTTTAGCTAACTGCCCCGAGTTTTGCACTTAAAGTCGGTTGAGGTCCCTTTCTAAATGCGCGCTCCACCTAAGGTGAGGTCTCTCTCTCCTTGGATTCGAAAACTCTGTGGGCCGGAGAATTGGTGTATATTCGCTCCGCATGTCCTAGCCGTCTGAGGCTTAATGAAAAGTATCGGTTAAGCCGTTGCTAACTCTGACGGAGCAGCGAGCGTTCTCAATCATCTTTCTGCACAGACGTGCGAGTTTGATAGGGATGCCAAGAATAGGCATGGCTCTATGTAGCTCTTCTCTATAAATGCTGTCATATGCGACATTAAAAACGATTACGACTAAAAGATGGTGTGCATCGATTTGGGCTTCTTCAGATTTTTCCAGGAACTGCCGCAGTGTGAAGATTTGGTCGAATGTAGACTTTCCGGGTCCGAAAAAGCACTGAAAGGGAACAATCAGGTTGTTGGCCAAAGGTTTCAGATGTTCACACAATATGGCAGATAAGATCTAATATCCGATGTTGAAGAGACTTATGCCTCTTTAACTGGAGTAATTGATGGTGTGTTCTCTTTTGTGGATCGGGCAGGCGCTGCTGACATTCCATTCATCAGACAAACGAGTACATTCTTCTGACTAGTTCTGAGAAATGAGTTGCTGTATGCTCTCGACAAATTCATTTCCAACAGTTTTGAATACTACGGACGGTAATCCGTCAGATCCAGCTGCTTTGTTGGTTTTCAGCTTGGATATTGCTATCCTTACTTCGTTTTGGTCAAGTGGACGGAAGTTTTGGCTATAATCGTCTAAGTTGGAAGATCTATTCTACCTGACGGCGGCTGTATGTTGGGTCTCTTCACCGTTATACAGTCTGCAGAAAAACTTTTATCATATTCTTAACACTGTGACTCTTCATCTCTACAGGTTTCTGTACGGGTTTTCTTTCCTTGACATGTTCATTTTACCTTTTGGTAGAACTTCCATACATTATTTCTGGAGTAGTCTTTTATCTTCTTCTGGAAAAGCCGATGTTCTTCCCGCCTCTTCTGATCATACAGCTCACGAGTAACTCTCGTTCTTCGTTACAGCGCTGCTTCGTAGACATCCTGTTTAGCTGCATGTGCTTGCCGGCATTCTTCATCAAAGCAGGGATTTCTTGGTGGTAATCGTAATCGTAAACATCGCTTGAGACATCTCTGATGGCACGTTGGCAGCGTTGCTACCGATCTTCGATACTTGATGCTGACGTCATAGGAATTGCCGAAAGATTTCGGGATATGCGTTCTGTGAAGATTTTGGCGGTCTCTTGTGATTGCAGCTTTCCTGCGTTATATCTCCTCGCTTTAGTTCTTCTTTGTTGTGAAGTATGAGAAATCCGAATTGGCTGCAACGAGGTGGTCATCAGAGTCAATGTTGGCTGTCCGGAACATTTGGACGTCCAGAATACTAGAGGCATGTATTTCGTCGATTGCAAAATGATCAATTTGATTTAGCGCTTCATAATCTGGAGACCGCCATGTACGCTTGTGCATATTGTGATGAGGAAACCGTCAGTGCAGTTCAGTTTAAATGCATTTTTATTTAACTATTTAAGCATCCTCCCCTTCAACAAGCCACCAAAAGTGTTGGTGCTGCCGAGCAACATCCCTCATGTCGCGACTCCCTATCGCCCTACCGCCCTACTGAACCGGAGACGCACATGACAGTGCGGACCATGTGCGACGTCTCTGTCGTAGTTGAGTCGCCTGTCCGCAGCTGTTCGAGCGACGTGGAAGATTAGCGGCACCGCCAATCTGTCCTGGATCAGACCTTTACTATCTAGATAGAGGAACGCTTCTGGAGGAATAAAGCCGTCAAAGCAAACTCTCTCGTGATACATATAATTGGGGTAGTAAGCCCCGGAGATCAGATTGTTCGATGAGGTCATTACTCTTGCAACGTGCCTTCGAGTCAACTTAATGACGAAATTGTCCACTCTTATTAGGTTCGCCCTATTGTACAAGACCTCATTAGGATAGAATTTTATATACTCAGACTCTGGTGTTCTGTACAAGCGAAGACAAGTCATAAGACAAGCCCTCTCAAACACCCGAATCTTTTCCAATAAACTTGCTCTCACGTTGAACCACACGGGACACCCAAACACAAACATGGGCCTGATAAGGGTCCGCTTCTAGAGGGAGATGTCAGAGCACAATGTACGGTATTTCATCGGCTCCCACTGAGTTCTTGCTTCTAAGTGATTCAAAGATCGTTTGGACCTCTTCCTTCGAAATGAACGGGCGTAGTACCCTATCGTTGGTGATGACATTATTTGCCATATTCTCGTCACTGAACTGGGTGAAACCCGAACTCTCGAATCGCCAATTCACAATTTCGTTTCGAAGGTAGAAATTGTGCACAAGGACTCGATCCAGATAGTGGTTCGGGCCAATGATAACATTCGCCTTGCACACTTCCTGGAAAGTCGCTCCTATAGCCCCTATCTGCTTCTGCGGATAATCGATCACAAAGAAGTTGTCATCATCAACAGCCTCATTTCGATCTATGCCTGCTGCTACCAGTATTTGTTCGTTGTTCGTCGTTCGGGCGATTTTAAGACAAGAAAGGTCGTTCTGATCTTTTCTCCGAAATATTTTATTTATTTGCGGGAACATATTCGGGTTGCTGGTGTTTACAGCCCGAATTTTATTGTTCCAATACAAACTTACAGATGCTCTGTAATTTTCTTTTATTAATGTTTGGAGGTTTTTAATCGACGACTTCAGTGTCATGATCTCAGGGTTATGCTATACTGACTGTCTGTACAAGGTTTTTATTCTCGACAGCAGTCTACTTTTATGTCGGTGCAGTGCGTCAATAGTTGCGTTGCGGAATAGGTCTTCTTCGTCAGTGTGTTGGTACCGAGGTATCGTTTTGTCCATTGTTCGTTTGATTGTCTCGTCCATTAGTCTTAGATACCTGTCAATCTCCTCGTTTGACAGATTTCTGTTGGACGGTGGGTAGAGAGAATTCGAGGAGAGTGCTCTAGTCAGTGTTCTGGTGAAGTGTGTCCAACGCACCCTACTATAATTGCAGGAATGCCTTTGAATAAACTCATCCGCAATTTCGTTTGGAACAGTTATTTCGGTGCTGAAACCGCAATGGTCACTGTCATACACGAAAGTGCGTAGACAGTTTGTGGTTTGTTGGTTATGTATGTCAGAAGATCCAAATAGGACCCGTGTCTGGGAAACGACGGACTATCCGTCGCCTTAAGCCCGAGTCGATACATTATACTGTGCTGACCCCCCCAATTGAATAGTAGGTTCCCTCTAGTATTTGGTGTATTATTTCCCCAATCACTATGTTTGGCGTTGAAATCTCCGCTGATAATAAAATAGTTGTCTTCCAATTCCAGCCTCAGAAATCGAAAAAGTGTCTCGAGCTCTGAGATGAATAAGGTGGGTTGAGTAGCCTGTAGCCTTAGGCGCATAGACAGACACCATGTACAACCGCTTTCCACTACGGAAAGGGATATACACGATTAAATGCTTCCAGCAGTATACTCTTTTAAAACGTATACCTTTTCGTACTAAAATTGCAACGCCACCTCCCTGAATGGAGTTGGGCCGGTTTCTCCGTACTATTTCGTATCTTCTGTGCCTCAGTTTGTGCCTCTTGATAAGCTTAGTTTCGCTAACCAAAAGCATATCAGGGGTTTGGTCTTTAAACAACTTAAATAGTGCGGCTCGTCGTTCGAACCTAATCAGTGAATTCACATTCGATGAGGAAACCGTGTACTTGCTATAGTGATATTACGCTCCGCCGCAAAGTCAATAAACCTAAGTCCGTTGCCAGACGTGGTATCGTGTAGGCTGTCCAAACAAAGATGTCCCCTTCTCCTATCTTTTCCTTAGAATGGCCTAGTATTTAAGGTGGCTCGCCACATCTTTTTAATCTATTCCATATAACCCTATGCGGCGTTGTCAATTAACGAGGACCACCACTGGGAGATAAGGCAAGCACTACGAACTTGATTGTTGCACTTCTCGCCCATTCCAAATTATATTTCACTCAGCAGTTTCCCCATCAATCATTCCGCAGATCTCCGACCTTTCTAAGCCGAGTTACCGGAGCTCTTCTGACTATGTCGGCATTACTGTACAGCCGGTAAAATTCGCTGTAATCGATTGATGCAGCCGCCCAAAAATTACACGAAGAACTATTCTCTCGAAGTGGCCGAGAAAATTTGTATCCTCTTTGTATGATCACTGTTTACATTTGTTTTGATTACTCGAGAAAGGACTATACTATTCAATTGCGTTCTTAGCCCAAAGTAGCACCAATTAGCAAAAATGATTCTTCCCATGACTTTCGCACTGGTGTCGTTGTCGGAGTTGATATCGGAGCTGAAGTGTTGGCGGCATGTACTTTGTCTCTCCTTCATTGACTTCTAAACCCATCATTGCCGCTTCTGCTTCAAAATGGTCCCGAACACTTGACTGGTCGTCGTATTGGTGTTTGAAAGATGGTGTCACTGGAGTTGATCTGCGAGTTTCGCAACAATTCTTTCCAGAACGATGTTGAAAAAATCATAGACCATGCATCGCCGTATTTATGTACATTTTTCTGACACTAAAGGTCTCGGTTTCTTCATTATCGACCTCGACCGAGCAGCCAGAATTTATAAGGGCCGCAAAAACTGGGCATGGCTCTGTATAATTCGTCTCTATAGATGCTGTCATATGCGGCTTTGAAATCGATGAAGAATACTTGGTCGATGGTGGACTTTCCTTACCTAAAGCCACACTGATGGACTGACATGGACCAATCAGGTTGTTTACGAACTGCTTCAGACGTTCACACAATACGGCAGATAGTATCTATTGTAGTAGGCGATGTTAAGAAGACTGATACCTCTGTAGTTCCTTTCTTTAGGGCCAGACAAAAAGTGCAGTTGTTGGGCTGTCATTGCCTTAAGCCTTTAAAATATAAGACAGGCCTACAATCCAATCTAAATGCAGAACATTATGTGTACAAAAGTTGGTTGGTGTCTTAGAAAATAAAATAAGCAAATAACATAAGAATGATGTTAAATTCAAAAATTAATTTTATTTCATCTGCAGTAATAATTTAAGATATCTAGTAGTAGAGTTTAGTAGATAGCAAAAGATTTACATTAAACTAGCTGTTCTTAGGTATTTATTTACATAATAGTATAGTGCTAACTGGGGTGTAGTCCATGCTACAACAGTAATAATTCATATCTATCTTTTCTTACAAATTCATTCAACTCAATACAATACAATACAATACAATGCAGACAAACTATGTATCTGAAGTACAAACTGATTGCAAATGCAATAGTGTTTCTAAACTGTCTCTACGTATGGATGTATATATATGTTATATACTTATACATATATGAATGTTATTTACGTGTCAACAAACAATTTCGATGTAACTCTTACCAGGTGTTTGTATTTCTGTGTTTATTTGTGTTTGTGTATGTTTCTTATTTACAGTAGAAAATATGCATTAAATATCATAAAAAGGTTGTTCGGTTTTGGGTCTGTCGTCTGGGGGCCTACTCCTGCAATTACAATAATTGGTTTGCAAACAAAGAGTTAGATGTAGCCCCGTGCGACACTTGTAATACTTTAATAAAACTTATAACGAGAATAACAACGAGTAGGGAAATGTAAAATTCAACTACAACAAATCTAGTCTAAGGCATTGCATCCTATCCTATCTATGTGGTGACTTCAATGGCGGCATCATTGTTGTTTATGGTGTCTTTCGTACTGCTGGGCGTTATATCATTTTCGACGTCACTGCTGCATTCGGTGTCATTCTCTCCGCCGCCGATACTTGTTGGCGTGTATAGGTCCTCATTGTAGGTGACTTGTCCCATGAATGACCTGATTTCGTCAAAATAAGAATCCTCACGATCGGCCTCATTGGATGATGGCGAATCTCCTATACCGATACCAAGTCCGGTTGTGTCGGCTTCATGCTTTTTCAAATGTCTATCCAGGTTTGTCTGCTGACCAAAGCAACGGTCACAGAGATGACATCTGAAAGGTCGTTCTTTGTTATGAATATTCCGCACATGTCGCTGCAGATTACTGGAAATACTGAAGGCTCGGTCACAGTACTTGCAAGTGTATGGCTGTTCACCGGTGTGAGTGCGCAAGTGTCGGGTGAGGTTGGCTGAACGAGGAAACACTTTGCCGCAGAATTTACACGTGTATCGATCTTTTATTTTGCCCGCTGCGGCTGTAAGGCCTCCAGAAAATCCTCCGGCAGCCATAACAGCTTCATGAAATGTGGGCTTGGGCGGAAACGGTCCATTACGGTGAAGCAAATGGTCAAAACTTGGCCGTCCGCCCATTGGTCCTAAAAAAGGAAACGGCCTTGAGAAATCCGCTCCCACACCTAAGCCAGCTGGTCTTGCTTGACTATAGATGGCCATGAGCATTGGGTGAATAGGACGAGGGCATGCCATGGCAGCGGGTCCGCTATTAGGTGGGGATGGTGATGGCGTAGGTCCAGGTGATACAGATGGTGCAGGGCTGTTAACTTGATAGGTCTGATGGGAAACTTCTACAGATGGCGACCGATTTCTGAGTGGTTCTTTATCTTCATTTGAATTAGGTCGGTTAGTTTTGGTAGCGACAGTGGTCACTTCTTCCACAGATACATTGACATCTTCATCTCGCTTACGTTTTCTCCCCAGCGAAAGGTCCAGTGGTTGTTCTCCATTTGACGTGGAGCCATCTTCCGGAATAGGTGGTGATGGAGTTGTCACATTGATTGATTTCTAAAAATAAATCAGATAAGAAATATATTTAAAAAAAAAAACAAAAACAAATTAATTTCACTTATTTTACCTTGTCATCAATTGAATCCTGGTCCTGATCTTGGTCTTGTTCAGGTTCTGTTTCCAGTTCTTCTGACTTAACGACACTTTCACTGGGTTTGGTTTCGATTAGAGATGAACTCGTCTCATCATCTGAGGCTCTTGAATGGCTATTGCGTGGAGAACGCACCTCGAACTTTACAGGTTCAGGTGAGATGCGGGGTGGCAACACTATTGATTTCACATCCTTTCGCTCTCCATTTTCTTGGCAATGCATATTGATTGCATTCTGTGTAAAATAATTCTTGTCCATCGAGTTCCTACGGGTGTGTGGCAAATGTCTCATTGGCGGCGAGGTGGGCTCATTTTCCAGAGGAGGCATACTCATTGCGGCTTTGGGAAACAGAAGCGGAAAACCAGACGGTTGTGCTGGTGGAAATAGTCCGTATGGTGAGAAAAAACTATGTGGTCCTCGGAACATGAACAAGGGATGGGGTGCTGTCATCGTTGACGGTGGAATTCCCTGTAAGCCTCTCGTCTGTGCCGATGGACTACAATGACCCGTTTGATGGTGCGGCATATGAGGATGATGGGGATGATGCGGTGGTATCCCTGTAGGCGCAGTTGACGTTGTTGAATCACAGAATCGTTTGTGCTTTGAAAGCGATGTCACAGTACTAAAACTCTGACCACACTTACTGCATTTGATTTGCATGCGACAATCGGCGTGCATTCGTTTGTGGCGGCACAAATTCGAGAATTGAGTATACGCCTTAAAACAGACCTCACACTGGAACGGCTTCACCGATGAATGGATGTGCGTATGTTGTTTCAAACCGGACGAAGTAGCAAATGTTTTACCGCACTCCGGGCACGCGTGACTTCTAGCACCGACGTGGTGGGCACGAATATGTCTCTGAAGATTTGATGGATCACAAAATACCTAAAAAATGTTTAATTGTAACAACATTAGTTATGCCATTAGGCTCATACGCGCTCAAATTTAGAGCGGAGACCAGCTACCAACGACCAACTACCAACTATCAACTATCAAATACCTGCTTCCAGCTACCAACTGCCATTCGTAGACTAACAACGTGTGTACAACCATTGTATCGGATTTCATGCAATTTTCATTCAAATTATACGACAACAATCGAACGTCCAAAAACACATACAATCAAGTCGCATACCACCATCAATCATTAGACCAGTGTACATACACCACATACCTACATATATTTATGTACATCCAACAGACGGATCTTTCGGGTGCGATAAAGGCTGCTGCCGTCAGAGGATTACGCAAAACTGCGCTCGAGCCACTGTCAGCCACGAACGCCAATTGTCTTTGCCTCCCCGCCTCAAAAAAAAAAAAAAAAAAAATTTTATTACCTTCCAAATTGCTTTCCATCTCCCCACCGAACTCTATCAGATATCAACAAACAATGATCATTATGCCTAATCATACTGTCATAATAAAATTCGAACCGAATTCGAGCTTGCTCGCGCGCAATCTTCGCCCAACAAAACCCAGCAACAAAAAAGTGTCTCAATCAATCGACGCCTTCGGCATTGATTTTGTTTCACTGAAACTAACTACGAGCTTATGGGTGCTCGCTTTTTGAATAGCAAACTAGGAACCCATTAAGAGACAAGAAGCGGCAGCAAACTACAAACTTCATATGAGTGTACCCAAGCCAATGTCTTCTGCTCGAGCGACAAATGGGGGTAAGGAAACTACTTAATGTTGTACTCGTACATAAGTGATCTCCAATCTTAAATTCAATCTCAATCCGCCTGATAAAAGCGATCAAAGATGGGATTTCCAAATCAAAAACTCATTTTCATTCGAGATCGATCCATCAAAGGAGTATTCCATGTCCGTATGCCTAAGCATCTCTTATACCAAAACTCTTGGACTCTTTAGATTGTTGTTGAAATTTTTGTGGCTCTTTGTGTTGGTCTGGCCTGTTTTTATGGTTTTTTTTTTTTTTTTATAACTTGTGCGCTACGGTATACATTTCACAAGTGACTGAAATAATTGTATCTTCGGAGTGTGTGCACGCCCTAATTTCTAACAAACTCTCAATCAATCGGTTCGTTGAGTTGAGCTGAGCTGAGCTGAATTGAATTGAGCCGATGCGGCTTGTATAGTGGCTGAACAAACCGGCGGCGGCAGCCTGTGTTGGTAGAAATCAAAAGTAAATGGCAGTGAGTAAAAAGATGGATAGACGTAGGGTTCGACATTATCTGCTCGATTACTGATCAATTAAGCTGATAGATAGTTTGCCGAACAAGTGGCGATCGATTTACTCTCTTGTTGTGCTTAAGTTGTTCCATTACCCCGCCTCTTGACAGCTTAGACTTGGACAAGTACCAGGTAGGAAAATTGTCACCTAGATTCGTTCCATTTCAGTGCAGAGAGGATGAATGGCTGAGTGGTCGACCTCGCTCTGGATAAGTGTTTTCAGTCAGACGAGTATGTGCACATTTGTCGGCATTTACTCATTATGTTCGAAGCGGATGTACTAAAGAAGGTCATCGTTGTGAAAAGGTTAGTCTAAACAATGGCCGGAGTAGCAAATACAAATGAACTCAAGACCGTAGCTCAAAATCAATGTCAAACAATTTCATATCCATATTCTGTAGCAGACAAAAGCTGGGCTAGTTGGCGCACTCGAAATAGAACAATTCCAATTTTCACAAGTTTAGAGACACATGTCTAATAGCTAGAAGATAGATAGATAGAAGGCCAAAACCTTTCTTGTGTGTTAAGCTATAACGAATAAACGAAATTGGAATTCTTTCATTCCAAGACAAGGTAAAGTGTCCAAAATTGGACGCACACTACTCGAATCTTTTACAATAGTCTACTTGGCAGCTAGTCTCCATAATATGCTAATATTCAAGTACACAAATTTATTCACCTCTTCACTTACCTTGGTGCAGTTTTCACAAGGATATTTTCGGATATCGTTATGAACCAATGCACGGTGCTTCAACAATGACGGCCGATAGCAAAAGCTCTTAACACACAAATCACAGCTGTACTCGTCCTTGCGGTAGTGATGTGCTGTCACCAAATGCTCGTCCAACCTGTAACCAAATACAGAAAAAAAAAAAAAAAACAAATCCAAATAAACAGATATTCATTTAATACTAAGACCAATACATCAACCAAAAGTGAAATAGTAATTTTCGTTGATAGACAACGTTCAGCTGAACATATGGGTTACTTCACATACTCATACTTAACCCGCTACCAGTAACCAACCGTCCAAAGACTAAAGGCCAGACACCAAAGACCGAACGAACGGAAGAAAAAAAAATTACAAAAACTGATTCATGATAAAAATGCCCACAGGAGAGACAATTAGCCAAATGATGTTCAATATTTAATGTTCGATTAGATCCTGGGCGTATGTTTAGTTTCGTCCTCGATGCGAACAGCGATGACAAAGATCTTAATCGTGGTGCGCTGCCTTGATTGTGCTATTCAACATTTTGCGGCCGCCCACCACCTGACCGCTGAGCTGAAGTGCCTTTGAAGGGCGGTGACTTTAGCATCTGATAATGGCCATGCACACTATTCCCTCAATGTTCTGGATGGTTTCAATGAATCGAAATCATCGCACGTTCGTGTGTGTATCTATGGGTAAATGAATAGCGTTGTGGTGTTCTCATCAATAATGCAATACCTAGAAAATGTCATCGTTTTCGACTCGAAACAAATCACACGTAGATTTGCGTGTTCAGATTTTCATTTCATAATGGGAGAGTCGATTTTTTGTTTTTTGCTTTTTTTTTACCCAGTACCCAATTTCTTCAACTCCATGTCGTTTAGAAAAAAACGAGTTGAAAGCTCAGCAAACAATAAGTGATTCTACACCAATGTCGAAGGTGACAAACGTCCTCTTGTTTACCATTCACTCAAAGTAATGTGTGTATGGACATATCCGTGTTGTCTTAGTGGTGCGATTATTCGATTTAATTACAGCCCTACGCCTTAATTCACTAAATGTGTGCACCCTGGGGATAAATTTACAATGGACATTGGACATTGCAAACACTTCAACACAAAAGCACATAACTCAAAGTTGCTTTCTATATGAGTACGAGGAATAGTATATTGAAATCGATAAACAAACCCCTGATGGTCAACAATACTCGAACTTTCGAACAATTTAGCTCAATACAATTGCCTTGGATCTTCATCGCAACCATGGTACTCGTACGGTATGTGTTCGTATTGGAACTCACCATCGGCAATTGGGATTTGTTTACAGGAAAGTCGCGCTAATAAAGACCTATTCATGTCGATCAACACCCTTCTTTCGTTCGCAGTGTTCGGAGTCATTTTCATGAGTAAATTTACTTAGCTAACAGTAACCACAATGAAACTATGTTACTTCCTAATACTTAAACCTATTCAAAATAATTATCGAACAATTATCAATATACATGTGTATGTACAGAGATATGAATAGAAGAGTAGAGGAAGGGTTATCATGCTTAACTATCATAGCTAATTACCAAAGGAATCCCAGAGCAGAAATTAACACAATCAGGCGCACATTGCCACTACTACTACTACCACTACTAATACTGTCACTGTCACTGCCATTGCCACTGGTTTAGCCACGGCCCACCCAATTAACCCCCACAGAAGTGTTAAGCCATGAAAAATATATGCGAGACCCAATTAAAAGACTCACATGTTGTCAGATCTAATCAATTAGTGATAAATTAGTAAGCGCACTTGAATATCATCAAATGAGAGGCGGTGCGTTATAACAAACGTTAATTACACTTGACAACAAATTGAAATTTACGAGAACTACGCGCTATTTTTACTCGCACACAGGATTTCCCATCATCGTAAAACATGGGGGTACTTGTACTTCTAATAGCTGAATATTCATTGATTATTCTAATTGCCATATAAAAATGATAGAATATACCTACATGTACAATAGTATATGTTGTACACACAAACATGATATTTATGAGCAAAATAGCACATCATCACAGGTAGGCGAATAAGCTTGAAGGTATGTGGAAGGACGCACTTTGACCACATGTCATCTGGTGGGAATTATCAATTATCAAATTTAAGAAAAAACTGCCGCTTCCTCAACTGGAACATAATTCCCGACAAAAGCACACAAGGCCCTCTACAGCAATTCTACATATTTTTAATTTTACAGAAGAATCTGTGTTTCCTTGCGGATGTACCAGTGAATGGAGAGGCCTGCAACGTACTTAGCTCTATTGCCATAAACAACATGGAAATCTTTACTAACAGCCAGACTGCTATCAAAGCACTCCATTCACTTACTTCATCCTCTGAACTAGGAGAACAGTGTAATGAAGTTATCAGACAGGTAAGCGCACGGTTTAATACTCGTATCACTGTCCTCTGGATTCCCCGCCACAGCAACATAGAGGAGAATGCGAGAGCCGACGCGCTAGTCAGATGTAGCTCAACCTTCGATGTCTTTTCGCGGAGTCAGTCTACTCCCCAATGGGACTCATCGAGGGTAGAATTCTCCAACACTTTCTTTATACAGCCAGCTCTAGGTGGAACAGTCTAGAAACCTCATATCCGGACAGATATGGCCCGCCTACAACGAAAACAGGACGAATGACTTGATCAATAGAACTCGCACTGAGACAGCAAGAATCGCAAAAATTAGCACGACTTACTGGCTAATTGACTCAGCCGCTGCCAAGTTAAGCGTTCCTCTTAACCACACCACCGAAGCAGTAACAACTCAGACGAATAGGAAACCGAATTCTACTTTCTCCGCCCGGTACTAGCTAGAAGCAGGCATCGCATACTTGGCAAACTCTTTTTCAAGGAATTGTCTGAGGTTTCTGGCATAAAATTCTGCAAAATTGTATCAAAACAGCGCATCCGAGATACTTGTGTTTCTGATAGGTCTTTACCAGACAACCACTTCTACCTATCTGTCTTACTTCCTGGTGGAGGAAGCCAGTGGCTGAGCGTTTTGTCGTTTGCATCTTTCTAGTTAAGTGCTACTAATTTGTCCATACCAAACGTGTTCACCTTGAACATGAATAGTACACCAGAAGCCACGAGCTAATGAAAATCTGACATGATTCGGGTCATCCAGGCTAAACACGAGGGTCGCCATATGGGCCTATGCCTATTTATAAAGTCCAAAATTGATATCACGTGTGTCTCTGAAACATAGTTCCACCCCCAAGTAATCAATGTGGAGGGATTCGAGTTTTTCGACCTGATACGAGGGTGTATGATTGTGTTTAAGTTAAACACGGGTTGTCCCATTGACTTCTATTTTTGAGGATCACGTGTAACCAGGAAAAGGTCTTGCTAACGCCCGTTTATAGACCAAATAATTCTATTCCGTTTACTCTACTCTATGGCGTCCTTGAGGAGTTGACATGCAGTGAAAGCAATATAGTAATTTGTGGTGAAATAGAGAGCAATCTCCTAGACTTATTAAACTCGGACCGCTTTTCGGAGTGCATAAAATCACTTGACCTAGGTTCTGTGAATGAGACCGACCCAACCCACTTTACAGCCTCGACTCTTATCAGTACAATTCTTGTATGGGACATGGGGAACAGCCAACTCCAATTGCCTGGCTTCTCAAAACATGACTTACTTCTTCTATCTTATCATGTCAAAAATAATCACACTGAGTCAAATATCGTTTACAGAGATTTCTGTAGTATTAATTACCCTGCCTTGCACCAAGATGTTGTAAATATTAATTGAGATTATATCTGTCCAACTCCTTCAGTTAATGCGCTAACAAACTTTCTGCAAGATAAAATCGTCTCACTCTTCAACATACCTCTAATAACTAAAACTGTCAAACCTTGGTCACGTCAGTGGCTGACTCCAAACATGAAGCAGCTAATGACACAGCGTGATGATGCATATAGATGCTGCAAAAAATATAGGCCTGATGAGTTTCTTAACAGATACCGCTCAACGCGGAATGAAAGCGTATCTAAAATTAGAAAGGCAAAGCGGACAATCTGTAATACAATATTTAATAGTTGTTCATCTGGTAATGAGGTGTGACTTCAAATTTGGAAAGTAGGACTAGGAAAACAACCGTCAAAAACTCCTATCAACATCGACTGTAACCAACTTAATTTCGATTTCTTAGCGTTGAGCAATCCCCGCCCAAGTAGTTCGACCGCGTTCGATCATTTATCGGATAACACCACCAAGTCTTACTTCGACTTCTATAGCCTACGTAAGGAAAATGTTGTGGAAGCCCTTCGATCAAATGCTATGGAACTCGATGCCATACACCGCAAATTTATTAAGCTCCTTCACCCACATAAACTGCCATTCGTAACCCATATTTTCAACTCCATTCTGTCAACATCAGTATTTTCCTCGCAATGGAAAGAGACTAAAGTAATACCCATCCTAAAAAACTCGAGTGCTAATGCGTTGGAATATAGACCGATGAAATATATTGATGCTACTGTTTCTATCAAAGCCATTTGAAAAAACTATACAAAATAGTTTTTGAGTAAACAGCTTCTCAATGAGAGTCAGTTCGGGTTTTGCTCGAAACGGAGTTGCACTATTAGTCATTAATGAAATCAGACCAACCCTTGACAAAAATCATGTTACAGTGCTTACCTTACATGACTTCTTGAAAGCCTTCGACACAGTTAACCACTCTATTCTGTACAGAAAGCGTAGGAACGACTTTAAGTGTTCGTTGCCCTCAATAAGGCTTATTTTCTCCCACCTATTGGACAACAAGTTGTAGTGGGTGAACGATATTGGTGTTCTTTGCCAGTGAATCGTGGAGTACAAAGAGTACAACTACCACAAGGATCGATTCTTGGCCCATTGCTGTTCTCCTTCTATCTGAATGAACTGTCCAAAACTGTCAAGTACAGTGCGAACATGATCCTTGGTAAGGCTTCGATCAACTTAAATGGTACATTGATTATGATAAGGAGGCCACTACTCCTATTAAATTGGTCAAGTAAGAATGAACCGAGCCTAAATTCCAAAAAGTCTTGTAATTCATAGAGGAAAATTATACGTATCCGCTGTAATTCCGCCAATTCAGTTAACCCGAAGCCCAATAGAGTACGTTGATTCCGCCAAAAAAATCTTCTTCCATACCCTATCTTGGACTACCCATCTTAACACTTCCATTGGGAAGGTTTATGATGGACTTCGAGCTCTTTGGACCGCACAATATTTTATCCATACACGAACACTCCCTCTGCCAATCCTCATTATATTACGGTGAGATTTTCTGCTGTCCAGATTCCACCTACAGAAGGAAACTAAACGTTGTATAGGCTGACCAGATAGCAACGATAGTTTTTCCAATTGTTATGTTTCAGCAGCTGCCAAAGTTACCAATGACATCTAGCTGTCAGTATATGCAGTAAGGTTTCCCATTTCACCATGCGTCGTTTCACTCTTGCCGAACGTGTGGAGATTATTGAAAAATATTATCGAAATTCCGGCTCAGTTGTAAATACGCAACGTAGATTTCGCTTTGAGGTCAGTCGTCATTATGGCTGGCAATTCGTCGAACCGTGGAAAAAGAGAGATTGGTGCGAAATAAAGAAATCATAGCTGCCAGTATCGAAGAAGACCCAGAAATGTCGAATCGGCGCCGGTCAGCTGAATTGGGCGTCGCCATAGAGTCAACACGGCTTATTTTGCCGTTGGATTTGGGCCTACATCCATATAAGATTATGCTGACGCAAGAATTGAAGCCGGACAGCGGCTATGACAACAAGCAAAATTACCATTATTGGAGAGAACGCAATCCATAAGCGTTCGGCCAAGAATCAATGTATCCACATAGTTTGACTGTTTGGTGCGGTATATGGCATGGCGGCATCATCGGACCTTATTTCTTTCGAAATGATGAAGGAGACACCGTTACCGCCAATGGTATCAGTTATAGAGCGTTGTTATCCGACCGACTTTCTGTGATCAGCGCTCGACATCATCAATATATTCGAGCTGCGGTTCCAACATGACGGCGCTACATGCCATACAAGAGACGCAACGCTCGGAGTTGTGGAGAAGAGTTTTGTTAACTGAGTCATTTCACGGCGAGCATGATGGCGCTACGTCACACACCAAATACTTTGGACGAGCTCGAGGCCAACATTCGAAAGGCTATTGCCGGAACAACGTGGCACATATTGGACCGATAGTGTACTTATGCTTATACAAACTACTTTTTCCTGCTTACCATCCGTGCGCCAGTTCTTTTAATACTCGCGAACTGCATTCTAGACAAGCGTTCTCATAACTATTCATAGACGATAGGGGACACTTTTAATCTAAATAAAGCTAATGTTGTACGACACGACTTCCAAGAGCGGATTTCGGCGGATTGCAGCGGATAGGAATATTGCGAAAACCAGTTCACTATTACCCTATCTGGAGATTCACTAACTCATGATCAATAAACAGTCAACCAAAACGATTATATTTCGTTCGATGTAAGACATTCATCCTGTCTTCTAGATGTCTAAATGCCCCCAGAAGTTAACTTCGGCTTGGACTGTTACAGATGTATCAATGTGGATATCCCAAATTGCTAATTCCATGTTGAATGACAGCAATCGCAATAAATCTTCAAATTCTATGGTGATCAAGTGTTGACTAAGTCTCTGATAACAAGCTATATCAGCGATCATACAAAAAATTCTACTTCGATACAGAATCTCTACAGCATGCATACCGCAAAACAAGATAGCTACAAGGTGGCCCTGCAAAGGAGGACGACAGTAGTTAATCAACTTTATGAGCGCAAAAGAAGAGATAAACACCAGCTTGTTAGAAATAAGAAGACAGATCAAGAAAAGTGCGAGTTCAAAGATATATTGCAATAGCTTAGGAAAGGTCTGAGTAACTTTATGTCAACGCAACAAAAATCAAGCCGATGCTTACAAAAACGAAGCCGGTAATGGAGTCGATTGGCATGTCCGCAGATTGTTTAATTACAGGCCGTCTCCACAGGGCATGAACGGTGCCCAGTTTATAATCATGCCATCATGATGCGTGTGTATCCATGTCCTGTGAATACACAAAATGTTCACTGTCAAGACATGAGAGTGGATGGTAATCAGGGCATGAATTTAACAGTTCGTGTATGTTTGATTTGTTTTCTGTTTAATGTAGTGGTAAACGCACTTTTTGCCAGAATGTCGAATAAAAAGGAGAAATGAATTGTTGCTGTCTGCTCGTAAAATTAAATATTTTGACATAATTTTCCCAGTCAAGACAGTAGACTAGATATAAGACGTTAGACCTGGCATAATTCTGTTCTCTGACGACGGGCTATTACGATGATGGCAACTATTCCGCTACCTAATTTCGCTAAAGAACGGACAGACAAATCCAGGTCAAAGAATGCTGCCGGAGTTGATGCTTGAGCTGCCAAATTGTGCAAAGCAGCTGATGATGATATGTTGGGTGTAAACTTGGCTTTTCATCAACAAACTTATTGAAAGAAATAACACCGGTTTCAAGAAACATCAACAATTTAACATACAAAGTCCGTTCCAAACTAAACAGGACTTTTGAAAAATAAGTATTTCTGAGGAGATCGTCTATTGGCAATTACATGCATAGGAAAAGTAGATCCTTCACTGATGTACTGTTAAAATTTCATGATTTTTCGACGAAAAGAAGTGGAGTTATTGCGTCTGAAATGACAATACGAGTATGTTTGTGTTATCGGTAAAATAAAAAAAAACAGAATTCGACATTCGAAGGATATCATCAAAAGGCCAACATTGTAACCGGTGATGAAACGAGGTTTTCAATGTGGAACTAAGCGCCCAAGTGCCAAGTGGAAGGCACCAGACAAGCCAAAACCCAGAAAACCTCATTTGAAGAAGTCAAAAGTTAAGACAATGTTGATTTGCTGTTACGATACCAAGAGGATCGTCCACAAAGACTTCGTTCCATTGACCCAAACAGTTGATGCACAATTCTATCTTCGTATTTTGCGCAGATAGGAGTTGACGTTTGTTACATTATAAGGCGACATCTCATAGACACTTTTGGCGGTTTTTTTGGCTAAAAATTGCATTTTAATTGTCAACCACTCCCCGTATTCGACTGATTTGGCATTTTCCGATGAAAGGAGAGCGTTTTGTGGACGTAAAAGTCATACAAAAGGCTTGTACCGACATCCACAAGGACATCCCGGCCAACGATATAAAACACTCATTCTACATGCTTTTAGACCGTGCAAATCTCCGTATTGACTTGCCAGAGGACAACCTTGAATGAAATAAATTGGTTTTGCCAAAAAAAGTTGTTTTTTGTTCTTATTTCTAAAAAGTCCTGTTTACTTTGGAATGCACTTTGTATGTATACTCGTATTAATCAAGATCGGAAACTTGTAGATAACTTTGCGATTATGGTAACATCCTTTAACAGTGCAAAGTATAATACCGCCATAATAAATTTGAAAGGATACAAAAGCACAAACCGTCGAAGAAGTGCATTGGAGAGAAATTTATTGCTGGTAGTAGCATTTTGGTAAAAGGTTTCAGGCCTAGATTTTTCGAAGTTTGCAGAAATTATAGATTCATACTGTTTAGAAGAGCACTACTTACCATCTCTCAAAATTATATAAAATTCAAGCATTTCCTACAAGACTGTCCCTCCACTTGCCTTTTTGAACTTAAGACGCTCAAGGGATTTGACCACAGCACGAACGAAGGAAATTAAGAAAGAAAGAAAGAGAGACACCTATGCACGTTGGTTTTGAATATTTGGGAGTTATAATGACTCGGGAATAAAGAGTTTGGGAAATCTTTTCATGGGAAGGCTTAGGAAAGAATTACCGGATTTTACAGTACGTCCGAAGGTGGGCTTGGAGATAAATTGATGGACATTCATAGTGAGGTGTGCGTTGTGGTTGAAGATTTAAGGAGGCGCAATTCTACAGTCAATTTTGTGGAAGTACTGTTGGTGGAAATACAGATAAAATAATGTAAGGCATGCACGTGTTTTGGAGTCATGTATGGTATAAAGTACGATTCTGAATTGTGTCTGTCAAGTGCAGAGTGATCTTAGGAGCGCGTTACCGGATTTGGAATTTTACTGTGACACATCAGTCCAAAACATTAAAATTGTCATTGAAGAGTAGATCCATCGATCACTAATGCACGCGAAACTCAGTCAAATGTCTTTGAAATTTCAAGTGCAACTATTTTCCTATTGCTAAATTTGTGGAGACATGATTCCACTTTTCTGTGGGACATTTCATCACAAACCACACAAAGTACTTCGAAAACCAGCCTTCCAGTCATTGAGAGGCTTTCGCATTACGAAGTAGAAAGATAAATATCCACCTTTGTAAGGACGGGCTGGGTAACTGATGTTTTTCCAAAGGATACTGCTACTACTTCACTCACAGCTAAAACACCTATCATACATTTCTGAGGAAGATCAAATGTATGTTCCACAAAACACAAAAAATTCTTTAGCGCATATGTATACATATTTGGTCTGGCATGCGAGGACGGTGAATCAGGTAAAAGATGTAACAGCATATTCTATGAGTTATTTCAAGATGTGATCGTTGTTTAAAAAGCCAGTACACGAAAGTTAAACTCAAACAAATGACTCGATCACATCAAACGAATGGACAATATTGCCGCAGGTTCAAGCCGAAAATAAGATCGAATTCGCGTTTTAAAGACAAGATCGGATATTGGACTGAAAATAGCAGGCCCAGAATCGAAGAGGATGAAAAGCTCCTATGTTTTAGGCAGAGAAACTTCACGGAAGACCTTTAAATAAGTAAGCAGACAGAAGTAAGATCAAATAGCAATTTCAGGGACGTAGCCATGGCTGTGATGTCTTGAGCAGAGTTTTCCAAGTAGATGAGTAGATAATTTTCTAAAATACAAGAAATCGACGATTCAATTTGAAGCATTAGGCTAATCTTAATGACGCAATGGTAACATGGTTAACTTCTATGATCTGGTATGTTCATACTTATTTTATTTTTTAATGTATGTGGGTATGGTTAAACTAAATTGGGCCAACTCGATTCCGAGAAAGCGTAACAAAAACAAACGACACAGGTCAAAATCGACGGTCTATTGCTTGGAAATAGTGAGAAAAAATTAAATGAAAATGCTAACTTACGGATCTAAATCCCGGAATTGTCTATCACAAACTTCACAACGTATATCGATGCCGTTCTCGTCATCCGTATCCGGCTGGTCACCAGATGTTTTATCACTTTTATCAGCGCTTCGGATATTATTCTCACTCTGTATATTATTATCGTGATCGTTTGACGGAGTATTGAATTCGTCATCACCAGTTGTATTCCCACTGTATTGAGATCCTGCAAATAAAACACAAAAAAAATCAAAATAAATTCGAAAAATAAATTATCAATCTGCCAGTATCATAGATAGATAGATAGATAGATAGATAGATAGATAGAGAAGATGCAATTAGTATTGCCCTATATAAATTTTTCGTTTCTTCTTCATAATAACAACAGAGAAAACCATCATCAACAACAATCGCAGAGAAGAAAATTTCAACACGATTTCAAATTATGATTCATTCCAACCACCTGGGGGGTTTCACTAAGCCACAATGCACCAACACACTGGTAACTCTGTGCTTGCACCGATTTCCTGAAAAGACCACTATGGTGCTCACTGCCACTGGCACCATCAACAACGATAAACCTTTTGCTGAGGTAAAATCAAGTAGTTGCAACATCGTTTACACGCCACACAGGGGTCAATTGACCAGTAACTCCTACCACTGACAAACCGACAAATGGACACACCGACAGAATGACGGCTCGTTGTGGTTAGTGGAAATCTCTTCCCATTTCAAAGATTCAGCCGATGTAACTAAGTGCCTTGTTTGTACCACCCCCTTTAAGTAATGATGATCCATGAACAAATCCAGCGCAAGTGGAAACAATTTTGTAACCCGTCTACACGTAGGTGGATGCATCAAATTTTAGGAGCTTCTCTGGGAGTACCTACAGATTGATATTTAATGGGCACACCTCACTAAACCGCACTTCACCAAACAAAAATATTATTTCTATTAGAACTCACATTTAATTTGATCAAACTGATGGTGTTAAATTTATTTTTCTGTAAATGAGATGCACAAAGGAAGACATCCGAACTCTTCATCGGCTCAAAAACAAGTGGCTTTAGTAGCTAAAGAATCCCTTCAAGAGTACTTTACCATCAACTAGCCCACAAACACAGACATAAATCGAACTTTATTACCCTACCTACAAACTCTCTACCAAACATATAAAAGTTCACATTCGGTGTCCAGTCATGGAATACCAAAAAAAAAAAGAAGATAATTACACATAAAATTTCAACCCCCACCTCTGTAAAAGGCCAAAGGACCAACACAAGCATGAAAGAGCGCCGAGCACTATAGTAAAGACACAACCACTTCCACCACCACGGGGGAATTGGAAAAACACCTGAATTCAATCAAAGGACACTCAATTAGAATGAAAACATTTCACCTCCACAGGTGAAGCGGCCAAGAACGCACTTTCGACGAAAGGCAAAAAGGGATGTCCGATTCCGGACGGAACTTAAGAAGTCGCCCTCAAACGAAATTATTATTTTCTAAAATGCGCACTCATATGTATAAGGGATGATTTTTCCAGGGGTCAACTACTAGTGATGGACAGGGCCATGTGCATGCTACGAGTACAATACATAGTTGGTATGGCACCCTTTACCCATTGGCACGCTTGAAAAGGCACAGTTCGCGGTTAAACGTCAACGGTTCCAGTGAACTAACTCGGAAGTCATATACCACCTTAACACAAGGCGATACAGGTGTTGCATTCAACTAAGAAACCACCTCTTAAAGGACCCCAATTATCTTTGGTCAGATGCAAGTCCTTTGAATCTTCTGTTCAAGTAGAAGAAACTTTCCCACGTTGAGAATTCTTCATGAATCCATAATGTTCTTGCGGAGCAGCGATCCTTGACTCCATATCTAAGTCGTTCTCGTTCTTATCTTATCCATATACAGTGACCATATGTTAGTAGCGCCCTTGCAGAAGCTTTTGCGTGGGAAAACGAGAAAACACTTTGTTGCATCCTCTCCCGTGCAACCTCTGACATTCATAAGACATTCTAAACAACCAGCACGTGTGCGATACATCAAAAGTCAAACCCAATTTTTTGACTTCTTAACAACGTTCAGCAATCAAACGCAACCCTCCACCAACCCAATTGTTCGACACAGGGTCTAATCGACAGCAGTTTGAATAAAAATCTGTCTGCCGATTGAATATATTTTAGAACGCTCACAATCAGTCACCATCGCCAGCCGAGGACATGTGAAACCAGTTAAAATATAGTCACGCAAGCCTCTGTCGAATATTCAGCGGGCAGTATGCAGTACGAATGCAGTATGCAGCTACCATGCTACACACCTTTCGATTTCCACTCTCAAGCGATTAATCATTTCTGTGTGCGGAGAAGAAAAGCCCGTTGTCAGTTCCCCAGCCAGCACCAGCACTCCACGTGTCGCCTTGACGATTTCCAAAAGCAAACACAAAAAATCCATCTCAATGACATTTCTCTAGAATCAATTCGAATGATCACTCCACTCCTTCTACAGTGATGGTGATAGTGTTTCTTTTCTCTTTTTTTTTTTAATGACTTTGAATCGGACATCCGCTTGGCGTTGCGTTGTCGTCAATAACATCCCTAAATGGCGAATAATTCTCGTAAATCTTGAACAATTGCACAATTCAACCCTTTCCCGCATCCCTCGGTGAATTGAGCTCTTTATTAAATGAAGACATAATGACGGCATGGATGAGTCCTGTCTACGCCTTTGTACAGCTTAGTGGCATGCATTTGATAAATGAGCGTCAGATGATGCGGCAGTCCATGAGAGGGATGTGCTAAATCAATAAAACATCGTAAACGTGTGGATACGTGTAATTACGATCGAATATGATGAGCCATTGATTGATTGATTGTTTTTCATTTAGCCAGCCCTAAACACGCTTATTAAATGGTTACGGCTTGCAAGGGTATACGCTGTTCTAAACTCAGCATACTGATTTATTGGTTTTAAAGTTTATACTCGTGGTCCTTAGGAATACTTGCTTTAAATGAACACAATCCCTAAAAAATTGTTCATTTCCATTTTAACTTGTAAACTGCTCACGGTTTTTAAACACAAAGAGTGTTTCCACTTAGGATTAATGGAAGACTCTGACGCCTTAAAATTACTTTCAAATTCACTTCGTGTTAACCACCTTTGATGTGGTACAACAAAATGTACTTCCTTCAATCAGATGGGGAAGGTAAAGTATCTAAGCGTCTTGGAGTTTAGTGACCGAACAAGCAATGCCGAATTATCCTATCCCAACTCTTGCCAATAGTTACTTAAACTGGTTAATAGGCGAAAGAAAGCTGATTCCTCAGGGTGGACGTAACCGATAAACTCAATTTTGAGCAACTTAACCGAAAGGAGCAATCAACGTTTCAATAATTTGGTCCGTTGTACTTGACCTTCAGGACTTGATTTACATGTCCCAGAGGAAGACTATAACGAACTTTTACGCACAATGGGCATACACAATCTGGATGACACCACTTTCAGAAACGAGCACTTGCTGTTGGGCTTTGCCCAGACAAAACATCCTTGTGGCAAGCACGCTATTCCCCAGATCCACAAAATGTATTCGTATGCAAACATCAAGAAAGGGCCATCAACATCAGTGAACTCCAAGATTGACATAAGAGCGGAGATCAAGTGAAGATAAGGTCTGGCCAGCCAATGTCTCTATCCGCTAAGAAAGCAATTGTATAGTAAAGCCCTATTTCGAGCAAAGAAGAAGACCCTGTACAATGGATGATGATTCCTCTCCTGTTATACCACGCAGTAGCATGTAATTCTCACTCCGCAGAGTCGACTTGATTGAGATCCAGGACCGTTCCGCTCTGAAAAATATGGACTCCGAAACGAAGATATGTACTCGTAGATAAATATTGCCACAAAATGAACGATGTTTTGTTTCCATTTAAAATTTCAACTTATGGACAAGAAAATTGTTGAATTTGCGGGCACTACTATAGACTCTGTGTCCTTATGAACCGTAATACCCGTATCGCTATGAATGCTCATCAGTATACCCTCAAGCCCATTTAAGGCGTACAATTCGTTTATGGAAAGCCATTCCGAGCTCTTTATTTTCTAGTCATTACAACTTGCAAACATTTAAGACCAACGTACATCGGATTCTCTCCCCCACCCCTCTTGAGCGTGCACTAATTTGAAGAAATAAAAAAAATCGATCTATGTTAATACTTATCTGCTTGACCAAATCAATCTCGGGATGGTTTTTACCGAGACTTGGGGACTTTTACTACCTTTTACATCGGCAACCGCTTAGTATATTAACAAGGAAACAGTGAAAAACTCTTATAAGTCAGTCGTTTCGAAACGAAGTCACGGGCGAACGCTAATATTGTAAACAACTTCAACACTTTAATTAGCTAGATAAAATGGTTGAAATATAAATATAAACAAAGTGGCATTACGTAGCACAGCAAGTCTGGTACAAATTAAAGAGTTGGGTCTTAGGGAACATCTGGGCCTAAGGACCCTACTCTCCGAAATAGCGGAGCTTGATATGATCTGCGCGTTCAAAAAAGATTATCCTTCAACAAAGGCTTCTCCACCGTGGGTCAGCAATAACCCCCCAAACAGCCATAATCGCATAAAGTGGTATACGGATGGTTCTCAAATGGAATAGGGAGCTGGAATACACGTACCTAACCTAAATATAACCATAGCTATGGGCAAAAGTCCCAGTGTATTTCAGGCAGAACTCCACGCCATTCAAGTATGTGCCAACCATATTTACAACTCTGGTATCAGCACGGACAGTCAAGCAGCTATAAAAGCCCTTGGATCGCACACCATTGACTCCACTGCTTCAAAACCCCGCCGACGAACTGAAGAAGTGGCTCAGAAACTCCCTTTAATGGACCTGAACCCTTCTGATGCTCTCCTAAATCAGCAGTCAATTTAAGTATTAATAGCTGGGAACATTCGTTATGCATCTCTTATTGGGAAAACAGCTCAGGTCTTAAGACAGGCCAATAAGCTATCCTGCCTTTCAACAAAAATGCCAATAGATGTCTAAGTCGGCACCGTATCAAAAACATAGTAGGTTAGGTTAGGTTAGGTTAGGTTAGGTAAGAGTGGCTGTTGGAAATACCAACCCACTTAGGCCTATTGGCCCATTGTGATGTCTCCTTCTCTGGGAGAGAGCTGGGCATGTGCAGAGTAGGTGGAGGATTGTCTCCTCCACTTCCTCGTCCATGCAGCTTCTACAGAAATCATTAGTAAAAGCGCCAAGCCTTCTTGCGTGCTTGCCTATGAGGCAGTGTCCAGTAATGACACCTATTATGGCGCTGAGATGTTTCCTATCTAAAAGGATCAGAGCGACTCAGATCCAGCCTTGGCCAGATCCGTTTGGTCGCTAGATATGTTTGCCCAGCAGTCCACCTAATGTCTGTTCTTTTATTGGCATCCAGCTTTAATGTTAGTTTGCACGTAGCGATTGGTATACCTATACTACTTTTGTCCGGTAGGATAGGTAGAGTGGTTCCAATTTTGGCGAGTTCATCGGCTCTGCAGTTCACTGGAATGTCTCTGTGGCCTGGCACCCAACAAAGGTGAATGTTGAACTGCTCTGCCATCTCCATGAGAGATGATCGGCATTCAAGGGCAGTTTTAGAATATAATGAGACCGAGTCCACGGACTTGATGGCGGCCTGACTATCCGAAAATATGCGGATATCCTTCGCAGATATCACGTTTTTCTTCAGCCAGGACAGAGCTTCTTTAATCGCCAAAATTTCCGCCTGGAACACGCTATTGTGATTTGGAAGACAGGGTAGACCGCAAGGCTCCGCTTGTGCATACACATGCTGTTCTTTGGACTCTGCTTGGTTTAATGCGGTTGACTGCATTTTCCAAGGCCGTCCACCAGACAACCACCCCGTAAGTAAGTATCGGTCTTATGACCGAGATGTATAGCCAGTGGATTATGCGAGGTTGAAGGCCCCATTTGTTTCCAATGGCTTTTTTGGAGGAGAATAACATAGTACGTTACCTCACAGAACATCGCGAATTAAGATATAATCTCAACAAAATGAATCCAGTCGACTCTCCAGAGTGCTGACTTTGTCTTGAAGAAGACGAAACAGGTGAACACATCTTATGTAAATGTCCAGCCCTCAACGTTATTAGACGAACGATTTTCTAGGGAACAATGCAGCTCCAACCAACTAATGAATTGCTCTGCTAGTAGTGTTATTAACTTCATTCAAAACCAACTAGTCTAAATATAGTTCTGACTAAATGGTACAGAAGATCTTTTAGGTCAAAGTGCCTTACTTTTCAATTGTCGAACCAGAAAATTAAAAAAAAATAAATGGAATATGTGGGGCATCCTTCTTGAGACCGTTTTCCTTATAATTTGAAGACGATTGCAGAGGATCTGAAGTATAAGCCATTATCATTGTAAAGCGGCTAGAAAACTTCGAGAAGGGAATGTGATCCAACATCTAGCTATTCAGAAAACTAGCCTACTCGAACAGAGTTTACCTCATTTGGATTAAAAGACACAGAGCCTGTGATGATAACGAATTAGGCACGACCATTCTGCAATTATCCCAAAGCCTGTGAAAAGCAATATCGAAGATTGGCTCAAGAGCAAAGCGGAATATTATTGGATGGAAACATCTATCAGGAAAAGAACGTCTCGAATACATTCCTAAGTTCGAGGAATTCAGGTTCGTGTAGCCATAGAACTTGCAGACCTTATTACAAAAGTCTCGCTGTTATCCCAAACCAGGAATCAGGTCCGAAATCTAATTCGAGGATATCGCGATGAGGCCATCTGTGACCACCGTGCTACTTCATATGCACCTAATCTAATCGGTCTACCAAATATGTTTTCGGACGCAAAGCACTTAAAACACCTATTTGAGAAATCCCAAAGTCACATTTTGTTAAAAATAAAAAACATAAAAATGTGTGTAGTTCCGAGACCTTTGTTGTTTCCAAAACGGAAACAAACATAATTGAACAAAGGCAGTAGTTTGAAATTCAGCTGACTGTAATTGTCAACTGTCTCAGCGTTATTCCTTAAAGTGAAGTAAGGTTTTGCTCAAATAAGTTCAGTAGAAATGCTCTCGTTGTTTAAGAAAAAAATCGAAGCAACTACGCAAGAGAAATGTTTGAAATCCAAGAACTGACAATTGGCAGTCGTCAGATTGTGCGGATGGACCATATAAAACGCTCGTTATTCGTTATTCGCTTATGAAGGAAGCAATGTTATCTGGACTTTTGATATCGAAAAAGTCTTAGACAAGGTGATGCGCTGTCATGTGACTTCTTCAATAAGAAAAGTGTGTAGAACTTGCAAGCCAAGGCCAGCAGAACAATTTTCTCAAAGTATGTACAGGGTGGTTTTTTAACAGCCTTTTTGTTTAAATAAAACACGAAGTTCGAGGTGAACCTGGGGCTCAGCTAAAAAGCCTCTCCAGTTAGCTCGGTCGCATACTCCAAGTTGATTGAGGTCCCCTTCTACTTTTGCGCACCAGCTAAGTTGAGGTCTCTTTCGAGGACACTATGGGCCGGAGCATTGATATTTATTGCAGTTTTGTGGCTAGATCGATGTAGCTGTACAGCTCGTATAGTTCGTTCTTGAATCACCTCCAAAGCCCGTCAACACAAACAGGACGGAATATTTTTGGAATAACTTTTCTCTCGAAATGACTGAGGATATCTTCATCAGCTTTCGATAGAGTCCATGCTTCAGTAGGATTGGGATGATCAAGGTATTATACAGAACCTCCTTAGTTTTTCGTAATAAGGCCTTACTGCTCAATTGCCTTCATTGCCGAAAGAAACAGCGATTCGTTTTACTTCTACTGAGGTGTTATTGACACACTTTAAAGCAGAGCCTAGGTAGACAGAGTCCTTTATTACCCCGAAATTATAGCTGTTGATTGTTCTGTCCAATTCGTCAATGGTGTATGTCCCTTCTTGGTGACAGAATATACTTAGTTTTACCCCATTTACCGCTAAACTCATTCTGGTAGCATCCGTTTTAATACCAGCGAACGTACAGATGACAGCCCGCCAAGTTCTGGCAATTATGTAATTAAGTCCATTCACACAAAGCTCTATAACAGAGGTCCAATGTTCGACCACTTTTTCAAGTAATTGGGCGCAATATTCCATCAATGTTGCTAGTAGATCAGCATAAGGTGACTTAGCCACCCAGAAAATAATCCAATACCGTCAAATCACCTTGGTGCCCAATTGACGCGATCATTTCTTGAAATGACTCTATTGCCAAATCGTGTTTTTATAATAATTAGGCGATGTTTTCGAGCACCATTCTCTTGGAACCACAGTTCTTCCACATTTTTTGTTTTTCAGCGGCCGCAATTCTCGCAATGGATGCAGATTCAATAAGGTTATTAAGTGCTCTGGGTATATTTAATTTATTTGAATTGACTCTAGTTCTCATGATACTCGTATTCTGAACTATAAAAAATAGATTACCATTCCATATCTACCCTCGTTAACGTGTTTTGTTCTACGTAAATCGTGACAAATGTTTGTTGTTGTTTGAGTATTTCACTTATAGCACCTTGCTGGTTATTTGCAATTGGTAAAAATAACAGAGGTACGAGACAAACTTGCCTGTACCGATATTTTCAGCCTTATCGTGGACAGTGATGATACTGAAATATTACATACACAGGGCAAAAGCACCAGCGGAAGCGAATTTTAAGAATGCGGTCTTACACTACAGGCTTTCTCTCAAGGTGAACTAAACGACTTGATTCAAGATTTATGGAAAAAATCAGCCGAGCTTCTTGCATCAAGACTTAAGGAAAAGCACTATCTTCAATAGGAATTTGTCAAACGAGGAGATCGACAAGTACCTAAAACAAATGGACGACACAATTAAACAAACTATGGACACTACAATACCGCGGTATCGACGTACGACTAACGAAGACTTGTTCCGCAGTCCTACTATTGACGCACTGCACCGACAGAAAAGTAGACTTCTGTCAAGACTTAAAAACTTGTACAGACGGTTAACTGACAGACAAGATCCGGAGATTAGGACGCTGAAGTCGTCGATTAAAAATGTGCAAAAGTTAATAAAGGAAAATTACAGAATTGCTGTAAGCTCATATTGGAACAACAAGGTTCGGACTGTAAACACCAGCAACCCGAACATGTTTCCGCAAATCAATAAACTATTTCGGAGAAAAAATCAAAACGACCTTCAGTGTCTTAAAATAGCCCGGACAACAGACAACGAACGGTTACTGACAAAAGCAGGTATTGATCCAAATGAAGCCGCTGACGTCCAAATGAAGCCGCTTTGTGATCGAGGATCCGCAGGAGAAGGTTGAGACCATAGGGGCGACTTTCCAGGAAGTATACAAGGCCATTGATACCATTGGCCCTAATTACGACCTGGACAATCGTGCACGACTTCTGCATTCGAAATGAAATAGGGAACTGGCGATCCGAGGGCTCTGGTTTCACCCAGTTTAGCGACGAAAATATGGCAAACAACGTCATTGCCAGAGAGGGTGGCCTACCCCCGTTCATTTCGAAGGAAGGACTCCATGAGATCTTCGACACAATCAGGGCTAAGAAATCGGTGGGGACCGATGGTATTCCGAATATCGTGCTTCGACATCTTCCTCTAGAAGCGGTGGACATTTACACCACCCTGTTTAATAATGCAATGAATAATGCACATTATCCAGCGCATTGGAAAACGGCGGTGGTTCAACCTATCCCCAAAAAGGGGAAGGATATATCCAATCCGGCGAATCTCCGGTCGATAAGTCTCCTTCCGAATATCAGTAAGATTTTTGAAAAAGTAATCAATAGAGCTCTGTCTAGCTCTGTTGAGGACAAACATATAGTTCCGGATAATGAATTCGGTTTTAAGGCGGGACATGATATCTCACATGCCGCGTCTAAACTGGTGTCCGATATCCAATGGAACAAAGGCAAGAAACAGTGCACTGGTGCCTGCCTTGTTGACTTGGAGAAGGCTTTCGACACCGTATGGTTAGAGGGTCTTTTCTATAAGCTGACTAGGCTGGGGATCAGTAAACCACTCTTGTACATTCTTTATAATATGCTAACCAACAGACAGTTCATCGTGAAGAATGGTGATGTGACTTCTGTTGGAATATTTCAAATTAAAAATGGTCTTCAGCAAGGCGCGGTCAATTCGCCGATCCTTTTCAACATTTTTACAAGCTACTTGATAGGTTCACTTCCCCATACTATTGCGTACGCAGACGATTTGGTAGCGTACAGAACAGGTCCAAAAATCAAGGTCATTAATACTCTCTTGCAGCGTGACTTCGATAGGATAAACAATTTTGCGATGACTGGAAGCTGAAAATCAACTTTCAGAAGTCGGAAACCATTCTCTTTAGGACGCCGTTGTCTGGAGCCTCTAGGGATACCAGAAAAAATTGGCGAAAGTTCTCGATCATTGGACAGTACGGACAGCCTCTTGCCTGTCGAAATGTAGTCAGATACCTTGGAATCCGGCTGGATCAGTTTCTGTATTTTGGCAAAAATGTAGATGCTGCTCTGGCCAGAGCTAAAGGTGCTTTTGCCCTTACAAAGAGACTGTTTTATAGCAGCCAACTCGATGCGAGGGTAAAGGTTTTTTTTTTTTTTTTTTTTATAATTTACGCGCGCCTAAGGGGTTAGATACCCTTTTACTGTTGCCAGGGCGCGGGCGGAAAGATAGAAGGAGGAGAAAGGAAAATTGTTTTTTGTAGTGGTTTGAAACTCAGGTGTGTTTGGTTTCTATGTTTGCTCTCCAGGGGTGGGAGTCCGAATAGGACGGAGAGTTTTTCTTCACTCAGAGTGATTCGAGATATAATTCCCAGTATTTTTTTCATTGCTTGAAACTCTTATAACAAGCCAAATCTACGTGTCAGTGTTATGCCTTCACACGCAGAATTTTTTGTCTGAGTTCCAATTACACAATGAAAAACTGATTTGCCATGGGCAGGATTCGAACCTGGGCCCTCCGAGTGAGAAGCGTTTGCTACTACCACTACACCACGGCCACCCGTGATCTGCTACATGGCCCTTATCAGGCCCATGCTGGTATTTGGTTGTCCCGTGTGGTTCAATGTACGAGCAAGCTTAATGGAAAAGATTCGGGTGTTTGAGAGGGCTTGTCTTCGCATGTACAGAACACCAGAGTCGGAGTACAAAAAATTTTATCCTAATGAGGTCCTTTACAACAGGGCGAACCTAATAAGAGTGGACAACTTCGTAATTAAGCTGACTCGAAGGCACATTGCAAGAGCAATGACATCGACGAATAACCTGATATCTGGGGCTTACTACCCCAAGTACCTTTACCACGAGAGTGTGCGCTCTGACGGCTTCGTTCCACCGGAAGCATTCCTCTACCTAGATCAGATAGGGTTGATCCAGGATAGATCAGCGGTGCCGTTAATCTTCCATGTCGCTCGGACAGCTGGGGACAGGCGACTCAACTACAACAGAGACGTCGCACACGGCAGTGCGGATCGCCTCAGGTTCAGTAGGGCGGTGGGGAATCGCGATAAGAGGGATGTCGTTCGGCAGCACCAGCATTTCTGGTGGTTGAATGATGGAGAAAATGTTTTGTCGTCGTTTCCGTCAATTACGGACCAACCTCAGTAATGAGGCAGAGCTGACCAATCTGTTTTCTCGGTAAATAGCGATGGCCAGCTTACATAGGTTTAGGTTAGCATCTAAGAAACATATACATATATTAGTGTATACAAAGGTGTATACTGATATATGTATATGATTGTGTATAATGTCTATGTGTGTTTATGTGTGTATTGTGCATTTAGGTTAGGTAGGCTAAGGTTTATTTTATGTTAGATATTAAGTTTTTATAAAAAATAAAAAATTATGTCCATATGCTAAGTTTTTGTTAGCAATAGTAAACAAATATTAATAAAGAAAATGTAAATAAAGTCGAAAGACATAGTTATAAGAATTTAGAGTAGCTTAGAGTGCCTGCGTGGGGCCAATAAGTTAGTATAAGATTGCTAAGTAATTTTAAGCTAGCATTTAAGCATTTTTGTTAGTATGTAAGAGTTAATGATTAAGGAAATAAAATGCTTTAAAACTGAAAAAACTGAAAAACAATGAAATTGTATATTGTGTGGATATTCGGCCTGAACATTCGCGACTCTTCATAGACAGCTCAAAAAGAAGTTTGAAATGTGAGTTGCTGCGTAATGGATTAGTTTCGATTCCGATAGGTCATTCAACGAAACTTAAGGCAGTACGAGGGCTGTATGATAAGTACCTGTTTCTCAATATTGTCTCCTTTCCTTTCAGTTCGACACATTTAGTCCAGCGATATTCTAACTTTTTCAAGCCATTCAAAAAAATATGATTTGTCGAACTCCGCCAAATAGGCCTCTGTTTCGGCGATGATTTCCTCGTTTGACAAGAATCGCTTTCCGCTTTGGAAACAAAAAAAAATCGCATGGGACTAAATCTGGAGAATAGAGTGGGTGAGGCAGCAATTTGTAGCGTAATTCGACAAGTTTTGCTGAGGCTCCGAAATTGTCATGCGATTTCGTTTTTGCTCCACTGTTAGCAAACGCGGCACCCATCTCGCCGCCCAATGCCCAATTTTTCGTGTAGGATATTTTGTATGCATTCAATGTCAATATAATGTCAGCAATCTCTCTGACCTTCACCCGACGATCTGATGTCATGACTCATGAACCGACCCGATACGATGTCATGGATTTTATCAACCATATCCTCCGTAGTCACCTCAATCGGACGGTCTGGGCGCTCTTCGTCAAAAACGGATGTTCGACCATCCTTGAATTCATTAAACCAATATCTGATAGTAGTGATCGAAGATGCATGGTCCTTACACACGTCTTCCCATCCAAAAAAAGAAATCGGAATCACTGATCTATATTGCTCTTTCTCCACGATTGCAAATATACACGAACTTGATGACTTTCAACAGCTGTCAAAACAAAACTACTCGATACATCTGTCTGCAATTATGACAGTCATCGTTGTAAAAATGGCGCTATATGATGGCATACACATTTTGCATTTTGCATCAGTGGTGCCATCAGTCGGTAAACACGGGTACTTATCATACAGTCCTCGTATATGAAAATGTCATGAGAAAATTTCGTTTGTTCAACATCAATGGTCAGTTTGTGTAAATGGGTCAGGGTCAGGGTAAGTAAGTAACCACTTTACACCAAACACCCTGTTTTCTTTGTCTATGCACCACAAATCTGTATTTTTATAAACAACGACGATTTTACAACTCACATTACGTAGCATGGACAAGATTCGTATCAATTCTGTGAAAAACTTCCCATCGGAAAAATGTTTTACAGCACTTTCAAATAAATGTGCAAAACATTTCTCGGAACAAACGATTCACATTATCCACAATTGGGATCGATGGCATTAGAAAGAGAGACATGCGGCAACTCCTTGGTGAGTTTGCGAATACCATTAACACAGGCCTCAACAAAAATCATCACGACTTTAGCAAAGCATTTGATACCCTGAATCATGCGATGTTGATAGAAGACTTAAACCGACTTGGAATCAGAGGTACCTTAGCCGACTGGCTTTAAAACTATTTAAGTGGAATAACTTTTAAAGTTAAAATTAAAAGAGACTAATGCCCCATTTGGAGTCCCTCAAGGTTCAAAGCTAGGACCTCTGCTATTCATACTTTTCACAAACGAGCAAATGCGAGTCTTTACAAATGACATTCCATTCGCGTTCGCTAATGATACAGCTATAGTCGTTAGACATAAGTGTCCTGACACTGGTTTACAAGTAATGCAGGCGGAATTCGATAAAGCTGTAAAGCCTGATTTTAATTGCGGCGAAGACGAAAATGATGCACATCCGGGGACCACACAACAAAGCCACTGACCTGAGAGTAACCCTCCAAAGGCACTCATGTCAAAAAGTCCTATCGAACCAAGAAATCGAATTAGTCGAGACATACAAATACCTTGGGGTTACCATCGACAGCCATCTTCTATGGAATGTGCACATAGAGAAACTCCGCTCCAACCTCAGGCAAGCACCTTGGATACTACTCCACGTTTGAAGTACAAAAACAGGTATACTATGCTCTTGTGGCGTCAAAACTGAGATACGGCATACTAGCATGGGGTAACGCATCAGCTACGCACATTAATAAGCTGCAAGACCTTCAAAACTCCATTGTGAAGAAAATACAAACTCGACATCCCAACAACAACACAGGATATAGAAGCTTCAAGGTGTTAAGTGTCCAATAAATATTCCAATTGACACTTGCTCTTGAATATTACGATGACACCCGCTTCAAAGACCCGATAGATCATCAGCAGAACACAAGAAGAAGAGCCCAATTAATGTTAAAAGTCCCAATGGCATACAACGCGTACGGCAAGAGAAAACTGCAGCATAGCGTCCCAACGGTATTCAACCAGATACCAAACTCCCTGAAGAACATCCGAAACCCGAATTTGCGAAAAAAAAATTTAAATAATTTGTCTGTTCATAAAAAAAAAAACAATTTATATGTAATTGCAACTTATTGAATTTATAATTTTTCTTTTTTGATTTCCAAAACCTTGAATTGTATACCAAATTGCACTTATGTATGTATTTATTAATAGTTCTTTTATTTTTAATTTAAACCATAACACAAAAAGCTTAACTTAAAGTAAATATCTGCTCTTGAAAAATAATCTTCTGCAGATAAGCCAGAAGGCTTCGCAGGAACAAATGTAAATATGTTTAAATTTCGGAAAAATCTAATTTTTTATTTTATTTTAAACCACACAGCTGCAAGTTATTCCGGAATAGTCGCCAAATTGCTTGGGAATTTTCAAAAACTGCCACTCAATATGAGCATCAAATTGCACTATTTGCATAGCCATTTGGATAGATTTCCAAACAACCTGGGTGATTACTGAAAACCAGGGGGAACGGTTCCACCAGGATATAAAGACCATGGAAAAACGATATCAAGGCCGGTTGGGATCGCCATGTGAGACTACTGTTGGACCTTACTAAGGTGTTGTCCTGATACAGCAGAAAGTCACATACAAAACGTTTTTCCTAATTTGATGATTTTTCTAATGTTGATGGGTAGAGGGTTCAACTACAGAGAAGATAAGCAGTCGTATCTTGTTTGTAAGAGTATACACAATCTATCTGACTGAAGAAAGCCCAGCTTTTTGTACAGGTGATCAGGCCCTTTAGTTTGCATGATATTATGTAAGAGGCGCTATTTCCTATATTTAAGAAGATTGTCAAAGTTACAACCGCAGATCTGTTTTCAGTAGAAGGAAACATGATCATATCTTCTTAGGTGAGCGATATTGCTATAAGCGACATTTAGCTTTCTTCTTGAATCTAGTCTGGTCTACAGAATATCTTTCACACAACATTGACGGAAGGAGAGGTTTCGCTAAAAAGAGTTTTGTCCGAGTGGGGATAAAATATTGTGCACCACAAAGAGCACGTAGTCCATCATAAACATTGCCAATAGTGGAATTTAAGTATATGGACCATATAAGGGTTCGATTAAAAATTAGACCAAAGTTTTTGGCGGAGTCAACGTACTCAATTGGGATTTGTGCTAATTTGATTGGTGGACAATTAAATAGATTCAGTCTTCTTTTGTGTATTACGAGTGCTTTCGATTTTTAAGCATTCAAACGTAGATCATTCTTAGTTGACCAATCGAAAATATGCTGAAGATCCGCATTCTTCAGCATGGCAGCTTCGTTTTCACGACTTAATGGACGACTTGAATGACTTTGTACGTCATCAGCAAACATATGGATTGAGCAATGCTTCATTAGTCTAGGAAGTTGATTGACATACATGGAGAAGAGTAATGGCCCGAGAATCGATTCTTGTGGTACCCCGCATTTAACTGGCAAGAAGGACGACGATTGTTTGCCTGCTACAACTTGTTGCAGTCTCCCTTGCAAATAGGAGTTTATAAGCCTCGTAGAGGATATTGAAAAACTAAATTCTTTCCTAAGTTTTGAGCAAAGAATGGAGTGCTTGACTGTATCGAATGCCTTAGAAAAATCGAGTAGTGTTAAGATTATAACATGGTTTTCATCAACAGCTTTTCTGATATCATCAACGACCAATAACAAAGCAGTTTTGCAGAAGCCAGATTGATTTTTACACAGAACCTTTTTATGTGAAAGATATTTTCCATTATGTATTTAGTACTGTTGCAACCGGCAGTGTTTTGATCTACTACTGACATAATGGCGGGTAAAGAAGAATAGTGCAGACCCAAATATTCCATTGTACAAAATTACAAAGAAATTCGGTTATTATTATTCGGTTATTCAAGGAAACTCTGTTAGTCCAGGGAAACCTGGAACGAAAACTTGGGCCTTTGGACCCCAGACTTCAAGCTAAAATTGAGGATACGCTCAAGAGAAACCCAACTTTTCTGTGCGAGGAGCAACGAAAAAGTTTTCCACGTCAATTGGTACCATCCATCAAGCTAGAAACCTTCTACAAAAGCGTCTGCTAACGTTTATTAGAGAACATCGGAAATCAGTACTGCTTTGGCCACATTTTGTGACTTCACATGCGAACAGCACGCTAGAGTTTTTCATTCAAAATAATTTAAATGTTGTGCCAAAATGGGAGGAAAAGGTGAAATCGATACAGTTGGGTGGCTCATGTACGCCGCGAAAGTTTCTCGATCTGATTTGACGTATGCAGTAAGTTCCGTGAGCAAATTTCACCAAAACCCTGGTAAGCCCCATTGGTCAGCCATTAAACGCATTTTTAGACATTTAAAGGGGCACATCAGAAGCCAAACTAGTATTCAGCAAAGAAGGGAACCAGGAACTCGTTGGTTATTGTGACGCTGATTGGACATCAGATACTGATGAGAGGCGTTCAATAGCAGGCTACATATTCAAATGGCGCAGCGCTCTCTTGGAATGAGGCCGAATATATGTCGCTATGGTCAGCAACGCAGGAGCCACTTTTGCAATATGTAAATATGCTGCGACAACAAGAGGGCGCTTGATCTCTCAGCTCTAAATGCATATCGAGCGCGAACCGCACACATTGATGTCAGACAGCACTTCGTGAAGCGTGAAGTAGACAAGTAGGCAACATCAAGTTGAAATCGATCGAAATAAGTCAGATGATAGCGGACTTCTTCATCAAGGCGGTTTCGAAGCAGAAGAATGTTGTTCGTGCCCAGGAAGTAGGTTTCGAGTATGGAATTTTTCCTCTTTTGTGGAAGTGTTCTTATAGAGAGTAAAACTTAAAGTTAAATAGTTCTGGCAACTCCTTTTAGTAATAACGTTCTGTATGTCAATTGTCACTCTTTCCTTTTGAACTTTGTAAGTTACGGTCGTTTGAAATATTTTCTTGTGCTCCGAAATTTCCCTTTTCGCAATAATGTTGTCATTGGATCCAGTCCTCAGTAAGTCGATAGTTTCATAGGCAGTATGGAAAGTAACACCACCGTGCAGGATCTACATGTCGTCGTCATCAATGTAGTCCATATTTTCATTATCTTTGAGCCTGTGACTGTGACGGGAGCTCCGACCTCTTTTAATAAAGAAAAAAGGACCGATAATGCATGTGCTGTGTAAGTACATCATTTCCTCCAATAATGACAATTTTGGTTTGCTCATTGAACAAAAGTGAGCCTCGTCGCTAAAAAATTAGGGTCGACTACAACCTGCCAAGAGCTCAATTCAGGAATGGTCTACAGTGAAATGGCGTTTGTTTCTACAGTGTACGTACTCCGAGATCTTTTCACAAAATTTTCCAAATAGTGGAAATACAAAGACGAAACTGTTGAGAATTCGAATCTTCCGCCACACTTTCACGCACAGCGGCTACAGTTTCTTCTGTACCCACTATGCGTCACATAAACTGCAGGTAGTACGAAATTCATTCGCAACCAACTCGGACTCAGTTTGTCGATTATGATGTCCAAAACGTATCAGACATGACAGCACTATTTAAAGTTATACTCCTTCGAAGATCTTTGAGTCAAAATCAAGCACTCTTTACAAATTTTCCAACAATTTGGTTGTAACGAGTATCAGGCCTTCTGAAAAAAATCTGGTTCACTTGTCAAGTATTTAAGACTTCAGCCACTCGAATATTCTAAAGTAGTGTGCTTAAGTAGGACTTGCAGCAATATAAAGAACAAGTCTTAAACGTCTGTTGAAGATGGTGGAATCAATCGAGGAGCTATTCAAATATTTCTGTGAGTACATGCATACGAATACTAGAGCATCATATCTATCTATTCGTATCTGAAGAATTATTAATTAGTAAGGAGAGGAAGATACTCGTAGTTGCAACCCTGTGACAGAGTCTGGCATCCAACACTTTTGTCGAAAATGCTGCACCTAAACCGACGAATCTTCTGTCCAATGAGTTGGGAATTACCCTTCGCAACGTTCGATTTCTATTTATCCGTTCTGTTCATTGTCTGTTAACGTTAATTCAGTAAATTGCTTTGCTTATGACTACGAATATACGAGTACTCTCCGCTTTTTTGATTCATGAACTGAAAACTTCAATAATAGTAAATAGTTCCAGTCAACTGCATGAAAATTGTCCAGCGCAGACCTTCCTAATAAGACTTTGCCAGCTGGAAAATATTTCTTCGCTTTTCAAAATATAGGTAGGTACAAATCTGATATCGAAAGTCACAAACTACAAAGAACAACGTTACGTATGCACATGTAACTTCCATGTCCAGTATGTCAGTGGGATCTGTTCAAAAACTCAGCGGCATGATCAGGATCCGTGACAATTGGAATTTGCGTGTTCCCTACTTCATGACCGTAACGCAGCAGTAAAAGAATTTAATTATGCACCAATAAGCCACACACAAACAGGTGCACAACTCCAGTTGAATAATTTACGAAGAGCGTAGCTTTGCAGGTGTAAAAGAAGAAAGAATATGTAACCGTCTATAACCGTCAAATTAAATTGTGAATGTGAGAACTTTTAAATCTGCTGTGCGAGCTCGTAAATATTCATAAATTTACTTGTACACTATAGGGCCGTGCCCATTAATTCGTAGGCTGATACTCGTACACATGCTAAATCAACAAACACTGCGGATAATTAAATATCAACATTTTCCCATCGGATTAGCCATTCAGTTAAACATCCGTCATAAATCTCATCCTCCTATCAGCGCCTTACGATCGACAAAGCCATCGGAATCGTTACAATGCTTCCAGATGCAAATGCCTGTAAGCCACCCTAAGCGCCGGCAAAACGTTCGAATGTGCAAATATGGCACAGGGTTGACACCGAACAATACCACCAATCATAACTCTGCTGACGCGCGATTGAAATCATTCGATAGTGTCAATCTGCTCGGCTTAGGATTAAATTGACCGTGAGCGTATGAATGCGAACTGCAAGTACGACTGCCAGTACGAATATGAGCTGGAATAAAACATGTGGTTAAGACGCAGCCAATCATTATGAGCAGTTCCTTCTGAACAAAGCCCACAGACAATTTATATAAATCCCACAAACAAACAAAGAGAATTGTCCTTTTTTTCTGGCACCACACAGATCTGGCTTCTACAGATGATGATGATGACGATGACATCTCTATTAGGGTGTCTCGTAGCATAGGAAGACCCTCATGATGTTCACACCACAGTTGCTTGCTTCCGTTGATATTTATCCGTTTTCGTCAATAACGCAGCAACATGACGAAATCAACGCGGTGCCGTAAACAAATAATTGTGTAATTGATCGTCAACACTATTCGTATGAAAGCAACCCAGCCTGCATCGTTGTGACCAACTTAATCAACCCCCGTACACGGACATGGACACAGATACGGACACCAACCCCTATGCAAGGTCTAATCATAATTGATACTTCTGCGGACAACGACGCAATCCTGTCATGCTGTTTCACGTCATGTTCACTTCGATCACATCCTAGATAAGTAAGACACAATATCCCAGCCCAGGGACACGCATGTAACGCGTATTTGTAGTCCAAAAAGGATTTAACTTTGTCACTCTGGAATTATGCAAAGAACAACAAATCACGTACCCTACGTCATCATCCATCCGATGCGGAAAAAAAAAACTCCAACAAGGTTGTCTAGTTAGCACGAGCGAAAAAAACGTAGCAAATTGGATTTGCGTACAGCGACCCAAAGCAACGAGGGTTGAGAATAATTAACAACACCCAGAGTCCAACGAAAAAAAAGGGTTACCCACAGCTTGTTCCATTGTAGTCAGGGTGACTGGAGGAACTACAGATACTATCACAGCCGGGATCAAGCCTATCAAATTTCGATTTGTTTTACTGCCGTGCCACTGACGCATGCCGTACCCGCGACAATTTTTTCAACAATAAAAAAAATTTAAAACAAAAAATTCAAAAAAAAAAAACAATGCAACCAGCAGATGAGTTGGATTTTTTTTTCTTATTTTCGTTTGCTTACCATTTTCCTTTTCACTCCTATCGTCCGCGTTGAATCCGGTGGCAGGAAAAATATCATTAAAATGCAGCAGAGCCTTAGATTCCGAGTCAACGGATATCTCTTCTCCCGCTGGAATGTCCCGAATCGCCTCATACCACAGCTAAAATTAAATAAAAAAAAAACGAAATTCATTTTATTCCAAATTTTGAACAGGAAATCGCAATTGAACTCACATATCCTTCAACGATGAAATTGTGGAAGTTAGCGTCTTTGGCGTTGCGAATTTTTCGAAGCCACGTCAAGACCTCGGGCATCGGTTCTAGCCAACCCCTAACTGATGTGGCAACAACCTGAAACAATAAAATATCGTTAATTACAGGAAATTTCGCAGAAAGTAAATTGCTCGTAAATTGGTAATCCACCGAAAAATTCAAATTCTTTTGAGAATAGCTAGCGCCACCTAGCAAGCATTAGCCACACTGGACTATTCATGCGGTTGTTGTATTCGCTTGTGTGCCGAGTATACAAGTTTATAACAGTTTTCAACAGCGAACAAATAAGAAAATTTCAGAAGAATTTCTTGGTGACTTTGAAGAGTCGTGCGAGTTTAGAAAATTTGTAAAACAAATCCTACAGGATCTCAAACATGACGAAAAAATGTTTAATTGTCATTCTTCCACGAATCGCGATCACATACGTGCTATTTATTTCATTATTTGACGCATCTTTGCACATATTTTGGCTACGAAATGCCACAAACAAAGAGGAGAAACTAAAGTGGGGTAAGGTACACTGCAGGCCGAAAGTTTGAGGCTGCCCTCAGTGCTCGAAGGAAAATTGGTTGAGTGGCCGCTGCCAGAATTGATGACCATTCGGGCCCGATTTGTGACATTTTTCACCATTCTTGCCGCATTCTTGACGGATATTCTCTTAGAGAGCTTCAAGAGTCTGAGGCTTGTTGATATATACTCGCGACTTCAAAAAATAACAAAAAGATGTCTGGAATGGTTAAATCAGGCGATCTTGCCGGCCAGTACCAAAACGAGAGATTAGCCGAAACTGAAATGCAGGCCCCAGAATTTCGGTTGTAGCTAGTACAGCATGCGCCGTGATGCACTGTCTGTACTTTGTAAGGGAATATCTTATAGTCTTCACCAAAATTCTCTGCAAAGACCTTCGATTGATGCCCAACTGCGTGGCACGTCGTCTGGTCGATACTCCAGGGTCCTCTGCGGCACCTTCAACTACAGCTGCGATATTCTCAGCTGCTTCAAGGCCGGCTAAACCTAGCCTCGTGTTATCCCATACGAGCGGTTAGACTTCGTAGTGTTTGCCCAGTTGGTGCCGAACGACAGGAAAATCTGCGCCAAAATTCAGGCCGCGCTAACACTACCGACGAAATCGTAACAATTATTCCGCGTTCTTTAGGAATATAGCGATTCATGTCCTGTTGACGTGTACTCGTATTTTGTATCTGTTTACTTCACAAATGTCAAAGTAGTACTGACATTTGCCGCCATTTGCAAAAATTATAGCATCTTCCGAAATGGTGATACCTTTTTCGCCACCTGTACATACTCGTATAGTGTCTTTCAATAGGGACACTAGATTTTTAAATCTAAATAAAACAAGTTGTGTGTAGGATATCCACGCATTTGTTTTGTTTTTATTTGAAAGAACATTTTATGGCATTACGAGAAAGTATGGAACATAACGTCGTCCAAATGTCCGACGCGGCTCTGTCTGGTGGGACGTATTCGAGAGGTCCACTTTTCGATGCCTTTGTCGTAGAAATCTAGGTGAATGTGCAAGACGGCGTTCGTTATGCTAATTTTGAGTGCATCACTTATTTGCGGCTTATTTGCATAGACCTGTGATTTAAGATAGCTCCAAAGTGTCTAAAGGCGTTAAATCACACGTTAAATCCTAAGACGAGCTTGCCGTGAACGTAGTGCCGTCCTGTTGGAACCAGGCATCATCGGTATCCAAATCAGACTCGCACAGTTTAGGCTGCAAAAAACTACTTATCGTCGATCTGTAGCGCTCACGGTTGACTGTTATGGCAATGCCAGTTTTTTTTTTTTTGAAGAAGTACGGACCGATGATTCCTCCAGACCAAAATCTGCGAAAAACAGCGACTTTCTCAGAATGCATTTTGCTCCAGAGCAGTGATTGGCAGACGTTGTTCAACCCAAATATATGTAGGTCTTCAGATGGAGTCCAGCTGAGGCAGATTAAGATCACCGAAGAGAATGATATCATCAAGAGAGTCCGATAAGTCAATCAAATTATCAAATGGATTTGATAGGTTGGCCCGGAAGAATGTAGCAACACACAACACACAAGGATCTACGCGTAAGTGTTATTTTAACTGACACAAAGTCGAATTTAGAAGAAGGCAAAGTGGCAAAGAGAGAGGAGCCGAAGCTGTTGTGACAGGCCAGTAGGACATAGAATGCTATCATCATCCCGAACAACATTGAAAGAACGGACTATTTTCAGTCAGAGCCGCAAATCGGCATGGGTTTTAGAACGCAATTCTCTTACTTGTTGACTTGTTAGATTTGAAAAAAAATTTTTCAAGTCGACCTTTTCATTCGATTATTTTTTTACAATTCGTTGCATTGTAGCTTTCAGTTTTTGAATTGTTGACTGTGGTGTGTTGCTCCAGCAATCCGATAGCATATTTCAATATGCAGACTCTGATGATAGACAATGATCGCGGACCCTTCTATCCAGCTCTTTCCGCTACAACTTTATCATAATTTGTATGATCTCTTCATCTTCCCTCTGTTTAAAGTAGTCTTGACAAAGTCTTGATGTGTGTTTAGGGTCGTTGTCCTACTGAAATACGAATCCTTTGCCAGTTAATTTTAGTAAAGAGGTCACAGTGTTTTCTTCCAATATTCTTTTGTATGCCACCTTATTCATTTTTCCAATCAATCAATCAATTTCCCACTCCATACTCGTATGTCCATGTAACAGAACCACCTCAATGCTTGACGGTGAGAACCACACAGTCTGGTAGCATCTTTTCTTCAGTGCTGTGTCGAACGAAAAGTGTTTGTTTTGTACCAAATACCTCGAACTTGGATTTATCGCTCCATAAAACTCTGTTGAAATCTTTGTCTGTCCAGTCTAATTGGGCTTTTTGGCCCATTTTAAACTTTTCTGCTTGTTTTGTGGTCGCAGCAGAGATTTTCAAACAGCAAATCGGCTAAATATTCCAGCATGTTTATTCCGTGTTTGATTTATTTCGGCTCGTATTTTGGGTGCTGTTGTCGTCTACTTTGTTTGCTTGTTGTGACTCGTGTTTAATTGTAGCTCTAGATCATCCTGACCTTTGATTTATCCTCTAGACTTAAGGTTTGAGCGTGTCGTTCAACATTTTTTACCCTTAACTGCGAAGCAACCTCCCGCTGCGATTTTCTTTCTTTAGGCAAGGTGATGATTGTAGATCGTTTCTCGATTGTGGTTTCGGCGTTTTTCACATTTTTAACAAGATGTCTACTCAAGACGTGGGGAATCTCAAATAAATTTCGAGATTGGCTCCGAAATGCCATAAACCTAGAGGAAAACTAAGCGCGTAGGGTTTGTTATGTGGGACAACTTCAATGAAAAATGCTACAGTTGTGCAGAAAATCTGTTTGGTGTTTCAAAAAGTCGGCTTCACAAAAATAGAGAAAAAGCGGAGTTTTCAAGCATGGACTGAGTGCAGTGGGAATAGTGAAACCGTCTTGAGTAACACTACGAATCTTGCACGTTCGATAGCAGTAGAGACATTGAATCGGGAGGTAGAATAGGTACCCACCCGCACAACATAAGCAGGTGACAGAAAAAGTGAAGAAGTGGAAGATAGTGTCATAGTGAAGAAAAACTCACAAAAGGTTCAAACGCCGAAATACCTTACCCGGAACAAGCAAATTTGCAATGTTTGAAGTGAATACTAAAAATGCGTTGCTTTTTGAAGAATTCCTTCATTCTCTCGGGTACTGCGAAGGAAGAGGAAACGGCAGATCTTACGTAAGCTGAAGTAAATGAAACAGTAAAAATAAATAACCGGCTCGATATTTTTTCAATAAAACTATGGATGGAGGTTGGATACCTTAACGATTGAAGCGAGAGTTCTCGTGTATAAAGGCAAAGACGGCACGAAAAATTGCAACAACGACCGATTAGAGAAACAAGCACACAAGTGCAAATAAATTTGAGTTTCATGGGGATAACCAACAGTGATTTAGGTTTCATCAAGGTAGGGAACCTAAACATGATGAGGACATGGCTTCTCTTCAATTTCAGCAAAGTACTGAAAGCTTAAAAATTCTATTGCAGGAGAAATATCTGAGTATATAATACCTTTGACCGAGCAGAACAAACTAATAAATCTAGAAATTCATGCGCAATACTCCCATCCACAAAATGTTGATCCCTTAATCTGTTTAATATGGTCAGATGGTCAGATGAAGATCATTATCGTAGTACTCGTAACTAGATGCTAAAATTTGCATATACTCGTATGGGGTGTTTTGAGGTTTGGTTTTTAAACTGGCAACACTGTTTCTACAGATTGTCAATTTGACAGTTGAAAGTTGATTTGTCGTTAGTACGTTTTACCATTTTACGATGACTAGATTAGCGCCAGAACAACGCGTGCAAATTGTGCAAACTTATTTTGAAAACCATGGTTCGGTTCGCCAAACTTAACATGCGCTACGTCCATTTCACGGTCGACATAATCGTCCATCTGTTGAGGTCAGTGTTGAGGAGAATCCGAATGAGTCGATTCGCCAAGGTGAACAGCAATTGGAGCTATGCCCATCCATAGTGGACTTTTGGACCTACTTGAACAAAACTTCGTCAAGTCTAGAAGCCCAATAAAACATATTGGCAGTTGATGAATCAATGATCCCTTGGCGTGGTAGGTTGCAATTTAGACAGTACAACCCAGTTAAATTACATAAGTATAGTATAACAGTCTATAAACTTTGTAATCCAGCCGGATACACTTACACCAGTGCCGTTTATGCAGGAAAAAATGATTCAAATAATCAAAGAGGAAAACCTATCCAAACTACTTCACATTCAACTCAAATTTTCTTGGACTTGGCCGAACAATATTTAGACAGGGGTAAAACCATTGCAACCGATAATTTTTATACCTCTATTTCCTTAGCCAAAAAGCTCCTTGTTCGTAAAACGCACATTATGGGAACTCTACGTGGTAGGATGTGAAGGAAATCCAAGAGATGTGACGACTGTCAAGCTCAGGAGAAATGAGATAAAAGGGCTTGAAAATTCAGGAATTGTCGTTGCTAAATGGAAAGACAAGCGCGATGTTCTAATGCTTAGCACAAAACATGATTTAGAGGAAGTGCTAACAGGTTGGTCATTTATAATAAAGGAATACAAAACTGCTCAATTTTAGAGTCCCGAAAGGCGATTTGTGAGGCTTTGTGTAACCCTGTCTTGGAAGCACAAGCATCAGCATCCAAAACAAATCACGTTTTGAAAGAAACCGAGACCAGGGATTCTCGGAACAGAAAAATAAGAAAACGGTGTGCAGACTGCTATATTATATATAAAAAATGTTCATTATCATCTTTTATTTGCATTTTTTTTCCAATAAAATCAACCCTAAATAATTTGGACAAAATTTGGACAAAATTGGATAAAATTTTGTAGTTTTCTTTTTCTTGATGATTATAATACTTTTATCTAGGTACCGAGGAAGAAAAATTGGTGTTTTTGTAACAGGCCACGCAGGAAACATTCATACAAAAAGGTATAGCTTGTGACCGCCGGCGGTGCACATGGCTTCTCACGGAGTAAAAGATGTTCCCGCCGGCGGGTCACATGGCAGTGAAGGTGTTTTAAATGCTTATTTTCAACACAAAATTTTGTTCTCCGATGAGGTCCATGTTTGGATGTAAACAAGCAAAATTGCCGAATTTTGAGTGGAGAAAACCCAGAAGCCTTTGTCGAGACGCCCTTACAACCATTAAAAATCACTGTTTCGAATGGCTGGTGGAATCATCGCCCCATATTTTTTTAAGGACGATGGCGGCCAGAATGCTGCGGTCACATCAAAGCGCTATAGAAACATGATTTCTAACTTTTTCGTTCCCCAGTTGAATGGGATTGACGTGACAGAACTTTGGTTTCAACAAGATGGCGCAACATGCCACCATCAATTTATTGTGGAAAACATTTACTGAGCGCCTAATTTCGCGTTATGGACCTGTGAACTGGCCTCCACCACCTTGTGATCTCACGCCTTTAGATTACTTTCTGTGGGAGTATGTAAAGTCACCAGTCTATGCCGATAAACCAGAGACGTTGGACGATTTGGAAGTCAACATTCGCCGTGTTGTTGTTCATATACGGCCCCAGTTGCTCGATAAAGGTGTCGAAAATTTGGCGATTGCGATTCATTCGAGCTAGTCGTGGAGCGGATATGCCCGATATCATTTTTAAACCATTGTATGTCATTGTATAATGGCAAACGTGCTGACTATTTTTCAGAGGTGTCAGTTCAGTGTGTGAGTACCCTACAGGGCTTTGCAAATAAACATAAACAGTCTTGTGTAGTTTGATCATCACAATACATATGCTTTCCAGAAGAAACCCTTTTTTCAAATTAGTTAAATGGAAAATACATACATATGTGGTACTATTGAGACAGGATCGGAATTGTACAAAATTTCGAAGGCATAATCAACATGAAAGTGAAATATACTTCCCTGTACCTTCGATGTTTCGCCATTAAAACCCAAAATTGTTGGGCGAAAGTGAACAAAAACCAGCTACTTCTTCCTAAAATATTTTCTTTTTATTCAGTTTAAGTCAAATCAACGGTTGCCCATGTCGGATTGTTAGAAAAATTAAATTTCAATTCATCAATCTGCCGTCGGCATTTCTCATTTATGCCCCAAAATTCAAATTCGAACATTTTGTTCGAACATTTGCAAAAATAACCAATTAAGCTATACAACTTTCCTGAGTATTACATACATACACCGGCGATCACTAGGATAAGGCCATACATTTTGCAATCGATTTTCACTCCTGATTTCACTCATACAGTTTTTTTTAAATAATCAAGAGAAATTTAGGCCCAGACATCACGAATAGCTTCGATTAAAGTGTCCTTGTCTTTAAATTGTCTGCCACTTTCATACACTTTACGAGATAATCATGCCCAAATTTTGCGGCCATGGCAAAAGCTCCACGTCTTCTGAATGAATCCAACTTATAACAACCCTGGAAGTGTGGATGGGGGCATTGTCTTGTTGGAATATCCAACTCAGGGGTCCGAAAATGTTTTTGACTTTTGGAAATGACCGTTCCAGCAAGTATTTGTAGTTGTTTCCGTTCATTGTTGTGGACAAAAACTCCAACTCGATTGTGCCATAGTAAGTAATAGCTCCCCACAACATCACACCAGATGTACGGCTTTGATGTCTTGCCAAAATAAGCTCCTCCTTTCTTAGATCATGGAAATAAAAGTTGTAACCATCGGGGCCGTCAAGATTAAACTTTTTTTCATCTGAAAAGACAACACGTTTCCATTCACTGCTCCAAGCGTGTATTTGCCCCAAAACAGGTTTCTTTTTAAGTTTACTCCTATGTATAGTACCACTTTTTCGCATTATCCTTCAGACCGTTGCTATGCTGGCTGATACTCCGCTGTTGGCCCTTATTTTAGTCGCTGGTAGAGTAGAATTTGAGGCACGTCGTAAAATTAGCCGTTTTTCTCGCAATGCTGTTGCCTCTGCCGTGAGTCCGTTTTGATTCTTCCCATAGTGTTGTGGATCCGCAAGATAATTGTTTACAACAGTCGTCCTTGCAATTTTTCGGCCTGAGAGTCCTCACTTATTGAAAGACCGCTTTCTGTCGCTGTCAATGACTTTCCGGAACCCTTTTTTTTTAACTAAATAAAAACAGTTCTTTTCAACACTTTTTTAAATATTCGTAGCCAAACTTTGAAAAAAAGAACGCTGATGTGAACTCCTGCAACGAGTTCATTGCTTGATAGTTGGAAAATCTAACGATCGTGTCTTATTCACCCTTTAATTTTATGACTTCCTGTTGAGAAGATATGTACCTGGGCACGGGTAGTAAAAGTTTCCGGGTGCAAAATTTCCAACAGGTATAAAGAGTGAAAATCGATTGCAAAATATATGGCCTTATCCTACTGATCGCTAGTGCATGTGTACTGATACTGTCAATAAAATGGTAATTTATGGGTTAGTTGGCAATATTTTGATAAAAAACAAAACAAAATAGTAACACTGATATTAAAAGTGATAAAATCTGTTTTCAGAAGCGCTGCACTTACGTGTTAATTATCATTTTTTTAATTTCGTATAAGCAAAAGTACAATATGTAAGATCGTTGAATACTCCTTAAAAGTTTTTTTTTTAAATCCTTTGAATCCTTATGGACCCGCAGTTCTCATGTAAAAAACGACATGCAAGGGAACTTTGCTTTTAAAATAAGCCAACAGAGTGTTTGTAAATATAAAATTTCTTCACAAAACTGTCAGCGTCTTCTTTTTAAATCTTAAATCTGTTCGTTCAAAGGAGGAATATTGTTTTAGCAGCTAAATTTTGATAGTTCTGGTCAAGACAAATGTGACGAATAGACGTCTGACAATTGCATCAATTTGGACTACTTGCAAGCTGTCCACGTCGGGATATGAAGCAAAAAATCTTTTTCTTATTTCTAGACTAGTTCAACTTGAAAGGTCCAATTATAGTGTTTTCAAATTCTAGCTATCAACATTATACATTTAACGGATGAATAAACTACTTACCAATTGCAATATTGGGCCAGAAGATCCTTTTAACAACTTCCTGTCAGTATAGAAATTCGCGCCAGATTTCATTTGAGGCTGATTGTCACTTCACTTACTTCACAAACAAAATAAAATTTTGATTTAAGAAACTTTATCTAAAGACCAATGCGGTCCTGACGTTGACGTTGATACTGACAAAATTCTGTAGTAAAACTATACAGCCTATACAGCGGTTGCCTTAGATTTGCTTTTCTGCTTCCTCATTACTAATTGAAACATGACATATGACATACATATGGATCGACGAAGATGGGAGGCTGAATTCGTAGCTGCTTATCAATTTTTTAAATCGGACTCAAAGCCAAATAAACCATCTGCCATACCAGAGCTTTTTGTATTCATTGTGTAACCCAAACTAGACTTCCTAGTTAAGGACAAATTGTCTGAATTTCAGCATTCACTTATTTCAGGTCTTTTCACTTCGCATCATTCATACTGATCTCAACAAGGCATTTGATTCTGCTTAAAATGAAACTTAACAAATCTGGGTTTCATTGTATGATATTGAAACAGATCTCCTAATTTCTTCCTGGTGCATTTCAAATTGTCTGTATAGAGAACGATGAAAATATACGAGTGACTTCTAGAGAACCGATAGCGCAAAATATCACAGCATAGATAACCACAGAGGAATAACCACCAGAGAATTCGAAGTCAAAGTTGGAGTACAACAAGGGAGTGTACAAAGTCCGTTGCTTTTTAATTTAGTTCCAAGTTTTCTATTGAAGCAGTACATTGACAAGTTCGAAAGTTCTTTTATTTTCATAAGCAACGAGTTGATAGCCCTTCAGCCAATTCCAAATAATTGCATAAAGGCGATAGAAGATTTCGGGTTACGAATCGTACCAAGCCCAAATATCTGGATTTTCGTTTCTCTGAACTTTGAAACCAAACTCCTGACATCTATATTTAAGGATTTATTGTGTGAAAAGGTGTGAACAGTTTAAATACTTACGCCCTGCCATGACGATACCGCACAAAGGGCTAGCTTTGGGTGGTTCAAATGAATCGAAAACTCTACTGTATTTTTTGAGAGGAAAATGCCACTTAAACTAAAAACTTACTAAACACGATTTTAAGAAACCCATCGCAATGTTGGACAATGTCTGAAAAGTATGTTATAAATCACAAATAACAGCTACGGAAATGAAAATGTTACGAATGTCAGCAGGGATGGCAAAACGTGATCTAAAAGGGAGTACACATCCAACTATGGAAGTCTCCACATTAAAAAATGGCAATGGTAAAACTGCAGGCTAAGCAATTCAAATTGATTCAAAACAGAGCCGCTTGTAGAATAGTACAAATAAGGGTCCGCGAATTTAACCAACCCCAAAAGCGGTGTTATTGCAATGCAAGGTGTGAGAAAAATATAGCATTTTATGCATTACAAATTCCAGTGGTTAGATTAGAATGGCTGTTGGAAGAGCCAACCCATCGTGATGGCACGTGGATCTGTGATCCTCCAACTCTTTGAGCCAATTTGAGCTTCTGACAAGGCATAGGAAACACTTAACGCATATATTGTTCAGATCGCTGAAGTCTTGTCGAAGAAAGCTCCTCCTAAACACCTTTGGGAGAGAGCTGGGCATATACAGTGTAGGTGAAGGATTGTCTCCTCTTCCTCCTTGTCCATGCAACTAATATTTGAAAAAACCCAGAGCCTTTTTGCATTCTGGTCTATAAAACAGTGTCCAGTGAGTACATCTATTATAGCGCTGAGATGTTTCTTATTTTAAAAGATCAAACTCTGAGAGCGATACAGATCCACCTTTGGCCAGATTTGTTTGGTCGCTTGATATGCAGATCCAAAAGTCCACCAAATATTAGATTTAATATTAGTTTGCACGTAGCGATTGGATACCTTTTTCAGGTAGGATATGTAGAATTGCTCCAATTTTGGCGAGCTCGTCGGCCCTACAATTCCATGGCTCTATGGCGCGGCAACCAACATATTTGAATGTTGACCTGCTCTGCCATCTCCCTGAGAGATAATCGGCAGTCAAGGGCGGTTTTCGTAAGACTGAGTCCAGGTATTTAATACCGGATATCATCCGCAGATATCATGTTTTTCTTCAGCGAGGACAAGACGTTTTTAATCGTCAACATTTCTGCCTGTAACACTCTACAGTGACTTGGAAGACGGAAGGAGAGGCTTAGGTTAAGTTTATCTGAGAAAACACAGCCACCAATCTAGGTATCAGTCTTGGATCCATCCGTATAGAACCATTTCTATACTTGTTGAATTGACTTGTCGTTATGAAAGCATCTTCCTCCCAGAAGGATGAGGGGATGCTTACATGAATGTCTTTGTCAAACCAATGTTCGAGCACAATATAGTCTATGTTGTCTGTAAGTATTCCAAGTGTGGTAAGAATATTAGCGTGGCCAAATAGTTTATTTGTCCACTGTGTAGTCGCTGCGTTAGCAGCCGCTTGCCTACTACTTGCTTACTTTGTTGCAGTTGGTTACATTGTATAAGGCCCTCCACTAGACAATCACCACGTAGGTGAGTACTGATCTTAAAACCGAGACGTACAGCCAGTTAATAATGCGAGGTTGAAGACCCCATTTATCCCCAAAGCTAGTGTAGCTTTTTCTTTACTCTTTGTTGAATATTATCATATGTTTCCAGTTTAATTTCCTTTAAAAAATAAAACCCTTATTGAGCGATCCGCCTAAAGGGTTAATCTGTAACGACTTTGCTGTGAGATTTCTTTAATGCTATTGAAATCCTTTCCTGAGACGGATATAACAACTTCAAGCTCACAGGTACCACCCTGATACCACCCGCTTCCAGGTATATCAGCAGTTCACTGACTACCAAGCACCAAGCCCCACCCATTTTGGAGTTGATAATTCAGCTTTTTAGCATAATCCGCCCCAAGTGAGTCAACTACCCTCAAATCTCAAATTTGACAGCGTAGTCGTGATTGCGGATGTGTTGACGTTGTCAAAGACAGGAAGTGTGCTCTCAATAATGTAGGGATTATTCAAAGTGGCTAACCAGTGAATGTAGAGCCGTTTCCACCGGCCTTCCTATACAGTATGCATGTTGAGCTGTAGACAAAGGTCGTGGATCAATTCTACACCGTTTTCAGAAGGAAAGATGATTGACTTAGAGGTCCGAGGTTCTTCGGGACAACATAAGAACATTTTTCGCCTTTGTGAATGAAAACTACATTAACTTCACTGCATGACAAGCGAATGTGGATTATTTATACGCAGCTTCCCATGATATTCCCTAGCGTTGACGGGATAGTATCTGTCCGGCTCAACAGACTCGTGTGGTTTAAAGTTATGCAGCGCCCAGAGCAGCTTATCTCTTGTAATTAGACCGTGAATTTTAGTCGCAGCTGCAGTAATTTACTAAGGTTGTTACTGGCTGTGAATAGGGATGTTACCTGGAAAGTGGGTGTCCATGACTTACGAGTTGTTTAGTGGTTTCATTTTGACACCAAAACACACTGTAAACTTAACAATTTAGTTAAAAAATGTATGTTTCTCGTGAAGGACTTCGTTGCATGATTTTTTATGATTTTAAATGTGATTTAACTCAACAACAATGGGTAGATTGACTTCGTATAGCTTTTGGTGACGAAAAACCATCCAATTCTAAAATTTATAACTGGTTTGCAGAGTTCAAACGCTGTGGTCTTAGCGTCAGAAAACATTGATGCCGTACGAGCCATGATTGAAACCGATCGGCATGTGACATAACCAATATTGCATAAACATTTAGCTGTGAAGAAGCTTTGTGCTAGGTGGATACCACACAAGCTGACCAAAAAGGGTCGTGCCAAATGCTGCAAAGAAATGCTAAACAAATTCAATTATGATGTCTCAAAAAACGTGTACAGGATATACTCGTATGAACCCGAATCTAAGCGACAATCGCCGTTTGGGTATCCCAAGGTGAGCGAAAACTGACAAAAGTAACTCGTTCTCGAAGCAGCTTCGAAGACGCTGATCGCTTGTTTGTTAAAAACAAGCAAAAAACAAAAAACGCCATGTCTTCCTCCATCATGGCAATGCTAGTTCACAGCCAGTCAAACAATTCAATTTTTAAAGTTTCAAAATGTCGAATTAATGAGCCAATGCCCATATTCTTATGATTTATCATCTATTGACGTTTTTCAATGCCAGAAGAGGCTGTAAAGGCGTTCAAGAAGCATGTTTCTGAGATGTCGGGTTCAGAGTAGAATAAATGTTTTGGAAACAGGTTCTATCGAATGGAAAGTGTATGAATCTTGCAGGAGAACACTTTGAAAATCAATAAACCATTCAAAGTAACAAATTTATACTTTTTCTAAAAAAGTTATCGGACAACCCCCGTACGATTGTAAGAAAGGTTCTGCGATCCATCGAAAAAGTCGAAGACCTTATTTCATTACTGATCTGGAAGACCGTGTGATTGAAATCTAATTTACAAGTAAGGGCTTCAGCCTACCAATTTGATTTGTGCACAGTTGGCTAGAATACATATTTATGCAAACACTCCACGATTAGAGGTTGATTAGGGGCAATCATTTTGCGAAGTATTTGAAGCAACACAAGTTATTCATTATTTCTAGACCATTGAAACTGGATATATCAACGATTTGTCTAATCGTCTTAATTTCCATCTCTAAATTAATTTATTTTTAATTTTTTCTGAAACGACTTTTCCTGAGAGAAATATCATGAAAATGTTGATTATCAAATGTCTGGTATTGAGTGATGCACTGATTTTTGACAGTTGAGGTATTACTTCATTTTATACTGCATTATGGTTGCACAGAAATCGTCCTCGTCCTCGTCTTCAAACTGCATTTTTGTTTTGTTTATCTGCCTTTTAAGTGATCCTCGAATTTGTTTCATTATGTAAAGGTATGTGAGATGTAATGGCTTTGGTGCTTTGACTGTATGTATTTCCAAAAATTAAGGAATCTTTTTAGAATATTTTTATACGATTGAGCAGTATTTCTACTAAAAAACCACCTTCCTTGCTACATGTTTCACTATAAACTGTTAATCTTTTCGGAAAGCCATTCGACCCACCCAAATTGAACTTCTTTTTAGGACATGGGTTTTCCAATAGGGACTTGACAACTTTGAATTTAATTTGTGAACGCACTCTTTCACTAATCATCAAACTCTCACTGTTAATTTTTTCAGTAAACTCAACATTTTCATCATGGTGAAGTACACGAACGAGCAACGTCTGCAAATTATAAAAATTTTCTACCGAAATGCGAAGTCGGTGACTGCAAGTTTAAGTTCGTTAACTCCAATTTTCGGTCGTAATTCTCGCCCTAGTAGACAGGCAATAACAAGTTTAGTGCAAAAATTTGAGTCTACATATTCGTTGTGTGATGTTGCAGTGTCAGTGAGACAACGGGTTGGTCGAAGTGTCGAAAATTTCGCTGCCGTTCAGGCGTCCGTAGCAAACGATCCAAATCAGTCAATTCCACGGAGTTCTCAAGAATTGGGCATCGCTCAGACCACATTATGGCGTATTTTGCGTAAGGATCTTGGTTTACACCCATACAAGATCAAGCTGACTCAAGAATTGAAGCCGATGGACCATTTGAAGCGACGTGCGTTCTCTAATTGGGTTCTGGAGAAGATGCGCCAAGATGATGAATTTCATCGCAAAATCATCTTCAGTGATGAAGCTCATTTTTGCCTAAATGGGTTCGTCAATAAGCAAAATATGCCTTATTAGTCATGTGCTTCATGAATCACCACTTCATCCACAAAAAATAACTGTTTGGTGCGGTTTGCATGCCGGCGGCTTTATTGGGCCATATTTTTTCGTCGACGATAACGATCGTCACGTTACTGTGAATGGTCAGCGATATCGCGCCATGATCACCGATTATTTTTGGCCCGAATTGGAAGATATGGACTTGGATGACATGTGGTTTCAACAGAATGATGCCACAAGCCACACAGCAAACGCTACAATCGATTTATTGAAGAGTAAGTATGGTGAGCGTGCTATCTCAAGAAATGGGCCAGTCGATTGGCCGCCTCGTTCGTGCGATTTAATGCCGCTGGACTATTTTCTGTGGGTCTACATTAAGTCATTGGTTTATGCCAACACGCCGACGATATTGGAAGAGCTCAGAGCCAACAGTGAACGCGAAATAGCAGCCGTTTCGGCCGAAATGTGTGGCCGAGTCGTCGAAAATTGGGTCCTACGAATCGACCGCTGCAAACGTGTCCGCGGTGTCCATATGAACGAAGTCGAGTTCCATTCATAAATGGTTTGATTGTACTTCAAGCCGATAATAAAGTTTTTGAAATATCCCAAAAGGTTTGCGTTTTATTTAAAAAAAAAGTTGTCAAGACCTTATTGGAAAACCCTATATTATTACATTATTTTGAAGTTAATTACATTCACTGTTAATAACGTTTTCAAAAAAAATTTTGTTTATTATTGTTTTTGAAATATTACGTTATTCATTTACGTTTTTATTCTGGTAAGAAATTTTGTGCTATTTATGTGTTCATGGCTGTAGTTACTATTACTATTCTATTTAGCTCTAAATACTGAATCTGCTATCCCAAACAAACTTCTAGGAACATCGAATCACTTATGGCACTTCAGCATTTTGTCAGAAGGTTTGGCCTTATTCAAGAGACGCAGAGTGTATGAAAGCTTCAACTGTGTTCTTTTAATTCGAATTCGAATCAAAGTGTTGTCCAACTTAAGGCTTTACCTATCCAATTGAGTCTCATTTGTTGGTTAATTTGTATTAATAGAACTTATTTTGAATGGTCAGTCGAATTATGTGTGAAAAATTTAAGTTCAGCACTTCCGTCTACCATTGTTTGAGAAACTCATTCGTACGATAGATACATTTATTCTGATCGATGAAACAGAAAATGAATTGGCGCACTTCATTTCGGCAATGTTGACCTATTTTAAGCACATACCTGATTGAAAAATAGTAAATATGTACAAGCTGATATGAGAAGAAAAAGTAAATAAAACCGATGTGTGGTTGTGGAATATTTAACTCAGATACTCGTATGTATTTTAAGAGCAAAGTTCCTAGGAATTTTCTTTCCAAAATGAATACAATTTCAAGAAAATACGCTTTTACAAAATGGCCTTGCCTTTCAAATCGAAGTCGGAGATGAAAAGATACATTTGTAGATAGGTGCTGTAGAATTTTCGATTTGTTTGATTAATTATTGTTGCTAAGACAAAATCAATGAGATAACAACCGAAGTAGTTGAACCCCATAAAGGATTATAACAACTACATTTTGTCAAAAAAAAAAAAAAAAATCATTAATTTCTGTCAACTTTGGTACGTGTTAGCACATGAATGAAAAAAAAAAAACATTTTACTCTTTTCACAAGTAACTGTAAAGAAAAAACAAATTCATACTCGTACAAGGATAATCATAATTGATTCCTTTACAATTTTTATCCTTACTTAGGCACATTGTCAACGTGTGTGACTGCGCTGTGTAGGAAGCATCCTAAACACAGCAAATCATAAAGCAATCATCATTATCCTTATCGGAGCATAACATATGCGAATAGACTACTACACACAGGGCACGGCAGAAGAACAAAACAAAAAGGGAATCTTCTTGTTACCAGAAGCGGTAGAGAACACATAAAAAACAGGGCTAAGCACAGGATTTTGGTAATTTTCTTGTCTTTTGTTTGGCGTCACGCATTCTAGCACCTCTGCAAGGAATTATTTCTTCAGAAGCCCACTGAAGTGACAATAACGTAGAAGGTGGAATCCTCAAGGGATTGCAACGTGTCCGCGAAAAGAGAGAGAGAAGAAAAAAAACAAAAAAAAACACCATCTCTCCTTGAAAATACGCAGAAGCGAAAGGACGACGTCGTCGGTCGGTCGTAGTCATCATCAACGCATTCACTTTGAAGTACTGCTTCTACATTCGCAATTCGTATTTGTAGTCGTGCAATCCTTAGGCCATTAGAAAATTCTAAATGAGCAACAAAACAGGATAATTTCGGTCGGGTGCGCAAATTCGCAGCAAACCCACTCGAGATGATATAGAGTGGAATAACAACTCGAAATTACATTCATACGAGTGGGGGCTTTGACTATGTACACACGTACCAACCTACGCTGGTCTTCTTATCTAGTAAGTCATTCGGAAAAACGACATTTTAATTGAGTGGCTCTTGGACTAACGAATTTAGGTTGGTGGATTTGTACATTTCAACAACTCCACACTCTTCACCTAATGGCAATACAACAAGTATGAGTGGTGGCGATTCGCGTTCATAAAAATACGTTTAATTAAGGGAGAAGCCAGAGGCGCCTATCCAATCCAGCGTATCCCTGTATACTCGTACTCGTACCATGTAATAATATTTTTTTGGAATTATCTTCGATTGGCTAAAAACAAACCACACGGGTGTCCTTTGTGCGGAATTCATGTGAAGTGGGTGCTTAGCATATAAAGTGGTGGCCTATGGAGAGAATTCTTAAAATAAAACGCTTCCTTGCAGCTGCAAAAACCACAAAAGCATCTCTCGATTAAATTGAGTATTATAGAGTTTTCAACACCGCGAAGGGTGGCTATAGATTTATTGTTTTTGCGTATGTACGAGTACTTCAACGTAAAAATTGGTCATACATCCCGCATGGAAGTGTGTAAAACAAGTAACCACAAACACACAGACGAGTATGTACATACGTACACTATAAAATCACGACAATTTGTGACAATTTTTGCCAAAAATGCTGTGCCCTCATTTGGAGGAAGAAAAAAGGAATCACAGACCGGTGTTCAGGCTGTGAATTGGATTGTGATGCCACTCGTCGATCTGCTCTCATTGTCAATGCAAACATACCATCAGCATCGGCCTCTGCCTCGTCAACTCTGACAACGAACAGATCATCTCTAATCCTAAGCCATTGTCATGTTCCTTGGCATTCAATTTTCTCACCTTATGCTCCGTGGAATACGATGCGAGTGACAAATTATTTGTAGCGCACGCACATAATCTTCAAAACCCAATCGGGCGTGTTATTGATCAGAACGGCAAACTAGTCCGATATACACATACATACGAGTATATGTACGAGTAAACCCAGGAGCTCTTAGTTTAACTCCTGCTTTGGTGGAGTACTCGAGTTGTAGCAGACCGATCTTACCAATTGAGATGTCAACATCAAGGAAAATATTTGTCTACCTGCCGTAAGCGGTCCTTATTCACACCTTTTCTTGTCGTCTTCTTCAACATCTTCATGGGGATGAATGTATCTAATCTGATCGAGAGACGATACAACAAAAAAAATGTACTCGCATGATACAAGGGACAAAAATATGACAGAAGCATTGTAAACATATACTTCTTCGTCTAGTCCTCAGAGATCTATTTTGATTGCCATCGAGGAGGGATAGAAGAGCTCCTTAATTGAAATTATTGCCGTCACCGATTTTTAACAGTCGAAACCGAATTTAAGTCTCATTTAGGGGGCATTTTGTGGATTTACGCTTGTTTGCTTCTGGTCGATGTTGAAATTAGCCTGCTATTCCGGACAGAGGATTATCTACAGAGAAGGGCTCTGTGCTGTCTGCTATGTGACAACTTCCTACTTTTCCATTGTTCTCGATGCTACCATACGATGATTGACAATCGTGTGTCGGGTTTTAATCAAATATTTTCCCAATCACTTAATTTTTGGGTGCGACATAGAAATTCCTCTTTCTTTTTGCCAATTTCTACCCCAAAAATTCGCAAAAATAAAAAAAAACAGATAGATGAAACTTTGTATAGATTTCGGTATGCAACATTTGATGGGATTATGTTACATCGTTGATTAGATGCATTTCCCTTTTTTTTTTCACATGAAATTCGAACCTTTTTCACCCAAAAAAAAAAAAAGCAAAAAAAAAATTGCGAAAGGATTATTCTTCAAAACCATACATATTAAGATAGAAACATTTTTGTATGTGCATCTGTACTACTGTACTACTTACCTCCCAGGCTAATCTTCGATCCGTTGGCTCATTGCAAAATTTTACAGGAAACGGTCCAAATCGGGTGCCCCTTCTCAGGAGAACCTTGGCATACACACCGTTTTCGCGTATGTCCAAATCACATATGGGTTCGTGCAGGCGGGCCATTTCCGATAAAAACCGCTCAGCTGATCTCTCATGTAGAGACTTAGTGTACAGTTGATCTATAGGATTTATGGAAATATTTTGGGCATTTGCGTAGCGCCGATAATCCTGCAGTTCGTGCTCCTCACCCTGTTGAGTTAGATTATGTGGATTATGGCGATTAATTGGCTCAAACTCGTCACCACTACTCCCTAAAATGAAACCAGAAACCAAAAGAATACACAAAAAAAAATTAAATGACATCGATCGATTAATAAGATTGTTAAAATTATCTCTACTTAAGCTAATGCTAAAAAGATAGAAAATACAAGTTAAAACAACCAAAAATACCTTCCAGAGATAATAAAGTTGTCGACATTTGACAATCGTAGACACTTTGACAGTAAATAAAAGTGAATTGACATTATCTAGCCCTAAATACAGTGGCAATCTGCATGGGGATACAACACCAAAATACATCCCCGTCAAGAAGCTTACTTGTTAAATAAATTAATCAAATATCGTCACCACGTCAAGCAGATACAATTGTTAGATAAATCCAAATCCGATTGACAGTGCCCCACTGCTATCATCCACTCGCTATCTTTTGTCAATTTTATTTAATTTTTTCTTTTTCTTTTTTTCAAGGTACGAGGTTCGTTACGTTTTCTTGGTTTATTTTTATTGAGATACTGATTTAAGTGAAATAAACATTAAATATTGAAAAAAAAAAACAAATCCACACTCTGTAATACAATATAAGCGGGTCCTTTGAATTAGCATCCATCGGCATGATACCTTATAGATTTATAAATTTTTGAAGTTTTAATTTATGTTTGCCTTTGAGGTGTGAGAAACACAAGAGTGCGGTATCAAACAAATGACGCGGCATTTGTACTCGTATTTATTGAGGACCTTCAAGGGCGGTTTCTGTCTTTCCGGTGAGATTCGGATGCAATTTCATCTCAAGGACGCATGCGCTATTGAATCGCACTTTTTAACCACAAAGGCAATCAGGAAGGAATGATCTTTTATCTTATTCCGTTTTATTTTTTGTTGGTCTTCTTTTTTCCCAAACAATGTTGAATGCTCATCACAGCAATATAAAAAGATTGTTATCTAGTAATAGAGATACGAATATGAGCGGAGGTACATACCATATTCGAACAAAATAAGCGGACATGAGTTCTTCTAAGCATCGGATTTCATGTGAAGACATTATCCTTGTTTGCCCAAAATTGATGTGTGTCTTTGTTGATACGAAAAGGTATACTCAGATCGGTTAGTGCAAATATGCAGGTGCAATCGGGCGGAATTCTAAAATCCAAATTTATCAACCAATCGAAAGGATACGGAGATGTATTACGTATCTTTTTTTTTTTTTTTTTTTCCGGCGAGGACACCTCCCTTCGTTGTTAATTTTAATACCGCAACTAAGTAGAACTTATCAAGCAGTTTTTATTTCATAAGTTAATCACGATTGGTAGGACACTTTCCAATGGAAGACCCTACATATTCCGCTTTCTTAATGCGGTTTCAATTTATCGCGCAAGGTCCAACGGTTTAGTTCGTTGAAGACGGCGTAGTATGTTTCGTTCGTCCAAGATTTCTAGGACTGTATTGTTGATATGGCCGCTTAACCGGACTTTATGTTTTCGTGCGCAGTTCCTGACTTCATCTTCCACGAAAGGAACTCCGAGGTCTCGATGCAGGTCATTATTTCTTATAAACCAAGGGTCACGCACAAATTGTCGCAGCACTTTATTTTCAAAAGTTTGTATTATATTTATATTTGATTTCTTAGTACAACCCCAGAGTTGTATACCATAGGTCCACACCGGCTTTAGCACTTGCTTATAAAGAAGCAGCTTGTTTTCTAAGCTTAGCTTGGAATATTTACCAAGTAGCCAGTACATTTCTTTGTATTTGGCCTCTAGTTCTTTTCGTTTCTTTTTAACATGCGTTTTCCATTTAAGCTTCGCGTCAAGTGTCATTCCCAAATACTTAGCTTCGTTTGCAAAGGGGATACACACCGAGTTTATAGAAATGGGCAAGTGATTTATCTTTCTGTAGATGAAGTCAACATGTACAGATTTTGTCTCATTAAGGGTAATTCGCCAGATCTTTGTCCACTCGTAGACTTTATTTAAAGCAGTCTGAAGTTTCGCCGTTGAGTCTTCTATTGATTCTCCAACCGCTAAGCGGTGTCGTCAGCAAAAGTAGCGAGAACAGTATCCTCGACGTGTGGTATATCTCTTGTATATAAAAGGTACAAAAGTGGGCCCAGTACGCTTCCCTGCGGTACTCCGGCTAGGATATCTTTAAATTTCGAAACATCATTTCCGTATCGAACGCGAAAAATTCTACGAGTATTTTCAAAATAGCTTGTCAATATATTATAAAGCTTTAATGGCAAAATTCGTCGCAGTTTGAACTTCAAACCTTCATGCCATACTTTGTCAAAAGCTTGTGAGACGTCAAGAAATACGCTCGAACAAATCTTTTTTTCTTCCAGGGATTTTTCAATTACATCAGTAATTCTATGCACCTGATCAATTGTTGAATGCTTAGTCCGAAATCCAAATTGATGGTTGGGAATAAGATTTTGGTTTTCGATAATTGGGAGAAGACGTTTTAGCAAAATCCTCTCAAAGATTTTCGACAGGATCGGTAGAAGAGAAATGGGTCTGTATGATTTTTTATCGTTTGGAGGTTTTCCTGGTTTTAGTACCATAATGACTTCAGCAACTTTCCACTGACTTGACACGTATTCAAGCCTCAGAGCCGCGTTAATAATGTGTAAGAGCTTTATAAGTGCTTTTTGAGGTAGCATTTTCAGAATTTCTCCGGTAATAAGGTCATACCCCGGAGCCTTCTTTGGTTTTAATTTCCTTATTACAGTTTTAATTTCAGCAAGAGTTGCATTTGTCATTACAAAATTACTATATGCTATTTCTAAAGAACTGGTGCCGGGTACCAGTGTTGGGCCGTCGGAGGGCTTGAAAATTTCTTCAAGATAGTCGGCAAAAACCTCCGCTTTTTCCTTATCCCCCTTAGCCCATTCGTTATTGCCGACCTTGATTGGTGGCGCGGGGATTTTGGGCCTTTTTAAGCATTTTAAAGCTTTCCAAAGCGAGTAATTTGTTTCTTTTCCTGCCGTCAAGTTTTGAACATATGTATTTACTTCGGAATTTCTGTAACTTTTAAGAGTCTCCTTGAGCAGATTACAGAGCGTTGATAAGGTGTATTGTTCCACGCAGCACATTGGACTATTTCAACGAAAGAATCCACTTCGATTTCGAGTTCAAGTGCTGCTTTAAGTGAAACGTCTAGTTCTAGGTTATTATTAATCTCATTTCTGAATCCTTCCCAATTAGTACGAGTATTTCGTCCAGTTAGTCTTAATGGTCCTTGTTTTTTAATAAACGTGTCGTTCATTGTCAGTATGACTGGAGAATGATCGGAGGAAAGATCGAAGCTTTCATCAACGTTTATATCCGAGTTACGAATTCCTTTAACAACGAAGAAATCGACAAGATCGGGTATTTTCGTTGTATCTGTTGGCCAATAAGTCGGCTTGCCCGTTGAATAGAAGTCACAATTGTGTTCCATACATGCTTTATAGAGTATTTTACCCTTTTGGGAGACACATCTTGATCCCCAGAAAGTGTGTTTGGCATTGAAATCACCGCCAATCATAAAAGCCGATCCAAGAGAATTGAATATATTTTTAAATATATGTTTTGAAGACGTAAATCGTGGAAGACAGTAGATGGCTGAAATAGTAAAGGAGTTCCGTACCAATTTTACGCGCACCGCAATTAGTTGTACAGACTCGAGCTCTACTTTTATATCTTCGTTGTGCTCAAGAGACTCTTTAATGTATACAGAGGATCCGCCTCTCGCGTTTCCCGAAGGGTGATACGCGTAGTAATCTTTAAAACCTCTAATTTTTGCAGATGACCCATTTTTCAAGTGGGTTTCGGAAATCAAACAAACGTCAATGTCGTTTTTCCTTAGGAATAACTCAAGTTCATAAAGTTTTTCTAAGATTCCGTTTGCATTCCAGGTGAGTACGTTTAATTTTTCCCTTTTCATTTTTTAGGCGAAGGACGTTTTTTGTTGAACCTACGAGTATTTTCAAACTTCTTTAGCTTACCTAAAATGAGTTCATTGATTTTGTTTTGCTGCTCAAGCTGCGCGAGAATAAGGGAAAATACTTGGGAAGCAGGATCTCCGGAATCTTTTGCCTTTAGCTTGGTAGCTTCAGCGTATGTAAGTTTTTCCGATGCTTTCTTTTCACCACTGGAATCAATCACTTTCGCCTTGGCGTTTTTAACGATATTTTGAGCAGATCCCGATGTTTTTTCTTTAGTTTTGGGATTCTGTTTTTGTGGCTTAAACAACTTGTCACGTCTATTTTTCAACTCCTTTTCTACTTCACAGCCACGGAAATTTGCTACGTATTTGCTATTACGTATCTGTACACAAGCAAAATATTCAGTATGATCCTGATTTTAATAGAGAAGAATTTATACATAAAAAGCATCGCATTCTTTGAGATATACCTCGTGGAACTTGTAAACTTGCTGCAGACTTTGGTGCAAATTTTCCCAACTACAATAGATACAAATGTCACGTCGCAATCGTGAATTTATTCTGACAATGACATTCACATTTATGGAATCAGATAATATTTGTGTAATACATTGACAGAAAAATTAATGAGTAAGGATTGTCAGTCACCTCAAGTTATACTGCTCATGTGCTTATAATCATAATATACATCTGCTTAGATGTTCTGATTACCTAAGTGTCAACAATTTTTCCTGTTATCTTTGAAGTTTTTTAGCCGTTTATGAAAGTATCCTAATGTCTTATCACTTATTCGACGATTTTATGACACATTGTAAATATTATTGATACAGATTCACGCGAATGATTGCGAACAGTACAAGACAAATTACCAATTCTATAGGTAGTTACGTGCTTTTGATTGATCAGTTTACCTTTGTATCCTTCACCAGCTTTGTTTGGCTTTACAAAAGGCATTCAAAAGTAAAAACTTGAAATTATCTCAAGAGCTTTTTCTAAACCATCTACTCGCATTATTCCGGGAAGTTATCATAATAATTCAAAATTTTACAATGAGGCGGGCCATATCTTTTGTGAAGAATTTATTTAGCTTCATTTTTATTGATACGATTTAGTATTTTTATTTTTATTTTTATTTATAACAGTGAAAATCAACAAGACAAAGTATAAATTAGATCGATAAAACAAAATGAAATGCATCAAAGAGGTGATAAAACATCCAATAGGACAATGGAATTGCTTTTTGTTTTGTTTTTTTCGAAAAGATTGGCGTTTTTCGGGGGAATGCTTTGAGCAGCGATAGATGTAGCTGATAATCTTGATGGGATTTCACTTTTTTTCTGAATTCTAATATGACACTGGTGCAACCTTCTAAATTTGTGGAATTCAATTCCATTTTACTCGTACAAGTCACTCTAGAGTTTGCTGATGTTTTTGCATTGAAGTGATCCAGGTATGTACTCGTATTTTCCCTCGTCTCTTTCATCGAATCTCGGCTCGGATTTTCTGATGAGCTATTTATGTTTGCGACTTACAATGAAGTGGAAGTAACAAGACCAGATCAGAGCATTTGTTACCCTAGGATCCGATTGTTGAAATTTGAAAACGGTTTAGATGATTTCAATTCCATTAATATTAGAGCCATAGGATGGGATAACTCTGATCCGAAATTTGTTGCTAACTCATAAATGAAACGAGGCGGTGTATGCAAATTTTTACGACGATTACTTCAGAAAAATCAACTTTTTCACTCAGTAACCGTTCACGTCACCGTTCAAGGCTTTGCTTATGGCATTGGCTGATACTAAGTTCATCTGACGCATTTGTCAGTACAGCAGCTCTTCGTGTTAATCGGCTCTTGAAAGGGATTTGTTATGTTTTAAAATTTGTTAATTTAGCAGTACGAGCATATACTGAAACATTATAGTAACAGATATCATGGCAACTTGTAAGTGTCAGACAAGTCATATAAAGTGATGGGTATCGTGCCTAGGCATATGTGCCTAGTATACGTACATACATACATGCGAAAGACCAAAGAAAACGTTAGTTCAAATATCAAGGTTTGACTTCTAAGTTCCACCGACAATGGTTAGGTTCAAGAAGTTGAGAAATGATCGACACACTTACCAGGCAGCAGCCAAAATCTATCTAAAACATTTTCTGGATGAAATTTTGCGTTTGTTGACGCCTTTTGAGGTTGAAATCATACAATTTGAAAGTGCTGTTTCCGATTCCTTGAATGAGTGAACAATAGGTCGACCGAAGAACCACGATGTAGTTGTTAAAATTTAATTGAGTTAGCTATTGAAAATCTTGCTATTTACCCTATAATAATAATATTGTTTTCTTGCTTACACTTAACATTGTTATCTCTTTTTAATGTTTCCTAGTTTCTGTTCACCTTTCTCCCGGGTTTCGGCACCATGTAAAAAAAAAAAACCCGTTTAAAAAATTTAAAAGAGTGATCATTAATATTCAAAGCCAATTCACCAAGAAAAGCACAAATTTGGAAGCAGTGGTTGTTCCGGAAATCGGCGTCGACGTTTTAAATGCTCCCTACGCAGGATGTGGACTGGATCGGAATCTTCAGTTGGCAGATTCTTATCACACAGACAACGAAGAAATAGACGGTTTGAGTGTGCTCATCGACTCCGATTACTACTGGTCTGTGGTCACGGGCAAGCAACGCCGAATTTCGCCCGGGCTGAGAGCAGTTGACACAATATTCGGATGGACACTTCAAGGAACATATTCACCTGGTAAGCCTTTCTATTCTAACGAAAATTCATGCTTTCCATTCACCCATAGCACAGCCTTACATCTGCCAGTGCTAGACAGCAATGACCTCACATCCTTTTGGTCCCTAGAAGCTATTGGGATTCGTGGTGAAGAGGAACAAAATGACCGCCTAGCTGAGGAGTTAATATCGAGATGTATCATTAAAAGGGGCAAACGCTATGAGGCTTCTCTTCCATGGAAAAATTCTGATGTCGTAATAAAGAGCAACAAGGAGAATGCGCTGAAGCGACTTAAAGCACTTTCTTCACGATTGCTAAGGTATCCTGGACAATTCGAGCGGTATGATGCAGGTATCCAACAACTTCTTGCAGACGGTGTTGCAGAACCAATTCCATCAATTAACAAGAGTGATAAACATCGAGTGTTTTACCTACCTCATCGACCCGTATTTAAAGCAGATAGTGCGACTACCAAAATGCGCATAGTGTTCGACGCATCGTCACGTACCCAAGAAACCCCGTCGTTGAACGATCTGCTTCACGTAGGAGCTAATCTTCTTCCGGATATCCTCAAAATACTGCTGAATTTCCGGCTAGGACGTTTTGGAATCCTCGCCGATGTTGAGAAGGCATTTCTGCAGATCGAGCTCAATGAAAAGGACCGTGACAGCCACAGATTTCTTTGGTATATGCCAATGAAAACATCAAGCAGCTCCAAACCAGAAATTGTGGAATACCGGATGACTAGGGTAACCTTCGGTGTAAATTGCAGCCCTTTTTTACTGGCAGCGACTTTAGCGAAGAAGCTAATTTAATAATGAGTAAAGCAGGCATGAACCTTAGGAAGTGGAATTCCAATAGCGAAGTTGTGCGCAAGGCTCTTTGCTCAGGTGAGTCACCTAGTAAACAAAAAGTTTTAGGATTGATGTGGTTTATAAACACTGATGAGATTGGGGTGCCATTGGAGTCAGTTGAAAGTTTGCTGTGTTCCAATTTAACAAAAGGGACAAAACGTAATGTATTACAAACAATCGCCAGAATCTACGATCCTCTTGGAATGCTCGTCCCGGTTGTAATAAGAATAAAAATTCTTTTTCAAGCTATCTGGAGAGAAAAACTTTCTTGGGATGAGTTGCTTACTGCTGAACTTTTAATGCAGTGGGAGGACTGTGTAAAAGGCTTGCGAGATTTAAAAGATTTTGCTATTCCACGCGCATCGCTTCGATTTTCTTCCGCAGGTCCAATACATGTTCATATTTTTGCGGATGCTAGCATGAAATCGTATGGAACTGTATCTTTCATTAAAAGTTTTAGCAAAGAAGAAGACAATAACGTATCTTTTCTCTGCGCAAAGAGCAGAGTTGCTCCTCTAAAGGCAGACGGCGTAAAAGAGCTTTCGCTTCCCAAATTGGAATTAACAGCCGCACTGTTGGCAGCGCGGATATGCTCTTATCTAAAACATTCCCTGAAGGTTCGGGTCCATAAGTTCTTCTTGTGGACAGATTCGAAGATTTCGCTTGGGTGGATCCAGGGCGATGTTCATCGTTGGAAACCGTACGTGCAGAGCCGAGTGTTGGAAATACGACATCTCACTTCAGTTGCAGATTGGAGGCATTGCAAAGGGAAGGAAAATCCGGCAGATCTTTTAACTAGAGGGATCACAGCTTATAATTTGTTGAATTCTTCGATATGGGCCCATGGACCAAGCTGGCTCAAGAACAACACAAACTTTGATGAGGATGTGGTCGAAATCAATCAAGAAGCTGTAGTACCAGTGGCGTTATTAGCTCCAATTTCCATTCCTGTGCCAACTACTCCGGAGCCTCTTTTGAATTATAAACAAATCAGTTCCTGGAACCGTTTGTTGAGTCGCACTGCTTATGTGTTGCGATTTATAAGGCTATGCAGAAGGAGAGAGAAGTTTGAATTGCCTCAGCCCTCTACTAGTGAAATTCGTGTGGCGGAAGCTTATTGGCTCAGGTTTATGCAATTCAAATTTTTTACTAACGAAATTCTCTCTTTACAGAAAGAAAAGTCTATACCAAAATCTTCGAGAATCGCTCAGTTATGTCCATTTTTGGACAAAGGAGGTTTCTTGCGACTAGGAGGCCTTCAATCGTTAACGGGCCCACTAGACCAGAAGCACCCTATCATTTTGCCATCGGATTGTTACTTAGTAAAGCTTATCATCGATTATTACCATCAGAAGACTTTGCATGGAGGTGTTAACGTTGTTCTGTGTCAACTTCGCGAACGTTTCTGGATTCGTAAAGCACGCCCGCTGGTAAAAGGAAGAATCAGAGGGTGTGTCGTTTGTCAAAAGTTGTTTGGGAAACCTGTGTCTCAACCGTTTGGTCCACTCCCAATTGAACGTATAACGCTGTCCAACCCATTCGACTGTGTTGGCATAGATTTCGCCGGGCCGCTTTACTACCTTGATAGTTCCACAAACCAAATGAATAAATGCTATTTAATGGTTTTCACTTGTGCTGCTATTCGTTCTATTCATTTGGAGATTGTAACGAATTTGTCAACAGAAAACTGCATCATGGGGCTAAGGCGTTTTATTGCTCGGCGAGGTGCTCCATCCACAATTTTCTCTGATAACGCGCGTACTTTTAGAAGAGCAGCCTTAGAGCTTAATGACACCAATCAAGCGCCGGATGACGAGCTTATACAAAGGTTTCTATCAAATAAGCGAATACGATGGAAGTTTATCGTCGAACGGGCTCCTTGGTGGGGAGGCTTCTGGGAGCGGCTAATAAGGACAATAAAAAATGTTTTAAAGGTTGTCATTGGAAGGGCAAGGCTAACGCTTGAGCAGTTATGGACCGTAATTGTAGAAGCAGAAGGTATCGTCAATATCCGTCCATTAACTTACGTGAGCAGTGATCCGTTCGATCTTTCACCACTCACTCCTTCACACTTCATTCATGGATACGGTGGTTTAGTAGACCCTCAGAAAACAGTGACATCGCCAACTGACATACAGAAACTATGGACTCAGCGGATGAAGCACACAAATATGCTTTGGAATCGGTGGCGTACCGAATATTTGCAACTCTTAAGATCATTTCATCACAGCCAAGGTTATTCTTCAGCCCAACTCAAACCAAAAGATGTCGTATTGGTATTTGATTCAGCAAAGCCGCGAATAGCTTGGAGGTTAGCTGTTATTGAAGGTGCACTAACTGGTCGTGATGGAAATGTTCGGGCATGTGAGATTCGTTATGCTGATGGGTCGAGAACCCGAAGACCAGTTCAACTTTTGTATCCGCTGGAACTTTCTTCAACTTCCCGGGCGGAGGATGTTAAAATTTAATTGAGTTAGCTATTGAAAATCTTGCTATTTACCCTATAATAATAATATTGTTTTCTTGCTTACACTTAACATTGTTATCTCTTTCTAATGTTTATACTCATAATGAAATTTCAATCTTTGTTTCTTTTATATGAATTAGCATTGTCATTTGTGCTTTCAAGGAGGTCAGTCCTTTCAATAAAATATCGGTTTCTTTTAGTTTTGGCCTTTCTATTTAACGACGAACAAAGTATGTTTTTTTTTTACAGTAGTAATCTTAATAATTGAATCGACAAAAACTGTATAGAGTGACAACACGACACCGTGGTCCTGATCTGGCAACCCTCAATCAGATCTTCCAGATAGAAATCTTCTATCAGCTTGTTTAGCGATTGATAGCCCATATATTAAGGGCGATTCTTCGCATAACTCAAGACTTTGTCTTGCATTTTATGCTTCGTGTGCAACAGATTTTAATTTTAATCTTTCTTACTGCATTTCTCAGCTTTTAAATTGTGAGATCAAGTGGAGTGCGATTTGGCCAAACTTTTGCATTTCATTTTGTTATGCTTACATACTCGTAAGATATGGTAATTCGAACCTTGCTTTTACAAAAGCGCCACAATGAAACCACTGAAACCACCAAAAACTATCTAAATGTACCAACGTTGTATGAGCTTATGAGATTGTGCCGGAAAGACTTGAAAGACTATGCAAATCGGTGGCAAAAGCAGTATAAACCAACTATGGAACTTTAAAATAAAAATATTGAAACAATGTCTATTATCCGTTATCCAAAACAATACGAGTATGTACGAGTTCATTTTTTAACATGAAACCGACTTCTCATCTCTTTAATTTGTCATTTGACTTACACTAGAAAAATTACAATACGTAGATGCGATCTGCATACTTAATAAATATTTTGAAAATACAGTAACCTAATTTATACATACGAGTATGTATGTACTCGTATGTAGATTTATTGCAAACGATAGCATGGCAATTAATTTGTAATCTAAAGGGTGATTTCTTTGCTGTTTGGTTTTTCAGTGTTCTCTGTTTGACAGCTCACGCGTGAGTCGTGACATGTGTCACAGTCAAACATGCTCAGTTAGTATTGCCATTTTATCATGGAAGGACTTACACCCGAACAACACCTACAAATTACTGAATTTTATTTCGCGTACTTCGACCATTTTACGGTCGTCATAATCGACCTACTGAGCAAGCAATTCAAGCCATAGTGACCAAATTTCGCACCAATTTCACGCTATTGGACATCAAGTCACCGTGACTTGTCCATTCTTCGCCCTTCGAAGCAATTGGGATTGTGTTACTCGACTACGTGGAAGATTTTACGTAAGGATCTTGGTCTGAAACCTTACAATATACAGTTCGTGCAAGAACTGAAGTCGAACAACATGAGTGAGTGGGCCTTAGAAAAGCTGGAGGGAAGCTACGCTTTTTTTTTGTCAAAAAATTGTCTTCAACTACGAAGCTCATTTCTGGTTAAATGGGCATGTTAATAAACAAAACTGCGATATTTGGTCCGATGAGCAACCTCAGGCAATACAAAAGCTGCTAATGCACCGGAAAAATACACTGTTTGGTGTGGTTTATGGTCCAGCGGAATCATTGGCCCGTATTTTTTCGAAGATGACCGTGTGCGATCAAGGGCGCCCCTTATCGTTCAAAGATTTCAAACTTTTGTTTGCCCAAAATGCACGAGCTGAACCTGGTCGGCATGTGGTTCCAGCAAGACGGCTCTACATGCCACACGGCAGCACTCGATTTGATGCATGAATTGAGAAATGAGTGCAGTGAGCAATTTATCTCTCTTTTTGGACCGATGAATTGACCGACTAGATTGTGCGATTTGACGCATTTAGACTATTTTTTTATGTCGATACGTCAAATTGCTCGTCTATGCAGATAAATCAGGGTCAATTGCGGCCTTGGAAGACAACATTAAACATGTAATTAGCGAGATACCGGCCAATATGCTCGAAAAAGTTATTTAAAATTGGACTCTCCGTATGGACCTCCTAAAACGTAGTCGTGGTCAACATTTATAGGAAATAATCTTTAAAAAGTAAATGGCAAGCATTGATTTATCAACTCAAATAAAAATAAAGAACCAAACGCTTAAAAAATCACCCATTGTTAAATATAACAAAAGAAAACATATTTTTATGTAAATATTGCTTAATAGCTCCATCTGTGGATTATTTCCTTCAGTGAATTGTAGGTGTACTTATACTAAAGGGTCCGCCATCTAACGTTTTATTTTCCAACTAGTGCACATGTCTGATTTGACAGATAATTAGTTTTATCTTCCGCTGAACGAATATGGTTGTGTATACGCTTGAACAACGCTGGGATTTTGGAATAAGAGAAGCACCGTCAGCTCCGTATGTTCGTTATCTTGTGAAAAAAGTGAAAGAAACTGGCATCCTCATCGATAAACCAAAGCGTGAAAAGCCAAAAACAGTGCGTACACTCGAGAATATTGTTGCTGTGGCAGAAAGTGTGCGTGAAGCGCCATCAACATCAATTCACCGTCGTTCTCAACAATTGAACATTTCGGAGACATCATTGAGACGAATTTTGCATAAAGACCTTGGTATGACGCCATACAAAGTCCAATTGGTTCAGGAGTTGAAGCCAACTGACCATCCAATGCGTTTTCGCTTCGCTAAGTGGGCCTGCGATCGACTTAGAGAAGATGCCGATTTTGCCAAAAAAATCATCTTTTCAGATGAAGCTCATTTTGATCTTGGCGGGTATGTAAACAAGCAAAATTGTGGCATTTGGGGCACAGAAAACCCGCACACATACATTGAAAAGCCGATACACCCAAAACGAGTCACTGTTTGGTGCAGATTTTGGTCGAGAGGCATAATTGGGCCATTTTTCTTCGAAAATGAGCAAGGAGTGGCCGTTACGGTCAATGGCGATCGTTATCGGGCCATGTTGAACGAATGTTTGTTCACAAAAATTGAAGAGGAGGATATTGGCAACATTTGGTTTCAACAGGACGGCGCTACGTGCCACACAGCCGAAGCTACACTCGATGTTTTGCGCCCTGTTTTTGAATATCGCATTATCAGCCGCAGAGCTGATGTCGTTTGGCCACCTCGGAGCTGCGATTTGACACCGTTGGACTATTATTTGTGGGGTGCCGTAAAAGATAAGTGTTACGCCGACAAGCCAGAGACAATTGACGTTTTAAAGGACAATATTCGTGAAGCCATTGGTGAAATACAGCTGCACACAATCGATAATGTGCTTAAAAATTGGACCGATCGTGTAGGCTACTGCATGGCCAGCCGAGGCAGCCATTTGAATGAAATTATTTTCCATTATTAACCGGAAGGATAAAACTAATTATCTGTCAAATCAGATATGAGCTAAGTATTACCATTCACGAAATAAGCGCTAGTTGAAAAAAAAACGTTAGATGGCGGACCCTTTATAAAAAAGTCATAAATTTAAATTAAATATTCTTGTTTAAGTGAGGCGCAATTGCCACCATTCTGTTGGATTATAGCTCTTTTGATGTTAATTTGGTACATATAGGCCTATGTCACTGGCTTTTTATACCCTCAACACTCTTGCGAGGCAATTTTAAGTTCGTTCTCAGCCCTTTGATGTGTCAACGCATATCGATTTCTGATGGAAAATAGGACAGCTCGCGTGTTCATAACTTCAGAAACCCCACTAAGGCTCTTCAAAATTTTATTCAAAGAATTTTTTGAAAAAGTTGCTAAGAGATGCTGAGTCCTACGATATTTTAAGAATCGCTAGCTTTAGAAATACTGAAAAGGGATAGTGTCAACCCGAAACTATAAAAGAATTACTATTCCGTGTTAATAAGGACGATACTACCACAAATAAAATTTACATCACTTGTTCTGGCAAATTTATTTATTTTATTAATTCATCCTATATGAAAATATAAGCTAAGTATTTAAGAATATGTTAAAGTCATAGCAAGCAGATAGGTCGTATACTCGTAAATGCAATTCCATTATCTTGTATGATATGATAATAATCCTCAATAGAACAAAACAAGTTAAAAAATTTAGTTGACGACAAGTTACATGCTGTAACACGTCTCTTAAGAAAGAGCAAATCTTCTTTTAATAAAAACAGACTTGAATAATGTTCTTCAAGTTCTGACTTTCGGAAAATAATTCGCCAGATGGGTCTTACCTCGAAGAAAAATCACCTTCCAATAGCATGAATCTGGAAGAACTAAATAAGACTTTCAAAGAGAGTCAATGTCATTAGATATTCGCAGCTTTTTCTCTTGCTTGTGTAGATGTAGTAACTGAGTAACAGTTTGTTCAGATAACGTTGCTCCTAAATTTCTAAAAATTATACATCCTTCTGTCTTGCATCCTATCACTCACATCTGTAATACCATTATAATGACAGCAAAAGTTCTGCCCCTTCCTAAATCGCCAAACAGGAACCTGGCAGAATACCGACCAAAGTTTTTGAAATTATAATAAGTCGACAAATGAAAGCACACCTAAACGCTAAGAACATGATATTGAAATACCAGTCAGGATTTCGTGCAAATTTTAGTTGTACTCCAGCTCTCCTAAAAATCTACGAAGACTTGCGTGCTGGTTGTGACAATGACAAATTAGAATTAATAGCATTTTTAGACTTTTCAAAAGCATTGGACTGCGTTAATCATGAATTTCGGTTTGATAACTCGTTGGTTAAACTGATATCTTCGTACCTATCGAACAGATCTCAGTACGTTTTTCATAATAACAAGCAATCATCATGTCTTCCTGTTCGTTCAGGTGTACCTCAAGGCTCTGTTTTAGGGCCGCTTTTATTCACTTGTTTCGTAAACGATATCTCCAAATGCTTTTCTGATTGCAGTCACCATATATATGCTGACGATTTACACATAAATACACTCTTTCCAAGTGCAAACAAGCATCAAACGCTGGGAATGTTCAACCAAGAATTAAATAATGTCTATAAATGGTCACTAAACAACGACCTTATGCTAAATCCAAACAAAACAAAGGCTATGGTAATAAATGCCGGAAGACATACAGAAGAATCTCGGAGTCTATTTGAGTTGCCATATGAATTGGAACGTTCGTATAAATAAAATTCTTTCAAAACTTTATGGAGCACTCAGAGGTCTTAATCCCACTGCTAACTACCTTCCAACCAATACTAAACTGAAACTTGTAAAGGCATTTATTCTCCCGATTATTCTCTATGGCTGTGAAATATTCGCAAATATGGACCACGATTCTGCCAGAAAATTAACAGTTGCATACATTTCTGCATGTAGCAAGCAAATCGTTCCTTGATTGGCATTTTAAAATATCGTTCAATGTTATTTTTGCATAAAATTCTAGAATATTCCAGAATATCTGTTCGAGATTGTAAACTTTCCGAGAAATAAAAGAACTTTACAGCTGGTAGCACCTAGCTGCAAGTATTTAAATACATTTCGGCAATTTTTTGTACATTCAATTCAACTTTCGAATCGTTTGCTGAGAACTTCTAGTAAAGTCCTCCTGTGTATCCTAATTTCCTGTACTCCCAAATTTTCATCACCCCCATCATAAAAATCTTCTTTTTAATTTTTCTATCTTATTATCCTCTCTATATTTCTTTTCTATCTTTCCTTCTCTATCCATTTCTTAATTTATATTTGTTAGATAGTTTCTTATTGTTTCATTTCTTTTTTTTTTTTTTTTTTAATTTTAATTTAGAATTAGAAATAAATAAATTTGTAAATTTGTAAAAAAAATTATGTACACCTCCGATTTTTACCAGGGTTGATATTAATTGTTTGTAATATAAAGGCGTAAATCTTTCCGAAACTGTGCCTCCATAAGGGGATAGCATTGACGAAGAACTGTCACTCAAAAGTAAGGCAAGAGCAACGACAGTATATTAGTTTCAGCGATCTGTTTGACAATCCCAAGCGTAGTCGTTCGAAAAGGCTACTAGGTTGCCGCTTTTGGATTATGTTGAAAAGCAACAATAGAGTTCCATAACACAATAGGTGGACGAGAGTTAAATTATAAATTTGCCTATAGCGTGCAGTGTTGTTGAAGGCAACATTAAGCTTTCTCTGGCTAAGGGCATCGCAATCCCATCTCAAATTCGTATATAATATAGAATATAGCGCTGAAAGACCCGTAATGTGTGAGGAACACCATATGCTTTACCGACGGTGGTATTAATGTGAGGATCCCCAGTTAAGGACCTATTGAAAATCATGCCTAGGTTCTTAGCAGTTCCAATAGAATTCTTAAATATAATTTAAGGGAAATGGAATAGATCTAAGTTTTTCCTGCTTATCACTATGCATTTGGACTTTAATGGGTTTAAGAACAGTCCATGACAGTCCACAGTGTTCAATGAGTCCCAGTGGACTACCATTCAGCCATTAAACATCGCCAACATACATTTGGATAGTTTAGTGTTCTCATCATACTGGGGAGTTCGTTGATATACAAGAAAAAGAGGAGAGGTCCTAATATTAAACCGCTCTTGTGAATGGAAGAAAACCAGACATTTTGTTTGCTATTTCAACCGCTTTTTTCCTTTGTCGTAGATAGGAATAAAATAATAGAGAATATGTACAACGACCAACGTTTATCTGAATTGAAAAACTGGTTAAGTATTTTTCCGGCCGATTTTCGCTTCACCTTTTCGATTGTTGATCAGATGTATTCCAAGTATTGCCAGACAAAAATACACAAAAATTAAAAGAGCTGACAAAAACTGTATCCTTCTGACACCAAATTAGTTTTTATACAGCCCAAACGATAGGTCCTGTATGGGTATTGTAATGAAGTCTTTAATCTCCCCTGCAGTTTGGAGCGATTTCAAATCATCACATTTGTTGAAACCTGTGTCCCTTAGAGTAGCATGTTAGGGCCAGTATTTTTTACTATTTATTGATGATATACACACGAGTAGGTACGAGTATATGCTATGATGAATTGTTTCAAATTGGTTGTACGCTGATGGTCTTATCATTCTTGTTGATAACGCTACAACTGATGGTTAACAGAATGAAATACTATTGAGACCTGTGGAATTTGTAATTACTCAAAATTCCTGTTAACACTTATAGCTTAGATAATTGATAACACAAATAGTTAATGAATTTTACAAATTAATCCCATAGAAATAGTTCAGCAGTTGCAACATCTGGGCTCTTTCAATTCACACAATTAAGAGTTATGTTCACATTTTTGACTCCATCTGAAGCAGTGTTTTGTATTAGAAATACGTGCAACCATTCCTTAAATTCAAAGTGTCTGATTCAACAACAAGTTCTCCAACCTTTTACATTCAAAACATGTGCGTGTTTCGGTGTTAATATCTGAAAGACTTGTGTCTTCGAGGTTATTTAAGACTACTCTTTATATTAGACTACTCTCAGATACAGAAATAAAGCCAGTCAATAGACATCAAAATAGTTTTCTTGAGTAATTTGAGCCGAAATATAAAATTGCTGAAATTCGAGCAACAGCGTTGAGCTCTAAATGTCAGATATGTACAATAAGCAAGCAATAATGTGCCTTAAAATTTAACCTGCCCTAAATATCTGCGATCATTTTATAATTTTCAAAAAAATATTTTTAACATATCCCTAAATTGTTTTTTTTTTTTTTGTATCTTACAAAGCTTGGCTAACTAAGATTATTTTAAAATCAAAGTGTAAATAGAATTGCCTTTAGTTTTACTATTGTACATTAATTTATTGAATTCGTAATGAACTAAAGCTCACAATTAGTTTATATGGTTCAGTGGTTCAAATTCAGTTCGAAGGACCAGTGATTGCATAAGGATTATTCGCTCTATAATAAAGAGTAGAAAAGGATCACTTATAACAAAAATAAATGCTGCATTCGTATATTTTGACAAGTTTTGGAAAGTTTTGACATTCGAATGTCGGATTTATTTAATTTAATAATGTAGTCAAATTTAATTTAACCTCTTACTTGGGAAATCTTCTTAAATCCTTTTATATACATAATTGGATGGTTTAAATACATTTATTGTATTTTGGTTTCTATCGTTGCGTTGGGCGAAAGGTGGAGAGAAGATTTTACCACCAGATACGTACTAACTTATAATTTAAATGAAACAAAGCAAGTAAACGAACATAAATAGAGTCCTTAAATAAGGAAACAAGTTTGTTCAAATCCCTAATCTAAAATAGCTTTCATACCCCACCCCAAAAGAGACATTTAATCGCACTGATTCCCGTAAAAAGGTATTCTAAACAATAAAAGTCTGTAAATGTTCACTTCTACACTCATCAATTAAGTTGACACTTGGAATTGTTCAAAACACCTTTTGGAACCGTTTTCACTTCCCAGTAGATATGTATTCCCAATTCATCTATTGCAATTGCTTATTTCATTTCTAATGTTTTATCCCTATCAATTCGGATGGATTAAATTGAAATTAAATAAGGAAGACCGCCTAGAATAAGAAGATAAAGGTCCAGAAGGTGTCTCAAAATATATCATCACAGATAGTCTCACTAAACACACAAATTCAAGTTGATCTCAGGAGATGAAGCTTCGATTTGACATACCTGACATTGCATACCGATCGAACAACATTTATACAATTTTTATTGATACTATCCACTAGCAAAAAGATACTTTGTAGGTAGGTAAATTCTTGGGTATCTATGAAACAGCTTATCTTTGGTTTTAAATTTGTTCACACTTTGATAGCGTAGCGATTACATTTTCATTCAATTTCACACACTCGTACTCGTATTTTCAATAGACGAACGCGAATTTCGACCTCCTCAAGGGATTACGGGGAATACGTTGGAACCGTGGCAAAAAAAAAAAACATCTAAATCGAAATGAAATTCGCCATTTTTCTCTTGTTTCTTCTTCTTTTCTTTTTTTATCACAAACACTTTTCCATTCGAATTGCAACAAAACCAATATGTTATCTGAGTTTGTTCAGCAAAACATCATTCGTAAGGGAACTTTTGAAAATACGGCTAATCAGGAAATCACGGTCCGAAATCGAAGTGTCTTCGAGTTCATACGGGTTATAAGAATGTCAACACGAGATGCTGCGACTGACCGATTACTGACGAAAGAACATGCACAATTGACAGACAATCCAATTCGATGAAAATCCAATGAAAAATCCGGCGAGCAACAACGACCAACAAAACAACCCCTAGGCCTGTGAGAGAGAGATGTTGTCTGTCTGACGGATGCTTTCGCTGGACTAAAAATTGTGTTTTGATTCGATTGTCAAATGAACGGTAACATCCACAAACAGCAGGGGATGTGTTCTTCTTATCCAGTTCTCATTCGTATTCGCATTCGTAATCAACCACCGCGGCAGCAATCGAGAAGAAGAGTACTGGTGGTGATGCTGCTGCTGCTTTTGATGCTGACGATGATGTTGATGATGGTGGTGGTGGTGGTGGTGATGATGGCGATGGTGGAAAAGATCCTTCCACGAGTAAAATATCCTGATTTTGATGCTGGGTGTGTATGTATAAAAACGAATCATCTGGGTTATCTTTATCGCTATCGCCATCGTGCATACAACAAACACTGTCGGTTGCTCTCGCTCTCACTTACACTGCCAGAGGCAGAAAAACGTTTATCCGTACCATGCCGACGGCGTGCTGTCCCGAACGATACCAGAATTCGTATCCACAAAATGACATTTGTATACCCTCTGTGAGTCACACAGTTGTGTGCTCTTTGTTCATTTTGTGTTCACTAAAGCGAATGAACACCAGAAGCGCAAACAGTCCAGTCGGTATTCGGTATTCGTTATCCGGTATTCGGTATTCGGTATTCGGTATTCGATAGTCCTTGCCTTGCAAAGCAAGCAACAACGGTTCAAGGTGCAGCAAGAAGAATTCTGTTATCCTGCAGGCTGCTATCGCATTCCAATTGGAATGAACACTATCTCTGGTTTGAAGTTTTGAAGAAGGGAATGAATGAAATTTGACGCCGCACATACCACACACCATGGCACACATATCACACAATTCATAGATAGGGTAGGTATCTGTGTGAAACGATGAATCTTCAGAGCATTCGTTGTATCCTGCTGCTGATACTCTGTACGAGTACTTTGCTGTTCGGCTGATGCTATTTGTGTACAGACTATAGAGTCGTTCTCTCTCTATGGCATTGCCTTTGCTTTTGCCTTTGCTTTTGCTTTTGCTTTTGCCCAGGGATTGCGTCAGGATACAACCAACACAAGGGAGGAGCATAAAAAGGCGGGATCTCTGGCTCTCTTCCTAAATGTTGTCTGAATCTCAATCTCCCTGGTACACAGCACACAAAAAAGTGATGCTGCAGCAGAAGCCTCACATTAGTAAACACACATATAAAGCAAATTATCACTGTGTAATCTCTGGTAGACGACGTCCTTTCACCCTCCTTCCGGGGGTTCATATTCTATTACTCCCCCCCACCCGCCCTTGCCTCTTGACGATTCCATACACGTCTTTGTCGACTGTAGCTTTGTATGTACGTAGGCATGATGTAGCATCCACAACCATATCATTTTGCTTTGCTTTCGTCCCGTTATAAATGAATCTAAGAGTGTACCCATAGTGTTTGCTGTTGCTTTTTTGTTGGTTGAACTTTGTTTTCATCCCCCGCTGTGCTTTGTACATTGGCGGCTATAGGTGGGCAGACAGCAAGAGATAGAGTACTCGTGTTTGGTAAGCTTGCGCAATATGTCCGGGTGATTCCTTAGGCAAGTTTCAGTCAGTCGATAGGTCGGTCGACTGCACTACTCTCGTATACCGTTTGCGTGTAGGTTTGCTTCCTTTTTTTAGCGGTGTGGAGAGAGTTCTTGGATGGGGGTTTTGTGAGCGATATGATATATCTGTCGGTTGGTATCCAGGCTAAGTTCTAAGGGCTGTTTCTATTTATTTTCCTTTTTTTCTTGTATTTAATTCTGTTCTGTTTTTTTTTTTTGTATTCCCATCCATATAGAGCTGTACAGAGCAGCCAGTGAATTCCAAAGAAATGGGCTACAAGGAACGATTCTCGGTTATGGATGAATTGAATAAATGCTGCTGCTGCTACTACTGCTACTGTGGCTGAGCAATAGATAGTTCATAGCTTCAGGTAGGTAAGTGCCTATGTGTATGTGGATTCCTAGATGTTTGCAGAAAATAGCGGAGAGGTGGAGATCTGAAAGATGTGAGATGCGATCACATCTAGTGGGTACATGATTGTGGTGGTAGGAATCTTGGTAATAGACGGAGCAAGGAGGGTGAGCTATTTTCTCTTTTATTTTTTTTGAAGTTTTTATTTTGACGTTTTTCAGAAAACCGAAACGAATTGGCTTGAAATGGGCGGATAGGGGGTGACATTTGGATAACATAAGCTTCCCCATCTTTCCCTGGTTCTCTTTTGAAATCATTTAATGGAATTTGCCAATATTTTCGTCTGCTATTGATGCTACTGCTATTGCTATTGCTATTGCTGCTGCCGCTGCTGCTTTTATCGGCCTTGTGGTCTATTTTGTGTTTGCTATGGCAGGTCTATACCTACTCCTAAATGGCTTTGCATTCGAAAGAAAGCCCTTGAACTGACGTCAAAAGAGGCATTCGATTGCTGCAATCTCTATGGATATTTGCAACCCTTTTGTTGTACCCTAGCAAAAGTGAAATGAGAGAAACTATCCGAAAAGATAATAGTTTTGACTTTTATGCGTCAATGAATTTTAAAAACCGTTAAAGTGTTCCATTTTCTATGCGAACGGGGTTGATGGGTTGATGGGTATATTGCATATTGCATGCAAATAACTTTGTTATCTATAGCGCCGTACCTACTACCTACCCTTCATGCGACAGTGCGGTTCAACCCCTGTTCAAAATCGTTCCATACCATGGGGTTGACACATCAACGAAGATGATACATGACAACGTTTAACACCAATATTGCCTTAATTTTGTTGTCTGGCGCGCGGATGAGTTTGTTAGCATGACATTTATGATGGTCGTAGGGTTTGTCGGGCTTGTCGAGGTGTTATTTATGACCAATGAAACAATTATCACAATCGTTTTGCATTCCTTCCTGTTTTACATGACAACCAGGAACTTGGCGTGGCACATCGCCGCGCCGTGTGGAAGGATACGCTATTTTTTTCAATTCAGAGAGATAGAGGCAATGAAATTAGGTGGGGTGAAGTTCATACCTAATTATATTTATGATGGCATTTGAGACATGACTGTCTTGTCTTGTATTAAAAAAAAAAAAGGGGGAAACATTTTTAATAGGTTGTAGAAAGTAGTAGAAAATATGTCGTACTGTTGTTGCGCATTGTTTTCCATTAAAAAAAAACACACACACAGATGTGTATTACTTTAGTTTGCCATCGTACCCTTAAACAAAAATTACAAAATGTGTGATTCCTAAACATTTTCTAACCAAGTTACCTACATTCTCTATGCCCGATTTAATTTGGTAAGCTTGAACGTAAACACTCGTTTCAAGTGACAAAGTAACTGGATTTGTTCCTCTTTAACCTGGCGTAAATACGAGTATATAGAGTCTGATGCATAAACAGATATCTATATCAACAATCTGACAGTTCTTTTCTGAGTGGTTTTAGCAAGTCCATCACCGACCAGATATTCACTTTGCGACAGATCTTAAAAGAAAACTGGGTCTACAAATGAATATCCACTACATGTGCACCTGAAGGCTGCTTGTAAAAGTGCTTAGGTACAAAGCCCTAGAAAAGAATCAGCAGTGTTCGCTTCTCAATAAAGTAGATATTCGTATCTAATTGAACCACGGAGAGATTTGCTATCTTGCAATTTTCAAGCATTGGGGTGTAACGTAAAAGCCGTTGTAAAGTTTCATTTTGTCTCAGCATAGAATCCACCATGAAGTTAGTTGTATAAAGTCGCGCAAAATTAATCACCCTATCGTATATGTCACTCATATCTGACATTTGTGAACAGCAATGGAGCGCTATACTCCGCAAGAGTCGTACGTGGAGGAGCAAACCCTGAAGGTCCTTGCTGTGAATGTGAATTCACTGATTAGGCTCGAACGACGAGACTCACTATTTAAGTTGCTTAAAGACCAAGCCCCTGATGTGCTTTTGGTCAGCGAAACTAAGCTTACCAAGAGACACAAAATGAGGCACAGAAAATACAAAATAGTACGGAGAAACCGACCCAACTCCATTCAGGGAGGTGGCGTTGCAATTTTCGTAAGAAAAGGTATACATTTTAAAAGAATATACAGCCGTGTAGTACGTAGGTTCCAGGTGCTGGAAGCATGCATCGTGTATATCCCTCTCCGTAGTGGAAAGCGGCTGTACATGGTGTCTGTCTATGCACCTAAAGCTACTCAATCCACCTTATTTATCTCAGAGCTCGAGACACTTTTTCGACTCCTGAGGCTGGAACTGGACAATGACTATTTTATTATCGGCGGGGATTTAACGCCAAACATAGTGATTGGGGAAATAATACACCAAATACTAGAGGGAACCTACTATTCAACTGGTGGGGTCAGCACAGTATAATGTATCGACTCGGGCTTGAGGCGACGGATAGTTCGTCGTTTCCCAGACACGGGCCCTATTTAGATCTCCTGATATTCGACTCACGAACATGCACTAGCCAACAGACTACAAACTGTCTACGCACTTTCGTGTATGACAGTGACCATTGCGGTCTCAGCACCGAAATAACTGTTCCCAACGAAATTGCGGAATTGGATGAGTTTGTCCAAAGGCATTCCTACAATTATAGTAGGGTGCGTTGGACATACTTCACCAGAACACTGACAAGAGCACTCTCCTCGAATTCGCTCTACCCACCGTCCAACAGAAATCTGTCAAACGAGGAGATTGACAGGTATCTGAGACTAATGGACGAGACAATCAAACAAACAATGGACAAAACGATACCTCGGTACCAACACGCTGACGAAGAAGACTTATTCCGCAACGCAACTATTGACGCACTGCACCGACAGAAAAGTAGACTGCTGTCAAGACTAAAAACCTTGTACAGACAGTTTACTGACAGACATAACCCGGAGATCATGACACTGAAGTCGTCGATTAAAAACCTCCAAACATTAATAAAGGAAAATTACAGAGCATCTGTAAGTTTGTATTGGAACAATAAAATTCGGGCTGTAAACACCAGCAACCCGAATATGTTCCCGCAAATAAATAAAATATTTCGGAGAAATAATCAGAACGACCTTCCTTGTCTTAAAATCGCCAGAACGACGAACAACGAACAAATACTGGTAGCAGCGGGCATAGATCCAAATGAGGCTGTTGATGATGACAACTTCTTTGTGATCGAGGATCCGCACGAGCAGGTAGAGGCTATAGGAGCGACTTTCCGGGAGGTGTACAAGGCGAATGTTATCACTGGCCCGAACCACTATCTGGATCGAGTCCTTGTGCACAATTTCTACCTTCGAAATGAAATAGTGAATTGGCGATTCGAGAGCTCGGGTTTCACCCAGTTCAGTGACGAGAATATGGCAAATAATGTCATCACCAACGATAGGGTACTACCCCCGTTCATTTCGAAGGAAGAGCTCCAAACGATCTTCGAATCACTTAGAAGTAAGAAATCAGTGGGAACCGATGAAATACCGAACATTGTGCTTCGACATCTCCCTCTAGAAGCGGTGAACATTTATACCACCCTGTTTAATAATGCAATGAATAATGCACATTATCCAGCGCATTGGAAAACTGCGGTGGTACATCCCATCCCCAAAAGGGATAAAGACACTTCCAATCCGGCGAATCTCCACTCGAACAGTCTTCTTCCAAGCATCAGAAAGGTTTTCGAGAAGGTGATCAATAGAGTCCTGACTAAGTGGGTTGAGGACAAACATATAGTTCCGGATAATCAATTCGGTTTCAAGGCGGGACATGATATTATTCATGCTGCGTCGAAACTGGTTTCTGATATCCAATGGAACAAAGGCAAGAAACAGTGCACTGGTGCCTGCCTGATTGACTTGGAGAAGGCCTTCGATAGCTGGACAGGTTGGGCATTAGTAAACCACTGCTGTATATTCTTTTTGATATGCTCTCCAGTAGACAGTTCATCGTGAAGAATGGCGATGTGACTTCTGCTGGAACTTTTAACATTAAAAACGGTCTGCAACAAGGTGCGGTAAATTCGCCGATCCTGTTCAACATTTACACGAGTGATCTGATAGGTTCACTTCACCATGCCATAGCGTACGCAGACGACTTAATCGCGTACAGATCAGGTCAAAAGATTGAGGTCATTAATATACTTTTGCAGCGTGACTTCGACAAAATTAAGCGATATTGCGATGACTGGAAGTTGAAAATCAACTTTCAGAAGTCGGAAACCATTCTGTTTAGGACACCTTTGTCTGGGGCCTCTAGGGATATCAGAAAGAATTGGCGAAAGTTCTCGATCGTGGGGCAGCACGGGCAGCCACTTGCTTGTCGAAATGTAGTCAGATACCTTGGGATCTGGCTAGATCAATTTCTGTATTTGAACAAACATATAGAGGTTGCTCTGGCCAGAGCCAAAGGTGCTTTTGCCCTTACAAAGAGACTGTTTTGTAACAGCCAACTCGATGCGAGGGTGAAGGTGATCTGCTACATGGCCCTTATCAGGCCCATGCTAGTATTTGGATGTCCCGTGTGGTTCAACGTGAGAGCAAGTTTATTGGAAAAGATTCGGGTGTTTGAGAGGGCTTGTCTTAGGACTTGTCTTCGCTTATACAGAACACCAGAGTCTCAGTACATAAAATTCTATCCCAATGAGGTCTTGTACAATAGGGCGAATCTAATAAGAGTGGACAATTTCGTCATTAAGTTGACTCGAAGGCACATTGCAAGAGCAATGACCTCATCGAACAACCTGATCTCCGGGGCTTACTACCCCAATTATATGTATCACGAGAGAGTTCGCTTTGACGGCTTTATTCCTCCAGAAGCGTTCCTCTATTTAGATAGCAAAGGTCTGATCCAGGACAGATTGGCGGTGCCGCTAATCTTCCACGTTGCTCGAACAGCTGCGGACAGGCGACTCAACTACGACAGAGACGTCGCACATGGCAGTGCGGAGCGTCTCCGGTTCAGTAGGGCGGTAGGGAGTCGCGACATGAGGGATGTTGCTCAGCAGCACCAACAATTTTGGTGGCTTGTTGAAGGAGATGATGCTTCGTCGTCGAATGCCTAAAGTAATAAAGTAATAGATAGCTTCATCTGAGGCAAAGCGGGTCAGCCTAATTTTTTTTTTTTGTGTTAGCCATGGCCGGCTTACATAGTTTTAGTTAGGATTAAGTTAGTATTAAGGAAAAAAAAAAATATATAAAAATCAAAAAAAAATGAATAAATAAAAAAAAAATGTTGAAAAAAAAAAATATATATGTACATGTATTTATATATTATGTATATACATATTACATAATAATATAAGTCCGTGACTTTTTGGATTTCTGACCTCTTTACTGAAACAGCAACACTGCTCCTGTCAACAGGTATCTGTCAGTTGACTCCTGTCAAAATTTAAACTTGCTGCGTCAGTTAGTTTGTGTTTGACAGCTATTTTTATCAGACTACTCACTAATTTGAGGAGAAAATGGAAAAAAGTGAATTTCGTGTAACAACTTCACAGGAAGGTTTGGCGTTGTTTAATCGCAATATGGAGGAGTTTTTGCGCCGTTTTGTAACCGTGGACGAAACATGGATCCATCACAACACACCAGAGAACAAACAACAGTCAAAACAGTGGGTTTCTAAGGGTGAATCGGCGCCAAAGAAGGCCAAGGTGGGTTTGTCAGCCAATAAAGTTATGGCGACTGTTTTTTGGGATGCACGCGGGATAATCCACATTGACTACCTTCAAAAGGGAAGAACAATCAATGGGGAATATTATGCCAACCTATTGGACCGATTCAATGACGATTTGAAAAAAAAACCGACCTCATTTGGCCAAGAAAAAAGTTCTTTTCCACCAAGACAATGCAAGGGTGCACACATGTGCAGTTGCCATGGCAAAAATCCATGAATTGGGCTATGAATTGCTCCCTCATCCACCCTATTCTCTAGATTTGGCTCCGAGCGACTACTTCTTGTTCCCAAACCTGAAGAAATGGCTTGTTGAAAAAAGATGAAGTCATCTCGCAAACAAAGGCCTATTTTGAGGACCTCGACAAATCATTTGTTTTGGAAGGGATAAAAAAATTGGAGAAGCGTTGGACAAAGTATATAGAGCTCAAGGGAGACTACGTTGAAAAATAAAATTATTTTTTTCTCAAAAAATCTGTGTTTTATTCCAAAAGTCACGGACTTATTGACCCGCCCTCGTAATTGAACCACGGAGAGATTTGCTATCTTGCAATTTTCAAGCATTGTCTCAGCATAGAATCCACCTGAAGTTAGTTGTACAAAGTCGCGCAAAATTAATCACCCTATCGTATATGTCACTCATATTTGACATTTGTGAACAGCAATGGAGCGCTATACTCCGCAAGAGCGTGGAATAATTGTGTCGATATTTTTGACCAATAATCGGTCGGTGGTGTTAGCACAGCTTTAATTTCGACGTCGATTTGCTAATCGTGTAGCGCCAACTAGGCAAACATTCCGGCGCTTAGCTACTGGACTCGAACAGAGTGGAACTACAGGAGACCATGCAGGGAGTGGCCGCCACCGGACTGGTCGTTCGGCCGAGAATGTCGTGGCTGAGAACGAAGAAACATCAACCAGCCGACGAGTCATGCACTCGGGCATCACCAGACGGACCCTACAGCGAATTTTAGTAAAAGACTTACACATGTTCCCGTACAAAGTGCAAACACTGCATATGTTAATGCATTCTGACCATCAGTCGCATGTGAATTACTGTAAAGCCATCCTCAATCTCAACAAGGAAGAGGACGATTTTGTGTCGAAAATCATCATGAGCGAGGAGGCGCATTTCCACTTATGTAAGCGGTTACATCAGTAAACAAAATCTTCGTTTCTGGGGCACTGAAAATCCGGGTGTGATGCACGAAGGGCCATTACATCCACTCAACCACTGTGTGGTGCGGCGTTCACGCGGGAGGCGTGATTGGCCCGATTTTTTTTTTGAGGACTCCATCGGCAATACGGTCACTGTTACTGACGAACGCTACAGGGGTATGATAAACGACTTCTTACTGACGGAATTGGATGAGCGGGGCTTGGTGAACACAGCACAAGCTGTGAAGGAAGCGTATCTTGGTCGCGTTTTGGCGATTTGGCATGGCCAGCAAGATCGTCCTATTTAACCATCCTAGACTTCTTTCTTTGGAGTTACTTGCAGCCGCAGGACTATGCCAACAAGCCTCAGACAATCGCAGCCCTTTTATCATGGAAAATGCGATAAAACGGGCACAAATGTGTATTATCACTGGCTGCAGCCACTTGGCGGATATCATCTTTTCAACTTAACAAAAACAATTGTAAAGGTCTAAATAAAGATTTCCATCACTCAAAATTATTTTTTTTATATTTAGTAAAAAAGTTATTCAAAAACAAAATTGGATGATTAATATTACGCCACCTTGTACGTATATCTCTTCCGAATAACTAAAAAGGACTTTATAAAATTGGATCTAAATTAAAGTCTGTTGTACAATCTGTCGTAGAATTACTTTTCGCAACTTAAAGGCTGTTGGGTGTCATCCGAGCTTTATAGACCTCATTAAAGCTGTTTCTGGAGTACTTCAATGTTCTGGGTTCTTTCGTATTTCCTCTTACAATTGATGATATTTGTTTACATATGTAGGCAAACGTGCTTATGCAGAGGACATGCTACATGTTGTAGTTACTTTCTACAGACTTTGACTGAGTTATATTTCGACAAAGTAATTTCCATGAGCCCAATGTCAGTAATTGACAATCGTAAGCTACTTCCAACTTTACTGAGCTCTTTTAAAAATACTTTTGATTGTGCTCTTCTTGAAATAGTCAATTTCTTCACCCCATGACATCTTCCAGTGAAAATGGACTTCTTTGCGCTGATAGCCCTCCGAACACAACCTGACTGAAATTCGTAATCTAACTAGACTTCTGCTAATATTTGGACCATGCGCGGGATGGCACGGGAAATCAACGATAATAAACTAATTTTCATCTACCGCCTCAAAAAACTGTCCCTCAATAATGTCCTTTATTCCTCGTAGGCCCTTTTCACCCACTGTTCCCGTCACTTAGTTCAAATACAGCTTTAAGTGAATTTTGTTATTTTTAATGCTAGAATTATTGAATCTAAAGAATTTATACATTGTTTCGAACACCATTGTGTACACAAAAAATAAAATCTTTCTACTATTGCTTAAAAAATAATTCCTATAAGAAACTGACACAAGAAACGACTACGACTAAAAATACTAAAACTTCCACTTTAGATACCTTGTTTGGCAATTAGATTTTAACGACCGGAATAAGGACGTTTTCCATTTCATAGGAAGTTGCCCAACACTGCGGGAAACAAGAAGACATTTCCTGGGAACTGATTTTTTTTTTGAGACATGAGCAAGTAATACGCCACCTTAACGCGATGCATGTTCCTATATAGCATGAATCTTGCAAGACTGCATTAAATTATCGACGAAATATTTTAACGGAAAACTTATAAATAAATATAGAAACTACACTATAATTAATTATTTAAGAAAACTAAGCTCAACGATTACTAGATATTAAATTAAAACAGACCTGGGATACGAGTACATTTGTCCCGCCGAATGTTTCGGTAGCTCTGAACAGAGGAATCCGCGCTATCGAGTTGGAACACAACCTATGTTTCTGAACATTCAGATGATTAATCTAATTGGAAGAGGACGAAGTTACTTCATCGGAAACAAGTGAGCACACTTAAGTTCTCCCCGGCATTAGTACGACCAGCAGAAATACAATATGGTCGAATCCAGAAACTAACTTTGAGCCGCGTATGAAGGTAAGTTTTCATTTCATTTCGTTTACATGTAGACTCAAAGCCTTTAATTTTGTAAATGTTTACATATTTTATAGGGTTTTCCAATAGGGACTTGACAACTTTGAATTTAATTTCTGAACGCAGTCTTTCACTAATCATCAAACTGTCACTGTCAATTTATTCAGTAAACTCAACATTTTCATCATGGTAAAGTACACGAACGAGCAACGTCTGCAAATTATAAAAATTTTTTACCGAAATTCGGAGTCGGTGACTGCAACTTTAAGAGCGTTAACTCCAATTTTCGGTTGTAATTCTCGCCCTAGTAGGCAGGCAATAACAAGTTTAGTGCAAAAATTTGAGTCTACATATTCGTTGTGTGATGTTGCCGTGTCAGTGAGACAACGGGTCGGTCGAAGTGTCGAAAATATCGCTGCCTTTCAGGCGTCCGTAGCAAACGATCCGTCAATACCACGGCGTTCTCAAGAATTGGGCATCGCTCAGACCACATTATGGCGTATTTTGCGTAATGATCTTGGTTTACACCCATACAAGATCAAGCTGACTCAAGAATTGAAACCGATGGACCATTTGAAGCGACGTACGTTCTTACGTTCTCCGATTGGGTTCTGGAGAAGATGCGCCAAGATGATGAATTTCACTGCAAAATCATCTTCAGTGACGAAGCTCATTTTTGGCTCAATGGGTTCGTCAATAAGCAAAATATGCGTTATTGGTCGGGTGAAAATCCACATGTGCTTCATGAATCACCACTTCATCCACAAAAAATAACTGTTTGGTGCGGTTTGCATGCCGGCGGCGTTATTGGGCCATATTTTTTCGTCGACGATAACGATCTTCACGTTACTGTGAATGGTCAGCGTTATCGCGCCATGATCACCGATTATTTTTGGTCCGAATTGGAAGATATGGACTTGGACGACATGTGGTCTCAACAGAATGATGCCACAAGCCACACAGCACACGCTACAATCGATTTATTAAAGAGTAAGTATGGTGAGCGTGTTATCTCAAGAAATGGGCCGGTTGATTGACTGTGGGGCTACATTAAGTCATTGGTTTATGCCAACACGCCGACGATGTTGGAAGATCTCAGAGCCAACATTGAACGCGAAATAGCAGCCGTTTCGGCCGAAATGTGTGGCCGAATCGTCGAAAATTGGGTCCTACGAATCGACCGCTGCAAACGTGCCCGCGGTGGCCATATGAACGAATTTGAGTTCCATTCATAAATGTTTTGATTGTACTTCAAGCCGATAATACAGTTTTTGAAATATCTCAAATGGTTTGAGTTTTATTTTAAAAAAAAGTTGTCAAGACCTTATTGGAAAGCCCTATATTAATACATTATTTTGAAGTTAATTACATTCACTGTTAATAACGTTTTCAAAAAAAATTTAGTTTATTATTGTTTTTGAGATATTACGTTTTTATTCTGGTAAGAAATTTTGTGCTTTTATGTGTCCATGACTGTAGTTACTATTACAATTCTATCTAGCTCTAAATACTGAATGTGCTATCCCAAACAAACTTCTAGGAACATCGAATCACTTATGGCACTTCAGCATTTTGTTAGAAGGCTTAGCCTTATTCAAGAGACGCAGAGGGTATGAAAGCTTCAACTGTGTTTTTTTAATTCGAATTCGAATCAAAGCGTTGTCGAACTCAAGGCTTTACCTATCCAATTGAGTCTCATTTGTTGGTTAATTTGTATTAATAGAACTTATTTTGAATGGTCAGTCGAATTATGTGTGAAAAATTAAAGTTCAGCACTTCCGCCTACCATTGTTTGAGAAACTCATTCGTACGATAGATACATTTATTCTGATCGATGAAACAGAAAATGAATTGACGCACTTCATTTCAGCAATGTTGACCTATTTTAAGCACATACCTGATTGAAAATTAGTAAATATGTACAAGCTGATATGAGAAGAAAAAATAAATAAAACAAATAAAAATATCAACGTCATCACAACCACCCGCGAAAGTTTAGGAATGTTCAGGGATTTCAGACGAAGTTACTGTTAAATATATACAAGGCCTGACACACATAACCGTTCCGCTGTCAAGTCGAAACGAAAAATGTCGTTTCGCCCTAAAGCCTGTCTCACACAAAGTCTTAAATCTCCTTGAAATGCTTAAACTTGAAGATCGTAGTGTGGATAGAGCGATAATACTTAATGAAGATGAGGTGCGGATAGCATCGTCTTGTAGCATAGAAAGTCTAATGGATGAATCTTTTTGGTTAATTATAAATGATAAAAAATATAAAGTAGTTCCTCCACCAAGAGAGCGAATCTCACAACAAGATATAACCAAATTGGGCGACGTCACGGCGTTGGTCGGGCAGTTATATGAAGCACTTCAGGTAGGCGAATATCACAGGCACAGAGAGGAAGAATTAGAGAAGAAATTAGAAGATCTAATATATCAACTTATTCCTCTGGAACAGAAAGAAGTCCAACTGAATGTATGGGCATCACGCAGAGGTAACATAGTAACCTGGGCTGGGCTAGGTTTTATGGCAAATCACGTACGGTACAGCAATGGCTGCATATGCATACTATTGTGCAAAAAATCAAGAATATAACTTGCCACAAGTGAAGGACCGCCATTACCTCTTTGAAATCCACAAAAGTGCCAAAAAGAAGAAGTTCAACACCGAAGAGTACAACATGCTGAAGCGTCAAATCGCCGATGTCGAATACGATTTAAGACGCCTCTATGATCCGCTTAATCTTCAACTTCAACCGCACTCGGACCGAGGACCCACACGCAAAGATCGCCCCCTTCAGTGCCGGTGGTTCCAGTGATAGCGGTCGCAGTAGCCTCCTCTCAAGTACAACACCCACCGATGATGAATTAATTTGTTCAGAAAAACAACCACGTACAGCGAAAGGACAACTTTTGGACCTCCTTAAGCTAGCCAAAGATAAAACTACCAGCAAAAAGCAAAAATAATCCAGCATCCAAAACATACGATTAGACATACGAGTAGACCAATGTTTAGTTTCCTCCTCTTTTTTAATTTTTTTTTGTATTGTAATTCAAATATATAACACAACAACCTACCAAAAGAAAATAACAAATTCATTTTAAGTGCCCTTTCTTCTGTTAAAAACAAAAACAAAAACAAAAAAAACTTATAAAAGATAGAAAGAAAAAGTTAATAAGAATATTTGAATAGATAAAACCAAATCTCAATCAACGTACCGTAGAAATGTTCGTAAAGAAAATAATATTTCATACACTAGGTTAATGTTTTCCAGTCGAAGAACAACAACTAAACAAACTCAGTCTAATTTTTCATATTGTAGCATTGCAATCTTTTGCAAATAAGCCTTAAGGGCCAACCATAATGGAGAGCTTAAGCCAGCTTAATGAAATGTCACATTACACGCTACTAAAGTTTTGAGATATGGCAATACTGGTATTGGTACGTCAAATCTGACATCAGTATCGTACAAATTGACGTTTTTAATGGTACACGTGCTCAGAAAGTTTTGTCGTACGAGTGCTATTTGCGTTTTCTTTTTAGAGAAACTTGAAAAATTCATCTCAGCCAATACCCACTCAAGTGGGTATGAATACACTTACAATGCCTCAGCACGTGTTAAGTTTTTAGGAAAATTTGACTCTCTCTGTCAAGGAAGATTTGGAAGATTGCTGGCATCCAATATTTATTGGGGAGACTAAATTATTAGTGTAATTGGACTTGTTGTTCTATTCTAGGCAACCACTCATCTTACGTGATTTTGGTTGCCTGAAAAATGAATGTCTTTCGGGAGCGGCTGATATTGAACCCCAACCGTCCAATTTGGAAGCCAATACACTATCACTTGAGCCCAACACTAACAACAGTGTGCCGATCAACATATTTTGACTTTTGGTGATGAGGTACCATCCCGGACCACTGTCTTTCGCTGGTTTTCCAAATTCAATTGTGGTCGTCATTTGCTCCAGGACGTATTTCGTTAAGGTCGTCCAATATCGGTTGGTGCGCCCGAAAACATCGATGCTGTGCGAGAATTGATATTGCAAGATCGTCAGGTGACTTTTCGTAAAGTTGGGGAATGCTTGGGCATTAGCTCCACTGGCATACATTTAATATTGCATGAACTTATGGGCGTCAGAAAAATTTCTTCGTGTTGCATACCGCATAATATGACAATAGTTCAAAAAAAGACTCTTGTCGATAGGTCCAAAATGTTGAAAAAATTCGATTGCGGTGCTATAAAAGACTTCTATAAGACTATGCCAGGCTACGAATCATAGATCTACTCGTATGCATATGAGTTCGAAACTAAACAGCAGTCGACCGTATGGGTCTTTCAAGATGAGCCAAATCCAACAAAAGTACGAAGCAAATGGTCGCCTGTTTCTTCGGAAAAGCCAGAAATGTAGCCACCATGACATTAGAGAAACGTAGAATGGTCAATTTGGAATGATACACCACTATTTACTTGCCAGAAGTCTTTGGAGAAATAAGGAAAAGCAGCCGCTGAACAGGGATCATTCTCCACTAAGTCAATGCTAGCTTTCACAGATCAGCTCAAACAAGCGACTTTTTGAGCCCTCGAAACATCGAATGATAGGTCATCTGCCATTCTGCCCTGATTTGGCACCCGCGGGCTTCGTTTTGTTCCCGGACATCAAAAATAAATTTGCGAGATCAATGTTTTTCGACGCTTGAAGAAGCGGTCGATGCATTTAAAACGCATGTTTTAGAGCTACTTCGTTCGGAGTGGAAAAAGTGTAAACCCATCCAAAAGTATATTGATCTTCATGATAAATATTTGTTTTTACTTGTGTTTCTTAAGATGAAGGCAGGAACCTACAACAACTGCTACGCGATCATCATCTGTAGCAATTAATGCGCCATTCCCGAAAAATCATAAAAATGAATCAACATGTACAAAAATGAGCGATGAGAACAATTCAATTAGTGCAACAGCAATAGCGTTTAAGAATGGCCTAAATGGTGCTACCGTTAATACTTCATCCATTTCATCATTGGCTGGCACATTATCTTTGCCTTTGTCATCGACATCATCATCATCGACACCGACATCGACATCGTCGTCATCTTTATTGGGTAGTGGAGGAGCTGCTATTGTGGCAGCAGTTACTGATAGTAGAATTCACGTTAGTCGAGCTAATCCGAATAGTAATCATCACCATCATAGTACAAGTACAAGTACAAGTATAAACAATGGATCGGGAACAACATCGACGGCATTATGTCAGTGGAATAACTAAAATAAAATCAGAACCAGTGGAAAACAACGATGGCGGAGCAGATTATTCGATGTGTAAAAGTTCAATGACGAATGCAGGAGCAGCTGGTAGTGAAATTGTTGGCAGGATACCAACTTCGTCGTCATCGGCTGCAACAGCTGGAGTGGAGAACACTAGGTTGTTCTTTTTTAAAGGTTGCAATTTTTGAAAGATGGAAAATTTATTCTCGAATTGGCCCGTGCCGAAGAAGGTGAAAAATCCGGTTGGGTATCTGTCCCTAGGAAGCAATTCCGTTGACCATCGGCCGCATCATCGACTGTTACACCCATGTATCCAAAGAATGAAAGTTCAACATCATTAAGTTTTTCGGATGATAACAGTTCTACACAGTCATTGCCATGCTGGAAGCAATCAACGCCTCGTCGTGGTATTTCCAAGGAAATGAGTTTCCATTTTAAGGGAACAAAGCACATTTTAGTCTTACCGAATGGCTTAAAATTAGCTCGAATAAAACGACGAAAGCCATTAGACAATTCCGTGTGTCAAACACCGTTTAGACTTTTAAAGAATGGATGTAGCATAGCTGCGCAGGAGATAAAAAATGAAAGATATTCTCCTGACAATAGTTCAACGACGGCGATGGATGATGAGAAGAGTTCCGATGAATCGAGTACGGAAAAAGATAGTTCAGGAAGGGAACACCAACTCCCGAAACGCAATCAGATACTGTAGATGGCCCATTAAAAGCTGAAACCATCAAAACGAAAGACAATCAATTAACAACAAAAAGCATGAATGGAGAAAAAAAGACTTAAACCACGAGCTAAGCTACTTATGTATATATGAGGGCGGGTCAATAAGTCCGTGACTTTTGGAATAAAACACAGATTTTTTGATAAAAAAATAATTTTATTTTTCAACGTAGTCTCCCTTGAGCTCTATACACTTTGTCCAACGCTTCTCCAATTTTTTTATCCCTTCAAAAAAAAAATGATTTGTCAAGGTCCTCAAAATAGCGAGATGACTTCATCATTGGAGTCAAATCTTTTTCCACCAAGCCATTTGTTCAGGTTTGGGAACAAGAAGTAGTCGCTCGGAGCCAAATCTGGAGAATAGGGTGGATGAGGGAGCAATTCATATCCCAATTCATGGATTTTTGCCATGGCAACTGCACATGTGTGCACCCTTGCATTGTCTTGGTGGAAAAGAACTTTTTTCTGGGCCAAATGAGGTCGGTTTTTTTTCAAATCGTCATTGAATCGGTCCAATAAGTTGGCATAATATTCCCCATTGATTGTTCTTCCCTTTTGAAGGTAGTCAATGTGGATTATCCCGCGTGCATCCTGACAAACCCACCTTGGCCTTCTTTGGCGCCGATTCACCCTCAGAAACCCACTGTTTTGACTGTTGTTTGTTCTCTGGTGTATTGTGATGGATCCATGTTTCGTCCACGGTTACAAAACGGCGCAAAAACTCCTCCATATTGCGATTAAACAACGCCAAACCTTCCTGTGAAGTTGTTACACGATTGCGTTTGTGGTCGACTGTGAGCAAACGCGGCACCCATCTTGCGGAAAGCTTTCTCATGCCCAAGTGATCATTCAAAATTGAAACCACTGAGCCATGCGAGATCCCTACGGCTTCCACAATCTCTCGCACTTTCAATCTTCGGTCGGCCAACACCATATCGTGAATTTTTTCGATTGTTTCGGGTGTAGAGACCTCAACTGGGCGTCCAGGACGTTCTGCATCTTCAGTGCTTGTACGGCCACAATGAAATTCAGTAAACCACTTTTTTACCATTGAAATCGATGGTGCAGAGTCCCATCGTAGTATTGCATGACCATAATGAGATTTTTCTCTGGTTCGTCAAGTTGCATTGACTTAAATGGGCTTAAGAAACGTCTTAATAGAATGGTGCATTCAGTGCGGAAATTTGACTGTTGACACAAAGAATTTTTTTTCTATTCTATTTCATTTAATTTTGTGAGGATACTCGTCCTTTCCATTGCAAGATGCAATGATTTTACCATTTTTAATTTTCTCAATTTATTGTCCATTTTGACAATTTGTCAGACTACTAAGTTTTCTGAAGTTTGACAGAAATTAAATGGGCTTTTGGTTCGGTTTTGACATAAAGTTAAAACGACCGAAGTCTAATTAGGGTCTTTTGTCTTTGAGTTTAACTTAAAAAATAAAAAGAAAAACAAAAAACCTAGTTAAACAACAAGGAATTAAAAAAGTAGGTTTCGTTACCAAAAATTATATAAATCGGCAACATCATCATTGAACGAAATAGACGAAGATTGTGGTGGTTTTATTGAATAGAAAAACCTATGTACTCGCACTTACTGTCTGTCACAGAGCATGTTAATTTCTTGTTCTTTTTGGATAGGATAAGTTTGCAGAATCTTACAGATCGCTCTATTGACGATGACCTCATTGGTAAAGCCAAATAATCCAGGGTCCTATTCTAATAAATTTAGCATTTATGAATATGTGTGTGAATATGCAAATTTGGAAAGCTCCCATATCTCATTTTACCATTGTATTCATATTCAAGTATACAATACCTACGTACACTGTACATATCGTTACTTTGTTCAGCAATTTCTTAAGCCAATCAATGATATCCCGGTATTCGCCTAAGGGCCGCAATCGAAATTTGAAATTCTGATTAAAACACCAAATGCCGAATCAGATCGATTTCTGTTCTTCTGATTCGCGCGCTTTATTCTTTCTCGTCTTGATAGGACACAATGACGGAACTAAGCCGGTATGTCCTTGAAAATACGTACATTTTTGACTTCAGAATATCATACATCGGAATTTTATAAAAAAAAAAAATAAACTCGAAGGGGTTGCGTCAACAGGACATATCAATTGTTGATCTCAAAACTCCTTTCAAGATCTATTGTTTTTTTTTTCTTTTTTATTTGCCTGGCAAAATTACATATATTGCTGCGTATGGGAATGGCGTTCAAATATTGCCACTGATGGACTATTTCTTTTGACATTTGATGATGACTACGACGATGACGATGACGACCCATAATTAACTCGGCTGGAAACCGAAACTTTATTCTCTTTTCCTTGTAATGATGTCAATGGTTCCCTGCTTGTTTTTGCCATCAGTTCTCTATAGACTATCTTAAGTACTGACAATATCCGTAAATTCGTGTTCTTAGCTGTTGTGAGGAGCCAAAGATTTCTGTATTACAACCCGACCTCCTTCTGCCTCCAGTCATTGTTTTGTGTTGTGAGTTTCTCTCTTTCAGAAATATTGTAAATCGTACACGTCCTACATAGCCATAGTCGCATACTCGTACTCGTATAACGATAACAGCCCTTTGTAAATCTTTTCGAAACGTAAAGAAGAAACCGAGAAATGAAAAAAGAAAAGAAGTACAAATGAAAAGTTAAAATGGATCTCAAGTCAACGCATACAGAAGTCATCGAGGAATCCATTCAGGAATTGCAAGCGGAAGTCGCGAAGAGTGGCCGCTCTAAAGAATACAAAGACAAAAGCCCCCTCCGAAATAGTCTAAATGCGGTGTGCGATTTAAAGGACCCTCTCTATAAACGTGAACCATGCCATGGATGGGTCAGAGGGTAGAGCACCGCGTTAACTTATTGTCAGAGGACTAGGCAAGGCAAAACAAACATCTGACAACACCTTGACAGTTAAGCATTTAAATAGAATTCCCAACAATCGACTTTCTCTCTCAGTGAAGTACAATAATTACGAGTGCGAATACACACAGAATACCGTAGGTTCTATGCAGAACCATTGCTCAATGAAATTCAATCCGCATCTATGCAGAATGCAGCGGTGACACGATGCATGTTATTTCTAAGAGGCATAGGTGATGTGCGGCACCACTTTGTCTAGAGGATTTTCCAATTCAAAATAAAGACGCTATAAGATTCACTCGTTGCGTTGGTTGGAGTACCCCAAAAAAAAAAAATAAAAAAATAAAGGCGTAATCGGGGGTAGGTCCTATTGTTGGAAAATGCACTCACTCGTCCGTCGTGGTAGTCATACAGAGTTTGAATCTGGTCGATAGTACCGGAAGCATATTGACGCGTGTCTCGGATCCTCTTGCTGCAATCTAAAAAAAAATCGACAACAAATTCTCGCGGAGTTATCATCTGCTCAAGAGAACCCATATGGATTACGCACTTTCGATTTTAGCAATTCAAAAGAATGGAATGCCTATTTATGAACCTTTTCATATACAGATCGCTATACTCGTAGTGTAGGGGTGAAATGCAATTTTATAAATGCACATACGAGTACACACACGTGTAGTTTACCAACATTGAATTGTTCGTCTAGGCTATTAGGCACTAAGTTCGTGTATCCTAAAACAAAAAAAAAAACATCTACGAGGCTTTGGTGTATCTGTCTATAATTATTATTTTGGAGGCAGCGCTAAATGAGTGGTACATCCATATTTCAGGTGTTGATGTAGCAATTTTAGAGGGTTTTCCAATCGAAGGATTTATTTTGAATAGTCAACAAAGCATTGAAATTGTCTAAATCCACCACAAAAATTTGAGAACAATTAGTTATGTGAAGAACCGGATCGGAGCAAGAAATATTGCTTCTTAAGCCGAAAGCCTAGATTTGTTGATTCCACGTCGATCTGTCGACCTCAGAAATTGGACATATGTATCACAAACAACACTTCAGCGAATGAACTTTGTTCATAAATACAAATTGACTCAATTTACAATTACAATTACAATTATCTTTATTGAGACTTTAAAAATCAATACAATTATTTTTTGTACTTATACGCATTGTAGCCGACTTATACAGTATATGCCTGGCTAAACAGAGTTTAGAAATACAGCTTCGTGAGCTTTTCTATCAATATACAATGTATATACATACATGAATATACATGAATTGATGGATTTACAGGAAATTTTGCCAAACCTAACCAAAACAGAATCCAGTATAAATAAAACTGTTATGAGGAAGAATTTTATCACTCCAAAATTAGTGGCAGCATTAGATCGGTGTCAATTGAGTGTGAGAGATGCTGTGTTTATTATTGAAGCAACTATTGAAGCTCTTTGACATAACACAGACGAATTCCCTATAAGCAAGTCCACTATTCAAAGGGTTCGTACGGAAAAGGGAAAAGAGCGAGCGGAAGCCATAAAGGTTAATTTTCAAAACCAGGTTCCGGATATTGTAACACTCCACTGGGATGGTAAACTTTTGCCGGCTTTAGATTCACGCAAATCTAAGGAAGAACGTCTGCCGATAGTTATAACGTTTGACGATAAAGAACAACTTATCGCTGTACCAAAGTTGGATAACTCTACAGGAAAGGAACAGGCCCAGGTACTTTGGAATGCTATAATTGATTGGAATCTTGAGGATAAAGTGCAGATTTTGTGTTGTGATACGACTGCTTCAAATACTGTTCGAATCAATGGTACTTGTGTACTTCTCGAACAGAAACTAGGCAGGGAAATGATTATTTTTGCTTGCCGCCATCACGTCTACGAATTAGTACTAAAAAGCGTGTTTGAAGCAAAAATCTGCCAAGTTACCACAAGCCCAGACATTCCAATGTTCAAGAAATTTCGAGAGAACTGGAAGAATGTCGATCCCGAGAAAATACAGAGCTATACAGAAAAGCTATCATATTTGAATGTTTCTGAGATCAACAGACTTATCGATTTTTACCAAATTGAATTAACTAAAGAAATTACTAGGGATGATTACAGAGAGTTAATCGAACTTTCAATAATATTTCTTGGCGGCGATGCAGAAAAAAAATTTAAGATCCGGCCTCCAGGTGCCATGCACCAAGCTCGATGGATGGCGAGAGCGATTTACTCATTAAAAATATCGTTACTTGGTGATCAATTAAGAATTTCTAACAAAGATAAAGAAGCTCTGTTAGACGTCTGCCTGTTCATCGTGACAATATACGTTAGGCCTTGGTTGCAATGCATTTTAGCAGTAAAAGCACCTTACCAGGATTTGTGTTTTCTGAAAGCTATAAAATCTTATGAAACAATAGATGAAAGCATCTCGAAAGCAGCATTACAGAAGTTTTGCTTGCATTTGTGGTATTTGACAGACGAAGTGTCTATCTTGTCTCTATTTGATGATGATGTAAGCCAAGAAACGAAAGTCAAAATGGTTGCTAACTTAGCCAAAGAATATCCATCTGCCTATGGTAAATGCTACATTCCATCGAAAGAAGAACTTTGTGGCAGACTTTATGGTAAGTTTGAAAATTAAGTTTGTTTTTTTAACTTTTTTATTTACATAACTAAAAAATTATATCAATAATCCTCCTTTTTTTGTTTTCAGAAAAAAACATCGATGACTTTGTTTCAGTCAAAAGCAAGTCCTTATTTAGTCGATTGAAAATTGATGGTGCTTTTCTCCACGAGTGCCCCTCTTTGTGGCTTAAAAATGCTTCGTACCAACATGCTAAAAGCAAGCTATTAAAACTGAAAGCAGTTAATGACTCTGCTGAAAGAGCAGTCAAGTTGATGCAAGATTTTCACGGCCTGCTAACTGTTCAAGAGGAGCAAAAGCAATTTTTATTTCGTTGCGTACAAGAACATCGACAAAAGTATCCTGACTGTAAAAAACAAACATTAAAAAGAAAATTAATAATAATAATTAACCTACTTTCAACAATTAATATAATAATAAAGTCCAATACCGGATGCCTTATTTCAAAAATAAATGAGTTTTGCTTTTCCCTCCATTGCTCCATACTAATTTTTATGTTTAGATTTTGGCGTTAAGTCGGCACGGGTTATCGTCATCCGATCGCAATAATATTTGATATTTCACTTATCTGGGTCAAATAGAAAAAAAAAAAAGGTATGCGTATCTCTATCTAAAAAAAAAAATTTAACCCTTATAGCCTGGGACACCCTAATATACATATATGTATTATTTGTAACAATAATCGATTTTATGTATGCTTGCTCCCGGCATACTTTAAGCAACTTTTAACAATGACTAGATAAAAGATACATAAAACGAAAACGAAACAAAACAACACAGACTAGTGAATGTGCAATTAATTTAAATATTATTTGATATACCATATACTCGTAGTAGTATGATCTCCTTATGCTCTAGTACAAATTTCAAATTAATCTTCTTAATGAATAATATATAAATGCTTATATAATCAAAAGCTAATTATTAATTTGAAATTAAAGACTTACACAATATAGAACATACGAGTATGTACATACATAGCATATATGTATAGTGCGAGTATATGAGGGTATTTTAATGTTTTTGAGGACAATTATGTTATCCTCTCAAATTAGACTGTGACGCTTTTACATAAAATGGTAACATAAGGCTTCTACCAAGATCTTGTTCAATATGATGGATGGATCTTTCATTAAGGAGATTAAATGGTGAAAGATAGTAATTGTCGTCCAAACCCTCAAATTTGTTTGAGTCCAGCAAAGATTTTATTAGTGCATTTGGATGGAATTCTATGCGTTTAAGTTTTCTTAGGGTAAGGTTAATGAGGTATGTTATAAGAGGTGTTACTTGACAAGTGTTATACAGAAGTTTATTTGGATACCATTTTTTATCGGGTCTTCTATACTTTCCACAACAGAATCTAAGTATTCTTCTCTCAAATTGTTCCAGTTCTTTTGCTACTGTGGGGGAGATTGTAAACCATGCACAGAATCCATATGCTAATATAGGTCTTATAAGCGTTTTGTATACCAGTAACTTTGTGTTTGAGGGCAATGCTTTTGACTGCAATAAAGGCTTTAGCGAAGCGGTAACAGCTTTAGCTTTCGCTAATGTCTTTCTAGCATGTTTGTTAAAAAGAAATCTGTTGTGGAAGTATACACCCAAGTATTTCAATTCTGACCGCAGCGGGATGGAATGGCCATCGATTTGCAAACTCAACGTTTTGCTCTCTTTCACAGCTAAACGATGGCCTTTTACACTAGAATTGCGAAAACAAGTAATGCCACATTTCTCTGTGTTTATTTTAAGTCCCCATTTTTTAAAATAATCTAACAGCAAAGGAAGCTTCTCCTTGATTTTATCGAGAGCATTTTGAGGCCTCGCATCGCTAGCTAATATTAAGGTATCGTCTGCAAAAAAAATTTCACAAGGCTCTCGTTCAGCATTTAAAACACCCTCGTATGGAAAATCATAAAGAAATATGATGAACAGAATCGGACCTAAAATGGACCCCTGTGGAATTCCTGACAACACCGGGAATGGTTCTGAGTACTCAGAATGTATAACTATGGATGAGAAACGGTTTAGTAGGTAGTTGTAAAGTATTCGAATGAGCCATGTGGGAGAGTTTAATCTTATGAGTTTAAAAATCATGCCTTTATGCCAGAGAGAATCGAAGGCTTTCTCAAGGTCAATGTCCAACCCAACTGTACACTTCTTATTCCTTAAGTTTTGGATGATCTTATTACATAACAGAAGTTGCGCGTGTTCTGTCGAGTGCTCCTTCCTGAATCCGAATTGGGTTCTTGGAATCACATTTGCCTCCTCACAGAAAATGTTAACGTGTTCAGCTAATATTTTTTCAAACAATTTTCCTATATTTGAGAGCAAGGATATAGGACGAAACTCCTTGGTTTCCTTAGCAGACTTTTTTTTGCTACTGGCAAAAGTTTGGCTTTTTTCCAAATTGTAGGAAAACATCCGTTATTGATACAGTGATTGAACACAGAAGACAAAATTGAATCCATTGTATGGCAGCATTTTCTTAATATGAAATTAGATATCTCATCTATGCCTGAAGAATGTTTGTTGTTAATGTTGGCCCTTAAAACCTGTATTTTGTCAGGGGTGGTGAAAGGAGGTGCATTGGGGTTGACCGAAAGATGAGATGGCGAAAACGTGGTGATGGGGATATCATTTCGACTAGCACAAAATTCTGTAACAGTGGACAGCACTTCATTAGTCAGATTATTATTGAAATTAGGTATTTTGTCTAAGTAGACAGAGGAATAAAAATCTTTAAAAGTATTGAGCTTAGTCGCAGTATCCACTAGCTCCACGCTATTATGCGTCAGTATGTCGCTTGAGATGTTCGTACCAAAAAATTTTCGCCCAGTTATTCTGTCGATCTCCTTAAAAGCTTGAGGAGAAGGTCTTATTTTCTGTAGTCTTGACTTGAAGGTAGAATTAATATCTAAGTTTATTCTCTTACTAATGATTCTACTGATGCATGAAATTCTTAACGACAACTTGCGATATTCCTGATTTATTCTGTTAAGGTGTCTATGATATATTCTTTTTAGTTTTCTGAGCCAATGGGAACGTATTTTAATTAGTTTCATTGTAAGAGGAGGGATGTTGCTGTACTTAGATTGTTTAGGTGTACATATTACCGAATGAGAATCGATATTTCTTGTCAGCGCTAAATTAATTTCGCCGATGAATGTGTCTATTTCTGCATTCGAAAGGTTCCTGTCTGATGGTATGTCTAGTCGGGAAAGACTATTATGAAGATCTAGTCTGAAGGTTTTCCAGTCAGTGCTTTTAAAGCTTCTGTAAGTGACTGGCGGTAGCAACAGAGGTGTGAAGTTGTCGACTCTTGCCTTAAGGGAAATTCCGTAATGGTCAGATATTGTAGGGAATGTCGAGCACAAATTATTGTTACTTGCGCTATTCAGAAAAGATGACAGTAGGAAAAAGTCTAACACCGAAGATGAACGTGGGAATGTTGGGCTATTAGGCGAAATCAAATCAAGATTTAAGAAGGGGCCGTTGTAAAACCAATCATATATCTTGAATCCATTGCCATTGTGAACGCTATCTCCCCAGGGTTGATGGCGAGCATTGAAGTCCCCCCCAAGAATCATTGCGTCAAAAGTACTTGCTACGGCATATAACCTCTCGAGCTCTCTTAGTAAGCTTCGGCCAGCGTTACTAGGAATATAAATACTTCCTAGAAGCATCCGTAAATGTGTTCCTTCTAGGTTTTTGAAAGTAATTGAGGCTAAGCAAACAGAAAAGATATCACTGTAGAAAGGAACAGGATTGTATTTGAGTTTTTCGTCCAAGATGATTGCAGTTCCCCTGCCGGCGTGATTCCGAATGATGTTAAAACTTTCAAATTTAGGTTTGTGTCTTGCTTGTAGTCTGGTTTCAGACAGGAAACAAATTTGGGGTTTTTTACTTTTTAATATTTTTAAGAGTTCAAATCTACGTTCGTGGGAAATTATTGAATTAAAATTCATCGATATAATATTTAGGTTTGGTGTGTACATTATACTACAATTGAAGCAACAAACTCTAGGTATGTAAACATTTTTTCTTCTTTTGATTGAAGCTGTTGATACTTTGGCCAAAATTGCCTGATTTTTATCAACAGGTCCCTAAATGAAAGGTTAAATAAGTTAATCGATTCACTAAGAAAGTCGCTCAGATTACTTGTCTGTACAAATTGATTGTTTGCCTGTGTGAGTCCTTTTGAGTATTCTTCATTGGATGCCATTTTTGCTACGTCAGCAAAGGAAACGTGTGGCCTTATAAGTTGATTAACGTTCTCATGTACATCTCTTATGTTGGTTACTTTTCTCAGCTTTGCAGTATGAGACAAGGCTTCCCTTCTTTCCTTATATTTTATATATGATGGACAGTTTATATCACTAGCTGCATGCCCTGATTTATTGCAGTTAATGCACTTAAGTTCAGGAACTTCCTGATTTATTTCCCTACATTTTTGGTGCGACTCAATGCAAGACTCAGAATCATGACCTTCTCCACAGAGAAGACAGCGACTACTATAGGCACAACAGTCTCCAGTGTGACCAAATCGTTGGCAGCGGTAGCACCTAATAACCACCCCATTACTTTTCTTTTCCCAGTACACCCTTTGGTGCAATAGAAATCTAATATATATTAAATCCTTGATGGACTTCCCAACCTCTAATTGGATAGCAAATATATTCAATTTAATATTTTGGGCTTTTGTTCTAGCTGTAAAGAACTGGCTTATTTTACAAACCTTCACATTTGGTGCAGATTTCTCCAGAGCTATACGAATGTTGTCAATAGGTGTATTCCCATCAATGCCTTTCAGTAGTATAGAAGCCTTTTTGGTTTCTTTGGGAGAGAAAGAATATGCGCCTATACCAGTCTCGCGAAGTCTATTTATAATTAGCCCATGTACAATCGCACTATTCACATATACCTTAGTCTTATGATAACTTAAATTAACGAACTTATACTGGATATTAGAAATATTACATTCGGCTGCTGCCAATTTAATTAAGTTAGTTAGTAATGTACAATTAGCACCAAAGATATATAAGGGTGGGCAAAATATAATTTTGTTGGATCTATTCGATTCAGTATTTGTTATTGTAGGCCCTGTTTGCCTCTTGGTATAATTTCTTCGAATATCACTCACGTCGTTCACTAGGGAACAGTTGTCCATGTTGACCAGGTCTGCTAGCGGGGAGAAGGGATTGCTATCCAAAGTAGATTTCTGATGACTCATTGCATGTGAACGACCAACGCCGTCTCCATTTATTTTTTTCCTTTTTCCGATATTCGCGTTGTAGGTGCGTGCAGATCGCTTCAGGTTTCCAATAACTGCTGTCCACTCAGTCACATTTGAGTCACTAAGGAGCTGACATTAGGCTGCACGTGTTTGATTTTATCACCAATTGATGCACTTGCAATAGAATTAATTTTATTCTCCAGCGTAGGGGCTGGAGATTTTTTAATCACTTTATCACTTTCCACTTTTATGAGTCTCTGTCTCTTTAAGGAAAATATATGTAAAGTATAACTACTTGCGGTTGAACCGTCGGTATAATGAGCAAAATTGTTTAACTATTGTGTCACACGTCTGTTCACTCCAGAGTCGATTATTCGTCTCCATACAAATTGACTCGAGAATTTAAGCTTGCCAACCATTACCTGAGTCGCAATATTGCCAACTGGGTGTTGGAAATGCACAAAATTAATCCGTAAGTGGATTGTCCTTTCGAACTACGATCAGTGGCTTTTCTTATGGCAAGAACTTGACGGTGGATGGATGGATGTGGCCGATATTTATTTCCAATAAGATGATGCTAGATGCCACACAAGCGACTAAACCATTGCTTGCTGAAAGAATAGCTTCCTGGCCCAGTCATTTCTTGAAATTGTGATCCAAATTGGCTGCGGAGATCGCGCGATTTAACACTGTGCGACTGAGAAAAGGTGTATGAAAATGCTTCCCAGTCAATTGATTCACGCAATGTGCATGAACTGCGCACAGATTATAAAAAAAAAAGAAGGAAAATGTCAACGGGCTCGCCACACTTCACACTAGATCACCGAAATTAAATAGTGTTGGGCACGGTAAGTACCTAGATGGAGGGCCACATGGGAACTCGGTACACCGCGTGCTGTTGACAAAAACGCCACATGGGCATAGTACCCCGGCGTAAAAACCCGGACTTTAAAAATTCATTTGTATCGATTCTTTTAAAAAAGAAAACATCCGCGCTGTTATCAATAAAAAAAGGATGTGAGAATAAAAGAAACTCTTATCGCGGAAACCTAATTCACTTGAGTGCCACACCATATGTTACAATAGCTACATATGTTGGACTTCCTAGACATGAGCATAATAATACTGAAAAATAAACTTTCTATTACATAAGTCTGGTACGCGATGCTCCATTGCTTGTCGAATATAAGGATCTACTGAAATAAAATATGTTTCTAGCGAAGTCTGCAATCGTTGTAGGACGAAGTAGAAATAGGAGCCAAAAAAATAAGCAACAGAAGCACATACATATATGGCAGAGCTACTTAACACCAGCAAAAGGGAAAAATACGGGGCTGTGGTCAATTAAACAGCAGTGATTTGCTACATAAGGTTTATTCTAACTTTTACAGGAGTATGACTTCCAAAAAATAATTATTTTCGTATATGGCAATATTTCATTTGTCACAGAAAATTAAAAGCAATAAAGAGAAATCGAACTGGCACCATCTCCTTAAAAAGGAACATAATCAAAGGTCTATAGTCAGAATTAGGTGTTCCTTAAAAAGCAGTCAAAAGAGGTTCATTCTGAATAGGTTGACGCAAGTTAAAGTTAGGGAAGTTCAACAAGAAAAGTCGGTGGTATTGCAGTGGTTAAAAACTAGGACTTAAAAACTAAAAGAAAAATTAAGGTTTAGCGATATCTAGGACCTATCACTAGGGCTTAAAGCTAGGGATGGTGAAGGAGATCGGAGAATGGAAATTTTGGAGTTTACCTTAAGCAACATACGGGAGATTGGTTCGTTAGAGCCATATGTCGTGCGATGGATTGGTAGGTAAAAGAGACTGTGGAAACGTACATTACGTAGTGTAAAAGAAAATAGAATTGTAAAGAGACGTGCAATCGACGGAGTCTGAAAGCAGTGGGTGAATGAAAAGAATGTCAGCTGCGTCCCTTCGTTCCTCAAGGATATTCAGGTTAATGAGCTTGAGACCATCTCGATAGGAAAGTAAGGATGGAGGATCGTTCCAAGGTAGACCTCGAAGAGCAAATCGAAGAAAACGATGGTGGATGCTCTCAATACGGGATGTACTCGAAAAGAGGGCGAACGTATGATCTGGTCACGTATGGTGGTCTTTCGACCATCTTTTAACGAAGCCAAGTGATGAGTTTCCTTTAGAAATTATCTCATCAATATGCGAGCGGAAATTAAGCTGCCTGTCGCATAATATGCCAATGTCGCGGATAGATTCAACAAGGGATATAGGTTGGCCGTGGAGAAGGTAAATTCGTTGAGGAGACTTCTTGCACTTACGTGAGAAGGTAATCGATTGACATTTGAAGACATTGAGTTCCAAGCAGTTCTTGATGCACCAGGTGGAAAAACTAAACTATTTAGACCTATTTGAAGGAGGCTGGAGTCATATTGTGAGGAAATGGGTTTACAAAATTTGGTATCGTCAGCAAAGAGAGAAAGTGCTGAGTGTTGAATGAGCATTTGAAGGTCGTTAATAGTTAGGATGAAGAGGAGTGGACCTAGGTAAAGGGGCCGATAGGGCAGTCCTGAATAGGACACTATAAAAGCGATTATCCAGGTAAGAAGATATCTATTTAGGACGGACAGAACGTCTCTTGTGTTTAACGTAAGTACCTGGCATGTGAGCTTAAACCCACGGGATGCCCATACATCCATAGGAGCAAGGATAAGCCTTGCCATCGCTCACCGTCAATCCACTGTTTCAGATACCAATTCGGAACTGTGTTGCCGGCAATCTTACCACCCTTGGTAAGAGTCAAGGCCGACCTAAAACCTCTTACTGCTCTTAGATTCGCAGCACCCACTACTTATTGCAACTCTACATTGGGCCGAAACCCTTCCCGCAATTTTAGGTTTAAACCACAGCCACCATGACGCTCCCACAAGGGGGCCCCCTCTAACAAGTCAGGCACGGACCGAGATCCGGGGAGCTCCTGACTCCCATGGTACCGTGATTTAAGTCCTGGTAGGGACTACCGGTGGTCCAGCCGCCAAGAAGACCTATGACCGGCAACTTGGGAAGATGTTTACGATAACACCAGTACTTTGCTCTGCCCTCGTTCATTGTTAGACAACGTCATTAAAGGGCGAAGACTTGATAATTGGGCGGAACCCGCCCAGGACGGACAATTTGAACAGGATTACTTTGTGAGATATCTTGTCAAAAGCCTTACTGAAATCAGTTGTTATAACTAGGTTTAACTAAGAGATGGAGCCAGCGAAAAGTATGCAGCGTATGTAGTCTAACATGTAACTACAAACACACACAAGTTGATAATGACGAGTTTTGCTCATGAAAAAGAACATTTACGGGACTCCATTGCTTTTCCTATTTAATCAAAAGAAAAGGCTGTCGAAAGGCATGGTTTTCTGGTAGAAACATATGGGGAACACGCTCCATCAATTAGAACATGTGAGACCTGGTTTCGATAATTTAAAAGTTGTGATTTCAATGTAAAAGACAGTGAGCGCTCTGGTAGGCTACAAGAATGCGAAGACGAGCAATTGAAGGAGTTATTGGATGATGACCAACTCAAACTCAACGGCAATTAGCAGAGGCATTACATGTGACACAAGAAACAATCAGCAGACGTTTACGAGCCATGGGGAAGATCAATAAACTCGGTAAATGGGTCCCACATGATTTGAATGAACGTCAAATGGAAAATCGCAGTCACTTGTGAAATGCTTCAACGCCACGAAAGGAAATCATTTTTACACTGAATTGTGACGGGTGATGAAAAATGGATTTTAATCGTCCTTCAACACTAAGGCCAAATCGCTTCGGCAAGAAGACCATGCTCTGTGTCTGGTGGGACCAAAGCGGAATTGTGTACTTATGAACTCCTGAAGCGCAGCGAAACCGTTAATACACAACGCTATCGCCAACAAATGATTAATTCAAATCACGCATTAATCGAAAGACGAACGGAATGGGCCAGAAGACATGGCAAAGTCATTTTGTTACACGACAGCGCGCCGTTTCACACAGAAAAACTAGTGAAAGACACCTTGAAACCGCTTAGATGAGACATCCTTCTGCACCCGTCGTACTCTCCAGTTTTGGCGCCATCTGACTATCACCTTTTCGCATCAATGGAGCACGCGCTCGCCGAGCAGCACTTCAGCGATTCCGAGGAAGTTGGAAAATGGCTCGACGAATGGTTTGCCGCAAAGGACAAGCAGTTTTTCTGGTATGCTATTCATAAATTAACCGAAAGATGGGCAAACTGTGTAGAAGCCGGTGCCGGTTAATTAAGTTTACTGATCGCCAATATTAAATTGAATTAAAAATAAAAAGAATTTGCATGGACATATCTAGACTGGACCATTGCCCAAATTGAGGTATATTCTCTCGACATATGAGTCTAAAATATATATATTTTGCCCGGACGGGATCAGGAAATATTTCAGAAAATTGACTTACTTCCAATCCGATCCTCAATACAGTCTTCTATTATTCATATTCTGGATTAGAAAATGTGTTGCTGTCATATCGAGATTAAGAAATCTATCTATGGCGGGCGTATATCCAACAAAAACATATGGCAAAGATGACAAAGCTTTGAGCTTTGAGCCACATAGCCCAAGAATATCAAAGGGAACTGCTGCACAAGAAAGTGTGGTAAGCAATACCCCAGAAAAGGTTCTAAAACAAACGAATAGATTCAGTTCCACTCCGGTGTAAAGAGTAAATAAAATAATTTGAACCAAGTCACTTTAGAGAAATTGTCAAAAATATTAAAGGTTGTGCTAGTATTATCCATATACTCACAGACAGTTAAACAGACTTCAAAGTATTTAGTTGTTGCTTCAACTCTCCTCAGGACTTATCAGAATTAAACAAAGTCAAACTCTGGCCTTTGTATGGAAGGCGATGAAGTCGCACAACACATACTATGGGTATGCTTGACTCTATGCACCATAGCGAGACATTACTTTCTCCTCAAGTTCATTAAGAAAGTTGAGGCCGAAACATAAGTCCATATAAAGAGTTTTAGTTTCGAACCCCATTAACTGAGAGGAATATCTGAACTCATCTGAGAGGACCTACGAGTATGACACAAATAGTTTTGGTAATCCTGGTCATGAAATATTTTAAATACTTAAGCACTTCGCTGTCACTGTAAAGCGTATTTCCATTTGCACTTTTTACCTTTCTGATGTGAGGACAGTACGACAGTTCTGATCTATGAAATGAATTTCATGTTGCCAAGAGTCAGTTTGAAGTTTTCAAATACTAAAAACTTGATTTCATAACATTACTTATCACCTTTTTATTGTCTCAAACATAATACTAAAAACAAAACTTACAGCAACACATCGCATTGCACATGCCAAGTGTGTTTCTGCTCTAATAAAATGCAAACAAGCGTAACTACAAGACATCATATAGATGAAACAGATGTGGTAGCAGTTTTAATTCATAACCACGGGTTTTATTTGTTTTTACCCCGAACCGAGTGATTGATTGACTTTCTAATAAACTGGCATACTCGTAAAACAGCTTGATACCGTGATCAACAAAACAGATATACATATGTTTATCACAGAGTTTCATATGTCCTCATATGTCCTCAAACTACGCAGATTATTGCTTAAAAAGGAGCTTGCAAATCTAAAAGTCTGCCTATACTTGTATAAAACCACCGACAATGTTAACTTTTAATTGAAATACACATTTTTATAAAACTGCATCATGATTTCTCGCAAAAAAATTGCTATAAAAAAATACCACAAAAAATATTGTCATTAGTTCAAAAAAAGAAGTAGAAAAAGACAATCAACCATAAATCACTGGTAAGGAGCATCACTTCAAAAAAAAAAAAAATCAAAAAAATCAAAAAAATCAATTAAATATCATATCCTTCTCTCCCTGGCTACACAAAACACACAGAATTCATATTCTTCTACTTTTTTTCTTTCCAAAAAAGGGTTAATCACAATTAAAATGAATTGAACTCACGGCACTCAGGTAGATTAATCCATCAGCAATAAATACAAAAACCAGAAGACAAGACAACCGATAGCCCCTAGCGTGAGAATTTTTCACAATTGAGTCACTCTTACCGACAAAGATGGCAAATTTGTTTCAGATTTTTCCGAAAATACACACATTCAAGTATCCGTTCCGTATCCTGTGGAGCTTCTGTTAACCAACGGCGCAGCTATCAAAATTTTTAGGTATTGACCGTCGGCGACTAAGAAATTCCATACGTCTGCGATGAGCGTGCGTTTAAACAAACAATGTCATCACTGAACTTGTGCTATCCATTCAAGACATTTTGACAGCAAATCCAAATCAAAAAAAAAGAATAGAGTAATCGAAATCCACACAATTGGAGAAGAAAGTATGTGAGTGGAGTATGTCAAATTTGAAGGAACATACATATCAAGACCTGCTACTATCTTCAGTTTTGAGACAATGATAACGATTCACAAGGTACAATAAACGTCGAATAGGTACTTGTCTACTTTACATCGTAGGTTAGGGATAGTTAGTTAAAGATTTTGGATTTGAGGAACTATCTTGAAGGGGATGGAGGTTTGAAGAAAATTATCTGAAGACAAATGACTGTGAAACAGAGACATTGGCATGGTATTCCACATTCGTTTTGTTTAAGTAAATGCAAACTGGCAAGGTCGACCATGAGTAGATAGGGGAACAATGTAATAGATAGAAGGCAAAAAGTAAAATTATAAACGGATTCTTCAGTAAGCCTGGTGCTTCGAAAAAAACAACGGCGTGCCTCAAGGTTCAGTTCTTGCACCTCTTTTATTCCTGATTTATATCAACTCAATTTTTAAGCTGGAATTAAATGGTTTCTCGACTACGTTGATTCATGATATAACCTTCACGTACACATTTCAAAACCATTTTGAATGAGTAGCGAAAATTGGAGAAGTCTTAGAAAAATTGGACTAAAGGTGCTGATAGAAGTGATCGTACTGGTGGTGGAGTAGCAATTTATGTTAGAAATGGTTTGTTTTGTAATCGAAAATGTTGGTCGTCGAAAGGATCAGCTATTCAGTATTATTTTGTACACATTATACCCGGTGATAGGAGTATTTGTTTAGGGGTGGTGTATAGGCCAAATCGAAATATTGATTTGACGCCTATTTATGAAATAGTGTCAACCTGCTCAACTAATGTAATTATTTGTGGCGACTTCAATAGTAACTTATTGGATGAAGATCTCTTAACCCAAAATATGCAATCATTTGACCAACAACCAGTCAATAGTCAAGTTCCTACCCATTTCACCAGTTCCTCCAGTACCCTTTTAGATGTGTTTTTTGTAAATAATACTGACAAGGTATTGCTCTATGACCAAATTTCTGCACCAGCCTTTTCGAAGCATGATTTAATGTTTCTTACGTATGACTTTAATATTGGGGATATTGTCGGCACAGCAAGTTATACGTACAGGGATTTCAAAAATATTGACCGACTTTCTCTTGGACAGCATATTAATTGTATTCCTTGGAGCCTTGTTTATTCTATGCCCTCACCAGATGATCAAGTCGATTTCATAAATAGAAACGTAAATCTTCTTTTTGATACGTACGTTCCTATCAAAACAGGAACTGTTAGAGAAAGAACTAAAGTATGGTTTACAAATGAGATTCGAGCGCTGGTGAAGGAACGCGATCTGGCGTATCGACGGTGGAAACGTTTTCGGGTGGAAGAGCTTCATCAAGTCTATAAGAACTTGCGAAATAGTGTCGTCCGTGAAATAAGAATTGCTAAGACGCAATTTTATTCAAACCGCTTCAGCTCCTCTTTAAACAGTCGGAAAATATGGAATAGTATTCGCGAATTAGGAGTTGGTAAACAAAAGTTAACTTGCTCTAACAATATTGATCGCAATGACCTAAACCGCAAGTTCTTGTCAAATCCACTTACAAGTACCTCAGTTGCAAATTGTTTATTTAATGGTGCCGTCTCTCCAGCTCCAACGTCATTTACTTTTAATAGGGTCGATGATACTGATATAGTAGAAAGCTTTTTGTCGGTCAAGTCACATGCTATAGGAGTTGATGAGATGCATCCAGTTTTTGTTAAGGCCGTTTTAATGACTGGTATTTTTCCGAAACGATGGAAATTGGCAAAAATAATTCCGATCCCTAAAAACTCAATCGGTGATGAATTTAGACCCGTTGCAATCCTGCCTTTTCTTTCCAAAATATGTGAAAGGATCATGCATAAACAACTAAATGAGTTTCTCATTCATAATAATTTGCTGCTTCCAGTTCAGTCAGGCTTCCGAGCTAAACATAGTTGTACAACAGCCCTGTTAAATGTAGTTGAAGATATTAGGGATAGACTGCATAATGATTATATTACGTTTTTAGTATTATTAGACTTCTCTAAGGCTTTTGATATGTTAGATCACTCTATTCTGATCAAGAAATTAAGACACTACTTTTCCGTTTCTCCTTGTGCAATTAAGCTAATCTCATCTTATCTAAGTGAAAGAAAGCAGGCTGCGTTATTAGAGGGCGTTCTATCTGATTTTCTTCCCTTAACTAAAGGTGTACCCCAAGGGTCGATTTTAGGGCCTCTCTTATTTTCAGTTTACATAAATGACATAGCTACCGTGATATTGAACTCATCGAAACACATCTATTCTGATGATATTCAGATTTATCGAAGTTGTCCGTTAGGCCTCATTGAGGATTGTGCTAATGATTTAAATGAAGAGCTTCAACGAATTTCAGATTGGTCATTAAAATGTGGCTTAGTAATCAATCCAGGGAAATCTAAATGTTTGATTATTTCTAAAACTAAATTAGATTTGTCATATTTTCCATATATAATGTAGAATGATTCAAATATTGAATTCGTTGATTCTTCAAAAAATCTAGGTGTAGTCTTCAATAGAACACTAACATGGAACAACCATATAAATTCTATAGTAGGTAAGACATATGGTGTTCTTCGAACTCTAAGGTTACACCATTCAAAACAAGACTGCTTCTTGCTAAGGCTTTAGTTATTCCCATACTTATTTATGGATGCGAAATTTTTTATAATTGCGACGCCGAGAGCAAAAGGAAGCTGCAAGTAGCATTCAATACCACAATTAGATATGTTTATTGTCTCAGAAGATATGACCACGTTTCACATCTTGCTAAAATCTTAGTGAACATGTCATTCGAAAACTATATTAAATTTCGCACGCTCATTCTTCTTTTCAGCATTCTTAAATGTAGGCAACCAACATACCTTTACGAAAAAATCCAGTTTCCGGCATCCAACAGATCTGCTTGTTTACTGCTTCCGCGATTTGCATGTCTAACATCTGAGAGACAGTTCTTTATTGCTGCTATCCGTCTATGGAATTCACTCCCACGCAACTTACGAGAGTTAGATAGCGCACGACGGTTTAAAAGCGAACTTCAACACTTTCTTAAACAGAACAACTAACTTTTCTTACAGCGCATTTTTGGAGGAAAACTAGCTGCTGATGTTTGGTGCGATAGGCACCACCCCAGCACCCAATGCCATACTGCAATTTCGAGTGAAATAGACCGTAGTAAACCATTTTCAATGTATTGATAGAAAAGAAATTCTTGAGACGATATAAACAACGAATAGATGATAGCAAGCACTGTCTTAAATTGGTAATGTGTTTGAACCAACTCATATTTTGGTCAATAATAACTCCTAGGTATTTATAGTCCACAACACTCTCAATTTTAAAACAATCTCCACTACAGGCAACTTCGGAATTGTAGTGTATAAACCTTTGCTCAGACAACGTGTCATTAATTAACGAAAACCTAGCGCAATCAGGTGCATGAAATATCACATCCAGGTCAGGCTATACTTGCTAAAGTACATTAACCTAGTTTTATTGCTAATCACTAATTTATGTGTAGCAAACCAACACCTCAATAAGTGGACATCATTGTTTATGTTTGCAATTAAATTCAATGGGCTGGCCGAGGTGTAAGCAATTCCAAGGTCATCTGCAAATGCTATGATTTTACCCTCAAACGGTTGCGCAAATAAAGAATTAACATAAACTAAAAACAGTATTGGGCCAAGCACAGATCCTTGAGGCACACCTAGATTAGTTACACTGGAATTGCTTACACAGTTTCCAATTTTGACTATTTGAGTTCTATCCTTTAAATAGGACTCAAACCATTTAAACATGAAACTGCGAAAACCCACTTTAAAAAGTTTGTCTAGGAGGATGCTGTGGTTTACCATGTCGAAAACTATTTTAATATCAACAAAAATCCCGGCACAACTCTTTTTCTGATCCAGCCCCTCGAGAATCAGTAGAATGACCTGCTCTAAATCCATACTGCATTGGGCTAAGGAATTTAATTCTGTTAAGGTATGACAAAATACGTACCTTAATTGTTGTCTCAAATACTTTAGAGATAGAAGATAATAATGATATGGGCCTATAATTCGCTTTGTCACTCCTATCGCCTTTTTTGAATAAAGGTATCACTATTGCACATTTTAATTGAGCGGGGAATATCCCAGAAATGATAGATGAGCTAAAATATGTACAATATTTAACGCAGTTCTTTTTAGCACTAAATTGGATATTTCATCGCTGCCAGCAGGAACCCGTATTCCTTAAGGAGTTTATTATTTTGAGAAGTTCACAGCCCGATATTGCCTCAAAAAAGAAGCTATTTCTGACGAAATTCTCCAGAAGAGGACAAGTAACACGGAGAAGATGACTGACCAACTGTGGCAAAATAAGAACTAAATACTCGTACATTAGCTACGGCTGTAGGATCCGAAATAGTTGAACTTCCGCTTTTTAACGTGATCGATTTACGAGTACATGTATCAAGAGTATTACGACCGGTAATGTCATTAATTACTTGCCATTCTTTATTCCGATTTCCGTTCGCCATCCTTATCCTGTTCTGAAAGTAGATATCACGGCAACTGCGAATTTCTCTATTAACTTGTTTGCCTATACGAACGAGACGAGTTTTTACATTTGAATTTAGTGAATTTTTAGCACATTTCTTTTGAAGTTTGTGCCTCAGCCTTATTTTCTTGAGTAGCCGAGTAATTGATCCAAGGTTTAAGTCTAGTATTCGATTTTTTGTGCACAACAGTAAAGCTAGAAGAACTAATATGTTTTTGGAATTTTCTTAGAAATGCGTCATATGCTAAAGAAGCATTGTCTATACTATAAACTTCAGCCCAATCTTCAAAACGCAGTTTATTATTCAAATCACGGAAATCGATTTTAGGCACTTTTAGACGAGAAGTACCTTTTTTTTTTTTGATTGAGATTCCTTCAAGAAGAAGGTTGGTTATGCCAAGATCAAGGTTAACACCAAAAACATTATTAGAAGGAATAAAATTAAATCGACCAAATACATGGTCGAGACATGTGCCCGAAGATGGTCTAGTGATACCATTTATAAAAGAAATGAGTCCATGCTTTGCAATCATTGCAAGGTAAAAATCTGAAAAAGGGTTTGGAACTAAAATATCTAAGTTACTCGTAAAATCACCTAGAATAACTTGATTACCCGCTCGTTGAATGCGCAGAAAATCAGAAAGTTCATCAATAAATAAGTTCACAGGTTGAGAAGTCTATACACACAGAAAAAATTTATATTATAATTAAATATGGAGCAAGAACCTTGTATGATGTCTACACTTAAAAGTTTAATATAAAGGGTCCGCCATCTAACATTTTTTTTTTTCAACTAGTCCTTATTTCGTGAATAGTAACACTTAGCTCATGTCTGATTTGACAGATAATTAAGTTTATCGTTCCGCTGAACGAATATGGTTGTGTATACGCTTGGACAATGCTGGAAAATATTGCGACATTACTTTGAAAATCATGGTAATGTTGCAGAATGTGTACGAAAATTGCGTACGGATAAATCATCGATAAACCAAAGCGTGAAAAGCCAAAAACAGTGCGTACACTCGAGAATATTGTTGCTGTGGCAGAAAGTGTGCGTGAAGCGCCATCAACATCAATTCACCGTCGTTCTCAACAATTGAACATTTCGGAGACATCATTGAGACGAATTTTGCATAAAGACCTTGGTATGACGCCATACAAAGTCCAATTGGTTCAGGAGATGAAGCTAACTGACCATCCAATGCGTTTTCGCTTCGCTAAGTGGGCCTGCGATCGACTTAGAGAAGATGCCGATTTTGCCAAAAAAATCATCTTTTCAGATGAAGCTCATTTTGATCTTGGCGGGTATGTAAACACAGAAAACCCGCACGCATACATTGAAAAGCCGATACACCCAAAACGAGTCACTGTTTGGTGCGGATTTTGGTCCAGAGGCATAATTGGGCCATTTTTCTTCGAAAATGAGCAAGGAGTGGCCGTTACAGTCAATGGCGATCGTTATCGGGCCATGTTGAACGAATTTTTGTTCAGAAAAATTGAAGAGGAGGATATTGGCAACATTTGGTTTCAACAGGACGGCTCTACGTGCCACACAGCCGAAGCTACATTCGATGTTTTGCGCCCTGTTTTTGAATATCGCATTATCAGCCGCAGAGCTGATGTCGTTTGGCCACTTCGGCGCTGCGATTTGACACCGTTGGACTATTATTTGTAGGGTGCCGTAAAAGATAAGTGTTACGCCGACAAGCCAGAGACAATTGACGCTTTAAAGGACAATATTCGTGAAGCCATTGGTGAAATACAGCTGCATACAATCGATAATAAGCTTAAAAATTGGACCGATCGTGTAGGCTACTGCATGGCCAGCCGAGGCAGCCGTTTGAATGAAATTATTTTCCATTATTAACCGGAAGGATAAAACTAATTATCTGTTAAATCAGACATGAGCTAAGTGTTACCATTCATGAAATAAGTATTAGTTTAAAAAATAAACGTTAGATGGCGGACCCTTTATATAGGGTAATATTAATTTAATAAAAGTTGGGTGGATGTTGTCGACACCAACAGCGTTAGATTTAATTTTTAGCACAGCTCTAGCAACGTCGATTTGTTCCACTCGGCCAAATTCAAATACCCAGCGTATGGCGTTTGGGTATTGTTTCCATTTGGGTGCAATATCGCTTGAACTTTTGCGAATTCTTTGTTTAGTTCGTTAGGATAGACCTTGTCTACCATGGACTTCAAGTTACTACCTACACCTAATTCTCGTAAGTTTGTCCAAAGTGTTTTGGTTGGAAGTTTATGACCGACTTCTTTAATCTTTGAGTTAACTATGTTACGTAACAACCGATAACTGTCATAGTATTCGGGAATCCGAAATCATTTCCATTTTTTGAATTCAGCATCACGCTTGTTTCTTAGCTCAAACATTTCAGAGGTAAACCACTTGATGTTACTATATTTGACAGCTTTCCTTTTTAGAGGAACGTGTTTATCGAGGAGCTGTTAAACTACGTAATGGAGAAATTCAACTTGGGTACGTTATGCCAATCAAGGCAAAGAAGGTCTTGTTCAAGTTGCTCCACATTTAAATTTGTAAAGTCCCTGAATGTATAAACCGATTGTTTGTTGCTGGTGACTAGATAAAAAGTGGCAAAAATGTTTAGAAAAAACAGGAGCAGAAACCTGGGTAAAGTAAAACACTTCCTGACAGTCACTCGTAATAAAGATGTCCAAGAGTGTGCTGTTGGAACCAGTAAAGTGCGTTGGAATGGTCGAATTTACAACATCAAGACCAAGCATTTTAATGGAATCAATAAAAAGTGACGATCTCATATGTTCAAGAATATTAGAATTAAAATCACCACACACAATAGTTCGCAAGTATAACGATGAATAATTTTCTAAAAAGTCAAAGAGGAATGACTGGTCAATATTATTGCAGGATCTATAAACGTCCTCAGTGAATGTCGATGAACTCATTAGAAAACCAAACATTGGTCCTGGTACCTGCTGTATATAGCAGACCATAAATTACGCTGATGAAACCAATTCTAAAAACTCGCTTGACTCTGTGGTGAATGATGGTCGAGAATGGAGTTGCTATTTTGAGCTTGTACAGCATGCATCTTAATTAAAGAAAAATTGAAACCACACCCTCATCGAAAACGGAGACCACCGGAAGTCTCATTACAAAAGCACAAAGCTGAGAACATAATTAACTAGAATTGATAATGCGCTCACTAAATGATTCCAATATTGCCATTCAACTTAAGATTTATTATATGAAGTAAGGATTCGTTATCGGACGTTCTTCCTCTACGATTGTCGTGTATAACAACCCTTTAAGATTAGTGGCATTTTTCAGTCGCAATATACTGCAGGACAACTCTATTTGCACTTTTGCAGTCTTGATGTTTGAGCACGATGGCTGCTTCTTAAAGGATGTCAGTGCGATTTGTTCGTAACCTTTATCGAATTCGAGCACATTTATCCATTTATTAAGAGTTTCACTTTCGGAAAGAAAATTAATTTGCCTGTTTGCCATAAATCAACTTAAAAATCAGTGAGGTTGTCCTTCATTGAAAGTATTGAGGACGTGTATATTGACAGATTCTATACTTTGTGAAAATCAGTTCAACATAACTAAACACCTTGACATTCACACCAAAAGTTTTGTAATACTTACATGTGAGCTGGGCTCTAGCTCTAAAGTATAGTGTCACCCTTAAGTTTCGGGTGGTCAATAAAATTCCATGAAATAGTAAGGTAGGACCCAACATCGAGTGTCAAAACTCAGAGGAGAAGCAAGAATACATTATTTGGATAATGTCTTGTATCGCCCCTGCTTCATTGGATTGCCATCCGCGAATTTTGCGACAGTAGACACAACTTTTTTAAAACATTTCAACGTTCTATATGTTTTTATATTTTTATTTATTTATTTAGGTTAGGTTACAGTGTTGGAAAAAATAATAGAAACAAAGGATTATGCCATTTCGCATTAGTGACTCCTTAGAGAAAGACGGTTATTTTTATTGGAAATAGTCGAAATACGTTTCATCTTTTGTTAAAGAGTTACTAGAAATAAAAAATAAGTTGTCAAATCGAACAAACTGCACTGATTCTGAAAGAAATGCAATTGAAAATTTAAAAAATGACGGCTGTACAATGGACAGAATAGCGCCTATAATGAAGTGTTCTAAAAAAGGTATTTACTGCCCTGCATCTTGATTCCAAAGATGAAACGAGAGGCAGGAAATGAAAAACAACATCTCGGTTCGACCATGTTCTTGTGAGTCATTGTAAGTCTAACTCGTCTTCTTCTTCGGAGCAACTTAAAAATGAGTTGAAGGCAGGTTAAGTGAAGCAGGTTTAATGGCAAGGAGCCCAAGAAGAGTTCCTTTTCTAAGTAAGAAAAATATACAATAGAGGTTAAATTTTTGCCTACAGACACCTCTACCTTGAAAACTGGAACAATGTCTAGTGGTCGGATAAAAAAAAGATCAATTTGTTTGGATCTGATGGAAAAATATACGTGAGATGACCAAAAAACTCCGAATTCGACCCAAAATACACAAAGAAGACAGTAAATCACGGTGGAGGTAACCTTATGATTTGGGACTGCTTCTCATCATCTGGTGTTGGTCCACTTTTCTGGATAAAGGACAAAATGTGTGCTGTGGACTATGTTAACATCCTGAATACGGTAATGCTACCATATGCCGAAGAGGATATGCCGCTAAAATGGGAGTTTATGCAGGATAATGATCTCATGCATTCCTCAAAACTGTCAAAGCAATGGTTCCAAACAAATAAAATTGCTGTTATGGAATGGCCTTCACAATCCCCTGATCTAAATCCGATAGAACATTCCTGGGGCGTTCTAAAACGCAAGATCGCTGAATGTAAAGAATTGTGGTCCAAAATACAGGAAGCATGGTCCTCTATTTATTACATGAAAAAAAGTAACAATTTTAATTTTGTTTCTATTATTTTTTCCAGGCTAAAATCGTCAAAAAAACTGAAACTGATTTTTTTATTTTGGCTATTCATTAAAAATATTTATATTCGTTCATATTATCATAATCTAAGGAACGAGCTAATATATATTTAATTTACGTTTGCCTTCACGTTTTCATTATTTTTACATTAAGAAGTGCAAAAGGAGTTTGTTTCTATTATTTTTTCCAACGCTGTAGGTTAGGTTAAATAGGGGTGTGATGGATATCACACAGACACCAGGCACCAAAAGGGCCTGTCGCGATCCCTGTTGAACCGTTTGAATTTTTCTTACATAGGCAAAAACCAAAACAGTGAAACACTAAATTTTCTTGCAAAAGCCAAGAAGGCCTTTGAAGTTCGTGCCTTCTGTTTGAAAATGTATTTCCTTAAAAATTTTCTTCGACTGCGCGATATTGCCTCGCATTCACACAATATGTGTGTTATGTCCTCAACAGCTTGCAGATCACCGCAGAATCTGTAAATATCTGACAATTTGAGTCTCTTTGCGTTTTGCCGCAGGAGAGAGTGTTCTGTCAGGATTCCTATTACTGTCCTAAGCTTATCCCTGTTTAATTTTATTAACTTCCTATACAACATTTGATATTTCAATACACATTTAAAAGAAGAAATAAAATAGCTGACATTTTATAATTTAAGACCAATCATTAATTTATAATACAAACTCGTATATAAAAAAAATAAAAAATTTGATCGAGAGAAACTAATAATTAATAATACATTGCTAGGACATTTTTAACGCAAGATTCTCAATAAATATTCGATATTTCCATGATCGATGGTACATAAATAAGCAGTCTTTGTGAATGCGTTATACCATAGTTACACATGTAAAGGGTTTTCCAATAAGGACTTGACAACTTTTTTTTAAATAAAACGCAAACCATTTGAGATATTTCAAAAACTTTATTATCGGCTTGAAGTACAATCAAAACATTTATGAATGGAACTCGACTTCGTTCATATGGCCACCGTGGGCAAGTTTGCAGCGGTCGATTCGTTGGACCCAATTTTTAACGACTCGGCCACATATTTCGGCCGAAAGGGCCGCTATTTCGCCATCAATGTTGGCTCTTAGCTCTTCCAACGTCGTCGGCGTGTTGGCATAAACCAATTACTTAACGTAGCCCCACGAACGAGGCGGCCAATCGACTGGCCCATTTCTTGAGATAACACGCTCACCATACTTTCTCTTCAATAAATCGATTGTAGCGTGTGCTGTGTGGTTTGTGGCATCATCAATTCGGGTCAAAAATAATCGGTGATCATGGCGCTATAAGGCTGACCATTCACAATAACGTGACGATCGTTATCGTCGACGAAAAAATATGGCCCAATAACGCCGCCGGCATGCAAACCGCACCAAACAGTTATTTTTTGTGGATGAAGTGGTGATTCATGAAGTACATGTGCATTTTCACCCGACCAATAACGCATATATTGCTTATTGACGAACCCATTGAGCAAAAAATGAGCTTCGTCACTGAAGATGATTTTGCGATGAAATTCATCATCTTGGCGCATCTTCTCCAGAACCCAATCGGAGTACGTACGTCGCTTCAAATGGTCCATCGGCTTCAATTCTTGAAGCCTTACCAAGATCCTTACGTAAAATACGCCATAATGTGGTCTGTGCGATGCCGAATTCTTGAGAACGCCATGAAGTTGACTGATTTGGATCGTTTGCTACGGACGCCTGAACGGCAGCGATATTTTCGACACTTCGACCAACCCGTTGTCCCACTGACACGGCAATATCACACAACGAATATGTAGACTCAATTTTTTGCACTAAACTTGTTATTGCCTGTCTACTAGGGCGAGAATTACGACCGAAATTTGGAGTCAACGCTCTTAAAGTTGCAGTCACCGACTCCGAATTTCGGTAGAAAATTTTTATAATTTGCAGACGTTGCTCGCTCGTGTACTTTACCATGATGAAAATGTTGAGTTTACTGAAAAAATTGACAATTGACAGTTAGCTTAGCTAACCACTGTGACAATCTATTACGCAGCATGGCTCGTCCGCTTATTGATGGAAATATTGAAAGTTGGTTGCTGGAGAACATACCTTCTGGTGATGAGAGCAGCTGTAGCGGGAATCAGATGAAGAACTAGGAGATGATCAGCCAATTGGCATGGTATTAGGTGACGCATTAGAAGAAGTCGAACAAATTGGTTCTGGAGATTTTGACGCCAATGAATGTTTTGCCTTTGTCCAGTTTCATTTCCACAAAGGGAAATTCTTACTCCGAAGTTGGTAGCTGCCGTATATGTACCACACACGTTAGAGTTAGAAAGTGTGGGCATACCAGAACACATACTTGAATTGGAAAACATAGCTCCTCTGCTATTATTTCGGATGCTTTGGTCAGATGAGCTGCACGAAATATTAAGCTTTCAAAGTAACATTTATGCTCCGTCCAGTTGGGAAAAGCTATCACTCCTACTACACCTAAAGAAATGGATGTGTTGGTTGCTTTGAACCTGGTGATGTGTATAGAAAAAACTACTCAGTTACAAAGATTATTAGTCTTCTGCTCCAGATTTGAAAGATAACTATGTATTTATGCAGCAACCTTTTGAATTATTTACATTTGAACGACAACTATCTTGCACCCGGTAAAAATAACCCAAACTATGACAAACTATATAAAATTAGTTCTTTGTTAGATATAATGCGATGCAGATTCCAACTCAAATTGCGATTGACGTGCCCAAAAAAAAAACACTAAACGTGGGTATAAAGTTTGGATGAAATGTGCTGAGTCTGGGTATTGCTTGGATTTTGACATTTACACGGGCAAGTAAAGCGATAAAGTGGAAACTGAACTCGGTGGAAAAATTGTGAAGCAACAACTGCTAGAGCTCTTCCTACTAATGCCTCGATATCGGCCCTAGACTGGCCTTCAAGGATGAGGAGCAGGTCACCGGCGTAGGCGCAGCACCCTCAGAGCTCATTTAGTCGCCGCAAAAGTGGATCCATCGTCAGGTTCCAAATAAAAGGACCACAGATGGACCCCATGGAGGGTCCTCTCTCAACATTGATTGAGACGCTGTCGTGCGTATTTACCACACTCGCTTTTTTGCTGGAAAAGTAGCTTCCCCAAAGCCCAATTTCCCGACAGCCCAATTCCTGCAACCTGGTTACTATTTTCTGCCAGTTCAGGTTATCAAAGGCACCTTTGAAATCAATAAAGTTGCCTATAACCACTCTGGCCCTGCTTCTTAGGACTCTGTCTTTTAGGAAAGACCATGCATCCTCGACACACTTCCTCTTGTAAAGCCAAATTGGACATTGGTTCCGCCATGCTCATCGAAACCCTTTCCACCATAACCCTTTCCAGCACTTTTCCTAGTACCGGAAGCAGGCTGATGCCCCGATAAGATTTAGGGTCAGACCTATTCTTATCGGTGGACTTCAGGAGCACAACCACCCTTGCCACCTTCCAATCCTTGGGGAAGTAGCTGCAAGCAATCCATTGTAGACCATGTCGATATTGCGCCCAAATGGAAACAATATCCAAACGCCAGACGCTGGTTTATTTGAATTTGACCGAGTGGAACAAATCGACGTTGCTAGAGCTGTGCTAAAAATTAAATCTAACGCTGTTGGTCTCGACAACATCCACCCAACTTTTATTAAATTAATATTACCCTATATAAAGGGTCCGCCATCTAACGTTTTTTTTTTCAACTAGTACTTATTTCGTGAATGGTAACACTTAGCTCATGTCTGATTTGACAGGTAATTAGTTTTATCCTTCCGGTTAATAATGGAAAATAACCTCATTCAAATGGCTGTCTCGACTGGCCATGCAGTAGCCTACACGATCGGTCCAATTTTTAAGCGCATTATCGATTGTGTGCAGCTGTATTTCACCAATGGCATCACGAATATTGTCCTTTAAAGCGTCAATTGTCTCTGGCTTGTCGGAGTAACACTTATCTTTTACGGCACCCCACAAATAATAGTCCAACGGTGTCAAATCGCAGCTCCGAGGTGGTCAAACGACATCAGCTCTGCGGCTGATAATGCGATATTCAAAAACAGGGCGCAAAACATCGAGTGTAGCTTCGGCTGTGTGGCACGTAGCGCCGTCCTGTTGAAACCAAATGTTGCCAATATCCCCCTCTTCAATTTTTGTGAACAAACATTCGTTCAACATGGCCCGATAACCATCGCCGTTGACTGTAACAGGCACTCGTTGCTCATTTTCGAGAAAAATGGCCCAATTATGCCTCTGGACCAAAATCCGCACCAAACAGTGACTCGTTTTGGGTGTATCGGCTTTTCAATGTATGCGTGCAGGTTTTCTGTGCCCCAAATGCGACAATTTTGCTTGTTTACATACCCGCCAAGATCAAAATGAGCTTCATCTGAAAAGATGATTTTTTTTTTACAAAATCGGCATCTTCTGTAAGTCGATCGCAGGCCCACTTAGCGAAGCGAAAACGCATTGGATGGTCAGTTAGCTTCATCTCCTGAACCAATTGGACTTTGTATGGCGTCATACCAAGGTCTTTATGCAAAATTCGTCTCAATGATGTCTCCGAAATGTTCAATTGTTGAGAACGACGGTGAATTGATGTTGATGGCGCTTCACGCACACTTTCTGCCACAGCAGCAATATTCTCGGGTGTACGCACTGTTTTTGGCTTTTCACGCTTTGGCTTATCGATGAGGATGCCAGTTTCTTTCACTTTTTTCACAAGATAATGAACATACGGAGCTGACGGTGCTTCTCTTCTTCCAAAATCCCAGCGTTATTCAAGCGTATACGCAACCATATTCGTTCAGCGGAAGGATAGAACTAATTATCTGTCAAATCAGACATGAGCTAAGTGTTACCATTCACGAAATAAGCACTAGTTGAAAAAAGACGTTAGATGCCGAACCTTTTACTTCCAACTTTAACATATATTTTCAATAAACAAGTTCTTTGCGCCTAACAGTCTGGATTTCGGAAACACCACAGCTGCACATCAACATGAGAGTTACAATAGACAAAAAACAAATCACCCTTATCGCGCTCCTAGATTTTTCTAAGGCCTTTGACAGCGTTGATCATGAACTACTTGTATCAAAATTGATAAACCTCTATAATTTCTCTGCATCAGTCGCTTATCTCATACGGTCCTATCTGGTTCAAAGAAAACAAGCAGTTCATGTAAGCAATGCTGTGTCAGATTATATTGCAATTTCAATTGGTGTTCCACAAGGATCCATTTTGGGTCCCCTACTTTTCGCAATTTTTATTAACGATCTTCCCAAAAGCATTAAAAGTTCAAATTTTCACATGTTTGCTGACGATATCCAGCTCTATTTAAGCGTTAGAGAATGATCTTATTGATCATGCCACTTTGTAATTTAATGATGACCTAAAACGTATTCATTGCTGGGCAGATGGAAACTTTCTGCAGCTTAACCCAAGAAAAACGAAGTGTCTTCTCATAAATAGAAATCACTTATCTCTTATCAATGTTCCTTCAGTATACTTTGGAAATGAAAGAATTTGTAAACAAAGCCAAAAATATTGGTATTTGGTTCAATACAAAAATAACCTGGGACGACCACGTTTGCTCAGTTGTGGGAAAAATATACGGATGTCTTAGAAATCTCTCCCAAACTCATGTTAGTCAACGCCGTGCTCATTCCTCTGATAACGTATGGCTGCGAAATTTTTTGTTGCACCGGCGCCTTTGCCAGACGTAAGCTCAACATTGATTTTAACAATGGTCTATTATAAAGGTCGTTGTTATACTGTTTTTCTGGCTCACTGTTTTAAGTAGATAGATTGCTATGGCCAGACTTCTGATCTAATTACTGGTTGGCAACACTGATTTCTGTCAGTAGTTTAAAGGCAGAATAAATATCACATTATCTGCTCTGCCACACAAGAAGTCGGGTAATCGGTGAAAGAACTCAACCCTGGCTATCCGTAAGTATGAATCATGCCATGCAAGTGGAACTATCTTATTCTATTTGTTGCGATTCACTGTATGGACCACTGATAAGGTAAAATTACTTGCAAATAACTGAATCTATATACATACATACTCGTATATGGATATAACTGCATACAATAGAGTGAATTGTTGAAGATTATAATAATTTACTGATCTTAAATAGCTGTAGCAAAGCTTAGCTGGGCAATGCCTGTTCTATTCCTGTGTATCAACAACACTTTTTGGGGGTGCCATATACCCATATACCGTACGTATATCGCTCAGTTCATGTATGAACATAAAACCCACTCAACGTGGGCTATCTTTTGCATCAATGATAGAAAGTCAGTCTATCTATCAGTACCGAATTCAAAAATAAAACCATAAATATATTAATAAAAAATTATGCCAACAGGCTAATAAACCCATAAACGTGGCAAGTAATTTGTTTGATGATATCATCCCCACATTATCTACATGATTTTCGATAATTTGATTGATTAACCGTGTGTACAACGGTAATGATCATGTCTCTTACTGTTGCTGCTAAAACCCCTAAAAATACAATTTCGATCGTATCCACAAGATAAGACGACGACTGTTGAGGACAGAACTCTATTGCTGGGTCCGAACTTCATGCCACTCATGTTGATGATTACATTGACAGTAAACAAATTGTTGGGTCTGTTTGTTGGATTTTGTTTCATAATAAGTAAGATCGGTGACTGTTACTGTGCAAATAAAACTCAATCGAAAAGAAAGGGATACCTCATAGAGCAGCTAATCCTAGAACTGACGGCGTTTACTAAGATTGGCTTCACCTTACATAAAAAAAATTAACACATCGTTTACTGAAATCTACAGAGCTAAGATATGGAACTCATTTTTGAACACCATAAAATGATATTTGACGATCGATTTCCTAATTAATAGCCAATTGATGGTTTCTCGCAATTGCCGATAAGTTTCCGAACGTAGATATGATGTACAAATATATGATATACCCGTACCTATGAATATACAATCTTCTTTAATAGCAAATATTGACAAATATGTTGCGAATTAAAATGTTCAGCGCGGATTGTTGGTGTGCAGCACCAGGTGGCGACAAGAGAAGGAGTATTCCTATTACCTCGATTCGATGATCTAGAGCTATGGCAGTTGACAGGTTTATGATGACAAATAAACGATAAATAATATATGGACGAGCCTATTAGATTATGGGGGAATTTGAAATATTGTCTGCGTATTTATTGCACGATGGCAAGTGCTGACATTATCAATTCTTGTTATTGGGCTTAGAGGATCTTGTATGTGAAATATTTTATGATTTTATTATTAAAGCTCATAGACGCCAGTTAGAGATATATCTTGCAATAGTTTTGTGAGTGATTAATTGTCCAGATTTGGTTCTTTACAAGAGTTCTAACATTAGAGTTTCTCAAGACATTATTCTTGATTTTGCGGCCCGGGTCAATCTCGGACAGATTTATTAAGCTTATTGCAAGCAAACATATACTTAAAACTAACATTTTCACTTAAAAACTAAAGGGTGGGAGCGGTTAAAGAAAGTTAGGACGTGAGGCATAGGTGGAAATAAGTATGTTCTTGAGGGAGAGTTTGCTGAGATGGTAGTCGAAGGTAACTTCGCGAAGCATCCTAGACATTGGCTCCAGGTGTCGTAATTCGTTCTGTGAAGATTGAGCCGGAAAAGTGGCACAAACCTAAGATTGCGGGGATTGGTGTTAAAACAAATAATTTGAAGTACGGAAGGACAATCGATATTACCTACTAAAATTTGATGAATAAAGAGAATGTCGGCATCTTTTCGGCGTATAGAAAGGGGTTGTAGATTTATAAGTTTCAGCCGGTCAGTGTAAGGTGGTAAGTTTTGGCTATCATCCCAGGGAAGACCACGTAAAGCAAACCGTAAAAACCTGCGTTGAACAGCTTCTATCCGGAGGATGTGAGTTCTGTAGTAGGGCGACCAAACTTGGCTGGCATATTCAAGAAGAGGCCTAACAAAGGTTATGTAAAGAGATTTGGTAACATAAGGATTGGAAAACTCCTTAGACCAGCGCTTGATAAAACCAAGGGCAGAGTTGGCTTTTTTTATTATACTATCAATGTGAGAACGGAAATTGAGTTCCTTGTCGCAGATAACACCTAAATCACGCAACTCATTCACTAAGGGAACAGGCAGATTAAAGATTAGATAGCAACGAGGTGAAGTAGGGAGGCGTTTACGGGTATATGTTATAGCCTGACACTTATTGACGTTAAGCTCAAGAAAATTCTTCTGACACCAAGTACAAAACCTGTCTAGATCTTGCTGCAGAAGTAGACTGTCTGAGGAAGATGATATATATCTAAATATTTTCATATCATCTCCGTAAACAGATATGTATGAATTTTTAATGATACAAGCAACATCATTAATGGTCAGAATAAATAATAAGGGACCAAGGTGGCTGCCTTGGGGGACACCAGAGGACGCTTTAATTGGGTCAGAAACCATGGACCTAAATAGAACATAGTAAAGTCGTTCATTTAAACAGGATTGAACCCAAGTTATAAAGTTTATCTGGAAACCAAGAGCCTTTAATTTTAGAAGGATTATATCATGAGCAATTCTATCAAAGGCTTTGCTGAAATCGGTGGCAATCACATCAACTTCATTTCCAGATTCCAGTGCACATAAAGTGCTTGATACGAATTCCGTTAAGTTGGTGGTCGTAGATCTGCCTTTGAAAAATCCGTGCTGGTTTTTATTCATATCACCGATGTCTCTGGATAGTTGCTCGAATCCATTTTCTATAACTTTCTTACCGTCGTATTATTGACATTTGTCGACAAGCTAGTAGGTATTATCATTTGTGTTAACTTTATCTTAGGAGTACACAATGGTTGCTTTCCTAGACATAGAGGGCGCCTTTAACAACGTCAACACATCCGCAATCACGACTGCGCTGTCAACTCTGCAGGTAGACGGCTCACTTGGGGAGCTGATTAATCTAATGCTAACAAGCAGGATAATCAACTCCAAACTGGGTGAGACTTCTGCTAAAAGATATGTCAGTAGGGGTACGCCGCAAGGCGGTGTCCTCTCTCCCCTTCTCTGGAACTTAGTAGTTAACGAACTACTGATATACCTGGAAGCGGGTGGTAGCAGAGTGATTGCCTATGCGGATGACGTTGCCATAGCCGTCTCAGGAAAACATTTAAATACCATTAAAGAGCTCCTCCAAGTAAATCTTAACAGATTAACCTGCTGGGCAGATCGCTGTGGATTGGGAATAAACCCCCATAAAACTGATCTTGTCCTCTTTTCTAGGAAATATAAAATTCCAATCATAGACCCTCCTTCAATAAACGGTACCAGTTTAGCTTTCTCCGATACAGCAAAATATCTGGGTCTCATTTTTGACAGGAAACTAAACTGGACACCTACGAGTAACATTCAAGAAAGAGTCAATAAAGCTACAATAGCTTTATTCTCTTGCAAGAAAGCCATTGGGAACAAATGGGGCCTTCAACCTCGCATAACCCACTGGCTATACATCTCGGTCATAAGACCGATACTTACTTACGGGGTGGTTGTCTGGTGGACGGCCTTGGAAAATGCAGTCAACCGCATTAAATTAAGCAGAGTCCAAAGAACAGCATGTCTATGCACAAGCGGAGCTTTGCGGTCTACCCCCTCTGCGGCATTAGATATTCTGCTTCAGTCGAGGGGTGTCAACCTCGACATTTTTAGCAAGCAAGTAGCTGCGACTGCAGCTATTCGCCTTAAAGCGACTAAACAGTGGACAAATAATTCATTTGGCCACGCCAACATTCTTAATACATTAGGAATCCTCACAGAGAACACCGATTACACCATACCTGAACTTTGGTTTGACAAAAACTTCCATGTAAGCTTCCCCTCTAGATCATTCTGGGAGGAGGATGCTTTCATGGTGGACAAGTCAATCCATCTCTACACAGATGGATCTAAAACCGACAGCGGAGTTGGTGGCGGTGTTTTCTCAGATAAGCTAAATCTAAGCCTCTCTTTCCGCCTTCCAAATCACTGTAGCGTGTTCCAGGCGGAAATTTTGGCGATTAAAGAAGCTCTGTCCTGGTTGAAGAAAAACGTGATATCTGCAAAGGATATCCGCATATTTTCGGATAGTCAGGCCGCCATCAAGTGCCTGGACTCGGTCTCATTGTGTTCTAAAACTGCCCTTGAATGCCGATCATCTCTCATGGAGATGGCAGAGCAGTTCAACATTCACCTCTGTTGGGTGCCGGGCCACAGAGACATTCCAGGGAACTGCAGAGCCGATGAACTCGCCAAAATTTCAACCACTCTACCTATCCTACCGGACAAAGGTAGTATAGGTATACCAATCGCTACGTGCAAACTAACACTAAAGCTAGATGCCAATAAAAGAACGGACCTTAGGTGGACTGCTGGACAAACATGTCTAGCGACCAAACAGATCTGGCCAAGGCTGGATCTGAGTCGATCTAAGTGTCTGATCCTTTTAGATAGGAAACATCTCAGCGCCATAATAGGTGTCATTACCGGACACTGCCTCATAGGCAAGCACGCAAGAAGGCTTGGCGCTTTTACTAACGATTTCTGTAGAAGCTGCATGGACGAGGAAGAGGAAGAGGAGGAGACAATCCCCCACTTACTCTGCACATGCCCAGCTCTCTCTCAGAGAAGGAAGCTTCACCTAGGAGCTTTCTTCTACAACGACCTAAACGATCTAGAAAAAATAGACGTTAACAGTCTCCTACGCTTTATTATAAGCTCAAACTGGTTCCAGAATCAAACCAGTTTTGATTTTAGAGAGACCAAATTCTGATGTTGGTGAGACCAAAAAATTGGTACGCGTACCAGCTCGCAGACGATCAACATCAGCTAAAACTTGGTTGATGGTACCATGTTTACTAGTACCATGTTTTAGCGTCTACAGGGCGCTTAAGACATCTCTGTAAACATCAACACTGAAATTTTTTTGACAGCACTTGTCAGTTTGACTTCGGAATGCGAAAAAAAAAGAAAAATATCAAAATGTGGCGAACTTCATACACCACAATGCTATCTGTTGATAAAAAAGAACAAGAAATCTGCATCTGCGCCGCCATTTTTCTACTGTAATGTAGTTCCTTACCTACCAACTTACACTCACAGAATGAAATGTCATCAAATAATTTGCCCACCTAAGTTAAAAGAAAAAATGTAAGACGAAGTGTCTGAAATATTTTTGTATCGTGGAGACGCGGTGTTAGAGACATCCAAAACATTTGTTTGTTGTTCTTTGAAGGCTCGTGCTCATTAGAGGCCAGCTGTCAATGTAATCCCCAATGGAGAGCCCAGACAACCCCATTGCAGACGTGGGTCCTGAAAATGCTTCTTCTGAACCTTGCCTAGGAAGTCTATCGGCGATCTCATATATAGAGATCCCATTGCGACAAGTGACCCAAACACGATGGAGTGAATTCAGAGTGAATGCACGCATATACTTCGTCCCATCCATGTTTCTCACAATATATTGCAGTTTATTGCCATCCATTTGGACTTGTGTCTGCCAAGTTTACCGAATGAATTGTGAGGTCTAAAATACTCGACGTTCGCAAAAATTTCAGAGTCACATCTTAAATCTGTAGACATCGCTGAAGACTCGATTACATTTTTTTCCTAGCTTAGTTGCTGGCCGAAGGCAGTCTACAGTACAGAATAAGAGTGGTGAGTAGTAAATATCCTTGTGAATAGAAAAATAAAAATCCAATCTAGCCCAACGACTTTAAATAACGAAGATGTAGATATGCATGTATTTCTCATAGCCAATATCTTCAATATTTTTCTATAATTAGACAAAATTCGTTTCCTGGCTATCTACTCGAATCTTTGGTTTTGAATTTGTTAAGACAATAAATTTTCGTAAGAATAGTAACTCATGTGGGAATGATAGGATTGCAAATATTTAGTTAAAAAGAATTGCATTGAAGATAGTGGACATTTTAGCACGTATTTCTAGTTTAAGCGTTACAATGGGAATTTTCCCAGACGAACTGAAAAGAGCGGATGTAATTCCACTATTCAAAAAGGCAGATAAAAAAAAATAAAAATTTATTCTGGCTTTATTTTGAAGCTACGTTCCCTCCATTATGTGTGGAATACCACATCGTTCAAATGGCCTCTTCGGCTTCAGTGTCAGTGATTCAAGCGTTCGAAGTTTTGGTGGTTCGGTCCAATATGTGCGGCATTATTCCGGCAGTAGCGTGTCGAATGTTGGCCTCAAGCTCGCCCAAAGCAGTTGGCTTGTTACCACAGACTAAGGACTTGACGTAGCTCCATCGAAAATAATCGAGTGGTGTCAAATCGCATGTTCTCGACGGACAATTTAGTCGCCAAATTTCTACTTCACATTTTTGAAATTTGGGTCACTTGAATGGCATGTAGCGCCGTCTTGTTGGAACCACAGCTCGGATATATCGCTGTTTTCGAGCTCTGACCACAGAAAATCGGTTAACATCGCTATATACCTGAGAACATTGACCGTGTGTTCTTCCTCATTTCGAAAGAAAAGTAATCCGATGATGATGACATGCCATAAACCGCACCAAACAGTCAATCCTTGTGGATGCATTGATGCTTGGTCGAACACTTGTGGATTATGCTCGCTCCAACAATGGCAATTTTGCCTATTGACATATACGCTGAGCGAAAAATGGGCCCCATTCGAGAAGATAATTGGCGAACTCAAGGTGTTGCATATGGTCATCCGGTTTCAATTCTTGCATGAGCACAATCTTATACGGATGTAGGCCCAAATCCAACAGCAAAATAAGCCGGATTGACTATCTGTCTGGCTGGTGGCTTATGATCCAAAAGAGTGTACTCATGCTCAAACTTTTCCACGGTGCGCTGAATTGTCTGCACTATGCACCATGATGACGACCGACCTCACGACCGGAATTTCGATAATATTTTTCAATAATCTCCACACGTTTGGCAAGTGTGAAACGATGCATATTTAAATGGCAGACCCTACTGAATATTTTGACAGTTGCTGAAACATAACAAATGGAAAAACTATCATTTGGTCACCCTTTATTATAGACCTTATCCTTATTTCCTAAAATATTTGGAAAAGCCATAAAAAAATAGAATTTTGCTGTATATTTCTAAAACCAAATTTCTTGGCCCCTTACAGTTGGGTTGTAGGAAAGATTTTTCAATGGAAGAAGGCCTCCTGGTATTTGGATAGCAAAATATGCTGCGCATAACTTTGTGTGGATATATCCAAAGCATTTGACATGGTTAGTCCTTGCATTCTTTTAAGAAAGTTAAACAGGATGAGCCATAATGTCGGAAAGTGTCATAGATTTGTGGGTATAAGCAAACGCTATACTCCTGAAGAACGCGGTATAATCATCAGAATGTTTTTAATCAACACTCCGTCGGTGATTTTGGCGCAACGTGCATTCAATGTAGCGTTTAGCCCCACAACTGTTAGAGACTGGAAAAACACTGGACCGAGCAAGCCCTGGAAGGCCTTGTACCTCGTAACTCTCGCTCGGCTGATAATATCGCTGCCATGGCTGAAGATATCGTAGAGGCTCCGTCGACATCGACCAGACGACGGGTCATGCAATTGGCCATTCCACACCCGTCTCGGCAGCACATTTTGGTGCGCACTTGAATATGTATCTTTAAAAAGTGCAGACAGTCCGTCAGCAGGATCTCAAGAACGAAGTCAAAATATGCGTCAAAAATAATCATGAGTGTCGGGCCCCATTTCCACCTATGAGAACAAACGTTTCCTGGGCTCTGAAAATCCGCAAATTAATGCACGAAGAGCTACTACATCTACTGTTTACGTTGGAAGAGTTCATTTTGAGAATGATGCGGGTCAAACGGTCACTGTGGATGGTGACCGCTGCAGAGTCATGACAGATGAAATTTTCATTTCTCAACTGAATTCGTTTCAGCACAACGAATATTGCACAAGCAACAACCTAAAGCAAAGGATCTAAAAGGGAGAAAAATATAGGTTAATTCGAGCCATGGTAACAGCTTACTAACATATCCCAAGGTTACAATAAGATTTCTTTAATGGAACCAACGTTTTGTTATCTAAAGTAAGCGCTGATGGGAATGTTTGATCCTCATTGCTCACTGGAAATCCACAGCATTTTCTCCGAAATCCCATTTTCGCAAAATTCCCCCATAAATGGAATACTTTTGAAAATGCGATATTTTTCCACAATTTCTAACTGAACCTTTTGAGCTCCCAAGCGTTTGATAAGAAGGCCATATACTCTCGCATGTAGATAATGAGAAACTACAATGTAAAAAAAAAATATGCCACATGTCTCTTTGGAATCTTTCTCGCTTTTCAGCGATTGAAGATAACAAAATCCCAGCATAATGAATTGCTCAGAATTGGTCATCAACTTGCAAAAAGCAAGTACAATAGTAACGTACGTACATATGTGTCCATATGAGTAGATTGTAAGCTGGTAGCAGCTCACGGTACCGAGAAAATCCACAAAATAAAACATCTACTGGGACATGAGCTCGTTATCTCTGGCAACGGCATGGAATTATCCAAAAATACGAAATTCCAAATTTTTATAATTATACCCACAAAACCAAAGATACCCGGGCTGGTTTCAGAGTGCTTCCTTTTGTTTATGATAAGACCCGATGGGAGTTGCTTAAAATATGAGAAATCGGCAACGTCGCTATTGCGCACTGGGTTACAGATTTATCTCATTTTCTCATGGATATTCCTCTGAACAGTGGCTGAGTACATTATCAGAGCATAAGTACTATATGTCGAGGCTTCTCCCATTGTTTTTTTTTTTTTTTTTTTTTTAAACCCAACTTATTCAATTATGTCACCATGTGTTCGGAAACGAATCCACAAGTACGAGTATGCATGCTTATCTTAGCTAAAGTTCCAGATTCGTTTTTTGTTTTTTTTTTTTCATTCTTGGTATTTTTCGCCTCGAAAATTGTTTTCGCAATATTTCATGGGCAAATTTCTAATTACGATTCGCCTTTGGAATTGTTGCGTGGGTAGATCTTATGAACTTCCTGTGGTGGTCACTCGAATCGGAGATAACGTGTAAGGGAAGATAAAAATGTGAAGCTTGTCAATAAAATGTGTGCATAAGTGGTGTTATTCCTTTTCAGATTGAAATGGTCTGGTCCCTTATTTTTAGAGATAATCTTATCCAGCCCTTTGGCACACTATTTTGGAAATAAGCTGATATCATTCGGCTGGTAGGCTGCCGAACCATATGTACTCAAGACGATTCTGAAATATGGGCATCGATCTAGTGACATTGATTTCTTTTGGAGTGATGATCAAGGAAATATTAAAGTGCCTTACCGGTGTCAGGTATTATGTGATTGGAAAGGTTGCTTCATTACCTTCACCTTAATACCTACATTAAACACATTGTGATGCCTCAGACAGGTCCCTATTTAATTAGTTCAATCTTTATTCAACGAAAAGTGCTATCAAGACGGTAAAAAACGTGATTTCATTCAAAGCAAGTCTGATGTATCTGGCAACAACTCATTCTGGGATGCGTAGTTTTTTTTTTTGGTATTTAATCGACTCGAAAAACGTGCACACAACTTGTTATGAGATATAAAGGCCCTTCACTTACCTAGCTGCTTCGTTCCGAGTATGGACAACAATATTTGTCCTTTCTTTCTCCTCCTTCAGAAACATTGCACTTACGTCCCTTCTTTCCAAGGTCATGGAAACGCGGATCAATCATCAGCTCATGAAATATCTCGAAACACGAAAACTTCTCAATGACCGGCAGTATGGTTTTCGTAGAAACAGGTCTACTGGTGATTTGATGGCTTGTCTCACCGAAAAGTGGAACCAAAGCGTACATCAATCTGGCGGAAGCAAGATAGTTGCACTTGATATTTCTAAGGCATTTGACACAGTTTAGCATCAGGCTCTTTTGTCGAAAATGTGTTGCATTTAGGATTGACGATTCTCTTCTTGCTTTCGGAACGTTTAATTCAAGTTGTCTTGGATGCTTTCAAGTCTGATATTCAGAAAATAAATGCTGGTGTGCCCCAAGGCTCCGTTCTATCTCCGACACTCTTTTTAATTTTTATCAATGATCTCTTGTCTGCCACTTATAATTCAATATATTCCTTTGCTGATGAAAGTACTCTCTGCTTTTCATATACGTTTCCGGTCTCACGTTCCTGCTCTTCGGCTGTAGAACGGGAACGGCAGTGTATGTTAAGCTCATTAAATTCCAATATTTACAGCATAATCAATTGGGGAAATGTCAGCAGAGTGGAATTTAATGCTGTCTGCATTAAATTGCATTAAAGTGAAATTTAAACACCCAGCCAATATCCACGAATGGCACTTGCATAGTCGAAACGGAACATATTTCTTGGTATGTGAGCCAATCACAACCTACGTTGGAATGACAACATATTTGAGGTCGCCAAAAATGCTGTGAAATGTCTAGGTTTCCTCAAACGATATAAGAAATGTGTTCCCCCTTCTGAGCTGGCCTCAATATATAAGGTATTCATCCGCCCAAAATTTGACTACAATGCCCATATCTGGTGAAGTGCTCCTAAAACCTCTCTATGTCTGCTAAATAGGATTCAAACCCAATATCACCAATCAATTGACAACCCGGAACACCGACGAAATTTCTCTTGTCTGTCCTTGTTCTATCACTATTTTCAGCTTTAACCGTAACACCCATCTCGCTATGAATCCTCATCAGTATATCAACAAGCCCACTTTCGGATGTACTCTGAAATATCGTGATTCGTTCCTAAGCCGAACAACTCGCTTGTAAAATTCCCTGCCGAGCTGTCTGTTTCGTAGTCATTATATCATTCAGGCGTTTAAAACCAACGTACATCGGTACCTATCTTTCTTTCCTCTCTAATTTTCCTTCGCCCCCGCTGTGTGCAAACATTTTAAGGGTACCTTAACCCCTTGAGCGCGCGCTATTGTTAAAAACAAAAATGATGGACTCCGTATGATCCACCAGACTTCCGAATTGCTTAAGAGGCAATATCAGAATCTCTATCTGTAATAGACAGAATTGAGTTATAGAATTTATTAAAATCAGCAATGTTTTGTGCTAGCGTAAATTTTTGTTCAATATGTGGATATGGGTGATTTCTATAGTAACTATGATGAAACGAAGCCCCGAATATAATAATAAATCACTTTGGCAAACGTTGCTTTTTCGCTGCTCTAATTAGATAATAAACACTTCTTTCGTATACCTTAAGTGATGTTTTCGAAAAAAACCCTTTATCATTGGATTTCTATTGTATGATGCAGAAGTATTAAGCTAGCTTTGCGCCTTTACTCTGCAGTTGCATCTAGGGTCAGTGTTCTAATCACCAAAGGATCCAACTGGCGTGTACGGCTTTCGTAGGTCCTACTTTCAAGTTTCCCCTGTATTTCCAATAGAACTTTAGTTTGTTGTATACAACTAAATATTATCAATAAAATAGAATAGTAATGCCGAATGAAGAAATGGTTTTTCCGTAGCTCACGTTAAACAGGTGGAATCGCTTTTTCTCAGACTAATCAGTGAATTTGGTTGGAATAATCGATCGAATGACTCAGTTGTTCGTTACTTCATCGCCAAATTAGAGAGAGATTGGTTGATTTGTGACGTGCACAACAACTTTGTTTGAGCCGCTCTATTGAAAATGTGTATGCTGTGCAAAAATGCTCGACTGAGGATCCAAATCCGTCCAGTCTAAGTCATTCGCAGCAACTTGTCCTGACTTTTGGATCCAAGAAAATCACTTTTGGTGATAAATCGTATAATCGCCTTAGCTACATATATATGTACAAAAGCAATATTTCCGTAAAATAGTAAGTCTTCTAAGGTAAGTTTGTAGGGTGTATTTTTCGCTTTTGAAGTGACCGGACTGTACTTTTTTGAAAACTATGAGACACTTACGGTCAAGCGAGCGATATCTGAACATGTCAACAGATTTTTTGTATACCTAACTTCTAATACATTTAGTTTCCGCAGGACTTTGTAGCAGCATGCTACAAAGCATGCTCTATTGCGCCAAACTGCTGGATAATTTCGGGATTTGGCCGCAGCAATCGGCCGTCGAGAAGTAGAAATTCATGGCAAATTGGAATAAGCAGATCATAAGTAAACAGCGATCGTCAAACGTCGATGTGTTGCAAATGTCGTTGGCTAATATGGTTACTCAGAGATCAGAACAAACGGCCACAAAAAATAACAGAGATATTATCTCGGAAAGGCTTTTACTAAAATTGATATAATTTCAACTTGAAATACTCCACGATGTTCCCCACAAACCTGAAGCATGTCTGTACGTCGCTGATAGAGATAAAACAATGACTCAGCGGAAAAAGACTAAGCAGTGTAACTTCATTGATTTTACGATTCTAAAGCAGATGTTCACTGAAATTTGCTACAGTTTGAGAAATATATGTGCTTTAGGAGCACCTTCTGACCGACTATAATGGATTAAATTGCTCCTAAGTGCATTAGTAATAATGAGTTCTTAAATATGCAAAATCTCCTCTACTAATTATTGCCCTTTCCGGACATTGAGTCTCTGAAATTCCTCTACATCGAGTAGCTACAGGATTCTTGAAAATTTACTCAAAATACAGATTTGCAACTATTTGTTATACAGAGCGGTAGAGTAGTGTTGAAAGTAGAGCACAGAACCTAGTAATAGCTCCTTATCAGAACATTTGTGCTCAGAATATCAACATACAGAACAGACTAACTAACGTACAATAGATTCCAAGAAATGAAATGAACAAGCGACAATCCAGCCTTTGAGATACGAGTTTATTCTGAAGTTATCGTGTCATATCTGTGTAGATATTTGCATTTTTTGAATTTTTTCAACTTTCTAATTCCATCTACAAAACAAAGACGTTCCAATTCTAGAAGCCCTACTATCTCAAATTTAAATAATTTCTCAGATCAAATATGGTTCCAAAAACTAAATCGGAATCATGTTCAGCATGTGCTAGAACAAAATCTTGTAAAATAAACAAGCTTAATACGATTTTTAATTCACAACTCTAAAATATTAGATATGCATGTACAGGAGTAGGTATTTAATTTTTTTAGGGCGTTTGGATTAAGAATGACGGACGCACTCACCTTGATTCAGTTTCCTAGCAATCGCTTTAGATCGCATGATTTTTTCCAACAGGGATATCATAAAGCTCGCTATTGGGTACTACTATCCACAAAATTGAATAGCCGCAATCAACACTGTGACATTATCACCCGCCCGATTGTTCCACTTGATTGTCGTCTCTGTAGCTAATGTCGTTGCGTTCAAGTTACGAGTATTGTTGACTGTCACTATCGTTATAGTTGTCGTAGACGTCTCCTTCGTAAAATCACTCGAAAATATAATTTATGACACTATCGCAACCCTATGGCACATATATGGCAATAGAACAACAAATCCATGTGCAATAAAAACAACTTGTTAATCCAATCATAATACACAACACACAATGCTCGTAGTCAAAGGACTAACGACATCTTATCGATTATAGTGGTGGGGGTTAATGATGACAAAGTCGTACTCCAACAAGTAAGGGCACTGAGTAATAGCCAGCTCCGTACAGAGAGAAAATGCAAGGGGAACTTTGAAGAAGGTGTGATGTTGATTAAAAAAAAAAACTCGAACCCAAATATCCGTCAGTAGCGCAATCTAATAAGTTCGATTGCTACGAGTATTCCTGCCGTCGTCGTCGTCATCGTCGACATCATCATCATCATCATCATCATCATCATCATCATCATGTGGAAACAAAAGTGAAAAGTGAAACCACAAGGTCAACGATTTAAATTGAGGCAGCTGCCGCTTAATTTTCCACCGTATTGGCTTTTCCGCGCGCTCGAATAAGCGAAGAACTTTTATTCGCACATATACACAAATGCACACACATACACAAAGTAATTCGTACAACAACAACAACAAATGCAGAAAAAAATAAAACACAACACCAAATACCAACACAGCCACTAAAAATCCTGAGGGTTGTGAACTTCAGTTTACTGCTTGGCAAACATCCCGACATAGGTATAACACAGATTTGCACAGCGCGCCGCGCACAGCTAGGATTGAAAATTCTTGTTGCTGCTGCTACTGCTGCTGCTGTTGTTGCTGCTACTACTCGTCCAAGAAAAGGAACAAAAGAAAAACTCCTGTTTCACGTCGCACCTGTTTTCATTAAAGCACCTCAGTCGCGACTGACGAGACTCCTCGACAGCAAAAAACTTACCGACGACACAAAAAACAGCTAAAGAAAAACTCCCAGCACTTGCAATGAAACAACGGGGCTAGAAAAAGTTACTACCGAACAAATTTCCATTCGAGAACCTAATTAGATGGGTATGTTTACATAGACCGAAGAGGGTGGATTTTTGTTTTTGTTTTTTTTTTTTCAATTTTTTTTTCCTCTCCTCAACTAGACCGAACTTTCAACCACCGCAAAATGTGCTCTGGTGGCCACCCCCCCCGCTAACGCAAGAAGAGGGTGTCAATTGTTTTTCTACCCCCCCCGTTTCCGTCTTTTTAGGTCTTGAATATGAACCCAGAACGTTCACAACATAATTACTTGTGAATTAAATAGTTGCGCGGGAGGATGAACTTTTGACGAATCGCGACAAGAGGATGATGGAGGATCACGGCGAGTATGCGAGTTGCGGTTTAGAATGTGCGGCTTGTTGAAGTAACCTCACGAATGTGACTTAGCATATGCTGTGCTGTACAAGACGACTTAAAAGTGTAAACAGAAACAGAAACAGAAACAGAAACAGAAACAGAAACAGACATCGACACGACAGTGTATGGGGTATGTCGCTGTGAAAATTGAGTTGCTTACTGCTTGCACGAATAGTGTGACTAATGGTGTTAGTATGGGTTCGGGCGGTCGACTATATCAGTTATACGACCCTTGCCAACTGATGAATGAGATGTTGGGCATTCTCCTTACTCGTAAAAAACACACAACACACTTCAATTGTTCGAAGATACAATACCAATAGTTTTTCGTACTAAAACACAAATTAAACCATTACATCTGTACGAGTAGGAGTGTGCCTAGTACTCACTTTACTTAAGCTGCTGTTTTTCAAATGTACTCGTATGTACATATGTAGATACCTTTTCGTATGTGCATTCAGTATTCAGTCATAAACTTCGAGACATACAGTAACTGAAAGAAGCTTCGTTTCATTTTCTAAATAAAAACCACTGAAACGTTCTTCGTTTAGCACTGATATCTAAAGTAGATTCGAGAACTGAAAACGAAAAAAATTAAGCTGCAACTTTGACTTTTAGTCCTAAAATCTACCTACAATCACTGACACATAAAGAACGTATCAACCAATTTACCGAAGAAGTTCTGTGAGGGATATACAACTATTTGTTTGACCGGTTACTCTTACAGTTAACACCCGTAGATTTACGTGTTGTGTTAGAAATTTTCCTTGAATACATTCCATTGGAAGGGAAAAAATATTCGTCATTGCGGTGGCAAACTATTAATCTCGTCGTCCAAACAATTAGTAAAAGTTAAACGAAACAGACACGGATACAGCAGAAAGTCACTTAGTTTTGTATCCCTGTACCCTTTTGACCTTCCTCGACACTAATATAAAATCACCAACTTTTTATACTTTAGTTATTGTTGCACTACGCACTGCTGGCAGTTCGAAAACCTCACGACTTCACAAGCATACCTAGGCTTAGCATCGTCAGATTAAAGGCCCCCTCAACATCCCAACAAGAAGAGTAGTACTTTAGGAATGGTGTGGTAAAAATCATTTGCTCAATGCTGCTACCATTTAAGACTAAGGGATGGTTGTGATTTCTGCTTTAACATTCGACTCCAAAAGAATTGTCAGTCGATTACAAGCAGAACATGAAACGTTGTCTCAAATATGGTGGTAAGGACTCCAGTCACCTTAATTGCAGTTCCTAATTTTTTGTTTAAAAAGAACTTAACATTCAAGTGGGTATGAACACACTTAGACATGAGTGCTTCCAGTAAAAAGTATAAGAACATCTGGGATTTTTGTTCCGAGCTCTTACAAACCAATTGGAAGGGTACCACAGAACTTGTGAACACGCTTGAATCATCAGCATCCATTCCGAAAGATTTCTGCTCGTAAGAACGCAATTCCTCATCTTTCAAAGTAAATATTACTTCTTTTTGAACTACTATCAAACGTTCCACAGTATGGTTCATCAAAGCTTGGACCGTCCCTTCAGCTGAAGTATCTGTTACAGGCATGTCTTCTCTTTTTGGATAGCACGTTTTTTTTTCAGTTTGAACAACTTCGTAGGAAGGAAACCTTTCAGGGTCTTTAGCTCTAATAACATAATATATTGGTGTGTAGTAAGCTTGGCCTCGACTACGGTTGACAGTGCTTCTTCCCCTGACACCTACCGAGTTCGTTGTTATTCTTTACCGTAGGCATTTTTAAAATTAAATGCGCGCTGTCGTGAACCCCTCTACTAATTTTGCTGCAGCATAGCGGGGTTGTGAGTGAAAATTTTGTTGGTACACTGTTTCATATTGTTGTAAGGGCATAACACCTACAACAATTTGATTCGGTAAACCAACGTCAGTATAGTATCGTCAGTGTTTGTGTTTTCTGTGTTTGTCTGTGATTATGACTAGGGAATTCAGGGTAGACGTAGCCAATATACGCGGGCTAACAAGTAATCACTTTTCTGCGTACGTCTGGCTACGAACTAGTGCCATTATTCTTCTCTCACCGCGGTCTCGCCATTTATGTGCGTAGTGATGTAGCTTACCAAACTCCACCACAATGTGATCCATGTTCCAATCCGGAATTCAACTTCATGTGGTTAAAATTCCATCTCCGTAAGCAAATTATACACTACTGCTTTATTTATAGAAGCCCCAAACTGGACAGCAATTCAACCTTTAACGAGTTTGATGCGCTGTCTGACTCCATTCAAAGAATTGTATCCCTGTATCCTCGTACTGAAATCGTTATTACGGGCGACTTCAATATACACAATTCTGGGTGGCTTCGACATTCTGGACAGACAACACCCGAAGGACGGTGTGTTGAGATTTTCGCTGCGGAAAACAACCTAACGCAGCTTGTAAATGAGCCCACGCGAATACCAGACGTTGATAGTCATACCGCCAACACCCTGGACTTGTTTCTAACTTCTCACCCTGATAAGTACACCATTGATGTGCTCTCCCCTCTACGCTCGGCGGACAATTGTGTCATATCAGCTAATTTCTCGTACACCGACCACACAGAAAAAATTCCTAAAAGAACCGTATGACAATATGAGAAAGTCAACTGGAGCGGTCTTAACAGCTTCTTTACGAATTTTAACTGGTCGTTATGCTTCCTCGATAACGACGTGGATGCCGCTGCTGATATGATTACAGACACCATTCTCTTTGGAATGAGATCCTTTATTCCTCATCGGATGAAGAGTATCAAACCAAAAGAAAAGGCATGGTACGACTCGAACTATAAAGAGGCCGTCAGGGTTAGAGAAATGTTTTTTCGGTCCTTTAAGACCAACCCGACAGAGGAAAACCGAAAAAAGTTCAAACGAGCCAGAAATGACTGCAACGCCTTTCTTAAGCGTGTGAAATTCCTATACGACCAAAAACTGAGGCAAAAAATACTGCAATGCCCCAAAGGCAGTAACAATTTTTGGTCGTTCGTCAAAAACATTAGAAATTCCGCCTCATCCTCCATCCCAACGCTCATTTACAATGACATTACAGCTGTCAGCTCTTTGGATAAGGCCAATCTGCTTGCTGCACACTTTGCGGCCAGCTCAACACTACCAGATTGTGCTTTGTCTCCGCCTACACTTGAGTGCGTCGAATCTTCAATGGGACGAATCTACTTTCACACTCGTGTAGTAGCAAGAGTACTTAAAGATCTCAACATACATAAATCCGCTGGTCCAGATGGTATATCTCCCCTTCTTCTGAAGACGTGTTCTTCCTCGCTGGCAAAACCACTGCGTAAGCTTTTTCATCAATCCTACACTTTAGGACTCTTCCCGAGCAGATGGAAGCATTTGTCCAGCCCGTCCCTAAAAAAGGTGAATCATCTTCTCTCTCCTCCTACAGACCCATTGCACTTACGTCCCTTCTTTCCAAGGTCATGGAAACACTGATAAATCGTCAGCTCATGAAATATCTCGAAACACGAAAACTTCTCAATGACCGGCAGTACGGTTTTCGTAGCAACAGGTCCACTGGTGATTTGATGGCATGTCTCACCGAAAAGTGGAACCAAAGCGTACATCAATCTGGCGAAAGCAAGATAGTTGCACCTGATATTTCTAAGGCATTTGACGGAGTTTGGCATCAGACTCTTTTGTCGAAAATGCGTGTATTTGGGATCGACGACTCTCTTCGTCAATGGATTAGAAATTACCTTTCGTAACGTTCAATTCAAGTTGTCTTGGACGGTTTCAAGTCTGATATTCACAAAATAAATGCTGGTGTGCCCCAGGGCTCCGTTCTGTCACCGACACTCTTTTTATTTTTCATTAACGATCTCTTGTCTACTACTTCTAATCCAATATATTCCTTTGCTGATGACAGTACTCTCTGCTTTTCATATTCGTTCCCGGACTCACGGCCCTGCTCTTCGGCTGTAGAACGAGAACGGCAGTGTATTCTAAGCTCATTAAATTCCGATATCAACAGCATAACCAATTGGGGAACTATCAATAGAGTGGAATTTAATGCTTCCAAAACACAATGCTGTCTGCTGTCGTTAAAGCGAAATTTAAACACACAGCCATTATCCATGAATGGCACTTGCATCGTCGAAACCGAAAAACTTTCCATTCTCGGTATGTGTGTCAATGACAACTTACGTTGGAATGACCACATATTTGATGTCGCCAAAAATGCTGCGAAATGTCTAGGTTTCCTCAAGCGATGTTAGAAATATTTTACCGCCCCTGATCTGGCCTCAATATATAAGGCATTCATCCGCCCAAAATTATAGTACAATGCCCACATCTGGTCAGGTGCTCCTAAAACATCTCTGCACCTGTTAGATAGGATTCAAAACTGTGCGATAAGACTTATTGATGATACTAATATCAGTCAATCAATGGACACCCTCGAACGCCGACCAAATATCTCGTGTCTCACTTTGTTTTATCGCTATTTCCACCACCAGTGCTCTACTGAAATCGCCAGTAGCATTCCGCCCATTCAAACTTTCAACCGTAAAACCCGTCTCGCTATGAATGCTCATCAGTATACCCTCAAGCCCATTTTCGGACGTACTCTAAAATATCGTGATTCGTTCCTAAGCCGTACAACTCGCTTATGGAATGCCCTGCCGATCTCTGTATTTCCTGGTCGTTATAACTTGCAAACATTTAAAAACAATGTACATCGGTACCTCTCTTTTCTTCCTCCCTAAATTTCCTTTACCCGCGCTGTGTACAATCACCTTAAGGGTACTCAAACCCCTTGAGCGCTCGCTCATTACAAAAAAAAAAAAAAAAAAAAACTAGATGACCCGCTGCTCTTAAATTCACTTTTGAATGTTCAGTCAAGATTTGGGCTAATAGGGTCTCGTACTTTTCATTGGTGCAAAAATGTAGGTTCCTGAGAATTTCTTCAAATCGAGTATAACATTTGTCTGGTTCCATAGATAACCCATAACTAAATTCATACAAAGAGATGCTTTCATTTCATCAGTTTGAACAGAGAATTCTCGTCCGTTTTGATGAACACATCTCACTGATTCTGATACTACCATTTGAAGTAAAATGCCAAATTTTCGTTGTTGAAAGGAATATTTCAAAAGGAACCAACTTATCGCCTTCAGCGTCTTCACAGATTTCCGAATTCATATTCCATAATAGGAAAAACATTCGGAACGTATGTTCTCTGCCATCCACTCGCAAAACAGGTTGATGGTTGCTAAGTGGTGCAGTGACAGGTTTTAGTGCAAAAGCTGAACGCTCGGGTGATGATCTTCGTATCGATACGAGTATCAAATACGCCTTGGTCGTCATCCTGTGTCAGAAGCCTGTGATCTTCCTCGTCGAGCAGTAAATTGTCCATAAAAATCTGTTGGATTTCATTTTCTCTCAGTTCAAAAACTCCACTCCCCCTACGAAACATAATGAGGGTAATGGTCAATAATCATAGATGCAATATGTATGTTATTTAGAAACTCAACACCCTCATAGGCCATAGGGATACCAGTGTTCCTTAGTGTTTACAACGACTTATCAAAGTGCTCAATATGAATAATTTGATTTTCTGCATATTCAACAGTGAACTTTCGCACCTCCAAGCCTTCTCAAAAGCCTAGGTCTCCAGGTGCAAAATCATAGTATATGACCGGTACTTACTGTTGTATACTTTAACATATACATACATGCATTTTCATATATGTACGTAAGATTATATCTATACTTATATATAACTCTTTTACTAAGTCAGTCAGTCGTGATTGAGCATCCTAACAATAAAGTTATAAAAGAAAGTCAACCGAGTGTTTTATTAAATCTTTACATGGTGTCAGGTGTTAAACAGTTATAAATTATATAATACAAAATGCCTCCAAAACCAGAAACGAGTGCAAACAGTGAAAACAATGGTACAGTTGTAATGCGTGAGGTATCGACTCTTGGATTCTCGTGACACATTTCTAGTCAACTACTCATGATTTGCGTTAACTGAAAAAAAATGAATGTCATTCGGGCGAGGTTGGGATTCGAACACCGAACCTTCCGATTTGGAAGCCAGTTCACTACCACTTGAGCCATGGTCGGAGGATGAATTGAATTTTTTCTCTATTGTCAAATTCCACTGCGAATTAAAGTTGATAACAGATCAAATGTTGAAGCGTAATTCCAAGAGTTGTTCAAAACCCAACAGGTCGATTTAGTGCAACACTTGTAAATGGTTTTAGAGATGAAACGGTCAACCAAAACGATGCACTTTAACATACTCTGGTTTCAGGAACGTAACATATTCGTTACAGCTGATCAAAGTGCCACATGCCGTCAAAGTAAGCCAACTAACTTCCATTTGTGTTGGAATAGAGTTGAAGCAACTTTGTAATGAAAAAATTAAAGAGTCACTTCGGAGTAGAACGCCAAAGAGTAGAGTACAGCGTTCTCTTTTCTTTTTTGGGAGGAATATGCGTTTTAAACGGGGACATTACGTCTTCAATCCCACATTCAAAAGCGATTGAATCCATGTGCAGGTATGCAGATCGGTATGCAGGTTGAAAATTCACTACAAAAACGGTGAAAATATTGCGGAAACGTTTCGTGAAATTCGTATTGTTTTGGTCATCATCAACCGCCTTCTCGCATACCTATAATAAATTTAATCAATAAATGCGAACGTCTCGGATAGGCCATTGATATGAAGACTCCTAGTCGTATTCGTCCGGCAAGGTCAGCTGAAAATGTCGTTACCGCAGATGAGAGTGTTACTGAAAACCAAGGTGTGCCCAATTCGAAACGATCACAGGAATTGGGCCCATTAGCAGCCACTTTTTACCGTATTTTTCAAAAAGGTATTGGCCTACATGCTTGTACCTTATAAGTGGACATACAAATTTAAGCGATCACATCACGCACAATGCCGTGATTGTGTGCTGGAAATGAATGAACAAGATCATTATTTTTTACGCAAAATTATTCTGAGTGAAACGAAACTGTCGCATCTGGAGCTCCGAAAACCCAAGAAAAATAGTGGAACAACTTCTCCATCCACAATGAATGACAGTTTGGTGCGGTTTTTGGGCTGGCGGTCTCATTGGGGCATATTTGTTCGAAAAGATTAATAGATTATTTTGCTCCAATTAATGCTATGGACATGCATGATGTTTATTTTCAGAATGACGATGCCACATGCCACACAGTTGATGAAACAATGGCTCTGCGTGGTGAATTTCCTTGACGTATGATTTCTCGAAATGGAGCCGTCTAAATCGTGTGATTTAACACCATCAGACTCTTTTCTTTGAAGCTATGTTAAAGACAAAGTCCACGCCAATGCCCACCCAGCGATCCACGCACTAAAAGAAAATATCAGAGCTGTTGTGCGAAATATCTTAGCCGCAATTATTCGAAAACGTGATGAAAAATTTCATAAAAAAATGACTAACTGGAGGCAAATATTGAATTCCATTACTAACCCCAAAGTTTGTATTTTAAACTTAAATAAAAATATCAGCACTTTTCATAAAAGTTTTGCGTCTTTCTATTAATTTAAAATGACACCTCTTGCTGGATGACCCCAAACAAGCGCGATTTATTGTACAAGAAAATAAGTATAGGCGACACTGGAAAATATCGGGTATTTCGTTCACCGCACATCCTTAATACCATATACCTAGATACAAATAAACTATACGAGTAGAAGATCAATCGACTTTTCAGGCAAAGCTAGTCCACTTTTAATCACAATCCTCGAATGGCAACGATCTGTTCAAGTGTTTTCTATCGAAATCTGGAGTCAGTTGATAGACAAATAATGGAATAGAAGAAAAATTCGAGGAAAAGAAATTGGAGACATTAACTACATAAACCAGCTCATCGCAGGAATTGAATTTTTCCGAGAAGAAGATACTGGATTCTTTCATGGGAACATATATTTTTAGTCGCCTTATTCACAAATTCGCAGCAAATTCACTACTTCCCAGCTAATAACAGCATTTTAGAAATTAGACGCGTCGCTTTAGCAGTTAAATCTGACAGAAGAATATGACATTTTTGTTGTTTACATTTTGGGAAATCATCATAGAAAGATGGACGCTTCAACATTGCTTAAGTGTTGTTCTGTTCTCTTCGTCAAACATATAAATCGCTTCGTCCATTTTTGTTGCGCCTGTTTCTCCGTCTAAGGAAATTATTCGTCGACTACGTAGTGTTCAAAAATGAGGCAGTCAATCGAAAACGGTACCGGACTATGCCCTCCGAAATTTATTTTCAAGATATGAATGACATCGATCCGGACGAGAGTGGCGTTATGTGTATATCAACTTAAAACAGCGATTAATTGAAATATCACAATCTTGCGAGAAGGTGATTCGACAAAATGGGCTTGTCAATCGGCCTACGAGATCGTGTAATTTGATAGGTCTTGATTATTTTCTATGGGGACAACTTTGATAATGAGCATGCGGATAAACCAACAACATTTGAGTCGACATTGTGACTGTTATTCATGAGGCACTGTCCAATCTGCGTGAAAAACTGGTCAACTATTAGACTGAGAGGATTACCTGTGTAGAAAGTTCTCGAGGTGGTTACATGAGTATGCCCAAAATTGTCTTCAAACATAAAATGCTAAAACGTGTTCAATTTAATTGATTTTTATTTGTTTTATAAGAATTTATAGTTTTCACGTTCCAAAAAAGAACACCTTCATCTGAATGAAGGAAAGGAAGAATGTTCATCAGTTTATTACGAAAATGTTCAATTTTACAAGAAATAAGAAGATTTATCGTCGGAAGAAATATCCCGATACGTGGCCGCAACATTAAACATCTAACTTTGTTCGACTGAACACTCTTATATAAAATTTAAATTATAAACATTTCAATTGAGGATGCTGCACGACTGATGACACGCGACAGAGATACTCTACAGCATATGTAGCTAAGTCCCATATAAATTCTCATGAGAATTCGCCATACGATGGACACGAGAGGGAGCTTCGGTATCCCGCGCGTGAGCTATGTATTTTGTCCAGCCCTTACAAATAAAACGCAACTTATTTGAATACTGTCTTTTACTTCAACTTCTTTCACACGACTTACTTAGCATACTCCATAATACCTAGAATAATACAAACATTATACCATACAATGAAGAGTTAACAGTTAACAGAAATTTTGTTTTGCTTGCATTGCTTCTACCGCTATTTCCAAACTAAGTCAACCAATGCCGCTGGAGCAATCCTGTTGCTGTTTATCTTCTTAGCGTTGACAAACAACACCCAAGTCAATCTAAACTTTGTTGTTAAGCTCAAGTTTCCCGTTACGTGTTGATGATGCTTTTGGTGTTGCTACCAAGTAATGTCTGGATAGGTATTATACTTTAGCGATGGTAATAATGATGATGAGGATGGTGATGTTGTTGCTATGAACCTAACTCGTGAATTGCGCAGTCACCTATCACCCACGACAGCCGTTTTATCGCTCATGGTTCATTCCGACCAAGTCAGTGCCCCACAACGCGTGTTGCTACTTTTTTTTCTTGTTCCTCATTCTAAGTCTGTCGCCTTTTCGTTCCTCTCACATGTCTCATTCTCACCGAGCTGGATCACCATACGCGATACTCCTTCCCGTTTCCTGACGTTTTTCCAATTTATGGAATTTTTAGCATCCGCAACGATATAGGTGTTAAAGAGAGTTTGAAGTGGAATACATTTATTAGCTAAGTAGTAGCAATGCTGGGGGAAATAGTGAAATAACATCGTAAAGCAGCGAACGCTTCACCCTTGTTGGATAATGTTAGTGAATGCAAAAGAGACTCATAATTCGTTTCACCGGAACTCGGAACCATTTTATTTCGCCTTTGCGTTTCATTGGAGTTCGGAATCACTTACTGTCGCTTTTTCGTTTCATCGGAGTTTAGAATTACTGCCCAACGAGTTTCGCCTCAAAAAAAAAAACTTGTGCGATTGCCGGAGTGAACCAAGGCCTAGTAAATTCCATCACATTTCGGTTTCTGTTTCAATCCAGAATTCATTGTCACGTTGGTTTAAATTCAATATACGTAGACAATCCAAAATGTTTGTAGAATCGCCATTGTGTAGCGATTTTAATATGCACAGTACTGGGTAGCTTTGGCACTCTGACCTGAAAGCACCTGAAGAAAAGTGTGTAGTAAATAAATTGCCCTAGCTAATAAGAAGGAGGACATTGGAGCGAATTTCACAGTTTCTTTTACATAAATGTAATGACATCTAATGTTAGAGGCATCAACGTATATTGGGCCCTTTGGAATGTAAGCCTACATTCCTTATCGAAGTACGACTGTCAAATCACAGAAAATTGCGTAGTTCAATAAGAGCTGTAGAGAAATAAACCGAAAAGTTTGACAAACCAATTTCTTTACCATGTAAATTCTCATTGCAACCAAAGTGCTGATAGTGGCTGTTGTGCAACAAAGAAGAAGAATTGTGACTCATCCTCTATCAATGATAATAGCATTCAAAGCACTAACCTGTTTGAACAATCTATCAGGTCCTTGCATGAAGTGTTGCAGCTCATTGAACTGCGATATTGATAGAATTGGATGGAACTCAATGACTACATGATTATAAGCATCAAGTCAGTATCCATGAAAGACACTTGCATAGCCAGAACCAGAAAAGTTTCCAGTCTCAGTACTTGTCATGAAATTATTACAAGTGGTATGAAAGTCTATGTTTCCTTAACCCAACTGGCCTTACCTTAAGGAGGGTAAACATTTCAGAGTAAAAAAAAAACACTTTTTTGTGAATTTTTTTAAAAAGTTCGGATTGAGCAAATTTATTCAAATCTTTTGCACATTATTAAGTATACTTTTATCAATATTTTGTAATTTTTTCATGTGGAAATATTTGAAAACAAGCCGGTGACAGAGCTTGTCCCAGAACGTCTTAGAAAAATAACAATTTGCGGTGTTCACTATATCTCGGTCGGAAATTATCGGAAATCAAAAACTATTAAAATTTTGTCAAAGTATCATCAAATCCTCCCCCAGCGTTCTATGATTATTTTTTTTTTTACTTTAAAAATTAATGGTGGCCATCTAAAGTGTAAACTGCTATTTTCGACGAAAAATTATGCCATTTTGTGGGTGTGAAACCCCCTTAATGTAAAAAAAAAAATTCTAACTAAACTTGGGGGGGAGATATTTTATATGTAGAAAATGTGTACCAAGTTTGAAATGGATCGGTCAAGTAGTTTTTAAATGGCAGTGAACACGGGCTTTGAAAAAGTAGTTTTGAGAAACACTAAAAACCTCCCCGGTGCTGCCAGAACTATAGTGTTAAAGGACAGGAGACTAACTAGACAATAACTTCAAGAGTTTTGCTCAGATCGACTTAAAATTTTGGGAATATATTCTTGAAATGTTTAGTAATAAGACAAGAGAAAAAAAAAATCGATTTTTCGAAAGTGCAAACCCTATAACTCTTGAACCTCCAGCTGATTTTGAGGTTGTTGCTGAGACAAGGATCGTAAGTGTTATTAATTCATTGAGATCGAATGCTGTTCAAGAGGATGGGGTGCCACTTCGTTATGTGAAAATTATTTTGACACAAATCAGTAATCAATACTTGTATAATGATTTCAACCGTTCCTTTGGTCTGGCAACGTGCCCTGTCTCTAAGAAACATAATGCTGCTAATGACAATGATTTCAAGCCTATCAGCATTCTGGTACGTCTACCTAAGATTTTTGAAAGAATACTGACGACGCAAATTCATGATCACATTTCCATAAATTCCAAGGTAAGACCCCTTCAGTCCGGCTATGGTCAAGAACATGGATGTTATAAGGGCTGAATTTGATGAGGGATTGAAGACCTTGCTTTGTATTCTGGACTTTTCAAGGGCCTTTGGCAAGGTCAATCACTTCACACTTTTTCGGAAACTGCGGCATTATCTTACGTTTAGTGATAGAGCTGCAGAGCTCTATTTTTAGTGAGAGCTCGCAAAGGGTAGCTGCATGCTCGGAATTTAAGCCGGTGCCTCAGGCTTTAAACTTGCGACTTATTGTTAATCCACCTCTACACTGATGATGATCAACTATATTCCTCATACTCGGTTAATAAGATGGGAGGGCTTGTTTCAAAGTTAAATCAGGACTGGTCCTAAACCCAACTAAATGCAATGCCATACCTATTTCTAACAGATCTCTTGAAACAGCTTCTGTGCCAGATATCTTACTGAAATGAAATTAGTAGACGCTAATAAGACACTGATAAGCCTCGGCTGTGATATTAATCGACACCTATCTTGTTACAATCACATCAACGTTGGAATTTGTCGTAATTATAGATGCTTGCGCAAATTGTGGACTTCAGCTTGTTTCACTCCGCTTGAGACACGTAGAAGGTTTGCGGAAACGCTGAAATGGTAACATATACAGCAGCCTTGACTCGCTTTCTTTTCATAAACTGCAAGTAGCTTTCAACGATGCTAACAAGTATGCTCACCGGCTGCGTAGGTATGGTCGAATCTCTAATCTACAGTAGCATATGGACACAGGAAATTGTAATATTAGAAGCCAATCACCGTCAAACTTATACTCCGAACTTGAATTTTCGCGCTTGTTTAGAACATTCACCACTTTCGTCTATTTTCCACCCATGCAATCCGTTATGGATCTCTTTACCATTATTTAGAAAAAAAAACAATTCAGAACAATTTCCCAACTGAATACCGGCAAAGATGTGCAAGTCCAACCAATCCTAGTCCGAAATATACATACTATATCTAGGCGATCAACTGATAGGGTGAGAAAATAAACATACGATAAACAAATATTATTTTGGAAGTCTATGGCATTTTGACAAACGGCAATCAAACGATCACTGATCACAATAATTTTATCAAATTTATTTTTTACTATCTGAAGCAATGCCAAATCTATTTGTGATTTGATGTTCGAGATAAATGTGTAAGTACTCCTTTGGTTTTTTTTTTTTTTGATCGTGAGAAATTATTTCAAAAGAATTGAAATTTAATCAGCTCGGAGGACAGATACTTTTCCTCACCACTGTGATTCACATACACAAGCTTCGTAACGTAACTGATATTGTTATTTTGTGACTCATCTGCCAGTCGTGATCAGTTGGAGTAGTGAAATTGAAATGAGATGCCAATTCGATGCACCTGAACGCATGCCTCTGTGCACATGTCTTATCAGCAAACGAAATACATGCACCAAGTAGAGGGACATACTCGTAGCTAACCTTCAATTCAAGATGCACATTTGCACAAATGCATTTTCTACCATACAAAACTAATGAGTTTTTCTGCCATCCAACCAACATTCATAGAGACTCGTACTCGGTCGCAAAATTGGAAGTCAACTGTCCAGAACTACAAAATGCAAACGAACACACCCAATCGGAAAGAGATAGTGGACGAGTGCCCTACAAGTTCTTCACAACTGTTTCGTTTGATGGGTAACGCTTGCTTTAATTTCAAATATATGATAGTGCGTATTTTCTAAGAAAATTATATTCTACAATAAGTCATCGGTTTTATAAGTTGTCGTTGACAAAACAGACTTCTCCAACAGTAACTGACGCTATGTATTGTAGTATTTCAAAGTGAATCTCTGCGCCCAATTAATTTTACTAGTGGAAGGGGAGGACAAGAGAAACCCCATAGAATTTTTCATCATTCAGATAATGGAAAAATTAAAATTTTATTATGCTCTCAAAATGGGATAGGTGAACGCACAAAAAGAGCAAAAGCCACCCGCTAACCAGCCCACATTCAACACCCCATTAATTCAGTATTTCCCAACCATTCATCCCCTACCATCACCCATCCACCCATCGCCCACTCACTTTCTGACGACGACCATTCAGAGGTCGTATATCGTTGATCGATTGAATTTCCACCCCCCACCCAAAAAAAAAGTGTGTGTATGTGTGTGTATGTGAATTGTTGTCGGATATCATCTCCCCACCGACATTTGACAGTACCAGCACCCAAGAGTGTGGACAGAGTGCGGTATGACTCTTGGTTGCTCTTATCTTCTTCAATTATCTCTGGCTACGCTGCTGCTGCTGCTGCTGACTACTTCACTGACTTCCACCGACTACTACACGCTACAGACAGGGCGAACTTTTTCGCGTCTGCGCCCCTTTCAAATCTTTTCTAACGACTTTTTATGGGAGGAGCTTTCCGCCGCCGCAAAATTTTCTTCTTCTTATACCAACAAATTCTGCAGCTCTACGGCTACGGCTACGGCTACTGCTTACTGCTGCTGTTTCTCTACTCTGGATTTCTCTGTTCCAGAGAAAATGGAGAAAATGGATGTAAATTTGAATTTGCACTAAATTTCCCTCGCAAACGCATAAAAATCATTGGAAAATGCTCAAACTAATGAAGTGTGTACGAGTACGAGTGCGAGTACGAGTACTAGTACGACTATTTGGGGTGCATTTTGTGAACGGCAGTAGGTAATCGTGGCGGCGACGTTCGGCCGGCGGTTTAATTAGAAAAGTCCTTAGGCGCGTCAACGAGCTGATGATCCTATAACTCAGGTCATTGGATATTTGAAAAGATTTTCTCGTTCCGTCGGTGGATACATTTACAAAAAAAACAAAAAAACAAAAAAAAACTGGAAAAAAAGAATCTACTTTTGGGGTTGATATTGTGCGGTGACAATGATTTTTATTTGACGAGGCAAAGTTCAAAGGCGTGGCATCGCAAGAGATATCTACGAATACGAACAAAACAGTATCATATCTCTGTGCTATTCTACCTTTGCCAAAGTGTGGTTTATCTATTCTCCTAGCTGGGGAAATGACAAAAAATAAAAACACAAAACAGACCAACAAAAAAAAAATTATAACAAAATGATGGAAAAAAAGAAACAAAACAGAAAAGAACTACAGACTAAAGTGCTCATAGGACTCACCCTATCACCCCCATGTAATTGTGTGACAAAGATGTGTGTTTGCTTACCTTTAAATCACAGTACATACTCGTACTATACCTCTACCTCTACAAATGTATGTATGGACATAAACAAACAAAGCAACAAAAACTATGAACTATTATAGGAAACCCCGGAAAACTTTCACTATCTGAACAATGTGTCGAAGTGACCGATTGATGGGGCGGTTGGGCTGCTAGGTGGCAGGTATTCGGCTATTTGTTTGTTGTCCCTTACAAATGGAATCGACTGGGTGTCGAGTTCATAGAATGACGCCGTTTTGTCTTGTGTTGGGAGCTTTATTTATTTTAGGGGGAATCCTGTGAATAGGTAAGTGTGTCCAATACACCATTACTAACGAAATTACATTTTTATCTACTCAGCTTTTTGTTTTTTTTATTTATGATCGAATTAACCTTTCTCCTTAAGGTGTATGATTTTGAAAGATTTTTACACAAGAGCAGAGTTTTGTAAATGTGCAGCAGAATTGTCTGTTTATAAATAAAAGACGTTAAGTAAAGCCATTCTCATTTTTGGTTGAAATATAATTTACTGTCTGTATAAGTGGATGTACTGCGCCCCTATGACTTTTTCACATAACTCCGACGTTTAAAGTTTCTGTCTTATTGGCATAAACCAGAGACTTAATATATCCCCAAAGAAACGAGTTCAAAGGTATTAAATTGGGACATTTCTGGGTATAAGACGACCACCGAGCTTAGTCTTCAATAAGTCGATTATGGCACTCGTTGTGTGGCAAAGGACATCCTCCTGTTGAAACTCCATATTCTTCAAGCTTTCAAATTCCAATTAAAAAAAAAAAAAATCAAGAGCGGTCTCATTTGACTGTGACTCGGAGGCATCATCTCGGAAAGCATGCAAACCACATCAAACAGTCAACTTTTGCATATATAATACACCACTACGTTCTACTATCCAAATGGAACACCACCGTCTGTTCACCTGATCAAAAGGGACAATTCTGCAGCCATTTATTCAAAAATGTGGATTAACACTGCTGATGATTTTTCGATTTTTGCTGATCTCCTTCGATAGAACCTAATCAGTGAAAAATCGACATGGACGATGGTCATTTGGCTTTAGAGCTGGCCATACATCAATATAAGATCAATACGATGTTTCGCTCTAGAGAATGGCGCGATTAATTGCAGTCTTCACTTAATGACTCGCGTACAGCGGCAATATTCTCTTCAATTTAGGCGATCCGCTGTTTGCTCTGGAGTGAATAAGTTGATTCGAATTTTGAGATCAAGGCTACCAAATGGCAAATCATCCGGTGATATAAAGTCGACTAAATTCTTTTTGGTCACGTTGGAGTGGTTTTCGCCTTATGGGCTGGAGCAGAATCTTGTTGGAATGTCCAGTGTTTGTTTGCGAACATTGTTCGGCTTAGTGGTTTAACGACATCTTCCAAAACAGTGGTTTGGTAAACTTTAGTCGAAGTCTTGACTCCTTTTTCACAAAAACGGAGATTGGTTATGCCATCGTAGCTCACTCTTGGAATATATTCTGAAGCTTCGATAACTTTGCTTATTAAAAGTTTCTTTGACGGTAAAAAATTTCAAGCCGGTGAACAGAATTTGTCTGTGAGCATTTTTAGCGTACCGCCTTAAGAGAGCTTTTGATTTTTGCTAAGTTTTTCCTTCAGTACAACTGTTAGCAGGGGTCCAGTGTGTCTTTTGTAGTTACTAAGTCCCAAGTTTTCTTTGATAAAGCGATGATTCTGCTTTCTCAGTGGTTTGCGTCTGATTCGAGCATGCACGGCTTTGATGGCTTTCGGAGTCCTCACAGTGTATGGACGGCCGGATCTTTGTCGGTCACGTACTCCACCAGCATCTTCGAATAATTTAATAGTACGATAAACAAAACAGCGAGTAATTGCAAGTGGTCGCAAGGTCCGAAACATATCACCTTTTGCCATATAACACTTGTATAAGCCGATTACAATGACACGATTTTCGATGTCACCCCATTCCATGATTACAAACGGCTGAAAGCAAAAATCTTTTCCGCCGCAAAAAGCAACGTTATAACGTGAAAAGTGTGCAACTAATACTACGCAATAATCTTATTTACTCGTATTTCAGAAACAAATTAAAAAATTCAATTCAATAAATAGAGAGAGTTATTTATTAAGTGATTAGTATTCAAAAGGCACACAGCTCGGGATGAAGTAGGGCCTCAACTAGCAAGCCTCTTCAGTTAGCCCAGTATTTAGTTAAATGCCTCGAATTGCGCACTCCAAGTCGATTGAGGTCCCCTTCTGCTTGTGCGAGCCACCTAAAATAAAGTCTTCCTCTACTATGTTGTCCCTCCAGGTTAGATTCTGAGGACCGGACCATTGGTGTATATTCGCTCTACATGTCCAAGCCATCTCAGGCGACTGATGGGGCAGTTTTCAGACCATGTCGTTGGCGATGTACAACACGAATGTTCTCAACGCAAATGGGACTGAATTGTCCTTCGAAACTCTTCGATGAGGTCCATGTTTCAGCGGCATAAAGAACGTCTGGGTTGATTCAGGTCTTATATAGAGTTTTCTTACTTACCAATTGCTTTCTCAGCCCTAAGAAAGAGTGAATTACAAGAGTGATTCTTCGTTTTATTTCTGCTAATGTGTTATTGGGAGAATTTGTAGCAGATGCAAGGTAGACAAAGTCAAATTATAGCTGTCGATTGTGATATTCTGTCCAATTCGTCGATGTTGTGTGTTTCTTCGTCTTGACAGCATATACTTGGTTTTGCAATCATTTACCTATAAATTTTGGCAGCTTCCGTTTCAATATCACCCAATGCCTTGGTGACAACCCGCTGTGTTCTCCGAATTATGTCGGCATAATCGGCATACGCTAGTAGTTGCACAGACAGAAAGACTCTGCCCCAGTGTTTGCTTGTCAGTTCCGCTCAATTCTTTGAAGCAAAGAAGTTAAAGAATTCACATCAAAGGACTTTCCTGGTCTGAAACCGCACTGATATTGGCCTATCAAGTTGTTAACGAAGGGTTTCAAACGTTCACACAATATGGCAAACTAGATCTTGTATCCGAAGTTGAGGAGACTTGTGCTTCTATAGTTGGATTGAGCAAACGATACTGAGATTCCATTCATCAGGCATGCACTCTTCTCATCAGATCTGAGCAATTAGATGGTGTATGGTGTATGGTGTATGCTCTCCAGTCAGCAGCCTTGAATACCTTGGCCGGTCATCTGGCAGGTGGTGATGCGAGTCAATGTTGGCTGCCAGGAACGTTCGGGCGTCCAGAATACTGGAGGCATACCTTGCATTTATCATAATGTGATCAATTTGATTTAGCGTTTCATGATCCGGAGACCGCCATGATCCTTTGTGCATATTGATATGAGGAAACCATATCCTTGCTATGGTGATATTTCATCAATAAGACTAATTCCGTTGCCAGGCGTGGTGTCCTGTAAGTAACGTTTACCAACTGTCTACCGAGGGCATAACCTTGGCCTCTTAGCCTGCATGCTACTCAGGGCTTACTCATGCAGTTACCGGGGACCACCACCACCATATTTTTGTAACTTAGTGTTGTTGTTGTATTTTGTAAGTGCAAGTACCATCCCAGCAGCTTATACCACATCGTAATCTTGAATGGAAGATGCTGAAATAGATCTTTTTCAGAATACTTTTGGAGCCGATATATACATAGTAGTTATGCAGCGTGGGTAGTAGATATTTCTTGTGTATAGACGCGTGATTCGATCAACTCAAATTGTGATAGGTTACAACGCCTAAGTATGCTATTTATGGTTCAACTTCGAATCAGTTAGTTTTACAGGAAATATTTATTTTATAAGATGTGTCACAGCTGCAGTTGAGCAGTCTAAATTAACGTAGCAGATGTGTATCATGGTTAATTTCAGACACTAAAAAATATTTCCCTAGCCATACGGAAATGCAAAGCCGTCAGAAAGCGATTTAATCCCGCCGATAAATTAAAAACATTATTGGACCAATGATAGAGCCTTGAGGGAAACCGATTTTAATAACCCTGGATCCCTCCCTTGTCGGGACCTGTTTTTTAAGTCTTTACTCAAACTTAAATTTATGTCGAATGACAACAAATCTGGGATAAAAACTAGAAAACCCACACAGTGCAGCTTATCTAATAGAATTTTGTGATCTACCGTATCAAAGACTTCAGCTATGTCTACAAAAAGTGCGGCAGAGTATTTCTTGTCATCGAGTCTCTTGCAGATAAAAGTGTAGGATTCCAAAAGGCCATGGCTTTCTTTGAAACCAAATTGCTAAAGAAGCTGATCTTTGCGAGAAATTTCACGACTCTATACTTCGTAACTTTTCGAAAATGTTTGATATAGTCGAAAGTGAGGAAATCGGTCTGTTTTCAAAATAGGAATGACAATGGGTTTTAACAATGAAGGGAAAATTCCTGTAAAAATACTCAAACTGAAATGTTGAGCCAGAACATGAAACACGTACCGGTTCCCGGAATTCAGAAAATTAAAAATATAAGTTTACGAGTATTCATGTAAATCTACGAAGGGCGTTCAACATATTGTCGGTATCGGGGTGAAGCTGTGGCTGTATATATAAATTGACTTATTTATCAAGTAATACTATTATTTTAGTGCATTCGTGTAAAATTTCATATAAATGTGATTATTAATTCGCGTTTTATCTCTAGTTAAACAGAATCATAATGGCAACTGAGACGATGATGGTGAAAATTGAGCACCGCGCTGTAATTAAATTTCTCACTAAGCAAGGAAAAAGTCAAAAAACTATTCATGAAGAGATGGTGGCTGTTTACCAGGGTTCCGCACCTTCATTATCAACAGTGCAAAAGTGGTCAAGTGAGTTCAAGAGAGGCAGAGAGAGCGTTGAAGACGACCCCCGCTCCGGCGCTCCGGCTACTGCTTGTACGGGAGAAAACATCAAAGAAGTCGAAAAACTTGTTCTTGAGGATGCCCGAATAAAGGTGAAAATAATGGCAGAGATCACCAAGCTTTCAATTGGTACCATTCACACCATTCTTCATGACCATCTTAACCTTTCAAAGGTCAGTGCAAGGTGGGTGCCACGAATGCTCACAGCGCCTCAGAAAAAAGTGAGAATCGCATGCTGTAGAGAGCTTTTGGAGATGTGTAGTGAGAACGCGGACGGTGTTATGGATCGAATTGTTACTGGGGACGAAACATGGGTCCACCACTATGACCCTGAAAGCAAACAAGAGTCCATGCAGTGGCATAAAAAAGGAACAGACCCCCCGAAGAAGTTCAAAGTCACTCCGTCTCATGGCCACAGTTTTTTGGGACTCAAAGGGAATCTTGCTCATTGAGTACAAAAAAAAAGGTGAAACCATCAACGCCACATCCTACGCTTCCACTTTGCATAATTTGCGGGAGGAAATTAAAAAGAAAAGACGGGGTAAACTAGCAGCGGGTGTGTTGTTTCTTCATGACAACGCTCCTGTTCACACGGCGCGAGTTTCCAAGTCTGCTGCGCGAGATTGTGGTTTCGAAGAAATCCAACACCCACCCTATAGTCCAGACCTTGCCCCTAGTGATTATTTCCTGTTTCCGGATTTGAAAAAATGTCTTCGTGGAAAAAGATTTTCGGATGATGAAGAACTCAAGTCGGCAATAAATGGGTATTTTGCAGAGAAAGAGGAAATTTATTTTTTTGCATTGATGTTAGGGGAGATTGTCCCCTTCAAAGTAATCCCCATCGACTGCAGCACACTTATGCCATCGTTTGATCCAATCCTCGAAACATTTTTTTATATTCGGTTTTCGGTATGTCCTTCAGTGCTTAGTGCGATTTTTCCGTTCCTTCCTCTCGGCTGCTGAAACGTGGTCCCCGTAGTGGTTTCTTAACTCGATTGAACAGAAGAAAGTCACAGGGAGCCAAATCAGGTGAATTCGGTGGCTGTTGGATGGTATTTGTTGCATTTTTCATCAAAAAATTACGAATAAAGACTGTGTGACGGTGCGTTATCATGGTGCAAAATCCACGAGTTTTCTGCCCACAATTCTGATCTCTTTCGGCGAATTGCTACACGCAAACGTCTCATAACGCCCAAATAAGGCAAAAATTCATTACACATTGCCTTCTTTTTTGAATGGAAACGACGTGGTTTTTTTTCGTCTCAGCTCATTTGGTGCCTGATGTTTGGATTGCGTGTCGTACTCATAAACCCACGTCTCGTCTCCAGTAATGATCCTTTTAATGAATGTGGAATCGGATTCAGCCTCGCAAATCATCTCTTTTGCAACGCCAACACGGTCTCTTTTTTGCATGAAATTGAGCTCTTTTGGCACCAAATCATTAACCAAAATATCTTGGACGGATCCATAGTCAGTGTTCAAGTCCTCCGCTAACTCTCTGATGGTTAATTTGCGGTTATTGACCAACATTTCTTTTACCTCATCAATGTTTTCGTCGGTTTTCGATGTCGATGGTCTGCCACTGCGTTCATCATCTTCGATTCACTCAAAACCACTTTTGAACCGCTCGTGCCACTGGTAAACGACCTTTTTCTTTAGAGAATCGTTGCCGAAACACTTTTCCAACATTTCCAACGTTGGCGCACCATTAAATCTGTTTTCTACGCAAAATTGAATACATGTTCGTTGTTGGAAATTTAAATCCATTTCTAAAATTGTAAAAAATCGCCAACACACACAGATATAGATGTGCTCTTGGCTACGTAACTTTTGCAAATGTCAAGCAATGACGCTAAGATTTAGAGGGAATGTCAACAATAGACTTACCAACTTAACAAAAAAAAAACAGAACTCAAATCGGAACAATGTGAGCGCCATTGTGGTTATTCCGGGAACGTTTTGATAAACGGGTATATCATTTTTAAGATGGAATTCGAAATGGCGATGGTAGCCACGTGAATCCGAGCTTTTCAGGGCATTAATTGCTTTCAATAACTCATGATATTCTGTGTATTTTGTGTTGAAGAACGAAGGCCACACAATATAAAAGAGGCACAAGTGTCAGATACCTACGCTATGGGGACACCGGAATCATTAAATGCATTAGATCAGTTACATCAGTATTATCATTTTTGAGTGTAATGGATTCGATATATGTTTTTGTTTTTCTATTACATATCTGCATCGCTTATGCTACGCACCAATGTACGGACCTTAGTATCACTCTACGGGCCGCTCTATTTTTGATCACTTCGTCAATGAGGCTAAGGCTTTGATGATATTTCTACAGTGATGTAATTATTTGCCTTAGAACCTTTCTTCGAATCTCGTCTGAAAATTTGGCTTTCTAACTTATACTGGCTTTTGGACTGGACTTATCGGTGTTTCTAAGGTGGGGACTTCCGCTGATAGAATGATGTCCTGTCATCAGTATTAATGAGAGCCCGCCTTCTTGGGCCCGTGGCGCTGGGCCGATTCGATATTCGTAACAATATCTTTGCTGTAATTTTTTGTTTATTCTTCTCGTACACTGCGATGCAGCGATATTTCGGAGTGTGCGCTCACACCATAAGATGATGGCAAGAGAGTTAAATATATACTTGAATTGTTCGCACTTCGCTACTACTCGTATGACTCTTTTCTAAACAGATATCAGGAGTTATGATTTCGGATTCGGAGAAACGCCAAATCAGATATTCGGGTACTTAGTACAACTGCTTCATACCCCGATGTCTTACAGCCCTTATCCAGTTATTAAAAGTTGCCTAGAGGGCTGTCACTTTAACTTCAAATTCTCCGGTAATCCCTTACATTCTTGTGCAGATCTTTCGAAGCGTCGCGATTTTTTCCACCATAATCTGTAAACTTTGCATAGCGTCATATGTTGCCCAAAGTTGCATTGGATACCATGGCATTTAATAATAACACTGTCAGTTGTACAGAACCCTCTCGTATGAGTATGTATGACATTAGCTTCGCTGATCAGTTTTCTATGCCTATAGCTACCCCTATACTGGTTAGACATTCCACCATCACTGATCATTTTATAGAACAAAATTGCGTACTATCCTATCGGTTCAAAACTGCTATCCAGGTTCTTCCTTTTTTGCAGCTTCATTAATTTTACCTTCCGTAAATAAAGTGTTTAGTCCCTTCGTAGGCGATAGCCTAGGCAACGCATTGGAATGGTGGGAATTCTTCATGAAGTAAGAAGCTCTTCCATATATTGAAGATTTCGTTGTTCTCCACTAGCAGTTACAAATCTCTGCTTCGTCTTCAACAAACTTCTACGATTGAAAAATATTATCATGTTTGCCTGAGATTGCACGCTGCACTACTTCTATTGCTTGTCGCCCGTGTATCGATGGTAAGGCTACACCTTCTAAGTCCCGATAAAATGCCTTTACTACTACTGCACATGCTCTAGCTACCAGTTTTTCGCTACTCCTTCTGCCCCATACTTTAACTCTAACCCTAACTAGCGAATCTAACTAACACTTTGTCCACTTTGAGTAGTTCACGCTTGCAAGGCTTGTGATTTGTCCTTTTTCGTCATTTTAGTCTCATCTTTCCACCACCATGTTTCTTCTTCTTATTCTACGTGAATCTACATTTCTTTAAGAAGGTTCTTCACTTAAAAGAGTCCTTAGCTTCCTCATTTTATCATTACATCAGTGCTGCTGGTGGGATTGGATACTACCCACAAAGAGCCCAAAGTTCTATCTTAAGTTTGGGCTTACTCATTTGACATTCTTCACTCTTTATTAATATTATCTCCCAGTAATTTAGGATTCAAAACTTTATGTACGAAAAGCATTCCAACTTATTTAAGAACTTTTTTTGTTTTTTAATTTTTAGCAATTTTTTAAAGTGATAAATACAAGAACGATATGTAGTTCTTTGGTCTGGAGCTGGACAAAAAAAAAACAAGATAAAGCTTCACAGAACCACAAACATATGTATGTACATACTTCGCCAGTAGCTGATAAGTAAAGTGTAACCGGTGGCCTGACAGCATATCATATTATAGAAACCGAATCTGAATTAAATTTTTTTTTTCAATTATTTTGGAAGTTTGTGGCATTCAGTTTTGATGGCGTCTTGAAGGTATTTCGGAGTACTCAATTGTAGTCCTTTTTCTGGAAAAATGATGTTGAGGTCTCGGGACGACGCTGAGCAGGCACGAATAGAAATTTTGTTATGGTGGAAGTATTCTTTTACTTTCTGGGCTGTATAAACTGCAGCATGTCTTCCCATCGCTCTTCATTCTGATGCTTTCAGGAGCGAATATTGGTATGATATTCCTGTCCAAATCATGACTTCCCCACTGTTTTGTTTTCATACTCTTAAATGTAGCTCCTCTTTCCGAAATTCATGAAGGTAATGGCAAAATCCGTGATTTTCATCAAGGTCAAATCATTTCCCATCTACTTCCATCTAAAATGATTTCTGGAAAATATCAAGCTTGTGCATCTGAGTGACGTTGCTTAGAGCGGGCGGAGTTCTGTTTTGGAGAACATACGCTTGCAAGTTCGCAGTTATTTGCTCACACGCGAAATCTATGCTGATGCTTGTTGTTTCTGTCCGCTCAAATCTAAAAAATGGTTGTTTCGTGGAGAAAATACTCCTCTGCTCAGTTGGTGACTTTTATTCGTCTGCTTTTCTCTGCTTTCAGCACGCCACAAATCTCGGTGAACACTTAATCTTCATACAGATCCGCAAGTATTGCGCCACATATTAGTGTTAATTTAAATGACAAGTCAGTGTGCTTTTGTTGTTGAACCATATTCCTTTCCGCCGTAGAACACTAATGCCGATAACATATAGCCCGTGACTACTAACTGATTCAAACCCAAACAAGCAAGAATGTTAATCCAAAACTTATGAACTAAAAATTTTTTCTATGTTTTCTAGTGCGCCCTCAAGGGATTTTTGTACCCTTAAAAGGTTTGTAGACAGAGCAGACGAAGGAAATTTAGGGAGAGGTACCGATGTACATTGTTCTTAAATGTTTGCAAGTTATAACGCAGAGCATTGCATAAGCGTAAGTGGGCCAGAGGGTATATTGATGAGCATTCATAGCGAGACGGGTGTTACGGTTAAAGGTTTGAATTATGCTCGCAATTTCAATGGATCACTGGTGGTGAAAATATTGATAGAGCAAAGTGAGACAGGAGACATTTCGTCGGTGTTCCAGGTTGTCAATTGATGGGGTGATATTGGCATCACCCATGAGTCTTATCGCACGGTTTGAATCCTATCTAGCAGGTGCAGAGAGGTTTTAGGAGCACCTCACGCGATATGGGCATTGTACTCCAATTTTGGGCGGATGAATGCCTTATATATTCAAGCCAGCTCAGAGGGGGAAACATATTTCTTACATCGTTTGAGGAAACACAGATATTTCGCAGCATTTTTGGCGACCTCAAATATGTTGTCATTCCAACGTAGGTTGTCATTGACTCACATACCAAGAAAGATGTTCGGTTTCACTTTAAAGATGTCACTCTAATGATAGCAAACAGCTTTAAACTCCACTCTGTTGATAGTTCTCCAATTGGTTATGCTGTAAATATTAGAATTTAATGAGCTTAACATACGCTTCCATTCCCGTTCTACAGCCGAAGGGCAGGAACGTGAATCCGGAAACGAATATGAAAAGCAGAGAGTACTGTCATCAGCAAAGGAATATATTGGATTAGAAGTATTATGGCAGAAAAGAGGTCATTAATGAAAATTAAAAAGAGTGTGGGAGGCAGAACGGAACCCTGGGGCACACCAGCATTTATTTTGTGAATATTTTTTTTATTTATTTATATCTTTATTAACACGCAAATAAATTACAATGCTAATATAATTTATTGAGCTTTAGCTACCAGGACTACCAGCTCGATAATAAAATACATAATATTCTGACATGTACGTACATTACTAGTTACAATTTAATAAATAGCTTTCAGATATGGTTTTCCATTTTTATCTCACAGATTAGTTTGTAGGTTTGGTTGATGTTTTCTTCTGATGGGTTTTTAAGTAGATTCATTTCAAACCAGCACGGATTTTTCAAAGGCAGATCTACGACCACCAACTTAACAGAATTCGTATCAAGCACTTTATGTGCACTGGAATCTGGAAATGAAGTTGATGTGATTGCCACCGATTTCAGCAAAGCCTTTGATAGAATTTCTCATGATATAATCCTTCTAAAATTAAAGGCTCTTGGTTTCCAGATAAACTTTATAACTTGGGTTCAATCCTATTTAAGTGAACGACTTTACTATGTTCTATTTAGGTCCATGGTTTCTGACCCAATTAAAGCCTCCTCTGATGTTCCCCCAGGCAGCCACCTTGGTCCCTTATTATTTATTCTGACCATTAATGATGTTGCTTGTATCATTAAAAATGATATGAAAATATTTAGATATATATCATCTTCCTCAGACAGCCTACTTCTGCAGCAAGATCTAGACAGATTTTGTACTTGGTGTCAGAAGAATTTTCTTGAGCTTAACGTCAATAAGTGTCAGGCTATAACTAATACACGTAAACGCCCCCTGCTACACCTCGTTGCTATCTAATCCTTAATCTGCCTGTTCCATTCTTACATTGATAGTATAATAAAAAAAAAGGCAACTCTGCCCTTGGTTTTATCAAGCGCTGATCTAAGGAGTTTTCCAATCCTTATGTTACCAAATCTCTTTACATAACCTTTGTTAGGCCTCTTCTTGAATATGCCAGCCAAGTTTGGTCACCCTACTACAGAACGCACATAGAAGCTGTTCAACGCAGGTTTTTACGGTTTGCTTTACGTGGTCTTCCCTGGGATGATAGCCAAAACTTACCACCTTACCACTGACCGGCTGAAACTTATAAATTTACAACCCCTTTCTATACGCCGAAAAGTTGCCGACATTCTCTTTATTCATCAAATTTTAGTAGGTAATATCGATTGTCCTTCCTTACTTCAAATTATTTCTTTGAACACCAATCCCCGCAATCTTAGGTCTGTGCCACTTTTCCGGCTCAATCTTCGCAGAACGAATTACGGACACCTGGAGCCAATGTCTAGGATGCTTCGCGAAGTTAACGATGTTCTGCCTCTCTTCGACTGCCATCTCAGCAAACTCTCCCTCAAGAACATACTTATTTCCACCTATGCCTCACGTCCTAACTTTCTTAAGTGAAAATGTTAGTTTTAAGTATATGTTTGCTTGCAATAAGCTTAATAAATCTATCCGGGATTGACCCGGGCCGCAAAATCAAAAATCAAAAATAAGGATAAGTTGGGAAAGAGTATTTTTGCGATATCTTTGATTTTGGTACAATCATAGACAAGGTGTTTGATGGTGATTATTTCATTTTCGTTACAGAGATGACAGTTTGGAGGATCCGATTTTGATATTAGATGGCCGTGTGTGGTGTAAGTGTGGCCCATTCGAAGCCGCAGATATATTTTGATTTTTTTCCATGAGCACTGTGTGGGATAGATGGTACTTTTAGCATTTGGATTAATAACAGCGTAATGATGTCTGTATTGCGCCCAGTCGTCATATAGTTTCACGTTCCAAAAATGATTTATTTCTTAGCTAATGGTTCAGTTGTTGAGAATTTTGCGGCCTTATCTGCTATTTTGTTGCCTTTTATACCAGCGTGACTTGGAATCCACATGAGTTTTATTTTTTTCTGATTTCCAATAAGTTTATTGCGGATAATCTCACTGAAAAGCGTTCTGTTGTCAATATTTAACACTGCTTCTAGTATGGAAAGGCTGTCTGAACAGATAATAGTCTTTTTCGAACCTGATATTTCGATTGCCTTTAAAACAGCCATAGCTTCGGCTTAGAAAACTGAAGCTGTATATCTCAGAAGTCCTTTCGATATTATGGTACCGTCTTGGGTGGAGATCCATCGCTGAATACGAAATTAAACTTATGTTGTTTTTCGGTCTGCATTATTTCAAGGAAACTCTGCTTATACTGCTCGTTCGAAGTTGTTGTTTTTTGTAAACACTTGAGTTGGGTATTTACACAACCTTTTGGTAGATTCCAAGGTGGTTTGGCGGCAGATCGTATAACCTTATTCAAAATTGGGATATCCATTGCTTAGCATCGATTGAGACAATACAATTGTCGGCTGTACTAAACTTTTGAATGAGGAGAGATGTGAGGTGTTGAACTCTTTGCTCTATGGAAGGAAGACCCGCTTCTGCTAACATGTTTTTAATAGGTGTAGTTCTAAAAGCTTTTAGGCTTAATCGTATAGCAGTATGGTAATATAAATACTCATTCCATAATCGATTTTGGCAAGAATGGTTGATCCGATGATACTTATAAGGGAATTAATCTGAGCAAAACTATTCTTAGATGATAAGTACTTAATAATGTTAAGTCTGATAGCTAAGCTTTTTTTTAAGTACAAAAAATGTTCCTTAAAATTATACTTACAATCAAATATTATTCCAAGCAAACAGAGATTATTTACATTAACTATTGTATTGTAATTCGAACGTAAAGCAATATTTTTGGGACAACTAGTTTTTCTACAGATGTGTAAAATTTTACTTTTTTGATATGAAATTTTTGAGCCGGAGTAAGAACACCAGGCTGAAATATCTGCCAGAATGTCTGAAAATGTAGAGGCAGTAGCTGTGAGATATTTTGTGAATAACAGGCATGAAGTCATCCAAGACAAGTGGAATTGAACATTCCGAAAAGTAGTTTCTAATCCATTGAAGAAGAGAGTCGTCGATCCCAAATGCACGCATTTTCGACAAAAGAGCCTGATGTCAATCTCTGTCAAATGCCTTAGAAATATCATATGTTGCTACAAAAACCATACTGCTGGTCATTGATAAGTTTTCGCTATAGATTGAGTGGAAGAGAGGCATATGTGGAGTAGAAGAGAGTCGTGAGGAAAGATTTGCTAATGTGACATTCAGAAGTTGGTAATTTGGTTGAATGCAGCTGATATCACTTACCACTTACTCGTAGGACATCCGATCGCGAAATAGATTTAAGATTGCATGTGTTAGTTTTAAGAGAGATAACTGGCAACCAAACAGAAGATTCAATTTACTTTCTTATAGGTTCGTTTAGGTGGCGCTAAAGTCCTCGCCCTCAACCAACAGCTTTCTCCAACATGCGCTTGGTTCCTCACTTTTCTAAATGCTAATATTACGCCTGGATTAAGCCAAATAAATGGGCACAACAAATTCATCTAGCGCGATACTGAGATTATATGTAGCTTCATTGCGCACATCAAATTGGCTGAGGGTTCTTTCCACTTGATAGAGCCCCCTCAGGCGAGAAGTCTTTCGTTGCTGACTTGTCTCTCTGGAATAGATTTGAAAACATTTCGGACCAAAGCCCTAGCCATCGAAGTCCCTTAGTTCTAATACCTCTAATCTGGTCAATGCTATTGCTGGGAAGAATCTACATTACCAGTTAAAAGCCTATAAATACAAAAAATTGCACCAATTTCTCTGCGTCTTATAAAAGGTTGTGAATCCTTCAAAATAAGGTGTTAGGCGGTCTATATGCATATATGAAAGGGAAATAATCATTGATTCACGGTGAAGCTAAAATTTTAAATATCGTCCTTTCGTTATTTACTGTGGAGACATATTTTACATGAGTTTTTCAGGACATTACGCCAGACTCCCTATGAGATGGAAAGATGAAACAGAACTGGGAAGTGTTTTCTCAGGTAAATACCAAATCATTTTGTGAATCGTAGACTATCGGGTTCAAGGGAGTATTGGTTCTCGAGTTTACCAATATTTTCGTTCTTCTAAAGCCGGAGTTCTGTTCACCGAATCAAAAGTATTGTTCAACAAGATATTGAGCGTGCTCAGCAAATGATTTCGTAAAAAATTCTGTAAATAGATCTGCAATTATTTGATGATCAACAGAGGAGGAATTGGTAAGCTCAAGGCAAGAAAATAGCTAATCACTCTCCTCTCATGCATGTTTTTGATTGAAAATAACATTTCGTTGTGTGCCATGTCCAGGATATTCAATGAAAACCGTTTAAAAGACATTAGTCATGGAAAATTCTTGTTTGAGCTCCGCTCCTCAAAATGGGTGATTTACAACGTAAATACATTCACATTGGCCACTGTTCTCCTCAAATATTGACAAATGACAGAATTAAGAATATCGAACAGTGGCAAATGTTAACTGATTCCAGTATGGTTCTTGGTACTGAGGAATAGCAAGCGATTTGTAACAATTAGGTTATATTGCGTTTTAGCCAAAATATTTGTGAAGATACTTGAATTTTACAGTGTAAGTATCATTGGTATCAGGCAAGTAACAAATGTATGTCTTCAGCGGAGTCTAGTACTCGTATCTTGATTGCACCTTCCAAGCGGATGACATGTTATTGACGATCATATCACCTCGCACTAGAAATTATTGCACTTCTTAGCGAAAGCAATGCAGAACCGCTACAGGCGGCGTAATTAATCCTGCCGCACTCTTGTGACGAGATAGAAACGTTGTTAGCTAATCAGACAGCACCAATGACAGTACACATGTAGTTACTTTCGACAGCAATCTGAAGCGCTGCGTTGTCTAAATCGCTTGATGCCGGACATTTGATCTTTCAAGGTTTCGGTGACTATTTCGTATGCTGTTCAATCGCAATTGTCTTGTCCTTCCCAGTGATCTTTTCGACCTGACAGTGAGTGGTTAAAAAACGATGTTAGGCTCCTCTAAGGAAACAGTATTGTTTGTTTTGTACTGTACTTAATAATTACAGGGCAATGATGGACCATGCCATTGCATTGTCATTTGAGATCATTAGCTCGAAAGACTATGAAGATCGCCTACCACAACAATTAAGTCACTATTCACGCATTCGGTTATCATTTTGTTGTTTTATATATGTGGCAAATATAAGGTGCATCAAATCATACCCAACGAAACAGTCAAATGTAGGTACACCATATAGCTGGAAGGGATATTTAATTATATTGAATCCCAGAAGGAAAATAGCTCCAAGAAGCTGTGAAGATTGCCTTCGCACTTTACAATTACACTCACGACAATTGCGACGACTTATCAGTTTTGCAGATATCGAGAAGTAGTAATCTGAAGGTGCTAACTCTGGAGAAATAGGCGGTTCCACCATTTTTCCAACCGAACTCCTGTAACTGCATGCAGGTGGTCCAGCAGCGTTATCCTGATGGAATAGAACACCCCTTCGATTAACCCGACCTTGCCGTTTCTTCTCCCCCCACAATTTTCTCTCATCCCACGATTTTCATAAAGCAAACTTTCACAAAATCAGTGAATATCTCAGCAGAAACCTCTTTAACTTTCACAACTTAAGTATAAATGATGCCTTATCCATTTTTTTGTAAAGAAATATTTAATTCTTTTTCCCTTTACGTTCCGTTTTCCCGCCTTAAAACATCATCTACTAGTCCTCCCTGGTATAATCGCAAGCTTCGTTCCTTACGAAATAAGAGAAATATATGGGCTCTTTTCCTGCGTACCAGATCCTTTACCGACTATTCCAACTATCTTGGTGCTTATCTTCATTTCACCGAACTTTACGATTCCCTTTACCAGGACTACCTTAAAAATGCGCAAGTCAACCTTATAAACCACCCTAAGTCCTTTTTCCAATTTGTTAACTACAAAAGAAAGTCCGATGGTTACCCTCCTTCCCTCTCTTTCAAAAACAGGTCATCAACCGATCCACTCACCATTGCCAACCTATTTGCCACCTTTTTTAAACAATCCTTCACCAACGACTCCTTTGTACCAGGTCCATCCTATTTTAGTTACTTACTGAACTTCTCCAATGGCCCACTTCTCTCTCATATCTTGGACCCGTCTTATATTGAAATAAATTACACCAACTCAATGACGAATTCACACCCGGCCCAGATGGCCTCCCTGCCATATTTCTTAAAAAATGTTCTTCCTCTCTTTCCCTTGCCCTTTCTAATCTCTTCCGTCTATCCCTTTCACAAGGAGAATTTCCTCAGGTTTGGAAAACCTCCTTCATAACCCCGATCCACAAGAAAGGATCGACGAATGAAATAACCAACTATCGTCCCATCGCTAAATTCTCCCAAACTCATATACCCAAACTCTTTGAAAGTATTTTGTATGAAGCTGTAAGCTTCCAATTCAAATCACTTATTTCCCCTAGACAACATGGCTTCCTAAAGGGTAAGTCAACCACCACAAATCTCGATGAATTCGTATCCTTTGCCCTCTCTGCCCTAGAGAATGGCAATGAAGTCGATGTAGTTGCAACCGATTTTAGCAAAGCCTTCGATAAAATCTCTCATCGGTTAATTATCTTTAAATTGTCTGCCCTCGGCTTTGAACCCATACTGGTAAAATGGATAACCTCTTACCACGAAAACCGTTTTTACAGTGTTCGTTTTAGGTCAGCCCACTCCGCTCCATTTTTGGCCACCTCTGGAGTTCCACAAGGCAGCCATCTCGGTTCCCTTCTTTTTATATTAACCATAAATGATCTCGATATGATCATCAAACACTCGTCTGTCTCCCTTTACGCCGACGATACCAAATTTTTCAAAACCATTTCCTCTCCCCATGACTCTTTCCTCCTTCAACAAGATCTTGATAGTTTCTCGATCTGGTGCCTCAAAAATTCTTTGGAACTTAACATCACCAAATGCCAATCTATCACCTTCTCACATAAGCGGAACCAATCTCCTCCCCGACTCTATCTTCTCCATAACCAACCTATCTCCTCCGTACAGTCTCTTCGCGACCTCGGCATTTTGTGTGACAGCGAGCTCAACTTCCGTTTACATATGGATGAGATAATCCTCAAAGCCAACTCTGCACTAGGTTTTGTAAAACGGTGGTCCAAAGAATTCACCAACCCATACGTGACCAGGTCCCTCGCCCCTTCCTAGAGTTCTCCAGTCAAGTATGGTCCCCATATCATCGTGTTCATATCTCGAGAATTGAAAGCATTCAGCGTCGTTTTCTTCGATTTGCTCTTCGAGGTATGCCCTGGGAAGATCCTTTTAATCTGCCCCCCTATCAAAATCGTCTCAACCTTATCAACTTAAACACCCTCGAAGATCGCAGAGATGCAGCAGACTTTCTCTTCATTCATCGACTCCTTTCAGGTCACGTTGAATGCGCGTCCCTTCACAACTCCATTTTCCTCAACACTAACCCTCGTAATCTACGTACCCCTAGACTCTTCTATCTACCAACCCACCACACCTCCTATGGCGCGAACGAACCAATCTCCCGTATGCTACGTCAAATCAACTCAAACCCTACCGTCTTTGACTTTCACCACTCCAACCAACCTTAGTTTTAAGTTTTAGTTTAAGTTTATTTTTTAAGTTATAGCTTCTATTAAGCCGAATAAATGGGGGCATTCGCCCCCACCAAAATTAAAATTAAATTAAAAAAAGTTAAATTAAAATTCTCTATTACCAAATTTTATCTGCACAGCTGTTGATAGTATACTTTTGCGTTGATAGGTTGCAAGGCAACAGCTCAAAATGGACTATTCCATCAACGTCCCACCATACAGAGGGTAGAACCTTGAGTGGGTGAATCCCATCGGGGATGTTGTGCTGGTCTGTCTTCTGCGCTAAGCTATCGGTGGTGACGTTTAATGTTATTGTGAAGAGTCCATTTTACATCTCCGGTAACAATCCGGTTCAAAATCGCCTCTTGATTGTGACGCGAAAGAAGAGCAGTGGAAGATTCGATTTTTTCCTGAAGATTATTTTGGGATAGGCGGTGTGGTACCCGTTTTCCCAACTTAATGACTCTTTCCATACTGTTAGGTATCGATGGATAGTCATATGTCTTACGTTGAGTTCCCTTGCGAGTTGCCTTGCCATAGTAGTGGAATTTCTTTCGACGGCGGACTTCAAGAGCTCATGGCCTAGCTCTTCTGTTGTGCCCGAATATTTCAAAATTCAGTGAAAAATACTTACACTGACGATAACACAACGAAATTTGCAGACTAAATGAGCAATATATCCAAAATAATAATTTCAGTAACGGTTTCGGCATTCAATTGGTTTTGTGGATTTCATGGCAATTAGAAAATATTCCCGCAAAAAACGCGCAATACTAAATTACAACGTGATAGCAACTTTACAAGTATCTTTCCTTCTTTCTTTTCAAACTGGTTACATACGAGTATGTAGGTATTTGCAAAATGACTACTACGTTCCTCGACAGTCGATTGTTAAACCCCAGCCAAAGTAATAGTAGTATAATTACATTATTAACGGCTGATTTCAGCACTCGAATCCAACTTACTCGTATTTAGGTACATGTGATGTCACATATTACGATTCTAAACAAACAAATCAAATAAAACCACTCATCTTGTTGAAGAAGGCGTGTTTAAAAGGTGAACGGAAACTGAATACCACTGGCACAATGTAAGGAACAAAAATCCTTTTGTTAGGCGAACATTTACTATCCCTCCAAGTGAGGCAGGGTTGAAGTGCGATGACGTTTGCTTTGTTGAAATTGGAATATTGTTGTATTATGCATGCATCTGCTTCGGCAAAAGTCGGTAATTTCTCAATCCTGCATTTACACTCGTTTATTCATTTCATACCAAATTATATTCAAACATCCTTATATCCTTATTTGTCTGTCTTCAATATCCATATACGAGTACATATAGGTACATACTTCTCATGCTAGTACTCATACAACGTCCGCAAGTAGTCCGTCCGTCCACAATGAACAACACTTCCCACAATCATGTGAAACATGTAATTGAACCGAGCGGTAGCGAGTAAATCGTCCGGAAACTTGGAAAATTGCTTAACGACTTTATCATTGATTTAGGGAAGATCTAGCACATACTCGTACATACGAGCAAGAGCACTTCGGTACGCCTCAACATGGTTTCAAATTGGTTAGAACACCCACCAAAACTCGAAAACCAATGTACATAGGAGCGAAGTTGAACATGAAAATCCGTGAACTCGTTCTCATACTCGTGCTCGTAAATCATAATTTTCCACATCGTTGGATGCGCACATAAAATGGGCAAGATGCAGACCATTGCTAGAATACCATTGCCATCATCACTACTCCCCTGACGAATGAGCTACTGAAAAATTCTTGTAAGGAAATCCGAAAAAGCGAAATCCATCCATATGCAGCAGGTAGGTAGGTGGAGATGTAACATCTGTTTTTAAGGATTTCCCAATTTCAAGGATATTATTCGTACGAAGAAGGCGCCCCAGCTTGATGGTAGACGTTCGGTTCGACGGAGCGCTAAGCGATAACAGTTTGTGGGAAGTTTGATTATGAACACTGTCACTGTGAGAATGAGTTATGAGCAATGAAATCGTAACCCAGGTAGCAATTACGACTGAAAACGCTCGCCGAGGATCGCAATAATTCTCGATTAACATTGGGGTGGTGTCCAACTCCAACTACCAACAATAATGTCAAACGTGGATCCCATAAACAAAACCATAAACATGTCTCCTTATCCCATGGTTTAGCCCAAAATGAGAAATAATAAAACATCTCCAGCTTTGGCACTCCCAAAAGCCACCACCAACCAACACCAACACCACCACCACCACTAGCATCACAAGGCACAAGTAGAAACAGAGAAAATCCAAAATCTAAAAGACCTTCACGAATCCGCCATATTGCGCAAAAGTTATTTTTGATTTATGTGCGAGGAAATTTTATGTTGCCTCCCTGAGATTCCTGAAGTCAAAATAAAAACCAAATCGGTTTCCCGAGCATACCAAATTGATGTCACTACTATGCGCTCGGGAGAGGGGCGTTCGCCTCTGTCCGCAATAGGGTCAGGACAATTCCACGCAATCTGTCAGCGATATAAATAATCTTAGCTTTCTGTCGACTATCTTTACAAATCTCTCTCTCTCTCTCTCTCTCCTCAGCACCTCACTTGACCTAAATCAAAAATGAACGTAATTAGTGAATCTATATTCAAGGAATGCCGCTTCTAATGCTTGTGGTCGTTAAGAAAACACAGGCAGTGTTCTTAGGAGCTATACAGTGGCTAGTGGTTAGTGGTTAGTGGGTAGTGGGTAGGCCAACTTTCCACTTGTGGAAAAATTATAGAACACAAGAAAGAGCACTGAAATCTGACGTCCACCTGACCAACTGTTATTAATCCTTATTTTCTGTCATAAAGATTGTTATCCTGAACGCGGTCTTGGCCAAAGTCCTAGGAATCAGAATCATTCAGAGAGGACGATGGACAGCACCGACGGACGGTTACTGCTTGTGAAGGAGGTAATGAGGTGAAATCAAAGTCGCGTGTTCCGTGTGAGTTTAGAATGTGTGTGCGCGTACTCATTTCTGAATTTCATTACAAGTCGCGACCACGAAACACGGTCGCATTTATCACTGCTCTCATAAGTCAAATGCTGGGATAGAGAATTGTGTCACGACAGGAAGCTAGATAAGACCATAATTTCGGAAATGGAAGAGAGCCGCTCGTCGCCGACGACCACAACATGAAGGTGTCCTATGGACACTCGCAATGACCATGGTGAATTAGCGTTCCATGGAAACATGCCTACATTTGCATGAAATTACATTCTCTTCTTGGTAGTGAGCTCATATTTATCCTGCGATAAGAAGTCTATCGAGTATAGGGCACGTGTCCCATTACTTTGTGTCCTTAATTACTTCAGCCACAATTGCTGACCAGAAAGAATCTATGGATTTCCTTGACATGATATCTCTTCCCAAGTCACGGTCAACTAAGAAACATGTCATCGCCCTGAAGATGTGTCTTTCCAAAGGCAACTTGTCTGCGGAATATCCCTTACACGACATCATTCACTTCAAAGCAATCGATTGTACGTGACTTCATCTATACGTTTTCGGCAGTGGAGCATGGAGCATGGAGCAATCGGTAGTGAGCGATGACAAATCTCAAATGCCCACTGCAACCGGATACTTCTATTCTATTCAGATCAGTAATGAATTTTATGAGGTGGTAGACCCATAAGATGCCTGCCTGGTAACCCTTTGTTGGCATAGGTTATGTCTGAATGTCAGTATAAAGTCGCGTTCGTCATCTCTGCCTTTTCGGTTGCTGTACAAGTAGTTGCTGTTTTGTGCTTCTCGTCTTCGAGTCGTTTTAATGAAGACATAAAGTGAAGTCGAGTTGAAGTATCGGCAACCATGTCAGAGTTGTTTGGAGCTCCGATTCGTTATGGTAATTTGAGGAGCGCACATACACATGTAGTGAACAAACAAAAAACTGTTTTTATTGAGCTCTTACAGATTCAGATGCGTAGGTACTCCTATGTTAGAACAGCACAATGTGAGTCATTTGGTTGTTTTGCAAATTTTATGTAGCGAATTGCACCTACGACTTTTTATCACACTTTCGGAGATATGCACGTTACGAGTATGATAGCAGAGTCATTAAAGAAAACCTGGAAACGAACAACTCACGCTTGTCGAAGTATAATATGATAAATCGAATTATCATACCAAGTAAGTATTTTCGCATAGAATTAGTAGCGATCGGCGAGCTATTGAAACTGAAATAATAGGTGATTGTCTGTGGAAATGTCTATGTGAAGCTAGAACCAAATAAGAGTTAAAGTATGGCTTCATGCATAGGTTTCAAGATTCTAAAGTGTCTCCATATTTGAAACACAAATTCCTCCCTGTTGCTGCTACTTATTAATTTTGTCTACCAAATGTAAATTCGCCCTCGCCTAAGTGTCGACTGGCCGGGAATGGCCACTTGACGATCTTTCGTCAAACTGCAGACATCACCTGGTTCCTTCCGGCCTCATGAGAGTAATTCCGCCTTTGTCAGTCAGTTGGCGTTTGGGCGAGGAAGTGGCAGAAAAACAACAAAATAAAATTTATTTCTTTTATTATATGATCACTTAATTGCGAAGTATTTTAATTTGAAAATTGCCAGAATCGCCTCAAATAAGAGCCACAACACTCCCATTATTCGCCCATTAGAGGCTGTTTACTTAAAGCCGATTACTCTAACTTGATTTCCACAGCACGTGACTCCCAAAAGTTGTCATAATTAACATATAAGTGTGGCTTAGATGACTTTTGATGACTCCTACCGACGAAAGTATATTTCTAGTAAATGAAGAATGCACAACGACCTTCATCTATTCATGCGTAAAGCTCTTACCCTTAGCAGACAACAGAACGTCTCTTGTGTTTGCGTGGACACCTGCCTCTTACGACCTTATTCCACGGGATGCCCATACATCCATTGGAGCAAGGATACGCCTTACCATCGCTCACCGTCATTCCACTGTTTCAGATACCAATTCGGAACTGTGTTGCCGGCACAAGTTCCACCCTTGGTAAGAGTCGAGGCCGACCTAAAACCTCTTACTGCTCTTAGGGTCGCAGCACCCAGTACTTATTGCAACTCTACATTGGGCCAAACCAAGCGAAAACCCAAGGGAAAAACCAAAGGAAAACCCAAGGTAAGACCCTTCCCGCGATTTTGGGTTTAAACCACAGCCACCATGACGCTCCCACAAGGGGGCCTACCTCTAACAAGTCAGGCCCGGACCGTGATCCGGGGGGCTCCTGACTCCCATGGTACCGTGATTTAAGTCCTGGTAGGGACTACCGGTGGTCCAGCCGCCAACAAGACCTATGACCAGCAACTTGTGACTGATCGAATCGTAACAACTTTCGGTAGCGTCATCTGAAGATATTTACGATAAGACCAGTACTTTGCTCTGCCCCGTTCATTATTAGACAACGTCATTAAAGGGCGAAGCCTTGATAATTGGCAGGGGCCCCCTTAGCAGACAACATTCAGAATCTCTTGACTTTACAGATTCAGATCACAGTTGTATCCAATTCAGCCTGAATAATACTCCTCCTTCCCTCACTTCCAAAGCCACTCTCCACTGAACTCTTCAGTCCTTTATGTACTCGTAACACCACCGAGATTGACATAAAAGGCAAGAATTTCACCCTGGCTCTCAATCTGAAAGGTGACTGACTGGGACTCATATTTATAAGCAATCCCTCAAAAAATATAAAAATAAAACTGAGGAAAACAAAGCGACAATCCTACAAATCCTACGATGCCTAGATGTCTGAAAAAACCTATGGCTCATGGCCGACCCCAAGTGTTGAATCACTCATGCTACTGGACACCCACTTTCCAGGTAGCTCGCTATTCGCGGCCAGTAACAACCTTTGTATGACTACTGCAACCGCGACTAAAAAACCTGGCTGGCTGGGGCTTCTGTTAAATGATGTATCGGCAGAAGTACCACGGAAGGCGGTGTCCTTTCACCTCTTCTCTGGAACTTAGTGGTCAATAAACTGCTGATATACCTGAAAGAGGGTGGTAGAAAGGTGGTTGCCTATGCGGATAAAGTTGCTGTAGCCGTCTCAGGAAAGCATCTCAATACCGTTAAAGAACTTCTACAGCTAAATCTTAAGAGATTAACCCGCTAACCCGATTAAACCCTCATAAAATTGATCTTATCCTCCTTTTCCAGAAATATAGATAAAATTCCAATCATGGAACATTCCTCAATCAACGGTAAAAGACAAATCTTTTCCGATACAGCGAAATATCCAGGTCTTATTTTTGACAGTGAACTAAACTAAAACTTGATATTCAAGGAAGAGTAAAAAAAGCTACAGTAGTTTTATTCTATTGCAAAAAGGCCATTTGGGACAAATAGAGCCTTCAACTTCTTGGTTATAAAGCCGTCACTCACAAATAACTTATTTGGCTACGCTAATATACTTAGCATACCAGGAATCCTTCCTTCGTTTACTACACTATGCCGCAACATTGATTTGACAAAGACATTCATGTAAGCATCCCCTCTGGATTTTTCTGAGAGGAAGACAAGTTTAACCTAAGTCTCTTCTCCTGTCTTCCAAATCACTGTCCAGTCTTGGGTGATATCTGCGAAGCATATTCGCATTTTTTTCGATAGTCAGGCAGCTATGGACCCTCTAGAAAAATTCTAAAGCTACACTTGATTGCGGATCATCTCGCAGGAAGATGGCAGAGCAGTTCAACATTCACCTACATATGTTGGGTGCCGGGTTGAAGGGTTGAAGAGCTCACCAAAATTGGAACCACTCTACTTATCCTACCCGAAAAAGGCATCATCTTTATAAAAAATTGCTACGTCTAAAGTACTATTAAAGCTGGATGCTAATAACGGAAAGAACAAATCTTAGGTGGACTGTTAGATCAGCATTTCTAGCGACCAAACAAATCTGGTTAAAGCTGGATCTGTATCTCTCTAAGAGTTTGATCTTTTAAAATAGGAAACATCTCAGCGCAACGATAGGTGTAATAAATGGACACCGTTTTATAGGCCCGCATGCAAGAAGTCTCTGTGTATTTTCAAATAGAAGCTATATGTACAAGGAGGAGGAGGAGACAATCCTCCACCTACCTGTCATTTCAGAAAGTTTTAGACAAGCAGCCTTCAACTGCAGGCTCTTAAGTTTCTACCTGATTACAATCCGTACCACGTTTTAACTCTCCAATGTAAGCCGTAGAGGATTCAGTTTTAGGATCTTTAAAATCGATGTTGTCTACTTCACGCTTAAGAAAATTGTGCAGAACCCAACAATTCTCAGAAGTCGGTGCAACAACTTGTATACGCTGAAGGCATTGATCTCATTGGCAAGACACAGCGAGTTGTAACTTTTGCTTCTTCTTCTTTTCCTTTTACTAGCCCTTTCCTCGCTACACGAACTTATGCATAACGAGTTTCCCATTTTTACTGCATCGCTACTGCTCCGCTTATGGGGTTGGCTAATGTCGCAGATCGCAGAACGCGTCTGCATACTGCTCGGTCCTGTATCGCTTCGGCGGTTAGCCCCAGGCGTGTTGTTGTGCATTTGCCATCTGAGCAATCCAGGAATTCTTTTTCCTACCTAGTTTTCTTTTAGTAGGAGCGACCGTAGTTGATATTGCCTTCTTAACGGGATTTTCCGGAAATCTTCTTTGAACGTGGCAATACCAGCTAATTCTATCTGACTCAAGTTGTTCGATTACCGAATTCTTTATGTGTAGACTTCCTCTAATGTGCGCAGATCTAATGCAGTTACGTTTCGTAAGTCTAGTCGACATCCTTAACATTTTCATCTCCGCTGCCGTCATTTTGTTTTTAAACGCTTCGCATATTGTCCAGCACTGCGAACCATATGTAAGAGCTGGCCGAACCATCGTGGTGTAAAGTTTTCCCTTCAATTTAAGTGGAAATTTTCGGTCACAGAAGATTCCCGAATTTTCTCGCCATTTCATCCACCCCACGCTTACTCTGTGTCTTACGTCGTCGTCACATTTCGCTTCTACGTTAACGATTGATCCTATGTACTTGAACCTAGTGGTTTTCGGAAGAACTATTCCGTCCAACATTATATCTGGAATAGGTCGTAGTGGATCCGAAAATGGGCAGGTCAAATGTTCCGACTTTGAGCGACTTATTTTAAACCCGTTTTTCTCTAGCGCGTCTTTCCATTTACTTAGGACGTTTTGTAAATCTACGACATTATCGCTTAGAATAACTGCGTCGTGGGCGAAGAGAATCGATGTTACATTTGCTTCGTGCATGCAATCTTTCAAAAGATAGTCTAGTACCACGTTAAAGAGGAAAGGGCTAAGAACGCTACCTTGATGCACTCCGACATTTACCGGAAATTCTCTCGTAAGTCCGGCGGTACATTTAACAGCAGTTTTGACGTTTCCATACATGTCTTGTATCATTCGTATATACGTTTGCGGTACCTTTTGAGACCTCAACGCGGTCCATATGAGATCTCTAGGCACACGATCGAATGCTTTTTCTAGATCAATAAATACCATGTGCAGATCTTTTGACGAATCCCGATGTTTTTCCATTAATATTCGCAAGCTTTGGATTGCGTCCACCGTCGATCTTCCCTCCACGAATCCACACTGGCTATCGTCGAGCTTTATGATTTTGCGAAGACGTTCCTTTAAAACTCTTTCAGCGATTTTCATCGTGTGTGACATCAGCTTGATTGCGCGGTAGTTGTTGCATTCTCGCGTGTCGCCTTTGTATAACGGAACCAAAAAGCTACTTCTCCATTGATTCGGCATAGTTTGTCCGCATTTTATTTTATTCAAGAGTTTCGACAGCCATTCACTGCCGATACATTCCATCTTCGACCAAAACTCTGATGGGATGTTGTCTGGTCCCGCCGCTTTCCCGCGTTTCATTTTTCCGATAGCTATACTTATTTCTTCTGTTGAAAAGTCAGCAACTTCTTCTTCGAATGGATTAGCTGCAGGGACGCGATCACGTGGAAACTGTTTGTTAAGCAGGTCCTTACAGTATTCAAGCCACCTATCACAGATGTCCTTTTCGTTTGTTAGTAAGTGCCCGTAGGAGTCTTTGATGTATTTTGGCGACGTTATTTCCATCGCATTTTTTCGCCTTTGCGCAGCGAGTTTAAAAATATTTGGCACTTTACTATTGTACGACGTTTGAACTTCTTGAATAGCTTCTCTTCTATCTGCCGATCGTGAGGATATTTGTTCCAAGTCCTGGTAAAGGTTTTCCTTTACCTAAGGCTCTCGTGTTTTTGGTGGTTCCGCTGTGAAGAATTCTGTAATGAGCAGCCGGTGTTGGGTAACTAGCGATTCTCCAAGGATTACCTTGCAGTCCTTGACACTGTTTCTCATCGATCTTTTGCAAAGGTGATAGTCTATTTGTGTTTCGTGGCCTCCGCTGCTATAGGTGGTAAGATGTCGTTGATGTTTTATAAACGTCGTATTTAAAACAGTGAGACCGTGGGCTTTACATGCTGCAAGGATGTCTTCACCAGCAGAATTTCTGGTTGTAAATCCTTTACCGCCGTGGCAGTCCTCGTAATGTACATTTGATTCTCCAACGTGGCCGTTTAAATCTCTGCCTACGAAAAGCATCTCCTCGATGGGTAAATTTCTGAGTAAATTACCGAAATCTGACCAAAATTTATCCTTTTCCGATTGATCGCAACCGTTTTGTGAGGCGTACGCGCTAACAATGTTCCACATTTCATTGTATAGAATGAGTTTTACACTCATCAAGGGGTCGCTTATTTTTGAAATACCAACGATATTATTAAGAAGATTTGCCGCGACAATAACACCGACACCGTTTCGTCCATTGACCGTTCCATGGTAAAACATCTTAAATGACTTAGTTTTTAAATCAAGAAAACGCGCTTTATTTCCGGTATTACACCACTTCGTTTCGTGAACGCACATGACATGTAGAGTTCTGCGACGCATTATTGCTTCCATCTCCAAGCTTTTTGAGGTCATCGATCCGACGTTCCAACTTGCAAACCGAAGTTTAGTAAAATTTAGAAACTTCATTTTGCCCGCCCCCGGAATCCGTCGGGCTCTGACGCAAGCATAGCCCTGGGATCACCCGAATGCGTGGCAAGCGGGTAGTGCTACAACTTGCGATCATTTGCATGAAGTTTTTTTTGTACTTTCGTACGAGTCTAGTGACGAAGGCTTAATATCGAAGTAGACAACACTTTTTTCCAACGTCTTCATTGTCTACTCAATGGAACAAGATATCTCCGAGTTTTTCGCGTTCCAGATTATTTGAGTGTCCTTCAGGCAGATGTATTGTAATAAGGTTTTACGTCCTTATGCATTAGAGTGATATACCAGTGTAGAAGGAAATGATAATGGTCAGCAGTCTGCTCAACATCATTCTTCCCTGGCTTCCTAGACTCAGTAACATTGAGATAATGTGTTAAGCCGACACATTGGTCGGACTTGGTTTAACAGATAAAATTACCTGTGCAGAGGAAGATAACTTTCTGCTAGTTTTGGTCAAAGGTTCAGGATCACCTATTAGCTGCGCCAAATGAAAGAAGATATGACCTACACACAACGAAACAGAATGAATAACCTTATCAATAACTACTGTAGAGAGACAACAAAGTGGTCGCAATCAGTACAAGACATGAGCAAGCTTCTTCTAAATTGGATGAATCATTCAACACCGACTATCTCACTAGCGAAAAGGAGACAAACTCTCCATGACCTTTTCGAAATTTCAGACATTAAAGCCGGGAATCAAATACACTTTCTTCGCTCTATAGGATTTATTTAACTCCAAATCAAGCTACCTATTGAAAATATGTCTATTCACCACATTTCTTCCTTGATATCTATTTGAAGGGATGATGTTTGTATGTATCTGCCATTGATGCGCTGTACTTCTGAATATTCTGCCAAACAGGGCACATCAGTACGTGACTGGTGAGTTTATCGAATTCTTATGAAGGCATTAAACTTCCCACCAGACAGTTTCAATGCGAAACAAAATACAATAATTTGATCTTATCAATTATAAATCCGGAAGCATGAATGTACTTATGACTTAATCGCACTGCATCAAAACATTCAGACTAAATCTTGTCTGGCTCCTAATAGACTGCGAGGCGAATCGGTTTTGGATGTACGCTATGAAATTGTATACTTTGCGTTAAAAAATTCAAGAAGCGCACGCATCTGCAAATATGTTTATGTGTTTCCATCTGATCTTTGCTGATAATTTGCCTCATCTAGACAGTGGAAAACATAAGAGATGATCTCGGTGTCGAATTTAAATATGTGGAACGTGACTTTCATCCGCAATCACGAAGCGCACTTCGTATTGAAAGATAGGATAAAATTCATTCGATTGCTAATTTAGGAATAACGAAATAAATCGACGCTGAAATTGAAGTACGAGTGTGTACTTATTTTTTGGCAAATTGGTACACTTGGGTATAAAGCAATATCAATTGTCAAAAGGCATTACGATCATCATAAATGACGGAGCCCACTATCAACTGTTGGATCGCATCGTTGGTATTATATGATAGTATGCAATGCAGATGTATTATGACGCATTTATAAACAAAAAGAGGACAAGAGGTGAACAGAACGCTTCGATGCTCCAGATTTACTCTTATATGCGTCTCATCTCATACATATATACGAGTATAAGCTAAGCATGGCTTGCAAATTTCCGTCCCTGTCCAAAGAAGACGAAAATAGCACATGTGACAATGGTGGGTGTTACTGATAGTTTTGTCCAGAAGATCGCAATGGAATTTTAATTAATAATATTTGTTTTGGCTCCTGTTGGATATGTAATATTTTAAGGAAGTCAAAAATATTAATCCAGAAAGTCTAGACAACAATCAGAATCCAAGAATTATTCAGAATAAACACCGATGAGCTCGCTACCGTTTCATGTTGTATTCAAAGATTTCTAAAACAATTTGTTTATTGCAACAAGTACAGCGAATAGCGCAGCGTAATTGTGACAAGATGCCAGAAAATTTGGAAAACACTAATCGGAGATGTGATGCAGATATTGTTCACACTATGTATTATGTGAGGCTTCTTACTTGTTCGTGAGATTGCTTAAGTTGATTCATTGCTTAAGAATGATTCATGTGATTCCTTTCTCAATATAAACTTTACAGCAGAGTGCCGGTGAAGACCTTTACTATGATACTCCAGCTAGCTTTCTATTGAAGTGTACTCGTACACTGTTCCAAACTATTCTGATGATTAACTTTCCTTGCTAGCAGGTTATATGTACTTTTCGTTGACTTCGTTCGCCAATTGAATCTTTTCCGCACCATGGACAGACCGCTAATTTTTTGTCATGATGTCTGCAATTGTTGTTCTACACAGGCATACAGATTTGATTTTTAACCATTTTTAAGGCAGTGGCAATATGTTTGCCATCTTAAAAAAATGCGGAATAACTTTCAAACTATTGAACGCATCCATTCAACGTCTTTAGCAATTTGCCTCACATCTATTATCTGATATCCGAAACTTTTGAATTTATTTTTTTTTAAATTTAACGGTCTGTGCATAGGATAAAAGGTATGGCTAGAACCGCGGAATCACCGATTTAATTTTTAATATTGTTTCAGTGATTTTTATTTTTGTGTGTGAAATTGATATTTTCTGAAGGCCTTTACTTTTAAAAGAGTGCAATTTATAATTCAGGGTAAGTACAGAGATTTTTTTATATCGGTGGCAATATAATTGCCGCAACCCATGCTGAACATTTCGAATGTGGCTGTGTTTTTGTCGCAGCCTTTTAGTAAAGGTAAACTTTTTTTAGATGTCCAAGGTCAAATCCCATGAAGTTAAGAAAATTTGTGCTGAAATCGATCGATCGGAAGATGAATACGAAGACGGGAGTGATGAAAATGAAAGTGATGATGATACTGTACACCAGAATCCGAACGAGTCGGTGCCGACAGAAGAGTGCCAACATGCCTGATCATACATCAGATATGAATTTTGAAGAAATTAATGAGACTGAGGAAAATGAAGAATTTAGACTTATTGCTGAAGGTATGGAGTATACGAGTAGTTCTGATAATGATTCTGATTCTGAGAGTACTGAAGAAAATCCGCTGTGGAGAATGTTCTCAATGAAAATTTTTTTACATATGGAAGCTTTCGATGTCCTACATTTCCATGTTCCAACAGAAGTTCAGCAATCTTTTGTTTCAACAAATGTTTACTGAAGAAGTGCTCCAGAATATCGTCAATCAATCGAATATATACGCACAGCAACAGAAAAGCAAGAACTGGAAATCTTTCGATACGAGGGCGGGTATTCTCCAGATTTGGCTCCGAGCGACTACTTCTTGTTCCCAAACCTGAAGAAATGGCTTGGTGGAAAAAGATTTGACTCCAATGATGAAGTCATCTCGCAAACAAAGGCCTATTTTGAGGACCTCGACAAATCATTTTTTTTGGAAGGGATAAAAAAATTGGAGAAGCGTTGGACAAAGTGTATAGAGCTCAAGGGAGACTACGTTGAAAAATAAAATTATTTTTTTATCAAAAAATCTGTGTTTTATTCCAAAAGTCACGGACTTATTGACCCGCCCTCGTATTACTGAACTACTAGCGTTTTTAGGCGTAGTTATCTTAATGGGTGTGCACAACTTATCAACTATTGATCTACACTGGTCAACAAATCCGTTATTTTACAATGAAGTTATTGCATATGTCATGACGTGTAAAAGATTCAAAAAATCCAATTTATTTTGCCCCAAATACGATGAGGAAAACTTAGATCGGCTTTATAAAATAAGACCACTGATAACAATAATGAATGAACATTTTAAAAGTGCAGCTGTTTCAACCAAATCACAATCAGTCGACGAATGCATGATATTATTCAAAGGCCGCTCTAGTCTAAAGCAGTATATGCCACTGAAGCCCATAAAAAGAGGATTCAAAGTTTGGGCTAGATGCCATTCTCACACAGGCTATGACATTTACATAGGTAAAAAAGATGACAATATACCTGAACTGGGGTTAGGAGCTTCGGTTGTACAGAAGCTATGCGACTCCTTGAAAAAGAGTAGTACGCATGTGGCTTTCGACAATTTGTTTTCTTCCTTTCAGCTTATACAAGACTTATACGAAAAGCGTATCTGCGCCACCGCAACGGTTAGGTCGAATCGTAAGGGCCTTCCTCTGATCGCGTCTGCAAATAATAATATGGCTTACTACCCCAATTATATGTATCATGAGAGAGTTCGCTTTGACGGTTTCGTTCCACCAGAAGCATTCCTCTACCTAGATCAGATAGGGTTCATCCAGGATAGATCAGCGGTGCCGTTAATCTTCCATGTCGCTCGGACAGCTGGGGACAGGCGACTCAACTACAACAGAGACGTCGCACACGGCAGTGTGGATCGCCTCAGGTTCAGTAGGGCGGTGGGGAATCGCGATAAGGGGGATGTCGTTCGGCAGCACCAGCATTTCTGGTGGTTGAATGACGGAGAAGATGTTTCGTCTTCGTTTCCGTCAATTACGGAACAGCCTCACTAATGAGGCAGAGCTGACCAATCTGTTTGCTCAGTAAATAGCGATGGCCAGCTTACATAGGTTTAGGTTAGCATTTAAGAAACATATACATGTATCAGTGTATACAAAGGTGTATACTGATGTATGTATATGATTGTGTATAATGTCTATGTGTGTTTATGTGTGTATTGTGCATTTAGGTTAGGTAGGCTAAGGTTTATTTTAAGTTAGATACTAAGTTTTTATAAAAGCGAAAAAAATGTCCATATGCTAAGTTTTTGTAAACAAATTTTTTCTTAGCTTTAAGTATAGAAAATAAGTATTTATAAATAAAATGTAACTGCAGTCGAAAGACATAGATATAAGTATTCAGAGTAGCTTAGAGTGCCTGTGTGGGGCCAGTAAGTTAGTATAAGATTGTTAAGTAATTGTAAGCTAGCATTTAAGCATTTTTTGTTAGAATGTAAGAGTTAGTGTTAAGAAAATAAAATGCATTTAAAACTAAACTAAACTAAACTCGAAGACTTTGAGGCCCGAAGCATTGATGTCCATTCGCTCTACATGTCTTAGCCATCTCAGGTGACTGATGAGCAGTTTTCTTACTATTTCGACGCCGCTGTGCAGCTAGTATAGTTTGTCGTTGAATCTTCTCCTCCAAAACCCGAATGTTTTTCGAAGGATTTGTCTCTCAAAACAGCTGAGGATATCTTCATCTACTTTAGATAGAGTGCATTCTGCAGTGCCATAAAGTACAACTTGAATGTTTCAGGTCTCATATAGAGTTTCCTTAGTTTTCCGCGATAGGGCCTTACTAATCAATTGCTTTTTTAGCCAAAGGAAACTGAGGTCGGCAAAAGTGATTATTCGTTTTATTTCTGCTGAGGTGTTATTAGGAGAATTTATAGCAGGTAGACTAAGTCCCCTACTACTGTCGACTGTTACATTTTGTCCTTTCTTGTTGACAGCATATACTTGATACAGCTTCCGTTTCAATACCAACGAACGCACCGGTGACAGACCGCTGAGTTCTACCAACGATGTCGATATCAGCGTACGCTGCACAGGATTTTAAAGGATTTTGCCTCCAGTGTTTGCTTGTGAGTTCCGCATAATTATTTCAAGTATGATGTTAAAAAAGTCACATGACAGCAGGTCACCTTATCTAAAAGCTTACTGTGACGTCATTCTGCACAGACGGGCGAACTAGTTATGGCTCTATATAGCTTACCTCTATAAATGCTATCATATGCGGCCTTAAAATCAACGAAAAGATGGTGCGTATCGATTCGGAAGTTTTGAGTTTTTTCCAGAATCTTCCAGTGTGTGAAGATTTGGTCTATTGTGGACTTACCTGGTCTGAAATCGTACTGATAGGGGCCAATCAAGTTATTAACGAAGGGTTCACACAATATGACAGATGAGATCCTTGTGTGAGATGTTGAGAGACTTATAACTCTATAGTTGGCGCAGTTGTTGGGGTCACATTTTTTGTGGATCGGGCAAACGATGCTGAGATTCCATTCATCAGGCATACACTCTTCTGAGCAGACTTGAGGAATGAGTTAGTATATGCTGTCCACAGTCCTCCTGGTAAGCCGTCAGGCTCAGCTGCTGTGTTGGATTTCAACTTAGATATTGCTATCCTTACTTACTTTGTTCAGATGGATGGAAATTTTGGATGAATGTTGATTCTGCCTGATCGTTGGATATTGGGCTTCTTCGCCGTTATACAGTCTGCAGGAGAAGTGTTTCCATATTCTCAGCACCAACTGTTACTCTACTACTAGGTTTCCTTCTTCATTCCTACAGGTGTCTGTACGGTTTTTCTTGCCTTGATATGTTTTTTTGTTCGTTATTTCTAGAGTACATATTGGGAAGTTTTACGATCGCGCGATTCTCGTACTCTTCTTCCTTCTTCTGGAAAGGCTGATGTTCTTCCACTGTGGCACTTGGGAAATCCGCGGTGATCCGAGTCAATGTTTACTGCCCGGAACGTTCAGAAGTCCAGATTACTGGAGGCATGTCTTACTTGTATCGCAATGTAATGAATTTGATTTAGCGTTTCATGATCCGCAGACCGCCATGTTAACTTGTGCATATTGAGTGAGGAAAACGTGTGATATTTTGTCCCGCAGCAAAGTTGGTAAGCCTAAGTCCAACCATATATGTCCTCCTTTCCTATCCTGGCGTTAAAATCGCTTTCCGTCATACTTCGGATATTGCTCATGTGTATATACCTTTTCGAGGAGCTCATAGAAACATAATTTGGTGGTGTCGTCCTTGTCTTTCGTGGTAGCATAGGCGCATATTCGGCTTATGTTGGTGAATTTAGCTTTGGTGCGGATTGTCATAAGGCGTTCGCTCAGGTGTAGGAAGCTCCCGACTTCTTGCCTTAGTCTGCAGTGTATGACAAATCCGTATAGGAATAAGCGCTGATTAGTTTCCTTATAGCAATCACTATCGTATCTGTGTATCACAGCTCTTCACACTCTTTTTGTCCATTCCATCTCACTTTCTGGATAGCAGTCAAAGGACTTTTCTAATTATTCGGCTGCAAGTGGCATGTTAGGGGTCCGAACATTATACGTGCAGACCCGAAGGTCATTGCCCTTTGAACGTTTGCAAGTGTTGTCAACAGAGAATACCTTCTTATCCGAGTCCATTAGTTGGTTCGTCACATTTTTTAAACTTTTCCGTATAGGGTTGTGAGCTCTATAATACCATAGGCCAGTATTATGCTCATGCAGTTATGGGTGACCACGACTGGGAGGTAAGGCAAGTATTTTGCTACAAACTTGATTGTTCCGCGCCTGGGCCAATCCAATTTATAGTAACAGTCAGTAGTTTCTCGATTAATTGCCACGCAGGTTCCCAACATAAGCAACATTCGGCATTATTGTTGTATTTTCTACAAGAATTTATCGACTTTCGATCGATGTCGTTCTTCAAACTTTATATTGATGGCAACTATTCCTTTTTTTACATTCGCTCTACCTATATTATTGGAGAAGTTGTCCGTTGTCTATCTTTTCAGCCTGTGGAAAACTAGATAGTATAAGGCTTCTCAGACCGGCCGGATGTAGTCAACAAACATATCTGATAGTCTGGCTAGCAGTCACAACTTGAACGAAGTTTCTAATAAAGTGACCCGGAGTTTGTCCCAAAATAAGTCAGCGAAAGTTAAATTAAGCTGTTTGAGGGATGTTCGGCTACTATGACTCTTATGTGAAGGTGGAATAATCTACTCATAGACCTAGTTGACTTCACCTCTCTTATTTTCGCTATTTTTGCACGTAATCGAGCCTGTTGTTGATTTATTGACAGCTTGCGTTTGCGCATAGCATCATTTTACCAAACATGGAATTGATGACGATAACTCCATTAAAGAATGGATCAGAAGTCTTGACTAAATCTGTAGAATCGTAGGCCTAAGTCAGAATATGAATAAGAAATTTGTGAGGCATTGCATTTTGAAAAGCCTAAATAATGTGTATCTGTTGCATAATATTTCAAAATTGCATAGCGGTGACATCTCAAGAATTAGAATGCTGCCATTTTACAATATCAACAAGCATAATTTGGAGAAAAGTTACATGCAACTTTCATCTATTTAATTCTATCTCATTTAATGTCGCCAACTAAAACCAGAAGTACCTACTTACGTATAACTTGCAACAAAAAGCTTTTTCTAGAAGCCACTGAAGAGAGGTGCTCCCTTTTTCTAGATAATTGGACGAGAAACGTTACTATTTTTTTGTTTGTTTGTCCATATTTTACCTTTATAAGATTTTTCTTTACTCTCCAAGCACAGACGAACTTTCAGTTCCAACAGCAGAAGGAAAGAATAAAGAAAAATTATTCAACCCTTTCTGAAAAGGAACCTCTCTAGTGGAATAATCGCGCAATGTCGTAATATCCTTATCAAACCAGTCACTTGGAAACTTCTATTCGCTGGAGAGATTTTCGCAAAGAGCGCTTCTTTCTGGAACGCAATATATATGTACCTACTCGTATGTATGTACATACGCTTGTGTGTATAGGTAGCAAAGACCAGAGGCACATTAACCGCTTAAAAAGTTCTTTCTCTCTTTTCTTTATTTTTTATTATTTTTTTTTTTGCAATTTTATTTTTTCTCTCTGTGACTTGCAACATTCCCTTGAACAGAAAGAAGAAGAAATCTCTTTGCCCAAAGATACATTCCAAGTTTCGATCGGGAGTGGAATGGCAATCAAAATAGGAAACAAGGCAAAAACATCACACTCACCCTGCTGATTGTTTTTCACTTATACACCCCCCGGAGCTGGATAATAGCCAATACCACGGTCACGGACAAGCTATGATGCCACATCATACCACACTATATGAGTACAACACCACCCTGAAGCACAGTATATCAGAAAACAGCACAGCAGAATATACATATGTACAGCACAGCGCATTGCTGCTCGTCGCTGTTATTGTAGTTCAGTTTCAGTTGCCTGCACTGGTCGGGGTCAAGTACGCACTCCTGGAATTGATGGCTCGTTTATGATTTATTGACATCCTTTGTGCTCGATGTCCTCTGAGGTAATCATATTTGGAAATCAGCCCAATATGGATATCATTACCGTTTTTCACCCCCAATTTGCAAATCTGACATTTTATCCATGATGTAACAATAATGTAATATCCTTGTTGTTGCTCTCATATTCAATAATACTGCATTTAGGGTTGTTCCTGTTTGGTTCAATTGGGTTTAATCACTGTGTGCACATCGAGATCGAGGGTGGTTTTAGTCGAGTGTAATATTTGGCGGCAGCACTTCAACCAATTTGCCTTTTTGTGGGACTGTCATTGAGTTATGGTTCTCCACAAATTCACTCTTGACGACCGACGAAGTATAGTAAGTTATTCTCATCCTTTGTGGACATCATAAACACTTTCTCATAATTAGATCTGATAAAACTAAACGGGTACTCGTATCTTATGTTGTTTGTGTCTGATGACGAGTCGATCTCAGTGATCATACGGTGCCGCCTGACCCTAACGCCATACTATCATAGTATGTCTCAAATTTCTATGACAAACCACTTGAATTGGCGTGAAATTATGAAGGACTTCTTGGACGCACACAAAATTCCATCGAGTTGAGTCGTTTATCTGCTACAATTTTGAAAAAAAAAAAAAAAAAAAAATGTAAATGATGAGTGCGTGCTGTACGTGTACGGAGTATAAGCATCTAGAGCGGATAAGTACCCTTTCCCATGCACGTTATGTCATAATCTCAAGTTGAATTTTGTTTTAGTATCGCAGGCTCGATAAAAATAAAAAAGAAATCAGTGTAATGGCCCGATGATGGAGGCAGTTATTAGCTTTCTGGCAGGAGCAATAAATATCTGCTATGACAACAAAAACACTGAAGCCTTATCAGAGTTTCCGTTCGTGACGGTTTTTCACATAGCGAAAAACATGCAAAGACAAGGACTCTTTCCTTTCGCCACAACTACAACTACAACTACAACAACAAGTACCACCACAAGCCGAACCACAAATACAACGATGACGACAACGATGAAGAAAACCCCTGCTTCAGTCTGTTTCCGATGTATGTAGGTGACTTGAGTGGTTGTGTCCTTTAATGTCCTCGACTTCGTCGAACCAAAAAGGAGACCAGAGAGGAAGACGGGCATTCAAGGCGCATTTGGAAAAATACGAGGACATCTACGATGAACAAACGGTGGTCAAGTATCACGCAACCCATCACCTGGACGACACGAACGAACGACGATTGGGGCCACTTTGACGGACAACGAATCCGACAACTCGCCAAGGGAAGGAGACTCTATTCTCCATACTGGGCGCTCTCTATCGTGTCTCCGCCAATGAAGAAACCACAAAAAAGGGGATTAGAGAAATTGTTCATTATTCATAAATATGGAAATGAGCCGCCATATCGCCAGATATAAATCGTTCATTCCATTCACAAGGATAGTTTGTGGGCGTTTTGTGACAGGGACAGAGCAACGACGCTGCCACGTCGTTTCTAGAGTCTAAATTGCTTGTGCAGAGCAAAAAACGTATAAAAATCACGATGGCAGATATCTAAAACGAATGACGAGTAACGAGCAATTTATATGCTAGGAGTCTAATGACCGAATGAGTTGTCCTTTTTTTCTTATATGTAGACTCCAATGTCCAGTGTCCTTTATCCAGTGTGCAGTTTACAGTGTCCTGTGGATTGAGACAATCACGTTGGCAGACAATTTATGTAAATTTTCTTAGGCATGTGTCTTTTCGACGAGGAACCCCTTCTTGGTCGATCACCAGAACGGTCGATTCCGTGGGCTACCAACGAAGTTGATGTGTTTGGAAAAGGCTCTGAATAGATAGCTGACTGTCTACATTAAGGAAGTCGACGGTAGTTAAATCCCAAACGACCAACTGGAAAAGTCTGGACGGAAATGCGTGTTTTGCATTAGTATTGCAGCCAAGTAGTTTTGGATAAATAACACAAAGGCTTATGATGACGTATGCACCACCACTCTTAAACTCCCGGCTAAAATTAAGCACAAATCTTGCTTGTACAATGGCTTTAAAAATACGTCAAAATCGTTAATGAACTTATGTTGATTGTGGCAATTGGAGAAGAAAATCGTAGGTTAAAGCTGATGCACCATTCTGACTCACTACCCAGAAGACAGAGAAGATAGAAATTAATTTTCTAATATCCTCGCTGATGTCCAGGAAATCTAAAAAAGTGCTGAGTCTAGAGTTGATGTTATATCGCAGCTAATATGCAACGTGAAGCAACCGAAATGACGCCTCATTCGGATAAGCTAGCCGAGGAATAAAAGCAAGTGGTTCGAAGAAAGCTCTCCGTCCGTACTATCAGTGTTAAGTTGAACAAAAAGGGAGTAGAAGATGATTGACTTTCGATGGAAGTGCATAGCAAATATATTCGAAGCAAGGATTCTTCTTTGCCAAGAATGAGATATCCTGTGAATAGAATATGTTCTCAGTTCTAGGGCGGTACCACTGATGTTAGTCACAGACCCCTTTAGCAACATGAGGCTAAAATGTCGTACAGACGATCAACAGATATACAACAGTGTTTCCGCGAGAGTCCCACAAGGGTCGGTCGCCGGAACTCTCGTTTGGGGCATATTGTATAATGGAGTTCTGCAACTTACAATACTCGAAGAAGTGAGAGTTATCGGATTCGTCGTAGTCATCGTAGCCAAGCATATCCACCATAGAGTCCATCACGTATGGGGCTGTTGCAATGATCAAGAATTGTTTCGAGTCAACCGGTCTGGAAATAGCCGTTTACGAAATGGGCAAGAGGAGACTGTACAACAATCTCACGCTATTCCTATCCGGCAGAGGTGGTTTTTGGATTGCCAAACGAGAAGGAAGGTGGGGAGCATGCTAACTGCACACGCACAGAGGACGGCCGGATGGAGATCTGCTGACTTATGGTACGTGTGCAGGACGAGCTGGATCTGGAGAATACAGCACAATTTCTAACCGCGAAGTAGTTCAGCAGTCCCATGGGGAGAGTGGGTAACGAGTGAAGAGGTGTGATTTATCACATCGCTGCGAGGTTATTGGCATCTAACATATGAAAATTATACATCCATTGGCGCAAACTGTAATGACATTGCACAGAACGTATTGTTTGGATCTTGCCATTATGAATGGAATATAACATCATTCATTGTCCTCCATGGGAGTTCTTGCAGCACTTGATTCTGACAAGATAATTTTCGTTGAATTTTCGACACAAATCGTTCAGTACATAACTTGACGAATATTCGTTTTCAAAGTGTCAGAAGTTTGTGGCTTGTGTTCATAAACACGATCGGTTGCATAGCTCCACAGAAAGAGATCCAACAGCGATAAATCACACGATCTCGGTGGCCAGTTTACATCACCAAAACGCGAAATAACGTCAAAATGGTGGCACCGTCTTATTGCAACCACATGTCTTCCACATCCATATCTCTGATTTGAGGTCAAACAAATTCGGTTAAAATTTGGTTATAGCGATGAGAATTGAAGACGACGGTTACCCCGATCCAGTCTCTTCGAATTTGAATGTTCGGTTTGACGTAGGTGATTGAAGCAGGGATGTCAAATCCGGAGCACGAATTGGATAGACCCTATTCAATGTTGCCGCAGTTCGTTCCTCTGCCGTAGCATTCCTGCATCTGTAGGATACCAGTAGAATATTAAATGTACTGTGGGAATAATTGGAGAAAGAACAAGCAAGTTGGAGTACCTACACCAATATTGTGCAGAGGTCCGTTGATTTTTCAATGTCGTTCAAAATTTTCTATTAAAGTTGCACATTAACGCATCGGGAAAGGCTTATTTTTTTGGCCATTAATAGCGCTATCATAAGCAACGACATGACAGTCCTTCAAGCTACTTTTAATAATTGGTTAAAGGCGCTATAAGTTATCGGGGTGCAAATTAGTAGTACTACGACCATATAACGACGTTGCCGTTTTTTCGTACATCAGTTTACACTGAAGCTCACTTTCGATTGTACTCTAAAATATCGTGATCCTTTCCTAAGCCGTTAAACTCAGTTATGGAATTCACTACCATGTTCCCTATTTTCTTTCAAACGTTGAAACCCTTCCCTAACTTTCTTTCCCTAGTGCACGCGCCAATTATAAAAAAAAAAAAAAACATCGTGCCAATGTGCGAAAAATGTAAATTCTCATACTCGGGGTTTATTGTTAACTACGAGGTAAGTTATATAGAATTAGCGTTGGGTGGCTTGAATGACGCGAAATACTGCAATATTATGTGACAGAGAATTGAAATACGCTTAAACGTAAGGATTTGTTTTACACGGCAGTCTTTTTTCCCGTCTTAATATACCTACTCGTCGCTGCAATGAACAGTGTTCAATGAGTATTAAGGATGGGCATGGGTATCTTTCTCAAGATGTGTGAACCAAAATAGAGCGCCTTGTAGAAAGGTAGGGGAGACCGGGGTTGGTTGTAACAATTTTTAGAACATTGGCTGCGAGCCTTTATCAGATGCAGATTATTCAAATGAAAACTGGTCACTGAAAAGATTAATCCTTTGGCTATAAACTGCTTTTAGAATATTAGCTGATCTCCACTTTGAACTCCTAAAAATATGGTATTTCATAGCTGTTACATTCAACCCCGTCTCTGGGGTTGGTTGTAACACTACCAGGGGTACAAAGTAACAACAATCCGTTTTTTTTATTTTTTATTTTATTTATACATATGTACCTTTTATTTAATAAACAACAATAACAATAAACATGAATTGTTATGTGCTAGATACAGTAGATCTCGTAGATACAGTAATAATTAAAAAAAAATTGTGTTGGCAATTGGAAAATGAAAGCAAGTTCAAAATAAATATAAAACAAATATAAACAAATAAAGTCGCATTTAGCTATCAAACAATTCATTAATTAGCGGGTTATCAGGGAAGTTGCATCTTATTACAAAATTCGACTTAAGTTTTGCGATTCTTTCACAAATCAATTCAACGTTCGCTTTGTTGTGTAGGTCTACTGTTAAATGATGCCAGGGTAAGCTGAGCATCATTTTTAGGACTCTATTTTGACATGTCTGCAGTTTTTTTATGTGGCATTTTGCGCAATCCCTCCAAACTTGGCATCCATATAAAAGAATAGCCTCAAAAATAACTTTGAAAATTATGACCTTGTTTTCTGTTGAGAGCGCTGATTTTCTATTGATAAATGGATATAACATTTTAATAGCCACCCCTACTTTCTTGACCGTTCTAGTTATGTGTTCGTTAAATAACAACTTTGAATCAAGCTGGATACCTAGATATCTGACATGGGGATATTTACTCCATTAATTTGTAACAGGTTAGAAGGCAGAAAGCAATGTTTTGTTTTTCTAGTGAAAAAGATAGCTTGCATTTTCGCTTCATTCCATTTTATTTTCCATTTTGTGTAATACTTTTTTAATACTTCCATAGCATTATTGAGATTGCTTTCAATATTGAAAGCAAATTCATGCAACGAAAATACTGCAGTATCATCAGCAAAAATGGCTACAGGAAAATCGGACGTGTAGATATTATACAAAATTGGGCCTAATACAGAACCTTGAGGAACACCAAAATCATAAGTTATTAAGTTTGAGACACCACTATTAACATAGACCTTAAAACAACGACTAGATAAGAAACTTTGAACTAACTTACAAATATAGGACGGAAAATTAAATTGTATCATTTTGTAAATAAGACCATCGACAGTATCAAATGCTTTTTCGGTATCTAGTAAAAGCATTCCAGTTGATTTACCTGCGGAGCGATGCTGTCGGGAAATTGGGCTTTGGAGAAGCTACTTTTCCAACAGAAAAGCGAGTGTGGTAAGTACGCACGACAGCGTCTCAATTAATGTTGAGAGAGGCTTCCCCCAGGGGTCCATCTGTGGTCCTTTTATTTGGAATCTGCTGCGCCCACGCATATGACCTGCTCCTCATCCTTGAAGGTCTAGGGCCGATATCGAGGCATTAGGAGAAAGAGCTCTAGCAGTCGTTGCTGAATGGGGAGAAAGCGTAGGGGTAAGTGTGTCGCAGGATAAGACCGTTTCAATTAAACTCAAGGGCAAATTGAATGTAAGACGTCGGGCTCTTGCGATACGTTTGAACGGCGTTGGTATTAGATGTGTGACTGAGGTCACATATCTGGTCATAACGACGGGTGAGTGTATGAATTTCATGCCTCACCTGGTTCGAACCAGACTACGCATGCTGGTTCTGCTCGTATCATATACGATGGCCTTTTTGTTGCCTGTGCAACATATGGAGCATCGGTATGGTACGACAGGGTTATGACTTTTGATGGTCGAAGACGGATCTTGATATGCCAAAGAGTCGCCTTGCTTGGCTGCTTACCGGTGTGCCTCACTGTCTCCACAGAGGCAATGCAGGTGTTCATTGGAGTGCCATCTCTGGATTTCGAAGTGATGCGTCGTGGTATTGCTTTCAAGATCAGAAAAGGTCTCCCTCTAAATGAGCGCGATTGGGTTTCCCCGGAACAGGTGGATTGTCTATCCCTGAAGCAGCGTAAAACTTTGCTACACGCATGTGTTCTATCTAGATGGCAATCTAGATGGGATGCTAGCGAAAATGACAGTGTTACTTACGGAGGTTGCGAGCTGCTCATGTGGAGCCACTTATGAGGACTGGCTTCATGTCCTATGTGAGTGTCCCAATTACGCTGACATAAGGAACTTGCAGGCTATGGGCATCACCTTTAATCGTGAGTGGAATTATCACTGATACCGTACGGTTCGAAAGAACCCGTAGTTTTGCAAAAGAGGTATTCAATAGAAGGCGCAGTAGGCAGCTAGCGGGTAGATTGTAGAAATTTCGTATTGTTGTAAGGCCGCCAGTTCTGGGCAGTGAGGTGCCCAACTGGAAGTAATCTCAAAGTTACGAAGCTCGACCGGAAGCTATATTCTGGTACCACGGGAGGTCAGGAGCCCCCGGAGTTCCGGCCTGACCTAGGAGTTGGCTCCCTTGTGGGAGTATCGTGGTGACTGTAGGTTTATACCCAAAATCGCGGGGAGAGTAGATCGCATATGTTGTAGTTTGCTACGACCTGTTCTAAACCATGGAATTGCTATGGAACCAACTGGTCTATTCGATGTGGAGTTGCATTTCAACCGGGTGCCATGACCCACAGAATGGCGGAGGTATTAGATAGGCCTCGACCCTTCACCAAAGGGGAAGTTCATGCCTTACACACGACTTCGAATCTGGTACTGGTGGTAGTACTTGTACTACTCGAAGGGCGCTTATCAACGCATTGTTTTGATATTTTGTGCGAAGACGCACCGTAGGCTTAAGCCCTCACGGCAGGTAAAACGTAAAACACAAAAGACATTTGTAGTACTGTTCACTATAGTATATGTCTTAATATTTATCCTCTTTTTGCCCAGATACAGCATTTTCGGGATGGCAGTGATGTCTATGATCTCCGTCAATTATTCGGCTGCAGGTGCAAACATTACACATGCAGATCCGAACGTAGTTGTTCTGTTTTCGATTTGCAGAAGTGTTGATCTGTTCTTATTTGAGGCTATTAGTCGCCTCGCAGCAGCGAACTTTTTACGTGAACGTGTGGTAAACTGCACATTGAATCACATTCCATAAATTTTTTGTTTGTCCTTTTCCGAAACCCGGCTACAAGCAGTAGCTATTATATTGTACTATAATAAGCCTCCATGAAGGAATGCGCCAGTAGGAAAAATGTACCACAAATAACGTATCGATACATTGATATACGAGTATGCATCCTTAGACATAAATTAAAAAAACTTGTTTGCCTTTCAGTCAAAACGATTGCTGTCCTACTTCTGCGGGTTAATGAACTCAAATCTCGATTTGAATTATCTGTAAATGAAACGCGGACATAATCTTCTTGTTCTTCATTTTCTGGGCTAATGAATGTGGGAATCTTTGGTGACAGAGAAGGCCATCTCCTCTCGTCTAATACAAAATCTCAACGAGAAAGCCCTCTCCAGCGCAGGGCAATTTTTTTCCTCTTGAATTGTAGTTTACGGATACCTCAAATTCAACTTTACTCGTTTTAATCACATCCACACATCCTTTTCTGTGAGTAATCTCATATTCCTTTTGCTTTACTTCCAGATGATGCAGGGAGTCCATATGTGTGCCCGTAAACAAAACACCGGATCTGGTAGTGGATATCACTTGATGTGGAGCAACGCGGACGACATAATGAGAAACCAGGCGATTATGATGGAAATAAAAGAACGATGAACAGGATGTTTCTGCATTATGAACGGACATTGTCTACCTTGGCCGCACTAGTCAAAGACGAATGGCCTGCGATATGATTCCATGAACATCCGCTAACTACGAGTACATGTCCTACAAAACGAAAAACAAAAAAAAAAAACAAATCACACACAGATACACTAAGTAGATGTACAGATGTAAGAACGGTCTCGTAATGAAATAAAAAGCAATTTAGGGGATATTTTGCGGTCATCTTTTTCGTCAGTCTGACACAAACGCCTGTCAACAGCATTCGGCTTTTATTTCATTTTATCATATTTTATTTGATTTTCGTTTTTAATTTTAAGTTTGTGCGTTTGAATCCTCCTCCGACCCTCAAGGTGGAGGAACACGGAACACAACAACCTCGGCATTTCTAAGGCGGCTCTAGGTGTGATCAAATATTGGACACAATAGAGCTTTAGATTCCATTTCGTCATCATAACGACACGTGTTGGACATCTCTTTTTTCCTCCAAAAAGGAAAATAACAAAATTTAAACTTTTACATCTGCCCTCTCTGTGGGGCATCGCAACAATATTACCAGTGCTCCGGCTGTCTACCAAACAAAGGAAGAGAAAGTCAAGCCATTTGAAGAAAATTCAAATGAGAAAACTGAACTCAAAGAAAAGGAAAACCCGGCGTCATCAAGGAACACATAACAATGGCATTATACTTGGCAGGCCATCATCGTATTTGTTGCGGGAAAATCTCAATTAGTTAGACACAAAAGCTGGTGTGTTTACATCAGTCTTATAAGGATTCACATCGCTGAGAATGATTGCGCACCTTTATTTACTCCCCTAAAAGCATCAGACTCTACTAGTAAAGACAACAAAGAACCGTATACACGTATACCACTCTCAATTAAGTTAAAGAACGTAGAAAGAGGGTGGTAATTGTCTTGGTTATCACATAAATTAGTTTAAAATTTCATTAAGACAAATTATTGTCTATCAATATGTTGCCATGAGTGTCACAACGAGAAGGGGTGTAAAAGGAGAAGGAGATTGTACTAGTGGTGACGCTGAAACAATTGTACGAGTAGTGCACCCCATTCGTCCTGAGAAACAATTGAACATTCTGCATTCTGGGGGTTGGTTGAGAAATCATGAGAATGCCGACGGCATTGTTGTTTCAATTCAGACTGACTGTGTGGATTTTTGGCGGGAGTGCGGCTTGTAGCGCTGTAAAGCGGGGTAGCTTGCATACCTACATATGTCAGTAATTAAACAATTATAACACGAAACCAAACAACCCCCGATTGCTGGGGGCGATCAATTATAACTGTTCCTTAAGTTGTATTAACTTAACATGGACCTCTTTATTGGCTTTGGGAAGCTGTTGGTTAAGCAAATATTCACCCCGTGTAGTTGTACACGGCATTTGGATGGAAATCTTAAGTAGATTTCAAATGGAGTTCCATGCCGCACTGAATGTTGACCCACTGCGGACTGCCTCAAGTCAGCCGGGAGTGGAATCATATTATGAACGATATTTATGAATTGTTTTTGCAATGGATGTGTGGAATTTATCAAGCCACTTGTGCTGGTGAGCCCGAAGCTGTGTTGTGGTTAGGCTTTGCAGCGACGTCGTTTACTGGTGAGCGGTGGATCGCCTGCAGATGGTTTTGTTTTTTCTTTTTTTTTTCAAAAAACCATCCTGCCATGTAATTACATTAATTTTTGAGTACTGCATTTATTTGAATAATTTAAATGAAACATCAAGCCGGCTTGGGTCCTTTGAATGCACACAACTCAGTACTATGTGCTGCGACACCTCGGGCGGAATACACATGAACCAAGTCCTGCCTGACTTACCAAGGATTCTCATAATTGGCTCCTGTTTTAGCAATCTAAATTAGAATGTTGCTATTTATTGAGTAAGCAGTGCAGGCGGACATCAATTTAATTGTGGATTTGTATTAGGATTCCGAGCATATTCCAGGATAAACGTACATGTGCACGTACGTAGGTAAGCAAATATTTTTGTAAACAACAACTAAAAAGGAACTAATTTATTTCCTAGTGGATTGGTGTAGCGACTAATGTTGAACACAAAAAACTACAAAACTATTGCGTTGGTTGTGTGCGAATGAAATTCATCCCAAAACAATTGAAAACTATTGGCAGCTCAACTAGACAAATCTGTCGAAACTGACTTTGAGCATTTATGATGGTCAGGAAGACATTCCAACAACAAATCATGCTTAATGCCTTCTTCTGCAAGAAGCATGCAATTTGAAAACTTTCACTTTCTACAAGAACCTGGAGTATATCAGGTGAAAGAAATGTTGAAAGACTTGGTAAATATTGTAGAAGCAATTTGTAATCAGATAGGCTAAGAACTATAGAATCCTAGGACTACGTTCAATACAATATTTTTCAAAATTAAAGACAGTATAAGAGCTCTGAAATCATAAATGTGCAGTCTTCAATGATTTCTTACTTAGGTGATGGTACTTAGGTTCTGGTGAACTTGGGCCTCAACTAACAAGCTTATCCAATTAGCCTGGCCCATAGCCAATTGCCTCCAGTTCCGCACTCCATGTCAGTCTTTCTACTTGTGCGTGCCAATAAAGGTGAGGTCTCCTTCAACTATGTTGTCTCTCCGGGTTAGATTCGAAAACTCTGGGGGTCATGGCACTGGTGTCTGTTCGCTCTAGAGGCAGGAGACATTTCGTTGGTGTTCCAGATTGTCAATTGACTGGGTGATATTGGCATCACCCATGAGTCTTATCGCATGGTTTTGAATCCTATCTAGCAGGTGCAGATGGGTTTACAAGCACCTGATATGGGCATTCTACTCCAATTTTGGGCTGATGAATACCTTATATATTGAGGTCAGATCAGAGGGGAGAGAATTATTTCTTACAGCGTTTGAGAAAACCTAGACATTCCGCAGAATTTTTGGCAACCTCAAATATGTTGTCATTCTAACGTAGGTTGTCATTGACTCAAATACCGAGAATGAAGAGATTTTCGGTTTTGACAGTGCCATTCGTGGATATTTAATCAGCTTAATATTGCCTGCCGTTCCCGTCCTACAGCCGAAGAGCAGGGACGTGAGTCCGGAAACGAATATGAAAAGCAGAGAGTACTGACGTCAGCAAAGGCATACCACCTTGATCAAAAAGTTCAGAAAATTTAAAATACAAGTTTATTCATCTAAATCTGTGTTGTCCCCTTCAAAGTAATCCCCACCGACTGCAACACACTTATGCCAGCGCTTGATCCAATCCTCGAAACATTTTTTATATTCGGTTTTCGGTATGTCCATCAGTGCTTCCTTCGATTTTTCCATTAATTCCTCTCGGCTGTAACGCGTTCCCCGCAGTGTTTTTTCAACTCGATTGAACAGAAGAAAGTCACAGGGAGCCAAATCAGGTGAATTCGGTGGCTGTTGGACGGTATTTGTTGCACTTTTCGTCAAAGAATTTCGAATAATGATGGCACTGTGAGACGGTGAGTTATCATGGTGCAAAATTCACAAGTTTTCTGCCCACAATTCTGCGAATTGCATCACGCAAAGGTCTGATAACGCCCATATACTCTTTGTTTACTGTCTGGCCTTCTGGCAAAAATTCATGATGCACTACACCGTTGTAATCCATGAAAACCGTGAGCATTGCCTTCTTTTTTTACTGAAAACGACGTGTTTTTTTTGGTCTCGGCTCATTTGGTGAACGCCATTCATTTGCCTGATGTCTGGATTGCGTGTCGTACTCATAAACCCACGTTTCGTCTCCAGTAATGACCCTTTTGATGAATGTAGGATCGGATTCAGCTTTGCAAATCATCTCTTTTGCGACGTCAACACGGTCTCTTTTTTGCATGAAATTGATTTGTTTTGGCACCAAACCCAAATCATTAACCGTCTTGGAGGGATCCATATGCAATGTTCAAGGCCTCCGCTATCTCTCTGATGGTTAAATTGCGGTTATTGAGCAACATTTCTTTCACTCCATCAATGTTTTCGTCGGTTTTCGATGTCGATGGTCTGCCACTGAGTTCATCATCTTCGATTGACTCACGACCACTTTTGAACGGCTCGTGCTATTGGTAAATGGCCGTTTTCTTTAGAGAATCGTTGTCGAAACACTTTTCCAACATTTCCAACGTTTGCGCACCATTAAATCCGTTTTTTACGCAAAATTTAATATAAGGTCGTTGTTGCAAATTTAAACCTATTTCTAAGATTGTAAAAAATCGCCAACGCACACAGAGTTAGATGTACTCTTGGTTACGTAACTTTTGCAAATGTCAAGCTATGACGCTAAGATTTAGAGAGAATACCAACAACAGATTTACCAACTTAACAAAAAAAAACAGAACTCAAATCGGAAGAATGGGAGCGCCACACGGTGGTTATTCCGTGAACTTGTGGTATATTGGATTAGAAGTGGCATTTTATCATTGATAAAAATTGAAAAGAGTGTCGGAAACAGAACGGAGCCCTGGGGCACACCAGCATTTATTTTGTGAATAACAGACATGAAGTCATCCAAGAAAATCGGAATTTAACATTCCGAAAAGTAGTTCCTAATCCATTGAAGAAGAGAGTCTTCGATCCCAAATGCACGCATTTCCGACAAACGAGCCTCATGGCAAACTCTGTCAAATGCCTTAGAAATATCAAGAAGTGCAACTATCTTGCTTTCGCCAGATTGATGTACGCTTTGGTTCCACTTTTCGGTGATACATGCCATCAGATCACCATTCGGCCTGTTGCAACGAAAACTGTACTGCCGGTCATTGAGGAGTTTTTGTGTTATTTCATGAGCTGACCTTGGAAAAAGGGACGTAAATGCAATAGGTCTATAGGAGGAGAGAGAAGAAAATTCGCCTTTTTAGGGACGGGCTGGACAAATGCTGTTTTCCATCCACTCAGAAAGGGTCCTAAAAAGTAGGATTTATGAAAAAGCAGTCACAGTGGTTTTGCCAGTGAGGAAGAACACCTGTTCAGAAGATGGGGAGATACACCATCTGCACCAGCTGATTTGTTTATGTTAAGGTCTTTGAGTACTCTTGCTACTACACGAGTGCGAATGTGGATTAGTCCATCGAAGATTTGACGCAAAAGAGCTGGCACCTGAAATGTCATTATAAATGAACGTTATGACAGAATTTGAGGCAGCATTTTTGATATTGTAGACAAAATATTTAGACATAATATTTTTTGCCTCAGTTTTTGGTAAATTTTTGAAAATTTCCCACTGTGAAGAAGACATTCATGGTACGTTTGAACTTTTGATGGGGTCCATGCTTCAACGCCATAAAGTAGAACTGGTATGAACAAAGTCTTATCATTTGTGACACTCTATCTACTTTCTCGATGTGTGCTCTCTTTGTTGTCAGGATGTACTTGGTTTTGCCCTCATTTATCGCTAAACCCATTTTGGCGGTATCAGTGACAGCTCGCTGAGTTCTCCCAATTATGCCGATATCATCGGTGTACGCTAGTAGTTGCACAGCCTTTCGAAATGTTCTGCCCCCAGTATTCGCTTGTCAATTGTTTCAAGTACGATGTTAAAGAAGTCTTGTCATGTGACGTCAGCGCGTCAGCTTGTCTGAATCCTTTTTTTTGAGATCAAAGGTTTCGATTAAGTCCTGAGCTACCTCGACGAAAAAGAGAGCGTTCTCAATCGTCACTCTGCACAGAGGGACGATTTTGGCAGGGATGCCAAAACTATACATGACTCCATGTAGCTCGTCTCTATAACTGCTGTGTATGCTGCCTTAAAATCGATGGAAATATAGTGGCTACCGAGTTGTACTTCTTGAGTTCTTCCAAGATCTGCCGCAGTGAGAAGATTTGGTCGATCCTGGTCTTCCCTGTCTGTCCCTGGACTGATAGGGGCCAATCAGGTTGTTGATATGATCTTGTATGCGATGTTGAGGAGACCTCTATAGTGGGCATAGTTAAGTGGGTTTCCTTTTTTGTGTATCGGGCAAATGCTGCTGAGATTCGTTTCATCAGGAATACACTCTTCTGACGAGAACTGAGAATGAATGAGATGTATGCTCCCCACAAAGTCATTTTCAGCAGCTGTGAATACCTAGGACTGCAAGCCGTCAGGTCCAGCTACTTGGATTTCAGGTTAGATATTGTTATTCTTACTTCATTTTGGTCAGGTGGACATAAGTTTGGTAATCATCTTCTATATTGGATGGCCTATTCTGCATAACGGGGGATGTACCGGCTTTAAAAAAAAAATGTATCCATATTCTGAACACTGACTATTACTCAACTATAAGGTTTCCTTCTTCATCTCTACAGGCCTCTTTATGCCTTAACACGTTCTTTTTACCCACAAGAATTGGGAAAACTTCCGTACGTTATTCCTGGGATATAAACTCTCAATATATTGGATCGTACGTTTCTCGTGCTCTGTTTTCTTCCTCTGGAGAAGCCGATGCTCTTCACGTCGCTTGTGCTTTAAGCTCGCTTGCGGCTTCATTGCAGCGCAACTTTGTACACTTCTTGTTGAGCTGCATGTACTCGCCAGCATTCTTCATCAAACCAGAAATTTGTTGGTGGTGGTCGGGTGAGGCCAAGCACATCAGTTGCGGCGTCTCTGATGGCATGTTCGCAGCGTTGCCATCGGTATTTGGCGGCATAGGAGTTGTTGTTGGGGGATTTCGGGGTACACGTTCGGGAAGATTCTGGCGGTCTCTAGCAATTGAAGGTTTTCTACGTTATATCTTCTCTTCTCTTCTTCTTTGTTGATGCGATTGGGAAATCGGCATTCGCACCTTGGCTACAACAAGGTGGTGATCCGAGTCAACGTCCGGAACATTGGGCTCATGTCTGGCTTTAAAATCGCCTCTTACGATTTTAATGTCATGCTTCGGATATTGCTCATACTTCTTGTCGAGGAGCTCGTAGAAACATTCTTTGGTGGCGTCGTCCTTGTCTTCCGTAGGAGCATGGGCTTACAAATGCCACCGAATCGAAATCTCTCCACGCCTATTCGCAGATTTCGCTGTTGTCTTTTTAGACCGAAGGTAGAGCGATTGACAAGTGTAACCCTTGGTTTAATTTCTTATGAAGTGTCATTAATAGAGTTATTAGAGGAGCCGATGTCCTTTCTAGTGAATGGAATAATCTGTTACATATTTCTTCTGCATTTCTACTGTGACGCTTTTAGGGGTCAGCTTCATTTAAGTCACTTGGGCGCTCTATTTTGGATTACCCTGTCAAGAAGGTGGACAGTGCAAATCAAGCCAGGACTGTCCTCTCGAATACTATTTCATAAACATCAAATGTAGTCATGAGAAAATACTCGTATTGATTGGTGTAGTCTACAGACCAAATAACTCCATCTCTTTTGCTCCACTATTTACCACCCATGAGGAGAAAGGCTACATTGCCACTAACATCATTATATGCGGCGACTTTAATTGTAATCTGTTAGATACATCCGGCTCCATAGGCTTTTTGGAACAAATGAAATCGCTTGATCTAAACCCAGTTAACACGTCTATCCCTACCCATTTTACGACCACTGCTTCAACTCTGATCGATTCAATTTTGGTATCCGATATGGGTAAAGTCCTGTTATATAGCCAACTCTCAGCACCTGCATTCTCTAAACATGACTTGATATATATAACTTACCAAGCTAAAAATGACTGTGTTGAATCTAAAGTCATGTTTAGAGATTTCCATAACTTAAATTATGCTCAATTGCAAGCTGATACTATAGGCACAAGTTGGGAGCGTATTTATCGGATGCCCCTTGTCAATGATCAAACTAACTTTCTGCAGGAAAAAATTGCTTTCCTCTTTAACAAACATGTGCCGTTAAAAACAAAACCTGATAGGCCCCCTCACCTTCAATGGTTTACCCCTAATATCCTACAGCTTATGAAAAAGCGTGATGATGCCTATAAAAGCTGGAAAAAATACAGAATGCCTGAGTTCTTAAATATATATCGCAAATTACGTAATGAAGCGGTTTCTAAAATAAGAAACGCCAAGCGTGTCTTCTACTATCGGAAGTTCGGTAGCTGCTCCTCAGGCAGAGAGGTTTGGAAACATATCCGTGAACTTGGGTTAGGAAAACAAAGGCCTAAAACTCCCGATGATATAGACTGCAACCACCTTAACTCAACTTTTTTAATGTCAAGTGAGCGACCCTCAGTAAGCTTAACTACTTTCGACCAGCCACCGGATGATTGTAGGGAATCATACTTTGAATTCTACAGATTACGCGAGGAAGCCGTTGCAGAAGCGGTACTATCGATCAAATCAAATGCTATGGGGATCGATGAAATTCATTCAAAATTTGTTAAGCTTCTGCTTCCATATTTACTGCCTTTTATAACACATATCTTCAACTCAATTTTAACGACGTCAGTCTTTCCCACTCATTGGAAAGACGCTAAAATTATTCCTATTCCAAAGAAATCGAATGGAAATGCAGTGGAATTCAGACCTATCTCAATTCTGCCATTCCTTTCAAAAGTTTTTGAGAAATGTATTCTCAAACAGATTCAAATCTATCTACAGTGTAAAGAACTGCTTTGTGAGAATCAATCTGGCTTCCGTCAAAAACGAAGTTGCAAGACTGCGTTATTATTGGTAATTGACGAAATTAGGAAAGCTATTGATGACAACCATGCTACAATACTAACGTTACTTGACTTTTCGAAAGCATTCGACACCGTTAATCACACTATACTTTGCTTAAAGCTCAGAAAAGAGTTTAAATTTTCATTGCCCTCTACAAAACTTATACGAGTATTTTCTTACTTAGAAGTAAGACGACAACAGGTTGTAGCGGGAAACCGATGTTCATGCTATTTGCCTATAACCATTGCTTTTTTCGCTCTACGTAAATCAACTGCCAAAGGTTGTCGTGCATTGTGCAATTCACTTAAGTTCTCCCATGAATTTGATTCACGAAGCCACTGCGCAGGTGAATGAAGATCTCCAGCGTATACCTGGTTGGTCAGCTAAGAACGAACTGCGTCTTAATGCCCAGAAAACAAAAGCACTTGTGATCCATAAAAGAAAACTGGACCTTACTCACTTTCCACCAATCCAACTAGCCCAAAGTCCAATAGAGTACGTCGACTGCGCCAACAACCTGGGCCTGATATTTAACCGGACCCTTACTTGGTCTACCCACATAAACGCCACTATAGGTAAGATATATGGTGGATTACGTGCTCTCTGGACTGCACATCGCTTTGTTCCTACACGGACAAAGCTCTTGTTAGCGAAAACCCTCCTAATACCGATTCTGCTATATTGTTCTGAAATCTTTTGCTGCCCCGACTACGACTCCAGACGAAAACTCAATGTCGTATATAATAATATTGCCCGATTTGTATTTCACCTAAAACGATATGACCATATTTCCTTTTACTCAAAGCAAATCAGCGGATGTACATTTGATAATGTGCTCAAATACAGAACGCTAAGTCTCTTGCATGGCATAATTCAAACTAAGCAACCAGCATACCTATTCAATAGGCTACGCTTCCTTCAGTCAGGTAGATCATGTATGCTTTTTCAAACGAGCTATGCCTGCTTGACGTCTGAACGCCAATTCTTCGTAAACTCCGTACGGCTGTGGAATTCTTTGCCCATAAATATTAGGAAAATTAGAAGCATAAAACAATTTAAAACCTCTCTCTTAAAATACCTGGCCAATGAAACTAATTAGATTTAGAATTTTAAACGCTTACAATGTTCAATTTGATTGTAAAGCCAATTGTTCTTTTCTATCCTTTTCTCTCTTTTACTTTATCTTACTTACCTTATTTTATTTTATTTTGTTATCACTTCCTGAATTCTTATTGTTATATATACTTGCACATACTTGTATCTGATATTTGAAAAAATTTAAGGCTTCCACATTTAAAAGATTCCATTATCTTACCGTGTAAGCAATACTTACTTAGTAATAAATAAAAAAATAATAATAAAATAATGTAAGAGTGGTACTGAACACCGTGACAGTTACCCGATGAATATGTATCTATCATACATAAGGTTTCTCCTTGGAAGGGCATTAACCCGTCGCTAAATTTCCAGCTCAAAGTGTCAGTTCATTTTTATGACTCTAGAATACAATATAGAGACTATGTGGACCAGTGATACCATCATCTGACAAAGACTTGAAAATCGTTATCGACCTAAGTTTCCAAAAACTAAAAGAAAACTATAGGGTGTGCGCTATCCTGACCACCAAGGTCACCATTGATTTCATTGAAACAATTATTCTGTCGAGCATGCATGTTCTAGAGAACTCCTCCCAGACTTTTACAGGCATCTTTCACCCTACCAGTGTTCATGGTTTTGAGCTTACATACTTAAGCACCATCTCAAATACGTCAAGCACTTAATTCATATCACCTCAGTGGATCAAAGCACACCTGATGAATGAATGGAGTCTCATAAACATGTGAGTTGCAGACTCATATAACCATCTAATGTACTCATCTGCAGTTATCTGTTATGTATCCCTATCAGTGGGGTTTTAGACTATTAAATTCAATAACTAATCGAATATTGATGCCACAGAAATTTTGGAAAACCTTGCAGTCTCCAATTGACATCCGCCAAGTCCTAATTGTCGTCAAGGCCCTCCAATAACAATTCAAGCCATATCGAGTGGTTCGCAGTTCCGCTAAGCTTGTTCACTTGAACTGCAACGAAGAATGTACTCTGACAGCAACTTTACTGAAAAAAAGACGGTTCAAGTGTCTAAAGTTCATTTGCAAGTTTAGATACAAAAGCGGCTAACAAGCGCGTGAAAATGGCGATATCTGACGTGTTAGACTGATTTCCTCATCACAAGAGTCCATCATAGAGGTAGTTAACCGCGTTTTCTTCCTGGACTAGGTAACAAAACAAATAAAACGAGGTTGGGGATCAAACTAAAAATAACACATTGAGTAATAAAGTCTTCTGTAAAACAACCCTCTATAAGGTGGTCCTTGGATTATATCAAAACTAAATTATACAGATTGCAAAGAAGAGAAAAGATTACGCATTAAGAGATCTTCGGCCCGGTCTGTATTGACATGTAAGTGTAGAGTGCATGGAACAGGAACGCTCTTATTCTTAGTGCTACGTGACAAGTCTCAACACCGATGTGCATAAGAACAAATTCAAAGCACCATTTTCAATGTCCAAATGTCAGCATCAGTTACAAATTTCTGACTACTTGGTATGACACCACAACAACAATCTAACCATCTTTCAACGTTTCCTTCAATTACTCTGAAGCATATGTTTTTTTATGATTTAATTTTAGTCTAGATCAGGCCTATTGTCGTTACCACCGCGAATAAGAAAATCACACCTTTCAAATCCAAACTCGTGCCGTTCTCCTTCTGAAGAAAAAAAAAAAATAAATTATAGCTTTACGCCTTCTTGCTGGAACCCTTAAATCAAATCTCACAATCGCACAAGAAGTGCAAGAAGCCCATTTATTAATGTCTTGTCTGCTTGTGCCTGTGACAATAGAATGTCCTCCGGCACCCTTATTAACATTTGATAACATCTTCAACAGCAGGCCCACCGACAACGCCTGCTAAGAAATAGTCTTGGAAAAAAAGAAAAGAAAAGAAGATATACTCGTACCTACAAGTCCTTGCTAACGGGAGGCATAGAACCTGGTCATAGGATTATCAGATGACAATTTGCAGCCCATCAAATTGTAATTTTCCCGCTTGCACATCACACGAAGGCGAGATACGTTCTCGTTTGTTGTCAACGACTTCCGACAGATGTTAGACGAGAACAGCGACAACAACAGCCACAACGGCAGCAACAGAAACATACTCGAAACATTATATATGCACATAGTACTGTGATATAAGTGAATCCAAGGCATGGTGATGGCATAAATCCTTTCGAACTTTCGAGGTGGAAATGTGTACACTCACACAAACGAGTATCTCTGGGTTGAAGTGAAAGAAAATAGCATTTTTGCAGATGACACATTTTGACGCTGAAGATATTAACTTTCGACTGCCACCTAACGTGTTGATTATTATCAGTTTATAATGGAATACGTGATAGCATTTTTCAGAATCTCCCACCAAAGCAGCAGGACGAGGTATCATGTCATTAGAAAATCTTGGCGGGGATGAGAGCCAACTGAAAAGCCACAATCTGCAGACTTCCCTTAATTGGAATGATAATATCTGCATTAACAACTTGAGAGGACACTTAAGCTCTCAAACAACATAAAAGTGATTTTCCTTCGTACAAGCCTCATTTTCATATTTGTATTTGTACAAATAAGAACATGTATTGTAGATACTGGTAAATGTGTGTGTTTTAGACGTATGTGAAATGTGCAACGGTTTAGCATAAGTACTAGCAAATGTTTTCGTATTGTTTAACACTTTAAGCAACCCTTGCCTCAATCGGGGTTAAAAGTACACACACTCGATTCGAACCACCACCGAGGAGACATCATCGCAGAACTCGACCTCGAATTTGGTTCGCACAAGTACTAGTACCACTAAAGAACCACACCAACAATGGAACGCTTTACACTAAGAGTCTACGTTATACGACATACTCAAAAGCGAACCATAATGATGCAGCAGCAGCAGCAGTAGCAGTAGCGGTAGCAGTAGGTTAAACAAGATGAATATGCTTCCGAGGTTAAAGGGTCTGCACTGTGCACATATGAATATAATTGTGCTCTGAGCATTCATTGTACATCTATGTTGGCATGAACCCGATTGAAAAGACATCAAATATCCGGCCCAGAATCACAGATCAGCTTCTGCTTGCTACTACTATTGCCATTGAAGCCGCTGTTGCCACTGCCTGCATCTAGTATAAGATTGCCGCTCATTTCATCCCCCTAGCTATCAATAATTGCAAAACAACCAGAAACAAAACCGCGCGGAATAAAACAATTTGCTGTGCTTTTAAACACACAAAAAATGTTGAACGCGACATACGAACACATCGACATCCGTATGTGCGAACTACGAGTACGAATGCAAAATGCCACGAAAAATGCGAGTAATCCCGTTCCGACTATTTGAACGAGGGGGCTGGAGTGCCCCGAGTATTTCGAGTGCTCGACGAATGGAAAAACCATTTAAACGATTTCTTTTGGATTTGAACAAAACTCGTCATAATTGTTTGGTGGCTTTAGAACGATGAACTCGAGTGATGATGCTCAATGGCGGGGCAGTTTCTTTTTTTTTCCATCCTACCTTCAATTTTGAAATTACTAAGCAACAATGCAGACAAAAAAAAATCCGTTTTTAAGGGGGTGAGCTCTAAAAAAAGGACGACAGCTTATTCGTGTGTTTGTGTCGCCTATCCTGAGACCTTCTTTTACATAGGTTGGTAATAATTTAGTGGGAAGCCCATTGGGTTGCTACAAGATATTCAAATTTATGACTTGACAGCTGTCGATCAAAAAATTATTGTCCTTCATAGATTGGTTATGTGATAGATACGATGTCCTTACATAAGTTGATGGCTGTCTATGGAAGTCGGGTGGCCTGCGATTATCCCTGCTTTTGTTTGACAATCTCATGAATAAATTATGAGATGTGCGTTTACCTATAAATTGGAAAACATTATAATTATTACAGGACTCTGCCTAGTTATGATGCATCGGAGATGTATCAGCATTTTGAAAATGACACTCACACGGAGATATCCACAAATAAGTTTTCAATTTCAATAAAAGGATGCAGCCCATAAATATGGGTTTGTAGAGGTATTGATTTCGATAGTAGTTTTCGAATTTGAAAAGTCAGAAAGAAGTTACATTTCCCCTCAGCTGTGCTCTGGAAAGAATCATAGTCTTTGAATTTATCAAAACATATCATGCTTCACCCTTGTCTCCAATGATAGTCAAAAATCGTCTTGAGCGGTGAAGTCTCTTCCTAGGTATTATTTCTTTTTTATAACATTGGCTTAGCAAAAAAGTTGTTTCGTCTTTCACAGTACATGGTTATGATGTTTTTCTTTGACATTTGATAGCTGCCACTTTAAGCTTACTTAAGAAGCAAATCCAGCCTAATTTTGTGTACAGCTATACGTACAGATGTCTCTTGTGTTTAACATAAGTACCTGCCTTGTAGGCTTAAACTTACGGGATGTCCATACATCCATGGGAGCAAGGATACGCCTTGCCATCGCTCACCAAACATTTTCACTGTTTCAGATACCAATTCGGAACTGTGTTGCCGGCACAAGTTCCACCATTGGTATGAGTCGAGGCCGACCTAAAACCTCTTACTGCTCTTAGGGTCGCAGCACCCAGTACTTATTGCAACTCTACATTGGGTCAAACCAAGGGAAAACCCAAGGTAAGACCTTTCCCGCGATTTTGGGTTTAAACCACAGCCACCCTGACGCTCCCACAAGGGGGCCTACCTCTAACAAGTCAGGCCCGGACCGAGATCCGGGGGGCTCCTGACTCCCATGGTACCGTGATTTAAGTCCTGGTAGGGACTACCGGTGGTCCAGCCGCCAACAAGACCTATGACCGGCAGCATGTGACTGATCAAATCGTAGCAACCTTCGGTAGCGTCATCTGAAGATGTTTACGATAAGACCAGTACTTTGCTCTGCCCCCGTTCATTATTAGACAATGTCATTAAAGGGCGAAGCCTTGATAATTGGGCGGGGGCCCAGCTATACGTACAGCACCAACTTTAACATGCAGCGCAAAAACGAATATTTTCGATAAAATTTTTTATTTCCGTAAAAGCAAGGATGCGGATTAGGCTCGCAGAGATATTTTTTATTGTTATAGGGTTTTCCAATAAGGACTTGACAACTTTTTCTTTAAATAAAACGCAAACCATTTGAGATATTTCAAAAACTTTATTATCGGCTTGAAGTACAATCAAAACCTTTATGAATGGAACTCGACTTCGTTCATATGGCCGCCGCGGGCACGTTTGCAGCGGTCGATTCGTTGGACCCAATTTTCAACGACTCGGCCACACATTTCGGGCGAAACGGCCGCTATTTCGCGTTCAATGTTGGCTCTGAACTCTTCAAACGTCGTCGGCGTGTTGACATAAAGCAATGACTTAACGTAGAAAATAGTCAAGCGACGTTAAATCGCACGAACGAGGCGGCCAATCGACTGACCCATTTATTGAGATAACACGCTTACCATACTTACTATTCAATAAATCGATTGTAGCGTGTGCTGTGTGGCTTGTGGCATCATCTTATTGAAACCACATGTCGTCCAAGTCCATATCTTCCAATTTGGGCCAAAAATAATAGGTGATCATGGCGCGATAACGCTGACCATTCACAGTAACGTGACGATCGTTATCGTCAAACCGCACCAAACAGTTATTTTTTGTGGATGAAGTGATGATTCATGAAGCACATGTGGATTTTCACCCGACCAATAACGCATATCTTGCTTATTGACGAACCCATTGAGCCAAAAATGAGCTCGTCACTGAAGATGATTTTGCGATGAAATTCATCATCTTGGGGCATCTTCTCCAGAACCCAATCGAAGAACGTACGTCGCTTCAAATGGTCCATCGGCTTCAATTCTTGAGTCAGCTTGATCCTTACGCAAAATACGCCATAATGTGGTCTGAGCGATGCCCAATTCTGGAGAACTCCGTGGAATTGACTGATTTGGATCGTTTGCTACGGACGCCTGAACGGGAGCGATATTTTCGACACTTCGACCAACCCGTTGTCTCATTGGCACGGCAACATCACACAACGAATATGTAGACTCAAAGTTTTGCACTAAACTTGTTATTGCCTGTCTACTAGGGTGAGAATTACGACCGAAAATTGGAGTTAACGCTCTTAAAGTTGCAGTCACCGACTTCGCATTTCGGTAGAAAATTTTTATAATTTGCAGGCGTTGCTCGTTCGTGTACTTTACCATGATGAAAATGTTGAGTTTACTGAATAAATTGACAGTGACAGTTTGATGATAAGTGAAAGAGTGCGTTCACAAATTAAAGTCAAAGTTGTCAAGTCCCTATTGGAAAACCCTTTATAATAATAACTTAAAATGTTTGCATACAGCACAGACGAAGAAAACTTGGTGATGATGAAAAGAGAGGTGCGGTGCGGTGTGGTGTACGTTGGTCTTAAATGTTTGCAAGGTACAGAAGATATTGGATTAGAAATAGCAGACAAGAGATCATTGATGGAAATTGAAAAGAATGTCGGAGAGAGAACGGAACCCTGTGGCACACCATCATTTATTTTGTGAATATCAGTCTTGAAACCATCCAAGACGACAACTTGAATTGTACGCCCTTATCCATTGCAGAAGGGAGTTGTCTGTCCTGAATATCAGAAATAGAAATATCAAACACAACTATCTTGCTTTCGCTAGATTGATGCACGCTTTGGTTCCACTTTTCGGTGAGATATCGAATATTTTACGCAGTCAAGGGGAGCCCTTAGAAAAACCACAATCTGGAAGTCTTGAACTGGCCGCAAAGTGTTTAGCAAACAGATTTGCCTTGTACAAAGAGATGACAGCTTGAATGTTACTGTAAATGAGCATTGGGATGGAATTTTTGATGGATTTTTGACGTACGACCAAATATTTTTACTACCTTCGGGAGATTGTAGTGTTTTTCGCCTCAGCTTTCGGTCGTATTGAAATTTTACACTGTTAAGAAAGACGTTGCAGTCGTTCCTGGCTCGTTTGAACTTTTTTCGGTTTTCCTTTTTTAACCCTGGCAGCCTCTTCACAGCTCGAGTCGTACAACGTCTTTTCTTCCAGTTTAATACTCTTCATCTGATGAGGGGTGAAGGATCTCATTCCAAAGAGATTAGCGTCTGTGATCATATCGATCATATCATCAGGGGCATTCACGTCGTTATCGAGGAAACATACGAGTATCGACCAGTTAAAATTCCTAAAGAAGTTGATGTAAGTGCGTTGCAGTTGGCTTTCTCGTATTGCCATACGCTTCTTTTAGGAATCTTTTAACCGAACAGTGAACGAGAAATTAGCTCATATGACATAGTGATCCGACGAGCCTAGAAGGGATAGCTCGTATAGATACTTTCGGTATCCTCCATGACCAGAAATGAACTGCGTAAGGTGAAAGTTGCGGTTTCCTTAGGCTTTATTCATCCATACATCGATTTTTGGAATCAAGGTATGAGTCCATCTGCCCTTTGTGGCATTATCCCATCGAGATTGCTATATGGCTATACAACGTACCCTTTCTTCCTCATTCGTTCTCCTTATTGCCTTGGCATCAGTTGGCATTGAGGTTTTCCTGAGGTAAATTCTCCTCATCTCGTCCGCGAGGAGGTCGATGGGAATCATTCCAGCGATGACAAATGCAGCTTCGTCCGAGATCGTCCTATAGCCGCTTATTGTCCTTAGTCTAGCGAGTCGGTATATCGCTGGTAGTTTCCGCCTGTTACTTTCCTTCTCAGCCTATATGCCCAGACTGACTGACCACTTTAGCTAGAAGGATCCTTTTTGCGCATCCACGTCCGCCAACATTTGGCAGCATTCTGGAGAGTATCGCTTGTGGCGCTGACGCTTTTTTCCTCACGTAGTCCACATGTTGTTTGAACCGTAGCCGGTTGTCTAACATCAATCCTAGGTACATTACCGCTTCCTGGTTACTGACTTGAATATTGATATATTCCACGGTTTTCCTGCTCGTAATAAGAACGGCTTCTGTTTTTTGTTCCGCCAGTTCGAGACCCGCAGATTCGAGCCACTGCTTTATTTGAACAATGGCTGCGTTTGTGGTTGACTCGACTTCATGTGTGTGTTTTGCGACGAGCTATATCATCTGCGAATACGATGATACTGACTCCTTCGGGCAGCCTCAGTCGCAACACTCCGTCGTACATTAGGTTCCACAGGAGTGGACCTAACACTGATCCTTGCGGTACCCCAGCGGAGATAGTGTAGTATTTAACCCCTTCATCCGTGTTATACCGAAGGTTGTGGTGGGATTGATCTTGCGTCGACTTTTAAACGGAAGTGGTGAAGTCGACTCTAGAGAAAAACACATATTCGAGAGATAGCGTGCTACGTAATAGATTATTGTCCTGTTTGTGGTGATTGGAATCATCTGATATTTGACTGTAAGGTCACAATGATGACATTTTCAGATCGCATGCCTCTTAAAATTGTATGCAAAATGCAGGTATCAAGTACAGCATGTGTTGAAGAAAATGAACAATCACTAACTCTTTTGTCAAAATTGATCTTGAACGACAGTCTAACTACACTATTCCACAGAAATGCAAACGAAGCACTTATGAGTCTGAAAGTAGCAGATATGCCATTAAATATTGAGAAACTCACAAAGATAATCAAGCAAGCTACACCGAATGAGTCGACAAGGAGGTTCATTCTAAGTAAACAAAAGTTGTTTGTGCTTGAATGTCTGAGAGCAAGAGAGAGGTCTTTTGCCACTCTTGGACTTTTGCGAAAACACAACACAAATGTGTTCAAAACCATTTATGCTGAAGTTAGTAAGGACTCTAAGAGGAAAATTGTCCTTCGAAGAACAGATCATTGAGGTAATCAATAGATCTTGATCCGCAGCCGAGTTTTGGAGGGCTGTAAGCTATGTCAACGGTAAAGCCAATATCATTAGATCCAAATTGCAAGCACCACAGTTGAGGGAACATTTCAGCAGACTCCTAAGTTCCGTCCAAATTTCACCAGCTTTTCGTAATGTGGCCCCGCTGGTTGACGATGTCTTTTTAGACAGATGTTACAAGTCGTCAAAAATTTAAAAATTTGAAAAGCTCCAGGAGACGACCGGAACCTACAGTAGTTGGTGATCTAAAACTATCGGATGATACGAGTAGCTACACGAAATCCAACTCTGAAGCTTTAGGACTCCTGTTAGACACCCACTTTTCTGGATACATTCAGACGTATTCTTTCCTAGGCAATATGAAATCCCAGAGGAGATACTAGAAGAAAAAAAAATAATCTGGGTTATAGAATCATTCTCCCCTTATAAACCTCTTGCACTAGACGAAATCATACCAATTGAGCTTGAAAAAAACAAAGTAGGCTGTGATCCCGTTCCTAAAAAGACTATTTAGCAATATCATCAAGTACGGATATGTGCCAAAATACAGGAGGGAAGTGAAGGTTGTTTTGATTTTCAAGGCAGGTAAACCCAGCCATACCTATACAAAAGACCTCAGGCCCATAAGCCTATCGTCATACCTTTAAAAAACTGCTTGACACTCTTACTCGAAGCTCATAATCTGCTCCCAGAAGACTCAACCTCAACCCAGCATGCCTATACAAAAGGCAAAGACACGGAAACACCCCTACATGAAGTTGTCAGTACGATTTAAAAAAGTCTTCACGACAAAGAGCACATTTGGAAAATATCGCGGACTTTCTGCCCTTTCCGGCAATACAATTCGTCAATTGGCCTCAAATTTTATTGACCACAGGTCTGTAGCGAATCGCCAAGAATACGTTAGACAGCGCCTGAGTAGATTCCAATGAAGCTGTTATCGAGAGAGAGTTGCCGAAAATCCAAATTTCTTGTATCGCTGCCGATTTCAGCTATTAAACATCAGTGGGCCCACTTTACGGAGGATTTTAAAGCAATATCTTCACATGTTTTCATATAAAAGGCAGTTGACTCAAAGGTTTTTGGAAGCAGACCAACCGCGTCGCTTGGCTTACGTGAATAGCGTCAATCGAATAATCGAAATTGAGCTGGATTTTTGGGAGCGATATCTGATGATCGACGAGGCTCATTTCACAAACAAAAAATATCGCTTTTGTGGAGCGAATAATCCTCACACAATCCATTAAACACCATTGCACGATGGGAAAGTGAGTGTTTGGGATGATATTTGCTTTGAAGAACATCTACAAACTTCTGGTTTCAACAAGACGGTGCCACACTGCGTTCCATATAATGAGCTTTTTAATGACTGGGAAGTGTTGTGTCGAAAAATGATGATATGGACTGGTCAGATTTGACTCCTCCTGTGGGGCTATTGAAAAAGCTAAATTTATTCCAACAAACTGAATGCTCTAGATTAACACAAAAACAACATTCGAGTCGAAATAGCCGCGATATCACCTGAGACGTTGGCCATGCCTGAAAATGCCAGAAAATTAACCCAACTTTGTACCAATAATAAGGCGGCCAATTAATCGATAGTGTGCTCAAAAAATAGCTCACATGCATTGTGAAGGAGCAAACTAAATAAAAATTCGCGACATTACGAGAAAGTTGCAAGTTACGTGGAAAGCTGCAAATGCAAGACACCATCAGAATCTTCGCCGAACGCGTATAGCGAAATCTCTCAACAACTCCTATACTGCCGGCATCAAGTACCGAAGATCAGCGGTATGATGTGCTCGATTTCACCTGAATACCACCGGGGAATCCCTGGTTTGGTGAAGAACGCCGGTAAGCATTTGCAGCTAAACAAGGAGCGTATAAAACGACCGACGTTACAACGAAGGACGAGAGCTGCTTGTAATCTCTAGAGATGGGAAGAACATTGGCTTCCCAGAAGAAGAAAACAGAGCACGGCAAGCGCACCATCTCCGTGTAAAAGAAGAAAGGCTCGTACGAATACCTGTAGAGATGAAGAAGGAAACCTTGTATTAGAGTAAAAGTGCTGAGAATATTCCGTCAGGCAGAACAAACCATTTAACTTAGACGATGATACCTAAAACGAATTAAGGATAGCAATATCTAAGCTGAAACCCAGCAAAGCCGCTGAACTAGACGGCTTCCCTGCGGAGGTATATGAAGCTAATGGAATGGACTTTGTGGAAAGTCCTTTGTGATTTCTCAGATCTGGTCAGAAGAGCGTATGCCTGGTAAACGTAATCTCAGCACCGTATTCCCGGTCAACAAAAATGGAGACACTCTTAACTGCGCCAACTATAGAGGTATAAGTCTCCTCAACTTTGGACAACGATGAACTATACGAGATTTACAGCGACATCGACTTAGTCAGAAAACTGCGCATCAGTCACCTAAGATTGCTGGGACATGGTCTCCGTAGAGATAACGCAGTAGAACGCGACCTCTCCTTAGCTGGCGCGCACAAGTCGAAGGGGTCCTCAACCGAATTGGAGTGCTCAACTGGAGGGAGTTAGCTAAAGACCGGACTAACTGGAGAGGCATGTTAGTTATGGCCCAGGTTCGCCCCGAACTTTAGCGCCTAAACTAACAAAGTTTGCTAATCAGCACCTGTATTTCCCGCTGCACTCAAGTCTATACAATCCGTGAACGATCAAAATCTGAGTGAACTCCCTAACTTATGCTGCAGAATTTAAAAACAAAAATATATTTACATTCATCCTGGAGGTAGGCAACTAAAAAAACTGCCTAATTCCATCGATCTGCTGAAAACCAAAACACATTTCTCAACACATTGTTTTCATCCCCGAATACTGCGCTCTTCAGCTGTAACTAATCTCATCTCATCTGTCTGTCGGCACGTTTAGATTCACTTGTTCGAAAAGAAGTCTTCTTTCCACTCGAGTAGATCCAGACAATGCTCAAGTAGTCGTTGCCCACAAAAACATATGGTTTTCACATCCCGCCGCCAAGCAAAACTCTGATGAGCGGAACTAAACCAAAAAGTTGCAATTTAAAGCGACTTTTCATGTCACGTGCTTTCATGTAACCATCCTCGGGATTCCATCCAGCTTCAATGATGCCTCAAGTGACACGTGCACAGACCGTGTACCCAGAGCGCACTCACAGCTTATTTTCGCCATTAGACCCGCCACCTATGTGAATTAAAAATTAATGTCCTTCAATTCATCAACACGCACATTTCGATTTGTCATCAAACATGATAGAATAAACCAAATGCGAATAAGGCAAATGACCACTGCGGCCAGACAGAGTCCAAGGCAGATCCACAATCAGCCAGCACCCAACTCAGCATTCCTATCTCTGTTTTTGTAGAAGTGAGACAATCGCTTCTAATTTATTTTGCACAGGATGTTACTGACTGTTGACGCAATTACAGATGTACACGTACATAACCTCGTATACCCAGACAAAGTGGTAATGTTTAAAATTGAAATTTATAAATTTCTCCACGAGCTGTTCACTGGGATAGCATCCATCCAAAAGTTCAACCATCCACCCACTACTGTGGTGGATTTTTACATTAATTTTTCGGGCGATAAATGGATGTGTCAGAAATCATTACCGCAACACGCAAGGCGTGAGTGGCCTTTGATGCTCACTGCGGGATGCTTCCTTGTTTTCTCCAATCCTCTACATAGCCAGTGTACGGGTATGCATGCAATTGAAATATCTTCGCTCTTTCAGACACTCTGCAAAGGATTCAATCAAAGATTACACATCTGCCTTGTAATAAGGATGACAGGATAATCAAAATGTTGTTCCTTCGTCATGCCTTGCCTTGGTCGTAATTAAAACATCTCCACAGGTGATCTGTGATGTCTTACAAAGTGTCAATGGCAGATCTTCGAATTCTGCTTTCTATTTCTTGGTTTCATTAACAAACCCATTTAGGAGAAGGAGGAGGAATTACACATTTTTTTCATTTTAAATAGCCCCAAGTACGTACGTAGGTACTCCTATTTTTATTAATTTGAGTTCACTCATCACAAATACCCCAGTGTATACGTCTCTATTAAGAGCCCATTAAACACTTATTTCAGACAACATACGTTTATGGGAGCGAGTGTAATCCTTTTCCATCAAACCGTCAGCAAATATGTTTAAGAGTTCATCCACTACCAAACGAAAATATCATCCCTCGAAGAGGACGATAAATCACAGAGACATGATAATAGCCGTCAAGCACGTGCCACCCTCGTCACAGTTCTCGCCTTTTCACTTGCAATACACTCTGATACAATATACGAGTACCATATACTCGTGTATCTGTGTATGTAATCCCGGCATGCTATTAAAGAACAAGTGCTACCACCCCTTTTTCTTTTCTTTTTTCGTTTATTTCAATTACAACATTAACCACCCTCGTAAGAGGATAACTCCTTCGTTGTCACAAAGGCGATTGCCCCGTCAAGGATATGTACATTGTACATTCTACTTTCCTTCACACTTTCTGTTGGCCTTTTTGTGGAAAACGGGACAAAGCGTGGGATACTTTTGATACTTTAAAGACATGGGGCCAGGAGTTGAAAAGAAAAACCAAAACTAATTCCAGGCAAAAGGCCAAACGGTCCCAAGTGAAACACGCGAATTGTCAATTACGACAAAATTAACTCTTCTCGAAGACGGCTGAGTATACGATTACGATTATGTACTGCCGCCTCTGGATGAAATCTGATCACAGTCACAACTTTACCGCTGTCGCTGTGCTATGCCTAATAATTTTCAACAAAAAATTCACGAAATCCAAAAAGTTTTCGTAAATTCAAATAATTTTATTTATTTTACTGCCAAAGGTCCTGCCATCATTTCCCCACCAAAATTGTGTTGGGCGGGAGGCAAACTGATTAAGAAAAAATTCGTTACATTGGAGCGCGTTAGCATGCAGTGCTTGTCTGTCATAAAATTAGCTTAACTTACGATGAAGATAAATTCAAGAAATCGTGCAATTACCAGTGAAGTCACAGTAAACAGTCTGTGCACTGAATTAACTGCTTTCATCCACCCATCCCGGTTGGTTGGCTTCTGGGTTTTTGGTTTCCTTTGGGGTGAAAGTACGAGTACGCTTCCTAATAATTACTCGTACTCGTCGTCGTACTCGTGCTCGTACTCGTACAATCTGGAATTTTATTAATTATTATTGTTATTGCTTAAGCCCTATTGTTTATGCCAGCATCTGGTATTGATTGCCAAAGAGCCAAAATTTGGAATCCAGATTTCTCCCCCACCATGGTATCTAAGAATATTGTAGCAAAATCGGAATGGGAGTCCATTGATACGCATGATAGCCATCGAGAATACCCATGAGAAATGATAACACATTGAGCTGGTAATATTCCTTAAACGTGTCGTCGTCGTCGTCCGATCATTGTGCCATTCAAAAGGATTCTGTCGATTTAAAATTTAAATTGCACACATGATAAAGAAATCTATTACACTCTGCGTGTGTGTAAATGATAGGAAATCTATTACGATAGTCATTTGGCACATGTTTCCAAAGGTATCGAACGAGTTGCGAGTACTCGTATGTATGTATCGATTTAGATTTAGAGTAGGATGGCCATTTGACTGGATGGTCTGCTGGCGATAAGCAATGAAAATGTCTTAACAAAGAGTTGCCGGTCGTTAAGTTTAAAAGCCTTCTTAAAATTCATCGCACGTAAGACCACCCTTTTTTCTGCAAAGAATGCGAGCACATCCATTGAGCGATAAGAAACCACTCTTGTTGGCAAAGATGTATTCGCATTCTAACTGTTTGTGAATCTTGTGATCTTAAATAAATGTTTCTCTTTTAATGAGATGAATACATCTTCTGGGAAAGCAGTAACTAACTTTTAGGGAACTACATTTTCGATTTTCTGTTTAAGGTTTCTTGGATTCCTTGACAAATGTTTAAAGTGAATCAGACGATTATAGAAATCTCGATAGCGAAATTCAGTTGAAAACACGCATTGATAAATTCGGCTCCTAAGACTTAACAGCTGTTTCGATCTGGAAAGAATTTTTCTATCAAAAGATCTCGCAATCGACCTCTAACTAACTGATTTCAGTTATGAATGCTGGGTTGGCTTACTTAGGTTGCGCAATAGTCCGGCATGTGGTTGGGTCTCAACCAACAGCTCTCTCCCATCCACAGTTTCCTATTGTTGTAAGGACGTAACACCTGCATCAATTTAATCCGGTACCGGTCACCGCCCACACATTTCAGATCACTCTGATCTGAAGACGTGAAGCTACTTGGTTAGGAAGAAGTGCCATTACTCTTTCTTACTGCGATCTCGCCATAGTCCCTGTTCCAACCGTGAACCCAATTTCATGTCGTTAAAATTCCATCACCGTACGCAGAGGGCTAATTACCGCACAAGTGACCGGTGCTACTCGTCACTGAAAAATACACATTTGGTATTCCCACGCACGTTATCGAGCTTCGAGCATCGTATTTTGACATTCTCTCATCCATGATTATGTGTCATTCGCGTACGAAAGCTACCAAGCCCATGTACGAATGGACTTTGTACTCGTATCTTAGGAAGAAACAAAAGATCAATATGAAAATTTAACTGCTCGTATGTGTATAATTTTTCAATTTGTATGCGTTCCTACTGACTTTTTACTATTTTTTTAGTCAAAATTAAACAAAATTAACAAATTTAAAAATATTGGCAGAATAACAACTTATTTTGAATTTGTTACAAGAATTTGTTTTCTTTTTTTTTTGACACAGGACTACTAGACTAGAAATTAGCTGTAGTAGACTCTTTCTATTACAATTCGAAGTTTCCATTCGATACGTCAGTTATCGTGTACCATCATCTCAAAGCCATTCGATCATGGATGGAATCTACTCATTCGATACACTACTGCTTTATTTATAGAGGACCCAAACTGGACAGTAATTCGGCCTTGTCTGGAAAGACAACACCCGAAGGATGGTGTGTTGAGGTCTTCGCCGAAGAAAACAACTTAACCCAGCTTTGGAATGAGCCCACACGAATACCTTACGTTGATAGTCATCCCGCCTACACCCTGGACTAGTTTTTAACTTCTCACCCAGATAAGTGCAAGGTATTTTCTCCTATACCCACCACATAGTTAGATAAAAGATTCCTAAAGGAACCGTATGTCAATGCGAGACAGCCAATAGGAGCGGACTTAACACCTTCTTTAGGAATTTCAACTGGTCGTTATGTTTCCTCGATAACGACGTATTCTCTTTGGAATGAGATCTTTTATCCCTCATCGGATGAAGATTATCAAACTGAAAGAAATGATGTGTTACAACTCGAACTGTAATATTTGTCTTGTAGGACAGACCAGACCGACAGAGGTAAACCCAAAAAAGCTTAAACGAGCCGGGATTGACTTTCAATACGACCAAAAACTGAGGCAAAAAAAATACTAAATGTCCCAAAGGTAGTAAAAATATTTGGTCATTCGTCAAAAATCTTAAAAATTCTGCCTCATCCTTCTATCCCAACGCTCATTTATAATAACATTCCAGCTGTCAGCTCTTTGGATAAGGCCAATCTGCTTGCTGCACATTTTATGGCCAGCTCAAGACTTCCAAATTGTGCTTCTCCGAGTGTCTCCGCTCAAGTGTAGAGCGCGTCAAATGTTCAATGGGGCGAATCCACTTTCGCACACGTGTAGTAGCAAGAGTACTTATAGATCTTATCATACACAAATCAGCTGATCCATCTTCTGAAGAGATATTTTTCTTCGCTGGCAAAACCATCAATCCTATTCTTTAGGACTCTTTCCGAGCAGATGGAAAAAAAACATTTGTCCAGCCCGTCCCTAAAAAAAGGCCGAATCGTCGTTTCTCTCCTCCAACCGACCCGTTACATTCTTTCGTTCCAAGGTCGTGGAAACGCTGTTAAACGGTCAGCCCATTAAATATCTCGAAACACAAAAACTTCTCAATGACCCGCGGTACGGTTGTCGTAGCAACAGGTCCACTGGTGATTTGATGGCATGTCTCACCGATAATGTCAAAACACAATAATGTCTGCTGTCGCTAAACCGAAATTTCAACACCCAGCCAATATCTACGAATGTCACTTGCATAGTCGAAACCGAAAATCTGTTCATTCTCGGTATGTGTGTCAATGACAACACCTACGTTAGAATGACAACATATTTGAGGTCGCCAAAAACGTTGCGAAATGTCTAGGTTTCCTCAAGCGATGCAAGAAGTATTTCACCCATTCTGACCTGAATTCAATATACAAGGCATTCATCCGCCCAAAATTGGAGTACAATGCCCATATATGGTCAGGTGCTCCTAAAACATCTACGAGTAGATAGAATCCAAAACCGTACGATAAAACTTATAGCACAGATAATAAATCTATACAGATGTCTCATCGCTGTAGAAAAAAATGGTTCAATTTTTGTCGGCTAGCCGACACTCGTCCAGCCGACACGAGCTTTCGGAATAATGTAAAGCTTTTTTATTTTCGCTCTTTCTTGCTTTGTTTACTGAGAGATTTTTTTTTTCTCACCACAAGTTGACGGCAGTGGCAAAAAGAATATGAAAAACAATTGCAAGGGGTTTGCGGGAAGGGGTATGAAGACTTGGTTGTTTGTTTTCATTCGACTGCAATAGGAAATTATGTAATTTTTCTTGAATTGGTATCTGAACTATCAAGTCCCCCGCGTGACACCAATGAGCTTGACATGAAAGTCAGGGAATTTACTCTGACTCTCAATCAGGCTATGGCAGCTTCCTGCCCTCTTATTCAACCAAGAGGCAAGAAAAAGCCACATTGGTGGATATCAGTACTGGGACTGCTCAGAAACGCCTGTAGAAAACTTTTCAACGCAGCAAAAAGCACAAGAAAAGTGACCGACTGGGACTCAAATAAAGAATCCCTCAAATTATACAAAAAAGAACTGAGGAAGGCTGAGGGTCATTCTGTGACAAAATCACAGAAACCTCTGAGCCATCGCGGCTAAGAAAAATCCGCTCTACAAATCCTATGATGCCCAGCTGTTTGAAAAAAACCGATGGCTCTTGGACAACCTCAAGTGATGAATCACTCAACCTGCTTCTGGACACCCACTTTCCAGGTAGCTCGAAACTCGCGGCCAGTAGCAGCCCAAACCGGCCTACTGCAACCGTGACCAAAATTCATGGTCTGATTACGAGAGACAAACTGCTCTGGGCGCTGCATGGCTTCAAACCATACAAGTCTGCTGGTCCGGACGGTATAATACCTGCAGAGCTACAAAGGTCCTCAGATATTATCCTGCCTAGCTAGAGAATATTATGAGGAGCTGTGTAGAACTTATCCACATTCCACTGTTATGGAGAGAAGTCAATGTAGTATTCATTCCCAAAGCTGGGAAATGTTGTCATGTAGTCCCAAAGGACCTCAGACCTATAAATCTATCATCTTTCCTTCTGAAAACTTTAGAACGACTGATTGATATCCATATTCGAGCTAAAGTTGATCCAAGACTTCTGTCTACGGCTCAACATGCCTACTGTAAAGGAAAGTCGGTGGAAACGGCTTTGCACTCTCTGACTAGCCACATCGAACGATCCCTACAATATGAGGAGTACACAATAGTTGCTTTCCTAGACATAGAGGGCGCCTTTAACAACGTCAACACATCCGCAATCACGACTGCGCTGTCAACTCTGCAGGTAGACGGCTCACTTGGGGAGCTGATCAGTCTAATGCTAAAAAGCAGGATAATCAACTCCAAGCTGGGTGAGGCTTCTGCTAAAAGATATGTCAGTAGAGGTACGCCGCAAGGCGGTGTCCTCTCTCCCCATCTCTGGAACTCAGTAGTTAACGAACTACTGATATACCTGGAAGCGGGTGGTAGCAGAGTGATTGCCTATGCGGATGACGTTGCCATAGCCGTCTCAGGAAAACATCTAAATACCATTAAAGAACTCCTTCAAGTAAATCTCAACAGAATAACCCGATGGGCAGATCACTGTGGATTGGGAATAAACTCCCATAAAACTGATCTTGTCCTCTTTTCTAGGAAATATAAAATTCCAATCATAGACCCTCCTTCAATAAACGGTACCAGTTTAGTTTTCTCCGATACAGCAAAATATCTGGGTCTCATTTTTGACAGGAAACTAAACTGGAAACCTAACATTCAAGAAAGAGTCAATAAAGCTACAATAGCTTTATTCTCTTGCAAAAAAGCCATTGGAAACAAATGGGGCCTTCAACCTCGCATAACCCACTGGCTATACATCTCGGTCATAAGACCGATACTTACTTACGGGGTGGTTGTCTTTTGGGCGGCCTTGTAAAATGCAATCAACCGTATTAAACTAAGCAGAGTCCAAAGAACAGCATGTCTATGCACAAGCGGAGCCTTGCGGTCTACCCCCTCTGCGGCATTAGATATTCTATTTCACTTGACACCCCTCGACATTTTTAGCAGGCAAGTAGCTGCGACTGCAAAGCGACTAAACAGCGGACGAATAATTCATTTGGCCACGCCAACATTCTTAATACATTAGGAATCCTCACAGAGAACATCGATTACACCATACCGGAACTTTGGTTTGACAAAAACTTCCATGTAAGCTTCCCCTCTAGATCATTCTGGGAGGAGGATGCTTTCATGGAGGACAAGTCAATTCATCTCTACACAGATGGATCTAAAACCGATAGCGGAGTTGGTGGCGGTGTTTTCTAAGCCTCTATTTCCGCCTTCCAAATTACTGTAGCGTGTTCCAGGCGGAAATTTTGGCGATTAAAGAAGCTCTGTCCTGACTGAAGAAAAACGTGATAGCAAATCATATCCGCATATTTTCGGATAGTCAGGCCGCCCTTGAATGCCGATCATCTCTCATGGAGATGGCAGAGCAGTTCAACATTCACCGTTGTTGGGTGCCGGGCCACAGAGACATTCCAGGGAACTGCAGAGCCGATGAACTCGCCAAAATTGGAACCACTCTACCTATCCTACCGGACAAAAGTAGTATAGATATACCAATCGCTACGTGCAAACTAACACTAAAGCTGGATGACAGTAAAAGAACAGACCTTAGGTGGACTGCTGGGCAAACATGTCTAGCGACCAAACAGATCTGGCCAAAGCTGGATCTGAGTCGCTCTAAGTGTCTGATCTTTTTAGAAAGGAAACTTCTCAGCGCCGTAATAGGTGTCATTACCGGACACTGCCTCATAGGCAAGCACGCAAGAAGGCTTGGCGCTTTTACTAATGACTTCTGTAGAAGCTGCATGGACGAGGAAGAGGAGGAGACAATCCTACACCTACTCTGCACTTGCCCAGCTCTCTCCCAGAGAAGAAAGCTTCATCTAGGAGCTTTCTTCTACAACGACCTAAACGATCTACAAAAATTAGGCGTTAAAAGTCTCCTACGCTTTATTATAAGCTAAAACTGGTTCTAGTAGTAAGAGGACCACGTGGCATCACAATGGGCCAATAGGCCTAAGTGGGTTGGTATTTCCAACAGCCACTCTTACCTAACCTAACCTAACCTAACCTAACCTAACCTATGGAGCGTGTCACCTAAGACGATGTCTTTCTTCCTACGTTAGCCCTCCGTAGTATGGAAGGGTATATTTGTCACTTGCCTTTTTAGTCTAAGGAAACAGCGATGATTCTTCGCTTGATCAATACGCTTTAGTCGTTGTTAGAATTTACATCAGTGCCCAGGTAGACAAAGTCTTTTGGTATCTCAAAGTTACAGTTTGCAGTTGTTGTTAACTATCCAAGCCGTTAGTGCTGGATATCTCTTAGTGTTTACTTGGCATGACTCTATATAGTTCGTCTCTATATTCTGTAATATGCGGCTTTAAAATCAACAAATAGGTGAAGGGTATCGATTTGAAGTTCCTGCATTTGTTCCAAGATCCACCGCTGTAATGAAAAGACCAATTCTTCTTTGCTGGCGCAGTTTAGAGGGCCCCTCCTTGCGGATCGGGCAAACGATGATGAGATTCCAGTCAGGAAATGTGAATCGGAAGATATGAACGCTGCTTCCGTTATGTATTTGACAAGTTCTGTTCTTTTGTTGGTATAACTTCCAAACACTATTTCTGTAGAAGTACAGAGTACCTGTTCAATCAGTCGCTTCTTAGTTTTTTTCTTTTTCTTTTTGGGAAACCGATGTTCGTCTGCCCGTACTTCTTGCTCACAGGGGTGGCCGTGGTGTAGTGGTACTAGCAATCGCTTCTCACTCGAAGGGTCAAGGTTCGAATCCTACCAATGACAAGTTTTTCAAGTTTTTCATTTGTGTAATTGGAACTTAGTCAGAAAAATTCTGCGTGTGAAGGCTTATCACTGGCACGTAGATTTGGCTGTTGTAGAGTTTCAAGCACAAAAAACAAGTGTGAATTATAGCTTTCGAATCACTCTGAGTGAAGAAAAAACTCTCCGTCCTATTCAGACTCCCACCCCTGGAGAGCTAATATTGAAACCAAATACACCTGAGTTTCAAACCACTACAGAAAATTTATAAAAAAAAAATTGAGTCCGTTCGCAGTTTTGTTTCATTTAACTTAACCAAAACCAGAGTTTTGGGCCAATTCGAAAGACGAATAAAACCAACCACATCAGAGGCATTGGTCTGATACCTACGATGCGCAGAAACTTACCGTTAAGTAAAATAATTTCGGTCACTTTCCTTGCCATCTAAGCGGTCCAAAGTCAAGTTTCCTAATCCTAGTTCATCACTGTTGTAATATCTGGCTAGACAGATGTGCTTTCAGCTCAGAAAGTATCTTGTTCTGTAGCGTTAAGATATGAGCAACTTCTTTTCATTTTTTTACGAAAATCAAACTTAAAGCTGTTTTTCATTTGCCATATTGAACAACTTTGAAGAGAACAAATGCACCATGGGAAGGTTCTAATAGAAATTCCTCTTTTGGACACTTTTTTTTCGTCGTAGTCTGCATTTGCAAATTTTGCTTATACTCGTAAAGCCTTGCGACATATACCTACCGTTTTATATTTGCAAATTGTGGTCATGTGAAGAGACGTTTAACTGATGGCACAATGTAAAATTTCTTGTATACTTACTTACTTCACAGACTCCCGATTCGTAAAGAGTCTCTGCCTAAGATACAGCAGCCATTCTCTCTTCGATTCCGATTGCGCTGTCTGCAGTTTTCCAGATCAAGCGCTCTGTCATCCGCGATAGCTTGGTTCTTAAAACAGAGGTTCGGTCTTCCTTGTCGCCTCGAACCTCGAAACTTTTGCTTGAGCATTGTTGTCCATTCACTCGATGTGCCCGAGCTAGTGTAATCGACTACGAGTATATCCACATCTCATCTCATACAACTCATAGAGTTCGGGGTCGTATCTTATCCTTGATTCGGTCTGCTTTCTTGATTATCGTCCAGCACTCGATTCTATAGAGTAGAACTGGCAGGATCAATGTTTTGTAGAGAATGCATTTCATCTTCCGAGTTAGCAGATTTGAGCAGATTTGTCCTCGGAGATGGACGGATGCTTCTTTGTTTGTTGACAATATGTACTTGCTTTCGTCCTCATATACTTCATGGCCAACTCTTTTCGCCTGTTCTTCGATTACCGTAAAAGCTTCTATGACAGCGGGCTGGGAGCGACTGGTGATGTCGATATCGTCTGCGTATTCCAACAGCTGGACAGATTTCTTGAAGATACTAGCACTGCGCACTATCTGTTCCAGCACTAAATTGGAAATTTCTTGCAGAAATCCCGTACACGCTTGGAATTGTTCACGGGAACTGTTTCCAAATTGCACATTGCACCGCCTGTTTTCCATACAGGTGGATGAGTTTTGCCGGGATCCCGAATTCGGCCACCGTAAAGAGCTCAAGAAGACTAATGAAATAGAAATCGGTGCAAATATGGCGAGTTTCGACTTGAAATTGGTCTTTTCCAACATTTGCCGGAAGTCACACTGGCACGTGCCGATTAGTGCGTTGCAGAAAGCCTTAGTTCACATAGGACCTTAGAAGGGATATGCCTCGAAAGTTCTTACAATATACAGGATCGTCTTTCTTGAAGGCTTCATCGACCCATACCTGGTTGATAATTTGGTGTATGCACCCTACCAAAACATAACCTTCGTATTTGAAAAACTAAGCTAGTAGATCATCAGAGCCGGCGGCCTTTTTGTTCCTCAGCATTTTGATAGCTGAGCCAATCTCTTCTATACTGGGGATGTAGCTTCTTTCTAGACTTCTTCTACTCTATATAGATGTTGCCAATTAATTGCTGGAAGTACTGCTAAAACACATTTACTAATCCCTGCACTTCGTTGACTAGGCTTCGTTCACGGTTTCGAAAAGCCTGTGTTCCGGGCTTGAAGCCAACTGGCAGTCGCTTAGCTTTGCTGATAAGCATCCGATGTTATTACTATAGCGGGAATCTTCAATATCCTTAAACTGGAAGACTGCGTATGCCCTTTTCTTCTTACGCAAGATCTTCTTCTCCTCCCTTCTACTGGCTCTATAATGTTCCCTGGTTGCCCTTGTTTTACGCTGTAGTGTTTGATGGTGTGCATTTTCCGTCATCTTTTTCCGGAGTACGCACTCAGCATCATACCAAAGGCTCCTTTTGGGTGGAGGCTGGTAACCTACGGTGGTCTATTCTACCTCTGTGATGATATCGCGATACAGATTATTGTGGATGGTGAATGCACAGCAGAGAGTCTTTCGCTCCGACGCCTTCTCTAAGCTCTGGCTACTCAAGTCAAGAAGCTAAGGCTTCCAATGTTGAATTTATTTTTCTTGTAGTTTCGCAACTTCTTCTCGTTGGATAGTCGAGTTCCGAATCGACGTTTGCTCCTCTGAATATTTGCACATTCGTCTTGTACAAGACCCGTTAAGAGGTGGAGTAATACTTTTTGCAGAACTGTTGGCACATATGTTTGCTTAGCTGCACTGGGCTGCCAAAATGTTTACCCAATTTTACAAGTTCTCACATAGCTATCAAGGGTGTCAGTAATGTACTCGGGGATTATTGAAATTCCTGAAATCACTCCCATTTTGACAGAAGACACGTCAGCCCGTCCAGGACTTCTAAAACAAATACTTTCTTCAAATTAAGGCCTAAAACTGTACGGAAATATATCTCAGTGTAAGTAAGAACTCTTCAAATACCTTTTCCAATCGTATAATTCCTATTTCTACCAGTTTCAGGTAAAAATCTGAAACCTTTACTCGTATTATACATTGGAAATGTATCGATTTACTACGTCAAACTCATACCGTGACGTTAAATCTGTATCGCATTTAATTACTGTCTGCTAGTTTCCCTTCCAACTGTTTGGTAAGAAACGAAATCTTTCCCTGCAGACGAAAGGGCAATTTTATATTGAAGTTTTCCGGAAATTGTATTTGTTTCCTTGAAGAGTGCATGAGCTTCTCACGTGATCTATCAGTTCGGTGTCGTGTAGCAGAAGCGAAAAACCTAAAGCGAAAATTCGCAAAAGGGATAAAGTTTTAATTCTGATACTTCCGTGACAATAATCAATTTATTTCCTAGTCCTGTACGTACGAGTATACGAGTATGTAAGATATGATGAGGAGACAACACCGGGGAACTAAGACGACTCACTCTCTTCTCTATCCCCAATAGTCGAGTCTTCGATTATTTCCAAGTTCCATTAATTTTCCGAATCACCTTGCTGACTTCTTTTGTCCGAACAACAAATCCCTCTTTCTCCAATTGGTGGTGTGGGGGTGGGGATTTGGGGATAATGGTGGTGAAATATAATCAATCTTCATGTCTAGTCACTACTTGTATTTTAACCATCAAAATGGAAAGCATGCGCTTGAATCAGGCAATTTTCTTCAACGACTACAAGAAGAATTAACATTAGAGCATCACTACTCGTAAAAGGCGAGATGACAGGATCTGAATCTCAGCGGTACACAGAGCCGAGAAAACAACCAAATGACCATGCAGAACTTGCACAAAAGGAAAACGCTGTAATGACTGAGTAAGATTGGGATGTTTTGGAGGCAAGTACTCGTAACATCACTGCTATTGGGCCAATAGCCGTTCGTGTTCGTAATTGACGGAACGACAACCATCACATTGGCACATTGTTGTCGTTCTAATGATGTAATAATGCTACAAAAGCATTTCAGCAGGGGTCAAGCATCGCTGGGGTCCTGGAACCGATGTTTCGATTATGATTTATGGGTAAATCCCTTTGCATTTGATGTCCTCTTGGATGGAATGGCATCTCCAGCCACAAATCGTAAAGTAAATCAGATCGACAATGACGATTATGTTATGTGTTCACTCGCTTGTGGTATACTCGTACATGAAACAAAGTACAGAGCCAGTGCCGGAGCTAGAGCCAGAGCAATAGTCAGTTCCCACCCTTTTTAGTTGGGTGAAATGTACCCTTGATGTAATAACCATGTTCAAGTCATGTAATGCGGGCAGCATATTGGGGTGTGGATAAGCGAAATTTTGAATTGTTTTGAAGTTAAGCGTGTGATAATTTAATGACTGCTGACGCCGGCAGAGCAGAGCCGGCATGTCTTATGAGGGGTAACTGCCACACACGTACCAATCTAGACAAACACCCACTCAACCGAAAACAAGACAAGTGTAGCAGTAGTACGAGTATATGTGTGTAGGTTTGTGGCACAGACTCAGAGAGAAGGCATCCGTTTATTGTAATCCTTAATTAGCATTGTTTGTGGGAATTTTAGACTTCTTGCTCTGGTCTCACATTGGTTTCACTTTGTGAGTCTTATCTACTGTTCACAGATATTTCAATTAAATTCAACCCACCAGATGTTGACGGTATTAGAGGGTTGAACTTTGATTTTGAAGAAGACATTTAACACATTTGTCACTCAATTTGGGTGCGAATCTTGCCATACGTGGCATCATGGTTTCAAATAAAACAAATCAGTGCAATGACACCCTATTCGGCTTATTAATAATCGTATTCGATCGGAAATTTCCACTAGAGCCCAGTCCTTAGCCGATCTGCAAAACTCACACCGCGAAAGTGGCTGATGCAATAAAAACATCTTATTTCGTGAGACGTTAATGACAGACAAATTCAAATGAGACCTAAACTTGTAGTCGTTGTTAGAGTCGTCGTAATAGAGGTTAGTTACCACAATTTGCATTCCCATTGCCATACCAAGTGCATTAGATGAGTGAATTCTGTGGCAATTTTGGTTCATCGTAACATTTGACACCTGAGGTGTGCCACAATTAAAGCAACGTGAGTATGAGTCTATGCTCAGTACTGCACAAATAAGAAGCTCTCACACACACAAATACGAGTACTCGTACATAACATTGCTGATTTATGGACGCCGCCGTTCGTATGCAGTTAAATTGAAAATGAAATTGTAATCTGAAAACTGAAAACTGGAATGGATAGCGCCGATATAAAATAGCGATTTTCAAATTATAATATGATATACCAGAAATGCATGTACGAGTATGTATGCTATCCACAGCACATGTGCGATATATCATTATGAATTTTTTAAATTGAATTAATTCCTTCAATGTTTGCTACTAATGGGAATATTTATTGTGAAAAGTAGCGGCAAACCGCATGGCACGTGCTACAGATTTTGCGAAAAATTGCTGACAACTTTTTTATTCCAGTCTGTAACATGTGTTATGCGCTACATATGCGCTCCAAACCTAAGAGCGGAAACGTTTTGTACTTCGAAATTCGCGTATTTATTTTGTCTATGTTGACATCTTTGAATCTTGAAAATTTTACCCTGATGAGGATTAAATTTCTGGTTAAGACTATCGATTTCCTAGATCGAAAAGTTAACTCTTAGTTATCCGTTTTATATTTTCGTTCCAATGTCCTTTTGCGCTAATTGCTAGTCAGACTCCTCTGAACCCAAAATAACCTTCCGATTTTATCCTTTCTTGAGAAATATATGTTAACAGGTTAACAGCATTACTGACACGGACAACGACGTTGGAGTATATGCTTGAAGTGTGAGTGTTTTGAATAGACCAGGTGCTCCCGTATAATTTAAGGTGACATTGTCAAAGAAATGTGATGGATTCACAAGACAAGACAGGGACTTATACTGTGGCGATTGAAAATTCGTTTCTGCATGCGGATTTGTCATTGGAAGTGGACGGGTAAAATGGCTGCTAGAAACAAACGTAAAAATTTTGGTGACCTTTATGCCAGAATAGCAAAGGAGGGCGCCCTTGGCATGCACAACCTCAGCCACAGCCAGCTAGATCATATTATGTAAAAAGTGTTCTAAACACACATTCCAAACGACAAGCATTGGCTTTAACCGCTACCAAATGCAGCTGAATTATTACTGTGAGAAGGTTTAATATCGGACCGCTGCAACAGCACAAATCAGCAAAAATGTCAATAACCCGCACTGTTAGAGCCAAAACGTCTATCCAGTAATCCTTTGCCTTCTGGCACCAACTGACTTAAACAATTAGACTTTCTGATAGAACATATACTTTATTTATAACGGAAAGTAAAAAAGAAAGTAAAAAAAAAACTTCAAAAATAGTGTTAATAGCCCACGTCTTAACCAAACCAAGAACAGAATCCATTTGAAAATTAACGACTAAATTTCATCAGCAAACTCTTCAATGTACGCTGTCATTTATTGTGGATTTTTCTCAACAGCTGACATGCTCAACTGGCTGGAGATTGAATTCAGCGCTTTTATTTTCAACATTCTCCCCTTCGTGATGCTGGTGAACTGCTGCAGTTTCACTCTCCTCATCTGTTCCAAAATGTTTCCGCCAACTGTTGACATTTCCTCAAATTTTTGCGTAGAACTAAGTCTTTATCATTAAATAAGCCGGGTGGCTTTGATCCACTAGAAGACCCCAAAAGAAAATGATTAGGTGTTAGCACATCTTCGTCATAGTTTTCCAGTTGCACATATGTCAGCGATCGAGAATTGACTATTGCTTCAGCCTCTAACAGAAACGAGTGCAGTGATTCATCTTGAAGCCTTTGGTTTCGAGTGATTTCCTTAAGTACTGTTTTAACAGACCCTATTAGTCTCTCCCAGGATCCTCCCATATGGGGTGCTGCTGGTGGATTGAAGTTCCACTTCCACGTCGTCTCGGGTGAATTGATCTTTTCCTCTAATGCCATTTTATCCAAAAGATTGAATGCTTCCTTCAAGTCACTCTCGGTTCCCTTGAAATGTGTACCATTGTCAGAAAAGAACTCTCGTGGTGTACCGCGTCGTGCCATAAAGTTACGTATACAAACGATACATAAATCAGTAGACAAAGAATAAGCCATTTCCAAATGTACTGTCCGTATCGTCATACAGGTAAAAAGGACACCCCAACGTTTTTCGGATCTTCTTCCCACAGTGACTGACATCGGCCCGAAATAATCGACTCCAACGTATGTAAATGGACGCTCATATGCTGGAATATCTGGTTGAGCATTTTTAATATAACATACCTTACAACGTTGTCTTACTGCTTTCAATTTGCTTCGAAGCCTTGGAACCCAATATCGTTGACGTATTTCATTAAACACTGTACCATGACAACAGTGGTGGTATCTTTCATGCCAGTATGCCAGCAACAAGTCGGTAATTCGATGATCTCTCGGCAACAGTGTTGGTTTCTTCATGCACTCGTCCGCACATGTAGCCCGGTCGATACGTCCCTTCATGCGAAGAATCTCCTCATGATCGAGATACGGTGAACAGCCGAATAAAGCGTTTGACTTCTTTAAAGATTTTTTAGCTTTAAGAATTGCAATTTCGTCTGAAAAAATCTGTTGCTGTGCCGTCCGCACTAGAAGACACTCCGCTTGTTGTAACTCAGTCCCGAGAGCACACCCGTTGATCTGGACACAGCCCTCTGATATCTGCAATTCTTAAGAAAACGAAGCACCCAGGCTGTTGATCGAAGCAGTCTCTTCCAAGATGAAAACCTTTTAAAATCCATTACTGGTTCTAAGTACACCCTGTGTTCTAGTACATACTTTGGTCTAAGCTCCGCTTGCTGCTCTCCTGGATCTCGGTTTATCTTCTCAGGCCATTTATCTTCTGCTTGATATAGGAATGATGCTCCCTTAAACCATCTTTCGTCCCTTGAAAGTGCTGATGTTTGATTCCAATTTGTAGCATTATCCGCAACGTTGTTCTTCGATGAAACCCATCTCCATTCGTTTAGCTCCGTTTTCTCCAAAATTTCGCTGATTCTGTACATAACGAATTGATTATATCGTCTGGCATCTGATCCTAACCAACTAAGAACGGTTCGAGAGTCTGACCAAATCACTCTCCTGTCGATTTTGATCTTGTGAGATTTTGTTATAAATTCTGCAATTCTTGCACCCATTAAAGCTGCAAGTAATTCCATCCTCGGAATGGACCACGGAAGTCTAGGAGCCACCTTTGTTTTTGCCATGATGATGTTCACAGTAACCAAGCTGCCATTACATATTCTGAAGTAAGCCGCTGTTGCCATTGCCTGCTCGCTTGCATCAACGAATATATGTAACTGGATCGAAGACTCCCCCGTAATCTTCCAAGCTGAGTAGCTCCTTGGGATTTCGATGTCTTGTACTCGAGGAAACATCTTTAACCAGTCGTTCCATTGCTGATGAAGATTCTCAGGTATGGTTTCATCCCAGTCCACAGACAGTCTCCATACTTCTTGTAGGAGTATCTTCAGCTTGATCATATGATGAGCGATGAAACCTAATGGATCAAAAATTGTCATTAAAAGCCTTAACAGTTCGCGCTTAGTTGGTGTCCTAGTTCCAGTTAGGATTTCTTCTTGTAGTTTCGCTAAACGAAGAGAAAAGGTAAACACGTCTGTTTCGGTCTTCCACCAAATACCCAACACTTTTGCAACTGAGATCTCTTCCTCTGGTACTGTAATGGCTTTTTCATCAATTGACGAAACTTGACCCAACTCCTTGATCACCTCTCCTGAATTTGACAACCAATTTCGAATGACAAAACCTCCTTGCGCATGAATGTGGCGTACGTCCTTTGCTAATTGAACCGCTTCCTCAACTGTGTCGGCACTGTCCATCATATCATCCACATAATGATGCTCCTTTATCTATGTCACAGCTCTGGGATACTTTTCCACAAACTCTTCAGCATTCATATTTTTGACGAACTGTGCGATACTTGGCGAATACGAAGCTCCGAAAGTCAAAACTTCCATCTCGTATATATCTGGTACTGACCTTGAGTCTCCATTGCGCCATAAAAACCTCTGTGCATGGCGATCTTCTTCTCTAACCCGGACTTGGTGAAACATTTCTGCTATGTCTCCACAAATAGCAATTCTGTGAGACCGAAATGCAAACAAAACTTCCGGCAATGATGTTAGCTGATGAGGTCCCTTCATGAGCATGGTATTAAGTGAGATACCTTCTACTTTGGCTGCTGCATCCCATACCAAACGGAGTTTGTTCGGCTTATTCACATTTATCACAATGAATGTTGGTAAGTACCATGTACGTAAATTAATTTTTCTTTGCTCTGGCGTAACCCTTAACTACCAGATTCTCAATTTGATCATTCAGGATTGAGAAAAGTTCCTTTTCTAGTTTTATCTTCCGCTCGAGACATTTCAAACGACTTAAGGCCATCGAATAGCTATCAGGAAAACTCACCTGGTCAAATTTCCATAGAAGTTCACTTTCAAAGCGTTGTCCAACACGTTTCGTCATCAACCTAAAGATTTGCTTCGCTCTTCTTTCCTCCGCTGTTTCCAAATATGCCCTTCCGGCTCCTTGGCTCTCTAACGTAAAGAAATCGCGTACTTCTTGATGTAGTCGATGATCACACTCGCAGACTTCAATGTCGCGCTCCTCCTGAAGGTAGCCCTATTCCTCCACAAGCTACCCATCCCAACCTGGTTCTTATTGCTACCGGTTCGTTACATCCACCTTCTCGGTGTTCCAATGATACAATTAGATTCTCGTTCTTAAGACCGATTAGTAGTCTTGGCTGTGCCTGATAAAGTGAAGTCAATGGCAATCCTTGCAGATGATAATGTTTTTGCTGAGCGACGTTAGCATCGAATGTTTGTCGTGATAAACCCAAATGATCAACTGTGTGCATCTATCAGACGGTATCATTTTTCTTCATTGACAGCAGAAATTTCCATTGAAACCACCTCAGAATCCTTTTCCCACCGTGCGATATCAGCTGTCCAGCGCAGACACAAAGGACTACTTTCTCCTCGGATATTAAGAGAATCCATCAATCCTTGTTCAACCAACGTTAACGAAGATCCGCTGTCCAGAAATGCATACGTATTTACTGACCTGTCTTTCCCATATATGGTCACAGGAACAATCTTGAACAAAACATTTTCAAAGTCTTCGCTTTTTGCGGTGTTGCAATTTAACCCTTTTGAAACTTCGGATCTCTTGCGGTCCGCATGAAGAGCCGGATGATGACTTGCCAAACATACATCCACGCCGCATATCTTCTTCGAAAAGCAGTTTGACCTTTTGAAATGTTTAAGACAAATTCCACATAGACAAAGTCATTTCTTTTGACTATTTCCCACTTCCTAGACACAGAAAAATCTTTAAATATGTTGCAGTCCGTAAGCTTGTGTTCACCATTGCATGCAAAACAACATGTCCTTTTAACGTTTTCCTCTATTCTTTGCTCTATATGTGAATTTATGTGTCCCGTCTTTCGTCCAGGCTTTAAATCCGCACCAGGTGTTATCAGAGTAGTTGCTGCTGCGGCCATGATGTTCATCCACACACTAAACTCCTTCAAACTTTTCTCCTGCAATGAAGATGCATGCACTGCCCAATTTAGTCGCATGTGTGGTAGAAGTTTGTCGACCAATTCCTGAAGCAAGGCTGGATTCTTTATATACTCCTTTAAACCACCCGCTTCCATTGTTGAGTACAGCTCTTTAACTGAAAGTGCAAACCCCAAGAGGGTTTCAAATTTCTCAGCCTTTGGTGCCGGTTCATTTTTAACCTTTTCTATCAGCGTTCGAATCACTAGCTCAGGACGACCATACAGCATCTTAAGTGTTCTTATGACCTCTGGAACCATTGATGGAAAGAGTAACAAGCTGAACAGAATCCATTTGAAAATTAACGACTAAATTTCATCAGCAAACTCTTCAATGTACGCTGTCATTTATTGTGGATTTTTCTCAACAGCTGACATGCTCAACTGGCTGCAGGTTGAATTCAGCGCTTTTATTTTCAACACCGCACAGCCAACATTAAATGTGCTGGACTATTGGCGATGCTATGGAATGATTGATCCTTGAGAGAAAATATGCCAAGATCAAGACTACTCGAAATGTATTAACAGAGGTTAAAAATGTAACACCAGATTCTCCAAAGGAAAACGATTGTAATTTGGAAAGTCGAGGTTATTGAGAGATGCTATTGCAGCAATAAGTAAAAAGATGTATTTGGACAATAAATCAAACACGGGAACATCATATTTAGATGAATCACTACATACTTACTTACCTAGGTCGCGCTATAGTTCGGGGTGAGCCTGGACTTCGACTAACAAGCCTCTCCAGTTAGTCTGGTCTTTAGCTAACTGCCTCCAGTTGCGCACTCCAAGTTGGTTGAGGTCCCCTTTTATTTGTGCGCGCCACCTAAAGTAAGGTCTTCCTTAACTGCGTTGATTGGAGAATTATTGTAAATTCGCTCTACATGTCCTAGCCATTTCAGGCCTAGTCAGTCGATGTAGCATTATAGGTCATATAGTTCGAAGTTAAATATTCTCCTTCCATCAACGAACACGGGATCGAATATTTTTCGAAGGATTTTTCTCTCGAAACGATTGAGAATATCTTCATCTGCTTTCGATAGAGTCCATGCTTCAGCACCATAAAGCAGGACTGGAATGATCAAGGTCTTATATGGAGTCACCTACTACTCAGTAAGGCGATTGGCAAGAGTGGTTCTTCGTTTTATTTCCGTTGAGGTGTTTTTGGCAGAATTCATATCAGAGCCAAAGTAGACAGAGCCCTTACTACCTCGAAATTATAGCTGTCGAGTGTGACGTTCTGTAAAACTCTTCGGTGTTGTGTTTCTTTTCCTGTTGACAGCATATACTGCTTTTCTCTCATTTCAATACAAGCGAACGCACCGATAACTTCTGTGCCTCAGTTTAGGTGGTCTTCTTTTGTATGGATCGTACAAACGGTGCTGAGATTCCATTCATCAAGCAGAGTGTATGTGTATGAGCATAAGTTTTGGCTATCATCGTCTAAGTTAAATAGCCTATGCTGCCGGCGGGATGTTGGGCTTCTGCGCCCTTATACAGTCTGCAGAAAAAGTTTTCCCATATTCTCAGTACCAACTATAACTCTACTACAAGGTTTCTTTCTTCATCTCAACGGTACGCATTTTCTTACCTTGACACGTTCTTTATACCTGTTGAGAGAATTTCCGTACGTTATTGTTGGATTACAACCTCTCTATGTCTTATATGGCGCTCTTTTTTCTTCTTCTGGAGAAGCCGATGTTTTTCCCATCTCTTCCGCACGAGCGGGTCTCATCCTTCAGTACAGTACCGCTTTGTAGGCTTCTTATTTAGCTGGATATGTTCGCTGGTATTCTTTATCAAACTAAGGATTTATTGCTCGTGGTCGGTTGAAACCCGGCACGTTAGTTCCAGAGTCCCTGATGGCACGTTGTTGACAGATTTTAATATACGCGTTCGGCAAAGATTCTGGAGATCACTTGGGATTGAAGTTTTCTACATTATATCTTCTTACAGTAGTTGTTCTTTATTGTGGCGCTTGTAGAATTCGTCATTCGCACTTTGGCTGCAATAAAATGGTAATCCAAGTTAATGTTGGCTTCACAGAATGTTCGGGCGTCCAAAATACTGGTGGTATGCTGTATAGCTATCGCAATATGATCAATTTGATTTAGCGTTTCATGATCCGAAAATTGTCAGGTCCCCTTGTATATATTAAGACGATAAAACCGTGTACTTGCTATATTGATACTTCGTCCCCTCACAAGGTCAATAAGTCTAAATCCGTTGGCAGACGTGGAGTTGTGTAGGCTATGCTTACTAACTATTGTACCAAAGACGTACTCCTTTCCTATCTTTGCATTGAAATCGCCTAGTACAATTAATGTCATGCTTCCGACATTGTTCATATCTCTTGTCGAAGAGCTCGTTGAGAATTTCTTCAGTAGCGGTCTCCTTGTTGTCCGTAGGAGCATGGGCGCATATTGGGCTTATGTTAGCAAATTTAGCCTTGATACGGATTGTCATAAGGAATCTCAAGACTTTTTCCGAATTCGAGTAAGCGCTGTTTCTTTTCCATATAGCAATCATCATAGTACGAGTATATGTCACAATTTTCCATCTCCCTTATATCCAGCCCATTCCATCGCACTTCCTGGATGGCGGTGATATCTACATTTTAACAGTTCAGAGCCTGTGTTAATTGTTCGGTTACACGTGGCCTGTTAATGGTCCGATCATTCCACGTGCACATCCGAAGGTCGTTGTTTTTTTAACATTTGCTAGAGTCGTCAACAGTGAGTCCATTTTTGTCGCTTTCGCTATGAATTTGATAGCGCTGCTATGCTGGTCCAATCCAAGTTAAAGGACATTCAGCAGTTTCCCGATCACTCACCAGGCAGGTCCCACTAATTCTGATTGTTAAACGTGGGAGATAACCAATATTCTGAAGTAGTACAGAACAGACTATGCAACTCTCACGAAAACTGCATAAACTGAGTACGCAATTCAAGAACTTCGCTAGCTATAGGGATGTCAGGTTCATACCAATGGGGTTTCCGGCCAAGAGTATTAAATCCACTACCATTTCGGTTCGGTTATCAGTTCTCACAAATCAATATCAGACGCACAACATTTTGAATGTCTGTACATCATATCCAAGTTACATTGATAAAATCGGTAAAAATCAACGGACAGTGTGGCATTTGTAGGTAGGCAGAAGCAGGAAATAAGAGTATGGCGGTCAGTGAAGCCAAAAAGGCTAAATATTTGAAGTCATCTTAGTATCTACAATCAACACTGAAAGTGGAATCGTCTGCCTATAAAAAAGTCTCTCACTCTTCTGCCATTCGAAGTCGTTACAAAATCATAGGACCTCTCTCACTGTATATACAATTACAAGGCGAACAACACAGTGAAATAATTTATTTTTTTAAAGAATTTACCTAGCTAGGCTCTGTATTGACAACAGCGCGAAGATCAAACCAATAATAACTTAAGGCAACTGCTGTTGCCATGACCTATGAAGGCAATCGAGTAGTAAAGCTCTATTTTGAGTGAGCAATTAAGCTGAACAAGATCGTGGTGAAGCGCAAGGTCATGAACACACATCAGGGTTGATGAATTTTCTTGGTTCCTTTGAAAAGCCATATGTACTCGTATTAAGTTTAAAGGAAGGGCCATTTCCACCATGACCTCGAGCGATGAGTTAAAATTACCTTCCACTACATAGCCTGGGTTAAGTTGTAGGTGGCAACAAATTTCTCTTTGGCGAGGCATTGTCTGATGATGATATTTTTCCATTTTCTATGCAAATTGGCAGACAATATCATTCAGCTCGTTAGAGAACACGAAACTTTCATTCCCTTACGGAGTACTTATGAACGGTAGGCCATACTCATGAGTGTTTCCATTTGGCTTATTTCGTAGGACCCACATCCAAGAATTTTGTTCTTCTACTGAAGATGTGTATCTAAAATGTGTTATGGCTTTCGAAGAAATATTGTGCTTCGATTGCGACTTGTAAGACACATCACAGAGTGACTAATTTTCTTTCTGTTTTAGGGCAACAGGATAGCAATTCACGAATAATTTAGTATTTAAATAAATGCACAATCCTGAAAAGATATGGCACAGAATCCAGTCGGTCTTTGCAGAGCTTTCAAATACCTAAGTGAGCCTTCCTGTATAGTCAAGTGGAAAGCACTTATATACAGTGGTGGACAATTAAATAGCACACTTTTTTCTTCATTGAAATTTATTTAATTCGAATAAGAAAAACATTATAAGCCTGAATACTAACATTTTTAAGTAATTTATTTATGAAAATTTACTTCTTGTTTTATTTATTAGAATCCATATTAGCCGTTCTGAATCAGCTATTTCTGTAAGAAATCAAAATTTATAAAGCAATTACTATCAATTTTTATATTTCTTGGCCATATAAATAGCATATGACACGAAAAATACTATATTACCGCTAATTCTTTAAAATGTAGTTAACATTTAGTCGGAAATCCTTTATTTATTATTACAGTTTGACATCGTCTTGGTAAACTTTCCACAAATTTTCTGCAGCGTTCAACTGTTGTTGCATACCAAGCACTTTTAATATTTTTCCATAATTCGTTCCACAATGTCGTTCCACAAATTCTCAATCGGGTTGAGATCGGGAGACTGAGCTGGCCATTTCAGAACTTTCACATATAGTAATTACTTTCTAAGCACGATTTTACCAAGCGTGAAGAATGCTTGGGACCGTTGTCGTGCATAAAACACCATGTCAGAGGCAAATTAACATCAGCGTAAGGAATCATGTGGTCTTCTATGATGCCCCTGTACACATGCTGGTCCATTTTTGTACTTATTTTAACAATTGGCCCCACACCGTACCAAGAAAAGGCTCCCCAAACCATTACTTTCCCGTATATTTTGGGTTGTGTTGCTGATTCGGGGGACTCCACACATATTTTTTTCTATCCAACCCAAATCTACAGAACTTCGACTCATCACTCCAGAGCACATTTTTCCAAAAAATCATAGGTTTTCGTAGGTGTTCCTTAGCAAACTCTATTCTGCACTTCAAATTTTTTTCCGAGACAAATGGTTTCTTTTGTGCTATGCAGCTTCTTGAATGGTTTTCGTTTAGTATTCTTGTACGGGAAACTCTCGCAACGTTTTCCAACGTTCCAACCGCTTCAAAATGACACATTGCATTGTAAACCAGCTTTCTAGAACAGCCTATTAGTTCTGCTATTTCTGAAACCGTTTTTCCTTGAGCTTTCATTTCAATAATCGAAGTTCTCTTTTCTTTTGTACAATGAGGTCCTTTTCCCATGTCTAGGGTATTACTCGTATTTCGATAAAAAATTATACTTTGTTAATCAATGCAAACTTACCTTACAAATTCAAAGTTCAAATGTAACAAAATATTTAAATAAGTCAACTTAATGTCCGCTGTGCTAATTATGTGGCCAAGCTTAAGCAGTGATACTCGTAATTCAGAACTTGTCTCTATAAACCTCGTAATTATATTAAAAACCTTGTTATTGTAACGGATCCTTTTTCTCCTATTGTCACGTGTTAAATCAAACCAGAAATTCCGTTACATTAAGATAAGAGATGAAGTGTGTATGCAGTTCAAAAAATGAGTGAGAAAGTCCACCACAGTATATAGTACATAAATATTTGTTCACAAGCATTTACGTTTTTTGAGTTTCCACTAATTTTCGACAAGGACGTAAGTTTTTAACATATTAATGATTTAATATTTTTCATCCTTGGCATTTGAAAGAGTCATCATCACCTTAATATCTATCTTTTCTGTATCTTCTAATCCAGAGATCTCTAAAATTATTTTTGATCTGATAATATACATAAATATAAGAACTTCATCTTGTTTGTCTCCTATTAAAAAGAAAGAATCTGTACGTTATAAAATAACATAAAATTGAAAAGCAATTTATGCACTTAGAGGCGGAGTTGCGATGTAATGATTACAAAAAAAATTAATTACCCATTACATGTAATTGTAATTGCATTTTTTTTCAATTACATGTAATTGTAATTAAAAATCATCAATTACACACTGAAAGTCTCAATTACTTCCAACTCAATTATATTAATGTAATTGGAAGGAAATGTAATGGTCAAAATGTTGTAACGATTACATTTACTTGCAATCATTACGCAAACTGTAATTAAATATTTTATTTCAAATAAATTTCTCAGTTTCTAAGAAGAATAATATATCATATTTTTGTTCACCAGTTTCAAAACATGAGAGAAAGTAAATTTTAATTGACCTTTAGCCGATTCTATGCTGAAAAAACCAACAAGCTTTCTCATATTCAATATAAAAAACTATATGACAAGTACCCGGGTTTACCGACTGATGGCACCACTGATGCAAAATGTGTATGCCATCATATAGCGCCATTTTTACAACGACGACTGTCAAAATTGCAGACAGATTTATCGAGTAGTTTTGTTTTGACAGCTGTGGAAAGACAACAAGTTCGTGTTTATTTGCAATCGTGGAGAAAGGGCAATATAGATCAGTGATTCCGATTTTTTTTTTTGGATGGGAAGACGTGTGAGTCTTCTCGTGTGAGAAGTTGCATGCCGTTTATAAGGACCATGCATCTTCGATCACTACTATCAGACATTGGTTTAATGAATTCAAGTGTGGCCGAACATCCGTTTTTGATGAAGAGCGCCCAGGTCGTCCGATTGAGGTGACTACAGAGGTTATGGTTAATAAAATCCATGATATCGTGTTAGCAGATCATCGGGTGAAGGTCAGAGAGATTGCTGACATTATAGACATCTCAATTGAACACATGCAAAATATCCTACACGAAAAATTGGGCATGAGAGAGCTATGGGCGAGATGGGTGAAGCGTTTGCTAACAGTGGAGCAAAAACGAAATCGTATGACAGCTTCGGAGCACTGTTTGGACATGTTCGTGACTGTTGACGAAACATGGACCCATCACTACACGCCAGAAATGGCCACCGTTTTTTGGGATTCACAAGGCATCATCTTCACCGACTATTTGGAGAAAGGGAGGACAATCACGGGCAGTACTACGCTGATTTATTGGACCGAATTAATAAAAAACGGCCCCACTTGGCAAAAAAAACAGTCATTTTTCACCATGGCAAAGCACCTGCTCACTCGTCCGCAATCGCCACAGCAAAACTGGTTGAATTACGCTACGAATTGCTGCCTCACCCACCCTATTCTCCAGATTTGGCCCCATGTGATTTCTCTTTGTTTCCAAACATGGAAAAATGGCTCGGCGGAAAGTGATTCTCGTCATACAAGGAAATCATCACCGAAACAGAGGCCTATTTTGCGGAGTTCGACAAATTATATTTTTTGAATGGCTTGAAAAAGTTAGAATATCGCTGGACTAAATTTAATTTTTTTTTAATTCGTTTTCTTGCCTAACACAGGTACTTATCATATAGCCCTAGTATTCTTTTAATGAGCGGTTGAGTTGAAGTCGCAGTGAGAATGTTTCTCAGAAAAAACACAAGATAATGTAGGTAGGTATTGTAAGTCTTAGTAATTTGTAAAAAAAAATATTTTGTCACCCTATACTTGTACCAAAGTTACAGTACTATCGAACGATCATGATCAAGTGAAGCACATAATGTGTCCTAGGACATAAAAAGCATCTTCCCTGCTTTATAATCCTCTGAATCCCCTTCCGCTAAATCTCTTAGCACCTTTCCGATGTTACCTCCCTAATGACTATTGACATATTATCCCAACCGCTTTTCCACATAAGGTTTTGTCAAATGCAAACCTAAGTTATATATTTTTTTTTATAATTGTTGCCGAGCGAATAAAGGTCCATTGAATTGATGTCGGCCTACGACTGACTAATTACGAGTATGAGCGTGTTGACCCAACGCGTTAACGCCTCTTTTTGTGTGGTTGTAAAATTCTATGATCTCTGGTTTTTTTGTTTCCAACTTAATATCCTTATTTTTATGAAGGGAAGATACCAGCAGCACTCCTTTTTCTTTCTTTGGTGTAAAGGAAACCAAAGTTATGTTGTCTTGGAAAGCAAATTGGGAAGAGAGTACTAGTTTCTTTCGGTTGGGTAAGAAGGATGGTGGCACTTCAACTTTGTTTTTCCACAATGTTCAGACAACACTAAGATTATACTATGATAGCATTAGCGACAGCGTTTCGACCAATTGAATTGATGTGAACCAGTTGTTCATGGTTAAATTTTTTCCCGTACCATGAATGCTTTCACATACTTATTTTCCGAACTAACTGTAGCGGAATGGGTTCATTTGATTTTCGTATTTCTTTTCCAATATCCCAAGAAAGATATATATACCAAGAAAGAAACAAAAGTAATGGCTATCTACGAAAAGAACAACTTTTGTTTTAAAAATTGCAACGGCTTAGTTTTTTAGTGCGCCGGCACCCTATATACATTCCAGGGTTAATGTTTTGTTATGTCCCATACGAGCTAAGTTATAGATACTGCTACTGCAAAAAAATTACTTTATTTTAAATAATGAATAGGTCAAAAGTAATGAACAAACATTTTTCTTTAACCAATTTGACAACCAATTATATTTTCAATTACTTGTAATGTGTAATTAAATACTTTTCATTACTTGTAATATGTAATTGAAAAATTTCAATTACTAATTAATGTACATAATTGTAATTGAAACGACTTTAATTACTAATTACTTGTAATTGTAATTAATCCTGTAATCAATTACACAATGTAATCATTACTTTCCCACCTCTGCTGAGAGGTTGTATGGGTATCTATAAAATTGTAAAAAAAGCTGAGAAGCATTATCAATATTATACAATTTTTCCTCCCATTAAAAATGGTAGCACATTACATAGTCTTTTACCTACAGTGTTTGTGAGTGAACAGATTTTGCACATTTTGTCCGGACATAATGATAGTTTCTATAGAGGATGATATCAGCGAGAAATCTTTCTTTTCTAATGATAGTGCGCACTAATGTTATTTGGAAAGTATCGAATAAACGGGAGACGACATCAAACAAATCTAACGGTGTGTGGAATGATTTTAATACTAAAATAGACAATAGAAATATTTTTAGAAGATAGCCCACCCTGCGTGAATACAGGGTAAATATTCGTAATAAAAATATAAGATACGGATCAAGATACGGCCAAATAAATTGATCACATTGCGATCAAAGCATGGGGTTCGGCGGTTGAACAGTGATCCCATTTTCGAACAAAGGCAGCCATAATTACTTTTTTTAATTCAGTTTATTTAAAAAAGTTTTTTTTAACTAAATAAGGGTTAATATCTGCATATAGGATAGGTACTTAAATATTTTTTCAAAAATTGTTTCTAAAGTTAAGAAAATTTCAATAATTTATTTTTTCAACAATCTTCTTTTTTTTTGAGGTAATTTTCGTAAAATTGTAATCAAAGGATCGGAAGCTGATGAAATACCATCTTGATCAAAACGTTCCCGGAATAACAACCGTGTGGCGCTCCCATTGTTCCGAATTGAGTTCTGTTTTTTTTTTTTTTTTTTTTGTTAATTTGCTACAAATATTGTTGACATTCCCTCTAAATCTTAGAGTCATATGGTAGCTTGACATTTGCAAATGCTACGTAGCCAAGAGTACATCTATCCTTGTATGTGTTGGCGATTTTTTACAATTACAATTTTAGAAATGGATTTAAATTTGCAACAACGAATTTGAATTAAATTTTGCGTAGAAAACAGATTTAATGGTGCTCGAACGTTGGAAATGTTGGAAAAGTGTTTCGGTAACGATCTCTAAAGGAAACGTTCGTTTACCAGTGGCACGAGCGGTTCAAAAGTGGTCGTAAGTCAATCGAAGATGATGAACGCAGTGGCTGACCATCGAAAACCGACGAAAACATTGATGGAGTAAAAGAAATGTTGTTTAATAACCGCAAATTAACCATCAGAGACATAGCGGAGGACTTGAACATTGCCTATGGATCCGTCCAAGACATTTTGGTTGATGATTTGGGTTTCCGTCTTGTAGCATCAAAGTTGGTGCCAAAAGACCTCAATTTCATGCAAAAAGGAGACAGTGTTGACGTCGCAAACGATATGATTTGCTAGGTTGAATCCGATCCCACATTCATCAAAAGGATCATTACTGGAGATGAGACGTGGGTTTATGAGTACGACACGCAATCCATTGTTATGAGACGTTTGCGTGAAGTAATTCGCCGAAAGAGACCAGAATTGTGGGCAGAAAACTCGTGGATTTTGCACCATGATAACGCACCATCGCGTATTGCCATCATTATTCGAAATTTTTTGACGAAAAATCAACAAACACCGTCTAACAGCCACCGAATTCACCTGATTTGGTTCCCTGTGACTTCTTTTTGTTCAATCGAGTTAAAAAACCACTACGGGGAACTCGTTTCAGCAGCCGAGAGGAAGTAATGGAAAAATCGCAGAAAGCACTGATGGACATCCCGAAAACCGAATATAAAAAATGTTTCGAGGATCGGATCAAGCGCTGGCATAAGTGCGTTGCAGTCGATGAGGATTTAGATGAATAAACTTGTATTTTAAATTTTCTGAATAAATTCCGGGAACTTACCGGTGGTAACTGACAAGAGTCTTTGCGTTCGAGAAAACAAATCGCGAATTGAATTCTCCCCGCCCTTTGATATTGATTAATTCAGCTGGAATATCTGCCTTATTTTTTCGCATAGTACCCAGAATCGTGGTGTTTTGAGACAACAATTGTTCAGCGAGCTGAACGAACGTGAAAAAATTGTGGATGGTAATGTTCCTTCCTGAAAATAAACACATTTTCCTTTGCAGTGAAAATTGCGAAACATTCTGGAAGAAAACACAACAATTTCACTTAGCTTTTCTCAGCCATGGTTGACAAATACGTTGCACTAAATTCAATGCGTAGTCGCGTGCTTTCGATTCATCTGGTTGGCTACCAACATAAATCTCCCCGCGCAAGGGATAGCTGTTCTGCGAATCACGTAGCCAGAAGATTTTGATTCCATACTTTCCTGGTTTTGATGGAATATATTGCCGAAATTTCGATCGCCCGCATGTTGTCAACAGTCAAGAATGCTAATGGCTTATTCGCTGTTTTCAGCTGAAATTGTCGAATCGCATGAATCGAAGCAACTGCTCAAATCGAACCTGAGTCATCGTGGATTGGAGTGGTGGCTCGGTTTCGCTTGTCGAATAGTTCAGTTAGTGGCTCATCCCACGATTTGCATGGCCTGCAAAATGTGATACCAATATTATTTTGCATTTGTTTTTGAAGAATTTAATATTATTACACTTAAAATGTCTGAGCACGTGTTAAGTTTCTAGGAAAATGGGACAGAGAGAGAAAGAAAGATTTTTGGGCTCAGTGGTTATTTCACTCCATGGGTGGTGGCATCCAATATTTAATGGGGAGACTAAATTATTAGTGTAATTGGACTTGTTGTTGTATTACAGGCAACCATTCGTCTTACGTGAATTAAGTTGCCTGAAAAAAAGAAAGTCTTTCGGGCGAGGCTGGGATTCGAACACCATACCTTCCGATTTGGAAGCCAATACACTACCACTTGAGCACGGCCACCCACTGTCAAAAAGAAGAAAAAAGGCGCCATCGAATGATAGAAGTCGTGAATGCAAATAATGTTCTTCACATATTTACACGAAATTGAGAATAAAACCTACTTCTCTCATTCAAAATATAAAGTTGTTTTTGCTTTCAGGTGAAAAAAAATATACTTTCGCGGTAACGTATCGAGCTGATTTTGGTATTAAAATGTTTGGGACGACAGCTTGAGGATGTCAGTGAGAATCAGCCAAATACAATAATACATATTTAAAATAATCAACGTTTTATAGCCCTGGGGTCATATAGACCCGAACTTACAGTCACAAGGTTAAACACATCTTCAATAAATAATTAGAAATTTCACAGGATTTCGAATATGGTTAAAGTATTCAATAACTAGTGTGAATTGAAATAAAAACTGTCACTTGTCATTAAGAAATACTTAACAATTAAAAAGTAAACAACTTCCCATTCTCAGTGTGCATATCTATGACAACCTACGTTCTAACCAAACTTAAGAAATACTTTACTCCGTCTTATCTGGCCTCAATATATGATATAAAGCATCGATTCGCTTAAATTGAATTGCAATGCCATTTCTGATCAGGTGCTCTTAAAAACTATCTGCACTTGCTGGATAGGATTCAGAATGCCTTTTGCTTTCTACCACCAATGCTCCAACGAAATTTCCAATACCATTCCACCGCTTCAAATGTTCAACGGTAACACGCGTCTCGCTGTGAATGCTTATGAGTTTACTTCCAAGGCCAATTCGGACGTGCTCTGAAATATTGTAGTTCTTTACTAAATCGTACAACTCGCTTATGGAATGATGTACCGAATTATTTATTATAATCTACAACAATTCAAAACTATGGTCCATCGCTATTTTTTTTTCCTACCTAACTCTCCTTCGTCCGCGCTGTTAACAAATGTTTTAAGGACGTTCATAATCCTTTAAACGTGCGACTATTATAAACAAACAATGAAACAAATGTTCGGACACCTCTACTCGGGGCTTCAATGCTATGAGCATAAAGATCTCCTTGCACCAAATTCATTGGCATATACCATTAATCCTTCCGCCCCGGCAAGTCGACTATGAACTAAATCTTCACCCTTAGGGAAATCTTCCAAAAGACCAATCTATTTCAACTTGATAAACATTTGTTTTCTATAATTCCGAAGAATTTGATGCAGTCAGGTCGGAAAACATCCAATGCACTATGCGGTTTCGAAACTTATCCGCTAGGTTACAGCAGCCTAGCGCTGGATTTCGGCAATATGACACTATTAGGAACGCGTTACTTTATAAATTTACTTCTGGAACAGAGAGCTCTTTTTTAATTTTTTCTGTTTTAACAGAGCAGTTAGACAAACAAAGAACTAGCCCATTGTACTCCTTATAAGTTCCTTTCAATGAAATTCAAATGGAATTTCAAATAAAGACGAGTAAGCGCTTCAATGATAAAGTGTCGATAGTAATAACACCCAACAGGTCAACGCCAGGTACCTGCGAGCGTAAGTCGGACATTCACAGAGGTAGTGCTCCGCGGTGTCGTCATCACTTTCATAGCAAGCGTAGCAGGATATTGTATCACTTATTCCCAGCACTCTTTAGTACCCCGTTACGACCGACGCCAGTAAGCAGCCTGCAGTCTTTCCTAATGAGTGACATCAAGAAGGCCGCTGTCTTCTTAGTGACTTCGGGGAACCATTCGCTTTGTCTGTCAATGAGTAAGCTGACAAACCTAATGTAAGTCTGGCTCCTGAAAAACTCTCCTCTGAGTTTTGCCTAACAAGTTCGTTGGCAATACCATTTCCCGTGATCTCACTGTGACCTGCAACCCAGACAAGACTTAGTGAATTCAGCCTTTCCACTGCGTTCAGTGATGTCTTTCATTCTCCAACTAGCTTGGAATTCGTAATTCGTCCTCCGAAAAGACATCAGCCTTCTATCCTATATCGGTTTAGGTTCAGATTCTGCCCGAAACCGGTCTTGGACACTGGGAAAGTAGATTTCGATTTTTTTCAGCAGCAAAAGTTCTGTTGTCATTGCATCAGATGGCGTGTCCATAAGACCAGAGTTAAAAGACAATCGGAGCGCAACGTCATCAAAGTTCCAGTACGAGTTGCACCAAAGACCACGATTTTTATAGAAAATATGGCTTTGAATAGAAAAGGGAGAGAGATTCATCAATGCGTTTAGAGTGGAGCCAGGCGTGCTAGAGAGAGTCCCCATGCAGCCGAGACAGATAGCTCTTTGGAGTCTGGTAAAAGCAGCAATGACGTATTTTCGTGAGAGCCTATTCCACCAGACAACTGAAGCATAGGATATAATTGGCCTTATCATAGCCATGTAGATCCGAAGGACCCTTCTCGATGACAGGCCTCATGTCTTGTCCCCAGCTCCTTTGCATTGCCAGAAAGACGACAGAGCCTTAGAAGCTTTCGATGTATGTAACATGTTTAGTCCATCTTCAATATGAAGGTGGTCAGACTTATAGGTCTGAGGCTCCTGCCGAGCGTATAGTCCTCTATTCTCCAGGGTTTCGGTATGTATGCCAGTGCTAGGCTAGTGGTGAAGATTCTCTTCAGAGTTACCAGTAGCTGGTGTGTAACTTTTCATAACATACATATATAACTGGGTATATGCCATCGGTGCAGGCGGCTTGAAATCATCAAAGGAAGCAACAGAATTTTTAATGGCCTCAATGTTTACTACAACCGATGAGATGTGCCATCTAGTTTACTAGCAGCTTCGTTAATATGAGTTGGTTATAAACGGGCTCCGATTAAGGTACCTAGGAAGCGAGCCAAAATCAAGAGATGGAAAATCTCTACGTTCGACTCAGTGTACTCGTAGATGCCATCAAATTTTCTGAGTGATTCCAGCCTTGTGAATCTTCCAGTTTTGGAACATTCACCAGCCTGCTGGTTTCATCGACTGTTTCGATCTTTTTGCCTTTATAAGACGCACCTTTGGAAACCTGAAGAAGCTTTTATATTCTTCGATGTGTAATGACTCCAGTCTTGCTCCAAATTAGTTTTAAGTGACCTGTTTAGCAGTTTTCTAGTTTCTTTATGAAGACGCTGCAGATCTTCCTTCAACCAAGGAACAGGCGATTTTTCTTGAGCTTAGGGGGAGCACCGTTGGACTAGCCGAGTTCCTCCTTAAGTCATGCAAAGTTTGTTTTCTGTGGATTCCTCCTCTTCAACAAGATCGAGACCTCGCATCCGATTCTGAATTCCATGTACGTATGGTCTGGCATGAAGACCTCCGATAGTACTTTCCAGCCCCGGTAATCTCTTTGACATAGCTATTGGAACAGATAGTACCAGGGGCAAATCCTAAGATGGAATGGACTATTAGTCTACCCAACTGTGCTATCCTGTCGACGTCGATATTAACCTATTGTGGTGAAGACAATTTAGAAAAAGACTAAACAGGTCGGTCTGAAATAAAGCCAGGACATAGCAAAATATAAAACATGCAGCTGATAAACAAGGAATCTGTTGTTTGAGGCCCATTGTTACTCTTAATAGCTATAACCTGGAAGCGGTTAAGGATTTCACTTAGTTGGCAATTGAGTAAGAATGCCTTAGTAAAGGTTGCTACGAGTGCTTTGATTCAGCGAAAGAATGACGTCTAAACCCTTAACTCAAACCTTAACGTCCAACGCATTACGGGAAGCTTGGCGGAATCTCCTTTTCTAACAACCTTAAATTTAACCGGAATACGAGTAGTTAGGATCTATCCCCGCTATTACATATGAAAATGATATTTCGCCAGAAATCAAAAGAAGAAGGGCTTCTGGCATTCGTTGTTTCGTAGGCTGAAAACGCAACCGTTAGCCTAACATACGAACATACCTTGAACAACATTGTGTAACCTCATTCATTTCAGCTGTTAACCGCACTTGAAATTTCTAGGCAGTGTCTTGGAGCGAAGACAAAAATTTTTAACTATTTAAATTTAAATTTTTTACAGCAGAAGCAAGGAAAATCCCTGATGTGGTGTAGCTTTAAATAACTTTCTTATTTACCGGCGCGACGTAAGTACTTAATATTTACATAGTGCCATAGAAATTACGTGAAGTTTGTAACGCGCAAAAGACTATATTAAACCGGAATAAAACTATCCGGTTTGATTTTGATTTGATGTCTAATTTAATGTCACAAAACTTTTTCAACGAGTTCTTATTTTATCAGCACTGTTTTGGATATTTTCATCACCAGCGGCTGACCTTGGTCTGCTAATATCTGCTACTAGGCATGATATTATCTTTGCTACATTGAGCTTAACCACTACTAGAAAACCCTCGGATCTACTCGAGCAAGATCTTATAAGCGTTAATTGGCAGCCAATATTTTACGAAATATAGGTTGAGGTCCAAGTTGAATATACTCGTAGTTATACAGCTTTTTGATAAACATGTTTCCATGAAAACGAAACCCTCGAAATACAACATCATTAAGTGGTTTACACCAGAAATTTCTAAGCTTAAAAATAAACCTGATGCTGCGTACAAAACGTGGAAACGATTTATAATTCCTGAGTTTTCGGTTATTATGGAATACGAATAAAGTAAATGCCAAGATAAAAGAAGGCAAGCGTAGTTATTACGCTAAACGTTTTAGTTACAAGCTTCCGATAGATCAGGTCGATCCTGATGAATTAAATAGAGAATTCGTTAAGGTCCAAAAGACTTTGGATCCTCGTCCACAGCACACCCAAACTTCACTTGCTGGCTCTTTTGAATTCTGCAGAGTGGAGCAAACCGGCATTGTTAAAGCTGCACTGAAAATAAAATCTAAGGCTGTTGGTATCGAAAATATTCATCGTCTTTTTATTGAAATAATATTACCATACATTCTCCTAGTAATAACACACATCTTTAACAATATTGTAACAAAATCATGGAAATGCTTGGAAACAAGCTAGGATTGTACCAAAGGATACCCAAAAAAGATAAGAGTAGGTAACTTATCAATGCAATACAGACCTATTGCTATCCTTTCATACTTATCGAAAGCCTTCGGAGAGATAATACACCAACAAATGTTAAATTTTCTACAACGTCAAAAAATTTCTAGTGCTTATCAGTCAGGATTTCGAAAGCACCATAGAAACACATAAGCTCTTCTCAAGGTATCTGACGACATGCAACTTGAATTTTGACAAGAAATTAGTTACACTCGTTGCTCTATTAGAATTCTCTAAGGCTTGTGACACCGTTGATCATGGGTTACTTGTATTCAAGCCAACAAGCTTTTATAACTTTTTCTTATCAGCCTGTAATCCCACGCGCTCGTATTTATTTTTAGGAAAAGAAGCAGTTTTCGCTAACAATCTTAGATCAGATTTTGTTGAAATTTCAACAGGTCTTCCATAAGGATCAATGCTGGGACCCTTGCTTTTTGCAATGTTCATAAACGATCGCTCTAGTATTATTAAGAGCTGCAATTTTCACGATGTTCAGCTTTTTTTAAGGTTTGAAAATAATCTTATTGATCAAGCCACTTTACAATTTAATCATGAATTCAATTCTGGGCAGAGGAGAACTGCTTGCAACTCAACATAAACAGAAATTCAATACTGGGCAAGGAGAAAACTACTTGCAACTCAACATAAACGGAAATGCTATTATCCCAACCAGTCTACCTCTAATCCAGTTTTTAAATAAGGGAAGCTGAAAATCTCGGCGTCTGGTTAAACTCATCATTAAATTGGTACGACCATATCCGTTCAGTCACTGGAGAAATATACGGATGCCTAAGAAAATTGTCCCAACCTCAAAACTTCACACCAGTTAACACGAAGCTACTGTTGGTGAAGACCTGCGTGAAGACGACTTTTGCATTTAAAAAACAACGCTTACAAACGATTCAAAATTGTTTGTGAACTGCGAAAAGGTTTTACAATCCTAAGTAAATTTTTGGAGAACATTTTCATAATTAATGTTGAGAACAAGATAAAACATGACCCCAAATACCTCCAATAGGCTGCCTAAGTAAACCTTTTATACAAATTCTGTGTCCAATGACGTTGAAAACTCCGTTGAACTTGAATCTGTTTTTTCTCCCTCAGTGATACCTATTTGCCTGAATCATGTTCAATGCCCAAAATCAATTTTAGCCAATTAGTTCTGGAGGTTCAGGATATCGAATCCTAAGCCGGCACTAATATTGAAACAAAACTGTTGCAGTTCTATCTGCAAACCTTTACTTAAGATATTCAATATATCTCTAACGTCGGGTTTATTCCTCGATGATTAGCAGTTCTCGTTTTTTGGGGTCCTATATTTAAATCTGTCTCCAAGAACGATGTTGAAAACTATAGAGGTATATGCAAAGTTTCTGCTATACCAAAACTTTTTGAATGCATCGTAGAGTAGAGTTTCAACATGGTTCGTTCGACAACATCTAATCTTGTCAGATCGTGGATGTCAGGTCGATACTGTCTACACTAACTTAAGCAAGGCTTTTGATTCTGTGAATCATGTGTTGGTTTCAATTTGGTTTTGACTCAACAATGTTGAAATGGATTTCATCATTCTTAATTGTTAGGTTCCAGAAAGTCTGTCTTGATAACAGATATTCTAGATTAACTTTGTGCACTTCTGGAGTTCCACAAGGAAGTCGTCTAAGACCGCTTCTTTTCATTATCTTTATTGATGATATTCTTCAACAGATCAAATGATCTCAAAATATATTTTAAAAATTAAAAGTCTGGAAGATTGCACAAAGGTCCAGATGGACCTTAACAATTTATCCAATTGGTGCGTTAATAATTATTTAAACTTAAATGTTAAAAATGCATGGTTATCTCTTTCACAGGGTCTCAAATGCAACATATGTATAATTATTGCATTGAACTCATGTCCTTAATAAGAGTTAACAAAATTAAAGATCTCGGTGTGTTTACTGATACGAAACTAAGTTCTGTGTGTCACGACGAATACATAGTTGCGAAGGCTAACTCACTAGTTGGGTTTATCAAAAGAAACTCGAAAGATTTCACTGATCCCCACACTTTTTTATCGCTTTTTACTGCCCTAGTCAAGTCAATACTTGAATACGCCGATGTTGTTTGGAATCCAAACTATATGACCCACTCGGATCGTATTGAAAGAGTGCAGAGGCGCTTTACAAAATCTGTATTCCTTAAAATGCATTGGGATTTTGGGCCTTCTTATAAAGCTAGATGTCAGCCATTAGGTATAAAGACACTCCGTGCAAGAAGGCATACACATGACATCATGTTTGTAAGAGACGTCCTGATTGCCAATTTATGCTCCGGAGAGGGTATTAAGGGATCACCATATATTTTACCAAATGGAGCATAGAACAAACTTTGGTCAGAATGAGCCGATTTCCAGATCGCTGAAATCGTTTAGCATTAAATTCCACTCTGTTGATAGTTCCACAATTGGTTATGCTGTTGATATCGGAATTTAATGAGCTTCGCATACGCTGCCGTTCTCGTTCTACAGCCGAAGAGCAGGGCCGTGAGTCCGGGAACGAATATGAAAAGCAGAGAGTACTGTCATCAGCAAAGGAATATATTGGATTAGAAGTAGCAGTCAAGAGATCATTAATGAAAATTAAAAAGAGTGTCAGAGACAGAACAGAGCCCTGGGGCACACCAGCATTTATTTTGTGAATATCAGACTTGAAACCGTCCAAGACAACTTGAATTGAACGTTCCGAAAGGTAATTTCTAATCCATTGAGGAAGAGAGTCGTCGATCCCAAATGCACGCATTTTCGACAAAAGAGCCTGATGCCAAACTCTGTCAAATGCCTTCATATCAAGTGCAACTATTTTGCTTTCGCCAGATTGATGTACGCTTTGGTTCCACTTTTATGTGAGACATGCCATCAAATCACCAGTGGACCTCTAGCTACGAAAGCCATATTGCCGGTCATTGAGAAGTTTTCGTGTTTCGAGATATTTCATGAGATGACGAGGGACGTAAGTACAATGGGTCTGTAGGAGGAGAGAGAAGATGATTCGCCTTTTTCAGGGACAGGCTGGACAAATGCTGTTTTCCATCTGCTCGGGAAGCGTCCTAAAGTGTAGGATTGATGAAAAAGCTGACGCAGTGGTTTTGCCAGCGAGGAAGAACACCTCTTCAGAAGAAGGGGAGATATAGCATCTGGACCAGCGGATTTATATATGTTGAGATCTTTAAGTACTCTTGCTACTACACGAGTGCGAAAGTAGATTCGTCCCATTGAGGATTCGACGCACTCAAGTGTAGGCGGAGACAAAGCACAATCTGGGAGTGTTGAGCTGGCCGCAAAGTGTGCAACATGCAGATTGGCCTTGTCCAAAGAGCTGACAGCTGGAATTTCATTGTAAATGAGCGTTGGGATGGAGGATGAGGCGGAAATTCTAATGTTTTTTACGAACGACCAAACATTTTCACTGCCTTTGGGACATTGCAGTATTTTTTGTCTCAGTTTTCAATTTCACACGCTTAAGAAAGGCGTTGCAGTCATTTCTGGCTAGTTTGAACTTTTTTCGGTTTTCCTCTGTCGGGTTGGTCTTGAAGGATCGCTCTTTACAGCTTGAGAAGTACCACGCCTTTTCTTTTGGTTTGATACTCTTCATCCGATGAGGGATAAAGGATCTGATTCCAAAGAGAATGGTGTCTGTAATCATATCAGCAGCGGCATCCACGTCGTTATCGACGAAGCATAACGACCAGTTAAAATGCCTAAAGAAGCTGTTAAGACCGCTCCAGTTGGCTTTCTCGTATTGCCATACGGTTCTTTAAGGAATTTTTTCTCTAACTGAGTGGTCGGTGTACGAGAAATTAGCTGATATGACACAATGGTCCGACGAGCCTAGAGGGGAGAGCACATCAATGGTGTACTTATCAGGGTGAGAAGTTAAAAACAAGTCCAGGGTGTTGGAGGTATGACTATCAACGTCTGGTATTCGCGTGGGCAGCGAAGATCTCAACACACCGTCCTTCGGGTGTTGTCTGTCCAGAATGTCGAAGCCACCCAGAATTGTGTATATTGAAGTCGCCCGTAATAACGATTTCAGTATGAGGATACAGAGATACAATTCTTTGAATGGAGTCAGACAACGCATCAAACTCGTTAAAAGTCGAATTGCTGTACAGTTTTGGGCTTCTGTAAATAAAGCAGTAGTGGATTATTTTGCTTACGGAGATGGAATTTTAACCACATGAAGTTGAATTTCGGATTGGAACATGGACCACATTGTGGTGGAGTTTGGTAAGCTACATCACTACGCACATAAATGGCGAGACCGCGGTGAGAGAAGAATAATGGCACTAGTTCGTAGCCAGGTAGCTTCAGATCAGAATGATCTGAGAGGTGTGGGCGGGGATCTACCTGTGTTTCACTAAGTGCCAAAACAGCTGGTCTGTACTTACCGAAGTAGACGTACGCAGAAAAGTGATTACTTTTTATCCCGCGTATATTGGCTACGTCCACTCTGAATTTCCTAGTCATAATCTACAACAAACACAAAAAACACAAATACCGACGATGCTAAGCAAGGCTGCGCAGTGAAAATTCTGACATTGATTTACCGGACTGTGTATAGTGTATGGGTCATTTTTGACAGGAAACTAAACTGGAAACCTAACATTCAAGAAAGAGTCAATAAAGCTACAATAGCTTTATTCTCTCGCAAAAAAGCCATTTGGAATAAATAGAGCCTTCAACCTCGCATAACCTTGTGGCTATAAATCTCGGTGATAAGATCGATACTTACTTACGGGGTTGTCGTCTCGTGGACGGTCTTAGACAATGCCGTCAACTGCAACAGACTCAGCAGAGTCCAAAGAATAATGTCTATGCATAAGGGAAGCCCTACGTTCTACTCCAGGCATTAGATATTCTGTTTCGTTTGACACCCTCGATATCTTCAGCAGCTACTTGCGACTGCAGCTATCCCCAGATGACAAGTCAATCCAATACTATACAGGTGGATCTACAACCGATAGCGGGATTGGTGGCGATGTTCTCTGATGAGCTAAATCTAAGAATCTCTTTCCGTCTTTCAAATAACTATAGCTTGGCGATTAAAGAAGCTCTGTCCTGACTGAAGAAAAACGTGATATCGCTAAGGATATCCGCATCTTTGCGGATAGTCAGGCCGCTATCAAATCCCTGGACTCGGTCTCATTAAATTCTAAAACCGCCCTCGAATGCTGATCATCTCTGATGGAGATGGCAGAGCAGTTCAACTTTCAACCTTTGCTGGGTGCCGGGCCACAAAGACATTCCAGGAACTGTAGGGCCGATGAACTCGCCAAAATTAGAACCACTCTACCGGAAAAGGATGCAAATTAATACTAAAGCTGGATGCCAATAAAACAACAGATCTGGCCAAATCTGGATTTGAATCGCTCTAAGAGTCTGATCTTTCTAAATTGGAAACATCTCAGTGCCATTATAGGTGTCACCACTGGATACTGCCTCATAGGCAAGCACACAAGAAATCTTGGCGCTTTTACAAACGATTTCAGTAGAAGCTGCGTGGACGAGGAAGACCTACTCTGTAGATACATGTCCAGCTCTCTCTCAGAGAAGAAAACTCACTTAGGAGCTTTCTTCTACAACGACCTAAGTCCTAAGCGTTCTAGAAAATATAGACGTAAACAGTCTCCTATGCTTCATCATAAGCTCAAACTGGTTCCGTTAGTAAGAGAATCATAGACCCACGTGGTATCACAGTGGGCCAATAGACCTAAGTGGGTCTACCTACCTACCTAATATCCAGCAAACAGCCTCAATATTTATACGACAAGCTAAGCTTATCACAATCTAATCGTTCATTTAGTTTAATTGTCCCGCGTACTGCATATCCGGTTACGGAACGGCAATTTTTCGTTCATGCTATCCATCTCTAGAATTCCCTCCCTCATACTCGTAACAACTGAAATCTCCCCATTCTGTCTACTATCACATTCATAGCTTCAAGATTGAAAAAGTCTATTAAGGGGTTACATACGTTTCTCCGCTCAAAAAAATCAATATTCTTTTGCAATTCAAATGCCGCAAGAATTTTTCAAAAATTCCAATAATTAAGAAAGTTATGACCGTTAGACGTCGGACCGGGCGGAGCACTTATTAGGGGCATGAGCAGCTGCGTGCCTGCTCTGCCTCGCAAACATTTATACCTGCTAAGCAATAGATTTAAACCTTGTATAAGAATATTAGAATTCAGAATATTCCAGAAGGCACTCGAGCACATTTTCAGTTTTGCTTTCGAAGCCACGCAGGCAAGACACACTGCAGATTTTGCATTTCGTTTGCGTTTTTCTCGAAACAGTGTTTTCTGAGTCGGTACCAGAAATATCTCTTGAACCACTCGACCGATTTACATGCCACTTTGCACAAATATTCTTAATACCATTATCTAGTCTCCTACGTAGGATTTTTTTAGATATCTTAATTTTTAGATTTGTTATAAATAAAAATGTGACTCGTTTTTTAGTCAAAAATAGCCTCGTACGTTCAAAAAGCTGCCATTATGTTAAAAATGAAATTTTTTGAAAACGGCTATGATAGAGACTAGTTTTATCCATCTACTTTAACAGTTTTTTTTTTTGTTTCAAATGAAACCTACCAGAGATATTCCTGGTACCGCCCAGCACGTTTTTGAAGAGATGTTTCCGGAGATGGGCGAAATGTATACTTTATAGTTGTTCTTCTTCAAATGTCAATAAAGTTTTGTATTCGTCAAGGAATACTTTACACAATGTATATTTTTCTTGTTTTACATTAATTTAATATCGTAGCTAAAAAAAAAATTATTGAAAAACACTCCGTTTTTGAGCGGAGAAACATATGGGTTACATACGAGTATGTTAAAGGGTTTTCCAATAGAGACTTGTAAACTTTGAATTTAATTTGTGAATGCACTCGTTCACTAATCAGCAAACTGTCACTGTCAATTTATTCAGTAAACTCAACATTTTCATCATGGTAAAGGACACGAAAGAGCAACGTCTGCAAATTATAAAAATGTTCTACCGAAATTCGGAGTCGATGATTGCAAGTTTAAGAGCGTTAACTCCAATTTTCGGTCGTAATTCTCGCCCTACTAGACAGGCAATAACAAGTTTAGTGCAAAAATTTGAGTCTACATATTCGTTGTGTGATGTTGCCGTGTCAGTGAGACAACGGGTTGGTCGAAGTGTCGAAAATATCGCTGCCGTTCAGGCGTCCGTAGCAAACGATCCAAATCAGTCAATTCCACGGCGTTCTCAAGAATTCAAGATCAAGCTGACTCCAGAATTGAAGCCGATGGACCATCGATTTGAAGCGACGTACGTTCTCCGATTGGGTTCTGGAGAAGATGCGCCAAGATGATGAATTTCATCGCAAAAGCATCTTCAGTGACGAAGCTCATTTTTGGCTCAATGGGTTCGTCAATAAGCAAAATATACGTTATTGGTCGGGTGAAAATCCACATGTTCTTCATGAATCACCACTTTCCGCTCTACACTTACTTATGCATAACGAGTTTCCCATTTTTACTGCATCGCTACTGCTCCGCTTATGGGGTTGTCTAATGTCGCAGATCGCAGAACGCGTCTGCATACTGCTCGGTCCTGTATCGCTTCGGCGGTTAGCCCCAGGCGTTGTTGTGCATTTGCCATCTGAGCAATCCAGGAATTCCTTTTCCTACCTAGTTTTCTTTTAGTAGGAGCGACCATAGTTGATATTGCCTTCTTAACGGGATTTTCCGGAGATCTTCTTTGAACGTGGCAATAGCAGCTAATTCTATCCGACTCAAGTTGTTCGATTACCGAATTCTTTATGTGTAAACTTCCTCTATTGTGCGTAGATCTAATGCAGTCGCGTTTCGTAACTCTAGTCGACATCCTTAACATTTTCATCTCCGCTGCCGTCATTTTATTTTTAAACGCTTCGTACGAGTATATTGTCCAGCACTGCGAACCATATGTAAGAGCTGGCCGAACCATCGTGGTGTAAGGTTTTCCCTTCAATTTAAGTGGAAATTTTCGGTCACAGAAGATTCCCGAATTTTCTCGCCATTTCATCCACCACACACTTACTCTGTGCCTTACGTCGTCGCTACATTTCGCATCTACGTTAACGATTGATTGATGAATCACCACTTCATCCACAAAAAATAACTGTTTGGTGCCGGCGGCGTTATTGGGCCATATTTTTTCGTCGACGATACCGATCGTCAAGTTACTTTGAACGGTCAGCGTTATCGGGCCGTGATCACCGATTATTTTTGGCCCGAATTGGAAGATATGGACTTGGACGACATGTGGTATCAACAGGATGATGCCACAAGCCACACAGCACACGCTACAATCGATTTATTGAAGAGTAAGTATGGTGAGCGTGTTATCTAAAGAAATGGGCCAGTCGATTGGCCGCCTCGTTCGTGCGATTTAACGCCGCTTGACTATTTTCTGTGGGTCTACGTTAAGTCATTGGTTTATGACAACACGCCGACGACGTTGGAAGAGCTCAGAGCCAACATTGAACGCGAAATAGCAGCCGTTTCGGCCGAAATGTGTGGCCGAGTTGTTGAAAATTGTGTAGAACGAATATGAACGAAGTCGAGTTCCATTCATAAATGTTTTGATTGTACTTCAAGCCGATAATAAAGTTTTTGAAATATCTCAAATGGTTTGCGTTTTATTTAAAAAAAAGTTGTCAAGTCCTTATTGGAAAACCCGATATAAGTGTTGTTTTTTATAAATATTTTAATAAATACGAGTACTAACATTTCCGGCTGAGCTGTGGAAAAAATTTATTTGTTTCATTTGCTTATGTCAGACAGTCACCGTTCAAAATCAAAAGTAAAGATGTATCTTCCACTGAAAGTCTTGTAAAAGCCAATAAAATACGAGAAGACTCATTGCATAAGATACAACAACAACCATCATGAACTCAGATTTTGGGTTTCCATCACCAGTAATGCAGTTGTAGTTGTCTAATTGCGAGAGCTCGCAAAACACAAAAGAAACAAAAACAACCAATTTGACTTGAGTTACTATAAACTAGTTTTCATATAAATAATTTATTTTCTTAAATCTACGACATTGTGATTTTTGAATAATGATTTAGCAAAAGTGAAGATTGTTAAATGAATTTCTGTCTTTTGTGACCATGTTTGAGAATTTCCATTTGTCAGCCTCCATGGAAGCGTTTTGATCTATCCTGGATACATGTGTCTGTATTGCTTCTTTCTGCACAAGACGAATGGGGCTAACATCCTTAGCGATGGTATTCTTGACACAATGATGCTTTTGGACCATGGTGATGATGTGATTCTGTTTATTTAGGTAATTCAAAGCGTAAGATAATCAAGGTACGTTCTGGATGTAGTTTAGTACTGAATTTTCTAACAGATTGCCGCAATTACTAGTTCTAGATCCCTTTTTGGATGAGAGATGTTTCGTAAGACTGCAAGTGAAAAGGGTGAGAAATTGTTCAATTACTATCGATTTTGAAAGAATGATTCGAATTCGATGAGAGAACTTACCTCAAATTAGCTAGTAATTTCACCTTCGCGTCTGCTCGGTTATTCATTGACACATTGCCTGGTGAGACTTTGTTTTAATAAATGTTTTGCTGTTATTTGGCAAACTTTCAAAATTGATTTGTTAAGATTCACTAACGGTGACTCGCTTTTATACCCCCGTCTCCAAACAGGTACTATCTATGAATAAATGTTTAAATCAAAAATCTGGATTTGTCGCTTTTGTATAAGTTATTCATAGTACATCTGAAGATTGTGAACAAAAGCGTTTCGTGGAGCTGGCAAGAGATGAGGTATTCGTATCGTGGAATCTTACTTGTTTACTTGTTGACTCTGACTGGTGGGGTTTCTTTCTCCAAAATTTGTATCTGAAAATCTGTACAAATCTGAATTTGATCAAAATATGGGAAACTTGATCATGACGCAGAGAAACTTAAAACACGAATGGCACATGCGATAGATAGATAGAACTTACATTTGGTATTGCACATTTTACATTTAGAGATTTGGTACATTTCTTACCTTACTACTAAAAAAAGGAAAAGGTTTTGATACAAAAGGAAGAGAATAAGCATAAAGAGTACAAGCGGAGGAAAGTTGCTACAAAAACCGAACGATTTTTGTTTTCAGTGCATATCGAGTAGACGAGACTGATTTTCTTACAATTTCTGAAGGGGTCATAAACCTGGAAGTTGACCTAGACCTAGTAGGTGAAAAGAAACCATGAGCGAGAAAGAAGTGTAAGTATGCGTGAAGCAGCGGATTATCATCAAATTTTAGGCCAAGGAGTGGGTGAATCCAGCCAAAGTTTTGCAGTGATTAGAGGCACAGTTCTGGGGCAACAGCCTGTCAAGAGCCCGTGTGTTTGCTTGGTATAAAGAATTTTCTGGAGGGCGTGAAAAGGTCGAAAACGAGAGCCACGATTGCCGCCCAAGGCACCAGCGTGAGAGAGGCCAACATTGAGTCGGCCGATAGATGGGTTCCCCGACTGTTATCGGAGGATCATAAGCGGCATCGATTGGAGGTTTCCCAGCAACTCTTGCGGGAGGCATTTTTAAATCATATCGCTCGAGTCGAAACAGTCGAGGATGGAGTCGAGTCGAGTATGGCAGCGGTGAAGGCAAAGACGCGGGTGTCAGTTGGAAAGATAATGGCATCAGATTTTTTTTTTTTTTTTTTTTGACCTGCAAAGGGCTTTTCACGTTGATTTTCTCTACGACTGACGCATAATGTTGTGAATTACTGCATGCGCCGAAACTGACATTTCGAAGAAAGAGGAAGAAACAATCGGCCAGAAGAGACATTGTTGTTTCTAGGCGCGAGAGGATGTAGAAAAATAATTTCTATTTCTAAGTTTTTTCAAATGAAATTAGAATTTTTTTTAAAAAAACGAGTCTCATTAATATTTAATACCCCAACGTATTTACCATATTTGGTACTGAAAATGTGCAAAAATTTACGATTATGATACCTTCTTCGAAAACAACAAATTAGCATGCAATTTTGATAGAAGACTTTGGTGATGCCCTTATAAATGAGAACATAACATGTTTACCGATTTGCCAAATCAAGTTTCTTTAGCTTTCGATAGCTAGTTGTCGAACTGTTGACAAGTCGGGTCGATGAATATGTTGTGGCGTTGATTAGCTTTAGATGAATTCATGTGTATTAAGCAGATATCCAATAACTGACGCATCTTTTACCGGGTTGCTCCGCAACTTGAAAAGTGCACATGAAAAGGAGCACGTAACGTAGTCGATTTATATTACGTAAGCACCTTGGGAATTAGGAATTTTTTCAGTTCAAGAAACCAACCATACAAGCGCCTACGATATCAGTTTCTATGGTATATACATATATTAACTTTTCGAAGTGGATATGTGTCACGAAAGTAACGAAACCGGCTTATTTATAACAACAATTATATGTAGAGTCTAATTTAGCAAACTAGTCATCGGTTTTTTGTGTTCTTTTAACTTACTCAAGCGTTGCAGTTGCATTATTGATAATCAATTAATTGAATGCATCCGATAAACATACGCGGGAGGAAATATTATTCAAATTACTTCTGGTAAATGAAAAACCAGTTTAGATACTCACTAGAACTTCGTAACACGAATTAATGTATTCATCGCATTTCCCATGCACCTGAACTGCGCTTGAAAAGTTCACAAACTTAAGGCAACCGCTTTAGACCTTAATTTCCACTGGCAGGGAACAGTGAGAGTGATTATCCATATTGGAACCACATATTCTGAAAGCCTAATCTATTCAGTTTGGGTACCAAAAATTCATGGATCATGCCCCTGTATTGTTGTTACATTTCCTTCACTATCTTCGAAGATAGTGAAGCACGGCCCTATGATGAATCGGGAAGTCACCCCACACCAAATTGTTACCCTTTGGGGGTGTAAGGGTCTGTAATGAATTTCCATTGGGTTCATTTCTCCCCAAAACCTGCAGTTTTGTTTGTTGACTGTTCCATTCAGCTCAAAGTGGGCTTCGTCCGTCTTCAATAACTTTGGATAAAAATCGTCAATTTAAATGTTTAGGTTTAAGATCATTGCAGAGTATGTCAGACGTATTTGGAAATCAGCTAGTCGCATAGATTTTATGGAAGCAATTGTAAGTCTGAATGCATTATTCTGCGCAGAGTTGTTATTGGAATCCCCAACTGTGCGGATCGTCGTCTTAAAGATGTTTTAGGAGCTTCTCGCGAACTGTCGTTAACAAACTTAATATTTTCTAAGGAACAACTTGTTCGGTTTCATTCCTATATTCGAGCCTCCTCAATTCGAGTCACTAAACGTCTAATTGTCTGAGCAGTAGGCGCCTGCTGCCGAGGGAATCTTCTGCGAAATTCTCGTTGCGTAGCAAAAATTGAATTATTGTTTCGGTTGTTCATTAAAGCTATTGCACCGCCTTGCTGAGGTGTGTATCTATACATTTAAAAAAAATTTGAGTTGATTCACAATAATCTGAAAGAAATTTGAAAAAATAAAAAAAATTTTACAAAAAGAAATTGGGTGGTTAATTTTGGTACAGCCCGTATTTTAAATGCATCTAATGACTAAGAATGCAAAAATGTTAAATAAAGTGAATCCTTTAAACTTTAATAGCCTGCCTTGAAAATAGCAACTGTTAAGCCGTTATTTGGTTTCACTCCTTGTTTGAACATAAAATCATTGGTTTATGTAGATATTTTCATTCGATAGGCTCAAGAACTGGGTCTCCTAATAAATTTGGCTTGCAGAATCTTTAACTAATACATTTGATTTGAGTATATGTACCACAAGATGATGGTTTCGTTTCATCCATATGTCTCTTCCGTCGCTCGAACATCTGAAACAGCGTCTAAAATAGATCTGTTGTGATTTCTCTGACTAGGACCTTATTTGCCCACCACATGACCATGCGCTTGGTTGATAATGCCTGTTTGGCCACTAAGATCTCCCTCCAAGAAGGGGAGTTCCATTTGATATTGCTTTATTGGCAGAGTTGAATTGCTAGTAAATAGTCGTCCTTTTTGTATTATTCTTCGATGGACATGATTTTTGATTAGAAGTTTATTACTTTACGCATACATAGCATCTACTATCGAGGATCACTTTCCTATGATGCTACCAAACTTCGTATTTATGGAAGCTACTGCGTAGAGTAGGACCTGAGAGCGATAGTTCATTGACAACGAACCAAGCTGCATATCCGAATTTGTGGTTATTTCCGAATAGACTAGGATCCGCAGACATGAATTGATTGACACTGAAGCAGCTCTTGTCAATCCCATCAAAAGGCAATTTTTTACTAAATAATCTCATGTTATAGTTAGCCGTACCTGAAATAATGTCAGTCAGTTAGGCCCTCTGTATGTCAAGTAATGTGTTTGCAAGCCAGAAACCAAATTGTGTTCGGGTGCAATGGACAAAATCGCTCGTTTTCCAAGGCGTGTGTGTTTTTTTTTTTTTGTCAAGTGGGTTTGGGTTATATACAAAACATGCTAGCCTATGTAACCTAACCCTTTGCGTTTTAAAACTTCAGTCTGTATGCACAAGTTGGTTTACAAGAAGTGCTGAAAACATTGAGGCGGTAAGTGGATCTGTTGGCAGCGACTCAAATCAATTCCTTCTATGGTGTTTGCATGAGTTGAACATCACTCAAACAACATTGTAGCGAAAGAATATCGGCCTACACCCACATAAGGTAAAATTAACACAAGAACTAGAGCCATATTACTATCCTCCCTGGTATAATCGCAAGCTTCGTTCCTTACGAAATCAGAGAAATAAGTTATGGGCTGTTTTCCTGCGTACCAGATCCTTTACCGACTATTCCAACTATCTTGGTGCTTATCTTCATTTCACCGAACTTTACGATTCCCTTTACCAGCGCTACCTTAACAATGCGCAAGTCAACCTTATAAACCACCCTAAGTCCTTTTTCCAATTTGTTAACTACAAAAGAAAGTCCGATGGTTACCCTCATTCCCTCTCTTTCAACAACAGGTCATCAACCGATCCACTCACCATTGCCAACCTATTTGCCACATTTTTTAAACAATCCTTCACCAACGACTCCTTTGTACCAGATCCATCCTATTTTAGTTACCTACTGAACTTCTCCAATGGCCCCGTCAAAGAATGATCAAAGAATGAAATAACCAACTATCGTCCCATCGCTAAACTCTCCCATATACCCAAACTCTTCGAAAGTATTTTGTATGAAGCTCTAAGCTTCCAATGCAAATCACTTATTTCCCCTAGACAACATGGCTTCTTAAAGGGTAGGTCAACCACCACAAATCTCGTTGAATTCGTATCCTTTGCCCTCTCTGCCCTAGAGAATGGCAATGAAGTCGATGTAGTTGCAACCGATTTTAGCAAAGCCTTCGATAAAATCTCTCATCGGTTAATCATCTTTAAATTGTCTGCCCTCGGCTTTGAACCCATACTGTTAAAATGGATATCCTCTTACCTCGAAAACCGTTTTTACAGTGTTCGTTTTAGGTCAGCCCAGTCCGCTCCATTTTTGGCCACCTCTGGAGTTCCACAAGGCTGCCATCTCGGTCCCCTTCTTTTTATATTAACCATAAATGATCTCGATATGATCATCAAACACTCGTCTGTCTCCCTTTACGCCGACGATACCAAATTTTTCAAAACCATTTCCTCTCCCCATGACTCTTTCCTCCTTCAACAAGATCTTGATAATTTCTCGATCTGGTGCCTCAAAAATTCTTTGGAACTCAACATCGCCAAATGCCAATCCATCACCTTCTCACATAAGCGGAACCAATCTCCTCCCCGACTCTATCTTCTCCATAACCAACCTATCTCTTCCGTACAGTCTCTTCGCGACCTCGGCATTTTGTGTGACAGCGAGCTCAACTTCCGTCTACATATGGATGAGATAATCCTCAAAGCCAACTCTGCACTAGGTTTTGTAAAACGGTGGTCCAAAGAATTCACCAACCCATACGTGACCAGGTCCCTCTATATTACCTTTGTTCGCCCCATCCTAGAGTTCTCCAGTCAAGTACTGTCCCCATATCATAGTGTTCATATCTCGAGAATTGAAAGCATCCAGCGCCGTGCTCTTCAAGGTTTTCCTGGGACGATCTTTTAATCTGCCCCCCCTATCAAAACCGTCTCAACCTTATCAACTTACACACTCTTGAAGATCGCAGAGATGCAGCAGACTTTCTCTTCATTCATCGACTCCTTTCAGGTCACGTTGAATGCGCGTCCCTTCACAACTCCATTTTCCTCAACACTAACCCTCGTAATCTACGTACCCCTCGACTCTTCTATCTACCAACCCACCACACCTCCTATGACGCGAACGAACCAATCTCCCGTATGCTACGTCAAATCAACTCAAACCCTACCGTCTTTGACCTTCACCGCACCACTTCCTACCTCAAATCTGTTCTCCTTCACCTCTCCAACCAACCTTAGTTTTAAGTTTTAGTTTAAGTTTATTTTTTAAGTTATAGCTTGTATTAAGCCGAATAAAAGGGGGCATTCGCCCCCACCAAAATTAAAAAATTAAATTAAATTATCTGAAGCGTCGAACTTTCTCAAATTGGTATCTGGAAATGGTTACAGCCGATGCGTATTTTCATCGCAAAATCTGGCTAAATGGCTTTGTTAATAAGTAAAATATGTTATGTGCTATTAGACGGCTACAAACGCACATGTACTTCAGGAGACGCCACTACATCCACAAAAATTGACACTTTGTTTTAGTTTTCATGCCGGCGGCATTATTGGTATTGGTTTATTATTATTGGTATTTTTTTGTTAGTGATCATGGCCGCTACATTACAGTCCATGGAAATCGCTTTCGGGACATCTTGGAATGTTATTTTTGGCCGCAATTGCATGCACTTGAATTTGGTAAGATGTGGTTCCAACAGGATGGCGCCACTTGTCACACAGCAGGAGAGATAATCGAGCTATTAAAGTCAGAAACAAATATGTATAATCCTTAATAGAAAATCCGATATTACACCACTGGTCCTATCTAAATATTGAATGGGGAATAGCTATCTCGTCGTAAACAAAGCAGGCCCAGAAAATATTTTGTGTATTTTTTTGGCCTATTGGTGGTATTAACGCCAAAAGGAAGCGTGTTAGAGCTCTATAGGCTACATAATTCGATAACGGAAGCAACAGAAGATCAGATACAGTTTATTATCCATTGAACTCCATTATTCTGAACAGAAGAAGAGTGTGTCGAAATATATAGGCAAAACGTAATTACGGCAGATAGCCAAAAGTTGCCGAGATTTCAAGAATATTAATAGAAACCACAAGTGCTAAAGTAAATCTGGTAAATCTGTTGTTGACATTCCCTCTAAATCTTAGCGTCATAGCTTGGCATTTGCAAAAGTTACGTAGCCAAGGATACATCTATCTCTGTGTGTGCTGGCGATTTTTTACGATTTTAGAAATGGATTTAAATTTGCAACAGCGAACTGATATTAAATTTTGTCTAAAAAAATGGATTTAACGGTGCGCGAAGGTTGGAAATGTTGGAAAAGTGTTTCGGCAACGATTCTCTAAAGAAAACGGTCGTTTACCAGGTTCAAAAGTGGTCGTGAGTCAATCGAAGATAATGAACGCAGTGGCAGACCATCGACATCGAAAATCGACAAAAACATTAATGAAGTAAAAGAAATGTTGTTCAATAACCGCAAATTAACCATCAGAGAGATAGCGGAAGACTTGAACATTGCCTATGGATCCGTCCAAGACATTTTGGTTAATGATTTGGGTTTCCGTCGTGTAGCAGCAAAGTTGGTGCCAAAAGACCTCAATTTCATGCAAAAAAAGAGACCGTGTTGGCGTCGCAAAATAGATGATTTGCGAGGCTGAATCCGATCCCAAACTCATCAAAAGTATCATTACTGAAGACGAGACGTGGGTTTATGAGTACGACACGCAATCCAGACATCAGGCAAGTGAATGGCGTTCACCAAATGAGCGGAAACCAAAAAAACCACGTCGTTGTCAGTCAAAAAAGAAGACAATGCTCACGGTTTTCGTGGATTACAACGGTGTAGTGCATCATGAATTTTTTCCAGAAGGCCAGATAGTAAACAAAGAGTATTATTTGGGCGTTATGAGACGTTTGCGAGAAGCAATTCGCAGAACTAGACCAGAATTGTGGGCAGAAAACTCGTTGATTTTGCACCATGAAAACGCACCGTCACACAGTGTCATCATTATTCGTAATTTTTTGACGAAACAGCCACCGAATTCACCTGATTTGGCTCCCTGTGACTTCTTTCTGTTCAATCGAGTTAGAAAACCACAACGGGGAACGCGTTTCAGCAGCCGAGAGGAAGTAATGGAAAAATCGCAGGAAGCACTGATGGACATACCCCGAAAACCGAATATAAAAAATGTTTCGAGGATTGGATCAAGCGCTGGCATAAGTGTGTTGAAGTCGATGGGGATTGCATTGAAGGGGACAATATAAAGGGTCTGCCATCTAACGTTTTTTTTTTCAACTAGTGCTTATTTCGTGAATGGTAACACTTAGCTCATGTCTATTTTAACAGATAATTAGTTTTATCCTTCCGGTTAACAATGGAAAATAATTTCATTCAAATGGCTTCCTCGGCTGGCCATGCAGTAGCCTACACGATCGGTCCAATTCTTAAGCACATTATCGATTGTGTGGAGCTGTATTTCACCAATGGCTTCACGAATATTGTCCTTTAAAGCGTCAATTGTCTCTGGCTTGTCGGCGTAACACTTATCTTTTACGGCACCCCACAAATAATAGACCAACGGTGTCAAATCGCAGCTCCGAGGTGGCCAAACGACATCAGCTCTGCGGCTGATAATGCGATCTTCAAAAACAGGGCGCAAAACATCGAGTGTAGCTTCGGCTGTGTGGCACGTAGCGCCGTCCTGTTGAAACCAAATGTTGCCAATATCCTCCTCTTCAATTTCTGTGAACAAAAATTCGTTCAACATGGCCCGATAACGATCGCCATTGACTGTAACGGCCACTCCTTGCTCATTTTCGAAGAAAAATGGCCCAATTATGCCTCTGGACCAAAATCCGCACCAAACAGTGACTCGTTTTGGGTGTATCGGCTTTTTAATGTATGCGTGCGGGTTTTCTGTGCCCCAAATGCGACAATTTTGCTTGTATACATACCCGCCAAGATCAAAATCATCTGAAAAGATGATTTTTTTGGCAAAATCGGCATCTTCTCTAAGTCGATCGCAGGCCCACTTAGCGAAGCGAAAACGCATTGAATGGTCAATTGGCTTTAACTCCTGAACCGATTGGACTTTGTATGGCGTCATACCAAGGTCTTTATGCAAAATTCGTCTCAATGATGTCTCCGAAATGTTCAATTGTTGAGAACGACGGTGAATTGATGTTGATGGCGCTCCACGCACACTTTCTGCCACAGCAGCAATATTCTCGGGTGCACGCACTGTTTTTGGCTTTTCACGCTTTGGTTTATCGATGAGGATAACAGTTTCTTTCACTTTTTTCACAAGATAACGAACATACGGAGCTGACGGTGCTTCTCTTCTTCCAAAATCCCAGCGTTGTTCAAGCGTATACACAACCATATTCATTCAGCGGAAGGATAAAACTTATTATCTGTCAAATCAGACATGTGTTACCATTCACGAAATAAGCACTAGTTGAAAAAAAAAAACGTTAGATGGCGGACCCTTTAGATAATAAATAAATAAATTCCGGGCACGTTTTGATCAAGGTGGTACAAGTCGAGTTAAACAATCGAGGTAAGATACAATACGTAGCCATTGATCAAACTAGAAGAAACTGTGGTGAGTGAAAAATAGAAAATCAACTTTTACAACTGTAAACTTCGTAAACTTCTTCTTTCTATAATAAAATCCCGACTCTTTTGAAAACTGAAATAAAAAAGTAATAATGTACGAGTACTTGACGGGTATAATTTTATTGAAATCAGAAAGTGTTGTGAAGACAGTTAGTATCCAGCTGCATTTCACATCGTCAGGTCAACAAGCAATAAGAGGTGCAAGATCCAAAGTATTCCCTGACTGAGATGGAAAAGTACAGGTTAGACATGTATCCCAGTAAGTTTCCACCATAATCACAGTAGGGCCAAAATTAGGTCATTTAACATATGAAAATAACATCGCTAACTTAATTAGGTAAAAACCTCTGCATCTCCGAGGCAATGCTCTACCCGGCTACCTCTTCCACAGTTTTAAGATGAGAACGATGTAACTGCGAAATTGAGAATGGATATCCTGTGCCACCGCCTGGGGTGTAACTGATCTTTTTAGTTTCAACTACCCGAAGTCAAACTGATGGATTGGTCGTCTACAGTACAGTGAAGATAGGAATATTTGCCTCTCATTCGGCTTACAATGAAATGCATAAGCACTTCGCTCTTGGTAGCTCTCATAGGGATACCATGATAATGCATATTTGTCGACAGAATTTTCTGAAGATGATTATCATACGAGTAGTGTTGCCATCTACCTGTTTTGATGATATTATGTTTTTTGGGGAAAACAATTTTTCGTAAATTCAATTTTTTATTTATTTTTGCTTATTGTACTGAACAGTGTAAAATGTTACATAATAATATAATAAAAGCAAACTAATCCGAAGAAAATTCACTGATATTGTTGCTATTTCGGCGAAAACATCTACATCCCACATCTTAGGCTCAACTTTTAGTTCAACATGTGTGACACAATTAAGCCATTTTTCACTATCTACTTTCTAAAGTGCTTCTGTTAATAGTAGCTTAACGTCTTTCATGTTGATAGTTTTGTTTTTGCTTCCTCCGAATCCTTTTACTTGTGCCCATATCATCTCTATGAAATTAAGCTCGCAGTGGTAAGGCGGCAATCGTAGTACTTTGTGCTCTGCCATTCAGCGCATGCCCAAAGTGTTACAATGGACCCTTAAAATGTTTGCACACAGCAGAGGCGAAGGAAAACTTAGGGTATGTGAAAAGAGAAATACCGATGTACATTGGTCTTAAATTTTTGCAAGTTATAATGACTGGGAGCTTGGGAAGGCATTAAATAAGCGAGTTGAATGCCTTAGGAATGGATCACGATATTTCAGAGTACATCCGAGAGTGGGCTTGACTGATGACTGATGAGCGAAACGGGTATTACGTTTGACGGTTTGAAGGGTCGGAATAGAACAAAGACCAATTTTGAGCCAGTTCATCTACCATGTGTACGTTAAGTTTGTCGTTGCTGTGTTTGAGAATATCCAACACCTCAGTTTTCAAAGCTATGCTATTTTCTCTAACCCACAACTTTTGTTTATATATGAATGAAAACTAAAACTCCTTCTTTCATTGGATGACCGTATCATAAACTTTTATTACAACTACCTACATAACATCATAAAAATGCTTTCGTCAATCGGACTTTTTTTTGATTTGTTGTAAAACTGCCTGCAACTTATGTAAAATTGAGCCGTATATGCCCGAAATAGATGTGCAATAGTACAGCCCGTATTACTGCGTACAGTAAGGCACATCAGTGAAATGTGACATTTCATCGTTCCTCATCTTTCATTTACTTCCTTCTTCTAAAAATGTTAAACATTGCACACATCTACATGAAAAGAGCTTTCCAAAGTTATCTAGGTACTTTATGAAAATCGGTTCTGTAGAATAGTCGTATAATTAACCACTTGTTAATATGATGTAGAATGATTTCCATACCACGTTTTTTAACGTCAATATGAAACATTTTAACCAAATAAACTTACGGTGCATTCACATATGGTAACACCTACTAATATTTTCGATAAAGCTTCCAAGAGCTATTAAAAACAACAGAAACCAAAAGAGGTTGTGAAAATACAAGCGAAATAACAATATAGATTTGTTAAAATGAATAAAAATGGATATCAATTTCGGATTCACATGCAATTGATCATTTTGTCTCTGAATTCGGTGCAGACTAGTCGCATTCGATTTGTATCGGGTTGTTAGAAGAGTTTCAACAACAATAACAAACGTACACCACTGGCAATTTGTAGTATTTTGAACCGAAAACCGAGCGATAGGCACCCGTGTTCGGAAAAAAAACTCTCCCATAAGGCCTGTATAGCAGGTTTTTGTTAAACAGGGTATAGATGCTTAAAGACCTGATCAGAAAAACTTTATATTTTTATTATATAATCCACACTTATTCGTATACAAATAACAGTTGAACGGAATGCGACTATTGTTTCGATATTTTAGTTTACTAGAAAACCTCCAGTATCCATGCAAACTTCCGAAAGGAAAGGAAATACACTTTTCAAGTAGAAAAGTTGTTCATTTTACATAAAATGTATTATGATCATAAGACTAAGCATTGTTTCGTACGTCATATATGAATTCATTTGCAACTTACTCGCATTATTATAAAATGAAAACTAAATGATTATACAAATAGTTACCTCTAATTGGCAGGGGCTTCCAAATTAAACATATAATTGACAAACAATGGACTGGCAACTCAAGAGAGCGAGCAACGGGTTTAACAACTTTTTTTCATATCCATTAACATCACTCATCCATCCCATTGGTAGGTACGTGGTTCAACATTTAGAAAGGTCACCACATGAAATCTGGTTGTCAAACTTTTTCAGCCTTTTCTGTAGCCTTAAAAATGCAATATAAAATCCTTATTAGCATTCAGGACAATAAACTGACCTAAGAGTATGAAATCGTTGAAAACAACTTTTAAAACGAAATCTTTTGGGTTTTACTTACAAAATTTAAGCTGGCTACCTGGGTTTTACCAGTCACAGAAAAAAAGGAACTTTGTGCTTCAATAATAATATTTATTTGTTCATAAACAAGGTAGATACATTTTACCAGCATTTTATTATTCTACATACAATAGCTCATCAATAACAGTCTATCTGACAGACATTCCGGTTCTAATAAAGCAAAAGAAGAAGTTGGGAAAAACAAGAAACTTACGTGTTGTAACGGCTGAAGTAGCCCTCCTTTTTGGAGTACATCGCGCGCAAGTCTCACCACCAATAAAGGCTGATGCAATGGTCGCAGTGCATTTCATCAGACCCATATCGAGCCGATTTAATCCGAAAGTTTGCCGTAAAAATATTCTAATTTATTCTGCAAAGTGGCATTCACAAAATTATTGAGTTTTCATCTAAAACAATTGTTTGTCTAAGGTTAGAGCACATTTTTTTGCAATTATGTTTTGTTTTTTCTGATCAATCCCAACGTACATAATTCTACAATAAAAATGATACGTGTAGATACTTTTTTTGGTCTGTGAATCAAATGAAATCATATGACGAACACAACAACACTGGCGCTATCTTCATGCAAACGCCTCGATCCACAAATATCTACATACAATACTCGTATGCATGCATATTAAACGTGATCGCTATTCGGTAACTCGTCGTCAAGTATAGGTAGAGACAATGCTGTACAGTGCAACGTACAGGTCGTCTCCATGTTACTAATAATTCGCAAAACCGGTCGAACAAATTTTGCGATTTGTTGGAGAATATCTGAATAATACGACGGCTTGGTATTTAAGAGAGTGCCAACGAAACGTAGTCGCTTAGTAGCTGTTTGTCGTTCTGAGAGTACGGAGATTGGATTGAAGTACAGTGCACATTAGGAGTAGCTTTTAGTTCCACCACAAACCAATTAAAGGGATTTACCGAGAGTACCTCTCAAAGGATTATAATTGAATTTTCCATTTGGATAATCGTCATTTGACAAATGGCAAGGAAGACGATTAGTGTCAATGCTTAATCCCAAGTACAACGATACCAAGCAGAAAATTCTGAAATCCGTCAGGTAAGGAATACAAACATGATTCCTCATTTTGGAGCTATTTTTCATAAAATCGAATTTTCTATTTCCTTTTTCTTCAGATTATCGAAGAACCTATCTTCGAGCAAAGGCTCTCGCACTGGAAACTCGGCCAATAATTTAGAATTGCAAGTTCTGACATTTATCGAATACGTACCCTGAGCTATCTAAACCCAGTGAAAACAATTAGATTGATCAAAAATGGTTCACACAGAACGCACCGACAAGTGTCCGCCAAATAGCTCATCGGCTGTAGTAAAGAAGCAACCTGCAAGTTCTTCCTACAAAAGTACCTACGAAAACAGCTATCGAAGTGGGAGCAGCAGTAGCAGCAGCAGCAGCTCACGAAACTTCGACGAGGATAAATGGAAATACAATCACATGGTCAAGGACGACCGGGAGAAATTTAACAGCCTACACCATTGTTAGATACTCCCAATGTTGGTTACATTAACCAGTATTCTGCCCCAAATGAAGGCTTAATGTAGTGATACAACCGATTATGTAAATATTTTTTTTTCTGTACAATGTTAGTTTGTAATTAAGATAAGATAGTTTTAATACGAATAGCACAAACATATATAATAGTGGTGATGTCTTAATTAAAGCAAAAATCATTTTTATCAGAAAATGTGAAAAAAAAGAGAATTTTCCTTAAATGAGTGGGCATTTCAGCTAAGTGGGGGGAGTGGAAACAGTTTATTGAGACAACTTATTTGATCCCAATCCTTTAATCTTAATGTCTTCTGTTCTAATCCGTTCTCGCCAATTGTATGATATTTAAAAAACTTTGTTATTCCTTCTAGTTCATGCCTGTTTAGCGTATCGAAAGTTGGCCTCGAGCTCGTCCAAAATTATTGGCTTGTTAGCGTAACCTAAGGACTCGACGTAGCCCCTGAGAAAATAATCGAGTGGTGTCAAATCGCACGATCGTGGCGGCAAATTGATTGAATTTTGAACGCTCGCTGTGAGATGACCCAGTCACCAAATTTTTCGTTCACAACTTTGAACTTTGCGTCGCTTGTATGGCATGTAGCACCGTCTTGTTGCAACCACAGTCGAGCTCTGACCACAAAAAGTCGGTTAACAATGTTCTATACGTAAGAACATTGACAGTAAGGGTCTTCTTACTCATTTCGAAAGAATATAAGGTCTGATGATTCCACCATGCCATAAGCCGCAGCAAATACTCAACCTTTGTGGATACACTTGTAGATTGTGTTCGCTCCAATAATAGCAATTTTTCTTGTTGACATAGCCGATGCGCCAAAAATTGGGCTTCATCCGAGAAGAGAAGTTTTTGGCCAAAATCCGGATCTCCGGCCAACATTTCCAACGCCCAATTAGCGACCTCACGGCGTTGTCTATGGTCGACCGGCTTAAATTCTTGCGTCAGTACAATCTTATAAGGATGAAGGCCCAAATCCTACATAAACGAGGTTGTCTCTCTGGCGATGCCCAATTCAGCTGATCGGCACCGAATCGACATTTCTGGGTTTCTTCGATACTGGCGTTACAGCGGCTATGTTTTCTTCATTTCACACCAAACTCTGTCTGGTGGGTGGCTTAAGATCCAAAACAGTGTAGGTACTCACTCTTAAACTTTTCCACAGTGCGACGAATTGCCTACACACTGAAGCCACGATGACGACCGACCTCACGACGAAATTCACGTTGCGTATTTACAACTGAGCCGGAATTTTGTTAATATTTTTAAATAATTTCCACACGTTCGGCAACCGTAAAACGATGCATGATGAAATGGCAAACCTTACTGAATATTTTGACAGCTGGACGTCATTGGTAACTTTGACAGCTGCTGAAACATAACAAACTATCTGGTCAGCCGTTACAAGTCAAATTCAAATAATCACTTCGTTAAATAATTGGTTCTTGTAGAGACTACATAGCACATCTCAAGAAATCCAATACCCAAACCGAAGTTGTTTTTAGTGTGAATATACACTAACAGTAGCGACAGCAAATAAACAACACTAGAATTTAAAAAAAATTCAATAAACATTTTAGAAGACTTACGTATCACCATTTGCATTATTATATCGTTCAAGTGTTAACAATTTTTAAATTGAAATAAAGCTGAGCATTCTATACTCTGACTTTAGAAGAATAGTCTGCACTATTTTGGTGTTCAAACTCCGGATTATTGGGGAGAACGCTTCTACTTTCCGACATCATCAAGTGAACAAATGAAATTAGAACAAATAAGGACGAACAAAAGCTTTGGTTTACAACCGAAATCAGGCTAAAATCGCTAAAAACATTCCATACTTGTAGCACTTCGACGAATTTACTGCAATCTTAGAAGCGCTGGAACAAGGGTTGTTTTTTGTGGTCGCCAAATGTGGAAAAGCTGGAAAAAAACACCATAGTAAATTTAAAGATGTTAAAATAAACTTAACCAACACCTTGTAAGTTTGGTATTACTAGCACACACAGGGTTTTCCACGAGGAGTAAAATAATGATAATGATTTTCCGCGAATAGATACGAGTATGACCAACTCTATAGGATCATTTAGAAGGATAGATAGCACTGATGGTTTTTTTTTTTTGCTTTTTTAAAGATCTGAACCACCAATTGCACTGAATAGGACCTATATCGAAGGTGGCAGTGCCCGGTTAGAAATCCAACCAGTGTTCTGATATCAACTTTTTTGCATTGTAAGGATTCTTTATATTTGTTGTTGAGGAGTATGATGGTTCTTTTAGGCAAGCGAAGCCCTGGGATGTTTTCCCGATGGCATATACACATTTTATTTTCTCGACTCTTTATTGTTGAGTTATTTGCTGAATTCGGATCGTCAGAGCAATGACAACCTTTGACGCCTGAGGCAGAGATTTTAGTCACACCAGTAGACTTTCCAGTTTATGAGCATCGCTCTAACCCAACGATTAGTGGGACGGTCAATACCTTGGACATGACATCCCGTATTATCGAAGGCGTCTTCAATATCCAGGCAGATACATAGTGCAATTTCCTTTTGTCGGTAGGCATCCTTAGACTGGGTTATCAGATTTAGTAAAGCGCCTTCCATGAATCTTTCTTCTCGGTATGCATATTGGTGAGGGTCAGAGGTCTCTGATGTGTAAATCGATAAGTCTCTCAATGCTTTTCAAAAAAAACGATGTAAAACTTATGGAAAATTAACCTCAAGTAGAGTTTTTAGAGTTTCCTCTCGACTAGTTGTGAAAGTACCATCTTCTTTTTGTAACAGAGATAGAGCATACGACCTCTGATAGTTCTTTTCTAGATTGTCGCAATATTTCTCCAAGAAGCTCTCTTGGACTTTCACAATTCTTTATTGAAGTTGGTTTCTAACTTTTTATGCAATTATTTAGGCTGAGGACTTCATCATGGTACACACCTTTCATTGCGTTTTAATTTGCAACTGGATTTAAATGATGAGACAATAGCTTCATTTAGTTGATCCGCTGCATCATTTGCTTCCCCAATGGACTATGGAGATGAAAGCAGTGAGCCAGCTGTTATAGCGAGATTTTCTTGAAGAGTACTCCAAATTTCGTCACGTACGAGTATCTAGTTTGAACCTGTCCGACATTGACTGCCATCCTATATTGAACCTTATGTGTGTATGGTCCGATATGCCTCATCTGACAGATGCCAGTCATTCATGAACGCGTGAAGAAAAAGAGGTGGGACGATAAGCTCGAGTACCTCCTCTCTTATCGAATTGATAAAGGTGGGTTTATTACTCCTATTACATAAAAGCAGATTGTTGCTAAAAATTTAATCTGAATGTAACACACCCCTTCTGTTGTTCTCGCTGCTACCACAGATGTCGCTGTGAGCGTTGGAATCGCATCTGAGAACGAGATGATAGTTACAACGGTGGCACTGTTCAATCAACTCCTGTACAGGAACAGGAGAAATCGCATCCATATCTCGGAAAAAGACAGAGGCGCCCACAAACTCTTGCAACCCGTTCCCCTGAGGTATATCGATTATCGCTGCCACTAGATGTCTGGTGTTAAATCCCGGAATGAGAAGATATTTTGGAACTGATCAGTAAAGCAACCCTCCGTCTAAAATCTACTCGGCCAAATTTTAATTTTCGCTCACTATTATTGACGCCAGTCAATAGCTCAAGGTTCTTGAATTAGTCATAGTCCGATATTCTCTCATATGCAACGTTGGTTAAAGGTGTACGGCGCACCTTTGGCGCGGGACACCCGTCATCGTTTGCGACTAAGTACGCGGGGTTCTGTATGTGGTTAGGTTTATTGTCATCTTTCCGCCATATGGGAATCAAGCGAAGAGAGCGGCCGCTGGTCTCATTCTCGTAGTGCGAGCTACGTTATCTGCTGCTCGACTTCTCGGTAAGAGTACAAGGACTCTACTTTTGGGTCTATCTAGAACAGTTATTTTTTGTGTTAATCGGCGAGTTGTCTGATTGCTAGCTGAGGGGAGCCCACGACAGCATCACTCTCAGTTGCAGCTGTATTAACGGTGTTAATTTTGACAGACTACTGGTGATGGTTGTAGGAGGTAGTTGAAATTTTTTCAGAGCTCTTTGCAATGAGCAATGCAAAGACCATGTGAACGAGATCTCAGATCGAGTTCAGTCCGCATTTCTCTTTGACTTTCAGGAAGTTACTCCTCAGCCATTGTGCAGTGCCTTCATTAGAGCAAACAAACACGTCCCAGCCAACCATAATTGTAAAGCTCTTCACCTCTTTCTTTCGAAGCTCAATCGAAACATCGATAACACCCTGCTATATTAGAGCCATTTGCTCAACACGAAAGGAATTGAAATGAATGTCTTGCGAGACTACACCCAGCCTTAAATGGCCCAGTATATTGATATAGGGAACCTTGACGATTGTAAACTTCTTGTTCCAATTCTCTTAACTTTCGCCTGGGGAATTGAGTCGTCGGATCTGGTTCGTTTTGCCTCTGTGCGGTTGTCGTAGATTTTGAAGATCTTTGATTGCCAGTGGCAACCTCTAGAGCACGTTCCCCAGTATTACCTTATTTCAAGGGTCTAAGCCTAATGTAGCAGGTAGATTTTTGTGAATCGTTCTCTGAATCTACGGCTACTTGCGCGCTAACGGATGGTACACATACCTCATCCGAAAGCATGCTGATTGTGTCATAGAACAAAGTGTGACACATTCCATTCCTCGCTTCTCATATCAGCGTATAATTAGCAACATCAGTTCGATCAACAGTTTCTACTGCAGGGAGCATAAGTGCGTCCCTAGAAGTCGATGCTTTCAAAGAGGCATCAGTTTCTATGACTCATTCCTTTAGTCGATCAATTATGATTCCCACGAGTAATCGGGATAGAAAAGTCACCTAACAGCCGAGACCGTTTTGCTGAATGCAAGGCTGGGGCTTTAAATCGGTATCCGTATATAGCAAACTAAACACTCGGCCTTTGCTGTTCCACCTTGGAGTTAGGGTATTTTATATGTGGCTTGTTTGTCTTTGTCGGTCATTTTGATCACATGCACCGGTAATAGCCTTCAATATTACAAGCTTATGAGTGCACGGAACATACGTAGTCTGCAATATCAAAGGAAGTTCATTAGCAGTCAAATAACCCCACCGACGATTGTCCCGTGGAGGCAACGAGTTTTTTTGTGTTGGTTGCTCTTGGGGATCGTCCAGCAACTTTAGCTTACAAACCTGCACCTGATCACCTAGTACCTGACATGATGCAGTTCGAATCGATGAAATAAACCAATATTTATTATTCCCAAATCAATAGCATTGCCTTTGTTATCTGCTTAATGAATTGCTGCACTGCTGTGCTGCATGTTAGTCGACTCACTGCTTAACGCTCTCGATGATAGTTCTAACGTCTATGCTCAGACATATGAAAATGAAGTTGCTGCACTGTCTGCTGGATTAAGGTGGCCCTAAACGACGAGCATGCTCGCCGAACATGCTCGTGCTCGCTATATTTTTCTCGTGTAGGGGCTGGTTCGCGAGCCGCAAGCTGTTGGCGAAAAATTTCGATTTTTTCGTGCTCGTTGGCTTCGATGTTCGCCGTGTAGGGCCATGTTCGCGAGCAAACCTCATTTTTGCTGTGAACGCCGCCGAGTGAATATCGTGGATTAAACATAATGGCAGCAGTAAATAAATAAATCACCATAAGCGCAACCACTTGCGCTCCTTTATCGCACATGTTCCCAGTATGAAGAATCAACACGAAATGAATGCTCGCCAAATGTGTTCGTCGTGCAAACGAGAATGTTCGTCGTTTAGGGCTACCTTTATGCCTAACGACTGTATGTACTAAAGCGAAGGCAGCACTAGACGTGATCGACGATTGACGCTCTCTCAAAACTACGGTTTATCTTAATGAGAAGGAGGAAGCAGACGGGTCTGACCCGTCTATTTTAGTGCTTAAAGGCATCAGCATTCAGATATCATATTCGGGTGTCATCCTGGATAAGAAACTTTTTTGAACTAAACATGCCACGTCCGAAACCTATAAGTAGTTTTCTGGTAGTGTAAAAGTGCTTTCGGCAAGACATGGAACGAGGACGATATCGAGTAGGGTCCTCTGGATACCTCACTGGTGTCTTTTTTTTTTTTTCTTTTAATAACTTACGCAAGCCTAAAGGGTTGATACCCTTTTACTGCTGCCTGGGAGCGGGCGGAAAGGTAGAAGGAGGAGAAAGGAAAATTGGTTCTTTGTAGTGGTTTAAAACTCAGGTGTGTTTCGTTTCGATATTCGCTCTCCAGGCGTGGGAGTCCGAATAGGACGGAGAGTTTTTTCTTCACTCAGAGTGATTCGAAGTTTATAATTCGCAGTATTTGTTTGTGCTTGAAACTCTACAACAGCCAAATCTACGTGTCAGTGTTATGCCTTCATACGCAGAATTTTTCTGTCTGAGTTCCAATTAAACAAATGAGAAAATTGAAAAACTTGTCAGTGGGTAGGATTGCTAATACCACTACACCACGGCCACCCCGTTTGATTTCTTCGTTAGGAAAACTGGTGTCTGTCTTCCAACTGGAGATGTACACATGCAATCCTGATGGTAATGAATAGTATTGTAAAGAATTGGTGGATTGCATCTGCATCTATAGTGACGGCCAAACTGTGCTTTTTGCATTGCTGAACCCTTCCACGACTTCCAAGTTAGCTCGAGAATGCCAGACTTAACTGAACGCGGCCGGAATCTTGAATTCATTGAGTCTTGTTTGAGTTCCGGTTCAAAATGGTTGGTCAATAGGTTGCCGGCAGACCAAGTGAATGCTTCTCGACTGCTGAAAGAGTGCTTACTGGCAAGATGACGGGCACTACGATTTTTCTTTGTAATTAAAAGTGCTATGCATAATTGGCTTTATGCGAGTGTAATGGCACTACCTCTGCCTGTGATCAATGCATGTATTTGGTGCTGATGTGGGAGAGCTGGTACTGTAGGCACTTTATCACTGAACTTCTGACTCACCTTTCTACGAAAGACTGAGAAATTTCAGTAAAAGTAACATACAAGAAATGCGATGTGAGTGAGTACTGAGTGCTTTGGTCCAAAAAACAACAAAAACATGATATTCACAGAATTCGGCTACTGCCACTGATGGTAGCGAAAGTACCGAACGAAGGCATATAAATTCCATATTACAATATTGCAAAACAATTCGGCATTTCTCTATCAATTTTCTTTAAATCTCAACATTGATGTTCATTGTTTTACAGAGTTGATTTTCAATCAATCTCCCATCATTAGCTGCGGATTAGTGAATGACCTAATACAAGCATCTTCAATTATAGAACCAATTTCAGTTTTATAATTCGTTCAGAACGTGTATAGTAACCTTGACAAAGCATCTGTAAGAGTATGGTCTACTCTGTCTTTCTATATATGTACACGTGCACGTGTGTATTACCAAGTTCATTGAAAGCTATGTTATACTTAGCTTCATTGCCGTTCAGTTTGGCACATGGCTTTATGACTCTCTCGTAATGGTGTTTGAGTAATTATATCTAGGTTTATGTTCTTAAGAAATATGATGTAATCTTTTACGTGTGCTTTGCATAACTACACGTAATATCACACCAGTGTGGGGGCTGAGTTTCTAACCATCATCGTGCAGCCGGTCCACAGTAGACTACCGCAAGTTATAAATCGTTTCCATTTTATATTTATAATTTTTTATGTGGACATTGCACCGACCAGAGAATTGAAACGATTTCAAAATCAAGGTCTGACTTTTCTGCGGAGTTTTACATACATACTCGTACATACGAGTATAACACAATATATTCAGCGCCCACAGCAAGTTTCAGATCTTATTCAGAAATAAGTTGTGTACGATACGAGTAAAGCACGTGACAGATACTCACATCGAAATACCTCTTGAGATATAAAATTAACTTGTCTGAGCTGCGCCTTATTTATTCATTCGGTTACTACGTTTTACGAGTACTGATTTTTTTAAATAAAAAATAATTTATGCAAAGTAGGGTGGGCGAAGGCGAGTGATGCTCTTTGGTTGATCAATTTTGGGTTTCGATGATAGTCTCAGTAAATAAACAAGTCGTAGATCCTGAATATCTTTGCCAAAATTATCTTAAGGAAAAGGATACGAAGTGCAGAAGCATCTGCATAATAAAGATAGTAAATACGGGTATGTTATAAGCAAGAATTTACCGACCAGATCGTGTTGTTTTCCTTTGTGTTTTACGGAACAGAATTTGTTTTTAGGAACTTTAGATATACAAACTACCATTCGGGATGCTTATAATCTGAAAAGAAATGACACACAGAAAGAAACTGCTGGAAGCAAATACAGTAAAACATATAAGACACGGAATTGAGGGACGATTGAAGCTTTATCAACTGTTTTAAGTGTACATTTTGCATTTTAATCAAGTGAGAGATGTGATCAACTTTTGCCCCCATAACAAAATCATCACGTAGTTCAGATGAAGGGATAATTTGCTCGACCATTGAACTGACTAAACTGGAAACGGCATTTATGGAAATAGTCTTGAACTCAAGATGAAAAACTAGTTTACTCCAACTTCAGATGCTTTTGATTGTCTCCTATTAGCTATTGTTACCATGCACTCCCGGCAGAAATTGCAATTCAGCAAATGAACGAAACGTCAACGAGCACTCAAATTTCACGATAGACGGCTCCAGGACAAATATCAACATACAATTTGAATTTACCAAAAATGAATACCTTTTGCTTAATGTCCGGTTCAATGGATAATTTTTTTTAAAGCGACCTATGTCAAAAGTGTGGTCCATAGTCTGGTTAGTGGATAATCGCCTCAGCTCTGCTTTCAGACCCTCATTTTTTTTCAAAATTTTCAATCACTTTTTCACCTAATTGGGGCTCAATCTCGGCGATGGCGGCTTGGATAATCGGTTTCAAAGTTTGAATTATTTGCTGGTTTGCAGATGGTTGGAGTAGACCATGCTTTATTTATAGCCCCAAAGAAAAAAGTCGAAAGAAGTCGGCCAGTGAGTGTCTTCTAAACAGCGAATACTTCGTTTCGTTTGTTTCGCGACTTGTATTGAATGTGGTACCATCCTCATGAAAGCAGAGGTAGTCCGTATCCATATCCTCGATCTCCGGCCACAAAAAATTGTTTATCATGTCTCAGTAGCGTGCTCCATTGACTGTAATGGCTTTTCCGGCCTCATTTTCGAAAAAGTACGACTCTATGATACCTTCGATTACAGTTACTAGCTCTGATGCATTGGCATCCTCAGATGCGGAAATTTTGCATATTAACGTAGCCGCCAATCTGGAAATGGGTCTCTTCTGAAAGCACGTTTTTTTGCCAATATCAATACCAGCATGCATATTTCCCAGGATCCAATCCGAGAAGGATCAGCGCTCCTAGTGCTCGAGCAGCTTCACTTCTTGCGTTAATTCGACCTTGTACGCATATAGAGCCAAATCGTTCATGAAAACTCGGTGTAATGTGGCTGTGGAGAGGTCAAGTTTCTAAGAACGGTGACGAATGGGGGTATTATTGAACGTGCGGAGCGAATACGTTTAGGTGTCTTCCGTCTCTTGGAATTTTTGAGTTTGTTGCGGACACACATCTCGGAAGGAAGATGATCACAACCAAAACTGGCACTGAATTTTCGAAATAAAATTTGACGATTTGGATTTTTTCTTTCACTGTGTAGCGTTCCATGGTACATTTCTAAAATTTATAGATGACATGTGTCACCATATTCCAACACTGCGTGCATCAGCTCTAAAATAATAGGGCTTCCAACTCCTACCCCTCTTGTTTAAAAACCCTATACATGATTACTTTTAATGCACCTCATGTTTCAGCATGAATAGTCGCGGCGTAGATGAGGAATCACACCATATATTGAACAAAACTAAATGGCAAACTTTACTAATCTTACTAATTTACTTACTGTTAAAAAAACACTCACCCAGAGTAGGCCTGTGCTCTGTACGTGATTATGATTATACGATTTTGGGATGTGAAATAAATTGACATTTTTGACAATTCATACGTATTCACAGACAGGATCACACGGATAGGGACAATCAGTGGAAAGCCGTTTTTACACGGTCTAAGATCTGGAAAATTTACCATCTATAGTATGTTAGATCATTTATGAATGCTACGCTGAATGAAATAGAGCAACTGTCGACAGAATATGTTATTAATTGATCCAAATCGCCTCGATCATACGTAAGAGAAGCAACACTTTCAGTCAACCCACACCCTGAGAGCTTAACCAAATTAACAACTGACTTCATCAGACAACCATAAGTAAGACAATTCATACACAACAATGCAGCCTACGTGTCCTTCATTGAAGAAATTTCATTCACACAGCGAGAGACATACCACCTTGATCAAAAAGTTCACACACCACTGTGTGGCGCTCCCATTGTTCCGATTTGAGTTCTGTTTTTTTTTTTTGTTAAGTTGGTAAATCTGTTGTTGACATTCTCTACGTAGGCAAGAGTACATCTCTATCTGTGTGTGGTGGCGATTTTTTACACTTTTAGAAATTGACTTCAATTTGCAACAATGAACTTGAATTAAATTTTGCGTAGAAAACAGATTTAATGGTGCGCGAACGTTGGAAATGTTGGAAAAGTGTTTCGGCAACGATTCTCTAAAGAAAACAGTCGTTTAGCAGTGGCACGAGCGGTTCAAAAGTGGTCGTGAGTCAATCGAAGATGATGAACGCAGTGGCAGACCATCGACATCGAAAACCGACGAAAACATTGATGGAGTAAAAGAAATGCTGATCAATAACCGCAAATTAACCATCAAAGAGATAGCGGAGGACTTCAACATTGCCTATGGATCCGTCCAAGACATTTTGGTTAATGATTTGGGTTTCCGTCGTGTAGCAGCTAAGTTGGTGCCAAAAAACCTCAATTTTATGCAAAAGAGAGACCGTGTTGACGTTGCAAAAGAGATGATTTGCAAGACTGAATCCGATCCTACATTCATCAAAAGAGTCATTACTGGAGACGAAACGTGGGTTTATGAGTACGACACGCAATCCAGACATCAGGCAAGTGAATGGCGTTCACCAAATGAGCAGAGACCAAAAAAAACACGTCGTTTTCTGTAAAAAAAGAAGGCAATGCTCACGGTTTTCATGGATTACACCGGTGTAGTGCATTATGAATTTTTGCCAGAAGGCCAGACAGCAAACAAAGAGTATTATTTGGGCGTTATGAGACGTTTGCGTGAAGGAATTCGCCGAAAGAGACCAGAATTGTGGGCATGATAACGCACCGTCGCACAGTGCCATCATTATTCGTAATTTTTTGACGAAAAATGCAACAAATACCATTCAACAATTCACCTGATTTGGCTCCCAGTGACTTCTTTCTGTTCCATCGAGTTAAAAAACCACTACAGGGAACGCGTTTCAGCAGCCGAGAGGAAGTTATGGAAAAATCGCAGGAAGCACTGATGGACATACCGAAAACCGAATATAAAAAATGTTTCGAGGATTGAATCAAGTGCTGGCATAAGTGTGTTGCAGTCGATGGGGATTACTTTGAAGGGGACAATATAGATTTAGAAGATTAAACTCGTATTTTTATTTTCTGAATAAATTCCGGGAACATTTTGATCAATGTGGTATTTCAGTAAAAACAATATTTTTATTTTGCGTCAAATTCATTAACTTTCGATCTGAACATACTTGGGGAAATCGATCTACTCGTGAGAAAGTTACTAGATGTCACTGTCCTCGAGTAAAATGAATTTGAAAAATATGAGCAGTCTTAATTTGGAGTTTCAGTTGCTGTTGGATGCGTTATCACAATGTAAGATGCACACTTTGGTTTTCAAACCAGAGTTGAGGTGAAGTTAAAATCATTCGTTTGTGGCACGTCTCACCCTGACAGTAAATATTAGGTTCTACCAACTGTCGAGTACAACACAGTAATTTTTTTTTATAAGGTAAAGTGATATGTGTGTTTGATGTGTGCGACTTTTAGGGTCCGTTGCAAGTAGTGTTATTTTTTTTCCAGGAATTTTTATATCATTCTGTCGATGGTTCAAATTCGTACTCTTTTCCTTTAGGAGTTCAAATTGGGACATAATACGTCTCTGGCAGCCAAAAACATAAGTGACGCACTTGAGAATATAGCGGTGAACGAACGCACCATTCAGCTTTGGTTTGGTAAGTTCCGTTCGGGAGATCTAAGCCTCAAAAACGAACCGCGTGGGAAACCGGAAACAGTAATTGACGACGCCATTTTAGGAGAAACGGTAGATGCAGACCCAACAAAATGGTGCGAGGCATTGTACACAACATGGGAGTATGTCCCATGACAATAAGTCGACACCTACATATCTCAAATAGGAAAAGTGAAAAAACTGGACAAGTGGCTACCCCATGAATTGAACGAGGGCCAAAAACTACTCTTTTTAGAAACCTATGCATCACTGAGTCTAAGACACCGAAATGCACCATATAATCACATGTGATGAAAAGTGGATTTTGTATGACAACCGTAAAATATTTGGGCAGTGGTTGGATGCAGACGAAAACCCAAAGCACACCATCAAACTTGGTCTTCACCCAGAAAAGATTATGTCTGGTGGACATCGACTTTTCATTTCTTCAACCGATAAATGCAGTCAAATATTGTGAGGAAATCGACATAATGTATACGAAATTGGCTGAAAAGCAGCCTGCGTTGGCAAATAGGCATGATCCGATCCTGTTGCATGACAATGCTAGAATAGCTGCTATAGTTGGAATTCGAAATTCTTCCGCATCCACCATACTCTCCTGATATTTCTCCAATGGATTATCACCTTTTCCGCAGTCTGGAGTCATTTTGTTGGCAAAAGGTGTTCCGAAGCCTTTGAAAACCTTTGAGCGTCAAAAAATCAAGCCTTCCTTAAAAAAGGAATAATGGACCTTGAATTAGGGTGGAAGAAGGTTATAGATGTCAATGGTTCATATTTTGACTAAATAAAATTTTATAAAAAAGAAATATTGACTTTTAAATTTTTACAAAAAAATCACCATATTTCATGGGGTAGAATCCAATACATAGTCATCCAAGCATTCCAACCTTGATTTGTAGCTTGGTCATTGTCGTCCTGTCGAAATAAGCCAATCGGCAACACCTACTACAATAATAGCAAGGGGATCAAAAGGTGTATAAGGAGAGCTCAAAATCACAGCAAAACAGCATTCCAAGATAGATGGTCATCTCCAATAGTATCCCGGATGGATTAATTAATTTGCAAGGCGAATTCTATTGGACGCAGAGTCAAAACGATCAGTCCGTTGTGTCATATCTAGATAATAATGTTTAAATTATCTCAGTTCACTTTGGTTTTCTGTTCGTGCTAGTACAATTGTTAGTAATTTTCTTGTGATAGATTTTAACTTCGCGGGGTTAATTCGAGTGGGTTTTTATTTGCATCAAAAGCAGGAGCCATGACAATGGTTTTGGCAGCATAAATGAAAAAAACAAACATCATTTAAATAACCTTGGTAAAAATCATAATGGTTTACATATCTGCCACATTAATGCACAGAGTCTTGTAAATAAGTTTGATGAGTTCAAGCTTAACTGATATTGCATGCGTGTCGGAAACTTGGCTTCACCCTGATTTATGCAGTGATTAAGTAGCGATTTTTTGTTAAATTCCACTCCACACCACTAGTGAGGCATTGCTATATACGAGGGGCGTTCAACATATTCTCGGTATCGGGGTGAAGCTGTGGTTGTATGTATAAATTGACTTATTTATCAAGTAATACTATTATTTTAGTGCATTCATGTAAAATTTCATATAAGTGTGATTATTAATTCGCGTTTTATCTCTAGTTGAACAGAATCATAATGGCAACTGAGACGATGATGGTGAAAATTGAGCATCGCGCTGTAATTAAATTTCTCACTAAGCAAGGAAAAAGTCAAAAAACTATTCATGAAGAGATGGTGGCTGTTTACCAGGGTTCCGCACCTTCATTATCAACTGTGCAAAAGTGGTCAAGTGAGTTCAAGAGAGGCAGAGAGAGCATTGAAGACGACCCCCGCTCCGGCGCCCCGGCTACTGCTTGTACGGGAGAAAGCATCAAAGAAGTCGAAAAACTTGTTCTTGAGGATGCCCGAATAAAGGTGAAAATGATGGCAGAGATCACCAAGCTTTCAATTGGTACCATTCACACCATTCTTCATGACCATCTTAACCTTTCAAAGGTCAGTGCAAGGTGGGTGCCACGAATGCTCACAGCGCCTCAGAAAAAAGTGAGAATCGCATGCTGTAGAGAGCTTTTGGAGATGTGTAGTGAGAACGCGGACGGTGTTATGGATCGAATTGTTACTGGGGACGAAACATGAACCCACCACTATGATCCTGAAAGCAAACAAGAGTCCATGCAGCGGCATAAAAAAGGAACAGACCCCCCGAAGAAGTTCAAAGTCACTCCGTCTGCCGGGAAGCTCATGGCCACAGTTTTTTTGGGACTCAAAAGGAATCTTGCTCATTGAGTACAAAAAAAAAGGTGAAACCATCAACGCCACATCCTACGCTTCCACTTTGAATAATTTGCGGGAGGAAATTAAAAAGAAAAGACGGGGTAAACTCGCAGCGGGTGTGTTGCTTCTTCATGACAACGCTCCTGTTTACACGGCGCGAGTTTCCAAGGCTGCTGCGCGAGATTGTGGTTTCGAAGAAATCCAACACCCACCCTATAGTCCAGACCTTGCCCCTAGTGATTATTTCCTGTTTCCGGATTTGAAAAAATGTCTTCGTGGAAAAAGATTTTCGGATGATGAAGAACTCAAGTCGGCAATAAATGGGTATTTTGCAGACAAAGAGGAAATTTATTTTTTTGAGGGTTTAAAAAAGCTTATCTCAAGATGTAACAAATGCATTGATGTTAGGGGAGATTATATTGAAAAATAAAAACAATTTAAATTGAATTCGCATTTTCCTTCATATCGATACCGAGAATACGAGTATATTGAACGCCCCTCGTAAGGAAATGTTTCAAGTCAAGTATCGTTGAGCATTCAATGGCACTATTTTATAAATATCCTCAATGGCGAAAACAATTGGATTTTTGGAACCTTTTATATGCCGACACACATCGCGAACTCGTTTGTTATTTCCCAATTTTCGTACTTTGTGGAGATTTAGACATAAATAGTTTTTATTCTTCGTCAAGTGATATCTCTTGGTCTTTCATTCGCGGACTATTCAAAGCCAACCCGCTTTAAGCCTAATTGTGTGCCGTCTTTATTAGATTTCTTTCTTACCAGCAATACTGTAGTAGATTATATATAGTTGATGTAAACGATACATTAGTCGTGTATAAGAGAAACTAAACAAAAAACAGGAAATGAATATGGAAATGAAGAATTATAGTAGAGTAAAGAATAAATGGAATAAGAATAAATGAAAGTTAGTCTAAATTTAGGCCCGGGTCAACACCGGGAAGCTTTACTGTGCTTAATACAAGCATTGAACTTAAATACTATACTTATAAAACTAATAAAAATTTAATTGTTAGAACTGTGGAGTGGGGGTAGAGAGCGAGGGGAATAAAGGGCAATCTTAAGGGAGTGTTTGTTCAGGTGATAGTCAAAGATTGACTGGAATTTGTTCGCTTCGCGAAGGATTCGAGATAACGGTTCATGGTATCCGTAATTAGTTCGGTGGGAATTAACTCGGAAGAGAGGTACAGTTCTTAACATTTAAGGAGATGCGTTCGAGGAGAGCCTCAGAGTCAATGTTACCATTTAAGAGCTGATGGACAAAATCTATATCACAAACTTCTCGTCGTGTAATGAGGGGTTGTAAGTTAATAAGTTTCTGTCGATTATGATAGGGGGGTAAATTGAATGGGTCAGACCAAGGAAGTCCCCGTAATGCGAACCGAAGGAACCTACGCTGTACCGATTCAATACGTGCAATTTGCGCAGAATAATATGGTGACCAGACTGGACTTGCATACTCGAGGAGGGGCCGAACAAATGTGGTGTAGAGTGCTTTAGCCACATATTGGTCATCAAATTCCTTAGACCAGCGCTTAATGAAGCCAAGAGTCGAATTGGCTTTACTAATAATGCTATCTATGTGAGAGCGAAAGTTCAGTTCGCTATCATAGATAATGCCTAAATCGCGCATTTCGGTCACATTAGGAACAAGCTCGTTATTGATGAAATATGCACGAGAAAGAGTTGTATGACGTTTTCTAGTGAAAGTTAAAGTTTGACATTTGTTAACATTTAACTCAAGAAAATTATGAAGACACCAAGTGGAAAATCGATTGAGATCATCTTGCAACAGAGAACAGTCAGAGGGAGACAATATGTGACGGAAGATTTTGATGTCGTCAGCATAGATGGAGATAAAAGAATTGTTAACGATGTTATCAACATCATTAATTGTTAATATAAATAGCAAGGGACCAAGATGACTTCCTTGGGGAACACCCGAGGTGGCTTTGAAAGGTTTAGATAATGTAGACCTAAACAGGACACTGTAGTGTCTATCATTTAAGTATGAGGAAATCCACGTAACGAAATCTGATCGAAATCCAAGGGCGCAAAGTTTTAAAAGAATTACTTTATGCGAGACTTTATCGAAAGCTTTGCTGAAGTCGGTGGTTATTACATCTACTTCTTTGCCATCTTCTAATGCACATAGAGTACTTGATACAAATTCAATGAGATTAGTGGTAGTGGACCTGCCCTTAACAAATCCATGTTGGTTTCTTGAAATCACTGCTTTACAATAAAAAGACATAGCATCATAAATAATGCTCTCAAAGAGCTTGGGTATTGTGGAGAGCTTCGCAATAGGTCTGTAATTTAAGATTTCATCTTTATAGCCTTTTTTATGAAGTGGGATTATATATGAATTTTTCCAGGAATGGGGAAAGGCGCATTGAGATAAGGAAAGTCTGAACAAGGCAGTGAGAGGTCTTACCAAGTAGGCGGCGCACTTTTTTAGAACTATGGGGGGTACACCATCAGGTCCAGCGGAATATTCACTTTTTAGATTACCTATCTTTTCATCTACTAATGTCATTGAGATATCCACCGAAGTAAAGGATGTTTGTGGAAAGCTGTTCAAGTATGAGAAATAAGATAGATCGGGGTTTTGGATGTGGCAGGCAAACGATTCTTTGCGGATCATCAGACGATGAATTGTTGAACTTCATTTTGGAGTTGATAAACTGGAAAAAGCGTTTGGGATCAGAAATAAGACTATTATGCATGCGGCTTAAATAATTGGAATATAGTGATTCACAAAGATCAAGGTGGTATTTATTATAATCCGCTTCAGAACGTGTACTAAGATAGGTGCGCCAAAGTTTATTTCTCTTATTTCGTATTGACCGGAGTTCCTTGTTATACCAAGGTGGGGATAACGATGGATTTTTTTGCGGTACAAAAGGAACAGACTGGGAAAAACAATCGAAGATGATATTGTAAAAAGAGGTAAGTGCATCATCAACGGGAATACTAGAGTTGAAGAGAAAATTGAAATTACTCGTAGCTTTAGAAAGAAGATTGTTTAATTTAGAAAAGTTGGCTCTTCGAAAATTAAAGTTGTACACGTGTTCAAAGCAAAAAGGTTTTGAAACGTTGGACGAAAACGTCATAGAATGAGGCGGGTGGTGAGAATCTAGAGTGGTAAGGAGGTGCTTGCTGGCTGAGACTATGCTGTTATCTACGTCAGTGGAGAAGATAAGATTGAGTTGTCTACCAAGATAGTTGGTTATGCCACTTAAGTGAAAAAGTCCGGAGTCCACGAGACAGCCAATAAAAAGAATTTCTTTCTCCGAACTTGCATTGCTGGCGGTGTAGTATGAATCATCAGTGCATATCCATTTGAGTCGTGGTAAATTAAAGTCACCCATAACGACAACAGTGTCATTTGCGTCAGCTTTGGCAAACAGGGCATCGAATTCGTCAATAGCTAGTTGGTAGCTGCAGGTTGGTTGCGATGGGCGAATGTACGAGTAGCAACAGCAAATAAAGAGATTGCGCTTAGAAACAGGAATTCTTACGCAGACAAATTCAAAGCAAACTGTAGATAGTTGCTTAAATAATTTAGAATTAAGGCGAGTAGGTACAGCCAAAAGTACTCCGCGGCCAGTTGATTCGTCGTTATTCATAAGGCCATCGTTTCGGTGGACATCATAATCATGGGTAAATAACTCGCTATTCTTAAAATTAGAGGAAAGGTTGGTCTCAGTAAGAGCGAAGATATCATACGGCAGTTTTTGCGAAGTAATATAGACTTCAGATGTTTTTGTGCGAAGTCCTCTAACATTTTGATAGTAAATGCTGAGGAAATCAGGGAGTGCAAATAGAGGTAGAGGTTGGTTAGGAGCGAAAATAGTTCTTAAAACTAGAACGCGTTCTTTGAAGGTGCCAGAGTCGCTTTGAGCTGACATGGGTGGCATAAGAGGAGAGGTCGTTTGCAACGTTGGTAGGCGTGATATTAAAGGCTTCGTGAAACCGTATGAAAATCTGACGTAGGTCTTTTGGGTTTGTAGGAAGTCCTTCTTGCTGAATGGAAACCATAATATTTGTTTTGGTTGTGCCATCAATGCAAATGGAATCAGGCTTAACGTGTAGATAAGCTAGATAAAGGCGAACGTTTTCGTAAATTCTACGATCTCTAGGCCGGGATTGAATGTAACGGCCATCATCACCCGAAGCGGCGAGTTGCTTGGTTATCTTGATCTTCGGTGGGAGCATAGGGTCTATAAAAGTTGTAGGGTTTGTATCTGATTTAGACGGAGGGGATGGATTGAGGGTGTGGGAGTAAACGAAAGTAGGGTAGGTGGACTTATTAGAAGCCGAGTTAGTAGAGTCAGTTTTGCTTTCTTTGGCACCGGGCTTGGATGGGAGAACAAAAGATACCCGTTTGTGTTCAGCATTTAACCACTAATAAACTAAAGCCGTGTTTGCTTAAAGACCGCGTTTTTTTTTGGTATATTTTATTGAAATCTACAAATACAAGCCCCATTCAATATTCTAGTTAGCTATCTGTTCCTGTGTTCACGTACCATTATCTTGTTTTTACTACCTTTGACCACTAAATCCTAACCTGTATCATGATTGCAGTAGTATTAATTTGATGAATTGATGAATCACAAGTCTTTTTTGTGATTGTTTGTCTATAGACTGTATATTGACTACGTATTTAACAAATATGTTCCTATTAAGTCTCGTCTAAGAAGATCGCAAAGCCGCCCTTGGCTTTCTAATAAAACCATCAAAACGATAGATGACTATTGTCGTCGCTGGAAACATTCGGCTATGCAGCATTTCCAGATATTACAAATCATACCGTAATCTGACTACTAAAGTTATTAAGTCTCCTCAACTTAACTATTATAATGATAGGTTTAATTTAGACAGCTCATCTAGGTTTCTTTGGAACGAATTTCGTAATATTGGACTGAATAAGAAAAAACTTGCTATCTCGGATGACATTATTCATTTAGATGAGTTGAACCTTGGATTTACAACAACGTTAACGTCATTACCTATAAACTATATGCCAACACAGATGACAGAGATGATGAATTTTCGTTAGTTGCAGTTGATGAGTACAGTGCAGGAAACGCTGTCCTCCTTATCAAATCTAAATCTGTTGGATTAGATAATATCCATCCTGCCTCTACATCACTAATATATTCATCGCCATGGTAATGACATCTACTTACCTCTCTGACTGAAAAGTATTGAAAATCATCCCGGTTCCCAAAAAGGGAGCAAATTCTGAATATAGACCCATAGCTAGTGTCCTCCTTTTAATCAAAGTCCTTTGAATCAATTTTAAGCAGCCAAATAAGAACTTCTCTCTGCAGTCTGGTTTCCGGCCAGGACACTGCACATCAGTTTCTGACGATATAAAACAGGCAATGTTATCACATACAACTGTGATAGCATTACTGGACCTTTCTAAGGCATTTGACTGTGTTAAGTCCAATATTCTCTGGGAGTGGCATTTCTCAACTTCTCTGATTCATCTAACAAACTTATTTATTCTTATACATATGACTAATCGCATGCAAGCAGTTTCGTGTAATAGTAAGCTGTCTTCGTTTCCTCTTGTTTCTAACGGTGTTCCTCAAGTGTCTCTTCTTGGTCCATTATTGTACTACTTGTTCATTAATGATTTACCTTCCAGTTTATCTCACTGTCAGTTGCGCATACAAACATACAGTCGTGTGCAATATATAATCGCAGTGCCCTAGGCAAATTTATAGACAGCTTAAAATTTTTATTTGTTTTATAATTCCAATGAGCATCATCTACATTTCAGTATAAATTATTATCTCTACTTTAATTTGACGCTGAATGCACGATCTTCTAATTATTGAATAAGTTCTTGAAAATTTATTTTACACATAAAGGTTAACGGTATCCAATTTGCTAATCAAAAGTTCACATATTTAGCGCAAAATAAAAGAAGAGATACCAATTTGCACTTTAACGGCAGTTGGCCCTTATTGAATTAAAAAAATAAAAATAAAAATTTTAGTAATTCATAAATATGTATAAGAGGGCACTGATATTATTTTGCACACCACTATATATGCTGATGATATTCGTATTGACAAGTTAACTTTGACTTATATTCTATATCCAATTGGTCTACACGCAATGGTCTTAAACTGAATTCCAACAAAACAAAAACCATACCTATCACTAAACATCAACCGCATTTCCCTAACTTTTCTCCTTTCGTCTTTTTAAACTCTTGCCAAGTTGAATATGCCACCCACGCAAAACATCTGGGAATAATATTTAATAATAAATTAACGTGGTATTCACACATAAATTAGGTTGTTAATAAATTCCATGCGTCCCTACGGGGGTTATCCATCACAAAAACAACCAGACCAACTCAAGTTAAGCCTAAACTGCCAATTTTTTATTATTAATATTTTAATTTATTCAGTCTACGAATTTAACTTCAACAGAAATCGAAAAATATATAAATTAGCAACCTTAAATAAATTAATTCAAGTAGATTAAATAATTGCTTGATTAGTAATATTAACAAATTTTTAAAAATATTTCTTGGAAAAGACAAATCTAGTATAAGTTAAAAATTCTACACGACCAAGAAATAGGCTCACGTGGACCATATAATGAGCATCTTAAAAAAGAAATGGTCTGTGCCTTAGGATGCTTGAAGTAGCATATAAATTCAAACAACCAAGCAAATTCTCACTATCGATTGTTGCACATAAAATATCTCTTATTAACATGACGTTGTACATTTTTCTTCTCGTTTCCAGTGACTGCATTCCAAGTAAAAGACATTTGGAACGACAAGAATGATGAATCTGAACGCCAGTGTTGCAAAATAAACGACGTAAATCAAAAATTAAAAATTCATTTTGGACGATGCGACTTATATAGGGTTTTCCAATAAGGTCTTGACAACTTTTTTTTTTAAAATAAAACGAAAACCATTTGAGACATTTCAAAAACTTTATTATCGGATTGAAGTACAATCAAAACATTTATGAATGAAACTCGACTTCGTTCATATGGCCACTATTTCGCGTTCAATGTTGGCTCTGAGCTCTTAAAACGTCGTCGGCGTGTTGGCATAAACCAATGACTTAACGTAGCCCCATAGAAAATAATCAAGCGGCGTTAAATCGTACGAACGAGGCGGCCAATCGACTGGCCCATTTCTTGAGATAACACGCTCACCATACTTACTCTTCAATAAATCGATTGTAGCGTGTGCTGTGTGGCTTATGGCATCATCCTGTTGAAACCACATGTCATCCAAGTCCATATCTTCCAATTCGGACCAAAAATAATCGGTGATCATGGCGTGATAACGCTGACCATTCACGGTAACATGACGATCGTTATCGTCGACGAAAAAATATGGCCCAATAACGCCGCCGGCATGTAAACCGCACCAAACAGTTATTTCTTTGTGGATGAAGTGGTGATTCATGAAGCACATGTGGATTTTCACACGACCAATAACGCATATTTTGCTTATTGACGAACCCATTGAGCCAAAAATGAGCTTCGTCACTGAAGATGATTTTGCGATGAAATTCATCATCATGGCGCATGTTCTCCAGAACCCAATCGGAGAAGGTACGTCGCTTCAAATGGTCCATTGGCTTCTATTCTTGAGTCAGCTTGATCTTGTATGGGTGTAAACAAAGATCCTTAGGCAAAATGCGCCATAATGTGGTCTGAGCGATGCCCAATTCTTGAGAACGCCGTGGAATTAACTGATTTGGATTGTTTGCTACGGACGCCTGAACGGCAGCGATATTTTTGACACTTCAACCAACCCGTTGTCTCACTGACACGGCAACATCACACAACGAATATGTAGACTCAAATTTTTGCACTAAACTTGTTATTGCCTGTCTCCTAGGGCGAGAATTACGACCGAAAATTGGAGTTAACGCTCTTAAAGTTGCAGTCACCGACTCCGAATTTCGCTAGAAAATTTTTATAATTTGCAGACGTTGCTCGTTCGTGTACTTTACCATGATGAAAATGTTGAGTTTACTGAATAAATTGACAATGACAGTTTGATGATTAGTGAAAGAGTGCGTTCACAAATTGAATTCAAAGTTGTCAAGTCCCTATTGGAAAACGCTTTATAATCAGTAGCATCAAAGGCAAATGATATTTTTAATATATCAGCGCTGCGCATTTTTAGGCAAGCACAATCGCACATATACCCATCCCTCACATAAACAGCGACACTTCCAGCAGCGTAAGAATCGTTACAATTACCATAAGGATTATTATACCCCGGTATCTTATATAATTCTAATTCATTATCATATATCCAAATTTCACTCAAGACTGGGGTCACATTACGAGTAAGTTGCGTACACTGAAGAGTCTGAAAGAACTTGAAGCATTTATTGCAAAATTTAATGACTGCGAACAGTTCATTGATAATTTCGCCCAATTAGCAGTCCCACTTTACAAGTTGAGAGCAAATGGCGTACATTTTAAGTAGAAAGAAGATCAATAAAAGTGGTTCTATCCATTCGGAAGCATGACGATTAGTGCATTTTCAGAAGTAATTACTTAAATATTCCTTTGGATATTGATACATCTTCTTACAATATCTTCCACATGTATCTCACCAGAATAAGAGGAGCTAAAGAATTGCTTTTGTGTCGACAAAAAGCAGACATAGCCAAGTAGAGAAAGCGACACTTTTAATTGCAGCATATTTAGCTTAGCGACGATGGCAGTTGTTGAAAAAACGATGCCATGATTGATGTTTGCAACTGAGCTATTTGCTTCTAGAGCATGGTAATAGTAAGCACATGATCAAGTGCGGCATCGTTTTCTTCAATGGCGATGGCGACATTGCATGTTCACAATGTAACTGGTTCGCTCGGCGTCTTATTATGCGGCTATGCATTAATCTTGATTGAGCGTATTTTACTAAAATTGCTTGTTTTCCATTCTAAAAATAAGAAAGATGTTCCCGAATACTGGGGTGATACAATAAACAAAGAAACAAGCTTTGAAACCGGTTTTTTATTTCTGTAAAAAAATTTATAAAGGTTAATGGAACAACAAAAATCACTTACTTAAATGCGTCTCCCTGTTACAAACAAGTTCAATTAAACGAGAAATTGAACGGCGCGTTCGGCAAAGACACTATGTATGAATTAGATCGTACTTTAGAAAATCAACAGTTAAGGAGTACGTTCAACAAGTTGTCATTTAACTGTCATTTTCACTGTTCATCTTTTATATTAAGTAACTAGCGTCCAAAAAATTGTATTATTCTGAGTGATATAAATATCGACATGTGATTTAGTAATTGTTGAAAGATATCAATCCTTACTGTCAGGGAATGGTTTTGAGTCTTGCATAAATGACTAGAATTACTCATAATTCTCAAACTTGTATTGATCATAACTATGCAAGACTCAGTCGCAATGCTAATTTATCTTTGATTAGTACTATTTCTGATTTCAGAATATCTCCGATCACTGTATTTACGGTGAATCTAATCCCTCTAAAGCCTTTGATTTATTTCTATCTGTTTTGAAGTTCATGTTGACTTGTACTCATTTCCCTTAGTGAGTAGTAGGACCAAGATCTCAAGCCATGCATACTTACTTAAAAAATTAAAATCAAAAACAAACTCCGTTTAAAATATAAAAAACGTCTTAATGACATACAAGTTAGAGAAGCTTATGCAAAGATTTCCAATGAAGTTAAAATCGAAACTCCTTTATGTAAAGAAAATTACTATGTCAATAAATTCTATAGGGCTAATGAAAATTTAAAACAGGAATGGGCTTTAATAAATCCATTTAGTATAAGATTTAATGATACAGTCATTGAAAATTCTTCTGAAATAGCTAATGCTTTTAATGTATTTTTTACGAGTGTTGCTCTCCCAACACTTGCCTACAAAGATGTTTTGACATAGAAAAACGGCATGAAACTAGTTTTTTCTTTGAACCTACTTCATCTCTTGAATTATTTAAAACCATCATGTTGCTGAATAAATCAAATTCATCTGCTCGTAAAAGTTATTAGAATGCATTTGTTAAGAAGATTGGCGTTAAATATTGTTGATGTTTTAGCTCACATTTATAACGAAAGTATATTCCATGGAATCTTTCCTGACAACCTAAAAGTTGCTGAATTTATACCAATTTTTAAAAAGGGAGATCGATCTAAGCTCACAAATTTCCGACTAATCTCTCTTCTCTCTGTTTTTTCAAAAAAATTTTGAGAAAGTAGTAAAAAGTAGAATTACTACCTTCCTGAAGAAAAATTATTTTTTAAGTATAAGTCAATCTGGCTTTAGAGCGGGTAAATCAACGGAGGACGCGCTCTTAAACTTTTGTATTCTAGTTTATAATACGAGGGGCGTTCAATATATTCTCGGTATCGATATGAAGGAAAATGCGAATTCAATTTAAAATGTTTTTATTTTTCAATATAATCTCCCCTAACATCAATGAATTTGTTACATCTTGAGATAAGCTTTTTTAAACCCTCAAAAAAATAAATTTCCTCTTTCTCTGCAAAATACCCATTTATTGCCGACTTGAGTTCTTCATCATCCGAAAATCTTTTTCCACGAAGACATTTTTTCAAATCCGGAAACAGGAAATAATCACTAGGGGCAAGGTCTGGACTATAGGGTGGGTGTTGGATTTCTTCTAAACCACAATCTCGCGCAGCAGCCTTGGAAACTCGCTCCGTGTGAACAGGAGCGTTGTCATGAAGAAGCAACACACCCGCTGCGAGTTTACCCCGTCTTTTCTTTTTAATTTCCTCCCGCAAATTATGCAAAGTGGAAGCGTAGGATGTGGCGTTGATGGTTTCACCTTTTTTTTGTACTAATGAGCAAGATTCCCTTTGAGTCCCAAAAACCTGTGGCCATGAGCTTCCCGGCAGACGGAGTGACTTTGAACTTCTTCGGGGGGTCTGTTCCTTTTTTATGCCACTGCATGGACTCTTGTTTGCTTCAGGGTCATAGTGGTGGACCCATGTTTCGTCCCCAGTAACAATTCGATCCATAACACCGTCCGCGTTCTCACTATACATCTCCAAAAGCTCTCTAGAGCATGCCATTCTCACTTTTTTGTGAGGCGCTGTGAGCATTCCACCCACCTTGCACTGACCTTTGAAAGGTTAAGATGGTCATGAAGAATGGTGTGAATGGTACCAATTGAAAGCTTGGTGATCTCTGCCATCATTTTCACCTTTATTCGGGAATCCTCAAGAACAAGTTTTTCGACTTCTTTGATGCTTTCTCCCGTACAAGCAGTAGCCGGGGCGCCGGAGCGGGGGTCGTCTTCAATGCTCTCTCTGCCTCTCTTGAACACACTCGACCACTTTTGCACAGTTGATAATAAAGTTGCGGAACCCTGATAAACAGCCACCATCTCTTCATGAATAGTTTTTTGACTTTTTCCTTGCTTAGTGAGAAATTTAATTACAGCGTGATGCTCAATTTTCACCATCATCGTCTCAGTTGCCGTTATGATTCTGTTTAACTAGAGATAAAACGCGAGTTAATAATCACATTTATATGAAATTTAACATGAATGCACTAAAATAATAGTATTATTTGATAAATAAGTCAATTTATATATACAACCACAGCTTCAACCCGATACCGAGAATATGTTGAACGCCCCTCGTAGCTTGGATAGCAAAAAAATTACCGCTTCGCTTTTTACAGACGTTACCAAGGCATTTGACACTGTGGACCAAGGGCTCTTACTAATAAAGTGAGAAAAAGTAGGCTTTAGAAGGTTTATGCTGAATTGGTTTGGATCATGTCTCAAAGATGGGAGGTAAATGGTTAAGAAAGGAGACGATTTTAGTGAGTGCCTTGATATTCAGGTTGGTGTCCCACAGGGATCCGTTCTTGGCCCCATCTTATTCCTAATATTTATTAATTCTATATTTAGTCAAAATTTGAAGGGTACGATTGCAAACGATATAGCTTGTACATACTCCAATAATTCCATTTTATTCTTGGTTGCTGATGTTAACCATGCCTTAGGAGTCCTAAGGCACTGGTTTTGTACGCACAAGCTAGTAATAAGCGATAAAACGAAGATTATGTTTTTCAACTTACCTGCATTGGATCTACACTCGCCAGATTTGATCTTCCACAGTACAGATTGTACTAATGTGTGTGTAAATACTGATATTTGTCCTATTAATAATTGGTCAAATAACAATCGCGGTGATCCTAGTTGCTCATCCAAGTGCTTTGTTATTGAAAGGGTCGCTGATTTTAAGTGTCTGGGTCTACACTTTGATAACAAAATGAACTGGGGCTTACATACTTTGGATTGGCTTGCCGGGGCGGTACTTATGACAATAAGATACAACCTCTGATTATTAGCCAAACACATATTCTAAGAACTAGTTGGAGAAAAAGACGATGCGAGCATAGCATCTTATTCGGCCCCCGCCCAATTATCAAGCCTTCGCCCATCAATGACGTTGCCTAATAATAAACGGGGGCAGAGCAAAGTACTGGTCTTATGGTAATCATTTTCAGATGACGCTACCGAAGGTTGCTACGATTCGATCAGTCACAAGTTGCCGGTCATAGGTCCTGTTGGCGGCTGAACTACCGGTAGTCTCTACCAGGACTTAAATCACGGTACCATGGGAGTCAGGAGCCCCCCGGATCTCGGTCCGGGCCTGACTTGAAGAGGTAGGCCCTCTTGTGGAAGCGTCATGGTTACTGTGTTTTAAACCCAAAGTCGCGGGAAGGGTCTTCCTTTGGTTGACCCAATGTAGAGTTGCAATAAGTACTGGGTGCTGCGACCCAAAGAGCAGTAAGAGCTTTTAGATCGGTCTCAACTCATACCAAGGGTGGAACTTGTGCCGGCAACATAGTTCCGATTTGGTATCAATGGAATGACGGAGAGCGATGGCAAGGCGTATCCTTGCCCCCATAAACATAAGTCTACATGACAGGTGGTTTACGTTAAAAATCAGACACTATAGCATCTTACTTTTCTGCAATTCAAAGATTCTTTCACTGAAGCATCTATACTTTTATAAAGTCTTAAAAATATTTTTTATAAGAAGTGGTTATCTAAGGAATCAAAATTCAACTTCCTATGCACTTCCCAGTAATGACAGGAATTTGGTTATCATTCCAACATACAGCACTCATAATTTTTTTAATTTTTACACCTCAGTAGCACCTACGTTATTTAATCTATTACCTTTCGAACTTCGGAATATTCGGAAATCCTATTCATTCTATAGAGGAATTAAAAAATGGCTTTTTAATTTTGACTTCAAAGAAATAAATCACTTAACAAGAGTTATAAGTTGAATGGTTTATAACTCAATACATTCGACACTAATTTTTCTTAAACTATAGAATGTATCTACTTGATTTTATATTTCAATGATTGTCTTTATAATAGGAAAATACTTTTAGTAACCCGCTATTATTGTTTATAATTTATCTATAATTCCAAATTTGTATATATTACCATCAGTATTATAGCATTATTGGACTACAAGCTTTGAGTTAAATGGAATATGAAAAAAAAAATAGTTTAAGGCAAATCAATAATTCTCAATTAAAAATAAATTAATTATCACAAAGTATTTAAAGTATTTGCATTTGTGTAACAATTTAAATTTAGGCAACAACATCTGTGTTTATGTGGTCATCAGTTGAAACTGGCTCTCAACTTCTAGTGTGGCCTTGCAAAAAATTACAGAACCTCTGTACTGGTGGGCAGAAACAAAGAAATTAACAACTGGTTGAATCGAGAAGACCTTAAGAATACGAGCATTTCTAAGAAGGATTATATGTTTATCCGGATATCAGTCCATTGATTGTCTATTTCAGTACATCAACAATTAAGCTGATAGTGACACTAGCCACCTAGTTCGCTTACGGTCATGATAATCTCAGCCTTCTCCTCATCAATAATTAGGAGATCGGAGCTCCTTCGGGATTGGCAATTCAGATTCCCTGCAAATTAAAAGAAGGAATAATTAATACATCCCGTTCTATGGAATGTGAAAAGGGACTTGTCAAAATTGGGTGAGAACAAAACATTTTCCCGCCCTCTCCATATATAGGGTTTTCCAATAAGGACTTGACAACTTTTTTTTAAATAAAACGCAAACAATTTGAGATATTTCAAAAACTTTATTAGCGGCTTGAAGTACAATCAAAACATTTATGAATGGAACTCGACTTCGTTCATATGACCACCGCGGACACGTTTGCTGCGGCCGATTCGTTCGCCCCAATTCTCAACGACTCGGCCACACATTTCGGCCGAAACGGCCGCTATTTCGGGTTCAATGTTGGCTCTGAGCTCTTCCAACGTTGTCGGCGTATTGGCATAAACCAATGACTTAACGTAGCCCCACAGAAAATAGTCAAGCGGCGTTAAATCGCACGAACGAGGTGGCCAATCGACTGGCTCGCTCACCATACTTACTCTTCAATAAATCGATTGTAACGTGTGCTTGTGGCACCATCCTGTTGAAACCACATGTCATCCAAGTCCATATCTTCCAATTCGGGCCAAAAATAATCGGTGATCATGGAGCGATAACGCTGACCATTCACAATAACGTGACGACGATCGTTATCGTCGACGAAAAAATATCGCCCAACAACGCCGCACCAAACAGTTATTTTTTGTGGATGAAGTGGTGATTCATGAAGCACATTTGGATTTTCACCTGACCAATAAGGCATATTTTGCTTGACGAACCCATTTTTATTTTTTTGACGAACCCATTGAGCCAAAAATGAGCTTCGTCACTGAAGATGATTTTGCGATGAAATTCATCATCTTGGCGCATCTTCTCCAGAACCCAATCGGAGAAGGTACGTCGCTTCAAATGGTCCATCGGCTTCAATCCTTGAGTCAGCTTGGTCTTGTATGGGCGTAAACCAAGATCCTTACGCAAAATACGCCATAATGTGGTCTGAGCGATGCCCAATTCTTGAGAATGCCGTGGAATTGACTGATTTGGATCGTTTGCTACGGACGCCTAACACTTCGACCAACCCGTTGTCTCACTGACACGGCAACATCACACAACGAATATGTAGACTCAAAGTTTTGCAATAAACTTGTTATTGCCTCTCTACCAGGACGAGAATTACGGCCGAAAATTGGAGTTAACGCTTTTAAAGTTGCAGTCACCGACTCCGAATGCCGGTAGAAAATTTTTATAATTTCCAGACGTTGCTCGTTCGTGTACTTTACCATGATAAAAATGTTGAGTTTACTGAATAAATTGACAGTGACAGTTTGATGATTAGTGAAAGAGTGCGTTCACAAATTGAATTAAAAGTTGTCAGGTCCCCATTGGAATAAGGCGGAATGAAAATTATCATAAACTAAATGCTTTCGAAGGCTCCAATTCTCGCTATTCTTCAGAAGAAAATTTCGCAAATTGTCTATAGCTCTGGCTTAATGACACCACCGAGGAGCAATTTCCCTGTAAGAATTTGGCTTGAACTCATCGCACTGCAAGTACTAGACGCTGATGTGATGGGCGATAGGCACTTTACCGTTGCAACGATTTAGTGTTCACCATAACAAAAAAAAAATCTGCAAGATCTTACCAATGGATTTCAAAATTTTCTATGTAAATATTATTCTCTGAGTTAACTAATTTGCTTAACAATATTAACATACGCAAAGTATTGAATTGCATATGAATGAAAGTAATCTGTTTAAAGTCAAGGCAGAGTGAAATGATGTGACATCACATCGTCAAAGCTTCAAAGGCTACGATTTTGCAAAATTAAAAAAAAATAATAATTAAGTTGATGGTGCAACAGTCCGGTTTGGACCAAGGCCTAATCCGTCCCCTAACTGTATCCGATTTCGAACGGCAGAATGGTGAGAAGCAGATTTCACTTTCGAATGTTTGTTATTGTTTGTTCTTCGATATTAGCTACGAGTATTGATATTGAACCCAGACCCTCTTGCGTAGCCGTAAGCATACTAAACCAATGAGACACGTCTTGTTTATTGAACAATTTGAATAATATATTCTGTTCCATGACTCATTGTTGTCTAATTTATTAGCTCTTGCCTGACGCTCTGAGTAATTACTTCACTTAATTGTTAAACAAAATGGTACATATTTCTTCGGTTACCTCATCTGAATACATCACAAGCATAAAAGCTTGTTTTTGCATGGAACATGTACTCGTATTTCCTCTTTAGAATACATACATCTTCTTTGGAGAGCTTAAGATATTAATCTGTAGAAACAAAAAAGAAAACAATTGCAAATCGTGCAGAAAATATCGAAATTCAATTATGAGATCACAAAAATATTTGCCCGCAATTATTGGAGGTTGCTTCGCCAAGAGCAATTGCAATCTATAGAAAGTAGCTCAAAGCAATTGTGATCAATAATCACGTCATTTAAACTGGTTAATGAAGTACGTTCGCACAAAAAGACAAAATTATTACAAATTATTCGAAACAAATAAAAAAATGCATATCAAGCCTACGCAACGAGGTGCTAAGAGGTTCACAACCAAGCTTTTTTTTATGCATCTGTAAAGTTGGTTCAGTAAACAACGAGTATGTACTTTACACACTCAGGGGCAATGCGAAATACCTGCATGCATACACATGTATAACACATATTCTAAATATCCCCCTGAAGCGCGATTTTCACGTTATAATGCGAAAATATCGTGACATAACAGATTGAAGGTTACCCATCGAAATCCACTTACTCTGTCTGAGAAGTGCGTTTATCGCCAGTCGAACGAACGATTCACTTCCCGATGACTGAAACTTCATGAAAAAAACAAATCGAGCACCACTTGACCTACATATCACGATCACAAAAATCTGTTTACCACCAGAATAAATACTCGTATGCACGGGCACAGGTGACGACATACCAAGCAGAGAGATGTCCACAGATTCTCAGGGTTATCTACACATCAATACAAAAAAAAACAACAAACAATCTTTATGACTTTAGCACCCGTCAATTCTTATAATTAGCTACGAGTAGATAGATACACAAAATAGATAAATAGATATTCGCTGATACTACAATACATATATGAATACAATGAATTCTTTCATTTCTACCGATAGTCAGGCACTAGTTCCTTGTCCCCGCACAGCTCGTTACATTCCTCTAGCGTCTCGAAATTGTTCGCATTACCTGCACATCCTCCGAAGAAGAAAGGTGAACACCGATTCCGGTAGTAATTGAAGTAGAAACGCTTCATTTTCGCTCTGCAGTAGCCATAGTCCATGGGCAGTAGGCATCTGTCGGGCATGTCTGCAAGAAAGTAATCATTTTTATTAGAAATCACTCATCACATATGGACACATGTAAAAAGGAAAGTTTTAATAAAAAAAAAAAAAAACACTTTATGGCACACCTTTATAATGATCTCCGATTCTTCCACTTGTCTCATTGACAATCACCAAAATAAATGCTAGGATCAAGGTGATGGCAAAGGTTATCTTCTTCATGGTGGTTGGTACCCGGGATAACAAACTTATCAAGTGGTGAACGAAACACTATCAACTGTCGACTACTGGCTGGTGCCGAAAGTGGGCCAGATTGACTGATGTACTCGTTAACTCAGAGCCGTCCGTCGTCGTTTGGTAGATGATTACCCACAGAACTAGTTTGTCGATTAATGCAGTCTTTCACAGCTGTGTTTGCCTGTTTACTTCGTTGTATGCGTGTCAGCAGCACGATATGCTTCACTGTAGAACTTTTCTAACTGAAGACACAAACTTCGTGTCACTCTATAAAATACGAAATCAAAAATACGCCAAAGTCAGAGTCGAAGTCGAAGTCAAAAACTAAAACTACAATAACATCGAACGTATGATAATGTTGTCTAAAGCTTGTAAACGTTTGTTGCGTAATTTAATAAATTATTATCGAAACTGCCTTGACAGTTAGCATACGAATATAGAGCGTATTTACATTTGAAAAGAAGCTTGTGCTATGCAATCGTATCTGGCGTTGATGTTATTGCCTATTTGAGGTTGTTCTACTCAATTTAAGAAGAACTCTGTTACAGGTAGCTCAGTACTTCCTGGAAGTCTTTGAAAGCTCAATTTCCAAGCAATGAAAATGAAATCCAAGAAAATGAATTTAATAAAATACATAATATACATACATAAATTAAACAAATGTCAACAAAGCAGTATAAGCGTATGAATGAGGCCTTCTAGAATCTGGTTTTGTGATATCTGCTTGAGAATAAAATTTTGTTAATTAGGTGTTTCCGCATTTGGGCCAATATAGTGTTATGAATGTTCAATCATTGATACTTAAAATCCTTCTCCGCTCATAGTTTGACCCCATACATTTTAGAAACACTAAATTTATTAATCCAAACCTCCATAAGATTCCCCAAAAAACGTTCGACATAGAGTATGAGTATAAAGTCTCGCCTCCAATTAAATATAGCAAATAGACCCTCCCTTGTTCTCAAATCTCTGTAATGTCTCGAAGCTAATCAAGGAGACCTTCAATATTTGCAACTTCCAAACAATTTCAGCCTTATAAGTACTATTTTAAAATATATAAATATTGACGTACAAAATTAAATACATGCCATTATATTTCAAACATGACTTCAGGAGTATGCCTTCCTCTATAGTTTTCGACAAAGCGAATCTTTCGAGCATTTGTAGTTCTATCTCACCAATAATGCGCTGAATATTGGCTTCCAAGGCCTGAGTATTGTAGTTTGTCCACAAAAATAAATCGGGTGGCGTCAAATATCATGATCTCGGTGGCCAATTAAATGGCCCGTTTTGCGTTGAACCGATTCATCAGTTATTCAATGGCTTCATGCGCAGTATGACAACGAGTGCCAAGCTAATTGAACCACATATCGTTTAGAAGAATCTCGCCCATATCGAGAAAGAAACATGGTGGTGGAATGACGAAACTAAACGAGTTGTGACCGACAAGAAGGAAACATTTCAAGCGTGGACAAAATGTGATCGGAGCAACGATATCGAAAAGTCTCGACTTGCACTTGAATATGAGCGACTTAAAAACGTTACAAAGAGAGTCCTGGCCCAAACCCGAGCGGCAGCAGCGGAAAACCTTTACCAGGACTTGGAACAAATATCCTCACGATTGGAAGATAGAAGAAAAGCTATTCAACAAGTTCAAACGTCGTACAATAGTAAAGTGCCAAATATTTTTAAACTCGCTGCGCAAAGGCAAAAAAATTCGATGGAAATAACGTCGCCAAAATACATCAAAGACTCCTACGGGCACTTACTAACAAACGAAAAAGACATCTGTGATAGGTGGCTTGAATACTGTAAGGACCTGCTTAACAAACAGTTTCCACGTGATCGCGTCCCTGCAGCTGATCCATTCGAAGAAGAAGTTGCTGACTTTTCAACAGAAGAAATAAGTATAGCTATCGGAAAAATGAAACGCGGGAAAGCGGCGGGACCAGACAGCATCCCATCAGAGTTTTGGTCGAAGATGGAATGTATGCAGTGAATGGCTGTCGAAACTCTTGAATAAAATAAAATGCGGACAAACTATGCCGAATCAATGTTGAAGCAGCTTTTTGGTTCCGTTATACAAAGGCAAAGGCGACACGCGAGAATGCAACAACTACCGCGCAATCAAGCTGATGTAACACCCGATGAAAATCGTTGAAAGAGTTTTAAACGAACGTCTTAGCAAAATCATAAAGCTCGACGATAGCCAGTGTGGATTCGTGGAAGGAAGATCGACGGTTGACGCAATCCAAAGCTGCGAATATTAATGGAAAAACATCGGGATTCATCAAAAGATCTGCACATGCTATTTATTGATCTAGAAAAAGCATTCGATCGTGTGCCTAGAGATCTCATATGGACCGCGTTGAGGTCTCAAAAGGTACCGGAAACGTATATACGAATGATACAAGACATGTATGGAAACGTCAAAACTGCTGTTAAATGTACCGCCGGACTTACGAGAGAATTTCCGGTAAATGTCGGAGTGCATCAAGGAAGCGTTCTTAGCCCTTTCCTCTTTAACGTGGTACTAGACTATCTTTTGAAAGATTGCATGCACGAAGCAAATGTAACATCGATTCTCTTCGCCGACGACGCAGTTATTCTAAGCGATAATGTCGTAGATTTACAAAACGTCCTAAGTAAATGGAAAGACGCGCTAGAGAAAAACGGATTTAAAATAGGTCGCACAAAGACGGAACATTTGACCTGCCCATTTTCGGATCCACTGCGACCTATTCCAGATATAATGTTGGACGGAATAGTTCTTCCGAATACCAATAGGGTCAAGTACTTAGGATCAATCGTTAACGTAGAAGCGAAATGTGACGACGACGTAAGACACAGAGTAAGCGTGGGGTGGATGAAATGGCGAGAAAATTCGGGAATCTTCTGTGACCGAAAATTTCCACTTAAATTGAAGGGAAAACTTTACACCACGATAGTTCGGCCAGCTCTTACATATGGTTCGCAGTGCTGGACAATATACGAAGCGTTTAAAAATAAAATGACGGCAGCGGAGATGAAAATGTTAAGGATGTCGACTAGAACTACGCACATTAGAGGAAGTTTACACATAAAGAATTCGGTAATCGAACAACTTGAGTCGGATAGAATTAGCTGGTATTGCCACGTTCAGAGAAGATCTCCGGAAAATCCCGTTAAGAAGGCAATATCAACTATGGTCGCTCCTACTAAAAGAAAACTAGGTAGGAAAAAGAATTCCTGGATTGCTCAGATGGCAAATGCACAACAACGCCTGGGGCTAACCGCCGAAGCGATACAGGACCGTGCAGTATGCAGACGCGTTCTGCGATCTGCGACATTAGCCAACCCCATAAGCGGAGCAGTAGCGATGCAGTAAAAATGGGAAACTCGTTATGCATAAGTTCGTGTAGCGAGGAAAGGGCTAGTAAAAGGAAAAGGAGAAGAAGAAGAAGAATCTCGCCCATATCGAAGAAATCATTGTCATTACTGCCTGGAAACGTTGGCCATTGACTGCAACACGAGTTTTGGTTTCATTTTCGAGAAATAAAGAACAATGATGCCATCATGCCATCATGAAGACTACAACAAAGTAGTGTACTCTTGTGTGCGTAATTGAGCCTCTTCTTGATTTTCCTCACTCCAGAAACAGCTATTTTACACTGAGCCAGAAGTAAACCTAGTCACTCGTCTCGATTTTTCGTTAAAAATAATGATCGACCTCAAGCTACACAAGAGCCCAATTCACGACCTGCAGTCGCAGGCTGTGGTTGTCAATAAATTAAACACCTCAAAGACTCTGCAAGACTTTGCGAAATACTTACCAAAGACCTCTCCAACCCGGTGTTTTTGAGAAAATTATAGCAAAACAGCTAATGAGATACATCTCACATAATGATTTGCTGAACCCACGACAGTCTGGTTTTAGAGACAACCGTAGCTGCTCAACGGTTATAGTTAGTTTACTCTAGGAAATCAGGCAAGATTTTGATACAAACAACGTAACTCTTCTCTGTTTGTTCGACTGCTCGGAAGCCTTCTCTTGGGACTTAGTAATAGAACTACAATATAAAATTAATCAATAGTATTCTGTTTTCGTTACAAAAGGTAACGTAGTTTCTAATGAAAGCCATTCTTCCCTAAAAAAAATCGCACATGGTTTACCCCAGGGATCAATACTGGGACCACTATTGTTTTATGGTTTTATAAATGGTCTGTATGTAAACACACCTCTGTTCTATGACGACGCTCGGCTCCACTCTGCAAGACACTTTAAAAATTTAAAGGAACTTGCACTTATAGTCAATGAAGAGCTCAAATAAATGCACATATTGTCTCATTGAAATGGCTGAAAATTAAACCTTAAAAAGCAGCAAGTAATTCTTATCTCAAACAAGCAATTCGCACTCTTACCCGATATATGGCTAACCGACTGTAGAATCAAACCTGTAGAGTACGTATGTTACTACTAGTCTCAATTTTGTACTAAATCGTGTGGCTACAACCACACCAATGTAATCATTGGTTGTATCTATGGATGCCTTGGTAAATGTTGTCCTTGTGCGTACTATACTCCCCTTGAAGCACGCGGAAATTTGATTATCACTTTGGTACTACCTTTCATCAGATATGCCGAGGTTGTATATTGCAATCTTGACTCTTTATCAATGATCCAGTGCGGTATGTTCATGGTCATATCCGTCGATATGACCACATTTCCTTTTACTGTAAGAGCCTCCTGGATGGATCTCTGCAAGAATATATCAATATTATTAATAGCCAATGTTCGTCATATCTGTTCAATAAATTAAGCCTTCCTAGTTCCTCAAGAACTGTGAGTATTATTTCTTTCCATTCATATTCACCCTCTCAGATCTTGAAATTCTTTACCCAAGCGAATCAAGTGGTAGTGTATTGGCTTCCCAACCGAACGGTTCGGGGTTCAATACCAGCCGTGACGGAAAGATATTCTTTTTTTTTCAGGCAACTATAATCTCGTGAGATGAATGGTTCCCTAAAATACAACAACAAGTCCAATTACACTAATAATTTAGTCTCCCCAAACATCTTTCTCTTACCCAGTTTATCCGACAGCTCAATTTGCGTTGAAGCAATCCGCATTGGTTCAATACCCGTAGAAATGCTGGTGTTTATATGAAATTATCTAAAATGAGCGGGAGAATATTGAGAGAAATTTAACAAACAGCTGGTTGAACTGACATTTCACACTATAAGTCCGCTTTTGCACGTCGCATGTCTTGAAAGATTCAAATGAGTGCAAAACAGAGGGATAATGAAACGAAAAATACCCAATTAACCAAATTCCCACTGCATGAGGGTAGCAATTTCATTGTGCCTGTTCACATTGGCGCGGGCAAGAAGATTGTCCGAAAGAGAGGGAACGCTTTTTATTGGAGTGGGAAGAAGAAGGGTTACTTCCACCGAGAATCCATTTCTAAAGTCGATTCTCGGGTGCAACACATCTTTTTTTTTTCATATCGTTCCATTTCTGACATATTTTTTCATTTTAGTTTTGATCGTTGATGAGAAAGGAAGTGTGAAGAATAGGAAAAAAGGTATGCTTCAGGCCAGCTGCTCAAATTTAAAAATTAAAAATGCTCCGATTCAAGTGTTCCACTTGTTAAAAAGACTTTCAACCCCATGACAATGTGAACACGACGTTCATGGTGAGGACTTTCATCTCGTCGCCAAGGTAAACAGGCACATCGCAAGTTTTTGACATTACTCTTTCTCCTTCTTCTTTCTATTTCGCATTTGCTTCATTATTTCTTTGGCTGTTGTTACGAGTACAACATTTCAGTATGGGGGATGAACTGAAATGGACCAACGAATTAACAAGCGGGCTCATTTTCAATTATGAAACACTGAGCTCCAAAGATGAAATGAAAGGGAGCTGTCAAATAATATGAAAAACCAAAGAAGGGGGAAAGGCTTTTGTGTAAAATTGCAGTTTCAGTTTTTTCAGTTTTCAATGCATTTTATTTTCTTACTAATTAACTCTTACATACTAACAAAAAATGCTTAAATGCTAGCTTACAATTACTTAACAGTCTTATACTAACTTACTGGCCACACAGGCACTCTAAGCTACTTAAAATACTTATATCTATGTCTTTCGACTTTACTTACATTTTATTTAGAATTATTTATATTGTATACTTAAGGCTAAGAAAAAATATTCGTTAAGAAAAAACTTAGCATATGGACTTTTTTTTATTTTTTTATAAAAACTTAATATCTAACTTAAAATAAACCTTACTCTACTTAACCTAAACACACATAAACACACATAGACAATATACACAATCATATACATATGTCAGTATACACCTTTGTATATACTGACATATGTATATGTTTCTTAGATGCTAACCTAAACCTATGTAAGCTGGCCATCGCTATTTACAAGAGAAAACAGATTGGTCAGCTCTGCCTCATTAGTAAGGCTGGTCCGTAATTGACGGAAACGACGACGAAGCATCTTCTCCATCATTCAACCACCAGAAATGCTGGTGCTGCCGAACGACATCCCTCTTATCGCGATTCCCCACCGCCCTACTGAACCTGAGGCGATCCACACTGCCGTGTGCGACGTCTCTGTTGTAGTTGAGTCGCCTGTCCCCAGCTGTCCGAGCGACATGGAAGATTAACGGCACCGCTGATCTATCCTGGATCAACCCTATCTGATCCATGTAGAGGAATGCTTCCGGTGGAACGAAGCCGTCAGAGCGCACACTCTCGTGGTAAAGGTAATTGGGGTAGTAAGCCCCAGATATCAGGTTATTTGTCGAGGTCATTGCTCTTGCAATGTGCCTTCGAGTCAGCTTAATTACGAAGTTGTCCACTCGTATGAGGTTCGCCCTATTGTAAAGGACCTCATTAGGATAAAATTTCTTGTACTCCGACTCTGGTGTTCTGTACAAGCGAAGACAAGCCCTAAGACAAGCCCTCTCAAACACCCGAATCTTTTCCATTAAGCTTGCTCTCACGTTGAACCACACGGGACAACCAAATACCAGCATGGGCCTAATAAGGGCCATGTAGCAGATTACCTTTACCTTCGCATCGAGTTGGCTGCTATAAAACAGTCTCTTTGTAAGGGCAAAAGCACCTTTGGCTCTAGCCAGAGCAGCATCTACATTTTTGCCAAAATACAGAAACTGATCTAGCCAGATCCCGAGGTATCTGACTACATTTCGACAGGCAAGAGGCTGTCCGTGCTGTCCAATGATTGAGAACTTTCGCCAATTTTTTCTGGTATCCCTAGAGGCTCCAGACAAAGGCGTCCTAAAGAGAATGGATTCCGACTTCTGAAAGTTGATTTTCAACTTCCAGTCATCGCAAAATCGTCTTATCTTATCGAAGTCACGCTGTAAAAGAGTATTAATAACCTCGATTTTTGGACCTGTTCTGTACGCTATCAAATCGTCTGGGTACGCAGTAGTATGGGGAAGTGAACCTATCAAGTCGCTTGTAAAAATGTTGAATAGGATCGGCGAATTGACCGCGCCTTGCTGAAGACCATTTTTAATTTGAAATATTCCAACAGAAGTCACATCGCCATTTTTCACGATGAACTGTCTGTTGGTTTGCATATTATAAAGAATGTACAAGAGTGGTTTACTGATCCCCAGCCTAGTCAGCTTATAGAAAAGACCCTCTAACCATACAGATTCGAAGGCCTTCTCCAAGTCAACAAAACAGGCACCAGTATATTGTTTTTTGCCTTTATTCCATTGGATATCGGACACCAGTTTAGACGCGGCATGTGAGATATCATGTCCCGCCTTAAAACTGAATTGATTATCCGGAACTATATGTTTGTCCTCAACCCACCTAGACAGAGCTCTATTGATTACCTTTTCAAAAACCTTACTGATATTCGGAAGGAGACTTATCGATCGGAGATTCGCCGGATTGGATATATCCTTCCCCTTTTTGGGGATAGGTTGAACCACCGCCGTTTTCCAATGCGCTGGATAATGTGCATTATTCATTGCATTATTAAACAGGATGGTGTAAATGTCCACCGCTTCTAGAGGAAGATGTCGAATGACGATGTTCGGAATACCATCGGTCCCCACTGATTTCTTTGCCTTATTGTGTCGAAGATCTCATCGAGTTCTTCCTTCGAAATGAACGGGGTAGGTCACCCTCTCTGGCAATGACATTATTTGCCATATTTTCGTCGCTAAACAGGGTGAAACCAGAGCTGTTGGATCGCCAATTCTCTATTTCATTTCGAATGTAGCAGTTGTCCACCAAGACGCGATTGTCCAGGTCGTAATTAGGGCCAATGGTATCAGTGGCCTTGTATACTTCCTGGAAAGTCGCCCCTATGGCCTCAACCTTCTCCTGTGGATCCTCGATCACAAAGAAGGCGTCATCATCAACGGCCTCATTTGGATCAATACCTGCTATAGTCAGTAACCGTTCGTTGTCTGTTGTCCGGGCTATTTTAAGACACTGAAGGTCGTTTTGATTTTTTCTCCGAAATAGTTCATTTATTTGCGGAAACATATTCGGGTTGATGGTGTTTACAGCCCGAACCTTGTTGTTCCAATACAAACTTACAGAAATTCTGTAATTATCTTTTATTAGCGTTTGAATATTTTTAATCGACGACTTCAGTGTCCTAATCTCAGGGTCTTGTCGGTCAGTTAACTGTCTGTACAAGTTTTTGAGTCTTGTCAGAAGTCTACTTTTCTGTCGGTGCAGTGCGTCAATAGTAGGATTGCGGAACAGGTCTTCGTTAGTCGTACGTCGATACCGCGGTATTGTAGTGTCCATAGTTTGTTTAATTGTCTCGTCCATTTGTTTTAGGTAATGGTCGATCTCCTCGTTTGACAAATTCCTATTGGACGGTGGGTGGAGCGTGTTCGAGGAGAGCGCTCTAGTCAAGGTTGCGGAGAAGCGTGTCCATCGAGTCTTACTGTAGTTGTAAGAATATCTTTGGACATACTCCTCCAATTCCGCAATTTCGTTGGGAACTGTAATTTCGGTGCTAAAACCGCAATGGTCGCTGTCATACACGAATGTGCGCAGACAGTTTAGCGTTTGTAAATTCGTACCTGTCAGTCGTATACGTTCGTCGTACAGCAGTAGATCCAAATAAGACCCGCCTCTGGGAAACGACGGGTTCTCCGTCGCTTTAAGACCGAGTCTGTACATGACATCGTGCTGACCCCACCAATCGAGTAGTAGGTTCCCTCTAGTATTTGGCAAATTATTTCCCCAATCTCTGTGTCTAGCGTTGAAATCCCCGCCGATTATAAAATAATTCTCCCCCGATTCCAGCCTCAGAAGTCGAAAAAGCGTGTCGAGCTCTGCAATGAATAGGGTGGATTGTGAAGCCTCAGGTGCATAAACAGAGGCCAAGTTCAGCCGCTTTCCACTGCGAAGCGGAATGTAAATGACAACTGCCTCCAACACCCGGAACTTGCGCAACACTCCCTTGTACACTCTGTGAAATTTTATACCTTCTTTAATGAAAATCGCGACACTACCTCCACGTTTGGATCTGGGCCGGTTTCTTCTTCTAACAATATAATTATTGTACTCCAGTTTGTGCTCATCGGTTAGCTTGGTTTCGCTAGCGAAAAGCACATCAGGAGTTTGGTCTTGTAGCAATTTAAACATCGCGGATCTTCGTTCGATCCTAATCAGTGAATTCACATTCACCGCAAGGACCTTCAAAGTTTGCTCCACCATGTGCGTACCCATTACGGCATGTGTTGCGTTAGGCCCGGCAGCAATGCGTAGATCTGGTCCACCCGCTTGGCCTGTTCTTGAACCTGCTTTTGCAGCTGAGCCATCTGCCCTTGGATTGCGAGCAAGATGGCTAGCATGTTGGGTGCAGCTTCCGTTGTTCTCGGCATCGGCGCCGGAGAAGCAACAGTCGCTTGCTGTACCGTAGCCCCCTACCTGACGCCATTTGGGCGTAGGAAATTTGGGGCGTGACGGCTGGTGTTTGAAACCGTACAGGTGAACTTGTGTAAAATTGCGCGCAACACTGAATGACAGTTCAAAAGAAAATAACCAGAACATGCGCATTTCACACTTGCGACGTGTAAAAGCGGACATGTGGGTAGGATTTTCATCTTTTTGACATTTCTTTTTCGCATTTGCTTCATTACTTCTTTCGCTGTTGTTACGACCACAACATTTCATTATGGCGGATGAACTGAAATGGACCAACGAATTAACAAGCGGGCTTATTTTCTATTATGAAACACTGAGCGCCAAAGATGAAATGAAAGAAAGCTGTCAAATAACAAGAAAAACCAAAGAAGGGGAAAAGGCTTCGTGTAAAAATGAGCCCATCACTGAATGACAGTTCAAAGAAAATAACCAAAACATGCACATTACACTCATGCGCTGTGTATAAGCGGACTCACTGATACATTGTTCTTATTTCTTTCTCTTTCCAAATATTTCGTTTGCAATCCCACATTTTAAATACACAACTAATACCAATACTAATATTGAACCAATGCGGATTGCTTCAACGCAAATTGAGCTGTCGGATAAACTGGGTATCTCCCTCTCTATCCAATTTTTCAAAAAACTTAACACGTGCTGCAGCATTTTAAGAGTAGTAATACCCTCTTGAGTGTTAAGTTCTCTACAGAAAAAAACCTTTTTAAAAGTGTAATTCATATTAAATTTTCTTTTCCAATCGCATAAAACTAATCTTTTTTCTCTATACTTTGTTCTCTTTTCTTCCTCTTCCAATTTCTCCCCACCTTTCTCTTCTAAATTAAGTAAAATGCAATAATTTAGTCTTAAGAATTTAATAATGTTCTCAGTATTATTATTCACCCAAGTAAAAGATTATAAATATCTTAATGTAAATGGTGTTCAAATTTGACGTATCATTATAAATTGGCCGCCACTTTTTTTACAGCTATTGGATTGCACCGAAGTTTTTTCAGGTATGAAGTAAATATATTCCGGTTAGCTAAAATGGATCGGTACACTATTGAGCAACGTGTTTTTGTTATTAAAACTTATTTTAAATTTCGTTCAAAATACGGTAGAGAAAAAGCTCCATCACACCGTGCTATTAAACTTATTGTTCATAAATTTGAAGAAACTGGTTCGGTTCAAGATCAGAGAAGTAAAGTCTATCATCGTAGTGGTCGTTTGAGTTGAAACAAGGACGTCTATTTGTTGTTTACAGCAATTAAACCTCAAACCAACAACTTTGTTTAACATTTTTGACAAAGATCTGCATGTAAAGGCTTAATACAGTTAACACAAGAATTAAAGCCAACTGACCAGGTATTGTGCCGGCAATTTGTTAATTGGGCCATAGGGAAGCAACAACAAAATGTTTTCCAGCAAATTATCTTCACCGATGAGACTCATTTTGAAATTGGCGGTTATGTCAATAAACAAAACTGTCACATTTGGGCTGAAGAAAATCCTAGAAGATTGTATGGTGTGAATTTTGGTGTGGTGGCGTAGTTGGTCCATTTTTTTTCGAATATGAATATGGCAATGCAGTTACTGTGGATGGAGCTCAATGGAGAAGTTTAATAATCGCATAATTTCCCGAAGATCATGCGATTTAACACCACTGGATTTTTTCTTATGGGGTTTCTTGAAGAGTAAAGTTTATGCCAATAATGCTCAAACTGTTCAACACCTCAAAGACAACATCATCGATCATATCACTTATTGAACCATCATTATGCGAAAAAGTGATTCAAAATTTTGGTAAAAAGTTGACAGTCTGCCGACTTACCGACTGCCCATAGTCTTACTAACCGGAGCCAATGTACAATAATTTCCAATAAAAATAAATACAGATTTAACTCAATTTATGCCTTTTATTCAAAATTTAAATGATGCCTCAAATTTGGACAGCCTTTACAAGCAGAATCCTCATCAGTCTTAATAAACAGAGAAATAGATTAGATCTCGCTGGCTCCCGGCATCTGAGAAAAATTAGAATTCATTCTAATATCTAATAGAATAAGAATATATCTCCCAGTTCCAGCTCATATGCTTTTAACAACGTGAGCATTGAAGCAATTCTCGAATTTCGTGCGGAAATAAAGATAGAAAGCTATTTCAGCCGGGCGAATGTCGCTATATTTAAATCGAGAATTATTCAGGTAACAATAGAAAACACAATCTAATCAAAGTCACCTGAAGCAACTTAGGACGTTGTTATCTCCCCTATACTCTGGGTTTAGTCATAATAAAATCATTTTGAAACTAGTTACAGAAAAAACGAAGATAGTCAGCTATGCGCACGTCATGGTGATTTTATTGTCAAGCCTAGCCTAGTCATGAAAATTGCTGGAATAATGCGAGTACTTGGTCTGTGAAGTATGGTACCTATTGCGTAAAATGGAAGACATTGACTATATGTACTATATGTACCCAACTTTTCTTTTTTTAACTTTTAAATTCATTTTTATTGTTTCTTTCGCTATTACTTAAATTCTAGACAAAAATGCTTAAATCTAATTTGACAATAATAGTTACTTATTCTAGCTTACTGACTCTTACCGAGCGCTCTAAACTTAACAATTTCAATTCTAGTTTGCCTTTCGACCTTAAAACTATCTTACGATTAATCTTATCTATATATGAAATTTCTAAGAAAATAATTTTAGGAAAAAACGTAGATACCATATCTTTTTGTAGTTTTATGTAAAACTTAAAACTATGGCCCTATTCTACTTAACCTACCTAAACTACTTAACCTAACTTAACTATAATCGGGATGGTGAGCACTCGTAGCCTCCCGCACTGGGTGGTCACCATCCCAATTGCGATTTCGGGCGGCCGTCATTCGTCAACATCGTGCACACGCACCACCAAGATTTAACCAATGCGATAAACCACTGGTCACTTCTCAGAGGTGCGGCCTCATGTTAACGAACGCGGCCTCTCCACGAGATCCCCCTAACTATCCCTAATCTAACTTACAACTAAGAGGAATATGTTACCTTAGTAACGTACCGAGCTAAGAGATCGAGCCAACCCTTTCTCCTTCTTGAAGCCACCAGAATTCGGTGTACTGTTTCTCGGCATCGATCCGATCCCTGTCCGCAATCGCGGGACTAAAACGGAGGAGCTCCTGAGCATTGGCAACATACCCGTCGTAGGTGAGCCGCTTGTCCCTCGCACCGCGGTGGCGGTGGTATATTACCGGGATACCATCCCTACTTTGTATTAACCCTTTAGCATCAATATGGAGAAAAGCCTCTGGCGGAATAAAGCCCGATAGGAGTGAGCTCTCGTGGTACATTTCATTGGGGTAATAAGCCCCAAAGATCAGGCCATTATCGTTGGCCATTGCCCTTGCAACGTGTCTTTGAATCACCTTAATCAGGAAATTGTCAATCCTATTCAGATTAGCCCCATCGTATAGAACTTTGTTGGGATAATATTTTTTGTACTCTGATTCTGGTGTTCTGTACAAGCCAAGATAATTCCTAAGACACTGCCTTTCAAACACCCGAATCCTTTCCATCTGATACGGCGCTACATTGAACCACACGGGAGAACCATACGCGATGACTGGCCTGATTAGGGCCACATAGCATATGACTTTCACCCTGGAGACAAGTTGACTGCTGTGAAACAACCTTCTTGTCAGGGTTAAAGCCTTCTTGGCTCCAGCAAGACAAGCATCTATATGTTTGTCAAAATACAAATACTTATCGAGCCAAATACCAAGGTATCTCACTATGTTTCTCACCGCTAATGGCAGTCCGTGCTGTCCAATGATGGCCAAATTTCGTCAGTTATGTCTGGTATCCCTAGAAGCCCATCTCAATGGAGTCCTGAACAAAATTGTTTCCGACTTTTGAAAATTGATTTTCAATTTCCAATCATCGCAATACGCCTTAATATGATCGAAATCACGCTACAGGAGAGTATTGATGACTTCGATTTTTGGATCTGATCTGTACGCCACTAAATCGTCTGCGTACGCTATGGCATGATTGAGGGAACCTACTAGATCACTAGTGTAAACGTTAAACAGTATCGGAGAAATGACAGCCCCCTGTTGTAAGCCGTTTTTAATGTCAAAGATCTTACTCGAAATAACATTGTTACATTTAACAACGAACTTCTTTCCCATAAGCATGTCGTAAATCATATATAGCAGAGGTTTCGGCATACCCATTCTGGTCAACTTATAGAAAAGCCCCTCTGTCGGAGACCAGCTTTGACGCAGCATGAATAGTGTCATGCCGCGCCCTAAAACCAAACTGATTTTCCGGAATTATATTATTTTCCTCAACCCACCTTAACAGCGCTCTATTAACCACCTTCTCGAATACCTTGCTAATATTCAGAAGCAAACTAATTAACCGGAGATTTGCAGGTTAGTTCTTACTTTATCCCTTTTCGGGATTGGATGTACCACTGCTGTTTTCCAATGCGTCAGATAATATGCATTATTCAGCGCATTGTTAAACAGCGTAGTAAATATATCCACTGCTTCCAAGGGCAGGTGCCTTAATACGACGTCTGGAATACCGTCTACTCCCGACGACTTTTTGTTTTTCAGAGACTCGAAGATGCATAGGAGTTCATCTTTTCGCACGAACAAATGCGAGGAAGCTCGCTCATTGGCGATGATAAAGTTTGCAGCGTTTTCTTCACTGAATACGGTGAAACCGTGATTCTCGGATCGCCAATTTTGAAGTTCGTTGCGCAGATAATAGTGATTTACGTAGGCCCTGTTGTCAATGTCGTGATTACGGCGAACTGGATTGTTTACCGTATACACAGCCTCGAAAAAGGCTCCCAGCAAATCTACTTTCTCCTGTGGGTCTTCGACCACGAAAAGACCGTCGCCTGAGTCGGCACTCTCTGGACTTATGCTGAGGGTCAATAGTATCTGTCTGTTTTCTGTCATTTGTGGAATTCGGACACACTGAATGTCATTGTGATCTTTCCTCCTGAACAATTTATTTAGCTGTGGGAACATATTCGGACTACTGGATTTTATAGCCCGAATCTTATTGCCCCAGTACAGACTTACAGACTTACTGTAATTTTCTTTAATTAATTGTTTTAGGTTTTTGATCAGTGACTTCAGTGTTCTTATTTCCGGGTCGTTTCTGTCAGTAAACTGTCTGTACAACTGCTTAAGCCTCGAGAGCAGTCTACTTTTGTGCGCGTACAATGCGTTGATTGTTGGAGTTCTGTATTTTTCCACCTGGCTTTCGTCGGAGTATACTATCCGAGGGATAGTCTGCTCCATAGTTCGTTTGATAACGTCTTGCATTGTCAGTAAACTACGGTCGATTTCTTCGTTTGTCAAGTTTCTGTTAGTCGGGGGATCAATTCCATTCAAACGTAAATTACGCTTTAAGATTCTGGAGAAACACGGCCACCGTACCTTACGGTAGTCGTATGGGTACACTTGATCGTACTGCTCCAGCTGCGTTTGCTCGTTTGGGATCCGTATTGTAGCGGCAAGTCCATAGTGATCACTATCGTACTCGAACGCACGCAAGCAGTTCCTTGTGTTTCGATCCACGTTAGTCAGTTCTAGTCTACTGTCTATTAATGCCAAGTCCAGGAAAGAACCGGCAGATGGGAAGGATGGGATATTCGTGGCGTACAGTTCAAGTATGTACTCAATCATATTTTGACACCACCAGTAGTATAACTGGTTGCCTCTGGTGTTTGGCGGATTATTTCCCCATACCGCATGCCTAGCATTAAGATCTCCGGCCAAAAAATAATAATTTTCCTCCGATTGGAGCTGAAGGCAACGAAAAAGTAATTCGAGCTCAGTTATAAATTGAATGGGATTAGGTGCTTCGGGTGCATAAAGCAACACCATATACACTCGCCTTGTTCTTGTTGTTGTTGCTGTTGTTGCTTTTGGCTTATTGGCTTCTTCTATTTTTGTTGTTGCTTTTGCTGCCGCAACTTCTGTTTCTTTTCCAGAAGCTCTTTTATAAGCTTATCAAGCTGAGCCTCCTCATCCTCTTCTTCCTCTGCTGAAGTATCGGTGTCAGACAATTCTTTAAATGAATTCCCCTCTCCAATATATCGGCACTCGCCCCCTTCAGACTCATAAGAGTACTCTTTTCCTGCCGCTTTAATGTCGGCAGCATCTTCCTTAATTTTCTTTTTTGTGGACAATTTCGACGACGTCTTGCTTTTTCTCCGCCTCTTTTCAACTTTTGTGTCATCATCTGACTTTTGCATTGCTGCTGCTGCCTTAGTTGTTGTTGCTTGCTGTTGCATTTCACATGCTCTAGTCGTCATTCTGTTAGATACCGGTTCCAACTGCGGGACTTCCGGCTGACCGGTGTCCATTGTTCATCGGCACTACTATAATGCTACCACTTCTTATTTCGGTTTTAATATTAAGAAATTAAAATTTAACCAATAAATTTCTACTGGACTCGAACCCAGGTCTTCCACTCAGCGAGCCAACTACTACTCCACTGAGCCACACTGCTATTTGTCAATTACTTGCTTATTTTACTATTTGATAGTTTTCACTGTTATGTGCACCACGGAAAAGCCGACCGTACTCTATGCGAGATGGGAAACGACTGATGGATGTACCCAATCTTCCTAAAGAATTCTCATATATAGTAACATAAATATGAAACTCTAATGTGTATAACATAACCAAACTTTAAAAGGTAAAAAGAACAGCATATAGATGTAACACAGGAGGTCTGGTACAAACTCTGTCAGATGCTCGATTTTACTATGTCTCCACCATTTGGATCCATGTATATACCAACTAACATGGCATCTTCCCAAATAATCCCTGAGTTAGACAAATTTAACATCCTTGCTCGATGTGATCGATTGCATCGATGTGATGGAGTGATAGTAGGAGGAAACCTCAATGCCAAAAATCCAATATGGGGTGATAACATTATAAATCTTAACGGAGGAAGTCTTAGAAGGTTTTACAAAGCTTTACAAATTTAACAGCTGCAAGCCCGTCCTTTCCAAGAAGTTATGCTTTTCTGGAGCAGTTCCTGATTTCTAACCATCTGATAGACTGAATCAATCCTAACCTTAGCATATACACAATCCCGACGTTCTCTGACCATTTTCTGCTTATTTTGGAAATTGCAGACGCTATTATCCCTCTTTACGAGGCAAGGGGTTTTATATCATATAAAAACACTAACTGGGATAGGTTTGGCTCAATACAAATCCTCAGTAATCTCAAATCTAACTGATACCGAGATTGATGACTACATCAGAAAGTTTAACGGAGTATTAACCCAGGCCATCCAAAACAATACAAAAACTATTTTTCCATCCTACAGAAAGTATGCATTACTTCCGGACCATATCTTCACGCTATACAAGTTATAATAAGTTAATAGTTATAATAATATAGTTATAATAAGACTACAACCGAATACATTGAGCTATCAGGCAGAATATCATTACTAAGCAAAATCATTAAAGAAAAGGTAGCAAAGTGGCTAAATGAACAGCTCAAAAAGAGACTCTCTAATATAACACCTGGTCCTCACGCATATAAGGATTTAAACAGGCTCATAGGAAAATCAACAAAAACGAAAATAGGGAACATTGAAATTGACATTATCACGGTAGTAGATTCTCCCAATAAAGTTCTAACATTTGGTGAATATTTCAAAAACGTTTACGCAAAACCCAGTAACTTAGATCTTCAGTTTGAAAAGGAAATCGAACAACGTGTTGAGCGAATCAAAGCCCAATTTCCACATAAAATCTACAATTTCGATATCGAAAACCCCTCTATCACTCCCATCACTCCACAGATGTTTACATCAATAACGGAAATTTCCGGTATAATCCAAAACCTCAACAGCAAAAAATCGGCAGGCCCTGACGGAATCTCTAACTTCGTTCTTAAAAAAATTTCAAATGTAGCCATTGAATATTTGACAATAATTGTAAGCAATTGCTTAAACATTGAGTACTTTCCACGTAATTGGAAGATTGAAGAAAAAAAAGCACACTTACTGGATTTGTCTAACTTTCGGCCCTTTTCATTATTCTCTAATATGGGCAGAATCCTAGAAAGGGTCATTAGCAACAAAATGGATGAACATATCGATAATTTGTATCAGCATATTCCTGAACATCAATTTGGCTTTCGCAACGGTCTCTCAACAATGCATGCCTCACTTGCATGCACAGTTACCTGTAGTCTCGCTGTTGAAAAAGTCTTTGACAAGGTTTGGAGGGTTGCCCTGCTTTATAAGTTGAGTGAAATTGGATATCCCACTGAATTACTTAAGATATTACTCAACTATCTTGAAGATAGATTCGCTACAGTCCAAATACGAGAATGCAAATCTGAGCTATTTCAAATATTCAGTGGCGTGCCGCAAGGATTAGTTCTTGCCCCCAGACTATTTAATGATTATATGTTCGATTTTCCTCACACTCCCCTAAGGCATGGTACGAGGGCGGGTCAATAAGTCCGTGACTTTTTGAATTTCTGACCTCTTTACTGAAACAGCAACACTGCTTCTGTCAACAGGCATCTGTCAGTTGACTCCTGTCAAAATTTAAACTTGCTGCGTCAGTTAGTTTGTGTTTGACAGCTATTTTTATCAGACTACTCACTAATTTGAGGAGAAAATGGAAAAAAGTGAATTTCGTGTGCTTATAAAGCATTATTTCTTGCGAAAAAAAACCATTACCGAGACCAAGGTTAAGCTTGATAAATACTATGGGGACTCTGCACCATCGATTTCAATGGTAAAAAAGTGGTTTACTGAATTTCGTTGTGGCCGTACAAGCACTGAAGATGCCGAACGTCCTGGACGCCCAGTTGAGGTCTCTACACCCGAAACAATCGAAAAAATTCAAGATATGGTGTTGGCCGACCGAAGATTGAAAGTGCGAGAGATTGTGGAAGCCGTAGGGATCTCGCATGGCTCAGTGGTTTCAATTTTGAATGATCACTTGGGCATGAGAAAGCTTTCCGCAAGATGGGTGCCGCGTTTGCTCACAGTCGACCACAAACGCAATCGTGTAACAACTTCACAGGAAGGTTTGGCGTTGTTTAATCGCAATATGGAGGAGTTTTTGCGCCGTTTTGTAACCGTGGACGAAACATGGATCCATCACAACACACCAGAGAACAAACAACAGTCAAAACAGTGGGTTTCTGAGGGTGAATCGGCGCCAAAGAAGGCCAAGGTGGGTTTGTCAGCCAATAAAGTTATGGCGACTGTTTTTTGGGATGCACGCGGGATAATCCACATTGACTACATTCAAAAGGGAAGAACAATCAATGGGGAATATTATGCCAACTTATTGGACCGATTCAATGACGATTTGAAAAAAAACCGACCTCATTTGGCCAAGAAAAAAGTTCTTTTCCACCAAGACAATGCAAGGGTGCACACATGTGCAGTTGCCATGGCAAAAATCCATGAATTGGGCTATGAATTGCTCCCTCATCCACCCTATTCTCCAGATTTGGCTCCGAGCGACTACTTCTTGTTCCCAAACCTGAAGAAATGGCTTGGTGGAAAAAGATTTGACTCCAATGATGAAGTCATCTCGCTATTTTGAGGACCTTGACAAATCATTTTTTTTGGAAGGGATAAAAAATTGGAGAAGCGTTGGACAAAGTGTATAGAGCTCAAGGGAGACTACGTTGAAAAATAAAATTATTTTTTTATCAAAAAATCTGTGTTTTATTCCAAAAGTCACGGACGTATTGACCCGCCCTCGTATATGGGATTTAGCGTAAAAAGATTTTGATTTACATAAGGTGGTACCACCGGGATTTACATAAATCATTGACGTTGGGTGTCAAAAAGATCATCGCAGCTGGTAATATTTTTACAAATTGCAAGAAATGGATGCAAAAGATGTAAAACGATCAAGGGTATACAATTTAAGGATCCAAAATCAAGTAAAGGGGATAATGCATGCATTGGACAAGAGAATCGTCTACCACTGGAGAAAACGGCATCAAACAATTATTATTAAACTGCTGCAATGGAGAAGAAAAAAATATCTAAGCAAACAAATCATCAAGTGTCTGTTGTGTCTGTGTGTTGCGTTCTCTCACTCATTCACTCTCCCGTTCTTACGAAAATGACCTTTGTTGACATATAGAAGGATTTATTATAGATCTTGGATTTAGATGGGATTAATAGACGTATCGTAAGTCTTCGTGATTTAGTGAAGATCTATGTGAAGTGGATTTAGCTAAATCCTAGCTAAATTTTGGTGGACACATAGCAATACACCTTCTATATTTAGATCCATACATACAGGAATATTGAAAACTTAACAGTACATAGCGCTATCGATACCAAGTTCAACAGATTATAATTAACATACATACACCTCATTTAATTCGAAGGAAAAAATACAAAATATGTATCAGAACACATATCCTTTCTGAAATTCCACAAAATAGATTTAGATTTTTCTCAGCAATACCCCTGCCACTCTTACTTACATACGCAGACTACTTTAATATCATGGTTGTTAACTAGAAGGGCCAAAGATGAGTTTAGTTGTAAACGAATTTACTTAAAACAAGATTTGTGCTATCGACAAGGAAAGACAAACCACCTTGATAAAAAAGTTCCCAGAATAATGCACCCATTGTTCTGATTTGAGTTCTGTTTTTCTCTTAAGTTGGTACATCTGTTGTTGACATTCCCTCTAAATCTTAGCGTCATAGCTTGACATTTGCAAAAGTTACGTAGCCAAGGATACATCTATCTCTGTGTGTGTTGGCGATTTTTTACAATTTTAGAAATAGGTTTAAATTTGGAACAACGAATTGTATTAAATTTTGCGTAAAAAACGGATTTAATGGTGCGCGAACGTTGGAAATGTTGGAAAAGTGTTTCGACAACGATTCTCTAAAGAAAATGGTCGTTTACCAGTGGCACGAGCGGTTCAAAAGTGGTCGTAAGTCCATCGAAGATGATGAACGTAGTGGCAGACCATCGACATCGAAAACTGACGAAAACATTGATGAAGTAAAAGAAATGTTGGTCAATAACCGCAAATTAACCATCAGAGAGATAGCAGAGGACTTAAACTTTCCCTACCGATCCGTCCAAGACGTTTTAGTTAATGATTTGAGTTTCCGTCGTGTAGCAGCAAAGTTGGTGCCAAAAGATCTCAATTTCATGCAAAAAAGAGACCGTGTTGACGCGCACAAGGGATGATTTGCGAGGCTGAATCCGATCCGACATTCATCAAAAGGATCGTTGCTGGAGACGAGACGTGGGTTTATGAGTACGACACGCAATCCAGACATCAGGCAAGTGAATGGCGTTCACCAAATGAGCCGAGAACAAAATAAACACGTCGTTTTCAGTCAAAAAAGAAGGCAATGCTCACGGTTTTCATTTATTACAACGGTGTAGTGCATCATGAATTTTTGCCAGCAGGCCAGACAGTAAGCAAAGAGTATTATTTGGGCGTTATGAGACGTTTACCTGAAGCAATTCAACGAAAGAGACCAGATTTTGCACCATGATAGCGCACCGTCGCACAGTGCCATCATTATTCGTAATTTTTTGACGAAAAATGCAACACATACCATCCAACAGCCACCGAATTCACCTGATTTGGGTCTCTGTGACTTCTTTCTGTTCAATCGAGTTAAAAAACCACTACGGGGACCACGTTTCAGCAGCCGATAGGAAGAAATGGAAAAATCGCAGGAAGCACTGATGGACATACACCGAAAACCGAATATAAAAAATGCTTCGAGGATTGGATCAAGCGCTGGCATAAGCATGTTGCAGTCGATGGGGATTACTTTGAAGGGGACAATATAGATTTGATGAATAAATTCGTATTATTAATTTTCTGAACAAATTCCGGAATCCTTTTGATCAAGGTGGTACAACGCTAACGATTTAGGCAGCATGCCACATCGAGAAACTATTGCTTTGAAGTCGTAAAGATCTTTCTCTTACTTGATTCCATGTGTAACTCAATTAACAACGTCACATTGTATATCATACTTACTCACTTAATGTGGCGTTTCACACCGGGGTGGACCTGGGTTTCAACCTACAAGCGTCTCCATTCCACTTGCATTCGTCAACTGTTTCGAGGTATTCCTCTAATAGGGACGCATTCGAACACTTTTCAGACCAGACCATTGAGATTGTTTAGAGCGGATCTACAATACATGACCGAGCCATCTCCAACGTTAGATTTTCACTAAGTCGATGTTTCTGTACAGCCCGTATAGTTATTTTTCCTCCACTCACCGTCTAGGCAAACGAGACCGAAAATTACAGAAAGAATTTCCTTCTCAAAGCAGCCAAGAGCAACTTCATAAATTGTTGGTAAAATCGGTGCCTCTGGGATATAGGTTAAGACTGGGATTATTAATGTCTTACATAAGGTCCCTTTAGTTGTCCGAGACAGGACATTTGCCTTCTTAGCCCAAAGAATCAGCGATTGGCAAGAGTTATTCTTCGTTTGATCTCAGCGCTGGTGTCGTTGTCTGAATTGATGGCGGAGCCTATGTAGTCAAAGTCCTTAACTACCTCTGTCGGGGATGATATACTACCCGAGACGTTAGTGTTGGGTGTTCTCTCTGGTTGACAGCATATGCTTGGACTTGCCCTCATTGATCATTAAACCCATCCTAGCCGCTTTCGCCTTAATACACGCGAAAGCGCCACTGACACCACTCTGCTTTCTTCCGTTTATGTCAATACCATCGGCGTATCAAGTAATTGGACGAACTTTCGAAAGACTCCACTTCTTGTGAAAGCGCATGAGTTTTGCACTGTTCTTTCAAGAATGATGTTGAAGACAGCGCATCCCCTTGTTTAAATCCTTTTTGGATATCAAAGGTCTCGGTGAGTACTTTACCGACTTTGATGGAGCAGCGTGCATTCTTTTTGTTTTACTTTATTTTATTAGGATTTTTCTTCATTCAATTTATTCCAACACAAGATTGACAAGCATGCCAAAACTGGACATTGCTCTCTATAGATGCTATCATGGCCTTAAAATCAATGAATTAGTGGTGTGTATCGTTTCGGAGCTCATAGGTTTTCCCAAGATCTGGCATAGTGTGAATACTTTGTCAATGGTGGACTTTTCTGGCCTAAAACCACGCGGATATGGACCAATCAGGTTGTTGACGAACTTCAGGCTTCAGGAGTAGTGAATTGTTTGTAGGAGTACACATCATCAAAATTGAAAAGTTCATTTTACTTGACAGCGGTATTTGGTTAATCATCTGCGTTATACGGAGTTCAGTGATGCTATTTCCAACTCCATAGAATTAACTGCGACTTTACAACTATATTTCCCTGTTCGTCTCTTCATGCTTTGATCCGGGGTTTATGTCCGTGGCATGTTTTTTAACTTTTAGTAAAACTTCCGAATCTCATTTCTGTAGTAGCATCCTTCAATTTTCTCCACCGCGGGTTTCTCATGCTCCTTCTTTATCCTCCTGACAAGCCGGAGTTCATCTCCCCTCTTCTGCTCATAGAGTTCGCGAGCAGCTCTAGTCCTTCTATGCAGCGCCGCTTTGTATGAGTCTTGCTTTGCTGCACGTGCTTACTGGCACTCATCGTCAAACCAGGGATTTCGTTGTGGTGGCCAAATGAAACCCAGCGCATCAGAGGCGGCATCTCTGATGGATTTTTGGCAATGGACCTCTTAAAAAATTAATGGAGACTCGACCAGAAAAGGATTTGGTGGTCTCTTGCGATTGTAGCCGTCCGACGGCAAATTTCCTCGAATTGTTGGCTTGATTTTGTGATGTTCTGATTATCCGTAGCCGTACTTCGACCACAACATGGTAATAGCCGAACGTTCGGACATCCATAATACTGGATGAGTGTCTTGCGTCGATCGCAATAGGGTCAATCTGGTTGACGTTTGATTGATTACGAGTTCTCCAAGTCCTTTTGTGAATATCGAGATGTGGCAACCGCGTGCTGTTTCGCCCCGCCGCAAAGTCGATTAGCCTGAATCCGTTATCGGAGGTGGTGTCATGCAGACTATACTTTCCTACAACGCTACCAAAGATGCCATATTCTTCTAACTTTGGATTAAAAACGCCGAAGACAATTTGAATGCTCGTAAGTCTTGTCCAAGGCTCATAGAAGCTATCTTTCGTGTCGTTATCTTTCTCCTCTGTGAGGCCGTGTCCATATATACAGCTAATGTTGGTAAATATAACCTTATTATGGATTGTTACGAGGCGCTCGTTAACATGCCGAAAACTTAAGACTTCTTGCCTAAGTCTGCCTCTAACAACAAATCCGCATTCAAATAAGCACTGCTTTTGCGTCGATAACAATTGCCATAGGAAATGCAGCAGTTCAGTGCTTCCGCTAACTGTTTGGATGCACGTAGCCTGTTAAGGAACCTAACATTCCACGTATAGATCCGAAGTTCGTTGTCCTTATTTCGTTTGTGGTGGTTGTCAGCAGTAGATCCGTCCGTATCTGAGGATTGTTGTTGATTCGTAATTGTATATACAATATAATGGGCCAGTTCCATTATATTATAGATACTCTTAGTATGAAGGGTTAAACCGAAGCCAGGAACCCCTTCAGAGATAAATGAGGTCAATCAAAGGCCTCTACGCCACCATCTGTTTTCGAAGACCTTGACTTAGTCTCAGAAATCCTTACTGGCCTGAGGTCCAAATATGTCGGACTAGTCAGGATAAGGTCTTATTTATTTTATTCCGGAATTTTACTTACCCGCTGATTCCATCTGGGGAATTCATCCGCTGTTCAGTTTATAGTGTTGCTATTTTTGTTTGACGGTCAGCACTCTTGCTGATAAATTTGGTAAGTTGAGTCCAGATGGACATTGACCATTAGCCGATTGTTATCACTTGGAGATAAAATAAGCACAATTGATGTGTAGGAATAACTACAACACTTGACATCGCCAAGTTGACACCTCTCAGTGCCTACCTATTTCTCCAGCACCCAACTACTCGTACCTTACATACGAGTAAATCAAGCAAAATCACTATTGACAGTCTCCTTGAACTAAAAACGCAACTGAAAATGATTGATATTCGGTCGTATTGGTATAAACGGAGTATATTATGGCCCCAAAGTAATAATACAAATAGGATTGTTGGAAATGTATTTTGCAATGAAACTGACAGAGGAAGACTTCTCAGGACGTAATCTGCTTTAAAACTGCTTATCACTGTAGGCGGTATGAATTCACTTAAAGTGCCTGAGCATGTGTTAAGTTTTTGGAAAAGAGAGAAAGAAAGATGTTTGAGCCCAGTGGTTATTTCCACTGAGGGGGAGACTAAATTCTTAGTGGAGGTTGGCTTGTTGTTGATTTCTAGTCAACTACTCATCATACTTGATTTTCGTTAACAGAAAAAGTGAATATGTCTTTCAGGAGATGCTGGGATTCGAACACCGAACCTTCCGATTTGGAAGTCCACTACTACTTGAGCCACTTCCCCCAACAAAGGAATAAAGGAATAAAGAATATTTTTTTTGAAAGTCAGGAGACAATTTCTGTCTTTTAGCACTTTAAGGTGTCCCAAGCCTTAACCATTGTAAAGAGAGCTTCCGAAAGCAATGCAAAATTCAAGTTTTTATAAGTCCAAACGTTCCAAGAAGCCAACACTAACTTGGAGTTGTCATCAAATAGTCAGCAAGAAGCCAAAAAGGGTGATGTAAGGAAATTCAAAAACTTTTCGAGCGGAGATGACCGACGGATCATTGTCTTAGAGCTAGAGACGCATTCGACCAATACCGCAGAGAGATGAAATGGTGCTCGAAAATTTAGCATGAAGGTAATGAAAATAGTGAGAAGAACTCAAACTGAAATCAGCAGGAGGAATTATGAAAATGTACTGAATCCCAATAGGTGCTAAGAATGTCTACTACTAATGATTACCAAACATACAACGTGGGCGATGTTGACAAAGATTTCTTCCCCCTGTCCAAGAAAGAGTTTAGTTAGATAAGTTCGTAGCTGACTGGCATTTCTATACTTTCATTGGAGAGAATTAATTTTTAATTTTTTCCCATCAAAGAATATTTCAGCATAGGAATTCCCACGAAATGGAAAAGTTGTATAATAGGTGTGCGAAGACTGGTACCGAATTCATTACAAGTCACCCATATATAGAATTTACGATCATCATTCAACCCACGAGGGTATTTTTCCTTAATCCAATTCAAATTAGCATATTTTACTACTAAATTGGCAACAAATATATATTAAAGAATTATTTGTTTTTTTTTTTATGTTAAGCTGCTATCCATTGTAGTTTACAATATAATTTATTTACAATAGTAGTCCTCTTCAGTTCCATCGAAAGTTGGCCAATGGTATCTCATTCAGCTAACATTTGATTGCAGTGATATATATCTCATCTGGCGTGAATAATTGCACCGCAATTAAGATCCTATCAGAAAGGAAATGTTGTAATAAAAAGTGAAAGAAATATGAAGTGAGTAACCTAGAACCTGGCAAAATTGCTGACTCTCCACTACGTTTCAACGTGAGAATATTAGAATATTAAATAATTTGGGGGTTTCTAGATAATGTTCAGGCTTGCAATCGGTACAAAATGTGTATTCAAAATGCATAAAGTAATGAAATCGCCTCATTATTTATTTGTATTCTACAACTCATAAGAATTTTTACATTGCAGATGTTGTAAGTGGAGCATAGTTAATGGAAAGCTGAAAAGATTATGCCCAAGCTCGATTAAGTCTTGAAACTCAGATCTCGAATTTCTATTTTTTAAATGTAACTACAAAGACTGGAATATATAAAAATTGTATAAGTCTACTTTATATATATATATTTTTTTTTTTAATCTTATTTATTGAATTATATTATATTTAATTTACAATTAAGAAAAAGAATAGATATCATTCTGCAGTTCATAGAGAAAACTGAGGTGAATGATCCTTCAATAAAGAAAAGACATAGATTGCATGTTGTGGGGTAAAACTAATAAGAAAAAGTATACAATATTACCACAAGTAATAAAGAATAAAAAACATTGAACAAAAGCAATAGGCTAGGGTCCGGATGCTCATGCAAATGCATATTTTTAGGCTAATAAAAGACAAAAGCAATTGAATAACTTTATGAGTCAACAAATTTGCTCTAAAATGGCATCGATTTGTTAATGCATATTTTTGCATATTTTGTATTAAATGCATATTTTCGTGCGTATTTCGCTGCTTTCTTACCCCTTTTCTCAATCCTCTTTGCGATTTTCCCAACATCTACCGACAAATAGGAGAACAGGCAATAATTTGCATCTGAGATCTCGAACACGCCCTCAAATGTCAGCTGTCTTTTTCAAGTTTTGACATCAACGGCCAAAAAAAAGAAAACTGCATTTGTTTTGGTGAGTTGATGTTGATGCAAAACAATAAACGACACTGTAGGTTAGGTTAGGTTAGGTAAGAGTGGCTGTTGGAAATACCAACCCACTTAGGCCTATTGGCCCATTGTGATGCCACGTGGATCTATGATCTTCTTACTACTGGAACCAGTTTGAGTTTATAATAAAGCGTAGGAGACTGTTAACGTCTAATTTTTCTAGATCGTTTAGGTCGTTGTAAAAGAAAGCTCCTAGATGAAGCCTTTGCCAGATCTGTTTGGTCGCTAGACATGTTTGCCCAGCAGTCCACCTAAGGTCTGTTCCTTTATTAGCATCCAGCTTTAGTGTTAGTTTGCACATAGCGATTGGTATACCTATACTGTCTTTGTCCGGTGGGATAGGTAGAGTGGTTCCAATTTTGGCGAGTTCATCGGCTCTGCAGTTCCCTGGAATGTCTCTGTGGCACGGCACCCAACAAAGGTGAATGTTGAACTGCTCTGCCATCTCAATGAGAGATGATCGGCATTCAAGGGCGGTTTTAGAATATAATGAAACCGAGTACAGGGACTTGATGGCGGCCTGACTATACAAAATATGCGGATATACTTTGCAGATATCACGTTTTTCTTCAGCCAGGACAGAGCTTCTTTAATCTCCAAAAATTCCGCCTGGAACACGCTACAGTGATTTGGAAGGCGGAAAGAGAGGCTTAGATTTAGCTTATCTGAGAAAACACCGCCACCAACTCCGCTATAGGTTTTAGATCCATCTGTGAAGAGATGAATTAACTTGTCCTCCATTAAAGCATCCTCCTCTCAGAATGATCTAGAGGGGAAGCTTACATGGAAGTTTTTGTCAAACCAAAGTTCATGTATGGTGTAATCGGTATGGTGTTCTCTGTGAGGATTCCTGATGTATTAGGAATGTTAGCGTGGCCAAAGTAATTATTTGTCCACTGTTTTGTCGCTTACTTTCCTGCTAAAAATGTCGAGGGGTGTCAAGTGAAACAGAATATATAATGCCGCAGAGGGGGTAGACTGCAAGGCTCCGCTTGTGCACAGACATGCTGTTCTTTGGACTCTGCTTAGTTTAATGTGGTTGACTGCATTTTCCCAAGGCCGTGCACCAGACAACCACCCCGTAAGTAAGTATCGGTCTTATGACCGAGATGTATAGCCAGTGGGTTATGCGAGGTTGAAGGTCCTATTTATTCCCAATGGCTTTTTTGCAAGAGAATAGAGCTACTGTAGCTTTCTTGACTCTTTCTTGAATGTTAGGTTTCCAGTTTAGTTTCCTGTCAAAAATGAGACCCCGATATTTTGCTGTTTGGAAAAGGACTAAACTCGTACCGTTTATTGAGGTAGGGGTCTACAATTGGAATTTTATATTTCCAGGAAAAGAGGACAAGATCAGTTTTATGGGGGTTTACTCCCAATTCACAGCGATCTGCCCAACGGGTTAATCTGTTAAGATTTAGCTGAAGGAGTTCTTTAATGGTATTAAGATGCTTACCTGAGACGGCTATGGCAACGTCATCCGCATAGGCAATCACTCTGCTACCACCTGCTTTCAGGTATATCAGTAGTTCGTTAACTACTAAGTTCCAGAGAAGGGGAGAGAGGACACCGCCTTGCGGCGTACTCCTACTAACATATCTTTTAGCAGAAGTCTCACCCAGTTTGGAGTTGATTATCCTGCTTTTTAGCATTAGACCGATCAACTCCCCAAGTGAGTCGTCTACCTGCAGAGTTGACAGCGCAGTCGTGATTGCGGATGTGTTGACGTTGTTAAAGGCGCCCTCTATGTCTAGGAAAGCAACCATTGTGTACTCCTTATATTGTAGGGATCGTTCGATGTGGCTAGTCAGAGAGTGCAAAGCCGTTTCCACCGACTTTCCTTTACAGTAGGCATGTTGAGCAGTAGACAGAAGTCTTTTATCAACTTTAGCTCGAATATGGATATCAATCAGCCGTTCTAGAGTTTTCAGAAGGAAAGATGATAGACTTATCGGACTGAGGTCTTTGAGACAACATGAGAACATTTTCCGGCTTTGGGAATGAATACTACATTGACTTCTCTCCATAACAGTGGTATGTGGATAAGTTCTACTACAGTTCTCGTCATAATATTCTCTAGCTAGGCAGGATAATATCTGAGGACCTTTGTAGCTCTGCAGGTATTATACCGTCCGGACCAGCAGACTTGTATGGTTTGAAGCCATGCAGCGCCCAGAGCAGATTGTCTCTCGTAATCAGACCATGAATTTTGGTCACGGTTGCGTAGGCCTGTTTGGGCTGCTACTGGCCGCGAATTAGGAGCTACCTGGAAAGTGGGTGTCCAGAAGCGGGTTGAGTGATTCATCACTTGAGGTTGTCCAAGAGCCATCGGTTTTTTTCAAACAGCTAGGCATCATAGGATTTTTAGAGAGGATTTTTCTTAGCCGCGATGCCTCAGAGATTTCTGTGATTTTGCCTCAGAATGACCTCCAGGATTGTCGCTTTCCCTTCCTCAGTTCTTTTTTGTATAATTTGAGGGATTCTTTATATGAGTCCCAGTCAGTCACTTTTCTTGTGCTTTTTGCTGCGTTGAAAAGTTTTCTACAGGCGTTTCTGAGCAGTCCCAATGCCGATATCCACCAATGTGGCTTTTTCTTGCCTCTTGGTTGAATAAGAGGGCAGGAAGCGGCCATAGCCTGATTGAAAGCCAGAGTAAATTCCCTGACTTTCATGTCACGCGGGGAACTTGATAGTTCAGAGGATAGCGTTTCTGACAGTATTCCTCTGTATTTTGGCCAATCAGTACGGGTCGTATAACACCTTGATCCAGCCTAGTGGAAGAAGGGAGTGCTTTGGGAGTTTGGGGGGGGGGAGCATCCTTTGGTTTCAGGACTCCTCTGGAGAATTTATTCTCGAGATTCATTTACTGTACTCAGCCTCTACAACTCGACAAGTTCGATGCTCGCGGTAGAAGAACGACACTGTAAGTAAATTACAACCTTTCTTTAGGACTACATACTCTATTGTTGTTTTTAGCAAAAATGCCAAAAGTTAAAACATCTGTGGCTGCTAGTCTAAGCATCAAGACTGATGGTAAAATTCTCTACTGGCTCAACAAGGCTTTAAATTGCGAAAGGAAATCTCAGGTGGATCAACATATGCAAAGCAAAAAGTATTGAAAATACACGTTGCTTTCTCTGCACAGACTTCTCTATTATATAAAAAGAAAAAAGTTATGTGAATGACTGTTGGATCTGGCAACACCTACTTTTTGTTGAATGTCTGTATAGTTTGACATTTTTTCATTCTCCTTTTTCTTCTTCGCTTTACTTTTTTGTATAAAAATTTGTAACTCACTGCAACGGTCACCTTGAAATTATAAAGACCTTATATATGAAATAAAAAAGAAAGGAATTTACGAGTATATACGTAACATACGATATGTACATTGTATTGAATTATTCAACATCTTCATCATCGATATCTTACATTACCCCAGTGGTCGGTCTGGCGGCAGTGTAGTAGAATTGTGCGAATATTTATACACACGTTTGCAATTTACAAGTTTTCTAAGCTTTTCTATTTCTCGTACAATCATGAGAAGTCATTTATTTTCATCGGAAAATTCTAAGAAAAATCTCCACAGCTGCAGGTGCAATTTTTGAATTTTTCTACATCTCTCATGAGTCGTTCATAGACCTCGATAGTGGATAGACGTGTTGACGTGTTCGGCTTTTACATAAGTAAATAAATAAGTAGTGATCCAGTGCCATTTAAAGACAATCAGTTACGAAATAATCAATCCACACGGTAGCCCAGCGGCTAGTGGCGTCGGTCATCGAAGCGTGGGATACGGTTTCGATCCCAGGTCAAATTTAGAACTTTTGTTTTTCTGTTGACCTGTGTAAGTTGGTCATTGGTAATAATTTTAACATAAAGAGATTGGGGAACGATCGCCATGCCATCCACTGTAACACAGTGGAGGGCTACGTGAAAATTAAAGTGCTCCTAAAAGAAACGACGACGGAGCACTACTCATACACACCGAAGTGTGAAAAGCGGCAATCGATGCTGCTGAAGGGGTTGGAACCGTCTTCTGATCCTGAGGAGATCCTAGCACTGCTCAAAGAGAAGGAGTGCGAAGGACTCAAGTTTGTGGGGGTAAAGCCATTTACCACAGCTAGAGCTAGGCGGGAGAAACAGAGTCTGCCGTTCTTCTTGGTGCAGCTCAGTCCCGAAAGCCGTCTGAATAGTCTAAGGAGTATCAATGTCCTAGACTACCAGGTAGTTCACTGGGAAAAATTAAAAAGGAGCGAAGGCATTATACAATGCGTTCGCTGCCAGTGGTTCGGGCACGCCGCGTCGAACTGCCAAATGCAGTCTCGATGCGTGAAGTGCGCAAAGAACCACAGTTCCGAGGAGTGTGCTCTGGGTGTTGACGGAGCATCCGATAGGTCGCAGCTCTCGTGCGTGTTACGTGGAAACGTGGGACACACCGCAAACTATCGGGGTTGTCCTAAGTTCGCTGACATTAAAAAAGCAAAACTGGCTCGGCAGCAGAAAGTGGAGGTCAAACGTTCACCTGTTAGGTTTCAAACACCAGCCGTCACGTCTCAAATTTCCTACGTCAGGGAGGGGGCTACGGTACAGCAAGCGACTGTTGCTTCTCCGGCGCCAACGCCGAGAAAAACGGAAGCTGCACCTAACATGCTGGCCATCTTGCTCGCAATCCAAGGCTCAGCTGCAACAGCAGGTACAAGACCAGGCCAAGCGGGTGGACCAGATCTACGCGCGGCTGCCGGGACTAGCGCAACACATGTCGTAATGGGTACGCACGTGGTGGAGCAAACTTTGAAGGTCCTTGCGGTGAATGTTAATCCACTGATTAGGATCGAACGAAGAGCCGCGATGTTTAAATTGCTACAAGACCAAACTCCTGATGACCAAATTCCGCTAGCGAAACCAAGCTAACCGATAAGCACAAACTGGAGTATAATAATTATATTGTTAGAAGAAGAAACCGGCCCAGATCCAAACGTGGAGGCGGTGTCGCGATCTTCATTAAAGAAGGTATACAATTTCACAGAGTGTACAAGGGCGTGTTGCGTAGGTTCCGGGTGTTGGAGGCAGTCGTCGTTTACATCCCGCTCCGCAGTGGAAAGCGGCTGTACTTGGCCTCTGTTTATGCACCTGGGGCTTCACAATCCACCCTATTTATTACAGAGCTCGACACACTTTTCCGACTTCTGAGGCTGGAATTGGGGGAGAATTATTTTATAATCGGCGGGGATTTCAACGCTAGACACAGAGATTGGGGAAATAATTTGCCAAATACTAGAGGGAACCTACTACTCGATTGGTGGGGTCAGCACGAAGTCATGTACAGACTCGGTCTTAAAGCGACGGATAACCCGTCGTTTCCCAGAGGCGGGTCTTGTTTGGATCTACTGCTATACGACGAACGTATACGACTGACAGGTACGAATTTACAAACGCTAAACTGTCTGCGCACATTCGTGTATGACAGCGACCATTGCGGTTTTAGCACCGAAATTACGGTTCACATTATCCAGCGCATTGGAAAACGGCGGTAGTTCAACCTATCCCCAAAAAGGGAAAGGATATATCCAATCCGGCGAATCTCCGGTCGATAAGTCTCCTTCCGAATATCAGTAAGGTTTTTGAAAAAGTAATCAATAGAGCTCTGTCTAGGTGGGTTGAGGACAAACATATACGAGTAGTTCCGCATAATCAATTCGGTTTTAAGGCGGGACTTGATATCTCACATGCCGCGTCTAAACTGGTGTCCGATATCCAATGGAACAAAGGCAAGAAACAGTGCACTGGTGCCTGCCTTGTTGACTTGGAGAAGGCCTTCCACACCGTATGGTTAGAGGGTCTTTTCTATAAGCTGACTAGGCTGGGGATCAGTAAACCACTCTTGTACATTCTTTATAATATGCTAACTAACAGACAGTTCATCGTGAAGAATGGTGAGGTGACTTCTGTTGGAATATTTCAAATTAAAAATGGTCTTCAGCAAGGCGCAGTCAATTCGCCGATCCTATTCAACATTTTTACAAACGACTTGATAGGTTCACTTCCCCATACTATTGCGTACGCAGACGATTTGATAGCGTACAGAACAGGTCCAAAAATCGAGGTCATTAACACTCTCTTGCAGCGTGACTTCGATAAGATAAAACGATTTTGCGATGACTGGAAGTTGAAAATCAACTTTCAGAAGTCGGAAACCATTCTCTTTAGGACGCCGTTGTCTGAAGCCTCTAGGGATACCAGAAAAAACTGGCGTAAGTTCTCGATCATTGGACAACACGGGCAGCCTCTTGCCTGTCGAAATGTAGTCAGATACCTTGGAATCTGGCTAGTTTTTATAAAAAATAAAAAATTACATCCATAGGCTAAGTTTTTTGTTATCAATTTTTTCTTAGCCCTAAGTACACAAAATAAAAATTTATAAATAAAATGTAAATGAAGTCGAAAGACATAGATATAAGAATTTAGATTAGCTTAGAGTGCCTGTGTGGGGCCAGTAAGTTAGTATAAGATTGTTAAGTAATTGTAAGCTAGCATTTAAGCATTTTTTGTTAGTATGTAAGAGTTAGTGATTAAGTAAATAAAATGCATTGAAAACACTGTCGATAACCGACACAGATCCATTCTATCAAGAACTCAACATTTGGTGCCTCCTGTGAGGATCTGAATTGGTTATTTGGGATATCTTGAAGTCATCAGCGGAATATATCAGAGGACCGAACTAACCTAATTTCTGTAACACGAGGTAAGTGCTCTGATTTACTTGTTCTGGTTCTTTGAATAAATGATGACTAAGGGTAAGGAAATATCTGGGCTTAATGATATTGTTGCGGAGCAGTTGGGACTGTTAGATTCAATACACAGGGCACTGTGTAATTTTAAGAAAGATTCTTCTACTCGTATAACCGAAGCGTACCATAACGTCCGTCTGGATTCTTTGTCGTCATATCGAGAGGAATTTCGATCAAATCATCGTTTTTTAATTCGACAGTCAGAGAATGCTGCTATTAAGGAAAATTACGTAGATGCTGATATGTGCAACAAATTCGAAGACATTTATATCGACGCTGTTACTACTATCCGGGAGTCTCTCGCTGCAAGGGCGGTATCAGCACCGAGGAATGACACTTCTGTGGAGTCTGATTGTTTGAACAATTCCTTTGTAGCTACAGGGGTTCCTCTCATCATGTCGAATGGCCAGCCTTCAAGGAAATATTTTTAGATCGAATTCATCGAAGTGAAAGATTAAGTAACTTACAACGATTTCATTATTTAAAATCAGCGTTAGTGGAGGATGCTGCGCAAGACATTCAACATATTAGCCTCGTCGGGGAAAGTTATATGGAAGCATGGAATATGTTGTGTAAACAGTACGACAACAATCGCATTCTCTTTACCCATTACATGGACGTATTGGACCAGCAGCCAGATGTACTACGAGATGACCCTACTTCACTCAAACGGTTTACCCAAACTTGTCGCTCTTGCATTAGTTCCATTAAGAAGCTGGTTGTTGGTGAGGATGAACAAAATTCCGTGCTGGTGTACTTCCTTGTTAAAAAATTACCTCACTCTATTCGGAGTGAGTGGGATCACTCTCTACGAAAGAAAACCAGTATTCCAACCTTTACTGAGCTTGGTACCATACTGGATGAACAATACCTCATGATGGTAACTTCTTCAAGGTCGAATAATAAGCATTTAAACCAATCATTAAAGCCGCATAACCAGCCGATAAAAAAGTCTACGGGAAACTTATCATGCGGGAAGAGGGAACTTAAATCGATGCACACGGTAAAGAGAACGTCAACAATATCATGTCCCGTTTGTGAGAAGGCCGATTATCCAGTGCGGGGGTGTCCAAAATTTGCCGAAATGAGTGTAACAGAAAAACGAGCTGCGGTGGAAGTATTCAAACTTTGTTTTAATTGTCTAGGTTATAATCATCGATCGTCTAAATGTAGTAGCCGTCGAACTTGCGGTGAATGTGGAGGAAAGCATCATACACTTATCCATATTGATCGAGTTCCCGCAACAACCGCTCAGACAACTTCGTCTACGCATGTGACGACTGAGGGAGGGATGGTACAAGAACAAACTGGATTATACGACGTTCTTTTGCCAACGGCTGTCGTTACTCTTAAATCGGTTGCAGGGCAAAATTATCAATTTAGAGCATTGTTGGACCAGGGGTCACAGGCGTCATTTGTGATGGAGCGAGTAGTTCAACTGTTGGATCTTCATAGGGATAAAGTTTGCATTAACGTTAATGGTCTGTCAGGATCTAAGGTCACTACTGGTCGCTATAGAGTCAATCTATCTGTTGGTTCAAGGCTGGATCCGCTAATAAGATATGAAGTTGTGGCATATGTATTGCCTAAGGTGAGTGGTGTCTTACCTGATAAAAGAGTTGTCATAACCAATTGTACGCATTTGCAACAATTAAGCCTTGCAGATCCAAAACACTTCGAGCCACAATCTGTTGATATTTTGTTAGGCAGTGATGTCTATGATGAGTGTATTTTGGATGATACTCGGCGTGCGGGCAGTGGGCTACCTATCACTCAGAAAACAACATTTGGGTTCGTTATATCGGGAAAGAATACCAAACGTGTACCTTCATGCAGAATATTGTAATCTTTGCATACCCAAATCGAAATCGATTTCCTTTTAAGGAAGTTCTGGAAATTCGAAAATATTGCCGATTCTCATGTTCCTGTAGATGAGGATCAATGGTGTGAAGACTTTTACAAAAATACTCATGAGCGTTCAGAAAACGGCAAATATCAGGTGAGACTGCCACTTAAGATCAATATTAATTCATCTTGTTCTATTGGAAGGTCAAGGTTAATAGCTTTAAAGCGCTTTGAGCATTTAGAAAGGCGTTTGCAAAAAGATAGCCAGTTAAAACGAATTTATATCGAGTCTATCAATGAGTATTTAAAAATGGGACAAATGAAGCCGGTTCAGACTAGTGAAGATCAACACTGCATCGTGGAAAATAATAATGAACAGCGATATACTGGTTGCTACCTTCCCCATCATGCAGTTGTGAAGGAGTCGTCAACGAGCACAAAGGTGCGAATTGTGTTCGATGCATCTACAAAAACTTCAAATGGAAGGTCGCTCAATGATATTTTGGTTACGGGACCAGCACTTCAACAAGATTTATCTGCTATTCTTACCAATTGGCGTACTTTGAAATATGTATTCATGGCGGACATAGAAAAAATGTTTCGTCAGATCAATATGCATGAAGACGACGCACAGTATCAGCGTATACTATGGAGGGAAGATCCTATCCATTCGATTCAGGAGTATTATTGTTCCACTGTTATGTTTGGAACTGCCTCAGCTCCCTATATGGCAATACGTACAATGCATCAATTAGCTGACGATGAGGGTCACCGATATCCGATGGCTGAAGAAGTCATAAAGCAGCAAATTTATGTTGATGACATACTCTCTGGTGCGAATATTCTGCGATGCGTCAGTGCATGCTTACTCTGCGGTTGCGTATCTCAGAATTTGCAAGGATCATGAAATGTTTTCAAGTAATTTATTAATGGCAAAGTGTAAAGTAAGTCCCACAAAACCGAAAATAACTATCCCTCGAGCGGAATTGTGTGGAGCTGTTTTGGCCACTAAGGTTTTAAAATTTATAAAGCAACATTTGTGTATGGGTATTGGCTCTTCAAACACTTTCTTATGGACCGATTCTTCTATCGTTCTTAATTGGATCAGAGGAGATTCAGGCAGATGGAAACCTTTTGATTCAAATCGTATTCGAAAAATTATAGCTGAATCCTTTGTCAACCAGTGGCGGCACGTGACTTCTGAAAATAATCCGGCTGATATTTCTAGTCGCGGGATAGCTCCATCCCGACTATCAGATTGTAGTTTGTGGTGGCATGGTCCAAGGTTCCTTCAGTTATCATTTAAAGATTGGCCCCAATCCATACTATACACATCGTATTTGGCACACGACTTTGTCCCAAATGTCATATTCATTCAGTGCTAGATACCACTGCACTGGCACGCCTAAATCATTAATCGGTTTCCAACGTTGTTAGGGTGTTAGAAGGTCGAGACATGTTTTGAGGAAGTCATTATTGCCTCGAGTGAAGTTAAAACAAAGAAATTCCAGATAGAGACAAATTGTCCTAAACTTATCTGAGAGTGTATGATGTGCACTCTGCCCTTTTTTTCTACTGTACTTCATTTAGAAGTTCGATATTTGTTTTGAGGAACTGATTATTATTAGTAACGTTTTCCAGATTAATAATGCAGGCTACTTCAATTCAAGAGAAAATTGAAATGATGTTGATTTATGGAGAAAGTGGAAGGAACATCGATGATGCTGTTGCCCTCTACGCCCAACGTTTCCAAGACCCGATGTCAATGGGCACTTCAGCAAATTGAATGAGACCCGCTTTTCTTCGCCAAGGTGTTATTCTCTGATGAGTCGACTTTCACCAATCACGGTACTGTCAATCGACATAATATGCATTACTGGGCTACCGAAAACCGTTTTTGGTTGTGACAAGTTGAACGCCAGCACCCTTGGAATGTTAATGTTTGGGCGGGAATTATTGGGGATAAATTAATAGGTCCATATTTTATTGAAGGCAACTTGAATGGCGAAAAGTATGCAAACTTCTTGCGGGACCATCTTCCAGTATTACTAGAAGAACTGCCATTGGAGTTGCGACAAACAGTGTGGTTTCAACATGATGGTTGTCCAGCCCATTATTCCCAAGTAGCCCGGGGCGTATTAAACAATGTTTACCATCAACGATGGATCGGACGAGGGGGTCCGAGGCAATGGCCTGATAGATCACCTGATCTTACGTCATTTGATTTCTTCTTATGGGGCTACTTAAAAAGTGAGGTTTACAGAAAAAAGACAACAACACGTGAGGACATGGTGAGGCATAAACATTGGTTATGCTAAACGCAGTATGTAAAAACAAATGACAAGCCTACGAGCAATACGACTGAGCAAGTCAAAAGTGACTTTCGTTTGACCTTGAAAATGGCTCTCTATGTCAAACTCGTGGTCACCATCTTATGTCCCCTTCATACGCGATATCGCGTATTTTTCAAGTAATTTCGATGTCTCAGTATTACAATTGCAGCTATATCTGCTGGAAGGCGAAGATTTCGATTCTGTTGCAGTAGAAGTAAAGAACAAATTGGAATGATTGGCAATGTCTACTGAGTCGGATATCATTACACCTTCAACGTCAATCTTAGATATGTTATTTGTGACATTAACTTCATTAAGGATTTCGTTAACTACTCTCCATTCATTTTTTATATTGCCCTTACAATTTTGGAATTTGGCTGCTAAGTAAATATTTATCCCGACACAATTTGACTTCCTTCTTCAATTCTTCATTCAATTTAAGATAACAATCTTTCAACGTGTGGTTACCAGGATGTCTTTTATAAGTAATCTTAAGTCAATCCATGGCCTAAGATGTTTTAAATGTGCACTATTTTTATTTAGACTAGTAGTGCATATGATTTTTGAGCGTTGACAAAAATAGATCATATGCTATGTTAAAACTCTTTTATCCGGAACTCCAATAACCGGTAACCTCTAATATCTGGCATTTTGTTTCGTATGTACTCGTACTTTGTTAATATTCACTATATTATCCGGAGAAACCTTCTAATATCCGGAACTCATTCAGAACTCACAAAAATGAGTTTTTTGCTGAAAAAAATGTTAACATAACATATGTATTGCTTTTTCTTTTTGTGAACATCTGCGGTTTATTGGCACTCGTTTGATCGCAGTGTTTTAGATATTTATAATAAAAAGGTGTTTCTTGCTCGAGAACAGCGATAAATTTATTTCTATCCTGCTTTTTGGAAGCATATGCTGTTTCTTGATATTTTTTTACAGTTGTTTGAATCCAGCATACAATCATTTTTAGTGCATAACTATATGTGTAAGACTATAATAGTGCAATATGTCGAAGAAACAGGTACGTAAAGTTCTTAGCATTTCAGAAAAAATGGATATTATTCAAAATTTAGAGATAGACACTACTGTTCGAGTTTTATGTAATAAATATGGAGTAGGAAAGTCAACTGTATACGATATAAAGCAAAAAAAGACGCTATTAAGAAGTTTTATGTTGAAGCTTAATCTGTTACAAAAATGAAAAGCCGAAAAACGATAAGGCAATCGAAAGTCCGACATTAGATAAAGCACTCTACGAATGGTTTCGGCAACGACGGTTTGAAGGTATTCTGATATCTGGACCAATACTCATGAAAAAAACCAAAATGTTTCAAGCAAATCTGAATATTGAAACTGAGTGCAATTATTCTTCAGAAAAGTAGACATGACATTTACCGCTTACAGGCATGATGAGAAAGTATTTCCGCAGATTAAGAATCTGCAACATTGTTTGTAGACAATTTTGCGCAGTTTGTGGAAGCCGAAAAGTTAACAAATCTATAACGCCGATGGAACTGGGGTCGTTTGGAAAGTGTTACCAAAGACTTCGGCTTTGAGTACAGAATCTTCTGTAAGTGGCGCAAAGGATTCCAAGGATACGCTTACGGTATCTAGGCCAATAAACGAGCATGGATTACTCAAGTACATATTGTTCCTAAATTCATATGAGAACAACTTTGTACCCGAGGCAAGAAAACATTGCACTGAAATAGGACTTCCACACAATTGCAAAATTATTCTCTTATTGAATAATTGTCCTGCACATACTAATGAAATGCTTTGCGATAAAGGATACGTGTCAGTCAAATATTTGATCCAGCTCATGAACGAGGGAGTAATAAGAAGTTTTAAAGGTTATTACCGGAAGGATATTGTGCGCCACATTCTCAATAACGATGAGGGAGTGAGGGATGAATATTTTTAAAAAGTATTCACTATCAAAAATGCGATCTGGAGCCTTGGTCGTGCTTGGGACAATGTAACATCTTCCGTGCTGAAAAATACTTGGAACAATCTTATATGCGCCGATTCTAACAATGCTGAGGACTCAATAACTACTGAAAGAGAACATTTTATTGAAGACATTTTAAACTTTACTAGTGTACTGGATTCAGGTCAAAAAACTCTCGATGGACTTGACACAAACAACCTAAACGACTGGATAGATTGCGATTCGGATGCTCCTGTTTATGCTTCTTTGACTGAAGCAGAAATTGTAGAAGAAATGGTTCTTAATCCTCATGAAGATATTTCTGAGGAAGATAGCGAAGAAGAAGTTGAATTTGTCTATGAAAATAGCGCTGCTAAAATATCTGAGGCCATTGCCTCTATTGAAAAGTTACTAGTTTTGTTGAAGATAAGAACTTCATCACCCAGCAAGAACTACTGCAGCTTTACAGGTTGTAAGATAAACTTTTGAAAGAAAAACCAAAACTACATCAAAAAACATTGGATAAATATTTTCAAAAGTAAATAACATGTTAAGCTTTTATATAATTCAATATATTTAATATGAATTAACGTACTTAATAGCTTGTTAAAAGAATATCTTTTTTTTTAAACCTCTATTAACCGGAAAATCGATTATTCGTAAGACCGTTGGTCCCGGACATTCCGGATAGAAGAGTTTTAACTGTACTGCTACTACTTTCTGTATAGACAGAGTACCAAAATTCATACCTTAAGTGCTCTATTAGTTGTTCGTAATTAATTTTATTTTGGGTCTCAATTTTCTGTTTTAATTTTTTCAATATATAGATTAGTCATGCAATGATCCGAGATTTTGTAATCAAGTACTTCATCAGATAGATTATGTCCAAAATCGGAAGATATCCTTACAAAGATATGATCAATGCATGTTTGTGATTCTAGTTGGTTCCATAATTAGAGATTTTAAACCAAAAGAGGACATTAAGGTCAAGTAGTCATACGAGGGCGTTCAATATATTCTCGGTATCGATATGAAGGAAAATGCGAATTCAATTTAAATTGTTTTTATTTTTCAATATAATCTCCCCTAACATCAATGCATTTGTTACATCTTAAATAAGCTTTTCTAAACCCTCAAAAAAATAAATTTCCTCTTTCTCTGCAAAATACCCATTTATTGCCGACTTGAGTTCTTCATCATCCGAAAATCTTTTTCCACGAAGACATTTTTTCAAATCCGGAAACAGGAAATAATCACTAGGGGCAAGGTCTCGCCGTGTGAACAGGAGCGTTGTCATGAAGAAGCAACACACCCGCTGCGAGTTTACCCCGTCTTTTCTTTTTAATTTCCTCCCGCAAATTATGCAAAGTGGAAGCATAGGATGTGGCGTTGATGGTTTCACTTTTTTTTTGTACTCAATGAGCAAGATTCCCTTTGAGTCCCAAAAAACTGTGGCCATGAGCTTCCCGGCAGACGGAGAGACTTTGAACTTCTTCGGGGGGTCTGTTCCTTTTTTATGCCACTGCATGGACTCTTGTTTGCTTTCAGGGTCATAGTGGTGGACCCATGTTTCGTCCCCAGTAACAATTCGATCCATAACACCGTCCGCGTTCTCACTACACATCTCCAAAAGCTCTCTACAGCATGCGATTCTCACTTTTTTCTGAGGCGCTGTGAGCATTCGTGGCACCCACCTTGCACTGACCTTTGAAAGGTTAAGATGGTCATGAAGAATGGTGTGAATGGTACCAATTGAAAGCTTGGTGATCTCTGCCATCATTTTCACCTTTATTCGGGCATCCTCAGAACAAGTTTTTCGACTTCCTTGATGCTTTCTCCCGTACAAGCAGTAGCCGGGGCGCCGGAGCAGGGGTCGTCTTCAATGCTCTCTCTGCCTCTCTTGAACTCACTTGACCACTTTTGCACGGTTGATAATGAAGTTGCGGAACAGCCACCATCTCTTCATGAATAGTTTTTTGACTTTTTCCTTGCTTAGTGAGAAATTTAATTACAGCGCGATGCTCAATTTTCACCATCATCGTCTCAGTTGCCATTATGATTCTGTTTAACTAGAGATAAAACGCGAATTAATAATCACATTTATATAAAATTTTACATGAATGCACTAAAATAATAGTATTACTTGATAAATAAGTCAATTTATATATACAACCACAGCTTCACCCCGATACCGAGAATATGTTGAACGCCCTTCGTATGTGTCATTGCTTTTTGTCAAAATATCTATATTTATGTCGCCTACTACCAATAAATCTTTTTGATCAAATTATATTTGATCTATGAAACCAAATATCATAAAAACGCTCTCTGTCAATGAGGAAACTATAGGCTTACGACTGAATCTTTTCAACCCCCTAATGAAGGCAATGAAGAGGATTTGAGGTATTCCTAATTCCCGTGAGTTATAAGATGTGCGGAAGTTTACTGTAATTCCATTACTCTGTCATGAAACAATTTGATGAAATAATTAAGTTAATGCGTCCTATTTTGCCAGCTTATACAAATGCCAAATTGACAAATCTATTTTGTAAAATCCAACAACTTGTCATATGAGTGCAAGTGAATACGTAATTTCAAACAATGAAGCGCTGTTGCATTGATTGATCACTTCTCGTGGGAAATATTTATTTAATTTGCATAAGCTTTGTTAAATTCAAGATTCGTTTTTTATTGGAGACAAAAACAAAAACCAAAACTAAATACCTTTTAATGACAGATACTGGTTTGGTTTTTTTCCAAGGTCCGACATTTGTATCCTCGCAAACAAACAATTGCAAATAAAGTCATGTCTAACTCAATCGAGAATATTTTAATTAAGTTAACAAACTTTGGGCATGCGATAGACTATACAATCGCTTGCAATCCATTCCTATTTGCGTTCATGAGAGCCCAAAATCTATTTTCGCACTCTGCCACTTTTAATTCAATTAAATTACTCCAATTTTTTTTTTGTCCATTTAACCGAGTAGTCAAGAGGCGCTTAAGATAATATTTACTGCACTAAATCAGCCAAATATTTTTACAACGTTCAGTAAATAGAGCGAATAACTATTCGGTTGTGAATAAATCACCTCGTTTTGCTCAACGAAGATACTTTTATGGGATTTTTAAGACGCCTTGATGGAATGATGTTGTTTATCAAAAACAATGATCATAATGACTTATTGTCATATGTTGGCTATTAAGTTTTTATTTTTGCTGTTTCCCTCTCACTTATCCATCCGCCTTTTACGTTGTCTCTTCGAGAAGAAATGGAAGTCTCTTCAAGCCGAAGTGCTAGTGTTTATTCATTCTACATGTCTTAGCTATCTTAGGGACCAAAATTCACCTGGAGAATCTTGCATTCAAAACGACCATATCTTCATTCGCTTTCGTTAATATTCATTGTTCTGCGCCATAGAGCAGGACTGGGATGGCTAGGGTCTTGTCTACTTAATGTTTCTCGACAAGGTCATATTACTTAATTGCCTTTTTATGACATAGAAACAGCATTATCAGTGACATTATCAGGGTCAAAGCGGAATCGATCTAGAAAAAATGCGAAGCTACCTCACCCGTGCGATTCGCCAATGCTGTGGATCCCTTCTTGTGACAGCTTATACAGCAATCCACCCCATATATGCGAGGGATGCGCTCCAAAAAACACGCGGAACTGTATGCGTTCCAACACAAGCAATTTAAAAAAAATTAAAAACAATTCAACATAGGAGGAGCATTGATAAAATTTAATGAAAAACGAAATCTAAGAATAAAAACAATTCATAACAATTTTTAAAAAAATGATGCTTGATGCTCATCGAAAGATTTAAAAAAATCCCAAGGATACTCAGTTGCTTTATAGCTCTTATTACATACTCCGAAATAAGTCGATATGGCGCAAACCGTCTAATTAGCCCTGCTGTATAATTTGAAATACTTTTCAAGTTGGAATCAGTGAATTGTACAATATCATTTATTTTGATCATCAATTTCTCCAATGGCCAGATTGGCAGTTTCTTGTTCTTTACCCAGTTCGCACTCTCCTTGAAGCTCTATTAATTCTTGAACTCATTAATATTATTTGATCTTGAAAGCCTTCCCCTATAATATATCTTTAAAGGAATAGCAAATTTTCAAAGTTACAATCAGAACCATCCCCAGCATCAGCTTCAACATACTCTGGATATAATGGTCTCCAAACTGCGTCCATCGTGGTATTTTTTATGTCACATCAGGATGGCTTGTTATTTGCTATTGCAACAGCAATGCTGTAGTTTTATCAAAACTCGCAAAGAGTGGGTTTGTGAGGTCCATTTATGGCTTCAAATATCTTGCAGTAGAGTTCAAATTCTAGCAAAAGCAACTACTGAACTAGTCAGTGAATAGTGATGAATTCATCCAAGTGTTTTTATTTGTCCCCCAATGCACAGGAAGTTCGCCCTTTCTCACATTTGTCAAAGTTCTGGGGTCTTCAGATTGATAGATTGATAGATAATATACACTTAAGGGGTTAGGCCACTCTAGGATTTTCAAAAAATCGATTTTTTTTTTACTGCTTTCAATGATCTCTTAGGACCTCAAAAATGATATCTCAAGAGATTATGACCGGGAAATATCTTAAAGTTCTTGTTTTCCAAAGTATAGTAAAAGGCCGCCAGGTACGAAACGAGCCTCTTTAAAATTTTAAACGCATTTATGTCAAAACTGCATTTTTCAAGTCGGTGCGGCCGACTTGGTTTCGGATGTTTAAAGGGCTTCACATCACTATATGACTCGTCGATCGAAAAGACCGAGAACTTGTCTTAATGTGCCGAACTCAACCTCACCATCTAAACTTCGGCAATTTGCAACTGCAACTGCAGACAAAAGCTACGAAATGAACGGAGAATGGCACAAATTAGTCTTTGCGTCTGTTTATTTTCCCTATGATTCGTTATTACCACCATCGCTGAGGGCGGAAGCCGAACTCGTTGAATACTGTGATTTCAGGAAAATAGGTCTTATCATATGCTGCGATGCTAACGCTCAGATTACTTTTTGTTTTTGGGGTAGCAAATGCAACGTGAGACACAATCATCTCCTGAAATTCATACTATCGCCTGATCTGGTTGTCAACAATGTCAATGTCAATGTCAATGAAGAGAATGTCAGCTACGTCTCTGCGTTTCTCTAGGGTATTCAGGTTAAGAAGTTTGAGGCGGTCGCGATAGGGAGGTAAGATAAATGGGTCATTCCAGGGTAGTCCACGAAGAGCAAACCGAAGAAAACGACGTTGAATGTTCTCGATTCGGGATATATGAATTCGCTGAAAGGGGGACCATACTTGGCTGGCATATTCAAGGAGTGGCCGGACAAGGGTAATGTAAAGTGACCTTGTCACATAAGGGTTGATAAAACCGAGCGATGAGTTGGTTTTAAGGATTATCTCATCAATATGCGAACGGAAGTTTAACTCTCTATCGTATAAAATTCCAAGATCGGGATTGAACCTGTGGTACAGGTTTGTCATGCAGAAAATAAGGTCGAGAGGGGGATTGATTGGACTTACGAGACAAAGTCATAGATTGGTATTTGGAGACATTAAGTGCAAAGCAATTTTTTAGACACCAAGTAGAAAACCTATCGAGGTCTTCTTGAAGGAGAACAGAGTCCTGGGGTGAAGAAATAGTTTTGGAGAACTTAGTGTCATCGGCGTAAATGGATACGGAGCAATGTTTGATAATCTTCTCAAGATCGTTTATAGTTAAAATGAAAAAGAGGGGATCTAGATGGCTGCCTTGTGGGACACCAGAAGTGGCTAAAAACGGGGTTGAGAAGGCTGACCTAAAGCGAACGCTATAGTAACGGTTCTCTAGATAAGAAGATATCCATTTTAACAATATGGGGTCAAAACCGAGGGAAGACAATTTGAAAAGGATCAGTTGATGTGATATTTTATCGAAGGCCTTGGCAAAATCTGTAGCAATGACGTAAATTTCGTTGCCATTTTCTAGTGCTGAAAGCGCAAAGGATACGAATTCAACTAAGTTTGTAGTAGTTGATCTACCTTTTAGAAATCCGTCCTGACTGGGTGATTTAAGTGACTCGCACTGAAAGCTTAGGACTTCAAATAAAAAAGTTTCAAACATTTTAGGTACGTGGGAAAGCTTAGCAATGGTACGGTTGTTGGTTACTTCATTCTTTGATCCCTTTTTGTGAACCGGGGTTATGAAAGAGGTCTTCCAAACGGAATTCCCCTTGTGTGAGGGACAGATGAAATAGGGAGCAAAGTGGGTACGAAATATTGGAGGCACACTTTTTGAGAAATATTGCTGGGACCCCATCTAGACCGTGGGATCAAAATGTTGAGATAGAGAGGGGCCAATGGAGAAATTGGGAAGGTACTTGAAATAGATGGAGTCGAGTACGAAGAGGTTGTCTTCAAATGACTGTTTAAGAAAGTTTGCAAAGTAGTAGGCAATAATATGTGGGTCGGTCGATGATATACGATATCGTATTATCGAACGAGAGAGAAGGGGGTTAACCAACAGAATTTCTTCTGAAGTTAGGATCGTTGACAAGGTTGGTCTGCGCTGTGTCGAGAAACCACTGATAGAAGCAGTTATAGAGCTGGGTGAATTGCAGGTAAGTTCCAAGATAGTTAGAGTATTCATAAGAAGAATTGGTGCGGAGGTAAACTACCCATAATTTGTTTCTTCTGTTTCGCAAAGAGCGAAGTCTTCTGTTGTACAATGGAGGGGAAAAAGATGATGTTTTATGCCGTGAAAAAGGGACGTAGAGAGAAATGGAATTAAATATTTCACTGTAGAAAATGGAGATAGCATCAGATAAGGATAGGTTGGTAAAATCAAAAGAACAGTTGATAAGATAGGTATTGATTTTGCGAAAATTAGCTTATGGAAGTTGTAAGAAGAGATGGTAGTTGAAGAAGTGGGCTGGGATGGAGAGTTATGGAAAAATGAGAGAAGAAGAGGAGGGTGAAAGTTGTCGACAGTTGATAGGATAAAGGGGCACAACGTTACTGTGGAGTTAATAGGATCACTAGTGAAAATAAGGTTCAGTTGCCTACTGATAGAATTTGGGACGCCACTTACTTGACACAGGCTTGAGTCAGTTATGCTATCAATGAAAAGACATTCCTTGGATGAACTGGCGTTTGACGCAGTAAGAAATAAGTGATCATCCAATGGAATCCAATTTAGCAGGGGCAGATTAAAGTCACCAAAGATAAGGATATCGTCGATGGAATCACTTAGGTCAATTAGTTGGTCAATTGCTTTAATAGCAAGGATGTAGGATTCAAAAGGTTGAACTGGGAGAAAATGCGAGGTCTCGATCTCGAGGTGCTCCTCCTAAGCTCAGGACGAAGTGTTTTGCAATGGCATGTCTAGCTAGAAAGCAACCCTGCAGATCGCCATTTCTGCTGGTCTGCAGCATCTTCGTAAAGAAACCAGAAAACTTTTAAACAGGTCATAAAGACTGGAATATTTACAGATCGCGAAAAAAGAATACACGAAGCATTCGGATTTCGAAGAGTGCCTTTTATAAATAGTTTTGCGAGAAGATCGAAACTGTCGATAAAACCAATAGGTCAAAAGTTAAAGTCTCCAAAATAGAAAGGTCAACCAGGCAGGATCCGCTCAGAAAATCTGATGGTACCTATACTGAGTCGAAAGCAGAGTCTTTCCGTCTCAAGCTTGAGGCTCACTCCACAGCTAAACTAATCGGAATCAGCTCCTATTAACGAAGTTGTTAGTGAGCTGAATAACACAACATGCCATAGCTGGTATATCTCGTCGATTGTGGTGACGAATGGGGCCATTAAACATGCTGTTGCTTCCTTTGATGGCTTCAAGTCATCTGGCACCGATGGCATACGAGTATATGCATGTTACGAAAAGTTACACACCAGCTGCTGGTAACTCTGAAGAGAATCAGCACTGCTAGCCTGGTGAAACCCTGGCAACAGTGAGAGTAGATTTTATACAGAAAATTTGAAAGGAGGACTACACGCTCGCCCAGAGCTTCAGACCTACTAGTCTGAGTTTCTATATCTTAAAGAGCGTGGAAAGGATGTTCAAGATCAATGTGCGATGCAACACGCCTACCAACGCGGAAATCATGTAGACAGAATTGAATGAAGGCGCACTCGCCGAAAAGGTATACACCCTAGACATTTCCATCATGAGGGTGCTTTCTACTTATAACATAACTTTTGACGGCATATGTAGCTCGGCAAGACAACGCGGAGTAGACGAATCACTAGATGAAAGCAATGTTGGTGAATACGATATTGATTGTGGATGCTGACTGTGGCTAATATATGATGGTAGCGTTTTGTTTGCACTGCTATAGTGCATGTTGGTCGACTTCCTGCTCAACGCGCTCAATAGCTCTGACATCTATGCGCAAGTATACGCGGATGATGTAGCTGTACTGTCCGTTGGAACGTGTCTAGCGACTGTTAGATATGTTCTTGATGTGTTGGGTGTAAAATACCGTTCACAGATTTCAAATTTTCGAATGATGTTGGCCCTCTAATAAATTATTATTATTAGGATTTATTGAATAGAATCTACCAAGTGTATGCCTATGATCCATTAGGATCGCCTATTTTGAAACTAGAAAAAAAAACGCAATGTTTATTAGAAAAGTTCTGATAAAGAGTGTAAACGTGGAGGTTGTGTATGGAACACAATATCCGATAAATGGCCGCCTAGTGACTGATTTTGGCATAGTGTCGACTGAATTTCATCAGTGGTGCGTCTTTCAGTTCAGGAATTGTTCTTGGGTTATTAGCATACACTTTTCCTATCAAAAAGCCCAAAGAACAGCCAAAACAAGAGTGGCCCTCAACAGGAGTGCCGCGGCGTCGGCGTTAGAAAGTTCCATTTTGCTTATTGAATGTATAGTTAGTTGGTATCTCTTCATACAGCAAAGTGGTTGCTAATTTTTCGCTCTGAGATTAATTATATTTTGAAACGTCATCAATCTTGTATTCTTTGGCTCCTCTGTACTGCTTGGGCATTATTTCGATCAAAGTAAACTCTCTGACCATTTCCTAAACGTATGTCCAGGTGTGTAATGGAAGGGAATCGTTCATGAATTGAACTTGCGCCAAACTGCTTCGGAAGCAGCCATCATGACTTAAATTCTTTAACGTATACTGGAAAAAGCTAACTGGGACCTTTTTCAAACAAAAATATCCAACGAGGTTTCTAGGAGACAACTTTCTCCCAATATAAACAAGGAAGCGGCTAACATCCAAAAAGCAATACGGTCCGCTGCAAACGAAGCAATCCCCCAAACAAAACAAAAAACATGCCATAAAACCGTCCCTTGGTGGACCAAAGAAATAAGCGTCCTTCGTGACGAAAAACAAAAAGCTTGGCGATTGTTTAAAAGATCCCCAACAGACTCTAACATTATATTGTATCGCAAAGTTAACGCTAAGTTCAGAAGGGCAGCGAAGGCACAAAAAACAGTATGTTATGAGAAATTCACTGCTGGGATTAATCCAAACTCAACACCAAAAAAACTGTGGTCCGATATCAAAACCCTCACTGGCAACTACATTCCGCTAATTATAAAAGCAATTAAGACTGTCCTAAGCAAATTGCTGAATTCTTTGCAAAATCTTGGGAAAGCGCATCAAAACACTCTAATTTTCATCACGATTTTATCTGTGAAAAGTACGCAGTATTGAATGACCAATCTCCACAATATGATACTGACCCCTCTTCGATTCAAATTGAATCACCCATCAATATGATGGAACTTGAAAGCTGTTTAAGATCTGCCAAAGGGACAAGTCCAGGATTTGACCGTATATCATACGCAATGATAAAAAACGCCCCTTCGGCGCTTAAGACAAGATTGCTGGCCCTGTAAAATTACATTTTCCTCGAAGGTAACATTCCACAAATATGGAAAGTCGCAAGCACTATCCCCTTATCAAAACCGAAGAAAGACCACTACACCATACAGGGATATCGACCTATATCCCTCCTCCCATGCACTGCGAAAATCCTAGAAAAGATAATTACTAAACGACTTTTCTGGTTCCTCGAAAAAAGAAAACTTATTTACCAAAACCAAGTAGCCTTTAGAAAGGGAAGGAGCACTATTGATGCACTTCTGCATCTAGACGAATTTATTTCCTCAACCCTCTCTGAAAAGAACCACGTAACAATTCTCATCATTGACTTCGAGAAAGCATTCGACCGCATTGGTGTTCATGTTATCTTAAAACAACTCGTGGTATGGAAGGTTGGGCCAAAAATTCTCAATTATATAAGATCTTTTCTTACCAATAGACGTTTCCGTATTAAGACCAACTTTGTCTTTTCCACCGTTCATCAACTACAAAACGGTATCCCACAAGGATCCCCTTTATCAGTCGTTCTATTCATAATTGCTTTCAACGGAATAAGTACAGTAATTAACAGTTACAACAAAGTCTGCCATATCCTGTATGCAGATGATCTCATCCTTTTTTCAAAATGTAAGAATTTAACTTTAATGGGAGACATCTTCTCAAACATACTCGATTGCTTATCCAAATGGGGCAACATGTCAGGTTCTAAGATCTCAATTAATAAATGTAAAATATTACATATTTGTAAAAAGATAGGATGCTGTAAATCTATATTAGTACATATAAGTAATAATTTCATAGTAAGCGTTAATTGTGCTAGCATATTAGGCCTTTTATTCGATTCCAAATTTAACTTTCGTAACCATTGTACTTATATTAAGAAAAGTCTTAATTCTAGAGTAAATATTATCAAATACCTTTCTTCAAAAAATAGTTTTTGCAATATCAACACTATCATTAACGTCATTAAATCCATTATTTTATCAAAAATTGATTATGACCTAGCAATTTATGGAAAATGTTCAAAATCAAGCATTCAACTTATCGCAACACCATACCACGGAGCAGTAAGAAGGAGCATGAGAGCTTTTCGAACAACTCCTATAAAAAATCTTCTGACAGAAGCGGGGTTACCCCAAATTACTGAAAGGTTTGACTGCCTTTCTTCTCAGGTCGTACTAAAAATCAACTCTCCAAGAATATCTCCCATCCTTGACGACGCCAAAAAAATACTGGGATGGAAAAAAAGTCCAAAATACAAATCTGCAATAGCCAAGGCATTAATATCTGCAATTACACTGGACGTCCCAATCACCATCCAGAACAAAAAAACGTCGTTTCCGCCCTGGATGCTTCCAGAAGAAACTATAATTACTGAGCTGGCATACTTTCCTAAAGCTACAACCAACAACGACATATACAAAACACTATTTTCCGAGATAGCCGAAAACTATAAGCAATTAGGATGGACTATTCTATTTACCGATGGCTCGAAAACAACTGACGGAACGTCTTTTGCTGTTACAGACGGAAATGGATCTGTTATCTCCAAAGGACTGCTGCCCTCATTTTCATCAATCTTCTCAGTCGAAGCTTTCGCCATCCTTAAGGCAATTGAGATGACTCGTAACAAAAAAAACCGTAATATTCACAGACAGCTTATCCTCAATTACCGCTATAAAGAACACGAATAACTCTTGTAACACCATCGAAACCATCCGTGATAAACTTATAGCGAAGAGGGGTAACGTTAAACTCGCTTGGATTCCAGGGCACGTTGGGATTAAAGGGAACGAATACGCAGACGCAATTGCAAAATCGGCTTTAATGGAACCGCTCACCACCTTTTACACCTATAACAAAAAAGACATGAAAAATCACATCACCTCAAATTGGAAATATAGGAAAAAAATTTGCTAGACTGAGTAACAACATCTATACAAAGAATTCAACCCGTCTGCCGAGAAAGTTTTCTTCCCAGGGAATGTATCTATAAAAATGTTGAAAATCTTTATAAGACTTAGAATGGGCCACACCAACATCACCCATAAACATATTTTTACGAAGCAATCACCACCCCTCTGCCATCTATGTGAAGAAAAACCTATCCTAACAGTAAACCATCTCTTGGTCTGCCAACAAGTAAATACAATCTGTCACCAAATCTCTAATCTAAACCTCAAAGGCCTTTTAAGTACGACAAACGAAGAAAATGTAAAAAATGTATATAAATTGATGATAGCCATTAAGTTAGTTAATAATATTTAGAACTTATCTAGCCGAAAGCCCTAGCAGCTAGTGCTTTATTTTGTAATTTTATTAATATTTAATTTACTTATGTATTAATAATTTATAATAATAATAATAATAATAATAATATTGTGAAACGTCATCAATCTTGTATTCTTTGGCTCCTCTGTACTGCTTGGGCATTATTTCGATCAAAGTAAACTCTCTGACCATTTCCTAAATGTATGTCCAGGTGTGTAATCGAAGGAAATCGTTCATGAATTGAACTTGCGCCAAACTGCTTCGGAAGCAGCCATCATAACTTAAATTCTTTAACGTAGCCGGAATATATTTATAAGCGACTGTTCGCTAAATTTAACAATTACATTTTGTAATACTTAATTGTCGAAGCCATTGCAAAATCGGTTACATTTCGGGTATGTCAATACAATTCAGTGATAATCTCTTCTATTGAATCGGTAGAATTTATTTTTAATTGCTGTACACAATAAACAATTAAAAATTGTAGCCCACATCACTCTTGACAACCTCATATTCATGTCCATAAAGTCAAATCGAAATCGTTTCAGTCATTTTGAAGATTAGCTCATATAGACAGACAAACAGGCAAACAATCTTTTCACGGTCATTTGTTTATTAATAGCAAAAATAGCACCTACGCTTAAAAAAAAGGCAGATATTTCGATATTACAGACAGACACTTCAATTCCATTTATATGTGCATAGATAGGGAAGTACAACCAGTCAAATGAATGAAGTGTAAAACGAAACAGTTCTTTTTTTTAAATCATTTTGCAAAAGAGGAATTGAAAGGCCGTCAAACAGAAGTACTATTACGAAATCTGCAATTATGTGATCGGTTCTTATCACGCATTTTGTTCAAAAAAAATTATTGACTCACGACAATCTAAGAAGTGCTGTGGACATGAATATATTGACAAATAAATGGCATCGAATTCGTGTTGCTCTCCTTAGTTCTATGGGCATATCAGATAGGTCTTAAAAATAGCTAATAGCAAGATCTTAATACTTCAAAACAGAGAAGAAAGAAAAGCTGTTTCGAATTTGTCAAAGTTTGTCAAAGAATGAAGTTATGATTACCTCACCTATTTGTTCGGAGCTTGAACAAGGCAAACAAAAAACGATAGAATACCAGGCGGCTTCTGTGATATTGCTTTTCCCAATTGAGATACTCGTAAACCTATTTTATTATATCTTTGCTTTGTCATCTGTTTGCTTCCTTGGATACCATATTCAGCAAAGCGTCAAGAAACGTTTTGTTTATAGAGATGAAAATCAATATCTTGAAAACAGATGAACACTTTATAGACAACCTCTCAGTAACGAATACAGGCGTGTAGGCTTTACTAGGTAAAGCTCATGAAAAAAGTGATTGAATCCTCTACGAAAATTCTAGCAGTAAAAGACTAATACTGTCCTCTGAATAGAATAAAATTCTCAAGGACGGTAAGACCGTCTGACTTAACTGAATGAATGCTCAGAACCACGACGCAGCCGTGAATAAAAGATTCTACAGTAGAATAGAGTATTAAAGATCGCCATAACTCAGTGTTTCGCACTGACAGGAAAGGAGTCTCGGAAAGTGAAGGGTAAATTTCACATCACTTTCGTTTTACTGTAACGTTGGAAATGGTAAATATGTACCTAGTTCTGCCATAAGTTCTGTTACAAATATAAGACACCATAAAAAAAAACAGTAAACATATTGTATTCAAAATTGTTTCATTTATTAGGAACCACAATATTGGTTATTAAAAAAAATTAAATTCACTCAAAATGACTGCCTTTTGCTTTAACACAAGCTTCCAAACGGTGTGGCCATTGGGCTATAGCGGCACGTACGGTTTCCATGAAGATCGTGGACGCTGCTCTGGTTAATTCTGTTTTAAGGCTTTCCAAATTTCTGTGAGGAATCTTACAGGCCATGTACTTTAATTCTGACCACAAACCATAATCCAGTGGATTCAGATCTGGACTCCCTGACGGCCAATCTTCTGCTGCTATAGAGTCAATAATATTTACTCTGAGACTCTTGGCTTTGTGCGCTAGAGCAGGTTCATGTTGGAAGATCCATCTGTATACATTGGAAAGGGTATTGTTCAAACCCTTCACGACACTCTCCAGCACATCTTCTTGGTAGACCTTTGCACCAGGTTTTAGGCCCTTTTCACAGAAATGGAGGGATGTGACACCATGGTGAGAGACCCCCCATCTAACCTTTACGGAAGCGGGATGATGTCCACGTTGAACCCTTCTAATAACTGTTTTCGCTTCCTTAGATAAAGTGGCATCAATTTTGTCATTTTGTTTGTTGAAGACTTCTTCAACGGTAAAAATGTTCTCATCCGTAAACAGAATGTTTTCATGACCATTTTCCGCGTGCTAATGCAAAAGTCGCTTGCATCTTTCCAGCCTATTTTTTTTTAGCTGAGGAGTTAGAAGATGACTCGTGGAACGACGATAGGCTTTCATGTGCAGATCATCCTGAATCAGCATAGACATGGATCTGGTTGATATAACCAATTCCTTGGATTTCCTCGGTCACTCACTGCCTTTACTACCGCATTGGCCTGTCCTCTACTCCGGACAATTCGCCAAAGCGAGCAATAGCCTGATAAATGAATATTTTCGATATTCCGAGTGGTTTTAGCAACTCGAAAATTTTGCCAGCACTCTTTCCGCACTTATGCAACGCTATTACCGCGACTCGATTCTCTTTAACGCCCAACTCCATGTTAACAGTTTACATACTGAAACCAAACAGACTAGTATTCTTCACGGTTCTATTCCCGCAAGAAGTTTTGGACGATAAACGCTGGAAATTGTATAACAGAACTTATGGCAGGACTAGGTATAAGGAGCTTAACCCGAACACAAGTGTCTATGCAAGACCGAAATATTGTAAATTGCAGTATGTGCCTATCACTTGGTATTAACAGCTTAAAACGGACCTTATTTCGTTAGTGGTCTCCATAGAACTTAGCTATGAATTTTTTGTACAAGCAGATTAATCCTTCTACTATAAATTTTTCCATCAACCCGGACGACCTAAATTGTAAACGACTGGGAGATCACTAAATGTTCAAAACAATGTTCCCTGTACAAATCTTAAGACCAGCTTCAATAACCTCAGTAATCAGAATAAGATAATGCGTTTCTGGATGTAGCAGCTAATGGATCCCGTAAAATCTAATGGGACAAAGTCCGTTTTAGATTACTTTTAGCAAAAACACGGTTAAGAAGTATTGTCAGGAAGAAAAACAAGGCCGGCATGGTTTATTTTTTATACGTCGTCCACGGGCTCGGAAAGATGAACTGCTCTAAAAGATGAACTACCCAGAAAGATGAACGGAATCTTTTCACCATTGCAGTATTCCGAAATATGAACGGGTTGATTTTTGGATACTCGAAAAGATGAATGTTCTACCCGTAACTGTGTTTTTCTTCTTTATTCGTATTTTAGTTATTCGTAGTAGATTCATATAACCGTCATTCTTTGGAAAACGTTTCTTCTTCTCTCCTGGATTTTGCATTTTTGAGTTACTAGTTTGTTTGCATATCAGTGAGAAGTGAATTCTTGTAGAAAAAAGGCAGTGTTGAACGACATTGAAAGTGAAACTTCGTATCGAATCATCGGAAAAATACATGGAACTGCGATACCTGAAATCGTGGGAATAAAGAAAGAGGTAAAGGAATTGCTTCCAGATTTTTCAAAACATCAATTGCAGGAGCAGAGAAACGCAAGAAATGGCGAAAATAAAAACTGCTTTGTGTTGAAGGTTTCTGAAGCTTCGTGATCATCATGTTCCAGTGTCAGGAAACATGATAAAAGCCAAAGCCAAGAAGTCGCATTCTGTCTTCAAAGAGACAGAATCGTTTTACGCAAGTGATGGCTGGAATACAAATTTCAAAACCAAGTTTGGGGCTCTGCTTTTTGCAACCAGCGGAGGAATACCTAGCGCTAATATACAGGCTGTCCGGCCTTTCCAAGTCAAATTAGGGGTGAGACAATTGCTGATCTTGGTCTAAACAGGAACCACGTCTATAATGCAGATGAAAGCGGTCTTTTCTGGCGGATGGTCCCAAGCACGCTGGCGACAAATCAGCTTCTGGTAGAAAAATCGTTTTACAATCCTTGTATACCACAAATAGTACTGGTGAATACAAGTTGAGACTGCTTGTCACTGGAAAGGCAACAAGTTCGAGATGTTTCAAAAATTTTAAGTCCCCAGTGATCTATACCAACTCGCAGGCTCCATGCAGTCTGACAAAAGACATTTTCAAAAATTGGTTTCATACGGAATTTGTACCCCAGGTAATTTATGCTTAAAATTGACTGATCTAATATATTTTTCTTGTTTAGTTTCGGAAATTTATGAAAAATGATAATTTACCAGAAAAGACGTTGCTTATTCTTGACAACGCCCCAAGTCATCCACTGGTAAACGAGATGAAAAGCGAAGATGGTTGCATTCATGGCTCCAAATGCAACGCCTCCTATCCAACCAAAATGGATCAAAATGTGATTCGGGTCGCAAAGTTGATGTTGTTTCCGAAGGTAGAGACGTTGAGAAAATTTTGAAGAAGTTTACATTACGCGATGCTGTTTCATACCTCCAAGGGGCTTGGGATAAAATAACAGCGTCAGCCATCGAAAAATATTGGTGTAAACTACTTGAACCTGCAGAAGAAGAAGATGTTCCTCTTGATGTTGCAATCATTTTCAGAGAGCAGTGCAAAAGATAACACCGATGTCAATGTCATCAAACCAAAACAGGCCATTTCAGCCATCAGCACGTGCCTAAAATTTGCTGACCTATTTAAGGCTGATGTTTCCACATTGAGAAGCTTGAGAAATCTAAGAGAAGATCAATAATTTTTTGGAGAAAACCTCTAAATATCGAAATTCGAAACGCGAAACTCAAACAACGATCGTCGGATCTGTACGTAAATTGTTAGGACATTTGATACGAGTACCAATACAGGTACGACACCATGTCTGGTATTGGACATTTGGACTTAGGCTGACCGACTTTACTCTAGAGTTCAAACAGTTTCAGCATTATCATGTTAAGAAATATAGCAATTTCCAGGTCATCTCAATTCTACGATTGATGTAGGATACACCTTCAAGTTTTAGATACTCGAAATTCTCAAGTTGAAAACACTAATATGGGTCGGCATACCAAGATATGGATGCCGGTTGTCCAGGTAGTATTGTACAAATGGCAAGAAAATTCGCAGATTTTATGTTTATCTCTCAACATCCCCGGAAATCCTGTGATGCCAGTATGAAATTGAAGACCGGTGGCTACAGCAAGGCTCTAGCAAGCCCTAAAAAAGAACACGTCTGAGGTATTGCTCTAGAGTCGAAATCTTGGTTTGACTGCAAATGGCAGCAAGCAAGATGAATACGTAGCAGGTAAGCCTTTGCTTTCTATCGTTTCTGATGATTTTGATAGTTATTCTTGTATCTGTCTTAGTCTTATAGTTTTGGTTATCAGTCTTGTGTGACTCCAGAACCGCATTCTTTACATATTTTTGGTTTATCTCCATTCGAGAGAGGTGCGTCCTTATCGCTTCGAACTATAAATTTGCATATTAATGTGAATAGGACGCTCCAAATGGAACTTTACACAAATATATTACTCGTACATTAGTAATTTTATATTTTAACATTATTTAGATACACACAAACAGATTCATTCATTGTTCATAAGTGCAAAAAAAAAATTTAATTGTAATTACGACAATTAAAGTGAGAAGTGAGTGTTCTATTCACAGGTTATTTGGAAAATACATATATGCGCTTCTCATTTGCATAGATGCTCTGTACAAGCAGGTATTTTTCGTTTCTAAGTATCCAAGTAATATGTACTTCGAACCGAAATGAAAAAAAAGGAACAACAAACAAACAAGCCAACAATTCAAGAGAGAAGCAACATTGTGGTTATGGATGTCGTATTTTAAATTATCGGTTAAACCGGATCACAATTTCAAGTTTGTCCGATTAAAATTGTCCCAGATCGACCTGTTTTAAGACCTCACTGCCCATAAGTCTGAAGGAAAAACCTTCTTTTTTTTTATAAGTTCCTGAAATCAACGATTACGTTTACATTTTTGCAATGTAATTTGCATTTAAACAATCTTTACTTTCACTGATTTTTTGTTCACAAAGTTCAGGTAAAATTATCAGCAGACGTTCACAGTACAGGAATCTGCCGAAGCAGGGGTTACCTAAGTTATCAACAACCACTAAACTCCAGATGATAATTACACAACATATGAGTTATTTAAACTTTTGGTATTTTTTTATTTCATTTCATTTCGATTCACTTTGCTCGATGTCTTTCATTGTTTTATTGCCAAATTATTGGCAAACCTTTTCACAAGCCTCTACAGTGTCAAATCGGTTACCATTGCCTTGACAGCCACCATACAAAAATTGTTCACAATTCTTGCTGTCAGAGTTGTAGAAAAAGCTGCTAGCTGATCCTCGACATGGTCCTACAACTTTTGGAAGAGCGCATACTATGGGAATATTAAAAAAAAAAAACAGCTTATTAAATTACTTAAAGGATTCGTAAAATCATAACTTACCCGATTTGTCCACATCAGCACGAACGACGAAAACCAGTGCAAAAATAGCCATTAACGCAAATAAGAACTTCATTGTGATATGCGATTTGGGGATGTTTTTAACGAAACTTGTTTATGGTTACCGGTCTCGTTGCTACTGATGTTTCACTAGAAGTGGTCAATGAATTTATACTTGAAAATCTGTTGCCATGGTTGTGTTAATGATGTTTTTCTTATTTTTTCCCCCTGTAGATCCCACTACATATTCTACTTCAATAAGCTATGACACCATAAATCCAATATTGACACTAATCTTTAAAACGATATCAGTGAGTCAATTCTATGAACCTCTAAGTACACTGTTTGTTGTTAATCATAAACCATTGGCAAATTATCTGTCCGCAATTACAATAAAAAGAGAAAAAAATTGAGTCTCCACCTAGTTGAAAAACTAAGAAAGAGACGCGAGCATTGTATTAAATAAGCGAATACTCAAACCAAATGGCGGATGATTATGGCTTCTGCTATAACTACAGTGACTCCATTTGTTCAAGCAAACTAAAGGACAATTTAAACTTAGCCTCATCATCAATTTTGTTGGCCAGCACTTATAAATTTTTTAAACCACCAAAAACTATGTTATGTACAAATGTGCATAGCTAAAAACACTTGGAGTTGCACAACCACGGATGGGTGAACTTCAGTGCATAAGCAACACGGACTTTTCGGCACAGGGAGTCTGTCTGCCTTAGTTACACAAAAGCGAAATATCACACCAAATATCTTGGAATTATAATTTACTGTAATTCTTTTGCGGCAAACACCGATAAATTGTAAAGGGATCTGAAGAAGGTGCTCTGGTAGAGGTTAAGATTCGGTATGTTGTGCAAGGTGGTGCAAAAGTTAAACTGGGAATACACGATACAACTCTTGTATGCAGCAGACACATTTTATTCAGTCATTTTCTAGCAGATGCTGTGAAATTACTTATTATGGCTGAGATAAGTGTGCGCAAGAAGTTTGTTTTAATATGTGTTGCTGCAGTGTTGAGTACCAAAACCGAAAAAAAAGAACAAAAAATGGGCAAAGGAATGGCTTTTGAAAAGACCACTGCATTCCGACGTCGACCTCGTGGAACATTTAAAACTGGCGGAGCCCGAAGACTACAGTTCAAAGTGAACAATTTGAACATCTTTTAAATCTTGTGGCACCTGTTATAACAAAACCGGATACAATTATAAGGTCACTAATATCTGCGGAACAACGTTTAATTATAACCTTTGAGATATTGGCTGCCATTTTGTTCGAAATGAATAAAATTCGGCTCTGCACGAAAAGTTTACTTGAAGGTGTCAAATTAATGACATTAAGTTGAAAAAATTGTACCGGTTAGATGACTATCTCCTGAGTTGACCCACATTTGTGCTCCTTTTTCGGCATTTAGAATTGTTGCTCGCAGAACATCTGGCTGCAAATTGTCGTTCAAGGTTAGCTTTCAAAACTTGAGAGGTTTGTGGTGTGTTGTCGTAATCCCGTGATTTCAGAAAGACCCAGAGAAAGAAGTCTGGCTCCGTCAGATCTGTCGGTCTAGCAGGCCAGTTCAAATCGCCAAAACGGGAGATCACACGGCCAAGAAATTGGTGGTTGCTCCTTCCTGCTGGAACCACAATGCTCGAGAAACAATCCATCAACTTGCATCAAAAAAAATTGTTTATCACCTGTCTGTAGCGCTCAGCAGTTCAGGTTACGGTTGTTTATCTGCTTAAATGCATGCATTTCCATTCTTAGTTATGTCAATATGCCTTTTGTTGCTCTTGTTTCTTTAGTTAATAATTTTTGTTTGTAGACTTTCTTTCTCACATTTTGTTTTCATTTAACAGCTTATGTATTAAATTAATTAATATTTAGACCTATAATTAACAGATGAATTATTTTGCATTAAGACTTGTTTATATGTTTTTTTTTCTTTTTTGTTTGCAGTTTTCAATTTGCAGTTTAATGTTTTCAAGGAGAATTATTATCGTTTTCATATTAAGTTTTTTTTTTTATTTATTTTTTTTTTATACTAGAAATTACACTTCCACGGGTTAGTTATTTATTTTCTTTTATTTATTACTGTGTGTAAAGAGATGAGAAAATGAGGAAATGGGGGAAGGAAGTAAAAATAAAAAGAACTAGAGAATTTGAAGCGTCCTTTAACACTAACATTTCCTCTAACATTGAATCGAGATTATTTTGTGTCACCTTCGATTGCGGATGATGTAAGGTCTGTTGCTGTTGTTGAGATTGTGCTTGCGCTGCAGCTGCTGCTTTCTTGGCCTCACTGCAACGAAATTGTCGAAGATAATCATTAAAATCGGCACCAGTATTAGTGGTGATTAAGGCGGCACTTCCTGCCTGAGTTTTGCGCATTTGTTCAGATAAACGACGAATGTTTAACTGTAACTCATCATCTCGCTGTGATATTGACGAAAAACTATGGCGTGCTTGCAGTAGGTTAAGATTGACGACATCTAAAAAACTGCGTTGCGCCTGCTGTGGCTGTTGCAAAGGCTGTGGTGGTTCAACAGTTGTAACTGTTGGCTTAATGCGAGCTGGTGATGTAACAGGGGAATTGCTGCATATGTAGTGTGGCGGCAGCGGTGGTGGTGGTGTAGCAATAAATGGCGGAGGTGGGGGTGAGAACTGACTCTCGGGTGCTTTCAAAAATGGCGAAGAAGGAGCCGATATTGGTGGTAGAACATCGTCTTCAATAAATAAAGGCGATTTACAACGTTGTAATTTGGGTCGATGGCCTTTTGGTATTTCACCGCCGCCCAATTCAAATTTCGAAGCAGAAAATGACTTTGCTTGTCGAAATATTTCTTGTTTGGGTGATTTTTTAACATTACCAGTTGCAGTTGTTCTTGAACCACCATTAGCAGAATCTGGTGGTGGCTTTCGCCAAATCCATGGATCATTATCAAGCAGCTCTAAATTACAGCGACTAAGTGAACGAGTTTCTTTTGACATTTTTTGAAGATGTGTTCTTTTGTGCAACGAGTTAACTTCTAAATCGGACATTTTCAACCACGGATCCGATGGCACATAAACCAAACATCCTGTGCTTTTGTTATTGGCTTGATTATATGAGAATTTTGTATCAAAATCAGTGATGTTTGGAGAGGTTTGTTCACTTTTTGATGTCTTGTGCTTTTTCTTTGACCCCACAGATCCAGGACTACTACTTGAAATCTTACTATCACCGCTCATATCACATATACTTAACTCAGCAATTCGCGTCGTTAGTCCATTTTCTAATTCAAAGTCTTCATTTGGTGAAACCTTTACAGAAACAATATCGTTCTCATCGGAGACCATTATTGCGTGTTGATGTCGCACGGGAGGACGCGGCGAAAGACTTCTTGTTGTACGCAACTGTTTGGTTGGTTTCGATTCTCCCAACGAATTGGACTTTTCCAGTGCAGCCTTGTTACTGGCAATCACTTCTTTTGGTTTGATTTCCATCAACCCAAGCTTTCGCATATATAAATTAGGACTTGTAGCCGCATTTCGCATTACGGTTGTGCCGCCGGCATCCTTAAAAAATTAGGGCCAATCACTTTTCCCCTGCATATGCCGCACCAAACAGTCACTTTGAGGAGATGCAATGGCTCTTCGTACATTTTGCCCCAGAAACGTAAATTCAGCTTATTCATGAAAGGTAAATCAGACACCACTAACCTAACTGATTTCGTGTATAAGACGCTTTGTGCTTTAGAAGACAGTGATGAAGTCGATTCAATTTCCACAGATTTCAGCAAGGCATTCGAGAAAATTTCTCACAAAATCATTTTTAAACTAAAAAGAATTGGTTTTCCCCTCAAACTTGAGAGGTTTGGCATGGACAAAATGCTATTTAGAAGACCGAAAATACAGAGTCATCTTTAGACCTTCAATATCCGACCGCATTATCCCTTGGACAAATCATATATATCCTAACGATTAACGATATAAATCTCATTTTAACGAATTCTAATCTTTCTATTTTCGCTGATGACATGAGAATTTCGAAAGTCATTTCATTGCCCTCTGACTTAAATAAGTTGTCGGTATGGTGCAAGCAAAACTTTTTGAAGCTTAACATCAACAAAGGCCAAGCGATAACCTATTCCCGCAAACGTCATTACTTTTGTAAGGCCTCTTCTCAAATATTACAACCGAGTGTGTTCACCATACAAACAAACACATTCAAAGAATCGAAGCAGTCCAACGCATTTTAATCCGCTTCGCACTTCGTGGTCTACCTTGGAATGAACCATATGGACTACCTCCCTATGAAAATAGGCTAAAAATAATTAGCATGCATACCCTAAAAGAACGTCGGGAAGTCGCTGATGTACTTTTTATCCACCAGTTATTGACATTGACTGCCCGAGAATAACGCATAATATTTCATTCACTTCCAATCCCCGTCATCTTAGATCTGTCCCACTTTAAGTTTTTGCTTGTTAAAGTTGTCCGGGGTAGACGCGGGCCAATAATATTATAATAATAATAATAGTAATAATAGTAACCACTTAAGTGAAATGGAGACGAAGCCGTCGTTCATTATGATTTTGGATACGAAACCATCATCTTCTTGCACCAGGTTACCATTGTCGTTTTCGACAACAAAAAAAAAACGACACGACTAAATCGGTATTCCTTTTGTCGTTTTTTAACGAAACGAAACGACAAGCATCGTGAGGAAATTCCCAACGCCATGTTTGTAGTAGAATCTCGTTTTCGGCAAGAATTCGGTATTCCCTAATTAAAAACGAGACGACAAAGGTCGTAAAAAACGATTATTTTCGTCGTTCGCATGCTGACGACAGTGATAAAGATGGCTGGAAAAATGTAAGTAAAATTCATATTTTTATTTATTACTTCAAATCTCAATTTATTTTGAATTTTTAAGGACAAATAAGAAACAATTGGAATATCTTAGAAAGGAAGTAAATAAAGTTAATTTTAGAAATTAATGGGACTGCGTAGCAACTAATTTGAACCGATGAGACAATGGGAGGGCTGGCAAAAAGTAAGTAAACAACTTTGTTTTTAAAACAATTTCAATTATTGTTCTTTCATAGGTTTGGGCTGACATGAAGTTCAAAGTAAAATAAAAACTAATCCACAATAAAAATGAAATTAAAAGAACGGGAGGAGGAAAAATCAACAAAAATGTTCTCTCTCCATTGGAAGAAACGGTTGCTGCATTAAAGTTTAAAAAAAATTTTAATTCACAAGATGTAGCTTTTGGCTTATCACCAATTCCATCAACATCGGCAGCCTCACTTTTCCCGTCATCGTCTGGATTGTCTGCTTCTGCTCCATCAGAACATCTTGCCGTGGAGGATGTTGTAAATGAGGTGCAAATCGAACAGCCATCCAATGACGCGTGCCGAGCAGTTTCGAAGAGTGCACCGGAGTTACATAGATTTCACTCCAAGAAGCGTGCATTTGAAAAAAAAATAATAAAGAGGCACTTTGGACAAGACAGATCAATATACAGGACGATCTGTACAAGGAACTAAAAGTAAGCTTACGACGTATTGAAAACCATATGAGGGAAACTTGGAGACACCAACGAAAAATGTTTAAATTAGAAGAAGAGAAACTGCATGTGTATAAAGAAGATTTAAAAAGAAACAAAATACTGCGAATGGAGGAAATAAAATTAAAACAAGAAGAGCTGGAGTTGAAAAGAATAAAACCAGATTTGAAAACGAAACAGGCAGGAACCTGGCTGTCGGGTGTCAATATATCTGATAGACATTTTACTATCGCAAACCTCAAATAAAATAAATAAAGGTATACATATTGGAAAAGTTTAATTAAATAAAACTCAACTTACAATCACTGTATTTAGGCTATAAAATCCTTTTCTATTCAAATACTCGTGCTGATCTTCTTTTTTCGGTGGTAAGATTTTGATATGGGTGCCATCAATATACCCAATTACTCCAGAAAAGCCACTTCTTTGGAAAAAAATCAATTTTGTTTGTCACTTCAAATTTTTGGATCAAAATTTGATCCACTGAGGGCAAATATGTGCTTCGAGAATTGTGAATAGCTGCCCAAATATTTTGCTTGTTGTTGGTTGAGCTAGTCCCAAGCCAAAATCGTTGCCCGATCCGCTTTGGTAACAACTTTCAGTAAGAATCCTCAACGTTGCTGCTAGCTTCAGTATAGGAGGTACCGATGATGATCGCAGACTGCATGGAAGATTGTTACTTAAAACCTCCAACACACTTTGAAATGCTTCCTTGGATAACCGGAAATATTGTATAAACCTAAAACAAATTCATCTATTAAAACAATCTAATTTTAATTCAGCTTTTAAACTTACTTTTCATTAGGCAAATTAAAAGGATTCCAATGTTGTCTTTTTTTTCCGATAATTGTCAAATTCCTTTTTTGGCACTCATGATTTTCATCATCAGAAGATGAAGAAGAAAAAAAATTCGCAATACTGTCTTTATTTTGTTACTTAATTTTCAATCCTATCGTAACTTTTTGAAATAATTTCCAAATAAATATAAACTAACGTTTAAAACAAGACTTACCCAACTTCATGTATTTAGAGATTTTATTACAATTTCGTCGTTGCCGATTCTACTACAAATTTGTCGTGTCGAATACCGATTAATAAACGACACGACAAACGACAACGGGAATAGGGGTGAATCTCACTTGACGGCCAGCATACAGGAATTGGTCTTTAGGTCTTTCACCAAAATTCCACGCAACGAACATTGATGCTGATGCCAAATTATGTGCATCGTTGTTTCATCGATTTATATGGACTCTCTCGAGCAATATGGGGCCAACCACTTCTTTCGACATCTCTAGTAGACTCAGTTTGCACGAGACGCTTAGCCACACGCTTAACTATTCGAGCACATGATGCAGGACTATGAGGAAAACGGCGACTAAAGTCAAGTTGCATTAAAACAGCAGACCGGACATTGGTCGATTAAGCAGTAAGAATAATTCCGCGTTCTTCAGCTGTATATCGCTCCATTGCTTATTGCCAACTCATTATCTATCTGTCTACATCATAAATGTCAAAGCACAATGACACTTGACGCCAGCTGAAAAAATGATGGCAAATCCAATTGTACTTGCATGGGGCGATGTAGCAACTCTTCCAAATGCGCTTTATTCGACCAGTCGATCACAAGATGCGTGAGTTCATAAACGTCAGCATTTATAGCTTAGTATAATCGCAGATCTTTCTTCGTCTATTTTTGAACGCGTTCACTGCGCAGACATTACTTAGTACGATCGTCATTTGTTTTATGTTTAAAATTATCATGTCAGGCCAAAACAAAAGTATAACTCAGCCAAATCTTTCAAAAGAAAAAGGTTATTTATATATTTTTATTACATATTCACACATTTCGAAGTATCCGTTCGGAAGAAATTCCGAAGCGAAAATCAATTCCGTTCGGAACTCAAATTGCGTTCAAGGTATCCGTTTCGTCCATTTGACATAAACATCTGTTTTAGTTCCATAACAGTGTGAAAATCTTTCTGGTAAATTTAATACAATTTTGAAGTCATTTCCATATTTCCTGAAATTTTCCGCAGAAATTCTTCGTCGGAGAACTTCGGAAAAAATTTGCGGTGTAGCTGTCAAAAATGGTGCACATCGCACTGCGGTTATGTGCGTTAGATTTAATCGGAGGATGTGTCCGACGAGTGTTTCGGAACATCATACATCTTTCTTCTTCAAAAACCACGAAACTATTCCGCACTGAAATCTTCTAAGTTTCTCTGCAGCCACAATTGAAATGCCTAACTAATCTGCACAAGTATGGCCGTTTTCGAAAACGTCATTTGATCGTCATTTGCAATACTTAAGGGTTGCGAATATCAAACTGCAAACGTCATTTGGTATCGTTGATCTGTGTCATCTACATGATTTTTTTTCTTGCAAGAGCATTTGACGTTTTCGAACAGAGCAAAACGGAACCCTTGACAAAATTTATTGATAAATTGAAAAAATTAGCCGATTTTATGTACTTACTGTTCACGAGACTGAGATTCCCCTGAATATTCGGATTCACTAATTTTTTTTCCAATTTTTTTAATGCACAGCGCAAATTTGTGGCTGCTTTTTTGCAGCGCAGTTGACGTTTATGAACATCTGCCCTGCAAACACTGCATTATCGAACATGCTGCAAATGTAGTGTGATTTATGATGTTGTTTTCGAACAAATGACTTTCGCAGCTTGCGTTTAAGAACATTTTGCAAAAGCAATTTGATGCAGATGACGTTTTCGAAAACGGCCTATGACGATATGCTGATGTTTATGAATACAAGGGTAATACAATTTGGCCCAGTTAGTTTTGCAGAAAATCTACATTATTGAACGCAACTATGGCAGTTTCTTGTTAGTATGACGTTTTAGAAAAGACGCTTCCTTTCCTTCTAGATCAGTTATTTTCTGCACGATTTTGATGGTAAGATTTCTTTCTTTGATGCTGTTTACTTTTCTATTTTTTATTCGGAAAATAAAATTTGCCTAATTTGTTGATGTTTGAGTGGTTATTCGCTGTTGGGCAGTAACAAGTCCTTAGGAACTTTTCAAGTGTCATATGACAAAAACAAAACGTCGATACCTCCAAATCTTATTACTATTAATATTATTCTATTACTGCCTTAAAATTAAAATTATAAGTAAGTAAGGCTAGCCAGAGCATCTTAGGCCTTCGGCTATGTTCGTGAAGTTAAATTAGATTAAATATATTTACATCGTTAAGAAAATCGAGTAATCGCTTTACCATATGTTTTTTGTATTGGGATTTGAGAGGAGTTCTTTTGGGTTTGTTTGGAAGAAGAATTTGATTCTTGAGTTGTGAAAGGATGGACATTCTAAGAGGATATGTGGGATTGTTATCCTCGATTGGTTGCAATACGTGCAGAGCGAAGATTTGTTTCTGTTAATGTAGTGTTCGTGGGTGAGTTTACTATGACCAATACTAAGACGTATTGCCAGTGATTTGAGCGTGACCAGGGACCCAAATAAGTTTAATTTTAGGAAATTCTAAGTATAGGAGTTTTCGTATTAAGGAAGGGTAAGAACTTTGGCTGCAAATGTTAGCGATGGCGTCAATGGATCCCAGGGAGTCTGTGCATATAGCTTTTTTTTTATTACGATTTTGAGTGTATTGGAGTGCTTTCAGGATGGCGATCATTTTGGCTGAAAAGACAGAAGTGTAAGGGGGAGCAGGAAGGATAATATTATTTTATTTCCAGTGGTGACACTGAAGCTACTGTTATGGATGTATGGGCATCCCGGAAACATAAGTCTACATGACAGGTGGTTTACGTTAAAAAGCAGACACTATCCCCCATGTTCTGCATTCCACTTTTTGTGAATTCAACCTCTAATAGTGAAATTAGGTGTTCTGCATTTCACTCGATATGACAACAGTGAATTGGATTTCGGAATATGGAAATTGGTGTTCTGCATTTCGGAGAACCTTTCTTTCTATGTGAATTGAATTCACTTGCCTTTGCGATTACGAATTAAATTCATTTTGTTTTGTGATGAGGATTTGGACAGTCGCTGCAGTCATCAAATATAATTTTAATGATATAAGTAAAAGAAATTAGATTTTTCTTTCAAAATGTGCTATATTCAATTTCATTTTATAGGGGAAAACATAAAAATCAAAGACAGGAGACTATCTTTCTAAGTTATATGGAGTAGAATGAAGATAAAAGGTTTGTTAAGGGAGACAAAGCGTATGTTGAAAACTGTGGAACAAACTGGTGCAGCGATTGAACAGCGAAGGAAATCCAATTAAAGATGTGAGTGGGTGGAAAAAGGTAACAAATTGAAATAATGTTTTTTTTATTAACAAAACAAAATAATTTCGCATATTTCTTGTAGGTATGGGTAGACTGGAAAATAAATATAAAGAAGAAGCTTGCTCACAATAAAAAAGAAACAAAAAGTACCGGAGGTGGGCCGGACAATTCTACCATGACTGAAGAATTTGAGCAAACTCATAGTGAACCTTTGACTTCACAATTTCTAATCAACAAAGAAAACATCAGGCAACACCTAAGAGATAAAAAATTTGAATACATACATGGATGTGCAGGAAATCACGCTTAAACGTATATCCGATGTATTGACCCAATCTGTAGACATCAGAAAAGAAAATAGATCAAGTTTGAAGTGAATATATCGTTCATTACTCCTATAATAAAGGAACAAGCTGAAGAACAAAAATGTCATCGTTTAACACTAGAACATCTTTCAAAAGAAAAAAAAATAAAATCAGAAGAAGAAGACTGGAAATAGAGGAGATAAAATTAAATCCTCAAATTAATTAGACTAATTTGTGTTTTTAAATTAAAACAATACGAATTATGTACCTTATTTCAATTTATTAGAATGAATTCTCTGCTTGAATTAATACCATTATAATGAAATAAAACAGATGTTTATTTCTTTCTAAATTCGTCTTTTATTGAACGAGATTTTGTGCAATTGAATCCCTTATTCTTCTGGCTTCCTCAAAGGCTCTTCTCCGATTTCTAAATTAAAAGTCTTGCACATGTTATGAAGAGCACAGCAAACGTTAAAGATTTTGGCCACTTTAACTGGTTGATAATTTAGATTATTTAACAAGCATCTAAATCGCGTTTTTAAATTGCCAATTGTTCTTTCGACAACGTTTCAAGCAGCTGAATGCTTTCTATTAAAATTAGATTGAATAGTTCCTGGCTGTGCAAACTTGTAGGGAGTTAAAACAAATCGCCCTAGACTGAAACCTGCATCTCCAAGTAGCCATGCACCTCGTTCACCAGTTTGAAATTTTTCTACGAAATAATTTCTGGCATTGCTCATTTGCCATATTAGAGCATCATGACTTGCCTCAGGGCGTGTCGCGTCAAGAGCTCTAATAAACATTTAATGGTCACAAATCTATAAACAATAATTTCCGTTTTGAATTATTGGAATTTGTTAACCACACTAAAAGGTACTTACAATTAAAGCATTAATGCTGAAGTATCCTCTCCTGTTATAAAATAGGTTAGAATTTTGATGGGGCTTAATTAGTATTCCGTACTTTTCGAAAAAATACATATTTTCCTCATCCACATACTTTGCAGCTTTATCCACTTTGGACATAACTTTAATTGCAAAGCATTCAACGTCTCCCCGATAACTTTACTGACTGTAGATCTACCAAGGCCAATGTCAAAATCTTTCCCAACTGACCTTTGATAGCTTCCTTCAGCCCGGAAACGGAGTGTTGCTCCTAGTTTACATATCAGAGGAATAGATGTTGACTTCATCTCTGACTCCACTTCTCGCAAAATGTCTACAACCATTACTTTGCTCACCCTAAAACTGTTTTTAAAACTCCAACGAATCATAATCTTAATTATCTTTTAACTTACACTTGCATTTAGTTTACACTGTTTCGGGGAGATTCAAAACGTTAGACTTACTCGTATCTAGCAAAATCTTCCGCCGCACTCTTTCTACTCGGTTTTTTCCCAGTTTTCATTCTCAATGACGATAAATATCAAAACAACATCCATTTCTCCAAAATTACTTTTAATAACTAAAATAACCACTTTTAACGTAAGATCTCAAACAATTTTAAATTCACAGCTGATTTTGACAATTCGAATAAAATTTCGAAGTGGATTCAAAACAATTCGAATACACTCGGAATGCAGAACACCTAAATTCATTTCGAGTGAAATTGAAATTCGATTTCAATTCACTTTCACGTGGAATGCAGAACATGGGTGTATGTTGTGTTGTATTCGGGATCCGTCTGTGTAGATGAAGAAAAAATCACTTAAGTTGTTTTTAAGCTCGAGGAATTGGACTCGGAATACTTTAGGAGAAGTATGAGACTTTTTATATATTCCTAAAGATGATATTGGCCGTTTTCGAAAACGTCATTTTGATCGTCATTTGGTATCGTTGATCTATGTCATCTACATGATTTTTTTCTTGCAAGAGCATTTGACGTTTTCGAACAGAGCAAAATGGAACTCTTAACAAAATTTATTGAGAAATAGCCGATTTTATGTACTTACTGTTCACGAGACTGAGATTCCCCTGAATATTCGGATTCACTCATTTTTTTCCAATTTTTTTAATGCACAGCGCAGATTTGTGGCTGATTTTTTGCAACGCAGTTGACGTTTATGAACATCTGCCCTGCAAACACTGCATTATCGAACATGCTGCAAATGGAGTGTGATTTATGATGTTGTTTTCGAACAAATGACTTTCGCAGCATGCGTTTAAGAATATTTTGCAAAAGCAATTTGAAGTCCCATTTACAATAATGCGAGATGCGATACGAGAGTCGCATTCGAATTCGAATCGGACCTCTGTTTACAATGATGTGTCAAAACAACACTCACAAATAACAAGGTCAAAATAAAAACTACAACAATTTAGCTGTCACGCATAGCGAGATGCGAGAGTTTTCCAGATTTTCGAAATTGACTGCGATGCTCGCTGCGTGACTCGCATTATTGTAAACGAACACATTGAATTACATGTTACGGATATATTTGTGACAGTTCATGCGCTCTCGTTTTCGAACAACGTATCGCAGGCCTTTTTCGAAAACGTCATCTGCATCAAATTGCTTTTGCAAAATGTTCTTAAACGCATGCTGCGAAAGTCATTTGTTCGAAAACGACATTAGAAACCAAACTGCCTTTGCAGCATGTTGGATAATGCAGTGTTTGCAGGACAGTTGTTCATAAACGTCATATGCGCTGCAAAAAAGCAGCCAGCCGTAATAACATGCATTCATGGATGATTGCTCTGTTCGAAAACGTCAAATGCTCTTGCAAGAAAAAAATCATGTAGATGACACAGATCAACGATACCAAATGACGTTTGCAGTTTGATGTTCGCAACCCTTAAGTATTGCAAATGACGATCAATTTGACGACCAAATGACGTTTCGAAAACGGCCGCATCTCGCAGTATTGTAAATGGGACTTGATGCAGATGATGTTTTCGAAAACGGCCATTATAGATGAAGATTGAAAGGACCAAGGTGGGGGCAATGTTAGTTGGCGTTGTATTGGCTGGCAAGGAATGTTCATTTCGTTCCAGAGCAGTAGCAGGGTTGATAGATAAAGGCAGTTTTTTTGGTCTCCTTCTTCGGTTTTTGTATAGCTCATAAAGAGAAGTATCTGCAGAATAAAAGTAGGTTTATAGAGGAGATTTTCAATAGTTGACATTTTGGTTTCGAATAAGAGGTGATTGACGGAGGTCGTCCGAAATGCGCAGACGAAATTATGGTTTTCCTAAGAGCGGCGTTGTAAATACGTTTGATTTTATTAAGTTGGGATTTCGCTGTATATCCGTAAAGAAAGGGATCATATGTTATTTTGCTGACTATAATGGACTGGATAACTGACGTTAAAGTATATGGGATGCAGTTAAACTTACGAGATGAAAGAGATTTAAGATTTAATTATATTAAGCTTTTTTTCTATTGTGGAACATACTCGTAAGTGTTGGATGTGAGAATTTCTTTTGGAAGGTAATGCATAATGTATAGTCAATCCACGTTTTCAAGAGCAACATTGCTGTAGCGACACTTATGTTTTCGACAAATATGAAGATGCTTAGTCTTGTCCACCTCCAAATCTTAATCGAATTGTTAATACTCATTTTAGAATAAACAAAAGTCAACGGTAACAAAAAATCTACACATACGTTTATTCACAAAAATATGATAGGTACTTAAATTAAAAATAAATTTTACAAAAACAAAGTAGAGAAATTGTAAATTTAAAAATTGTATTACATGTAAATTTTGTGAAAAACAATTGAAATTTTGCCTTCTTTCATATAATATTAATCAATTTGTAAAATATGTAAAGTATATATTTAATAAATTCATATTTTTAACAACGACACAGTATACATAGTTAGTTGGGGTTTTTAGTTTTGATTCTACAATAATTATATAAATGTTCTAGCAAGAAATGGATACAGTTAGGTAAGTGATAGATAGCCTAGTGTTATTGCATGGCGTTTTGTGTACACTTAATCACGTAAGAATATTTTATATCAGAGATACATTCATAAACACCGCGTACATACATAAAAATATTGTCCATAGTATTCGATTTTTATTGTTAATTTCCTTTTGTTGATTTGTTGCTTATTTACATCGTTTTCTGTGTCACAGTGCTGACTACTTTTGGAAGACAATATGTACTTGTATACGTATTGGTGGTGAACAAAAAATTACACTAGAGCTTCCGAAAATCTATCTTTTTAAATGAAATTTACAGATTCGTAACATGTTTTAAGCTAGCGAAGGATTGGGACTGGCGCCGCATTTAAAAGTCCTTGTCCCAACCAGTGGTGTCATCTGGTGGAGGACCATCTGGGTCCGGTGGGTAATCATCAAAGTTTGTAGTGTCTATCACACTTTTCACAGTTGGTAAGATTGGCGGCTCAAGACTGCGATTAAGTAGCCCCTCCCAGTAAAATCCATCAAACCACCTAAACAAAAAAACAGTATAATACTGGATAAAATTTCATTCCAAAATTTCGATTAACTTACTTGTGCTTCTGGATCTCACTGATTCCACCTCTCTGGTAGCCCAGACGTTCGGCAGGATTGTCACGGCATAACTTCTTAATAAGATTACTGGCATTGCGAGTTATGTTGCGGGGGAATTCTATGGCATCGATTCCCTTTAGAATTATGTTATAAGTGCGCATCGGATCGGAACCCGTAAACGGTGGGGTACCTAATCAAACAATTTACATAGAAAAATAATATGCAAACAAGAATAAGAAAGATTTCTGTACCTGTAAGCAGTTCAAACATCAGAACACCCAACGACCAATAGTCTGCACTAATGTCATGGCCACGATTTAATATAACTTCTGGAGCGACATATTCAGGAGTGCCGCAGAAGGTCCATGTCTTTCGACCTGACTGTAATTTTTTAGCGAAACCAAAGTCCACCAATTTAACGTAACCCTTATCGTCCAGAAGAAGATTCTCTGGCTTCAAATCGCGATAGATTATGTTGCGCGAATGCAAATAGTCAAAGGCTTCTACTACGCATGCTGTATAGAACCTCGTGGTTGAGTCATCAAAATTGCCTTTATCACGAAGGATCGTCCACAATTCTCCACCCAAACAGCTTTCCATTAGCATGTAAAGGTACTTTCTATCCTTAAAGGTTTTGTATAGCTTGACAATAAACTGACAATTGGCTTCGCCCATGATTTCTTTTTCCGACATGATATGCTGCTGTTGACGTGTTTCCACAATTTGTGATTTCTTCATCTGTTTCAGAGCAAACGACCGGCCCGGGTCAGTAAGTATTTGAACCAATTCAACTCGGCCGAAACCTCCAACACCCAATGTGGCAAGAACTCGAAGATCAGATAAGCTAACATCACGGAATTGTTCATTGATTCTAAGAATAGGAGAATGAGGAGAAACCAATAAATTATTATCATGAATAAAATTGTCAATTACAATAAATAGATATTAAAGCAATCCACTTACTCAAAGCTCTATCTCTGATTGCATGCCATTTAAGAGTAAAGAGAATGAGAATGTAAAACAACTTATTAGTGGGTAGAAACCAAGTAGTTATCTAACAACACTGCGCTGTATTTTGTTGCACAGTTTAACAATTAGGTCCGTACAATTGATTTTCTTTGCAATGAGTACCAACGACAAAATAAACAAAAAAAGAGTCAAACATATTTAATGCGGGTATGTACCTATTAAGTAATTTGTGTTGCTGTTGTACATGACTGTTGCATACGCAGACGTAAGCTGACATTTCACGAAAAGCGAATAAGTGACGAGAACGGGGGAACCATATTTAAACGAATTATGTTCAGTACTGAATAATGTGCATTTTTGGTTAATTACATTGTTGAAGAAAGCGTAAAAGTGATTCAGATGCAACATTTTCTTTTTTTAATTTTACCAAAGGACTGGGTATTTTATCTCGAATTTTTTCCTCAACAAATTCCTGTGGAGAATGTACATCTAATAGGTGGGCCTACTACTAGATAAATATCCCTTTGCACTGATATATAAGATCCAAAAATTCAGGGTGGCTAATATGGCTTCCGTACGGCCTAAATTATAGTGAGAAATTCTGTTGGGTATTTCCTATAAGATGGTCTGAGATGTGATAACATTTTAAGCGATTCAAATGTACCAATCCATTTCAACAATCGAAATGAAATAGAATTTCATCTTGTAATAGAGTCTCCTTAATGCGCTGACATGGACGATTGAGTCTAGGATGGTGATGGGTATTTTGCATATAGAACTCGTGTAAAAAGACAGAATGTGAAAAGCGTACGGTTGCTAGAGGAAGACTTTTAAGACCATTCCTCAAGTTTACCTGCATACTAAGGGGTGCTGGTGCAGTCAGTATTAATTTATAAATAACAATTAATATTTTATCATCTACAGGGTCTATAGAGGAAAATCTTCAAGTTTAAATTGTAATTGTTCGCATAGGGTGAGGTAAGTGATTTGCGGATTTGCCAGTCGGCTGAATAATATTTAAAGTGCGGTAACTGTTGGTTTCTGCCTGGCGCAGCGCGTTTTATACCCACTTCAGCATTCAACGAGTAAGTGATGGGCCTAGCACACAACTTATCTGGTCCGCGTAAGCCGATAAAGAAGATTGCGGCCTGTACTGGAATAAAAAAATCGACAGACAGTGCACTTTATTTTGAAAAAGAAACTAAGGTATCACCCATGATAGATACAAATCATGCAGACTCTCAACGAAAATGACTATTCTCTACGAAAACTTAGCGAGAACTATGCGGGAACGTTTTCGAACATCATGATAGCTTGGAAACATATTTTTTACTGACGAAGCACATTTTCATATCGATGACTGTATTAATAAACAGAACATGAGATACTGGTGTCCCGACAACCGTAGGAAACGCCATCAAAAATGGTTGTACTCGTATTGTCCAAAAACGACAGTGTGGTGTGCAATTTCTGCCCGAGGCATTAATGGCCCTAATTTTTTTAACTAGTGAGAGAAAGTCACTGCAGGCGTGTATTGTCGAATTATCAACGGATTTTGGGTACCGCAACTGCAGCTGTTTCCTGGATTCAACAGCAGAACACAATTTCAGCAAGAAGTTCAATGAAGAATGAGAGTATATTTTCCCAAAAAATTAATCAGCAAGTACGGAGACGTACCTTGGCCACCTCGGTTACCAGATCTTACACCGTGTGACTTTTTCTAATGGGGATACCTTAAGCAGGTTTATAGTGACAATCCTCGGACAATTCAGGTCCTACAAGAAAATATTCGAAATGAAGTTGCTGCCATTGAACCAATGTGTGCTCTCGAGTGTTCACAAATTTAATAGTCCGATTACAAGAGTGTGTTGAGAGGAATGGACAGCGTTAAGACGATATTGTTTTTAAAACATAAAATCCGCATTGTCAAACTCCATTTTGTAGAAATAAAATATAAGAATGGAGCTGTAGTCTTTTTGTTATTTAATATTAAACCTGAAAATTTTCCACTAGACTCCCTTTATAAAAAAAAACCGCAGAAGACTCAAGGATTTGATACATTAAAAGTTTGCACACAAGAGGCGATCATCATCATCTCTGTACATAGTTTTAAATGTTTGTGGGTCACAGTGACTAGGAAATACAAAGTTTGGGATAGTATTCTGCATTCGTGTTGCTTGACTTAATGACCAACGACGGTGTTTCGTCCAGGGATAAAAGTGTCGATTGACTGGGCAATATTTGTGTCAATAATAAGTTTCAACATACATTCTGTAAACAGTGCAGATTTCTGGCCGTGTATTCTAATTTGGGCGGATGAAACCTTAATCATATGTACAGGCTGGCGTACAATTATCGTTATGGTTTAAGTATTGACTGGTACCTTTATTTAAGTACTCGTATATCTATATTTTGTTTTTTCAGAATTGGAATATTCGATGGAGAGACTCAGCACAGCGCAAAGAAGAAAAGTTGTTCAATTTTATTTTTAGAGGCAGCAATCGATTATTCTGGCACAAAGAACGTCGTGATTTCTTTAATATTCGAAATGCGCCTAGAGCTCCAACAATTTATCGATTGGTTCAGCGTTTTCAGCAACAAAGGGCTGTGTGTGATATTCTGCGTGTGCAGTTCAAAATGAGGGAAGCATTGCGCGCATGCGAGCAAGTATTGAAACCACGAAACTTCCACCAGGCGACGTTCTCAGCAGTTGGCGATGTCTGGGCGGTCTTTGCAAAAAATTATACGGCAATTTCATCTTTTCCTTATAAGATGCAATTGGTTCACGAGTTAAAACAAAATGATCCACATGTACTCGTACGCTTTCAATATGCTCTGCATTCACAGTGAACAACGAGTTTATTCACAATATCATAATGAGCGATGAGGCACATCTTCACTTAAATGATCACGTAAACAAAACTGCAGAATAGGAGGCACCCAAAATTCAAAAATAATTGTTCAACTTCAAATACACCCAGTTAGGTGCGCAGTACGGTATAAAGTAACCTCATAAAAGATCATTGGACCATACTTTTTCGAAAACGACGAAGAAATTGCAGTTAATGTGGATGGCATTCAATACCGGGCAATGATTGAACATTTTTTATAGCCAGAGGTGGAGAACTATCCAGAGTTGTGGTTCCAACAAGATGGAGCCAGACCTTACACTATCCGTTAAACTGTTGCTCTCCTGAGGGAACTTTCTGGAAATTTTCAAATATAAATTGGCCACCGCCAGTTCTTTGGGTAAGTGTATGCAAATAAACCAAGAACCACACAACACAGTTTAAGGCCAATATTCGATAAGAAGCGAGGGCGTTACCCTCGCACGAGCGGTTCAAAAGTGGTCGTAAGTGAATCGAAGATGATGAACGCAGTGGCAGACTATCGACATCGAAAACCGACGAAAACATTGATGAAGTAAAAGAAATGTTGGTCAATAACCGCAAATTAACCATCAGAGAGATAGCGAAAGACTTGAACATTGCTTATGGATCCGTCCAAGACATTTTGGTTAATGATTTGGGTTTCCGTCTGTAGCAGCAAAAAAAGAGACAGTGTTGACTTCGCAAAAGAGATGATTTGCGAGGTTGAATCCGACCCCACATTCATCAAAAGGATCATTACTGGCGACGAGACGTGGGTTTATGAGTACGAGACGTGGGTTTATGAGTACGACACGCAATCCAGACATCATGCAAGTGAATGGCGTTCACCAAATGAGCCGAGACCAAAAAACCACGTCGTTTTCAGTCAAAAAAGAAGGCAATGCTCACGGTTTTCATGGATTACAACGGTGTAGTGCATCATGAATTTTTGCCAGAAGGCCAGATAGTAAACAATGAGTATTACAACCAATTCGTCGAAAGAGACCAGAATTGTGGGCACAAAACTCGTGGATTTTGCACCATGAAATCGCACCGTCACACTGTGCCATCATTAATCGTAATTTTATGACGAAAAATGCAACAAATGCCATGAAGCAGCCACCGAATTTACCTGATTTGGCTCCGTGTGACTTCTTTCTGTTCAATCGAGTTAAAAAAACACTACGGGGAACGCGTTTCAGTAGCCGAGAGGAAGTAATGGAAAAATCGCAGGAAGCACTGATGGACATACCGAAAACCGAATATAAAAAATGTTTCGAGGATTGGATCAAGTGCTGGCATAAGTGTGTTACAGTCGATGGGGATTACTTTGAATGGGACAACATAGATTTAGATGAATAAACTTGTATTTTTAATTTTCTGAATAAATTCCGGGATCAAGGTGGTATGTTACGATTTTAATCTTTGACGCTTCGACAGAATCTCACATTACTCGAAGCTACTCTTCAACATGTCACTTGACACGATTTAAACCCATCAGCCTAGTTACATTTTCAATAATACAAGATTCATCCCGTCTGCTAGATCTCGATAAATCATATACACTCGTTACTCATGCCTGACATCTAAGCGACAATTTTTCATAATGTCTATCTGCCTGTTGAACACCTTAGCACGGCATATCCGAAGGTCTTGTGGTACCAGCAGGTTTAGGAATGAATTGAAGTCCTTAATTTTATGACTTAATTTAATTGCAATAAACAAACCTAAACTAATCTGATGGTTTTCCAATTGATAATTGTCTAAATATCAGAATTTACTGTCCTTAATATACATACTTCGCTGTTTTTGTTTAACACTCTATAGCAGAAAAGTAGAGACACGGAGAACTAGAACTAGAAGTAACAGATAAGAGGTTATTCATGAACATTATTGAAAGCGTCAGAGCTCTAAATGACACCAGCATTCATTTTGTTAACATCATTGAAACTATCGAAAACAACTTGAATTTAACGTTACGAAAGGTAATATCTAATTCATTGATCAGGATAATCGATTCCAAGGCATGTATTTTAGACGGAAGAGCCTGATGGCAGACTCTGTTTTGTTTTTTTTGTTTTTTTAAAGAACTTAACACTCAAGAGGGTATGACTACTCTTAAAATGCCGGAGCACGTGTTAAGTTTTTCGGAAAATTGGATAGAGAGAGAGAGAGAAAGATATTTGGACTCAGTGGTTATTTCGCTCCATGGGTGGCATCCAGCATTTAATGGGGAGACTAAATTATTAGTGTAAATTGACAAGCAACGATTCACCTCACGAGATTTCAGTTGCGTGAAAAAATGTCTTTCGGTCACGGCTGGTGTATTGAACCCCGAACCGTCCGAATGGGAAATCAATACACTTCCACTTGAGCCACGGCCACCCACTCTAACAAATAATTTGTAATATCAAGTGAAGCTCAATTGTTTTAACCAGATCGGTTCTACTTTGCGGTGAGACATATTATTATATCACCAGTAGAGCTATGACAACAAAAACAGCACTGCCGCTCATGAGTGGTTTTCATATCCTGAAAAACGAGTATTTTACGAAACGACGATTTATGATGTCAGCATATCCATGAACTTGTTAAGCAGTAAGAGGGTAGGAAAGTGCAATAGGTCGGTCGGTGTCTGAAAGGAGAAACTGAACTACCTGCACCAATGCGGTTTGTTATCTACTCGGAAAGTTACCAAGTTTATTCTGGTTAAGTGCACGTACATATGTAAATACTTATATCGATAACCTCTTTTCAGCTGTTAGAACTTTGGAAAAAAAAGTAAAATTGATTTCTTATATTAAAGCAAGAGGTGACTCAACGTTGACACTTAATCGAGTATCGAATTTGGCAGGTTTATTTCATTTCCAGTTACCTATCCAATTTCAAACATTTCTCGTCAAGCAGTGACATCATTCCTTGAACTTTGAGTTTGTTGTTGACGGTTTGCAAGCTCTCGCCGAGACAGAGTGCCACGTTAAGTGTTCATGATTTAATTAATATATTAGTCTCTGTACCTTTCACTAAATTGGAAAAAATATTTCATTCGTTCTCCTCCTCTGATCTGCATGGGGTAGGGCTTGTGCGACGGGTTTTGTATAACAACAGGTACATCAACTTTTTAACTTTCTTAGTTAAAGTGCTCGCAAGATATCAGGGAGAAGAACAAACAATATTTCTAATCAAGCTAAACTAAGTATTCTTATAAGGCAAATGTATGTTACATTCGAAAATATTGATGTTCCATCACCATATGGTAAAATGGAAACTTAAAATTGGAGATTTACAAAGACAAACTAACTAACAAACGAGATAAATATAAATATATAACAAATGTACATATATTGTCCGACTGCAGACTGATGCAACTGAATTATAAATTCTGTTTGAAATCCTGTCAAACAAACTGCAGTGCCCTGTTACTGCAAAACATCTTCCAACACTTTATATTCTTTTACTTCCGCTTACACGTCCAATCATATACACATTCGTTCTAAATTTATTGAAATGTATGTAAACATCTCTCTATTAAACGCAAACATCTGCTCCAAAACGATTCTTTAAATAGCCGCCTTCATCACTTTCATCATGAATAAAAGTTAAATGTTTACATATACTGATCAATGTGGTGGCTGCCATAGAAAGTATAACTTAAATCGAACTTTAACTTAACACATCAAGTTGATAACTAGTGAAAATGCAAATAGCAAACGTCGATCCGTATGTACATACATACTCGTACATACTAGTACAATGTAACCAAATCAAATAGAAACAATTGCACATTCAACGTGCTGCTGACGGTAGACTACTGGCGACTTGCTAATGGAAATACGAGTACTCACTTTTTTCTCTCGAGTGTTCCCTCGTCATCGTATCGATGTCGTATCTCGTCCAGATTCGATATGAGTTGATTGAACGTTTCCCTGTCAATTACCAGACAAGTGACACCATCTGGAGAATCGCAAATAATATTTGCAGTACGAAGATCATCTCTGAAAATAAAAGCAAAAATAAATAAAGTTTTAAAAAGTGTACAAGTGCAACATTTTATAAGTACGAGGTCTACTCACCCTTGTAACGCCTTCTCGCCAAAGAAATCTCCCTTGCCTAAGGTGCGAATGAATTTCTCTTCCTGGGCATCCTGTTGTTTGATGGTTACGCGCACTTGACCTTTCGATATTATGAAGAAAGTATCGCCACGAGCTCCTTGGCGCACGATGTAATCGCCCTGTTGGTAATATGTCTCCTCCAGTACGTCTGATATTTTTATAAGAGTATCTTCCGGTAGATTCTTGAAGATTGGCACACTGTAATAGCGAAAACGTGATCATTACATATTTTTTGTTTTTCTATTTCTTATTTATTCATTTTTCATTTTATGGTTAGTTTTTTGTTTTTTTATGCATTTCCGTGTGGTGGCAGGCAGGCAGTGGCATCGAACTTGTCAGTTCACCTTCAACGGAGAAGAAAGTTTTGCGCCTTGAATTCTTGTGACATTCACCGACAAGTATTACTCAATCAAGCGGATTTAACTTTATGAGTATTGAGACCAAATCAGCTGCCAATTGGCATTGATTAACCTGATATCCACGCAATTAGCCGTTTGGCTTGTCTATCCTGGCTGGCTACTGGGCGACGCGCATTGAGACTAATCGGCTATTAGCTTGTGCGCGCCTTAGTGAAAGTTGCTCCATGTACGAGTACTAACTACATCGATGAGTATATTGCAAGATCTGTTACAGTAATACGTACTCTCGTATACCTTGCAGAAGTTGGTAACTTGCAAATTTGCACATGAAATTGCCATTGCCTAATAATCTATTAAGAGGGTTTCAACGGTCACACACGCACGATCAGCCGCAATACGCTTGAGCGAATTTTTCATATCTAATAGGAATATACCCATATTCGCAACGAGTACAGGCATTTGTGTTTGAGTTAAAGAAAAATCAATCGACTTTGCAGCTTCTTGTTATGGAATGATTTCTCTATTTTCCCAGAGCTGCACTTTAAGTGCGAAATAAACATTGCCCAACGCAGGCAATACAGGCAGAGCAGCAGAAATGCTTCCATTTACGAGTAGTGCTCTTCATACTGGTACAAACGATTAACGTCAACTGCACGCCTGGTGATCGATACACATTCGTACGTTGCCCTCTTCACTGCAATCTGTTAATTATAGTTTAGGATGATTGTAAACCGCTCGGGTGAGCTTTCTAATAGCCTGTTGTGGATTTTACTAATTCCCCGTAATCGCTTCACTTGATACGCTTGCGTAAGTGAAATTGCTTGCAAGTGGCATGCCTAAGCAACATGTGAAGGAGTAACAATGTTTTGCAAGTTCATGTAAAGCTTGGCTGTATAATTGGATGAAACATCGTTCTGAGAAGTGACAATGAATCATGGTTGACACCAATGCAGGGTGATAAATATGTGATACATACGAGTACGTACGTTAAAACTGAGACTGTGCCATTTAGAAGCAAGCATGAACACAAATAAATCATCTAATTCGGAGGAAATTGTTCTCCAACAACATTCTAAGAGTTCTGTTTCAACAGAACTAAAATAACGAGGCAATTTTTTTGTTTGTATTTTTTTCTAAACTGAGAATGCTTTATTCTTTTGTGGAGAAAAAAATGTTGACCACTGCAAAGCAATTACAGTAAACATTACAATAATTTTCCATTATGCATGCACGGCAGGTAAGATCCCAATCCTCGTGACTTCGACATCTCTAAACTGCGCTCACTTATGTGAGAAATACACTCAGATGATGCGACAGGATATACAAAGTATGTCCAGTTCCGTTTTAGATTTAAGACAAAGCCATGGGGCTATAAGCCGTAAAGGTATGAACCACCATAAGTGTAGATCCGAAGAAATTCCGAATCCGCGCCTGTGGCATAGTACACTAGAGCTATCGTTTCATACGTACTCAACCCAAATGGAAGTGATTTCCGGTAAAACACAGGTTAGTAATGAAAGTATTTTTTTTCATTTTTGCATAAAACAACGGAAAACTGATGAGTGTCCTATAACTTCGATTGGACCAGCGGCACAACAATCAAAGGCTTGAATTACCTTCCAGTGTTGGTCTCCGGTAACTATAAGGGTTTACACATATGCAGGTTAAAATGGCAAGGGCATGCCCGGTCAGCAGCGTTACGAGTATATTGGCCTAGCCCGTCACAGGACTCACAACCCTATACGGAAGGTAACTTTCGGAAAAAAATTTACGCACTGTTGACTACCATTGCAAACGTTTAAAGAACAATGACCTACGGATCTGTACGTGAAATTTTCGGGCTCTTAACAGGCCACCTGCAGCCGAAGAATTAGTAGAAGTCTTTGATTGCCATCACGCATGTATCACCGCCATCCAGGAAGTGCGATGGGATGGGCCGGACATAAAGAGGATGAAAAACTGTAATAATCGTACATACTATGGTGACTGCTGTAAATATAAAGAAACAGCACTTATTTGTATGCTTGAATTATGCGGCAGACTTAGGCAAGTAGTCATGAAATTCCGGAACGTAAGTAAGCATCTTATGGCAATCCGAATCAAGTCTAATATGTGCCCATGCCCATACGGAAAACAAGGAGGACGCCACCAAAGAAAGTTTCTACGAGCTCTTCGACAAAAGATTTGAGCAAGGGATACGAAAGGAGGAAATCTTCGCCACAACATTTGGTAAGCATAGCCTACACGACACCACGTCTGGCAGCGGACTTATTGATTTTGTGGCGTACGAAATATTACTATAACAAGCACACGCTAAATCAAATTGAACATTTTTCGATAAGGCATGCCTTCAGTACTCTGTATCAACTTATTAGAGCCAAGGTGCTGTAATAAGATATAAGATATAATGTAGAAGTGACCGCAAGTGACCGGCTGAACCTTCGCCTCCCTCTTGTGCAACGCTGTCAACGTGCTATCAGAGACGCCGCAACTGGTGTGCTGGGCTTCACCCGACCAAGCTAAACAGGAAGCCTACAGAGCGGCGCTACAAAGAAGGACGAGAGCCGCTTCTGAGCTCTACGAGCAGAAGATATGGGAAGGGCATAAGAAGCGCGCGATATAAAATATTGAGAGTTGTAATCCAGCAATAACGTAGGGAAGTTTTACCAAGAGGTAAAAAGAACGTGCCAAGGCAAGAAAACCCGAACGACTGTAGAGATGAAGAAGGAAACTTCGTAGTAGAGTCACAGTCGGTGCTGAGAATATGGAAAAACTTTTTCTGCTCACTGTATAATGGCGAAGAAACCCAACGTCTCGCCACCAATCAAAATGGACAATTTAACTTAACTTAGACGATGATAGCCAAAACTTCCGTCCACCTGATCAGAACGAAGTAACACAGCAGCTGACGGCTTACCGGCTGAGGTATTCAACGCCGCTGGAAATAACATTGTGAAGGTGATGCACCAACCCATTTCCCAGACCTGGTCAGAAGAGTGAACGCCTGATGAATGGAATCTCAGCAGCGTATGATCGATCCACAAAAAAGTAGACACCCTCAACTGCGGCAACTATAGAGGTACAAGTGTCCTCAAAATCGATGATTAGTCCATGTCAGTGCTCCTTTAGACCAGGAAAACCCGCAATCGACCAAATGTTCACACTCTGACAGGTTATGGAAAAAACTCACGAAGCTTAAGTTCAATCCCAGCACCTTTCAACGATTTTAAGGCCGCATATGACAGCATTTATAGATACGAGCTATCGTCAGTCTGCGCAGAATGATAATTGGACATGTGGAGCGAATGAAAACTAATGCTCCGGCCCGAAGAATCTTCAAATCTGAGTGCACAAGTAGAAGATGACCTCAGCTGACTTAGAGCGTGCAACTGTATGCAATTAGCTAAAGACCGGACTAATTCTAGATGCTTGTTAGTTGAGGCCCAGGTTCACCCCGAACATGCATAAAACAACATTTTCCCGTACAAAAGCAGAAAAGTCGAGGAATTTAAGGAAAATCATCATGAGTAGTGTTGGATTCATGCTTTTGAGTTAGTTTCCCCCAGTATACAAAGTTCGGTTTTAGATGCATGCATAATGGGAAAGGACCAGGAATAGTGCTCGCTGAAAACTTAGGAATTGCGTATAAAACCGATAACCTGGTGGACAAACTATGGTAATGGCAATACAATGTGATAAAATGTGTTGTATAGTGTTTTGTGTTAATTCCAAATGTAAAGTCCTCATAAGCCAATATAGGTAGCTCTATAGTTGAGCAATATAAAATAACATTGACAGTCTTGTCTTGTCTAATAACTCATGACCCCTATAAGCAGTAGGAACATTTCTGAAATCATAAGACGTTTTTGCCCAGGAGTCAACTTAACATTGCTGTTTAGGTCTTAGCTAGGACACTGTCTCCTGCGGCAGCACGAAAAGCAATGCAAGTTGTTGAGGACATAAGACACATACTGTGTGAATGCGAAGCAATATCACGTAGTCGAAGAAAATTTTTAGGGAAATACTCGTACTTTTTCGAAAATACAGAGGAAATAGGCGGCACGAACTTTTGAAGACAAATAAAAGTGGTTCCACAGGGACCGCGATGGGCCAGTTTTGGTGCCTAGTATCTGTGTGATGGCATATCCATCACACCCCTGTTTAAACTAACCTTCAATATGTAAGGCATAATTAAAGGTAGGATCATGATCTTATGTTGAACGAGACACGTTTAGCGGTAGAGGTGTCAGTGCAACACAAATTAGGAGTAACTAAATTAATTACTAATTACGAGTAGTTTATGGAAACATTCATTATAATTGGGCACAACATTCTTAAATCGCAAAGATTGCGAGTGTTCAAATTAAGAGCTTTGTCTTCATTTTCAAGTGGAGTGTATTCCGGTGATCAGTTTCTTTAAAAGGAAATTCATTCGATTAGACTCTCAAGTATATTTATCTGCCCTCGATGCAAGTTTGAGTTCTCAATTTAGCCCCGAGTGATAAATGTTAAGTGTTACGAAGTAATTCTATGTTTTTATGCAAATCATTACGAAATATCCTGTATTTTGTTTACATTTATAATTAACTAGATGAACCCGTGCTCGCCTTGCTTCGCCCTCTAAAGGCTTCCCTATGCGTACATATTGTATGTAATATCAGAGCGAGTGAAAAAACATCAAACCTCTCGTGTATCGGAAAATTGAAAATTCGCCACATAGCCTCAGAAGAGCTTATATAACGGCCAGACTGGAATTTTGTCACTTCGTCGCGTTTATTTCTCAATGCAAAAGTAGCTTGATCACTACCTTTATTTACTCGTACATACTTACTTCCACATTTATGTGAGCACAAAACGTCTTTGATAGTACTGGCAAGTATGGTACGACCAATCTATTGTCTACCACGATTTGCTGTCCACTCCACGTCTTATTTGTGCAGTAAATCCACCTTGCTGAGGAGAACGTCGGCGATATAATGGATACGCAGCCTTTCCTGTTACAGTCGGTTGAATCTGCGCTCTCGGATATTTTTCCATACAGCGGTTATTTTGCATGCAGGGAGAGTTGGTATTCAATGTACCACAGGGACCATGCAACATTTGATTCTTTACGATATCGTGTAATATTGGATTGGATATTATCGACATCGTTGGGACGGACTTTTTCCTTCAACCATAGAAGAATGTGCGCATGGGGCAAACCACGCTTCTGCTACTCAACACTATACATAAAGCATAAGGACGCACCGAACACATTTTCCTTTGTCAGCAAGTTTATCATTAACTTGAGTTTTAAATCGAAAACTCTTGCTATGACTTCGTGTCTATCATAAGAAGCTTGACCTGTGAAAAGTTCTTGGGTGACTTCGTCCCACTTAGGATTAGTGATAAATGTTATAAAGAGGTCTGAGCGCCCATACTTCCTTACATAGCAAAATGCTCACACTAAATGGTGTGTTTATTCCAAAAAACTGCAGTTGCACCACACACCTGCGCATACTTCTCTTTCGTTGCGACCCAACAGAGAAAACGACACACATTATTTGTTGAATTGAATAGGTATGCTTGCGATGTGCGCCCACCATCCCAAATCAGGAACAATCGTTGTTGATTTCTTTCGATTTTAGAAAATAAATTTAGGTTTATCATATTAGATTTTGGTCTGTAGCTCAGCTTTTAGATGAAGCAGAAACCTGATGGATAGCTTAAAATATTAAGGGAAGTGTTGACCCCATTGACTCGAATCTATCGAGCGGTTCTCATGTCATTAGGTAACAAAAGGAAACCCTTACAGTTTTATTATATGTATAGAAGATAAGATAACAATTGATCAATGTCAACATAACATAGATATGTACTCGTATTATCTTCCGGGTGTCAAGCGCACATTATAAAAGTAATCTTTGTTAGAAGAACATCACGTTCGAGTTTCTTTTTGCCATCTTCGAAACTTATCACGTTTTAATTTCGCATAAACATTCGAATTCAAACATTACCTTCAATTTTGCGTGCATTGTGTACTCACGTAAAATCCCACCACTCAGTGCTTCACCAGAACTAGGAACTGGTATTGTCAATATACGTGAGTACGAGTATGTATTCCCTGTCGCGTTTCACTGGATGATGGCTTGCAGTTTACGAGTAACATTATTTCCAAACGTATCGTTCGTATTGCTGGTATTGAACGACGATTTGCATCAACAGATTTCATGTGTGTGAACGATAGTTTGGGCAATTCAACTGTTCCATGACAATGACATCGTTGTTTACTTCATTTTCCACGACACTGGAGACTTTAATCATGAGTCAAATAACTGGGATGCAACCTGTCATCCATGTCATGACTGGAATTTATCCCAAGCCCCATTCAGTTATCTCATCAACTCGTAGAAGTTGATATCTTTTACGACATATTGCAAATCGTGGTCCAAGTTTACCTATGCTTGTCAATACACTGCTGGGATGGGCAATATGAAACAGTTACTGATCTTACTAATCATGAAAACCTTTTTGGGAATTGAACATTTTGAGTCACCAAATGCAAAGAGGGTGTGAGACTTCCTTATAAGTCAACATATGATATTGCGCTAAAGAAATTTTTGAGTCTTGAAGGAAAATTTAAAAAAAAAAAACAGAGAGCTTAAGATAGAGTATACCCAGCTCATGAAAGAATTTATTCAGCCAACACACATGGAACGAATAGAGCATTTCTACTTTCAGCAACCTCATTACGTGATGCGGTATTATCACTGCGCATTTAAAATGTTTACTTCTACTACAAGGCTTTGTGCTCCGGAATGCCACTGAATGAAATTTTGATGGTGGGTCGTGTCAGTCATTCAGTCTGAGATTTTTATGCTTTTACATCTGACATCCAGATGATCAAAGATATCATTGCATTCCTTGAGATCAAACGCGAACAACCCAATTCAAATGTACCAACTTACAACGGCACAGGGTTGGCTGCATTGCTTTCCACTCGAGCACTCCAGCAGTTATCTATCGCATTTTCCTATAGCTTCGATTAAGTCATATTTTTATGTTGATAACATATTCCCATTCCCAGGTGCCAATATATTGGAACAAGCCATCGAGCTACAAAAACAATTATCGACTATCCTAGAAAGGGGTGGATTTAGCCCAAAAAAGTGGTGTGCATATCACGCTGATCTATTAAAGAACATACCTAAAAAAGATCGAATAACTTGATTTAAAATCTGAAGGTCTGACGCAATCATGGCATCCTTCATCAGACATCAGACATCAAACTCCAATTTTTACAACTCAATCACTAAGAGACCCGTTTTATCAGAGATTGCTAAATTCTTTAATCCTCTTGGACTAATTAATCCAGCTATTGTATTAGCCAACATATTCATGCAGCAATTGTGGCGCTTAAAATTAGATTGGGACGATCCTTTTCCGCAAGAATATCAAAGAGCCATGGATTAATTTTAGAAATCCATTACAGCAGTTGAATGACTTGGAACTAGATGGTTTAGCGTTTTCAAAAAAAATTCTCCCCATAGTTCTAAAAGTGTATAAATAAATAAATTTACATTCTATCTGGTAATCTTGCTAATGATAGTTAATTCATTATGCGCAAAATCAAGAATTGGAGCAACCAAAAAATTTTCACTTCCAAGACTCGAACTTTGTGCTGAGGTCATTATAGCACGTCTTATCAAACGCATTATGCAACTTCGTTAATCTTGACAATGTAAGTTTTTGGGCGATCGTTTTAGGCTGGATTAATGAAGAATCATGCAATTGGCATACCTTCATTGTAAATCGAGTGTCAATCATTCAATAAATTTCCACATTTCGCCAGTGGCGACACATACCGACAAAAATGAATGCCGCAGATATCCTCTCTCGAGGTAAGTATTCATAAGTTCTCATTGAAGTCATAGACCATTTTTGTCGCCAACATTTGAATTTAAATTGAAAAAGGAGGAAAATAAGTAGGAAGGGGGGAACAAAATAAATCAATTCCACACAGTAACTCAATACAAAATAACTCTGATTTCATTACTAGTTAAGTACAACATTATAATGATTTACATCCTTTGGATATATTTTACGCTTCAAAAACAACTGCATGCAAAAGAATATGGTCCTTCGCATCTGTGGCCCACTAAGTGCCGATGAGATTAAAACATATCTTACAGCTGTCATAAAATGCTACAATGGACATCGCAGAGTTACTTGCTTTAGAAAATGGTAGGAACCTACTACTAAAGAGCCATATTCAATCTCTTGGTCTTTTTATCGATGACATTGGTGTATGAAGTAAGAGTTGGTGGAAGCTTGTAATTTTCTGCGCTGGATTATAGTAGCAAATACCCTATACTGCTACCAAAGACATCTTCATGTTGTAAACCATCCCGTCGATCTTCAGACTTTTCTGAGTATTGTTAGGCAAACATTCTGGCCTATTCATGGAAAAATAATCTGCGGCTCTATTGATTGCAAATACATCTCCTGTTTCCGAGCTAAACATATAAAACAAGAACTTCTTATGAGGGATCTATGCGAATGTCATTGCATTTGGTATTTGTTTGTTTCCAACAAATCACTTGAATTGGTAGAGCATCTCACAACAGCATAGTAGCGTTACTGAGTGCGTTTAAACGTTTCATTGGTCGTTGCGGTTTATGTTCTATAATATACAGGGACAACGCTACAAAATTTGTCGGTGTCAAAAATGAGCTACATGCACTGTACCAACTATTCCAGAACCAGCTGCATCTCTATGATACTTTAAGCACTTGTCCATCAATGATTATGACATGGCTTATGGAAAGCCGCTGACAAATCTACTATGTTCTGCCTTAAAAGAATTTTTCAGAATTCGAAGTCATTCAAATTGAGTCTGTTCCTAATTCTTGGCTGATACACCTGTTCCTGAAGGTTCTAATGACATCCCAGATATAACACTTGGACATTTCATAATAGGTACAGCTTTGAACACCATCAGTGAGCCAGATGTTCAAGTAACAAATGTTAACCGACTATAACGCTATCACATCTTACAGTGTTACTTGCAACAATTTTGGAACCGAAGGTCGAGAGGGCAGCTGCAGAGTTTACAGTGACGATCAAAGTAGGCAAAACATGGCGAGTCTTTATGCATTGGTGGCATCATGGTCCTGGAGGAAGAAAGTTTACTTCCTCTAAAGTGGCGATTAGACCGAGTCGTAAGTGTCCGACTGGGCAAAGATGGAATTGTTAGAGCTGTAATACTCAAGATCTCGAATGGTGAAACACAGAGAGCAGTAGCCAAGTAGACAGTAGCCAGTAGACGTCTTCCTATTGATTAAAATTTATCCTCTCAAGGTAGGGAGTATGCTACCCTGTATTTTGTTTACACTTATAATTAATGACAATTGAGCAATGACAATGCGTATTAACTTCCGGATGTCAAGTGAACATTATCAGAAGAACATCACGTTCGAGTTTTTCTTAATATTTGGAGGCTTTTTCTTTTTTGCCATCTTCGAAACTTATCACGATATAATTTCGGATAAACAAAGTCTTTCCAATGAGAGAAAAATGCGCGAGAGAAAGTTGCATCACAAAACCCATTTGAAGTTCCAGAGTAAATGGCACGTTTGATAGTTTTTAATCATATGTATGATATTACGGTCGTTGGTTCAGAGTTTAAATCAGCCTTCTCAAGCAAATGTACGAGTATTTGCCCCGTTTCTATATTGGGATGCGCTCAAGTAGAACAAAGCAATGGGTGCATGTGTCATGTCGATCGAATTTTTATCGACAGCTGATCTCGTATGCTTTCCGCAGAAGATATATTCCATAACAATAGGAGACCCAGTAATTTGAGTCGGTCGTCATAGGGCGGAAGGTTGTAGTGGTCAGCTCATGGTCGAAAGATCTGCCTCTTTGAAATAAACTTTAGGATCTGCATACATCATAAAATGTGAGACAACCAGAATAGGTTGAGCAAGCAATGTTTGAAACTACTTTACTCAGCTAAACTCAGATTTCGTTACGTAGAAGCCTCCTATCCGCCAATGACTAAGAGTCAGTTATGAAAGTAAGGAAAGTAAGGGATAGGCTATCCAAAGCTTGCAAACGCAATATAAATGACATGATACGTGCAAAGTAACCACTGCTGTCTTTTCTGAATACACTTCTGAATGCTGCCTTATAAATAGAAAAAATAAATTTATAAATTGAGAGACATTATAACGCTTATATGGAAAAAAAATTGCAGTGGATGGGTCATGGCTTCATAGTGAACTATATCAACAATGAAATTTTAAAGTCAAACGTGATAATAACAATACAAGCCAGAAAATCAGAGCGTGTACTGCTAATGAAAATAAGGAGTATCAGTGCTTTATTGTCATCGTTTTCGACCTCTGCATCAAAAATTAATTCGCTGCTAAAACTATAACATAAGTAAAATATGAAACTTTTTATCGCTCGTTGGGCATTAATTCCGAACTCCGATGAAACGAAAAAGCAACATGAAGTGATTTCGAACTCCGATGAAACGAAAATGACAAATGACACACAAACTAAATGACACTAATATTATTATTAACAAGGATAAGGTGTTCATTGCTTTACGATGTTGTATCACTATTTCCACCAGTACTGCCCCTACGTAGCCAATAAAGTTTACCCATCTCGTTTCGAATGCTAAAAATTCGATAAAACGAAAAAGCGACAGAAAACCGAAGGCGGTAGCGCGTGGTGAGGTAGCTCGAGAAGAATGAAACATGTGAGAGGAACGAAAAGGCGACAGACTCTGAGTAGGGAACAAAAAGAGAGGGGATAATGCGTGAGGTGAGGTAGAAACTCTGTCAAATTGAACCATCAGCGGTAAAAGAGGAGTTGTGGGTGAATGCACAATGCACGAGTTACGTGCATAGCAAAAACATTAGCATCGTCATCATTAACACGTAATTGGATTGGCTTGAATTTTGTTTGTCAACACCAAGAAGATAAGCACCCTAAAACAAACAGCCCAGCAACAGAATTGCTCCAGCAAAATCGGTTGGCCTAGTTTGGGAATAGCCGCATTAGCTGTGAACTATCAACTGCTCACTGTATGATATAATGTTTTGTATTAATCTAGGTATTGTATTCAGTTAGTTTAAGATAACAAGTCAGTCGTGTGTAAGACTTTCCAGTAAACAGACATTATTCAAGTAAGTTGTATAACATTTTATTTGTAAGGGCTGGACAGATACATAATACACGCGCAGGATACCGATGCTCAAACTTGTCTCCGTACTATAAGCCCAAGTGTAGGCACATCGTATGGGTATGACAAGTTCTCAATTTGCGTTGGAATTAGCTATGTTGTAGAGTGTCCCTAGCACGTGTCATCAGTCGCGCAACATTGGTTATTTATCGAATTTATGTACATACTTGTGATCTAGGGTGAGCATCCTCATTTAAACTAAATATTTTCCGATCTTCATGAAGTTTCATTAATGATTTCTAGGCTAACATTTTTTTTTAATAAAAAGCACGCAATAAAGACATTATGAACACCCTTAAAATGTTTACATATGGCGAGGGCCCCTTTTAAAAACATTTCATGCATAACCCTGGCCAAATCAATTGGGAAAATGTTACATCTCACCCCTCTAGTGTTGCAGCAAGCAATGGACACACGCCGAGAAGTCTAGACTTTGCTTACTTTGTACACAGCCGGCAAAAGCCGCAGGTCCCTTTCATCGGTGCACAAAGTCATGAGGCGAACACTGTATTGTGCTGCGCGATTACGTATGCCTTTTCTATTTTAGACAATTCAAATTGGATCACGATTTTCCCAATTTCATTGGAAGAAAATGTAATTTACAAACGGTTAAGTCAAAAAGAAAGCAACAAATAATTATTGCAGAAGTTGAAATAATCAGCTTTGCAAAACAACCGAGTTTTGAAGTTGGATATAAACATACATACTCGTAAAATGTAAATCGCTGCGCACAGAAGATCAAAGACTGTTAGGCTAAAGCAGCAAATTTCTCCAACACTGTTGTTAAAATTAGACGAACAATACGTTTTAGTCAATGCTTATGTGATATGTTGAAAAAAGCAGCTTTAACCCACAATGTAATTGGCATCTCAGCTAATTTTGGATTTTATGGAAGACGGCATTAGCCTCCTTCATAGTAAAATACAATATCGTACAACGATCAAGTAACAGCTGATTGCTTGTCACATGGCGTAATGCAAGACTATTCCAATTAGTCAACACTTCCCTCATTCTTAGCTCTGCTCATCATAATAGACCGCCTAACACCGCAAACATTGTCGTGCTCGTACTGGTCACTCACCTACTAAGCTCTGATCTAATTTCATATTTGAGCTTGAAATCCGAGAATGTACAATACAATGCCCGGCATACACATACTCCTTCGTAATATAAAATACTTTTACTTTCAAAACTAAGCTTCTTGAAGTGTAACGCAAAACGTGAATTGTATCGAATGTAACCAGGCACTGTTCCAGCGTTTTATTCGTAACTTTAGATTATTCGTATCTATTGCTCTTAATAGACGATCGATTTCACAAATGTGACTTTCCTTTTCATTCGATGCAACTAAGCTGTGATATGTATGTATGTGCTCGTATGTACCTTGTCATACCAAATTTAATGGTGTGGCGTAATAGCTTCGCCATAAAAAACGGAAGTTAGAGGTGAAATTAGCCACAAATAAAATTGACAAACCGTCAATGAAGCAATTGAAGCCGTTCACAGTCTTCAGTGAGGTAGGTCGTCCCAACATGACTGTCCGCACATTATGAGCCTCCATAATTCCAGACATGTATAAGACATGGTAACATGAAAACGCTCCAAATTAGGAAACCAAAACAGAGCGCAAAGCATGACAGTTTGACATTATATAAGACGATCGGCTGTGGACAAGCTGCAATCAGCCAAGTGTGCATTCAAAGTGTGCGCGTCCAATTTCACTGAAAACAAAAATAAACACAAAAACACAACAAGCTAAAATTCCCAAAGTCGAATCTGGAGTTTTGATGGCCATGCGTCGGTTGGCCATTACCTCACTATTGTATTAATCATTGGGCGCGTTCGCATTGCCGTTTATTTTTTATTCATTGAGCAACATAGCTCTGTTGGATTGGATTGTGAGACAAATTGTGAGACACTGTTGATATCTTCTAAAACTATTTTGCACTTATATGTTGTATACGCAAATTTGTTGGATGAAAAAAATGCCACTCATTGCGGAGTTATTGTATTTTCAAAATGAAACTCACCTCTTAAGGAAGTCCGTGTATTCAGCTTGGCGGATCAAGCCAGTGCGCATCATTATTGTTTGGAAGCATTGTCGCTCTATGGCCCATAACTTGCATTCAGTAATAGCTGTGATAGTGGCTGTTCGCTGGCAGTTATATAGAATTGCCAATTCTCCAAGTACCTTGGCTCCGGACAACGTCGACAAATATTTACCTTCACGGGAGACCTCGACACGTCCCTCTGTAAAATAAACAAAATAAAAACAGAAAAATTACCACAATTAGTCATGCACATAAATACGAGTACAGCAGAAGCCAAAGCAAGCTAAAGGTACAGTGGTACAGTATAATGCTCCTGTCCCATGCATAAGAGTATCGTGAAGTAACTTTTGCTCTAACAAAGAAGGTTTGCCATTGCCTAATGTCAAAGTTTGAAAGAAAAAGCCAAACCTGTGTGATTTCACTTGAAACGAGTTTCTAATCCGTGACGTCTGACGCACGGTGATGGATCTCCGTGAGTGGGGCAAAGCCACAAGCATCTATCATACAACCGTTGAAGAGCAATGCGGTTGTACATTCCTTAACAAAGTCAGATAGTCAGTCCATCGGGGAGTAGGTACCACAAATGATTTCGTCTTGTCAGTGTTGGAGTCGATGTCAGAGTCAGATTCAAAGGCATTTACTGCAACATCAACACAATACGAGTATGTGTACACGACATTGCATCGTGTTTCTCCTCCTTTGTGGCTAAGACCACGGCTGTAGCTCTAGCTACATTTCATTTCTTATACCACAGAGTAGAACGCAACGCGAAATTTCTCCCCTAATTAGACTCATAAATGAAGAGGAATATGATTATAATTGTGATCGTACGAGTACGAGTACCTACTGGCTTTGCCTAATGAAAACCATTAAACTAATTTGCACTTAGCGTGGCACATCGATGTGAAGATCATGGGGAACAACACAACGCAAGCCCTACAGCATCAATATCTACAGTATCATTCAGGCAGATAGCTGACTACCGAGGTCGAAATCGAAAAGACTGAGCATTTATCTTCTTGGTTAGGTTTCCATGTTCACACAAAGTATCTTTGGAGGTTATTTGTTGTCGTTATCTTAGATGGAGACAATAGGACCGCTACTGGTTCTGTATTGAATGGGGACGCTCCAGTTTGAGTGTCTTAATTGGAATTGTGAAACGTGAATTCTTTCAAAACACAATTCACTATAATTGCCAGGTCTGTTAATAATGTTGACATTGATGTGACAAAATGAAAATTACTTAACGAGCGAATGAGAATGACTTTTCCTATGCACACGGATGGATACAGAGTTTTGTTTTGGTTTCTGAGTTTACAGGCGAGTTTATTTTGTTTTCGATTTTTATTTTTATTTTCGTTTTGGGTTTGGGTTTGCTTTTCCGGATGGTGGGCGCGTGTATACACTTTACGGCAATAACCGAAACGGATATCTTGACACAGACGACATGAGATATCTTGACATAGATAAGAATTTAACACTGCTCCAGTTTCCATTGTATTTGCACTTCACTCTCTGATCTTCAGTTTCCATCAGACGACAACATTTCGCACTCAACACTACTTTGGAATGAATCAGCTACGGCAATTTGATAAGTCTAGTATTCGTAGCGAGAAAATAATTCTGATATTTCTATCGATGGTGCTACCACAATGTTGACAAGTTTTTCAGCTACCACGAATATTTTTTAGCCTAGAAAGGGCATTGGGTCACTGCCTTTATCAGATTAATTATTATTTATTGCGGTTACAACGACTGCTAGGCATAATTGTAACTAGACTAGCAGTCAAGGTAAACATGTATCAAAGGAAAGACAACCATAATTGTTTTATGCTTAGTGCACTTTTAATGACAACCATTTGATTGTTTGCTTTATGTAGGTTTGTTTGTATGTATGTAAGGTTTAAACGGCTGAACAGATTCAAATTGTAATTTAAACGACAGCTCTTCAGAAGTTATAATACTTGTTTATCAAAACAAAAGAAAGAAAAAAACTTTTCCCAGCAAGGTCGAATAGTTTAGCTGGTAAAGTAGCTGGGTAATGACTGCAGATAAAAATTATTATAATAGTTTTAGGCAATTTTGTTTTTATTATAACCATTTTGAATAATTGTTTTAAAGAGAGTCATTTTTTTTATAAATTCCCATCATCACCATCTATAGCATCAATGCTGCTTAAATTGAACACCGAGACTTGCAAGAGTATAACCCAGGTGAGTACTAGACATAATTCATTTATTGTAGAATTAATGGGCTCAATCGTGACACTCAGTTTAAAGATTTCTTCAAACATATATTCGATTCTGACATAGGTGAACAACAGTTACTGATATTGGCACATTCAACACTTTGTCCAAAGCTTAAAATACCAACTTAGACATGGCTTGTCGGTTGAATTTTAGATTTTTACATGAGCACTAGGGTGTCCCAAAAAAATCAAGTTTAAATTTTTGTAACGCATACCCTCTTATTTTATTCGAATACTGTCAAAACAATAGTAAATAAAGTTTCATGTATTTTGAACCAGAGGAACCCGTGCCGACTTGCATCTAAACATGTCAGTACTTGCAAGGCATGGCACGCGAGTAGTAACATATCGATAACTTGTTATTGCATGTTTATTTTATTAGTAAACACATTTTTCTCGTTCTGTTAACATGTCGGTGGAGTTACGCAGTTGTAGAAAGGAGATATTTTTAATAGGGAACGTTAAACATCAAATTACTGGTTCAAAACTTCCCTCTAATGGGCAAGTACTGGCAGTTTTGTTCTATAATATTCGTGAAGTGAATTTAAGTGTCAATGAGAGCGCAAATCTTACTATTCGTGAGTGCATTATTTATTGGGAAAAGGCCCGTATCCCGACAAGATCTCTACCTAATTGTGTTAAAAAATTAATTACATTGTATCAAGTTTGGAGAAATTTGCAAAAAAATGCAAACAAAACAAAAAACGTGTTTGAGCAGCGTCGACATGAGTTTGTTACAAACTTAAACAATTTGTTTGACATTGCACATGCGGATGCACTTCAATTAATAAAGATAGATGAAGATAGGATTTTTTTGCAGCGCCAAAGAGAACCAGGCCGACCTGGTCATTTAGCCGGAGTTGACCAAAAACAAACACACAAAGAAGAAAGAGCGCACCTTAGAAACGTCGAGGAGCAAAAACGACGTGCTAAATATTTTTCATCCTTAGCTCCTTCAACATCATCTTATGACCCGCTACAAGAAAGTTTGTCGTCTGATTCAGAATTGATGGATTTACAGGAAATTTTGCCAAACCTAACCAAAACAGAATCCAGTATAAATAAAACTGTTATGAGGAAGAATTTTATCACTCCAAAATTAGTGGCAGCATTAGATCGGTGTCAATTGAGTGTGAGAGATGCTGTGTTTATTATTGAAGCAACTATTGAAGCTCTTGGACATAACACAGACGAATTTCCTATAAGCAAGTCCACTATTCAAAGGGTTCGTACGGAAAAGCGAAAAGAGCGAGCGGAAGCCATAAAGGTTAATTTTCAAAACCAGGTTCCGGATATTGTAACACTCCACTGGGATGGTAAACTTTTGCCGGCTTTAGATTCACGCAAATCTAAGGAAGAACGTCTGCCGATAGTTATAACGTTTGACGATAAAGAACAACTTATCGCTGTACCAAAGTTGGATAACTCTACAGGAAAGGAACAGGCCCAGGTACTTTGGAATGCTATAATTGATTGGAATCTTGAGGATAAAGTGCAGATTTTGTGTTGTGATACGACTGCTTCAAATACTGGTCGAATCAATGGTACTTGTGTACTTCTCGAACAGAAACTAGGCAGGGAAATGATTATTTTTGCTTGCCGCCATCACGTCTACGAATTAGTACTAAAAAGCGTGTTTGAAGCAAAAATCTGCCAAGTTACCACAAGCCCAGACATTCCAATGTTCAAGAAATTTCGAGAGAACTGGAAGAATGTCGATCCCGAGAAAATACAGAGCTGTACAGAAAAGCTATCATGTTTGAATGTTTCTGAGATCAACAGACTTATCGATTTTTACCAAATTGAATTAACTAAAGAAATTACTAGGGATGATTACAGAGAGTTAATCGAACTTTCAATAATATTTCTTGGCGGCGATGCAGAAAAAAAATTTAAGATCCGGCCTCCAGGTGCCATGCACCAAGCTCGATGGATGGCGAGAGCGATTTACTCATTAAAAATATCGTTACTTGGTGATCAATTAAGAATTTCTAACAAAGATAAAGAAGCTCTGTTAGACGTCTGCCTGTTCATCGTGACAATATACGTTAGGCCTTGGTTGCAATGCATTTTAGCAGTAAAAGCACCTTACCAGGATTTGTGTTTTCTGAAAGCTATAAAATCTTATGAAACAATAGATGAAAGCATCTCGAAAGCAGCATTACAGAAGTTTTGCTTGCATTTGTGGTATTTGACAGACGAAGTGTCTATCTTGTCTCTATTTGATGATGATGTAAGCCAAGAAACGAAAGTCAAAATGGTTGCTAACTTAGCCAAAGAATATCCATCTGCCTATGGTAAATGCTACATTCCATCGAAAGAAGAACTTTGTGGCAGACTTTATGGTAAGTTTGAAAATTAAGTTTGTTTTTTTAACTTTTTTATTTACATAACTAAAAAATTATATCAATAATCCTCCTTTTTTTGTTTTCAGAAAAAAACATCGATGACTTTGTTTCAGTCAAAAGCAAGTCCTTATTTAGTCGATTGAAAATTGATGGTGCTTTTCTCCACGAGTGCCCCTCTTTGTGGCTTAAAAATGCTTCGTACCAACATGCTAAAAGCAAGCTATTAAAACTGAAAGCAGTTAATGACTCTGCTGAAAGAGCAGTCAAGTTGATGCAAGATTTTCACGGCCTGCTAACTGTTCAAGAGGAGCAAAAGCAATTTTTATTTCGTTGCGTACAAGAACATCGACAAAAGTATCCTGACTGTAAAAAACAAACATTAAAAAGAAAATTAATAAATAATTAACCTACTTTCAACAATTAATATAATAATAAAGTCCAATACCGGATGCCTTATTTCAAAAATAAATGAGTTTTGCTTTTCCCTCCATTGCTCCATACTAATTTTTATGTTTAGATTTTGGTGTTAAGTCGGCACGGGTTATCGTCATCCGATCGCAATAATATTTGATATTTCACTTATCTGGGTCAAATAGAAAAAAAAAAAGGTATGCGTATCTCTATCTAAAAAAAAAAATTTAACCCTTATAGCCTGGGACACCCTAATGAGCACCTTATAAAAAAACAACTGTAGCCGGGCGTAGTACTTACTTAACAAATATCGCCGCTTTGCAGAAGATTAAACGAGATTGGCGAGGAAAATATTGAAAATCTGCAACTTTGGTGATGACTTCCGGCACGCAGCACAAGTTTCAATAGGCCAAAACTAGACCATCTTAGCGGTAGGGTTAACAAATCAGCGCTATAATTCGAAAAAGTTATAGAACCGAAAAAGTAGATAAATTAGCTGGAAAAGGTCCAAGTTCAAGGGACTCTTAACGTTAGAAGTAAGCCTTTACTCCACCAAGAACTCACATGAACTCATACACTGGCGATCACTAGGATGAGGCCATACATTTTGCAATCGATTTTCACTCTTTATACCTGTTGGAAATGTTGTACCCGGAAACTCTTAATACCTGGACACTGGTACATATTTTCTTAACAGGAAGTCGTAAAATTAAACAAGACCAAACAATGAACTACTCGAAAAGCGTAGAAAAAGATGCGCCACTAGGATGAGGCCATTGCGAATATTTCGTTGCAGGAGTTCACATCAGCGATTTTTTTCAAAGTGCATCAGGAAAACGATTTTGTTAAGAATATTTAAAAAAGCGTTGAAAAGAACTGTTTTTACTTAGTTTTAAAAAAAAAGGGTTCCGGAAAGACTTTGACAGCGACAGAATAGATGCTTTCAATGAATTAGGACTCTCAGGCCGAGAAACTGCAAGGAGGCTAAATAGAAGTAAGACTGTTGTAAACAGTTATCTTGCGGATCAACAACACTATGGGAAAAATCAAAAAGGACGCACGACAGAAGCAACAACATTGCGAGAAAAGCGGTTAATACTACGTCGTGCCTCAAATTCTACTCTACCAGCGACTAAAATAAGCTCCAACAGCGGAGTATCAGCCAGCATAGCAACGGTCCGAATGATATTCCGTAAAAGTGCTACTATACAGAGGAGTAAACTTAAAAAGAAACCTGTTTTGAGGCAAGTATACAAGGAGCATCGAATGGATTTTTTATTAGTATTTGTGTTTATTTATTTATTATTCTAGGTACAATACGTAGAAGTATGGATTACATGAATTCAAAAAACAAGTAAATTTCAAAAAAATAAAAAACTATAAATTCAAAAGAATACTCAGAATTAAAGGGTTTTCTAATAGGGACTTGACAACTTTGAATTTAATTTGTGAACGCACTCTTCCACTAATCATCAAACTGTCACTGTCAATTTATTCAGTAAACTCAACATTTTCATCATGGTAAAGTACACGAACGAGCAAGGTCTGCAAATTATAAAAATTTTCTACCGAAATTCGGAGTCGGTGATTGCAACTTTAAGAGCCAATTTCGGTCGTAATTCTCGCCCTAGTAGACAGGCAATAACAAGTTTAGTGCAAAAATTTGAGTCTACATATTCGTTGTGTGATGTTGCCGTGTCAGTGAGACAACGGGTTGGTCGAAGTGTCGAAAATATCGCTGGCGTCCATAGCAAACGATCCAAATCAGTTAATTCCACGGCGTTCTCAAAAATTGGGCATCGCTCAGACCGCATTATGGCGTATTTTGTGTAAGGATCTTGGTTTACACCCATACAAGATCAAGCTAACTCAAGAATAGAAGCCAATAGACCATTTGAAGCGACGTACGTTCTCCGATTGGGTTCTGGAGAAGATGCGCCAAGATGATGAATTTCATCGCAAAATCATCTTCAGTGACGAAGCTCATTTTTGGCTCAATGGGTTCGTCAATAAGCAAAATATGCCTTATTGGTCGGGTGAAAATCCACATGTGCTTCATGAATCACCACTTCATCCACAAAAAATATCTGTTTGGTGCGGTTTGCATGCCGGCGGCGTTATTGGGCCATATTTTTTCATCGACGACAACGATCGTCACGTTACTGTGAATGGTCAGCGTTATCGTGCCATGATTACCGATTATTTTTGGTTCGAATTGGAAGATATGGACTTTGACGACATGTGGTTTCAACAGGATGGTGCCACAAGCCACACAGCACAAGCTAAGTATGTAAGTATGGTGAGCGTGTTATCTCAAGACATGGGCCAGTCGATTGGCCGCCTCTTTCGTACGATTTAACGCCGCTTGACTATTTTCTGTGGGGCTACGTTAAGTCATTGGTTTATGCCAACACGCCGACGACGTTGGAAGAGCTCAGAGCCTACATTGAACGCAAAATAGCGGCCGTTTCGGACGAAATGTGTGGCTGAGTCGTTGAAAATTGGGTCCAACGAATCGATCGCTGCAAACGTGCCCGCGGTGGCCATATGAACGAAGTCGAGTTCCATTCATAAATGTTTTGATTGTACTTCAAGTGGATAATAATGTTTTTGAAATATCTCAAATGGTTTGCGTTTTATTTTAAAAAAAAAAGTTGTCAAGTCCTTATTGGAAAACCCTATATAAATCAAATGAACAGTCAATAGAAAAGTTTAGAACTACAGCTAGTAGCGAGTGTCCCATCAAAAATTCAAATATACGAGTAATTCTAAAATGAATGTGAGGGAAAAAGGATTGTTGTTATTTTAAATATAGATGTTTAAGAGTCGTTCAATCTGTTGGTGGTTAAATTCAAAGAGCCATGTTTTTACTTTAGTGAGGAAAGGTAACAAATTACGTATACGTCGGATGATTGTCGGAGCTACTATCAAGAAAAACTTTTTAAAATGCATTTTATTTTGCGATGGTACTACAACAGAGTTATTTGAATGAATTCGCAAGTTATGAATAGAATTACTTCTAACTGAAGGATAGCCACTTCTAATAAAAAAAGTTTTAGCACTTTATAGTAGTAGAGATGCCTTAAGGGTAGAATTTTCAGTTCTTAAAATAAGATAAAGCTGTTATGGAATCGATTTTTCTTACATATAAGACATATAACATGTTTAAGAGCCAAGAGGAGAGAGTTGATTTTGTTAGCATGAGTTCCACCCAACAAGTGATATCATGCTGAATCTTAGAATGCACAATACCATAATAGATCATAACCAGTCATTTTTTTGAACAATATGAACTGAGATTGTAAAATTGTCTGCAGCAACATAGCAAATATTTTTTCAGAGCGTTAGTATGATCGAACCAGTTTAATTTGCTATCCAAGATCACTCCAAGATACTTAAAGGATTGAACAAAATCTATTTTAAAACAATGATTGGAGCAAGTTTCAATAGAATTATATAAATGTACTGGTTATGAATGCAGAGTTAGTTTCGAGTTTAAACTTAGAACAGCCAGAAGCGTGATAAAAAAAATTACAGTCAAGCAGAGTAGAAGACCCTGATAAATTGAAATACATCACTTTAGACTTATTACTCAAAATCACACGATGCTGAGCAAACCAGCGTCTCAAAAGATCCAAGTCAAAGTTAATGTCAACTATTAAGTTAAGTGGAGATTTACTTGCGTAGGAAAAGGCTATGTCATCAGCAAAAGCTGTTGAGTAACCTTTATATTTCTGGAAAAAGATGAAGTTAATAAAAATTAAAAAAAGTATTGGTCCAAGGACCGACCCTTGTGGTACACCTACTTTTAAGTTACGTAGCACTCTGTATTTTCTTTTAATTTAAACATGCTGTCTTCTATCAGACAAATAAGAAGCAAACCAATAGAACAAAAAATCACAAAATCCTGCTCTATAAAGCTTACTAATAGAATGTGAGGATCTACTAGATCAAACGCTAGTTAGATCAACTTTGGTTGATACCATCATAGACCTCACTACATAACTTTAAAAGAGCGTATTCAGTAGATCTGCCAGTTCGAAATCCAAACTGATAATCACTAAAAAATCGTTGTTTGTTTAAAAAATCTAGAATTCTTCTTTTCATGGCTTTTTAAAATATCTTGGAACAAACGGGCAAAAGAGATATCGGTCTGTAGTTACTAAAACAACAAGGGTTGGATTTTTTATGGAGCGGAATAACTTAAGCAATTTTAAGTGCATCAGGAAAACGCTTTTGTTAAAAATGTGAGCTAGCACATCCACAATATTAAATGCTATCCTTTTTAGAATAACATTAGAGCAACAATCCGCTATAACAGTGTTAGAGTCTTTTAACGAATTAATAATTTTATATAATTCACTTGAAGAAACGGGATTAAAACAACAGCTTTCACTGAAAAAGGTATCACTTACTAGTCCCTCATCAGCAATAGTAGAATTGTTTTTATCGAATACTCCAGTAACTAAATTATTAGCTGTGGAAACAAGAAAATCATTGAAGTGATTAGCAACCTCAGTCGGATCCGAAACTGTCAAATTAATGGTTTGTCTTCACGGACTTTGTGATTTAAAATTTTGTTGACTACGCTCCATTCCCCTTTTATATTTCCTTGGTTTTCTCCAAGTTCAGACAAATAATAATTTTCCTTAGAAGTCTTTACCTCAACAGAGATCTCTTTACATAACCTTTTGAAAGAAGTTTTGAATGCACAATTTATTTATTTTTTTGTTTATTTTTCTTAGCAAAGGTCCAGGCATCCCTTCTTTTAGTCTAGATTTGCGATGAGTATAATTTATATTGAGAGTACAACAGTCAAGCAAAATCCCTAATTTGTGTATAAAGTTATCAAAAGCTTTAGAAGGACCATTTTCGTTATAGACATTAGGCCAAAATTCAAAGCGAACAAGGAAGTTAAGCCTATCAAAATCAATTTTTTTAAAAGGTTACTAGCAAACCTGATGTATTGCTTTTATTAATAATGTCTAAATAGTGAATGATCAGTGATACCGAAATCAGCTAAAGAGCTCACAAAACCACAACTACGAGATATACCATTTCTAGAAAAGATATGGTCAATGCATGTACCTACTTGAGGTATAGCATATGCGTGTTGGCTTATCAATACAACAATCCAAACCATTAGCAGCCAGTAACATTATGTAACTATTCACAAAATTAGTCTTAGAGGGAAGATTTTTCATTCACGAGTAATTCATTAAGTTCATCAAGGAAAACATCTCTATTACTATCATGCAGCCTATAGGCACCAATAAAGATAGTTTTTTCATCTTTTAAACAAACACTAATTTTTATAATTCGTATCCGCAGATTGCAGATTTAGGTTAGAAACTTCTGAATTATTGTAGATATTTTTGATAAAAACACTGACACCACCAGACGAATAAGAATTGTTGCATGTAGAAAAAAAGTCATAACCCGGGATTTTACTATATAGAAACAAAAATAAAGTCAGGCTTATTTGAACACGACTCAGTATGCAGTGCCAGTAAATCAAAATTAGCGCAAAGACTACGAATATTTTGGTGAACTATAAAAAAAGCTATCTGACAATTCATGGTTATTTTGAAAAATACTTTGCAGAATATCTTTATCAGAGCTACGAGGGGCGTTCAATATATTCTCGCTATCGATATGAAGGAAAATGCGAATTCAATTTAAATTGTTTTTATTTTTCAATATAATCTCCCCTAACATCAATGCATTTGTTACATCTTGAGATAAGCTTTTTTAAACCCTCAAAAAAATAAATTTCCTCTTTCTCTGCAAAATACCCATTTATTGTCGACTTGAGTTCTTCATCATCCGAAAATCTTTTTCCACGAAGACATTTTTTCAAATCCGGAAACAGGAAATAATCAGTAGGGGCAAGGTCTGGACTATAGGGTGGGTGTTGGATTTCTTCGAAACCACAATCTCGCGCAGCAGCCTTGGAAACTCGCGCCGTGTGAACAGGAGCGTTGGCATGAAGAAGCAACACACCCGCTGCGAGTTTACCCCGTCTTTTCTTTTTAATTTCCTCCCGCAAATTATGCAAAGTGGAAGCGTAGGATGTGGCGTTGATGGTTTCACCTTTTTTTTGTACTCAATGAGCAAGATTCCCTTTGAGTCCCAAACAACTGTGGCCATGAGCTTCCCAGCAGACGGAGTGACTTTGAACTTCTTCGGGGGGTCTGTTCCTTTTTTATGCCACTGCATGGACTCTTGTTTGCTTTCAGGGTCATAGTGGTGGACCCATGTTTCGTCCCCAGTAACAATTCGATCCATAACACCGTCCGCGTTCTCACTACACATCTCCAAAAGCTCTCTACAGCATGCGATTCTCAGTTTTTTCTGAGGCGCTGTGAGCATTCGTGGCACCCACCTTGCACTGACCTTTGAAAGGTTAAGATGGTCATGAAGAATGGTGTGAATGGTACCAATTGAAAGCTTGGTGATCTCTGCCATCATTTTCACCTTTATTCGGGCATCCTCAGAACAAGTTTTTCGACTTCCTTGATGCTTTCTCCCGTACAAGCAGTAGCCGGGGCGCCGGAGCAGGGGTCGTCTTCAATGCTCTGTCTGCCTCTCTTGAACTCACTTGACCACTTTTGCACAGTTGATAATGAAGTTGCGGAACAGCCACCATCTCTTCATGAATAGTTTTTTGACTTTTTCCTTGCTTAGTGAGAAATTTAATTACAGCGCGATGCTCAATTTTCACCATCATCGTCTCAGTTGCCATTATGATTCTGTTTAACTAGAGATAAAACGCGAATTAATATGAAATTTTACATGAATGCACTAAAATAATAGTATTACTTGATAAATAAGTCAATTTATATATACAACCACAGCGTCACCCCGATACCGAGAATATGTTGAACGCCCCTCGTACAAGACGAAACAATATTAATTTCAGGATCAAGATTATTTAAGTTAGCAAAATGCATTTGATTAAAGATTGCTTAAGTCATCTATACAATTAATTTTAATAATTTTATCAGCTTCTGATTTTCTCATTAACAGTTCTGAATTATTGAACCATAAATACTTGTAGTGTTTATTTTTTTTTATGCACTGGTGTGAAAAGATAAACTATGGTTTATATAGATACAATTGATGTTGTAATCGTTTCCATTTCCATTTTTTTCATAAGCTTCAGCTTGGTATTATATGAACAAAACTTAATACAAAGAATATCAGTTGATTCAGTGCCAGCAGTTTTTGTTTTTATTTTTTTTATGTAAATGTTGTCAATTTGATCTTCATTAATATTTACACCCAGTTTTGCAGGAGAACATGTCGCTTGGAGCGTTGTCTTTTCGGATGAAAAAAAGTTTAATCTTGACGGCCCCGATGGTTACAACTTTTATTTCCATGATCTAAGAAAGGAGGAGCTTATTTTGGCAAGACATCACAGCCGTACATCAGGTGTAATGGTGTGGGGAGCTATTACCTTCTTTGGCAGAGTCGAGTTGGAGATTGTCCACAACAACGAAAGGAAACAACTACAAATGTTTTCTGGAACGGTCATTTCCCAAAGTGAAAAACATTTTCGGACCCCTGCCTTTGATTTTCCAACAAGACAATGCCCCCATCCACACTTCCAGGGTTGTTAGAAGTTGAATTCAATCAGAAGATGTGGAACTTTTGCCATGGCCGCCCTATTCACGCACTTAAACATAATCGAAAGTGTTTAGGCATGGTTATTTTGTAAAGTGTATGAAGGCGGCAGACAATTTGAAGACAAGGGCACTTTAATCGAAGCTATTCGTGATGCCTGGGCCCAAATTTCTCTTGATTATTTATAAAAAACTGTATGATTCTATTCCATATCGTCTTATAGAGGTCATATCGAAAAATGGCGGGCATACTCATTATTAATGTAGAAAAACGTAATAAATAAATGTTTTAAAACCATAAAATGTAAACATTTTATTCATTTTCTCCTTTCTTTCGGAGACTTTGCATGTGGCCTCATCCTAGTGGCGCGTCTTTTTATACGCTTTTCAAGAAGTTCATTGTTTGATATTGGGAAATTTCAACGGTCGTTTCTTATTTACCCTTCCTGTTGAGAAAATATGTACCTGTTCACAGGTAGTAAAAGTTTGCGGGTACAAAATTTCAAACAGGTATAAAGAGAGAATGTATGGCCTCATCCTAGTGATCGGCAGTGTACATATTTGCAGTACAATGTACGCACAAAATAAAATTTATACTCTGGGTACCAAACAAGGCAGATAGAGTTGTAACAAAGTAGACAGGTGATCTTTTTTAAAACCGAAATGGCAAGTTCCCGCAGTAAAATTGTTTTAAACAGCTGTTCTAACAAGTTTTACTATTTTGGAGGGATTTTGGGGGATATGCAGCAAGCTTAGAACTTCAAGGCGATGGTTTTTCCCAGCTTTTACACCGTCAGCAAAGAAACGTGAATGCAGCTTTGCCGCGGACAAAACTAGTAAGAATGGGCCTGTAACTGGTGAGCCTAGCATAGTGTCTCGAAAGATCTGCATATTACGAGTATCTTATCCGAACTTTAAGAAATTTTAAAAGGAGTTATAAAGACGTTATATTGAGGGTGGTAAGAAAAATGATTGGAAAAGATAGTCTAAGAATATGGAGAGTTTAACAATAGAGGATCAGATTGCTTTTAAATTTTTAACAAGATTTCTTCTTCAATGAATATGGAACGACTCTTAGTTCCACCTAAAAAAGTGGTATCCTAATAAGGTTTATCACTAGAGGGATTGTAGGTTATAGTGTGTCGCAAATGCAACCACTTTCAGGTCTCTTATGAGTTTTAATGATTGTTTCTAGATCCTTTTTAGCAGGTGCAAGACTGCTTAGGGGCACTCAATTACATTGTAATCCAGTTTTTAAAAGGTCTAAAGTGAAACTATGGTTTATGACTGGGTATTCAAGGTGCGAACCTTAGCGAACGACAGTATTTGATTTTTTAGAGCCGTTAAATCCCACTCTATTGAAGCTTCCCACAGTTGGATACATATGTTAAGTTACATCAAAATGTAATGAGCAAATCATATAGTGTCACTCGGAAAGGTAAAACTAATGCCATCAGCAAAGGAATATATTGGATAAGAAGCAGCAAACAAGCAAACGTGATTATTATTGAGAGACGGTGCAGAGCCCTAAAGTACATCAGCATATATTTTGTGAATGATGAAAGCAAAAGTGAATAAAAATAATTTCTAATTCATCGAAAAACAGATTCATCGGCAAATAAAGCCGAATCAAAGTGGCTGCCCTTGAAACGTCGAGTCGAGCTATCTTGCTTCTGCCAAGAAGAAGGGAGGTATGTAAGTTCAATAGGCATGTATGAGAAGAGAGAAGACAAAGTGTAGGATAGGTCAAAAAGCCTACACGGTGGATTTTGTCGTTTAGAATAAAAGGTCGTCTGAGCAAACAGAGACATGCCTTCTGAACCATCTGTTGTACGCTAAGATTTGTCAGTATTCTTTCTACCACAAATGTGCAAAAGAGGATTTTTTTTTTATAATCAGCGCGCGCTCCAGGGGTTTGAGTACCCTTAAGGTGATTGTACACAGCGCGGGCAAAGGAAATTTAGGGAGGAAAAAAAGAGAGGTACCGATGTACGAAGGCGGGTCAATAAGTCCGTGACTTTTGGAATAAAACACAGATTTTTTGATAAAAAAATAATTTTATGTTTCAACGTAGTCTCCCTTGTCCAACGCTTCTCAAATTTTTTTATACCTTCCAAAAAAAATGATTTGTCGAGGTCCTCAAAATAGCGAGATGACTTCATCATTGGAGTCAAATCTTTTTCCACCAAGCCATTTCTTCAGGTTTGGGAACAAGAAGTAGTCGCTCGGAGCCAAATCTGGAGAATAGGGTGGATGAGGGAGCAATTCATAGCCCAATTCATGGATTTTTGCCATGGCAACTGCACATGTGTGCACCCTTGCATTGTCTTGGTGGAAAAGAACTTTTTTCTTGGCCAAATGAGGTCGGTTTTTTTTTCAAATCGTCATTGAATCGGTCCAATAAGTTGGCATAATATTCCCCATTGATTGTTCTTCCCTTTTGAAGGTAGTCAATGTGGATTATTCCGCGTGCATCCCAAAAAACAGTCGCCATAACTTTATTGGCTGACAAACCCACCTTGGCCTTCTTTGGCGCCGATTCACCCTTAGAAACCCACTGTTTGTTCTCTAGTGTGTTGTGATGGATCCATGTTTCGTCCACGGTTACAAAACGATGCAAAAACTCCTCCATATTGCGATTAAACAACGCTAAACCTTCCTGTGAAGTGAAGCACACGAAATTCACTTTTTTCCATTTTCTCCTCAAATTAGTGAGTAGTCTGATAAAAATAGCTGTCAAACACAAACTAACTGACGCAGCAAGTTTAAATTTTGACAGGAGTCAACTGACAGATGCCTGTTGACAGGAGCAGTGTTGCTGTTTCAGTAAAGAGGTCAGAAATTCAAAAAATTACGGGCTTATTGACCCGCCCTCGTACATTGTTTTTAAAAGTTTGCAAATTACAACGACCAGGAAATACAGAGATGGGCAGGGCATTCCATTAGCGAGTTGTACGACTTAGGAGCGAATCACGATATTTTAGAGTATGTCCGAAAATGGGCTTGAGGGTATACTGATGAGCATTCATAGCGAGACGGGTGTTACGGTTGAAAGTTTGAATGCGCAGAATGCTACTGGCGATTTCAGTGGAGCACTGGTGGTGGAAATAGCGACAAAACAAAGTGAGACACGAGACATTTCGTCGGTGTTTGAGGGTGTCCATTGATTGACTGATATTAGAATCATCAATAAGTTTTATCGCACGGTTTTGAATCCTATCTAGCAGGTGCAGAGATGTTTTAGGAGCACCTGACCAGATGTGGGCATTGTACTATAATTTTGGGCGGATGAATGCCTTATATATTGAGGCCAGATCAGAGGGGTAAAATATTTCTTACATCGCTTGAGAAAACCTAGACATTTCGCAGCATTTTTGGCGACATCGAATATGTGGTCATTCCGACGTAAGTTGTCGTTGACACACATACCGAGAATGGAAAGTTTATGGGTTTCGGCGATGCAAATGCCATTCATGGATAATGGCTGGGTGTTTAACTTTCGCTTTAACGACAGCAGACAGCATTGTGTTTTGGAAGCATTAAATCCCACTCTATCGATAGTTCCCCAATTGGTTATGCTGTTGATATCGGAATTTAATGAGCTTAGCATACGCTGCCGTTCTCGTACTACAGCCGAAGAGCAGGGCCGTGAGCCCGGGAACGAATATGAAAAGCAGAGAGTACTGTCATCAGCAAAGGAATATATTGGATTAGAAGTAGCAGTCAAGAGATCATTAATGAAAATTAAAAAGAGTGTCGGAGACACAACAGAGCCCTGGGGCACACCAGGATTTATTTTGTGAATATCAGACTTGAAACCGTCCAAAACAACTTGAATTGAACGTTCCGGAAGGTAATTTCTAATCTATTGAAGAATAGAGTCGTCGATCCCAAATGCACGCATGGTCGACAAAAGAGCCTGATGCCAAACTCTGTCAAATGCCTTAGAAATATCAAGTGACCCTATCTTGCTTTCGCTAGATTGATGTACGCTTTGGTTCCACTTCTCGGTGAGACATGCCATCAAATCACCAGTGGACCTGTTGCTACGAAAACCATATTGCCGGTTATTGAGAAGTTTTCGTGTTTCGAGATATTTCATGAGCTGACGATTTATCAGCGTTTCCATGACCTTGGAAAGAAGGGACGTAAGTGCAATGGGTCTGTAGGAGGAGAGAGAAGATGATTCGCCTTTTTTAGGGACGGCCTGGACAAATGCTATTTTCCATCTGCTCGGGAAGAGTCCTAAAGTGTAGGATTGATGAAAAAGCTTACGCAGTGGTTTTGCCAGCGAGGAAGAACACCTCTTCAGAAGAAGGGGAGATATACCATCTGGACCAGCGGATTTATGTATGTTGAGATCTTTAAGTACTCTTGCTACTACACGAGTGCGAAAGTAGATTCGCCCCATTGAAGATTCGACGCACTCAAGTGTAGGCGGAGACAAAGCACAATCTGGGAGTGTTGAGCTGGCCGCAAAGTGTGCAGCAAGCAGATTGGCCTTATCCAAAGAGCTGACAGCTGGAATGTCATTGTAAATGAGCGTTGGGATGGAGGATGTGGCGGAATTTCTAATGTTTTTTGGGACATTGCAGTATTTTTTGCCTCAGTTTTTGGTCGTATTGGAATTGCACACTCTTAAGAAAGGCGTTGCAGTCATTTCTGGCTCGTTTGAACTTTTTTCGGTTTTCCTCTGTCGGGTTGGTCTTGTAGGACCGAAAAAACATTTCTCTAACCCTGGCGGCCTCTTTACAGCTCGAGTCGTACCATGCCTTTTCTTTTGGTTTGATACTCTTCATCCGATGAGGAATAAAGGATCTCATTCCAAAGAGAATGGTGTCTGTAATCATATCAGCAGCGTCATCCACGTCGTTATCGACGAAGCATAACGACCAGTTAAAATGCCTAAAGAAGCTGTTAAGACCGCTCCAGTTGGCTTTCTCGTATTGCCATACGGTTCTTTTAGGAATTTTTTCTCTAACTGTGTGGTCGATGTACGAGAAATTAGCTGATATGACACAATTGTCCGACGAGCCTAGAGGGGAGAGCACATCAATGGTGTACTTATCAGGGTGAGAAGTTAAAAACAAGTCCAGGATGTTGGCGGTATGACTATCAATGTCTGGTATTCGCGTGGGCTCATTTACAAGCTGCGTTAGGTTGTTTTCCGCAGCGAAGATCTCAACACACCGTTCTTGGATACAATTCTTTGAATGGAGTCAGATAGCGCATCAAACTCGTTAAAAGTCGAATTGCTGTCCAGTTTGGGGCTTCTTCTGTAAATAAAGCGGTAGTGGATAATTTGCTTACGGATATGGAATAAAAATCAACCACATGAAGTTGAGTTCCGGATTGGAACATGGATCACATTGTGGTGGAGTTTGGTAAGCTACATCACTACGCACGTAAGTAGAAATCTGTTCTCAAACCTCGATGTGATTTATCGGTTTCTGAACCTGCAATTCCACATGAAAGAAGAAGTCATTTATGTATTGTACAAAAAAAGTTTCAATGATGATATTGTACATCGAGTTAATGCTATTTCGAATCAACGGCTTGCTTGTTCGAAATTCGCATATTCGCGGAGTTCCAATGGCGAAAAAGTGATATTTCAAAAAATCTGAGACGATTGCATTACTTGCATAATGCACACGGAAGGGGATAAGAAGAGATAAATACAAACATCAAGAGGCCGAAGGGAAATTATTTATGAAACAACCCAAATCTCTGAAACTCAGTGATACTGTGTTCAAAAAGTAGCAGCCTATAGAAGTTGTAGTTTAAGATCTGAATAGCAATATCTCAACAAGGCTAATCGGACTCCATCACGAATTACTGAAACGAACATAAACAATTCTCTGGAAAATCCGGTCGGGTGAAGATATGCCTGTGTATTATTTACTAACTAAACAGGAGTCGTTATCCTTGACAAAGCGTACAAGATTCTATCCACTGTAAACCTGAAATTCTATATTAACAAACTGATAAGTTACCGGTGTGATTTTAGGCTCCATAAGTCCACCAACTACCAGATATTCACCATACGATATAACGCTAAAACTACGGACTTCATACTGAAACCCACTGCCTATTCATTGATTCGAAAACCAGATATGGCAGCATTTATAAAAACGAGCTATATCGACCCATGCCAAGGCATTCCTGAACTGTTTACTTGTACCGAATGACAACGGAGAACACTCGTTCTCTAGACATTTGATTCGAAAGAAGGAAATTAATATATTTGAAAAATTGTGGGAAAGCTATGGCTTAATATCAGAGTTACAATATTTGCAATGTCTGCATACGTTGACGACATAGATGTTCAGAGAGAAAATCAGCCTGCTGATCTCTGAGATCTCTGATATTGAAGCAGAACCGGCGATTAGTAATGTAAAACAAAGGTCACCAAACGTGCCGCAGATAGTACGTACAAGAAAAATTTCCTTATACGGTCGTAAAGGACCATGTCTATCTGGATCCGCTGTAGATTCAAATACCAATAAATACGTAACGTAGCGATCAAGCGAGAAATCAATCTTGTCAATCGTTGTTTCCTTGAAGTAGGTAGGCAACTAAAATGTTCCCGAACTGAAGCTAAAAATAAATCCTTTGTACGAACAACAAAAAAAGTACTATATAAGATCCTTACTTCACAGTACTATTGACGCGTGAATACTATCAAAAGCAAGTTTTTTGAGTGATATTCGATGCTGTCTACACAAATGGAATTTGGAAAAGAAGTTATATATAGCAACGTTTGATCTATAAAGCAACATTGAGGTCAGAATTCATTAGCTAAGAAAGCTAGAGCATACTGAGCGAATGGACACCACCGCTCTAGCCCGGTGTGTCTTAAGATCCATCCCGGAAGGACATGGCAGAAAAGAATGATCTCGCTTCGATGTGCGAAACTGACGGCGATAAGATAAGAAAGCGCGATTAATTGAGGCTCGGCTCCAGCCGGGACTGTAGCACCACCTTAAGTAAAAGGTGAGTAGGAAACTAGCAAACATTTAAGGGGTATTTCTGCTGTCCATCTAGGAAACAAAACGATCGACTATTGTGCCCAAAATGTCTTTCACATTGTTTTTCCTATTTCACAGTCGTGGCCAAAAACTATTTGGGTTCTTTGGGTATGGTTGTCATGGCGTTGAAAAAATAATTTTTCTTCGAACATGTCCATGTTGTTTTACTTATGGATCACATGCAGGTCCTTCATGATTAGTTGTATCTTTTAATATTAATCTTTATCACCTCATATTGACAAAGTTTTTTGTTTTTTGTCAAAATCTTACCTAAACGTAATATAAGAACACCGTTCTTAACGGTGTTGTATAATATAATTAATATCAACTCTCATCACTAGACCTAAATCAGTGACCTCAAATCGAACACCATCAAGATGGGTGATGAAAACTACTTTCTAATTGTTAACCCTAGAGAATTCACTAATCATCATCGCATTCGAATGTGCGAAAAACCAAAATTAAAAGAATTAACACATATTAGGCTAAATTTCAACGTTTTTGTTAATGATTTGGTCACGAATGTGTCGTTTTATTAGTGTTAAGAGAGAAAAGAAAATAACTCATGCAATACGTGTATTGTTGTATTCATTTTGCCAACCGCATACGTATACTCGTACGTACAAACATGGAATCCAACTTCAAATTTCGATCACGAGTTTTTGCTAAACTGAAACGAAAATCCAAACAACAACCAGTTTGGCATTTAGTTTTGATTGTCACTCTTTTTACAGAAACTGGCAAACGACAAGTGACTGGCTTGAAGGCGGCAATCATTCAATCATTGGTAGCATCTGTCCGAAATGATCGTCTTAAAAGTTGATTTCCCCAATTTTTCAAACTTCAAACTTTAACTGAAATTCATTATCGGTTACCTCATAGTCAACTGTATGGCAATTCAACTTTGGTTACTTTCCAAGTTAATCCGTATCTTGTTCTGCAACCTACAACATCGTACATAACCATTTGGCAAACTGATTTATGCTGCAGATAAAATGCAAACACTGCTGACATTTTAATGCCACGGAAAGTCGCCATCATAGGCACACCTTCGCGATACGTGATTGTAGTCAATTTAAGCAAAAATGTATCTTTGCGCACATACTCGTATACTGGTGAGTGGAAATCACAAAGAAATGCAAATTTTCCAAACCCGTTACACATCAATAAAACATGGTAATCGTATTTATAGAACGACTCCCAAAACGAAAGAATAAGTTTCCATTTCAGTTTCCAGTCTCTACGATTTGTGAGTAGGTATCCGTATGTGCGAGAACAAAAGTAAAAGTTAATTAGAAGTCTTGAAAAGACAGATCATCCGTGCTGCCAAGACTCCGGGCTGATAGTCGTTGGCGCTTACATCGACAACAGCACGCCAACAAGATCGCAGCTGTGTGCAAATTAATCTTGTTCCGCGCGGGCAACGGCAATAACAACAGGAGCGAAATGGCGACGAGGGAATGAAAGTTGCTCTATTTCTGGACTTTACCATTACATATGTATGTATTTTATATATCTGTTGGTTCCTGTGCTGTGCCGTTTAAGGGGCTGTGTATCTACCTAAACACGTTAGATGCGGACAAATTTCGGAAGACAAGTCACGAATATTGGCCACAGAGCAAAAAAAAAAACCAACCGTCAATACCGGTTTCAAATTTACGAATATAACTTGATCGACAAAGTTGCAATACAACTACTAGCGACCTTCTGAGCTGCTACTCTGAGATGATGTCATGCGCTAACGCTGAGGCTGACTGAGCAACATTGCTCCATACTTACCATCGTCTCGATAATCATCGCTGCGGACCGTCTCAATGTCCTGGTCTTTAAGTAAATTTCCGGTTCTTCGCTTGCGAGCATATGTGTGGACGGGAACGATTAGTCTTGGCCGAGGTATGCTGAATTGATCATCCGAGTTATGGGTGCTGTTCGATGATGATGAACTTCCGGGTTGACGACGACAACGATTTTCGTGAAGAGATAGTCCGCCAAAGGAAGTTTCCGCTTGCAATTGCAATGATGGATCATTGAGGTTTGTGGTCGATACACTGAGCCTAGCTTTGCCAATGTTTTCACTTGATTCCAACTGAAGTTGCGATTGTGAGTGTATTTTATTGAGTTGGTTAACATTGTTGTTGTTGTTCCTGTTGGGAATGTTTGTCCGTGGAGGAGGTTTAGGCGGAGTTTTCCTACTCAATGGAGAAATCTGCTCATGAACATCCGTTTGTAGGGTCACGCTTGGAACGCGCACACTTTTTGCACGTAAAATTGATCGTGGCCTCACTGAGGGGATGACCCTTTCGGCTGGCTTTGGGAAATTCTTCTCAACGATGGTCGGAACAGACTCATAGTTTCCGTTATTACTAATCCTAGTATCACAGTTTCTTATCGGCGGTGGTGGTGGCATCATTTTTTGGCGAACCGGCTGAGTTGCAATAACCTTTTCGTGCGAATTTTGCCTCTCTACAATACTCCTCTCTCGAGTCAATTGTCGACTTTCAGTCTTCCACGACCGTCTTAGGTCTTTGATGTCTAAAGTGTTGCATGCAGACGGAGTTTTTGGTGAGTATACTACCGTATGGGATCTCCGCAGTCCTTTTGATGGTGGCACATCGCATTTTGGCGAAACAGGTACTAGCTGCCGTGGTCGATGTCGTTTTTCTGTTGGATCAGCTACATAGTGGTTTCCTAAATTTTCACTTTGTATTTGTTTATTCATTGAAGGATTAACTATCTTTGTGGCTAAGTTTTCATTAGCTTCAATGAGCTCATCCCAACCAGGATATTGCTTTCGTGGCTTACGTCTCAATGTTGATGGCTTGTAACCATTAAGATCTTTGATAGCTTTGACAATTCCCTCGTCTTTCTTCTGTTGTTCCAGAGCTCGAATTTGCTCCAGAGTTATTTGGTACTTACTTAGTACTGAAACACCATCATTCAGGTAGCCATTACCTGCTGTCTGAAGTGGTTCAGAATGCACATTATTTATACTCTCATGCGCCTGTAGCCAATTGGCTTCGTACAGAATACCCATGGCATTCGTTTGATCCAGGGACAGGCTGGCATCCACTGCTTTACCAGGATACCGCTTGATCCGCATTTTGATATCTTACTCAAATCTCGGCGGTCCTCACACCCAAATTTCACATTATTCGTAGAGCTGCAAACAAAAGTTAAAGTCTTGTTAAAAATGAATACCAATGTGAGTGGTGGCTACGTCTTTGGGCTTCTTTTGATCAAAACACTAGTACAACCATTAAGCAAAAGGGGAACCAGATTTCCACTTTGATTTGGACTACCAAAGCAACGTTGTTTTGGGGGGGAAATGAAACAACGTTTCTCGGTGGCTCGCACTCGACCATGAAGGAACGGATCATATTCCAAGCAACAATAATGTTTCGCTCCAACACACCGAAATTTATTTCATCACAGAGGAACATAGTAACGCTCGTTGTATTTTTTCCCTATTTTATGACTGTGGTTATGTTCATTATGGGAGGTCAGCGTTGACAATGGGGTTCATGGTACCAAGACCGGAGTACGAGTTTGACTATGGTATGTATGTATATGATAGAGAACGCATTCTAATTAAAGCTGCCTCGCGTACCTAGTAATGTTTGTTGGTAATTCTTGTTATTGTGTTTTTTTTTTCTTATACTCTTGTGCAAGCGAAAAGCTAAGACGACCTTCACACGCAATTCAATCGCGAACGTGCTCTCATTGCAAATTGCGTAACTATCAAACATAGCGCGATAACCAACCAGCACGGACGACGCTTTTTTTTATCTATCTGTGGCTTGCTTTAAGGCTGCCAAGAATTGAAAATAAGTAATCTCTGCAACTGCTGGATGGTACAAGCATGAAAATATTGAAAATTCATTCAATTGTCATTTATTTACGCGTATTTATTAATTTTTTGTTTTTTTTTTGTAAAATGCATAGCGTGATTTACGTGTATTCCGAAACGGTTTAGTTTTGCGAATTGGGTCAATAAACTACCTTCAAACAATATGCCATTATGTTCTACACTCTGCAAAAAGATAAATGTCTTGACCTTAATTTGACAAACACATCTACTACGAGTATACGTTAACCAGTTTCCCTAAAGCATTCCGATGACTGATCTTTTCCATTGTTGTAGCAGTGATTGATTATCAAAAACGAAAACTAGCTAAATTGCATAGTGAAGCTCGGAAGTACAAAAACTTAACATAAGCGATGTTTTTTTTTTGTTAAAGACAATACAAATTCAAATTAACTGTTGAACCTTTGCATTGAAACAATTATGTATTTCAATGCCGATTAATTTGTCAATTGATTAAAGTTTGGCTTAGGCAGCAACCCTGAAAACATCAAAGTAGCAGTGTTCGAAACAGCCATTAGGTAGGTAGGCAAAATTGGCTCTTGTAAAGACTAACCCACTTAGGCCTATTGGCCCATTGTGATGCCACGTGGATTTATGAGTAAGAAGATTACTCATGGAACCAGTTGGAGGTTATGATGAAGCGTAGGAGACAGTTTACGTCTATATTCTTCAGATCGTTTAGGTCATTGTAGAAGAAAGCTCCTAAGTGAAGTTTTCTACTCTGGGAGAGAGCTGGACATGTATAGAGTAGGTGGACGATTGTATCCTCTAACTCCTCGTCCATGCAGCAGTGTCCAGTGATGGCACCTATGATTGCACTGAGATGTTTCCTATTTGGATCAGACTCTTAGAGCGATTCAGATCCAGTTTTGGCCAGATCTGTTTGGTCGCTAGACATGTTGGTCTAATAGTTCACCTAAGTTCTGTTCTTTTATTAGCATCCAGCTTTAGTATTAATTTGCGCGTAGCGATTGGTATACCTATGCTACCCTTTTACGGTAGAATAGGTAGAGTGGTTCCAATTCCCTGGAATGTCTCTGAGAGAAGGTAAGAGATGACCGGCATTCAGGGGAGGTTTTAGAATTTAATGAGACTGAATCCAGGGACTTTATAGCAGCTTGACTATCCGAAAAGATGCGGATATACTTTGCAGATATCATGCTTTTCTTCAGCCAGGACGGAGCTTCTTTAATCCCCAAAATTTCCGCGTGGAACACGCTACAGTGATTTGGAAGACGGAAAGAGATTCTTAGATTTAGCTCATCTGAGAAAACATCGCCACCAACCCCGCTATCGGCTGTAGATCCATCTGTGCAGAAATGTGTAAAATTGACTTGTCAATCTTCCGCCCAGAAGGATCTAGAGGGGGAAGCTTACATGGAAGTCTTTGTCAAACCAAAGTTCAGGTATGATGTAAACGATGTTCTCTATGAGGATTCCTAATATATTAACAATATTAGCGTGGTGAAATGAATTATTTGTCCACTTTGTAGTCGCTTTAAGGCGAATAGCTGCAGTCGCAGTTACTTGCCCGCTGAAGATATCGAGGGGTGTCAAATGAAACAGGAATATCTAATCCGCCTATGCATAGACATGCTGTTCTTTGGACTGAGCTTAATCTGCTTCAGTTGACTGCATTGTCTAAAGTCGTCCACCAGCTTAATCTGCTGCAGTTGACTGCATTGTCTAAAGCCGTCCACCAGACGGTCTTATGACCGAGATGTATACCCAGTGGGTTATGCGAGGTTGAAGACCTCATTTATTCCCAATGGCTTTTTTGCAAAATAATAAAGCTATTGTAGCTTTATTGACTCTTTCTTGAATGGCAGGATTCCAGTTTAGTTTCCTGTCAAAAATGAGACCCCGATATTTTGCTGTTTGGAAAAAGACTAAACTCGTACCGTTTATTGAGGTAGGGGTCTATAATTGGAATTTTTTATTTCCAGGAAAAGAGGACAAGATCAGTTTTATGGGGGTTTACTTTACTCCCAATTCACAGCGATCTGCCCAACGAGCTAATCCATTAAGATTTAGCTGAAGGAGTTCTTGAATGGTATTGAGATGCTTTCCTGATACGGCTATGGCAACGTCATCCGCATAGGCAATCACCATTCTACCACCCGCTTATATCATCAGTTCATTAACCACTAAGTTCCATAGAAGGGGAGAGAGGACACCACCTACCCAGTTTGGACTTGATTATTCTGCTATTTAGCATAAAACTGATCAACGCCCCAAGCGAGTAGTCTACCTGCAGAGTTGACAGCGCAGACGTGGTGTGCTTTCATAAATGAATAGTTGCTTTGTTTACATGCGGTCATTTGTAATCAGTTTAATGTCAAACAAATTATTTGGGCATGTGATTCGAAACCATTGCACTGTTGATTGCAGTTATGCATTTATGAAAACGGGACAGCTGTTGGTTGCAATTATGAATCCTATGCATTGGTAAGACTTGCGCAACCATGCATTTATGAAAGCACCCGTGATTGCGGATGTATTGACGTTGTTAAAGGCGCTCTCTATATCCAGGAAAACGACCATTGTGTACTCTCTATATTGTAGGGATCGTTCGATGTGGCTAGTCAGTAAATGCAGAGCCGTTTCCACCGAATTTCCTTTACAATAAGTATGTTGAGCCAGAAGTCTTGGATCAATTTTAACTCGTATACGGATATCAATCAGCCGTTCTAGAGTTTTCAGAAGGAAAGATGATAGACATGAGAGCATTTTCCGGCTTTGAGAAAGAAAATTAAATTGACTTCTCTCCATGACAGTGGAATGTGGATCAGTTGTACACTGCTCCTCATAATATTCTCTAGCATAGGCAGGATAATATCTGAGGACCTTTGTAGCTCTGCAGGTATTATGCCGTCCGGACCAGCAGACTTGTATGGTCCGAAGCTATGCAGCGCCCAAAGCAGTTTGTCCCTTGTAATCAGACTATGAATTTTGGTCACGGTTGCAGTAGTCCTGTTTGGGTCGCTTTGCCTTTCTCAGTTCTAGGTTGAATAAGAATGCAGGAAGCAGCCGTAGCCTGATTGACGGCCATGGTGAATTCCTTGACCTCCATATCAAGTTCGTTGGTGTCACGCGAGCGAATTGAGAGTTCAGAGGATAGCATTTCTAACAGTATTCCTCTGTATTTTTGCCAATCAGTTTTCCGATAATTCCGGAATACTGGTTGGCTGGGAGGAGCAGACACCCATTAACAATTTATGAAAAAAATTGCAATATCAATTAATTCTAATCTAGATTAAAGAAATGTTCTAGTATCTGAGGAATATTACACTCGGAACTAAGCACCAATTAGGTGTTCAGCAACGACTTGTAAAATTTTGCAGAACAGCTTAAAGAATTGGGGAATAATAGAGGAATAATCAGAATCATATTCAAGTGCAAGAGATAGGTTTGAGTCACTATTACATCTGCTATGTCACCTGGACAAGATCCTGCAACAAATAGAAGAGTCTTTCAGAACTCAAGGAATTCCGGAGACGAGCTATGATGCTTTTACAAATAAGTTGGAACGCTCGGTACAATGACAGATAAGATTTTCGAATTAAAATTGGATTCTCATTATCTTATCAGTTAAAGTTCTAGTTGATATCGCAATGGCTGTAAGAAGTAATAGTTCCAAATATCGGCAGTGATAAATCGCAATTTGGATGATCTTCTAACAGAGCCGAAAGGAAATAAATGCTTCCATCGGCCGAAACATGAATGAAATCGAATTACAAATATGGAACCTAACAAGAATTTCAGCAGGCGATTTCATAAATCACCAACTTTAGAAGTGAACAAATAAATTGTTGGCGCAACAGTAAGGGTTAGTCCAAGGCCTGTTCCCTTCGATTAAGTGAGTTCTTTTTATTTTGTGCACAGCTAGAGGGAATCTACGATTTTTTCATAACTCTGAACGGCGGGAGATAAGAGTGAGATCATTGGTAGAGATTACACTTTCGCCCGCCGAATGGATAGTGACGAAAGAAAAATATATTATTATCGAATACTTGTTTCTTCTTTCTTTTTTTCTTTTTTTTGATTTTTAGTGTTGGCCAAGATTTGAACGATTTGGAACTTGAAGATAGAAGATAACCAATCATTGCTGGAATATCGCGAATGGAGAATTGTTTATTAACAATTTAATTAAACGTCAATTCGATAGTAGATTTTAACTTGCAGAGCTTGGAATAGACTATGACAATTTATCCGTTTTATTTGCCTAGCCAAAGACCAAATCAAAAAAAGAACGCAATAACGACGTGGTTCAGAACTCTGTCCCATTAAATGGGAATTTGCAGAATTATCTGAGAATGAATGATCTGGCTTTAAATGAAAAGCAAACAGGGCAACCTGACGTAGAAATCACAATTTTGCCCGGTTTTGGCCACCTGAACAGTGCTTTAGGACATTTGACTGATAAAGTTCTTATTTCACATCATCGATGTTCTTTCTTTTGGAAAATAATTTTTCAATTTCATGTTCGGATGTCCAAACGTTCTGCTTGATTTACGTCAATCAAATTAATCATTCGTTTCTTTATAACAGCAGAGCGGCCTCAAATCGCCCCTTGGGAGTTCCCGAATTTCAAATTAATCTGTGTTTTAAATGATGTCGTATGCTGAGACATTAATCACAGTAAAATTTTAAAATGAGAATAAGCAGACTTTCAAATATATGTATGTATATCTAGTCAACATAATTAAAACTGACACACATATCTCTTGCAGCTATATTGACCGTTACTTCAAAACTATTCTGATCGATCTTAAATTATAGTATTGAAAGTATTAACGCTCTGGTCCGAAAAGTCTACGATTCTCCCATGAATGTAAAACGCAGTTGAACAAAGCCTCACCTTAGATGGTACGCTAAAAGGGGGCCTTAACCACAACTGGGGGCAGTTCCCAAATATCATGCTAACTGCAGACATTTATCAATTGAGTTCCAGGTTTGGCCCTGACTGTAGCGCTATCTAAATATGTAACTAGCATAAAAAGGAAAATATAATTGTGTTGACCGCTACAGCAGCGCGATTTTATACAAGCCTTCTAGTTCAATCCCGCATTTAGCACACCTTTAGGACGCACCATGGTCCTCAAATTGTGGAGTAAACTTTAGAACTAAAAAATTTCTTCATTTCTAGGATCAACATGATATGAAACAGAATTACTGATTTAATAAGGATCAAACTTAACTTCAATGTGGAAATGGAGTGACACCGCTTAAGACCTTTCACTGCAAAAATTAACAATAAAACTCTGCCTATTTTGAAAGGCTAATAAAGAAATAAAACGAAAAGGATAAATGGAAACACTTTCTGCGGTGTACGATCGGAGTAAAAAAGGAAACAAAGAAAGTGAAAAAAACAGCAGCTAGAAGACGTATGGAGGCTGTAGAGCCACTGCAGGCAGGCTCGTATAAAAATTTAAAGATTCCTCTTCAGCGGGAAAAAAAATCAATCTGTTTACTTAAAGAAAACAATGAATTATCCTATTGCAAGGATAGAAGTAATCCACTGCCTAATTGGCAATGTGTATATACTCGTAGTAGAATGCAATTAAGCCTCTTAAATTTATGCAACCCTACAAGCGGCGAAGCAATAACGTTTAGGATCATCCAACTTGTGATCCGGATTTAACATCGCTGTTTCAATCACATACTTCAAACCGAACTGTTATTCGCGACTATATACTCGTAAGTTTAGTTTAAGGTTTGCCATTTTTTATCACTGAACGTGTTAAAATTGTGAAAATTTACTACAAAAATAGTGATTCTGTAGTAGGTACGTTTCGCACATTATCAGCAGATTATCGTCCACTGTAAAAAAAAAATAGAAGAGACTGGCTCTATTTGAAGGCCTATCCACCATCAATATGCAACAAAAAATATGGCTGCCGTTAATGAAAGTGTTGAAGAAGATCCAACTCTAACGATTTCACGGCGAGCCCAGCATTTGGGCTTGTCTTACGGCACATTTTGGCGTATTTTGCATTTAGATTTGCATCTACATCCTTATAAAGTTCAACTTACAATTTACCACTACATTCACACGATAGTTTTTAAGCAATGAGGCTCATTTTTCACCCGGTGGATACGTAGACAAACAAAATGGTCGCATATGGGGAAGTGGAAATCCACATGTAACTGCCGAAAGACCATTGCATCCACAAAAAGTCATTGATTCATACTTCTTCGAAAATGAGGAAGGTGTAACCGTAGCCGTCAATTCTCTTCGCTATAGCCAAATGTTAACCGAATATTTTAGGCCTCAAATGGAAGATATGGATGTGGAAGACATATGGTTTCAACATAACAGTGCCACATCTCACACAACACGACCCGTTTTGGCTTTATTGCAAGGAAAATTTCCTCGGCGAGTTATTTCGCGTTTTGGTGATGTGAACTGGCCACCAAGATCGTGTGATTTGTTGCCGTTGAATTTGTTTCTGTAGGGCTATGCAAAAGATCGTGTTTATGCACACAATCCACAAACTCTTGATGCTTTGGAAACAAATATTCATCAAGTTATGGCCAAGTTTTTCCCCGATATACCATCGAAAAATTACTTGTTAGAACCATGTTCTTTTGGCGAAACCGAGGTATTTTATTCAAAATATGTAGTATCCTTCCGACTCAATACAGCGATTTGCACGGTGTATAAACATGTCGAATGAGTGGTTTAGATCGTCGGCCGGGATAGGGATTATATGGCTTCTACGTCAATGATTTCCTTTCATCGGCAAATTAATTTTTCCGAAAAGATAAGAGTCACACCGTACCAAATCAGGCGAATACGGGGACATGTTGACAGTTGAAAAAATCGGTCACAAGTGTTGATCGATGAGATGGCGCATTATAGTGCAACAAACGCCAACTTCCTTTTGCGCGATATTCTGGCCCAGTACGAAGAATAGAGGCACCAAACGCTTCAAAATACCAAGATAGAATTGTGCATTAACTGCTTGGCCCGGTGGAATGAACATTTTGTGGACAATGCACATGGAATAGTAAAAGCAAATCAACAGCAAAGACTGATCACTGTTGACTTCTCCAAACTATATTTTTTGCGGTTTTGGCTCGTGTGACGCCTTCCACTCGGCATTTTGGCGCTTGGTTTCTTGATCGTGTGACGTTTCATCACCAGTCACAATGGTGTAAAGGAAGTTTATATTATGTTTGGCCTCCTTGATGATGTCAATTAAATGTTGAATTCTGAGCAACAATGCTCATTTTTTTACCGATGACACAAATATACTTCAATAACTCCGCTTTAATTCATTCAGTTCATTTCATGAAATTTTGACAGTACATCAGTGAAAGATCTACCTTTTCGACGCATGTAATTGTCAAAGATGGCCTCACTAGAAATACTTATTTTAAAAAGACCTGTTTACTTTGGAACGGACTTTGTAGGTATATGGGAGAAATATGGAAATATTGAAACTTCAATTCTGGAGGATGAAGTTAAGAATCCTCAGACCATTGTAAGATTTGTTATAGCCCTGTGTGGGAGTAACGCTACTACTCCTAGTAGACAACAATACGAGTATATAAAGTGGAAGTAACGTTGAATTCCATTCCCGAGTTCAAAATAAACATGATCTCACAATCAATAAAAAACCAGAAGACCTGCTTGCAACATATGGCGTCATGAGTATCCTTTAATCGTTCATAACTGCTTATGAATGTATAATTAGTACATTAAAAGGATGTGTTGAAAGAAGCACAAGTGCCAAAAGACTGGTTGCACCACAGAGTACATCCTCTGTAATTTAGATTAACATCAAACTAGACGCCTTTATACAGCGGTATACCACCTTGATCAAAGAGTCCGCAATAACCACCGGGTGGCGCTCCCATTGTTCCGATTTGAGGTCGGTTTTTTTTTTGTTAAGTTGGTAAATCTGTTCTTGACATTCCCTCTAAATCTTAGCATCATAGCTTGACATTTGCAAAAGTTACATAGCCAAGGATACATTTATCTCTGTGTTTGTTGGCGATTTTTTACAATTTTAGAAATGGATTTAAATTTGCAATAACGAACTTGTATTACATTTTGCGTAAAAAACGGATTTAGTGGTGCGCGAACGTTGGAAATGTTGGAAAAGTGTTTCAGCAATGATTCTCTAAAGAAAACGGTCGTTTACCAGTGGCACGAGCTGTTCAAAAGTGGTCGTGAGTCAATCGAAGCTGATGAACGCAGTGGCAGACCATCGACATCGAAAACCGACGAAAACATTGATGAAGTAAAAGAAGTGTTGATTAATAACAGAAAATTAACCATCAGAGAGATATCGGGGGACTTGAACATTGCTTATGGATCAGTCCAAGACATTTTGGTTAATGATTTGGGTTTCCGTCGTGTAGCAGCAAAGTTGATGCCAAAAGACCTCAATTTCATGCAAAAAGTAGACCGTGTTGACGTCGGAAAAGATATGATTTGCGAAGCTGAATCCGATCCCACATTCATCAAAAGGATCATTAATGGAGACGAGACGTGTGTTTATGAGTATGACACGCAATCCAGACATCAGGCAAGTGAATGGCGTTCACCAAATGAGCCGAGACCAAAAAAACCACGTCGTTTTCAGTCAAAAAAGAAGGCAATGCTCACGGTTTTCATGGATTACACCGGTGTACTACATCACGAATTTTTGCCAGAAGACCAGACAGCAGACAAAGAGTATTATTTGGGGGTTATGAGGCGTTTGCGCGAAGGAATTCGCCGAAAGAGACCAGAACTGTGGGCAGAAAGCTCATGGCATGATAACGCACCGTCACACAGTGCCATCATTATTCGTAATTTTTTGACGAAACAGCCACCGAATTCACCTGATTTGGCTCCCTGTGACTTCTTTCTGTTCAATAGAGTTAAAAAAGAACACTACGGGGAACTCGTTTCAGCAGCCGATAGGAAGAAATGGAAAAATCGCAGGAAGCACTGATGGACATACACCGAAAACCGAATATAAAAAATGTTTCGAGGATTGGATCAAGCGCTGGCATAATTGTGTTGCAGTCGATGGGGATTACTTTGAAGGGGACAATATAGATTTAGATGAATAAACTTGTATTTTTAATTTTCTGGGAACTTTTTGATCAAGGTGGTATACCAGAAAAAAATTTTTTAATAAAAGCAACAGTTTCGAAGTTAAACGGATTTTTGCTAAGTTTCTGCCTAAACTAAGTTTTAGAATTATTTATGTGTACAATGTGCAAAACTGAAAGAAATAAATGAAAGTCGCATAGATAATATTTGGGTCCTAGAGAACAAGTGAAATTTGAATATCTTGTGTGAAATTCATATTGCTGGCCTATTTCTCTATCTTAACCGAGTGACAATTTTGTTAAGTGGCAAATCGACCAGACCAAATTTTCTCAATTCTATTTCCAAGTTGAAAAATATAACTACAGTCTTAGCTAAGAGTATTACGCGTCCTAAATTTCTTTCTCTTTTATTTTATACTTGTGCTTCTGTTCTTTTTTTTTTCTGGACTTACCAAATGAAGTTATAAGGAATATCTAAGAAATTATTGAAAATATGAGGCGTAAAAGCAAGGTCAGTAGACCGGATGTAGACATCCTAAAATGCGTAAAAAAAAAGATTTGTGCATCACAGATCCATTTCAAATCTTCGATTGAAGCCTCGGCCGCCCCTATTCTATTTAAAGACAGAGAAACATTGTATGGTGATAATCCAAAGAGGCTAATCGCATAAGCAGAGAGGCAAAAAACTGGTCTCATCAATAGATGCGTTGCCGACGCTTATCATCTTAACACACACTATAGGGTAGTACTGAGCATATACGAGTATAAACCTCTGATATATGTGTAAAATAAAGAAAATTAACCTACATTCATAATCGAAAGTTTTCATTTAAGATCTCCCCGCTAACAGTCTTTCAGAAACCATCGGCATATAAGTAGGCTAAGCAAATTGAAGCCATTAGAAAAATTCAAATGTGTTTGGAGGAATTTCTTTCAGCGAGTCCAAGAGTAAGCCTTTGTTTGCAAAATTTAGAAACTAAAAAAAAAGTGAAACCTCGTTCGGCTATGCCAAAAGAGCTAAATGATAAGCTCCTGAACGTAAGGAACATGGCCATTCACCAACACCTAATAAAATGGAGTAAAAACCACATCTATCGCAAAATAATCTGAAGCAAAAATTTAATACTTCAATTTCACTTCTGTTGCATCACTTTCAAGAGCCGTTGTTGCCACTAATTGCTTAGTGCAAGGGACAGATCACCACATTCCAGGGATGGGCATTACCCGTTTAGAGTGTGAATTAGCAGAACAGAAGTACAATTGTACAAGAGCAGAAATGGACAGCCCTTTGTTATGAAAAATTATTCTCTGACGCTCAATCTCATACAGCTAGGGCCACACGGACATACTCGTACATATGTAATTATAGAAATTCGTTTGGGAACAAATTGTGATTCAGTCTAATTCTCCAGAATTACAGGGTCTTCCTTCCAATAAGGACTTCCGAATTTTGACAGTTGATAGCGGCCATATTGTTGAAGCTACATCTGTCAAATCGCCTGTCATTTATTCAGTCTGTTTTGACAAATCACCATGGACGGACATAGCGTATAACAGCACGAGCAAATGATAAAATTGTTTTATCAAAATGGGCGTTCTGTTCGGGCATAGTTCCGAGCGGTTCGCCCTACCGAGAGGATTGTTCGCCGTGTGGTAGATAAATTTCAGTCCACTCTGGTTCGGTAAACGATAAACCAGCACCCGTACGTCGACGAAATGCAAGATCTGAGAATCTCTCACAAGAACTCCGATTTTTGCAGACCACAACTTGGCGAATTTTGCGTCGTGACGTGGGCCTGTACCCGTACAAAATTCAACTGACCCAGGAGCTGAAGGTAAACGACCATAGACAACGACGTGTGTTCGCTGAATGGGCTCTGGAGCAGTTGGAAACTGACCTTAATTTTCATCGAAAAATCATCTTCCGCGATGAGGCCCATTTCTGGATGATTGGAACGTACCCAAACAAACAAAACTGTCGAATTTGGGACGATATCAATCCAAAAAAGTCACTGTTTGGTGTGGATTTTGGGCTGGCTGAGTCATCGGTCCATATTTCTTTGACAACGACGTTGGCCAGGCCATCATCGTCAACGGCGAGCGCTATAGGTCGAGGATTACCAACTTCTTTTGGCCTGAATTGGATGATATGGACACCAATGACATGTGGTTTCAACAGGACAGCGCTACGGCCACACAGCTCACATCACATTGGAAAATCTGCACGAGCGATACGAGGGCATGATGTGAACTCGCCACCGAGATCGTGCGATTTGACCCCGTTAGACTATTTCTTGTTAGGTTTTCTGAAGTCGCAGGTCTATGCGAATAAGCCACAAACCACAGTTGCCCTCAAAGCCAACATAACCCATGCCATCGGACAAATTCAGCCTGATTTATGCGCCAGAGTCAGGGAAAATTCGACATTTCGGATACGCGCCACTTAAAGAAGCCATGGCGGACATTTGAACGATGTTATATTCCACACATATAAAAAATGTCGATGATATCTCACACACTTTGTTTTATCTAAATTTAAAGATAGGAAGTGCTCAATGAAAGACCCTTTAGCATCTTCAGATTTTCACTTGTTCTGAAATCTGCAAAACTTTTTTGGTCAACAAAATGTTGGACCTCGGAATGGTATTCAAAAAGCTTTTAAGGCATTAAGAATTTAACGATGTATATTATTATCTAACAAAGGAAATTGCTTTAACGACTATGTTTTTGCATTTGATGCAAATATTTTAATTACGTCAGGATATGCGAGTGTCATCATCAGCGATCGGGGAAGCGCTTTTACTGCCAAAGAGTTTGAGGCCAATGGCCAAATCGAGAAGCTCAATCAAAGTATTTTGCAGTGTCTCCGGACGTCATGCGATGAACAGCACAATTGGAACTTAGAACTACGGAAGCTACAATGGTCGATTAATAAGCAGCGAAATTCTACAACTGGATTACTGTCCAAATGTAATGACTTCAAGCTGAAGGACATCGGTGTTAATCATTTTTTAAAGGCTGTTCACGATGGGGAAGACCTTGAGCCAGTCAACATGCAGCAGCGACAAGCAGATGTATCTCGTAGGATCCACATGGAAAAGAAGAATGAAAACAACATACAACGAAGGTGACCTGGTGGTAGTGTAAAGTATTCCATCGCCCAGTGGTGAATCGCACAAATTGGAGCCGAAGTACGTTGTGAAGTACAATACATTGTGAAGAAATGTGTTCGACAGGATCGCTGGGTGGAATAGAGACCGGCCGACAACAACGAAAGTTTTCAACTGTGATGACGAGCAACAAAATGAAGCCATGGTGTTTACTGGGACCAGAGGTTGACGACGACGATGAGGACGAGATTGAGTCTGGAGTCAGGGACGACTCCATGTCAGGAATAATATAAGAACGCACCCGAAGATAGAACTGTCTACCGAGAAGGGCTCCAACGGGATGCCTCGATCGAGTATCTAGGAATTGATAGGGGTGGGTCACGAATATACGTCGTTTGTTTCTGGATTGTTCTTGTTCTGTTCTCTTGCTGTGTTTTGTTATTTTTGCGTTTGAAATAAATCTTACGATGTATCCGAAAATATTTTGAAAAATCGCAAAGAACGCTATGTCTATCGTGTGCACGCAAAAATTCTAAAATTGGTGTACAGATGAATCAATCTTGTTTGCGAACAGTTTCTAGATATGGCGGCTTGGTGCCTGAATATTGATGGGGGTAGAATTTTTTTCCTTTGTTAGTTCAAAGCTATGCATCATAGCTTTTGAAAATTAAAAAAATTATGCGACACATTAAAGTCGCTTTGTAGTAAATGTGGAACGAAATAAATTCAGACAAATTCCAGAAGTTAACACGATGGAGAAAATAGCAGCAGCTGGCAGTAAAATCAACGATTTATTTGTTTTATATAGAAATACTTATAAAGTAACTGTGTAAATACATACTCTTAATTTTTTATTTATTTTTTGTGAATATGTCTATTTTTAAAGGATGACGAATTCCCTTGGCCGAGGAACTGGATTAAATTCGGGTTAAAAAAGTGAAATTTCTGAATCTGTATTCCGCCTACAAACGAGTATACACTCGCATCTTCATTAAGTTCCGTAACATATTAGATGGGAGTTGATAAATTAGTAAACGTCACCGCCTGAAGCTACAACCAAAGTATTAATTTCACATAAATTATTATCGCGAAAAATATGCAAATTTCCAAAAATAAACTCACATACGGATATGAATTAAAAATTGCCCGAAGGTGAAACTTTTTGTCAATATTTGAACTCTTCTTCTTGTATATTACAGCGATAATAATAAATAAAAATAAAAATAGAAAATTCGCCTGAAAGTGACAAATTCCCAAATGATAGGTAGTCGTAAAAAGCAAACCACAACACAAAATACTCGTACATATGCTAAAGTATGTAAATAGATACTTGTATACTGCATTTCCATTTATGTTGATCCGAAGGATTTTTTAGCTAGCAAAGCCGGTTAACATTTTCTTTCCACTTCACAATAGACCAGCTGAAACAGGTTGTAATTGTGTGCGATAAAGCCGGAAATGTGAATTTTAATCGAAGCCTACGATGCTTACAATCTTAGCCCAAATAAAAACCAAACGCACCGACACACACAAGTACTCACATATATTCGTACACAAGTATCAAGCTTTGTGGCAAAAATTGGAATTTATCTACGTTAAATTGAGGTTATTGTTCATCTGGAGGACGTTGCTAGATGACTTTGCCCTACGATTTAATTACAAGCCCTCAAAAGCACTCCGCACATTGGAGCCTATATCGAGAGTTTTTATGCGTATCACCAACAAGTTTTCCATTTGCATGCAGACAATATCTGGTGTGTGATCCAAACCTGCTGACCTTGTGTTCAGATCAGATTTTATGCAAAAATTTTAATTCAAACTAACAAATCGACTAGAGGCTTAAATGTGGTGGTTGTAACGGGCTGCAAACACCTTTCTCTTTTATATGTGTCTCTGCCCCTGCCCTATGGCATTTGTAACTATTGGTGCAAGGCTAATTTTGCAGTTGCTAACTACAAATACTCAAAGATTGTCTCAGTGTTGTTTCTGTTCTGTAGATCAAGTTAAAAGTAACTGAGCCATGCACTTAACATGCATAAGAACATTTCAAAAGTCATTCAGGTTACCGTGTTGAAAGGTATAGTACCCGTAAATACATAGCAGAGGCAAAACGGTAGCAATTAGGTAAACCCGATTTTCTTGTACGAATCGTACAAGATACGTACGTAATACTCAAAGCAACCTCAAAACGCAAAGCGGATCTTCGTGTAGTTTTACAAAGCATTCAAGCACATACTACGAGTAAACAATGGACTTAGTAAAAGTTGCATAATGGAATTTGTAAGTCCAATTTAGGAGCATTCCAGGTACCTATTGTACAATAGTTATGCTTCATAGACTGTCGAACAATTTTATTTTAGTACAACTAAGTAAATTAAGTTAATATTTCTTCCGGTTAGCTGCACGTCACAATGTTAATCGCAAACCTGATTACGGGTCTACTTCAAACTAGATTAGTGAGCGATTTTGACTTCGATTTAAATTAAACCGGAATAAATCAATTGGACGAACACAGACAATAATTAAGAGAAGAAAATTGTTAGTAAAGTTAATTAGCTATCTACGCTCGCACATTTAAAGAATGAGAACTATAGACAAGTGATTTCAATTGTATGGACGCATGCATTCTAATTGGTTTTCAGTTTTCACATCTGTGTGAACGTTCAATTATTCAAAAAAAAAAAAAACAGATGTAGGGGTCTCAAGTTGCTTTACAAAAAATATTAAAAATAAACAATCAAAGTTTTACATTTACAATTTTGCGCCAGAAAGAGTTAATTATGAAAATTGTTGAGAGATGTCGCCGAATTCGGCTCCAACTGGTTCCAAGGTTAGCTCAGTGTGAATGCGCTGCAGTGAACAGAAAAACAATACATTTACGTATGTATAGATATAGGAGTTTAAATCGCTTTGTTTTGCAACACCTGCTGTACTCGTAAGTGTTAATTGCGTTGGTAAGCATGGTTGTTTGGGGAAACGAAAAGGGAAACCAATGCTATCACTGATTTATCTGTGACGGATTTCCCAAAAAGCTGTCCATAGCTCGAGAGCGAGACCAATTCATTAAGGGGATATGGACAGATGAATGCATGTCCGATGATAGCAACAAGAAACCCATCCTACACCATATAATTTGCAAGTAAATTCAAAAATTCCTTTGTTGAATATGGGACCTTTTTTTCAGAATCATATGTTCAAAATAACACTGACAGCTCCTTCCCGCTTGAAATCTTAACTGCATCAACTGCATGAACGTCTCTTGTGTTTAACGTAAGTACCTCCCAAGTGGGCTTAAACTTACGGGATGCCCATACATCCATGGGAGCAAGGATACGCCTTGCCATCGCTCACCTTCAATCCACTGATACCAATTCGGAACTGTGTTGCCGGCACAAGTTCCACCCTTGGTAAGAGTCAAAGCCGACCTAAAACCTCTTACTGCTCTTAGGGTCGCAGCACCCAGTACTTATTGCAACTCTACATTGGGCCGAAACCTTTCCCGCGATTTTGGGTTTAAACCACAGCCACCATGACGCTAACAAGTCAGGCCCGGACAGAGATCCGGAGGGCTCCTGACTCCCATGGTACCGTGATTTAAGTCCTGGTAGGGACTACCCGTGGTCCAGCCGCCAACAAGAACTATGACCGGCAACTTGTGACTGATCGAATCGTAGCAACCTTGGGTAGCGTCATCTGAAGATGTTTACGATAAGACCAGTACTTTGCTCTGCCCCCGTTCATTATTAGACAACGGCATTAAAGGGCGAAGCCTTGATAATTGGGCGGGGGCCCAACATACCTCCGGACAGATGTCTCATGTTTTTAACGTAAGTACCTGCCATGTGGGCTTAAACTTACGTAATGCCCATACATCCATGGGAGCAAGGATACGCCTTGCCATCGCTCACAATGATATTCATTTTTGATACCAATTCGGAACTGTGTTGCCGGCACAAGTTCCACCCTTGGTAAGAGTCTAGGCCGACCTAAAACCTCTTACTGCTCTTAGGGTCGCAGCACCCAGTACTTATTGCAACTCTACATTGGACGGAAACCTTTCCCGCGATTTTGGGTTTAAACCACAGCCACCATGACGCTCCCACAAGGGGGCCTACCTCTAACAAGTCAGGCCCGGACCGAGATCCGGAGGGCTCCTGACTCCCATGGTACCGTGATTTAAGTCCTGGTAGGGACTACCCGTGGTCCAGTCGCCAACAAGAACTATGACCGGCAACTTGTGACTGATCGAATCGTAGCAACCTTCGGTAGCATCATCTGAAGATTTTTACGATAAGACCAGTACTTTGCTCTGCCCCGTTCATTATTAGACAACGGCATTAAAGGGCGAAGCCTTGATAATTGGGCGGGGGCCCAACATACCTCCGGACAACGTAATGAAACGCTTTACGCTTGAATAACGTTGGGAAATATTGCAAATTTATTCCAAAAATGAGTGCTGTGCGTTTAAGTTTTAGCCGAAATGAAAAAACTGCATGAGGCTTGCTTGCTAGCGTACAACACTCACAGTCCCCCTCCTGGTACGGCAGGTACGAATGTGTCTGCTGTGGCCGAAAGTGTTCGACTCAATCCAGGAACATCGACCCGCCATCGACCTCAACCACTTAACATTTCAAGCACCAGCCTGATGAGAATGTTGCATAAAGTCCAATTGACTCAGCAATCGAAGGCAAACGATCATCTGCTTCGTTATCGAATCCTAGTTTAAGCCTCGAATTGGACGTCGAATTTGGTCGAAAAATAATTATTTCTGACGTGGCGCATTTTCATCTCGGCGGCTATTCTAACAAACAAAATTGCCACATCTAGGGATCGGAAAACCCACACGTGATTGTTGAGAAGCCAATGTATTCGCAGAGAGTTTGGTGTGGATTTTGGAGTGGTGGCCCATTTTATTTTTCAAAAATGCTGCTGTAAACGATATTTCGGTCAACGGTGAGCTCTACTACTGAATTTGGATTCAGTACCTATGCCACACAGCCCATCGAACAATCGATCTTTTGTGCATCAAGTCCAGTAATCGTGTTATCAGCCGCCTTGGCGATGTCAATTGGCCGTCTCGGAGCTGCGGTTAGACACTGTTCGATTTTTTTTTTGGGGTGCCCTTAAAGATTAATGTTATGCGAACAATACAGAAACGATTCAAGCTCTTAAAGGGAATGCCGTGCGAGCCATTTTTGAGCTATTGCTAGAAACAGCCAACAAGTTATTGGGAAATTTGGTTTACAGAATGCTCTATTACGAAGTTAGCCGAGGCAGCTACATGAATGAAATCGTATTCCATAACTAATGGGAATGTTCGCACTTTCTAATAAAACCATAACATTACGATAATAATTGATTAATGTGAGCATTATTTTTATTTTTAAAAAGAAACTCGTATTTGGAGAATCCTGTAGTTACTTAGGTGCTTACATTGTTCAGTTTATCTGAGGAAGGATTGGTTTGCTTATTGCATATAGAAGCTGCTGGTATCCCCTTAGGAAAACCTGCATGAATCACACATGACAAGGTCAACAGCTTTGCCAGGAGAGTTATGGCATTCCTCTATAAAATCAAAAATGTCATCACACTTTATGGTTTAAAGTGTCAGCAATGTTTTAAAGAGTTTTTTAAAAAAAGTCTACTGATTGCGTCCGTATATTCATATGTCAAATTGTAAAATATGCAAATGCTTGATTTGACTTATCAGTTGGCGGTTCAAGACATTTAACTGTCATTTAATTGTTATCAAAATCCGCCGATAACCTTTTCAGTTAATCGAAAAACAATTGTTTATCTAAGCGATTGAAATCACTTGACATACGAGACTCGTTTATCGAAAACTTCAAGAACATTGATCCGAAATCATCGGAGTCACTCAAGAAATAGTAAACATTACACAATCGAGAAATCGGTTTGGTAATATGTAGCTATTTCGGTCAATTGGAGATTCATTTGTGAACAATTCTAACCATTGGTTAGCACCACTTAGGTATCATTTACGAACAAACAGAACTGGAAGAGTCTTGTTGGGATTGGTAAAGATGTTTTCTCCAATGCACTAGTCGGACAAAATATGAAGCAAAATGTGTACGTTACTCGGATGTCTTCAGACCTAAGACTATATCTATTATTCATAAAAGTCGAGGCGGGAAGGTGAACCTCAAGTAGAGTTTAAGCTTACTTCTTGACTGCATTCGGACTTGTAACTTTTGACGGCTATGAATTGGAAGGAATCCAGAATTCAGTTGGAATGGTAACACAACTGAATTCAAAACCTCGTAATCCGAATAACCAAGATAATAGTCAACAAAAGCCTCCTCCAGTTCTCCTCTATGGAGAAATAGAAACGCATAGCCCACATTAGGGACCTACGAAAAAAAACTGCTTATACACATGGTAAATCCCTTGTGCAAGGAGGGTAGATGACGGTAATAGCGTAATCGAAACCCCTGGGAACTGCTAATTGGGTCTAAATAAATACTGAATCTCTGATTCGAGATCGCAGGTGCAGTAAATTTTGCTTCAACATACAAACAATTTGAAAGCCTAGAGAGCGTTTAAGCAGATCCATTCAACCGATCTGCAGTCCATTAAGCAAATTAGTTTCATATTTCACCATAACTGACATTCCAGCTACACCCAAAAAATTCCTGACTGACTGACAGGGGTTGGTGTAGTATAAAATCACACGATGTACTCGTACGTCGTACCTACCTAGTTACTAGCATAATCGTGGTCACGTTCTTGGTGTCACTTAACTTGAACTGCCTTAGAATAAATGTTGTCTTTCGAACTATTTTTTAAAAAGATTTTGTGTACGACGAGAAAAAATTTCGACCAGATTTTTGTTTGCTTGGATGAAGACTTTTGTTTTGTTTCAACGGTCACCTGGTTTCTCTAACGTCTGTCAACTATCTGTAACCGGTAAAAACGACGAAAATTTTAACTTAAAACATCTTATGAAAATATTGTAATAAGGGATCGTTAAGAATTGAAATTTGTTCGGTCAATTTACACGGGTATACGAGTATGTATGAATAATGTGATAACCCATTTAATTCTCAAGGGAATAACCAACACACAGGTCCACATGCATAGTGTCTGAGTTTAAATACAAAATCGTCGACATTCCCCTGATATCTCGTAAAATAAATCGTTCAGCTTCACTTCAATTATGGTTTCATAACTCATCCTATCGAAAGTATTCGCCGGATCATCAATTTAATTCGTGATCTGTAAAAATGTTATTACACACAAGCTTACTCGATTTTTCCGGAATTTCCAATCTCCTCGCTTTCCAATTATTTATTAAATTTTGAAAAACGCCACAGCAACAAAACATCACTCAAAAACCAAGTAAGAGATACATATGTATACTGATTCCTATGTTAAGCTTTAGCCTATATGAATGCCTAGTTCAAATTTCAAAAAACGATTACTTCCAAGCGCTACAAGATGTGCAAGTAGTGTGAGCCAAAACTCAATGTTCTTATCTCAAACCAAAAGCCCTGTGCACAGTTCAAGTGTAATCAGTTTGGACAAGTCAACAATATTGACGCATTCATACAGGGGATCACCCACATCCCGAAGCAGAAAAAAACACTGATCACTCTTATTTTTAAAAAATTTGCCTGGCTATGATCAATGGGAAGTTTTCCGAAGAAAATCCATTTCAAAATTGGGTCAGAGTCATATTCCAGCAAAAGAAGAAAAAAAAAAAAAAAACCTATTCACTAAGAAACAACGCACGAGAGTCGGAACAGAATCATCTCTAATATTGGATGACCTGCATCAGGAAACATCTGCTACATAAAATGAGGTACCTACAATACATACTTCATCCTTCCAAATCAAAAGAAACCCAAAGACTTCACCAGCAACAACGACCTGCCATGGCCTCTATTCTTTACTTACACATGCTAAGAGTATAACAATATCCATGGCGACCGTATCTTAAATGTGCATCTTGAATCTTGATGTTGTACGAGTAGCTGCAGTTGCAGATGCAATGTTCGAAACCGTCACACACACAGTCAAACTCCTGTGGCATTTGCATGCACACCTAATCGATATAACACCACACACAAACGAAGCGATCGCGAAAACCGGAATAGCACCGAAAATGTTGTATAAAACCTCGCTAGCGAACTACATGCAATATTAGCGGACCAAGTAAACACTATTCATCCAAATGGCTAACAGAATTCACGGTAATTTTACTTTCAATGGGAAATTGCAGGCAGACACTACACACGGCACACTGCACACTACACTACTGCATCCTTTGTCACTCATCGACTCCGGCACTCTTTATATGCGGAACAAAGAAATCCAGGAATACTTGGTGTGGTAAAATGTTAAACAAGATTTACAAAATTCACATGTGCACAGCGCAATGAGCTGGGTTATTAAAAGTACAGTTTTTCTTTCACGCAGAGATGCAGCAGAAAAAAACAACAACCAAAATCCACTGGATGCGGATACGTACGACACTCGAGATTTCGGATAACGCAACTCACCTACGTCGCAACCACACTCGACAAAGTTTGCGTCGCGAATGGGCGAGCCGCACTTCTCATACGGTCTTGTGTACATCGAATCGAAATCGAAAGCAGATTTTCGAGTTCGATTTTCGAATACACTACACACAAACACGTTTCGCTTTGCTTGTTTTCAAAAACAAGGGATTTTTTTCTCTTCTTTTCGTCTATTTACTCTTACGTAGGGTTGCCAATATTCTTATTATTATTTTTTTTTTTGATGAGAAAATACACCAACTCATTTATATTTCAGTGTAGTAGTTATTTTTAGTACTTAATCTGAACATCTACCGACTGGAATTACTACAATACTCGTGTTGCTATGGAATAAGCAAGAAGTTCAATTTATGCACTGAAAATGTCAGACAATAGAAGTCTGACATAAAGAGAAGGAGCTCTCTAAGGTATAAAATACAAAATCAACTGAAATAAATTAGGCTTTTAGCTTCAAAGTGTCCAGGAAACAGCTATAGTTGGAACATCAAATTGATTTATTTTAGAGATTCCTCTTACTGTTGTACGAGTAGTAATAAAAATAATAGGTTTACCGACAGATAATTATTGGAACGAAGTTCCTATACGCGGCTTGCGGCAGGGTAGAAATCGTCACGCTGAAAAGCGTAATAGATGTACCCCCTCTCTCTTTTTTATTTTATTTATATTTATTTTTAAATTTAAAGAAAAAGAAAAAGTTTCTATTCGACTCGGAGTCGAACCCACTACACATCACCTATGATTTGTCAACCAAACACAGCACAGAGGCAGTGATTATTGGGGACTATATGTACGAGTATATCCCGGAATACCTCAAATGTCTTTCTTATTGATTTTACTACTCAATCGCAGGCCAAAACACATATAAAATCCGCGGAGGTCCATGAAGGACTGGGCGCTCTGTACCCCACAGCAAACACATCAACACCAACAGCAAAAGCAACAACATCAGCAGACGCAGCAACAACAGCAGCAGAAACAAGACAAGATTGTAAAGCAAAGAGTTCCACCCATAACTACCTACCAGATGGAACTCAAGGAAACTATCGAATTATGTAAGTCGGCCATAGGCAACAATTTTTTTGTAAAAAGATTATCGTTAGATAGACACGCGATCCACTGCAATTCAGTGGAGCGCTATTATAAAATCAAAAATTTACTGAAGGATTCGAGGACGAAGTTCTTCTCCTACACTCCGAAGGGGAACAAGCTGCAAACAATGCTGCTGAGGGGATTGGAACCGTCGACTGATCCGGAGGAGCTCCTTGCACTGCTGAAAGAGAAGAAGTGCGAAGGGCTACAATTCGTGGAGGTCAAGCCGTTTGTCACGGCTAGAGCCTGGTCCATCCAACAGCAATCTGGATGGACTAAGGAGTATCAAAATCCTAGACTACCAGGTTGTACACATGGAAAAATTGAAGAGGAGCGAAAACATTTTACAATGTGTTCGCTGCCAAAGGTTCGGGCACGCCGCGTCGAACTGCGAAATGCAGCCTCGATGCGTGAAGTGCGAAAAGAACCACAAGCCCGAGGAATGCGCTCTGGGTAAGGACGGAGCGTCTGGAAAAAGCCAACTCTCTTGTGCTTTATGTAGGAACACGGGACACATCGCAAATTATCGGGGTTGTTCTAAATTCCAGTACATCAAAAGAATAAATCTGGCCCGGCAGCAGAAAGTGGAAGTTAAACGTCCACCCGTGCATTTGCAAACTCCAGCTGTTACTCCCCATGTTACCTACGCCCAAATGGCGGTAGGTAGGGGAAGTACGGTACAGCAAGCGAAGGTTGCTTCTCAGGCCCCAGCGCCCAGAGCACCGGAACCTGTACCTGATATGCTAGCTATCTTGCTCTCTATCCAGGGGCAGATGGCTCAGCTACAACGTCATTTAACTGAACAGACCGCGCGGGTGGATCAAGTAAACGCGTTGGTGCCTGGCCTAAGGCACCTCTTGCCGTAATGGGTACGTAGGTGGCGGAGCAACCCCTCAAGGTAATTGGTTCGAACGACGAGCCGCACTATTTAAGTTGCTTAAATACCAAGCCCCTGATATGCTTTTGGTTAACGAAACTAAGCTTACTAAGAGACACAAAATGAGGCACAGAAGATACAAAATAGTACGGAGAAACCAACCCAACTCCATTCAGGTAGGTGGCGTTGCAATTTTCGTACGAAAGGGTATACTTTTAAAAGAGTATACAGTCGTGTAGTACGTTGGTTCCAGGTGCTGGAAGCATGCATCGTATATATCCCTCTCCGTAGGGGAAAGCGGTTGTACATGGTGTCTGTCTATGCACCTAAGGCTACTCAATCCACCTTATTTATCTCAGAGCTCGAGACACTTTTTCGATTTCTGAGGCTGGAATTGGAAGACAACTATTTTATTATCGGAGATTTCAACGCCAAACATAGTGATTGGGGAAATATTACACCAAATACTAGAGGGAACCTACTATTCAATTGGTGGGGTCAGCACGGTATAATGTATCGACTCGTTTCCCAGACACGGGTCCTATTTGGATCTTCTGCTGTTCGACTCACGAATACAACTGACATGCACTAACCAACAAACTACAAACTGTCTACGCACTTTCGTGTATGACAGTGACCATTGCGGTCTCAGCACCGAAATAACTGTTCCAAACTAAATTGCGGAATTGGATGAGTTTGTTCAAAGGCATTCCTACAATTATAGTAGGGTGCGTTGGACACACTTCACCAGAACACTGACTAGAGCACTCTCCTCGAATTCGCTCTACCCACTGTCCAACAGAAATCTGTCAAACGCGGAGATTGATAGGTATCTAAGACTAATGGACGAGACAATCAAACGAACAATGGACAAAACGATACTTCGGCACCAACACACTGACGACGAAGACTTATTCCGCAACGCAATTATTGACGCACTGCACCGACATAAAAGTAGACTGCTGTCAAGACTAAAAAACTTGTACAGGCAGTTTACTGACAGCATAACCCTTAGATCATGACACTGAAGTCGTCGATTAAAAACCTCTCAAAATTAATAAAAGAAAATTACAGAAATTCCGTAAACACCAGCAATCCGAATATGTTCCCGCATATAAATAAGATATTTCGGAAAAATAATCAAAACAAGCTTCCATTCTTAAAATCGCCCGAACGACAAGCAACGAGCAAATATTTGTAGCAGCAGGCACAGATCCAAATGAGGACGTTGACGATGACAACTTGTCTGTGATCGAGGATCCGCAGGAGAAGGTAGAGGCTGTAGGAGCGACTTTCCAGGAAGTGTAACATACAAGCCGAATGACATCATTAGCCCGAACCATAACCTGGGAAACTCAGTCCCTGTGCACAATTTCTACCTCCGAAATAAAATAGTGAACTGGTGATTCGAGATCTCGGGTTACACCCAGTTCAGTGACGAGAATATAATAAATAATGTCATTGCCGACGATAGGGCTGGTACTACCGCCGTGCATCTCGAAGGAAGAGCTCCAAACGATCTTCGAATCACTTAGAAATAAGAAATCAGTGGGAGCCGATAGAATACCGAACATTGTGCTTCGACATCTCCGGGCATTTATACCACCCTGTTTAATAATGTACACCCCATCCCTAAAAGGGATAAAACACATCTAATCCGGCGAATCTGCAGTCGATCAGTCTTTGTCTAAATATCAGTAAAGTTTTCGAGAAGGTGCTCAGTAGAGTCCTGACTAAAGTCCAATAGAGTCATAGAAAAAGTGAAAGGAACTTCGTTGCTAACGGGGATCCACTGACCGCACACATTTGTTTTTTTAGTGAATGCTCTACGATCTTCTGTTTATTATTTTCACTCCATAGCAGTATGGTATGATGTGGCAACTTTACCTGTACACAAAACTATGTAGATATCGAAAAAATGTGCCTTATCATTGACATCACTGCCATCTATGTGTAAAGAATGTTCAGGCCAAAGATCTGTGAATAAATAAACTGACATCAACATCTTTTTTGATATAGATTTGGCTACGTGCTTCCAATCACAACTCGAACCAGGGCTAAGACTGGCCTTATCTGCAATCATGCATAAACAGGAAATAACTACGTCTGTGCAAGCATCCCATCAATTACCTAAGCATGGCATTAAGCCTGTTAACATCAGGTGAGGAAAAGTATTGTTATTACAGGATAGTTTACACGGCATTAACTCCGAAACTATGCTCACGGTAATCGACTTCTCGGCTGAAGAAAATATTTACGCAGGAAGTACATTTTTACTGCACTGTCAACAAAGCAAACTCTGGATCATTGAAGGAAGAACAAAATGCTGCAGTATACTATAGGTACTTGATGTTCGAAATTAGATACGAATGTGGATATCATGATATCGGATGTCAAAGAAATGCTGTTAAAAAGTTCCACCACGAACGAGTGAAATCGCTAAAGAATATCTGAGAATACTTAGAGTCAGATATTCATGAAGACATTGATCTTGAAGAAGACCCAGACAGGGTATATTCGTAACAGCATTCAAAAGTACGATCAATTGGAACCTTTTCCAATTATGAAAAACGATGCATTGACACCCCCAAGAGGTCTAATGTAAACAAAATAGGTATACAGGTTGTTATTTTTCGTTTTTAAATTTATGATATGATAGGCGTACATAAACATCTTTCGACCGAAATTTAAAATTAAAATTTAACGGACAGAACAATGATAAAAACTCTCATCTAAAGAAAAAAAAAATTTTTAGGTAATACTCGTAAGACGTTATAGTGACATAAATCCCGGTAACTAAATTTATAGACGTAGCGAACAACAAATCGATGTTTAGTTAATTTATGTAGAATGGGGTAAAGTTAATGAACCAATAAATTAACCAACTATGGTATTTATACAGTCCATTATATACAGGATTTCAATTTAGAACTCAAACAGCCCATTGGAAGTTTTCTGCATTCCCAAGATCTTTGAGAATATCATTTATGTTGCAGTATCCTTTCATTGCTGGGATGGGCCGATCAACCACTACCAACGTTATTGAGTTCACTGCTAGTACATTGTATGCCTTAGAGTAAGAGAAATAAATAGGTGTGATTACTATTGACTTTAGCAAGGCCTTTGATTAAAACGTAAGTTAATTCCTTTCATGCGATACTTACCTACAGCAAAGTCCAAAGGACAGCATGTCTGTGCATAAGCGTAGCCTTACCTTCTACTTCCTCTGCGGCACTGGATATTCTGTTTCACTTTACACCCCTTGATATTTTCAGCTGGCAAGTGGTAGCCAGCTATTCGCCTTAATTCTACTACACAGTGGACGAATAAACTATTTGACGTCGAATTTGGAATACTTCCAGAGAAGATTGATTACATTATGTCCGGACATTGGTTTGACAAAGACTTTCATGTAAGAATCCCCTTTAGATCTTTTTGAGAGGAATGGTTTTTTCTCAGATAAGCTTAACCTAAGCCTTTCCTTCCACATTCTAAATCACTGTAGCGTGTTGCAGGCGGAATATAGGAATAGGTGATATCTGTAAGGGATATCCACATCTTTTCGGATAGTCACGCTGCTATCAAATCCTGGACTCAGTCTCACAAAATTCTAAAGCCACCCTTGAGTGCCGCTCATCATTCAGGGAGATGACAAAGCAGTTCAGCATTCACATATGCTGGGTGCCAGATCACATAGGTATTCCAGGCAATCGTAGGGCCAATGAATTCACAGAAATTGGAACCACTCCACCTATCCTACCTCAAAAAGGCATCATGGGTATACCAATCACTACATGCAAATTAACACTAAAGCTGGATGCTACTAGAAGAACAGATTTTAGTTAGGTCAACATGTCTAGCGATCAAACAAATCTGGCCAAAGCTGGATCGGAATCGCTCTAAGAGTTTGATCTTTCAAAATAGGAAACATTTCAGCGCTATCATAGGTGTCATCACTGGACACTGTTTTATACGTAGGCATGCAAGAAGGCTTGGTGTTTTTTATTAAATATTGGAGCTTTCTTCTACAGTGACTTAAGCGTTCTAAATAATATAGACGATAACAAATTGATTCTAAGAGCAGGAGGATGCAGATTCATTTGGCATTACAATGGGCCAATTGGCCTAAGTGGGTTGGTTTTCCTAACAGCCACTCTTACTAAGCCAAATCCTAACCCAATCTATTTCAAACTCAATGCACTTGGTTTTGAACCATGTGCTGATTTCTTGACTCAAATCATACTTAGAAGAACGCTATTGCATAGTCTATTTTCGTTCTAGTTTGCCACTTCGGGTGTTCTACAAGGCACTCACCATAGTTCTTTAAATTTTATTTTGACTTTAATGTTGTTTTAAATATTATAGAGAACTCGCACACAATATCTACCTATGCCGATGATATGAAAATCTAAACACAAATTTCCAATTTTTCTTGAACTGAACATATTCCCGGAAACTTTCAACACATTCTAAACGCACTTACTCTATGTACATCAACCCAAGCTATAGCTTTGGTCACTTCAGGCAGGAATTGAGTGTTATCTGTAACACTAAACTCAATTTCCGCACCCAATTTGACTCCACAATTAGCACAACTAACTCCGCGCTTGACTTCCTTAAACGATAATCCAAAGAGTTCTCTGACCCCTACGTCACAAAATCCCTGTACATCACCCTTTTTAGGCCACTTCTCGAATATAATAGCCAGGTATGGTCCACTAACAATGAAAACCATATTCTATGTACTGCAGTTGTCCAAAATAGATTCCTACGATTCGCTCTCCGCAGTCTCCCATGGTCACACTACATTCTTTCACCCTATCTCTAGAAAAACGAAGAGACGAATGAAATATAATCTCTTTATACTCCAGCTCTTAAACGGCACCATCGACTGCCTCTCAGTGTCTCTTAACTCTAACCAAATAACCAACGAGCAGCACATGGTTGTAATGAACCACTGCTTCGTATGCTACTCGTATGTGAAGCTAATAGAACTCACCATGTGTTCGATTTCTACTGCAGCAAAAGTGCCCTCAATTATCACCCCTCCTGATGCTGATCTTCCCTGTCCATTAATTGTAATTTTAGGTTAAAACTAGTTTGTACTAAATTCAATAAAGTCATCCAGGGCTAAATAAATAGGTAAACAAATAGTTATGAGTATCTCAAAATATATCTGCATTCTTATCAATGTTAACCACTTAACTCATTAATTAGAGAGTTACCTCATACGAATATAATGGACTTTCTAACTACGAGTACAATAGCTTCCTTATTTTAGCGGAGATCAATTTAGTATTGGCTCTATAATTAGATCTGGGGTAAAGTGAGGCCGTGGCAGTTTCAACAGCATTTTAAATAACTTTTACATCGCACTGCACAATTTTGTTTGAGAAATAACTTTTTGTATAACAATTTTGTTCTTATTCAATTCTAGAGAGCTGCTATCTACGAGTATAGAGAGACATAACATCTAAGTGGCAACAGCTATCTTATGTAATGTGTTCTCGGGCTTGTATCAAAGTAAGCGCTCAGGTAAGTCCAATTTTTAATATTGGTCTTAATTCTGAAACCTTAGTATCACCAACATATAAGGCGTAGCCGCATACCGATACATTTGAGAGTTCTGCTGTACTCGTATACACATTCTACAATATTGCACCGAAGACTGTGGAACACATAATTAGTTTTATCCTTCCGGTTAATAATGGAAAATAATTTCATTCAAATGGCTGCGTCGGCTGGCCATGCAGTAGCCTACACGATCGGTCCAATTTTTAAGCACATTATCGATTGTGTGCAGCTGTATTTCACCAATGGCTTCATGAATATTGTCGTTTAAAGCGTCAATTGTCTCTGGCTTGTCGGCGTAACACTTATCTTTTACGGCACCCCACAAATAATAGTCCAACGGTGTCAAATCGCAGCTCCGAGGTGGCCAAACGACATCAGCTCTGCAGCTGATAATGCGATCTTCAAAAACAGGGCGCAAAACATCGAGTGTAGCTTCGGCTGTGTGGCACGTAGCGCCATCCTGTTGAAACCAAATGTTGCCAATATCCTCCTCTTCAATTTTTGTGAACAAAAATTCGGTCAACATGGCCCGATAACGATCGCCATTGACTGTAACGGCCACTCCTTGCTCAGTTTCGAAGAAAAATGGCCCAATTATGCTTCTGGACCAAAATCCGCACCAAACAGTGACTCGTTTTGGGTGTATCGGCTTTTCAATGTATGCGTGTGGGTTTTCTGTGCCCCAAATGCGACAATTTTGCTTGTTTACATACCCGCCAAGATCAAAATGAGCTTCATCTGAAAAGATGATTTTTTTGGCAAAATCGGCATCTTCTCTAAGTCGATCGCAGGCCCACTTAGCGAAGCGAAAACGCATTGGATGGTCAGTTGGCTTCAACTCCTGAACCAATTGGACTTTGTATGGCGTCACACCAAATTTAGGCCCGGGTCAACCCCGGACAGCTTTATTGTGCTTAATACAAGCATTGAACTTAAATACTTATAAAACTAATAGAACTTTAATTGTTAGAGCTGTGGAGTGGGGGTAGAGAGCGAGGTGAATAAAGGGCAATCTTAAGGGAGTGTTTGTTCAGGTGATAGTCAAAGGCTGACTGGAATTTGTTCGCTTCTCGAAGGATTCGAGATAAGGGTTCATGGTATCCGTAATTAGTTCGGTGGGAATTAACTCGGAAGAGAGGTACAGTTCTTAGATTATGTGGATTAACATTTAAGGAGATGCGTTCGAGGAGAGCCTCAGAGTCAATGTTACCATTTAAGAGCTGATGGACAAAATCTATATCACAAACTTCTCGTCGTGTAATGAGGGGTTGTAAGTTAATAAGTTTCAGTCGATTATGATAGGGGGGTAAATTGAATGGGTCAGACCAAGGATGTCCCCGTAATGTGAACCGAAGGAACCTACGCTGTACCGATTCAATACGTGCAATTTGCGCAGAATAATATGGTGACCAGACTGGACTTGCATACTCGAGGAGGGGCCGAACAAATGTGGTTCAGTTCGCTATCATAGATAATGTCTAAATCGCGCATTTCGGTCACATTAGGAACAAGCTCGTTATTGATGAAATATGCACGAGAAAGAGTTGTATGACGTTTTCTAGTGAAAGTTAAAGTTTGACATTTGTTAACATTTAACTCAAGAAAATTATGAAGACACCAAGTGGAAAATCGATTGAGATCATCTTGTAACAGTGACTGTTCTCTGTCACTGTGACGGGAGACAATATGTGACGGAAGATTTTGATGTCGTCAGCATAGATAGAGATAAAAGAATTGTTAACGATGGTATCAACATCATTAATTGTTAATATAAATAACAAGGGACCAAGATGACTTCCTTGGGGAACACCCGAGGTGGCTTTGAAAGGTTTAGATAATGTAGACCTAAACAGGACACTGTAGTGTCTATCATTTAAGTATGAGGAAATCCACGTAACGAAATCTGATCGAAATCCAAGGGCGCAAAGTTTTAAAAGAATTACTTTATGCGAGACTTTATGCCATCTTCTAATGCGCATAAATGAGATTAGTGGTAGTGGACCTGCCCTTAACAAATCCATGTTGGTTTCTTGGAATCACTGGTTTACAATAAAAAGACATAGCATCATAAATTATGCTCTCAAAGAGCTTGGGTATTGTGAAGAGCTTCGCAATAGGTCTGTAATTTAAGATTTCATCTTTATAGCCTTTTTTATGCAGAGGGATAATATATGAATTTTTCCAGGAATGGGGAGAGGCGCATTGAGATAAGGAAAGTCTGAACAAGGCAGTGAGAGGTTTTACCAAGTAGGCGGCGCACTTTTTTTTAGAACTATGGGGGGTACACCATCAGGTCCAGCGGAATATTCACTTTCTAGATTACCTATATTTTCATCTACTAATGCCATTGAGATATCCACCGAAGTAAAGGATGTTTGTGGAAAGCTGTTCAAGTATGAGAAATAAGATAGATCGGGGTTTTGGATGTGGCAAGCAAACGATTGGCTAAAGAATTCGGCAAAGAAGTTTGCTATTCTTTGCGGATCATCAGACGATGAATTGTTGAACTTCATGGTGGAGACATAACTGTCCGACTTTTTTTTAGAGTTGATAAACTGGAAAAAGCGTTTGGGATCAGAAATAAGACTATTATGCATGCGGCTTAAATAATTGGAATATAGTGATTCACATAGATCTGAAAATTGGGTATAAGCAAGGTGGTATTTATTATAATCCGCTTCAGAACGTGTACTAAGATAGGTGCGCCAAAGTTTATTTCTCTTATTTCGTATTGACCGGAGTTCCTTGTTATACCAAGGTGGGGATAACGATGGATTTTTTTGCGGTACAAAAGGAACAGACTGGGAAAAACAATCGAAGATAATATTGTCTTTGATTGGTCTTTATGCAAAATTCGTCTCAATGATGTCTCCGAAATGTTCAATTGTTGAGAACGACGGTGAATTGATGTTGATGGCGCTTCACGCACACTTTCTGCCACAGCAGCAATATTCTCGGGTGTACGCACTGTTTTTGGCTTTTCACGCTTTGGTTTATCGATGAGGATGCCAGTTTCTTTCACTTTTTTCACAAGATAACGAACATACGGGGCTGACGGTGCTTCTCTTCTTCCAAAATCCGTACGCAATTTTCGCACACATTCTGCAACATTACCATGATTTTCAAAGTAATGTCGCAATATTTCCCAGCGTTGTTCAAGCGTATACACAACCATATTCGTTCAGCGGAAGGATAAAACTAATTATCTGAAAAATCAGACATGAGCTAAGTGTTACCATTGACGAAATAAGCACTAGTTGAAAAAAAAAACGTTAGATGGCGGACCCTTTATAAAATCCGCTGTAGTAAACACAATTGTGTTTTCAAATCTTTTCAAAATCGAGAAGTAATACATAGTTCCAATTGAGTATCTTGCGGAATGATTGGCCTTTATACTATTGTGAATCCTAAAAATACTCTGATAGCCTCCGGGGAACCCGCATACTAGAAATTAAAAAAAAAAATCATGAACGCTTCTCAATTAAAATATTTATTAGGGATCGTAAACCGGGCACGCGCTGACGTGTTGAGAGTATGTCAGTCAAGTGTTAAAGTGTGAAGCTATGTTTACTAAAATGACTGAGGAGTGTTCCCATGTGTACATCTGTGCAAATAGAGTTAGGAAGATCCGAATATACCTGAGTCATCATTCATGTTGTTTTGTTAATGTTTCTGTTTCACATACTCGTGGATACTCGTACTCGTATGTAAACATAATTTTGACTAAATCTTATAATACGAGTAGTTTTGAAATATATAACAATATACCAAGTATACTACGATTTCTCTTGTTATGTTCTGCCTGTAGAACATTGGTTCTATACACACGCAGTCTGCATTACAGCTTTAACTGATGATGTCTTTAACATCATAATGTTATGATTCAGATGATGTCAAGTTTGAAGTAGATAAATTGTCGTCGAATGTCTTTTGATTGTCTTGGAAACAACCCAGAATCAAGTGATTCGTCAAATGAATCCACGGACTTCGAGATCGAAGACGTCATTCTCCTTCATTGTAAGTTGAGAGCACAAGGATTATTAATTGATGCCATTATAAAAATTATTTTTAAAAATTTATAATGGCTACACAAAAACCTTTATATTTTATTGCAAACAAAATACAAAATATTTCAATGCTGCAAGATCTCCAGTGCAAACATGATAAGAAACTTAGTCACCCGATTTGAAGAGCAGTTCGCAATGAAGAAGCTTTGCATGCTGTCTGACAGAGTGTCAACAAAGACCCATTTGATGACTACACTACTTAATTGAAAATCTAAGATCATCGTTAAGGCAAGAAGTTGATCTTTGATCTTGTTTCAATTTAAAATTCAATTTCCCAAAAATTATGACCACGGGATGCAAAAGAATGCCTACAATATGCCACAGATAATCAAGTCTTTAAACAACCTAATTATGAGCGATGAAGCACATTTCCATTTAAATGGAAAATATATAAATAAAAAAACTGAACAATAAAACCCCCTAATACGCACAGGTTGATGTGGAATTATGGCCAATAGAGTCACCGGTCGATATATTTTAGAAGATAATGGGAACATTTTTTATGTCCCGCAGTTCAGAATAACCCAACTTTATGGTTCCAGCAGGATGGAGCAACAGGGCATATTGCAACGGCGACTATATATAATAGATTCCTCGAGATCTTTTCGGTGAGCGATTAGTTTCCAAAAATACAGATTGCGCTTGGCCTCCTTATTTCCCAGACTTGACGGCGGCGTTTGATTGCTTTTCGTGTGGCTATTTAGAGGGATGAATTTAAATTAACAAACCTAACACAATTCAGGAGGATAAACAATTTATTCCAACAGAAATACAAGTAACAAATTTGGAAGCAAGATGCTTTAAAAAGGCCCACCAAGAAAATTAAGCTCATTTCGATTGTGTTATTCTCCAAACATAAATAATTTATATATGTTTTACATCAGTTAATCTAAGTTGGCCCGCCTGGTAGAATAAATTTTGAAGAACCTTTGTTAGTCTACACCTGCATAAGTTTTTTGCGGTTTTTTTTGGTAAGAAAGATACGTTATTTTCTCGGGAAATTAATTTTTTTTTATTTAAAATATTGGCCATCGGTTTCTACACATTTCGCCCATCTTTTAGGTAGTTTATGAATAGCATGCCAGAAAAACTGCTTGTCTTTTGCGGAAAACCAATCGCCGAGCCATTTTCCAACATCCTCGAAATCGCTGAAGTGCTTCTCCTTAGTCAGATAACGATGGAGTACGTTAACATTTTTCGTTACCCGTCACAATTCGATGCAAAAATGATTTCATTTCGTGGCGTTGAAGCAACATTTCACAAGTGACTTTGCGATTTTCCATTTGACTTTCATTCAAATTGTGTGGGACCCATTTACCGAGTTTATTGATCTTCCCCATTGCTTGTAAACGTCTTTTGATTGTTTCTTGTGACACATGTAATGCTTCTGCTAACTGCCGTTGAGTTTGAGTTGGGTCATCATCCAATAACTCCTGCAATTGCTCGTTTTCGCATTTTTGTAGTCTAACACTTTTCAATTGTCGAAATCACGTCTAACATGTAATGATGGAGTGTTCACCATATGTTTCTACCAGCAAACCATGACTTTCAACAGCCTTTTTCTTTTGATTAAATAAGAAAAGCAATGCGTGCCGTAAATGTTCTTTTCCAGGCACAAAACTCGACATGATCACTGAACGATAAACCAAAGACGCTAGTTTTTGGCGGACTCAACTTGTGTGTGTTTATAGCTAAATGTCAGACGAACAATATGACGTATGTGTCAAATTTTCACTGGCACCATCTCTCAGTTAAACCGGAAAAAACTTATGCATACACCTGGCATACCAACATATACCACCTTGATCAAAAAGCTCCCGGAATAACCACCGTATGGCGCTCCCATTGTTCCGATTTGAGTTCGGTTTCTTTTGTTAAGTTAGTAAATCTGTTGTTGGCATTCCCTCTAAATATTAGCGTCAGAGCTTGACATTTGCAAAAGTTACGTAGCCAAGAGTACATCTAACATTGTGGGTGTTGGCGATTTTTTACAATTTTAAAAATGGACTTAAATTTGCAACAACGAACTTGTATTAAATTTTGTGTAAAAAACGGATTTAATGGTGCGTTTTTCGGTAACGATTCTCTAAAGAAAACGGTCATTTACCAGTGGCATGAGCGGTTCAAAAGTGGTCGTGAGTCAATCGAAGATGATGAACGCAGTGGCAGACATCGACATCGAAAAAAACCGACGAAAAAATTTATGGAATAAAAGAAATGTTGGTCAATAACCGCAAATTAACCATCAGAGATCTTGAACATTGCCTACGGATCCGTCCAAGACATTTTGGTTAATGATTTGGGTTTCCGTCGTGTAGCAGTAAAGTTGGTGCCAAAAGACCTCAATTTCATGCAGAAAAGAGACCGTGTTGACGTCGCAAAAGAGATGATGTGCGAGGCTGAATCCGTTTCCACATTCATCAAAAGGATCAGTCGTTCGCAAATCTCTCGTGAGAATAGACGTCTTTCGGCTTCTCATAAAGTAAGAAAAAAAAAACAATAATTTAGTGGATAAATTAACCGCGGTAACCCAGCGGTTAGCGGCGCCAGTCAACAAATCGTGGGACACGGGTTCGAATCCCGGGTGGAACTTGGAACGTTTTTTTTTCTTGTTTTTATTTTTTTTTTCCTCAAAGTGTGTAACATCGAAACCAAAAAACAATAAGAAAAGAAAAAACAAATCACGTGATGGACGGTGGAGAGCGCCCCGCTCTTCCCATAACCGTGGCGAAAGCAAAAGGAGGAAGAGGTTGAATACCCCTCCTAATCTCTCAAAGAAAAAAATAAGTGCTGTTTCCGCAGCTGAAGAAGGTAAAGAGGAGGGGGGCTCCAACAGCTTCGCCTCTCTGGCGTCATCTGAGTCGGAAGACGAAGATGACGAAATTAACAACATAAAAAGCAGCATACAAAAGCTGGAGCAAGACATGCTTGCTATTAAACAGAGGCAAACTGCACGAAGGCAGAGGGAGCAATCAGAAGTAGAGAGCTCCCTAAAACAACAACAACAAGAGCAGAAACAGCAACTGCAGCAACAACAAAACCATCAGCAGCCGAAGCAACAACTGCAGCAAAAGCAAAAGCAACAGCGGCAAGAACACCAACAACAACAAAAACAACAACAGCAGCAGCAGCAACAACAACAACAACAACAGCAGCAGAAGAAGAAGAAAGAGAAGGTGCCTCCGATCAACACCTACAAACTGGAGGTAAATGCAACCAAGGACCTGTGTAAGTTGGTCATTGGTAATAATTTTAATATAAAGAGATTGGGGAACGATCGCCATGTCATCCACTGTAATACAGTGGAGGGCTACGCAAAAGTGAAAGAGCTCCTAAAAAAAACGACGACGGAGCACTACTCATACACACCGAAGTTTGAAAAGCGGCAATCGATGCTGCTGAAGGGGTTGGAACCGTCTTCTGATCCTGAGGAGATCCTGGCACTGCTCAAAGAGAAGGAGTGCGAAGGACTCAAGTTTGTGGGGGTAAAGCCATTTACCACAGCTAGAGCCAGGCGGGAGAAACGGAGTCTGCCGTTCTTCCTGGTGCAGCTCAGTCCCGAAAGCCGTCTGGATAGTCTAAGGATTATCAATGTCCTAGACTACCAGGTGGTTCACTGGGAAAAACTAAAAAGGAGCGAAGGCGTTATACAATGCGTTCGCTGCCAGAGGTTCGGGCACGCCGCGTCGAACTGCCAAATGCAGCCTCGATGCGTGAAGTGCGCTAAGAACCACAGTTCCGAGGAGTGTGCTCTGGGTGTTGACGGAGCATCCGATAGATCGAAGCTCTCGTGCGTGTTATGTGGAAACGTGGGACACACCGCAAACTATCGGGGTTGCCCTAAGTTCGCTGACATTAAGAAAGCAAAACTGGATCGGCAACAGAAGGTGGAGGTCAAACGTTCACCTCTTAGATTTCAAACACCAGCCGTCGCGTCCCGAATTTCCTACGCCCAAATGGCGTCAGGTAGGGGGGCTACGGTACAGCAAGCGACTGTTGCTTCTCCGGCGCCAATGCCGAGAACAACGGAAGCTGCACCTAACATGTTAGCCATCTTGCTCGCAATCCAAGGGCAGATGGCTCAGCTGCAAAAGCAGGTGCAAGAACATGCCAAGCGGGTGGACCAGATCTACGCGTTGCTGCCGGGCCTAACGCAACACATGCCGTAATGGGTACGCACATGGTGGAGCAAACTTTGAAGGTCCTTGCGGTGACTGTGAATTCATTGATTAGGATCGAACGAAGAGCCGCTATGTTTAAATTACTACAAGACCAAACTCCTGATGTGCTTTTCGCTAGCGAAACCAAGCTAACCGATAATCACAAACTGGAGTACAATAATTATATTGTTAGAAGAAGAAACCGGCCCAGATCCAAACGTGGAGGTGGTGTCGCGATCTTCATTAAAGAAGGTATAAAATTTCACAGATTGTACAAGGGAGTGTTCCGGGTGTTGGAGGCAGTTGTCATTTACATTCCGCTTCGCAGTGGAAAGCGGCTGTACTTGGCCTCTGTTTATGCACCTGAGGCTTCACAATCCACCCTATTCATTACAGAGCTCGACACGCTTTTTCGACTTCTGAGGCTGGAATCGGGGGAGAATTATTTTATAATCGGCGGGGATTTCATGTACAGACTCGGTCTTAAAGCGACGGATAACCCGTCGTTTCCCAGAGGCGGGTCTTATTTGGATCTACTGCTGTACGACGAACGTATACGACTGACAGGTACGAATTTACAAACGCTAAACTGTCTGCGCACATTCGTGTATGACAGCGACCATTGCGGTTTTAGCACCGAAATTACAGTTCCCAACGAAATTGCGGAATTGGAGGAGTTTGTCCAAAGATATTCTTACAACTACAGTAAGACTCGATGGACGCGCTTCTCCGCAACCTTGAACAGAGCGCTCTCCTCGAACACGCTCCACCCACCGTCCAATAGGAATTTGTCAAACGAGGAGATCGACAATTACCTAAAACAAATGGACGAGACAATTAAACAAACTATGGACACTACAATACCGCGGTATCGACGTATGACTAACGAAGACCTGTTCCGCAATCCTACTATTGACGCACTGCACCGACAGAAAAGTAGACTTCTGCCAAGACTCAAAAACTTGTACAGACAGTTAACTGACCGACGAGACCCGGAGATTAGGACACTGAAGTCGTCGATTAAAAATATTCAAACGCTAATAAAAGAAAATTACAGAATTTCTGTAAGTTTGTATTGGAACAACAAGGTTCGGGCTGTAAACACCAGCAACCCGAATATGTTTCCGCAAATAAATAAACTATTTCGGAGAAAAAATCAAAACGACCTTCAGTGTCTTAAAATAGCCCGGACAACAGACAACGAACGGTTACTGACAATAGCAGGTATTGATCCAAATGAAGCCGCTGACGATGACGACTTCTTTGTGATCGAGGATCCGCAGGAGAAGGTTGAGACCATAGGGGCGACTTTCCAGGAAGTATACAAGGCCATTGATACCATTGGCCCTAATTGCGACCTGGACAGCCGCCTCTTGGTGCACGACTTCTGCATTCGAAATGAAATAGGGAGCTGGCGATCCGAGGGCTCTGGTTTCACCCGGTTTAGCGACGAAAACATGGCAAATAACGTCATTGCCAGAGAAGGTGACCTACCCCCGTTCATTTCGAAGCAAAAACTCCGTGAGATCTTCGAAAAAATCAGGGCTAAGAAGTCAGTGGGGACCGATGGTATTCCAAACATCGTGCTTCGACATCTTCCTCTAGAAGCGGTGGACATTTACACCACCCTGTTTAATAATGCAATGAATAATGCACATTATCCAGCGCATTGGAAAACGGCGGTGGTTCAACCTATCCCCAAAAAGGGAAAGGATATATCCAATCCGGCGAATCTCCGGTCGATAAGTCTCCTTCCGAATATCAGTAAGGTTTTTGAAAAGGTAATCAATAGAGCGCTGTCTAGGTGGGTTGAGGACAAACATATAGTTCCGGATAATCAATTCGGTTTTAAGGCGGGACATGATATCTCACATGCCGCGTCTAAACTGGTTTCTGATATCCAATGGAATAAAGGCAAAAAACAATGCACTGGTGCCTGCCTTGTTGACTTGGAGAAGACCTTCGACACCGTATGGTTAGAGGGTCTTTTCTATAAACTGACTAGGCTGGGGATCAGTAAACCACTCTTGTACATTCTCTATAATATGCTAACCAACAGACAGTTCATCGTGAAAAATGGCGATGTGACTTCTGTTGGAATATTTCAAATTAAAAATGGTCTTCAGCAAGGCGCGGTCAATTCGCCGATCCTATTCAACATTTTTACAAGCGACTTGATAGGTTCACTTCCCCATACTATTGCGTACGCAGACGATTTGATAGCGTACAGAACAGGTCCAAAAATCGAGGTCATTAACACCCTCTTGCAGCGTGACTTCGATAAGATAAAACGATTTTGCGATGACTGGAAGTTGAAAATCAACTTTCAGAAGTCGGAAACCATTCTCTTTAGGACGCCGTTGTCTGGAGCCTCTAGGGATACCAGAAAAAATTGGCGAAAGTTCTCAATCATTGGACAGCACGGACAGCCTCTTGCCTGTCGAAATGTAGTCAGATACCTTGGGATCTGGCTAGATCAGTTTCTGTATTTTGGCAAAAATGTAGATGCTGCTCTGGCCAGAGCTAAAGGTGCTTTTGCCCTTACAAAGAGACTGTTTTATAGCAGCCAACTCGATGTGAGGGTAAAGGTAATCTGCTACATGGCCCTAATTAGGCCCATGCTGGTATTTGGTTGTCCCGTGTGGTTCAATGTACGAGCAAGCTTAATGGAAAAGATTCGGGTGTTTGAGAGGGCTTGTCTTCGCTTGTACAGAACACCAGAGTCGGAGTACAAGAAATTTTATCCTAATGAGGTCCTTTACAATAGGGCGAACCTAATACGAGTGGACAACTTCGTAATTAAGCTGACTCGAAGGCACATTGCAAGAGCAATGACCTCGACGAATAACCTGATATCTGGGGCTTACTACCCCAATTACCTTTACCACGAGAGTGTGCGCTCTGACGGCTTCGTTCCACCGGAAGCATTCCTTTACATGGATCAGATAGGGTTGATCCAGGATAGATCAGCGGTGCCGTTAATCTTCCATGTCGCTCGGACAGCTGGGGACAGGCGACTCAACTACAACAGAGACGTCGCACACGGCAGTGTGGATCGCCTCAGGTTCAGTAGGGCGGTGGGGAATCGCGATAAGAGGGATGTCGTTCGGCAGCACCAGCATTTCTGGTGGTTGAATGATGGAGAAGATGCTTCGTCGTCGTTTCCGTCAATTACGGACCAGCCTTACTAATGAGGCAGAGCTGACCAATCTGTTTTCTCTTGTAAATAGCGATGGCCAGCTTACATAGGTTTAGGTTAGCATTTAAGAAACATATACATATGTCAGTATATACAAAGGTGTATACTGACATATGTATATGATTGTGTATATTGTCTATGTGTGTTTATGTGTGTTTTGTGCATTTAGGTTAAGTATAATAATGTTGATTTTAAGTTAGATATTAAGTTTTTATAAAAAATAAAAAATTGTCCATATGCTAAGTTTTTGTAATCAATTTTTTTTCTTAGCCCTAAGTATGTAAAATAAATATTTCCAAATAAAATGTAAATGAAGTCGAAAGACATAGTTATAAGAATTTAGAGTAGCTTAGAGTGCCTGTGTGGGACCAGTAAGTTAGTATAAGGTTGTTAAGTAATTTTAAGCTAGCATTTAAGCATTTTTTGTTAGTATGTAAGAGTTATTGATTAGATAATAGAATGCGTTTAAAACTAACTAAAACTCATCAAAAGGATCATGACTGGAGACGAGACGTGGGTTTATGAGTACGACACGCAATCCAGACATCAGTCAACTGAATGGCGTTCAGCAAATGAGCCGAGACCAAAAAACCCACGTCGTTTTCAGTCAAAAAAAAGCCAATGCTCACGGTTTTCATGGATTACAACGCTGTAGTGCATCATGAATTTTTGCCAGAAGGCAGTAAACAAAGTTTACTGAATTGGAATCTGCCCCAGAATTGTGGGCAGAAAACTCGTGGATTTTGCACCATGATAACGCACCGTCGCACAGTGCCATCATTATTCGTAATTTTTTGATGAAAAATGCAACAAATACCATCCAACAGCCACCGAATTCACCTGATTTGGCTCCCTGTGACTTCTTTCTGTTCAATCGAGTTAAAAAACCACTACAAGGAACGCGTTTCAGCAGCCGAGAGGAGGTAATGGAAAAATCGCAGGAAGCACTGATGGACAAACCGAAAACCGAATATAAAAAATGTTTCGAGGATTGGATCAAGCGCTGGCATAAGTGTGTTGCAGTCGATGGGGATTACTTTGAAGAGGACAATATAGATTTAGATGAATAAACTTGTATTTTTAATTCTCTGAATAAATTCCGGGACTTTTTGATCAAGGTGGTATATTGGTTGTACTCGTACCACATGAAATGTCCAATTTTCGTTCAGTCGGAAATAAGAAGTTCTCGAGTGAACATCTGTGCCAGAATGTTAAATTTTCTTTTTTTTATAAAATAAAGACGTGTGAGAATTTTAGGGTTCGTTATAATTATTATCTACCATTCTGTCGGCAGTTCAAACTCGAACTCTCTTCCTTTACGAATTTAAACTGGGACATCATGCGTCATTGGCACTGGAAAACATTAATGACGCATTTGAGGATGTAGCGGTAAGCGAAAAGTGCAACGTTCTTTTGGAAAGTTCCGGTCGGGAGATTTCAGCCCCGAAAATGAATCACGTGAGAAGCCGAAAACGTTAGTTGACAACGATGTTTTAAGAGCAACGGTGGATGCGGACCCAATGAAATCGATGCGGGAGATTGCACAAAGCATGGGAGTATCCCCAATGACAATAAGTCGACACCTTTCTCTCATAGAAAAGGTAAAGAAACTCGATAAGTGGGTACCCCATGAACTGAACGAATCCCAGAAACTATGGCGCCTGGAAATCTCCTCATCCCTTACATTGAGAAACCAAACTGAACCGGTTTTGCACCGGATAGTCACCTGTGATAAAAAGTGCATACTGTATGATAACCGTAAAATATCTGGGCGTTGGATGCAGATGAAAAACCAAAACACACCCCCAAGCCAGATCTTCACCCACAAAAGGTTATGGTAACAATTTGGTGGACATCGAAAGGACCAATCCACTTTTCATTTCTTCGACCAGGAGAAACGATGAACGCTATCAAATATCTTGTGAGGAAATCGACATACTACATGCCAAATTGGCTGAAAAGCAACCTGCGTTGGTCAATAGGCACGGTCCGATCCCTATGCATGACAAAAAAAACTGCTGCACTTGGGATTTGCAGTTCTTCCGCATCCACCGTGCTCTCCTGATATTTCCACAACGGATTACCATTTTTTCCGCAATTTGGATTCATTTTGCCGGCAGAAGGTCTTTCGGAACCAAGCAGAGGTCATAAAAGTCTTTAAAGGAATATTTGACCTTGTATCACGCTGGAAGAATGTCATAGATGTCAACGGATCCTATTTTGATTGAATTTTACTATAAAATCGAACATTTCATGTGGTACAACCAATATTAGATAAGAGCTTAATTAAACAAAATAGCCCTTATCAGTGAATTAAAAATATATTGAAGGCTGCATTTGTTTAGACTGATAAATGAAGTCACATTGAAACAAACCCTGAAAACTGAAGGACCAATTTGAATATTGTTTATGTAACTTTAGCGGTAAAAGCTACGTCACCATGCTGTACCGACTATGCTGAGTAACACTACACGCACAACTACGCAACCATCAAACGCCTGGGTAAGCCAGACTCAAACAAGTTCGGTTGTAACTAAGCCAACGAGATGCAACCAGGTAGCAACTCCACACTTTTCACTATTGAAGAGCTAAATTCATTAGCTATGGAAATGATAACAAAATTATCTGTATGTAGAACAAAAGTTGAACAATTTGAAGTTATCACACATTTAGCTACTAAGTTTTTGTCTCTTAATTGTAAATAATATGGTAGATAGTAATATAAAAATAATAACATGGAATGCTAGAAGTATACGCAGCAAAGAGATTGAATTCCTAAACTTTTTAAACAATAACAATATTGATATAGCTCTAGTAACTGAAACTTGGCTTAAGCATGATGATAATCTGTCCACCTTTGAATTTAAGTGCTATCGAGTAGATAGAATCGATAGAAGGGGTGGAGGTGTTGCAATACTTATACGAAGAACAATTCAACATTCGCTCTTACCAATTATTCAAACACGCTTAGTAGAAAATGTGGGCATAGAGGTAGAACTAGAAAATCATCAAACAATTAAAATCTACTGTGTCTATTTCGCTGGTGCTCGTAAGTCTGTCGAAAATAAACATTTGTTTAAAAACGATTTAAGGAACCTTTTCTGTGTAAATGGTAATTTTCTGGTAGGAGGTGATCTCAATAGTAGACACAAGGAATGGGGCTGTACAAGAGCCAATGTTTGGGGGAATTTACTCTCGGACCTTACTGAATCACTTCCAATCTCAATTTTGTATCCTCTATGTCCTACATATGTTCCAGCTGGTTCTCGCGGCCGTCCTTCTGTCCTTGATATTTTTATTTCAAATAGTCCTATCATTAAATGAGCTATTCTCTGACCACAATCCAGTCCTGTGCAAACTTCTTTGTTCAGGCAAGGCAAACGTACAGAACTTCCAAGACCTAAAAAATGCAAATTGAAAACGATACCGTGCAATTATTAGAAGAAGAGTTCAAGAAAACTTTGCGAACGTAGAAGATATATCTACTAAAGAAGAAGTAGATGCTATTGTAACTGACTTCAATGATTTAATCCTTGAAGCCGTAGCTGACTCTATACCAAAAGTTAAAATAAATAAATTTTACAAAAAGCTTTCCCCTCATTTAGTTGAATTAATTAAACTGAGAAATATGCAAAGAAGAAATTAGCAAAGATATCGGCAGATGTTCTATCGAGATAATGTGCAGCACCTAAACCAGTTGATCTCAAAACATTTAGCTCAACAACGCCACGAGGAATGGAATAAAAAACTTGATTCTCTAGATAAGAACGCTAAACCATTTTGGAATGTAGTTAGAATAATTAAAAATAAAAACAAACAACTACCTGGACTTCAAAATGGATCTAATTTCTATTACATAGATGATGAAAAAGCAGATGCCCTTGCGATTAAGAAATCACTGTGTTTCAGCAAGCCTAGGGGATCCAGCAACAAATGCATTGGTTAGTGAAACAATCCAGGATTTCAACACCCTAATTCCTGTCACCCCTTTAAATGCACTTCTTACAGAAGACGACGTAAAATTTCATGTCGATAATTTAAATATAAGAAAGTCTGGCGGGTTTGATCTTATTAAAAATTTGTATCTCAAGAATTTGCCCAAAGTTGGAGTGAAATTTTTAACAGACATTCTAAATGCATGTCTGAAAATTCAATACTTCCCCAATACTTGGAAAATAGCCAAGGTGGTTCCAATTCTGAAAGTTGGAAAACCCCCTGTGAGCCTCGAAAGTTATAGGCCGATAAGTTTGCTTAGCAGTGTACGTAAAATATATGAAAAAATTCTCAAAGAGAAAATATCAAATATAGTTACAGAATGTAACATACTCGTATATCCTGACGTGCAATTCGGTTTTAGACCTCAGCATAGTACCTCCCACCAGGCTCTTCGAATTTGTAATTTTGTCAAAAAAAAAACCGCCAAGAAGGAAAATCAACCGGGATGATGCTTTTGGACATCGAAAAAGCATTCGATTCCGTTTGGCATGATGGTCTTTTATATAAAATGGTTATGTACAACTTTCCTCCGTTTCTGTGTAAGATAGTTCAAAGTTTCTTGTCAGGTCGTTCTTTTAAATTCCAAATCAATGGTAGCGTCTCAAGTCTGATATGTTTCGAGTCAGGTTTTCCCCAAGGTTCTGTTCTTGGTCCAATTTTGTACAATTTGTTTACGTCTGATTTTCCCAATTTGACCGATTGTGAAGTTGCAATGTTTGCAGATGATACTGCATTACTCTCATCAGACGGATTTGCTCTCACTATTGAGACTAATCTTCGCAATGCGATGGTAGTAATAGAACACTATTACAATAGGTGGAAAATTAAGCTGAACGGTGAAAAAATGCAAGCTATCTTTTTTACCCGAAAAAGAAAACCTTGCTACCTTCCGAACAGCCACCTGCAATTGCATGGATCGACCATAATCTGGTCCAATTATGTAAAATACTTAGGTATATATCTTGACAGCAAACTTACATTTCATAACCCTACAAAAGGTCAATATAGCAATAAGGATATTATATCCTTTTATAAACAGAAAATCAGCTCTGTCTAAGGAAAACAAAGTGATCATACACAAAGTAATTTTCCAATCGATACTTCTTTATGGGTCTCCGGTTTGGGGAAGTTGTGCGCAGTGCCACATTAAAAAGCTGCAAGTGGCACAAAATAAGATACTCAAGATGATGCTTAACCTTCCATGGCACCATTCTACTTCAAAGCTACATAGAAGAGCGAATGTTGAATTATTATCGGAAAGAATTAAAAAGCTTACGTGCAATTTTAAAACAAAATTGCTTACGCTAAAAATCAGCTACTTAAAGACCTATTGTAGTTTATACATATATCTATTCATATAGTCAGTTTATATGTTGTTTACATGTATATTTATATTTATTTATTTATTGTTTTATATATGTACATATATTTTTGTAATTACCTATTTATTAATTCATTCTTTATGTTATTTATTTATTTATTTATTTATTTTTGTTTGTTTAATTTATTTATTTATTTACTATTTACTCATTTGTTGAGTCAATATTTATTATTGTTAACATATTTTTATTTACTTATGTACCTTAGGGTGTCCCAAAAAAATCAAGTTTAAATTTTTGTAACGCATACCCTCTTATTTTATTCGAATACTGTCAAAACAATAGTCAATAAAGTTTCATGTACTTTGAACCAGAGGAACCCGTGCCGACTTGCATCTAAACATGTCAGTACTTGCAAGGCATGGCACGCGAGTAATAACATATCGATAACTTGTTATTGCATGTTTATTTTATTAGTAAACACATTGTTCTCGTTCTGTTAACATGTCGGTGGAGTTACGCAGTTGTAGAAAGGAGATATTTTTAATAGGGAACGTTAAACATCAAATTACTGGTTCAAAACTTCCCTCTAATGGGCAAGTACTGGCAGTTTTGTTCTATAATATTCGTGAAGTGAATTTAAGTGTCAATGAGAGCGCAAATCTTACTATTCGTGAGTGCATTATTTATTGGGAAAAGGCCCGTATCCCGACAAGATCTCTACCTAATTGTGTTAAAAAATTAATTACATTGTATCAAGTTTGGAGAAATTTGCAAAAAAATGCAAACAAAACAAAAAACGTGTTTGAGCAGCGTCGACATGAGTTTGTTACAAACTTAAACAATTTGTTTGACATTGCACATGCGGATGCACTTCAATTAATAAAGATAGATGAAGATAGGATTTTTTTGCAGCGCCAAAGAGAACCAGGCCGACCTGGTCATTTAGCCGGAGTTGACCAAAAACAAACACACAAAGAAGAAAGAGCGCACCTTAGAAACGTCGAGGAGCAAAAACGACGTGCTAAATATTTTTCATCCTTAGCTCCTTCAACATCATCTTATGACCCGCTACAAGAAAGTTTGTCGTCTGATTCAGAATTGATGGATTTACAGGAAATTTTGCCAAACCTAACCAAAACAGAATCCAGTATAAATAAAACTGTTATGAGGAAGAATTTTATCACTCCAAAATTAGTGGCAGCATTAGATCGGTGTCAATTGAGTGTGAGAGATGCTGTGTTTATTATTGAAGCAACTATTGAAGCTCTTGGACATAACACAGACGAATTTCCTATAAGCAAGTCCACTATTCAAAGGGTTCGTACGGAAAAGCGAAAAGAGCGAGCGGAAGCCATAAAGGTTAATTTTCAAAACCAGGTTCCGGATATTGTAACACTCCACTGGGATGGTAAACTTTTGCCGGCTTTAGATTCACGCAAATCTAAGGAAGAACGTCTGCCGATAGTTATAACGTTTGACGATAAAGAACAACTTATCGCTGTACCAAAGTTGGATAACTCTACAGGAAAGGAACAGGCCCAGGTACTTTGGAATGCTATAATTGATTGGAATCTTGAGGATAAAGTGCAGATTTTGTGTTGTGATACGACTGCTTCAAATACTGGTCGAATCAATGGTACTTGTGTACTTCTCGAACAGAAACTAGGCAGGGAAATGATTATTTTTGCTTGCCGCCATCACGTCTACGAATTAGTACTAAAAAGCGTGTTTGAAGCAAAAATCTGCCAAGTTACCACAAGCCCAGACATTCCAATGTTCAAGAAATTTCGAGAGAACTGGAAGAATGTCGATCCCGAGAAAATACAGAGCTATACAGAAAAGCTATCATGTTTGAATGTTTCTGAGATCAACAGACTTATCGATTTTTACCAAATTGAATTAACTAAAGAAATTACTAGGGATGATTACAGAGAGTTAATCGAACTTTCAATAATATTTCTTGGCGGCGATGCAGAAAAAAAATTTAAGATCCGGCCTCCAGGTGCCATGCACCAAGCTCGATGGATGGCGAGAGCGATTTACTCATTAAAAATATCGTTACTTGGTGATCAATTAAGAATTTCTAACAAAGATAAAGAAGCTCTGTTAGACGTCTGCCTGTTCATCGTGACAATATACGTTAGGCCTTGGTTGCAATGCATTTTAGCAGTAAAAGCACCTTACCAGGATTTGTGTTTTCTGAAAGCTATAAAATCTTATGAAACAATAGATGAAAGCATCTCGAAAGCAGCATTACAGAAGTTTTGCTTGCATTTGTGGTATTTGACAGACGAAGTGTCTATCTTGTCTCTATTTGATGATGATGTAAGCCAAGAAACGAAAGTCAAAATGGTTGCTAACTTAGCCAAAGAATATCCATCTGCCTATGGTAAATGCTACATTCCATCGAAAGAAGAACTTTGTGGCAGACTTTATGGTAAGTTTGAAAATTAAGTTTGTTTTTTTCACTTTTTTATTTACATAACTAAAAAATTATATCAATAATCCTCCTTTTTTTGTTTTCAGAAAAAAACATCGATGACTTTGTTTCAGTCAAAAGCAAGTCCTTATTTAGTCGATTGAAAATTGATGGTGCTTTTCTCCACGAGTGCCCCTCTTTGTGGCTTAAAAATGCTTCGTACCAACATGCTAAAAGCAAGCTATTAAAACTGAAAGCAGTTAATGACTCTGCTGAAAGAGCAGTCAAGTTGATGCAAGATTTTCACGGCCTGCTAACTGTTCAAGAGGAGCAAAAGCAATTTTTATTTCGTTGCGTACAAGAACATCGACAAAAGTATCCTGACTGTAAAAAACAAACATTAAAAAGAAAATTAATAAATAATTAACCTACTTTCAACAATTAATATAATAATAAAGTCCAATACCGGATGCCTTATTTCAAAAATAAATGAGTTTTGCTTTTCCCTCCATTGCTCCATACTAATTTTTATGTTTAGATTTTGGCGTTAAGTCGGCACGGGTTATCGTCATCCGATCGCAATAATATTTGATATTTCACTTATCTGGGTCAAATAGAAAAAAAAAAAAGGTATGCGTATCTCTATCTAAAAAAAAAAATGTAACCCTTATAGCCTGAGACACCCTAATGTGTACCTGTATACTTATTTATTTATTTATATACTAATATACTTATCTATTTATTTATTTACTATTATTATAATTATTTATTTATTTATTTATTTATTTATTTATTATTATTATTTTTTTTTTTGTACTTAGATTGGAGGTTTTTATCGTGTTTTCCTCCAAATTTAATTTAATTTAATTTAACTTTACAAAACAAAAAAAGAACAATGTTTCAGCAGAAAGATATAACCAATATCATATCTCTGTAATGTAAAATGTGTGGTAACTATCCTTTGTAAAAATTTGTATACGAAATAAAGATCTATCTATCTATCTAAACGTATATGACTGGAGGAATCTCAATGTTTTTCTTTATACCTACACACATATTTATGTATATCGATTGCCTTCCAGCTCGGAAGATGATCTTATAATTTTTGAACCTATTTTGTTTTACCTTAAACTATGTTTTTCTTAACAAAGTAAATGCTATCATTCCACAAATAAAAAACGTCGAAAGCATTCATATGCATACATACTCGTATTCATTCATATTCCCAACTGGATATTTCCTGGATACTAAAAACAAAAAGCAATTTATATTAGTGTCGTTGATACAATGTCATCATCGCGCAAAAACAACTTCTATGCACTCAAAGTCGTGTCATGTGTCAGTCAACCGAATTTATTTGGCCTTACGCCAAGCTCTGGAGAAAAATACAACAATATCAGGTTACACCTAGTCCGGTTTGCCAAGATCGCACCCGGAACAACTTTGGAACCCGCGTTCCTGCGCAGCAACCACCACGGCCAGACGCACCATCAACGCTCACTTTTCATTTCGTTTGAAAATATATTTATGAGGACATGAACTGTGCAAGCATGTGTAAGCATATACGCGAATCCTATAGAGAAGAAATGCACGGAGATGCATTCTTGTTGCGAGTGAATGTACGGTCAGCTTTTTTCTTTTCTAAGAAGTTAACAACTTTTGATAATATTGAGATAATTAATTCTATTCCTTGCCGAAAGGCATGTCGAAGCAACATTAACGAGCAATTGTATAATAAATGTATTTTTGTTTACGAGCGATTGTGATAAACGCTGAAAATAAAATCAGAAGATGGGTGAGTGTGGCGAATGCGCGACGGGCTTCTTCAACTTCAGCTATCATATCCCTTGTAGGGATGTTGATGACAACTGCTAGCAATGCAACTCACAAACTATCCATTTGGAGATGGCTAAAATAGGTAGCTACTCCTCGAGGTTGGGAGTTGTGCGAAAGCGTAAGTGCATATCATAAACAAAATCTAGCGTACCACATACTTCAAGCTATCACGTGTCTTATAGTACACATATGTATCTGAATCATAAAATACTAAATCAGCTCACGCAAAAAACTTCGCACGATTTCGTCTCGTAAACGTGACATATTTTGCTTTTATCAATCTTCGAAATGCCACAACGTTGGTTATGACTCAGTTGTATGAGGACTTATCCGATAACAATGATTTTTGGGGTTTATCCCAATTACCTTACCTTGCAAGGTAAACATAAGGCTTAACTCATTGTACTGCGTTTAGTTCCGAATATTGTTGAAAAAGTAAGAAATTAATAAAAATGTAAAAAAAAATACTGCATAGTTTTAGGATTTCTGTTAAGTGTGGAAGACTAGCATACTATTAGGTAGGTACGTCGAAAGACACGTAAATATACGTTCATGGTTGCCATATTCCGCAGTTTATGGCGATATTTTATATCAATTTATAAAAATACATTAAATCAAGGCAGTCAATTTGCAACTTTGTTCCAAGGAGGGGAATAAACTGGTAAAAAGGATAAAAAAAATTTATCTCGGCCTATTTTTTGTAGGTCAGTGGACTTCACCAGCACCAATAGGTTTAACCATTTTTCTACACATAAAGGATCCGCCATATAACGTTTGTTTTCCCAACTAGTGCTTATTTCGTGAATGGTAACACATGTCTGATTTGACAGATAATTAGTTTTATCCTTCCGCTGAACGAATATGGTTGTGTATATGCTTGAACAACGCTGGGAAATATTGCGACATTACTTTGAAAATCATGGTAATGTTGCAGAATGTGTGCGAAAATTGCGTACGGATTTTGGAAGAAGAGAAGCACCGTCAGCTCCGTATGTTCGTTATCTTGTGAAAAAAGTGAAAGAAACTGGCATCCTCATCAATAAACCAAAGCGTGAAAAGCCACAAACAGTGCGTACACCCGAGAATATTGCTGCTGTGGCAGAAAGTGTGCGTGAAGCGCCATCAACATCAATTCACCGTCGTGAATTCACCAATTGGTTCAGGAGTTGAAGCCAACTGACCATCCAATGCGTTTTCGCTTCGCTAAGTGGGCCTGCGATCGACTTAGAGAAGATGCCGATTTTGCCAAAAAAATCATCTTTTCAGATGAAGCTCATTTTGATCTTGGCGGGTATGTAAACAAGCAAAATTGTCGCATTTGGGGCACAGAAAACCCGCACGCATACATTGAAAAGCCGATACACCCAAAACGAGTCACTTTTTGGTGCGGATTTTGGTCCAGAGGCATAATTGGGCCATTTTCTAAAATAAGCAAGGAGTGGCCGTTACAGTCAATGGCGATCGTTATCGGGCCATGTTGAACGAATTTTTGTTCACAAAAATTGAAGAGGAGGATATTGGCAACATTTGGTTTCAACAGGATGGCGCTACGTGCCACACAACCGAAGCTACGAGGGGCGTTCAACATATTCTCGGTATCGGGGTGAAGCTGTGGTTGTATATATAAATTGACTTATTTATCAAGTAATACTATTATTTTAGTGCATTCGTGTAAAATTTCATATAAATGTGATTATTAATTCGCGTTTTATCTCTAGTTAAACAGAATCATAATGGCAACTGAGACGATGATGGTGAAAATTGAGCATCGCGCTGAAATTAAATTTCTCACTAAGCAAGGAAAAAGTCAAAAAACTATTCATGAAGAGATGGTGGCTGTTTACCAGGGTTCCGCACCTTCATTATCAACTGTGCAAAAGTGGTCAAGTGAGTTCAAGAGAGGCAGAGAGAGCATTGAAGACGACCCCCGCTCCGGCGCACCGGCTACTGCTTGTACGGGAGAAAGCATCAAAGAAGTCGAAAAATTTGTTCTTGAGGATGCCCGAATAAAGGTGAAAATGATGGCACAGATCACCAAGCTTTCAATTGGTACAATTCACACCATTCTTCATGACCATCTTAACCTTTCAAAGGTCAGTGCAAGGTGGGTGCCACGAATGCTCACAGCGCCTCAGAAAAAAGTGAGAATCGCATGCTGTAGAGAGCTTTTGGAGATGTGTAGTGAGAACGCGGACAGTATTATGGATCGAATTGTTACTGGGGACGAAACATGGGTCCACCACTATGACCCTGAAAGCAAACAAGAGTCCATGCAGTGGCATAAAAAAGGAACAGACCCCCCGAAGAGGTTCAAAGTCACTCCGTCTGCCGGGAAGCTCATGGCCACAGTTTTTTGGGACTCAAAGGGAATCTTGCTCATTGAGTACACAAAAAAAGGTGAAACCATCAACGCCACATCCTACGCTTCCACTTTGCATAATTTGCGGGAGGAAATTAAAAAGAAAAGACGGGGTAAACTCGCAGCGGGTGTGTTGCTTCTTCATGACAACGCTCCTGTTCACACGGCGCGAGTTTCCAAGGCTGCTGCGCGGGATTGTGGTTTCGAAGAAATCCAACACCCACCCTATAGTCCAGACCTTGCCCCTAGTGATTATTTCCTGTTTCCGGATTTGAAAAAATGTCTTCGTGGAAAAAGATTTTCGGATGATGAAGAACTCAAGTCGGCAATAAATGGGTATTTTGCAGAGAAAGAGGAAATTTATTTTTTTGAGGATTTTAAAAAGCTTATCTCAAGATGTAACAAATGCATTGATGTTAGGGGAGATTATATTGAAAAATAAAAACAATTTAAATTGAATTCGCATTTTCCTTCATTTCGATACCGAGAATATATTGAACGCCTCTCGTACACTCGATGTTTTGCGCCCTGTTATTGAAGATCACATTATCAGCCGCAGAGCTGATGTCGTTTGGCCACCTCGGAGCTGCGATTTGACACCGTTGGACTATTATTTGTGGGGTGCCGTAAAAGATAAGTGTTACGCCGACAAGCCAGAGACAATTGACGCTTTAAAGGACAATATTCGTGAAGCCATTGGTGAAATACAGCTGCACACAATCGATAATGTGCTTAAAAATTGGACCGATCGTGTAGGCCAGCCGAGGCAGCCATTTGAATGAAATTATTTTACATTATTAACCGGAAGGATAAAACTAATTATCTGTCAAATCAGACATGAGCTAAGTGTTACCATTCATGAAATAAGCACTAGTTGCAAAAAAAAAACGTTAGATGGCGGACCCTTTACATATACACAATATGCAGACTTTCAAGTTCGATATTATTTTTCACTGATTACCCGAGGTCTGCTTTATGGAAAACCACATTTACTTTACGGCGCCACAGGAATCGTAGAATCCCCGAAAGAGGGATACGTGAACACCACAACTTCGCTGAAAGAAATATCTTAACATTCACTATATTGCCTTCATAGAACGCCCTTAAAGCATACAAATATATTTGTAACATATGCATCATTATGCAAACCAACCAAGTATTCTGATGGTAACGACCATTCATCATCTCGTCGGGACAATATAAGCGGCCCTATCATAAAAACCATGAACCGCAGACTACAAAATGGATATGTGTGATGCTTAACAGCAATGCACAATATGGGAACACCACGAAGGCAAAAAGTTCTTTTCACATTAATTTGATCCATTTGAAGCATTTGATTCTGTAAATCATACTATATTATTAAAGAAACTCGAAAGACAATTTTCATTTGAAAGCTCTTTATGCAGTCTTATGTCATCGTATTTACGAGTATGTAATCGTTCCCAATTCGTCTATCACAAAAACAAAAACTTGTCTTGTCTTCTTGTTCCCTCAGTTGTCCCACAAGGTTCCGTGTTAGGGCCTCTACTGTTCACATGTTTCGTAAATGATATTTCTCAACGGCTTAACACCTGTGGACATCATATATACGCCGATGACCTCCAAATATACTCCCTGTTTCCGAAATCGAATAAAATCCAGGCGATAAACAGCATGAATTGTGAGCTAGAAAAAATTAGTAAATGGTCAATCGAAAACAGGCTAAGTCTCAACCCGGCAAAGACAAAAGCTATGGTGATAAGTAGTTCTAGAAGTACGGAGGTTTTTCCCCCTCTTCTCTTAAACCACTCTCCTGTTGAGTATGTAGAAACAATTAAGAATCTTGGTAGTCATCTCGGTCAACACCTGAACTGGAATATTCATATAAGAAAAACTGTATCAAAAATTTATGGAGCACTTCGTGGACTAAGTTCCACGTCAAATTACTTGCCAACTTACGTTAAGTTAAAACTTGTTAAGTCCTTTGTATTGCCTATCATCCTTTATGGTTGCGAAATATTTTCCAACATGGACCATGAGTCTAGAAGAAAACTCACAGTAGCCTATAATAGTTGCGCAAGATACATTTTTTGTATTAACAGACATTAACACATTTCTGACTACAGTAAACAAATAACCGGCTGCAATTTAATGGCGTTCCTAAAATACAGAACCATACTATCATTACAAAATATTATTACAACCAAAAAACCGGATTATCTTTTTGAGAAAATACGTTTTGCAAGAAATCATAGAGCCATGCAATTAATTACTCCCAGGTGTAAGTATTTTAATACATCTCGTCAATTTTTCGTGCATGCGATTCAGCTTTGGAATCTTTTACCCCTGGAAATTAAGCGTACGAACGACATAAAAACTTTTAGCAGGAAAGTTTTCCAGTACTATAAAGAAAATAATTAATTAAATAATGCTCTATTTCTTCATCTTTTCTTCTTTCTCTTATCCTATTTTTATTTTCTCTTTATCTCCTATCTTTCTATATATGTACAGATATGTAAATTATTATAATTGTAATTATCCTAAGCTTGTTCAATAAGTTAAAAGATGTATATTATATATATTATATGAACAAGAATACAAATAAATATAAATGAAATGAAATCCATTTCAGTGGATGAAATTCTGATCAGCCGTAATAATCCCAGATTCGCAGATAATGTAGTCATAATACTCGTTACTAGTGGCAAAAAAGAATGCAGCATTGTTATACTGCAAGATTAGGTAAATATCTTTGAGAATGGTTCCGGAGAATCAAAGTGTTCAACACCCGCCACTGATTATCTTTGGTTCTTTAGCACATTAAGTGATTAGCAGCAAAAGTAGCAACAACATTACAATATATTAGCGAAGAAAAAGTAAAGATAGGTAGGTGTATTAGAAAACATTTGTAAATCGCACTTCAAAACGGACATTTCTCAACGAGAATGTGAAGATATAATTTGGGTTGTAAGTCGTCGTCTGCTTTGATTTGTTTCAGAATTTTCCAGTGTTGTCATCGATGGGAAAAATACAAGAAGAATACGAGGTCAGTGAGGGTCTTATAACAATCCGCACAAAGGCTAAATTAGCCAAACATAAGCCAAACATGTTTCTATTAGCTTCTCGGTAAGACATATAGACAATGTCCTAAGTATGGCATGGCGATTTTAATGCCAGGAAAGAAAAGGAGGACATCTTTGCTAGAACGGCATAACCAGCATAAAACCACGCTTGGCAACGGACTTAGGCTCATTGACTTTGTGGCGGGACGACATATTACTATAACGAGCACCCGGTTTTCTCATCTCAATATACACAAGGGGACATGGCAGTCTTCGGATCATCAAACGCTAAAGAAAATTTATCATTTTGCGAAAGACGTAAGTCATACCTCCAGACAACATTGACTCTGGGCGAGAGCTAATCGAGAGATCTACGAGCAGGAGAGACGGGAAATGCATCGGCTTCTACAAAAGAAGGAAAAAGAGGACGAGAAGCGATCAAAGATTGTACCCCAGGAATAACGTAAGGAAGTTTTACCAGCAGTTAAAAAGTCAAGGCATAAACACATGTAGAGATGAAGAAAGAAACCTTTTAGTAGTCACAGTTGGTGCTGAGAATATGGTAAAACTTTTTCTGCAAACTAAATATTAGCGAATAAGTCCAATATCCTGCCGTCAACTTAGACGACGATAATCAAAACTTCCGTCCACTTGACCAAAATGAAGTAAGGATAGCAATATCCAAGCTGAAAACCAACAAAGCAGCTGGATCTGACTGGAAATTACTTTGTGGAGAGCATGCACTAACTCATTTCTCAGATCTGGTCAGAAGAGTGCATGTCTGATTGCCTCAACTAGAGGTATAAGTCGGATACAAGATCTTATCTGCCATATTTAGTGAAGATGTGAAACCCTTCGTCAACAACGTCATTGGTCCCTATCAGTGCGGTTTCAGACCAAGAAAGTTCACAATCGACCAAATAAACGGCAGATCCTGGAAAAACATAAGAAGTCCAAATCGAGACGTTTTAGACAAGGTGACGCGCTGTCATGTGACTTCTTTAACATCATCCTTGCAAAAATTGTGCGGAACTGAATACTGAAGGCACAACCTTTCAAATGAATGTGCAACTACTAGCGTACGCCAATCATATCTTCATAATTGGGAGAACTCACCGGTTTGTCAACGGTGCGTTTTCTAACTAAGCTAACTATAAGAGAAATGGAAGGTAGGTATCAGGGAAAGTGGAGTACAAGAATGACGGCAGACTACTGCTCACAAGAAGAATCGCTCCACGGAAGCTTCCATGAAAAAAAGACAAGGTAAAAAAAACACGTGTGCTATGCAATTATTTTTTTTATTAAAAGTTTTTCACTACAGTACCTCAATTATTGTGTAATTTTCAAAAGTTTGTATAGTGAAAAATGCTGATGTGATAGAAAAAACCGAGTTCAGATTCGTAAGCCCATAATCGGCTATAAAAACCGGGAAAGGAAAAAACAAGGTGGGGTAAAAGTAATATCATAATGTGAATTGGCAGCCATTTTGTCGAAAAAAATTATGCTCTGTTTACACGAAAAGTTTATCTGAAGGTGTCAAATTAGTGACATTAAGTTGTACCAGTCAGATGACTACCTCCTGAGTTGATGCACATTTGTGCTCGTTTTATGGCATTTTGACTTGTTGCTCGCAAAACATCTGCCTCCATATTAGTGATTTCTCCTTCAATATTGGCTTTCAAAACTTGCGAGGTTTGTGGTTTGTTATGGTAAACCTGAGATTTCAAAAAGAGAAGTCTGGCGCTGTCAGATGTGGCGATCTGGCCAGTTTAAATCGCCAAAACGAGATATCACACAGCGTAGAAATTGGTGATTTCACCAATCTTTATCGTTTGACGAGCTGTATGAGCGTTTGCTCCATCCAGCTTAAATCAACAATGCTCGAGACCCAATTCAGTAACTTGCATCAAAAAAAATTGTTTAACATCTGTCTGTAGCGCTCACCAGTTCCGGTTGCGGTGGTGCCGTTGGCGTCCTCAAAAAAATAAGGCCAATCACTTTTTCATTGCAAATACCGCATCAAACAGTCACTTTGAGGAGATGCAATTGCTCTTCGTACATTTTTCCCAGAAACGTAAATTCTGCTTATTCATGAAAGGTAAATCAACCACCACTAGCATAACTGAGTTCATCTCTAGGACGTTTTGTGCTTTAGAAGACAGTGATGAAGTCGATTCAATTTCCATAGATTTCAATTTCTCACCAAATTATTTTTAAGCTAAAAAAAACTTGGTTTTACCCCTCATTTTTCTATCCTATTTAGACGACCGAAAATACAGAGTCATGTTCAGATTTTCAATATCCGACCCCATAAAAGTAATAACTGGTATCCCTCAGGGTAGTCACTTTGGACAAATCATATATATCCTAACGATTAACGATATAAATCTCATTCCAACGAATTCTAATTTTTCTATTTTCGCTGACGGCATGAGAATTTCGAAAGTCATTTCATTGCCTTCTGACTCCCAATGCCTGCAAGATGACTTAAATAAGTTTTCGGTGTGGTGCAAGCAAAACTTTTTGAATCTTAATATCCACAAATGCCAAGCGATAACCTATTCCCGCAAACGTAATCACTTTTGTAAGGCCGTTTTTTTAAATATTGCAGTCAAGTTTGTTCACCATATAAACAAATCCACATTCAAAGAATTGAAGCAGTCCAACGCAGTTTAATCCGCTTCGCACTTCGTGACGTGGAAAGATCCCTGTCATCTGAGATCTGCCCCATCCTCCTGATCCGAACTCACCGCACCAATTACGGTCACTTTGAAACAATATCTAGAATACTGCGTATAACAAAAAACTACTCCGAAGTCTTTGTCCTAAATAGCAGCGAATACGAAATAAAAAAGCACTGCTCAATATGCAACTCCCTTAACATCTCCCCCGACAACCATTTCTCCTCGACCCATTAGGTTAAGAATGTCTTTGTTAGTTTTTAAGCTTAGCTTTAAGTTTTTGCATGTTAATAGGCTTAATAAAGTTGTCCGGGGCAGACCCAGGCCAATAATATTATAATAATAATAATAGTAACCACTTAAGTGATATGGGCTTCGTCGTTCATTATGATTTTGGATACGAAATCATCCTCTTCTTGTACCAGGTTAAAAAGAGCATGGGAGTAAGTTAATCTTACTTGACGGTCAGCATACAGGAATTGGTCTTCAGGTCTTTCACCTAAATTCGACGCAACGAACGTTGATGCTGATGCCAAATTGTGTGCATCGTTGTTTCGTCGATTGCTTGTCGATTGTTGACGTCAGCCGCAGCAATACGAGGCTGGCCACTTCTTGCGCAATCTCTAGTGGACCCAGTTTGCAAGCCAAACGTTTAATTGTTCGCGCACATGGTGCAAGATGACGAGGAAAATGACAACGAAATTCACATTGCGTTAAAACAACAAAACAAACCTGAAATTGCTCAAATTAGCAGTAACAATAATTCAGAGTTCTTCCTGTTGTCAAGTCATTCTCTAACTGTCTACAAGAGAAATGTCAAAGCACAATGACACTTGACGCCATTTGCAAAACTTATAGCACATTGGGCCAGCGCACAATGGATCAATTTTTCCCCGATGTATCTTATACTTCAACCGCACACTGGATGAATAAAGCGGGGCAAAATTGTGTATACATGAACTGGTTTTGATTTTAGTGATATTTCTGATAATTTCTCAATTCTGTTTTTGTTTTCGTTTGTTTGTGAATTGAAACAAAGCGTAACATCTTTCTTTTTTTGTTCTTCACTTTTCGGGTGTCAAACCATGACGCAACAATTTTTCTTACCCCTTCAAAATTGAATATTTACCTCGTTTCTCGCTTTTCCCTTCATTTCCCTCTCCATGAAAATCAGTTTTACCACGGGGTAATTAATGCAGTGTGCGCTGGCACATTCACATTATGACATTACTTTTGAACCACCTTGTAACATGCGACTATGTATGATGAAGTGTTATGAAGTGTCATCCAATACATCCAATTTCACAAATGTTTTCTCAATTCATTTAATTTATTTAAATTATGTTTTCTTTGGGGTTAAATGTTTATACGGTTTTGAGAAAAAAAGCACTTTTATTGGGAAAGCCTGTCTAGAGATAGAACTGCGGAATCACTGAACTCACCCACGCTGAGCAGCAATCGAGTGCAATAACCAGTTAACATAATTCGCCATTTGGGGTTTTTATTTTTTGTCCGCCATTGAACTCTTGACCATCATTCGCGTGGCCCGTATTTATTTTTCTTGTATTTGAATAATTTATCAAACCCGGCTAAAATTGTAGTAAGGCATTGAGTGTGAACAAGCACTCAGCCAAAACAACGAGCAATAGTCAACCGTAGCTGTTACACGTAAAATGTAATTTAGGCCCGGGTCAACCCCGGACCGCTTTATTGTGCTTAATACAAGCATTGAACTTAAATTTAATTGTTAGAGCTGCGGAGAGGGGGTAGAGAGCGAGGGGAATAAAGGGCAATCTTAAGGGAGTGTTTGTTCAGGTGATAGTCAAAGATTGACTGGAATTTGTTCGCTTCGCGAAGGATTCGAGATTACGGTTCATGGTATCCGTAATTAGTTCGGTGAGAATTAACTCGGAAGAGAGGTACAGTTCTTAGATTACGTGGATTAACATTTAAGGAGATTCGTTCGAGGAGAGCCTCAGAGTCAATGTTACCATTTAAGAGCTGATGGACAAAAACTATATCACAAACTTCTCGTCGTGTAATGAGGGGTTGTAAGTTAATAAGTTTCAGTCGATTATGATAGGGGTATAAATTGAATGGGTCAGACCAAGGAAGTCCCCGTAATGCGAACCGAAGGAACCTACGCTGTACCGATTCAATACGTGCAATTTGCGCAGAATAATATGGTGACCAGACTGGACTTGCATACTCGAGGAGGGGCCGAACAAATGTGGTGTATAGTGCTTTAGCCACATATGGGTCGCCAAATTCCTTAGACCAGCGCTTAATGAAGCCAAGAGTCGAATTGGCTTTACTAATAATGCTATCTACTCGTATGTGAGAGCGAAAGTTCAGTTCGCTATCATAGATAATGCCTAAATCGCGCATTTCGGTCACATTAGGAACAAGCTCGTTATTGATGAAATATGCACGAGAAAGAGTTGTATGACGTTTTCTAGTGAAAGTTAAAGTTTGACATTTGTTAACATTTAACTCAAGAAAATTATGAAGACACCAAGTGGAAAATCGATTGAGATCATCTTGCAACAGAGAACAGTCAGAGGGAGACAATATGTGACGGAAGATTTTGATGTCGTCAGCATAGATGGAGATAAAAGAATTGTTAACGATGGTACCAACATCATTAATTGTTAATATAAATAACAAGGGACCAAGATGACTTCCTTGGGGAACACCCGAGGTGGCTTTGAAAGGTTTAGATAATGTAGACCTAAACAGGACACTGTAGTGTCATTTAAGTATGAGGAAATCCACGTAACGAAATCTGATCGAAATCCAAGGGCGCAAAGTTTTAAAAGAATTACTTTATGCGAGACTTTATCGAAAGCTTTGCTGAAGTCGGTGGTTATTACATCTACTTCTTTGCCATCTTCTAATGCACATAGAGTACTTGATACAAATTCAATGAGATTAGTGGTAGTGGACCTGCCCTTAACAAATCCATGTTGGTTTCTTGAAATCACTGGTTTACAATAAAAAGACTTAGCATCATATATAATGCTCTCAAAGAGCTTGGGTATTGTGGAGAGCTTCGCAATAGGTCTGTAATTTAAGATTTCTTCTTTATAGCCTTTTTTATGCAGAGGGATTATATATGAATTTTTCCAGGAAAGGCGCATTGAGATAAGGAAAGTCTGAACAAGGCAGTGAGAGGTTTTACCAAGTAGGCGGCGCACTTTTTTAGAACTATGGGGGGTACACCATCAGGTCCAGCGGAATATTCACTTTTTAGATTACCTATCTTTTCATCTACTAATGCCATTGAGACATCCACCGAAGTAAAGGATGTTTGTGGAAAGCTGTTTAAGTATGAGAAATAAGATAGATCGGGGTTTTGGATGTGGCAAGCAAACGATTGGCTAAAAAATTCGGCAAAGAAGTTTGCTATTCTTTGCGGATCATCAGACGATGAATTGGTGAACTTCATGGTGGAGGCATAACTGTCCGACTTTTTTTTAGAGTTGATGAACTGGAAAAAGCGTTTGGGATCAGAAATAAGACTATTATGCATGCGGCTTAAATAATTGGAATATAGTGATTCACATAGATCTGAAAATTGGGTATAAGCAAGGTGGTATTTATTATAATCCGCTTCCGAACGTGTACTAAGATAGGTGTGCCAAAGTTTATTTCTCTTATTTCGCATTGACCGGAGTTCCTTGTTATACCAAGGTGGGGATAACGATGGATTATTTTGCGGTACAAAAGGAACAGACTGGGGAAAACAATCGAAGATGATATTGTAAAAAGAGGTAAGTGCATCATCAACGGGAATACTAGAGTTGAAGAGAAAATTGAAATTAGCTTTAGAAAGAAGATTGTTTAATTTAGAAAAGTTGGCTCTTCGAAAATTAAAGTTGTACACGTGTTCAAAGCAAAAAGGTTTTGAAACGTTGGACGAAAACGTCATAGAAAGAGGCGGGTGGTGAGAATCTAGAGTGGTAAGGAGGTGCTTGCTGGCTGAGACTATGCTGTTATCTACGTCAGTGGAGAAGATAAGATCGAGTTGTCTACCAAGATAGTTGGTTATGCCACTTAACTGAAAAAGTCCGGAGTCCACGAGACAGTCAATAAAAAGAATTTCTTTCTCCGAACTTGCATTGCTGGCGGTGTAGTATGAATCATCAGTGCATATCCATAACGACAACAGTGTCATTTACGTCAGCTTTGGCAAACAGGGCATCGAATTCGTCAATAGCTAGTTGGTAGCTGCAGGTTGGTTGCGATGGGCGAATGTAGCAACAGCAAATAAAGAGATTGCGCTTAGAAATAGGAATTCTTACGCAGACAAATTCAAAGCAAACTGTAGATAGTTGCTTAAATAATTTAGAATTAAGGCGAGTAGGTACAGTCAAAAGTACTCCGCGGCCAGTTGATTCGTCGTTATTCATAAGGCCATCGTTTCGGTGGACATCATAATCATGGGTAAAGAACTCGCTATTCTTAAAATTAGAGGAAAGGTTGGTCTCAGTAAGAGCGAAGATATCATACGGCAGTTTTTGCGAAGTAATATAGACTTCAGATGTTTTTGTGCGAAGTCCTCTAACATTTTGATAGTAAATGCTGAGGAAATCAGGGAGTGCAAATAGAGGTAGAGGTTGGTTAGGAGCGAAAATAGTTCTTAAAACTAGAACGCGTTCTTTGAAGGTGCCAGAGTCGCTTTGAGCTGACATGGGTGGCATAAGAGGAGAGGTCGTTTGCAACGTCGGTAGGCGTGATATTAAAGGCTTCGTGAAACCGTATGAAAATCTGACGTAGGTCTTTTGGGTTTGTAGGAAGTCCTTCTTGCTGAATGGAAACCATAATATTTGTTTTGGTTGTGCCATCAATGCAAATGGAATCAGGCTTAACGTGATCGTAAATTCTACGATCTCTAAGCCGGGATTGAATGTAACGGCCATCATCACCCGAAGCGGCGAGTTGCTTGGTTATCTTGATCTTCGGTGGGAGCATAGGGTCTATAAAAGTTGTAGGGTTTGTATCTGATTTAGACGGAGGGGATGGATTGAGGGTGTGGGAGTAAACGAAAGTAGGGTAGGTGGACTTATTAGAAGCCGAGTTAGTAGAGTCAGTTTTGCTTTCTTTGGCACCGGGCTTGGATGGGAGAACAAAAGATACCTGTTTGTGCGATGAATTATTTAGCTTAGAATTATTGGAGGAAGGGAAAGGAGATGTGGAACGAATCGCTTGGGAAAAGGAGGGGAATGTTCCTACTTTAAGACTCCAATTTGGGTCAGAATTATGTATGCTGGTTTGGTTGTGAGGCTTGGGGGTTGGCTTAACACTAGGCTTAGATTTAGTCTTAAAATTAATCTCCTTTGCGTTCATCTTGTCCGTTGTAGGCTTTCGGTAGATTACTTTTTTACGGTTGATTTTCCTCATTGTTAATTTCTCTAGCTTAAATGATTCGGATGTGGAGTTCTGGAAAAGCCAATCATATTTTGAAGGAATATCAACATTGAATAGCTTAAACTTTGAGAGTTTACCGGCCGACTTTTGTTTGCAGTTTCTGACATTAATTTTAAAATGCTGCTTAAAGTAATTGATCAGCCAAGTCGGGTTTGCATGTGCGGATGCAACTTTAATAGAGAAAGTGGTTGTTTCCTCCGTATTGGACTCATTTAGCTTTTTAACTCGACTATTCCATTCAGATACGGTCCAGGAAACTCCAAAGCGGGTAATTGAGGGTTCAGGAGATGCTGGAACTGCGGGAGATGCTGGAGGTGCTTGAGATGCAGGAAGTGCTTGAGATGCAGGAAATGCTTGAGACGCTGGAGGTGTTTGAGATGCTGGAGGTGCATGAGATGTTGGTAGTGCGTGATATGCAGTAAGAATCGGAGGTATGGGTGTAACTTCAAGTTCAGGAGCCGAATGCAATGGAGAGGAAGGTGTTAGGACGGCGTTTTCAAGCATCTCAGCAAGTAGCGAAGTGTTGTAGGCCATGCTTGATTGAGGCTGGATGTGTGAAGTAAATTCCTCAATCTTACCGTAATAGTACCTAATGCAACACTCAAATTCTTAAATAAGTATCTGTTTCATAGAGGAGGTCCCTAGTAACTCACACAGCCAGCTTTCGAATACAGCTTTCTCCCGATAGGATTGACAGAAAATGTGACTAAATACCAAAAGTAAAAACATGTAGCAAAATCTAAAAAAAAAAAACATCTTTCATGGAAGACGCTTTAATAAAAACTCAAAGAGTTTCATAACAACAACCTCCTATTCAATTGACTAAAATAAAATCTTCAATTCAATTAAACGTAAATAACAATAATTACAAAAATTAATAATTTCGACACATTTATGTTGCATATTCTTAAGGCAAATAACACATATTTCTTTAAATACGCCAAAGGTAGCCGAAAAAGCACCGGAAGCGGATCTGGATTTGAAAGCGATCCTTCTGTCCTTGCACGGAAAAATCGATCATTTTCAGAAACAATTAAATGAACAAGCGGCTCGAATTGACGTCATCTATTCGACCCTGTTTGACAAGTCTGGCACGCCGATATAATGTCTGCTACGTTGAATGAGGTTAATCTGAAGATCCTTGCGTTAAACGTTAACTCACTAATCAGGATCGAGAGAAGGGCCAACCTACAAAATCTGTTGTTAAGTGAATGCCCAGATGTGCTTTTGGTAAGCGAAACTAAGCTTAACCAGAATCACAAAATTGGCTACAGTGGATACAATATTTATAGAAGGGACCGTCCACACTCCTCACAAGGGGGTGGGGTTGGTATCTTATTACGCAAAGGCATGCACCATAGGGTCATATATAGCGGGGATTTAATGAGGTTCAGGGTGTTGGAAGCATGCATCGTATGCATTCCTCTTCATAGTCGAAGGCGAGTGTATGTGGTGTCGCTTTATGCACCCAAAGCACCTAATCCCATTCAATTTATAACTGAGCTCGAATTACTTTTTCGTTGCCTTCAGCTCCAATCGGAGGAAAATTATTATTTTTTGGCCGGAGATCTTAATGCTAGGCATGCGGTATGGGGAAATAATCCGCCAAACACCAGAGGCAACTAGTTATACTACTGGTGGTGTCAAAATATGATTGAGTACAGACTTGAACTGTACGCCACGAATATCCCATCCTTCCCATCTGCCGGTTCTTTCCTGGACTTGGCATTAATAGACAGTAGACTAGAACTGACTAACGTGGATCGAAACACAAGGAACTGCTTGCGTGCGTTCGAGTACGATAGTGATCACTATGGACTTGCCGCTACAATACGGATCCCAAACGAGCAAACGCAGCTGGAGCAGTACGATCAAGTGTACCCATACGACTACCGTAAGGTACGGTGGCCGTGTTTCTCTAGAATCTTAAAGCGTAATTTACGTTTGAATGGAATTGATCCCCCGACTAACAGAAACTTGACAAACGAAGAAATCGACCGTAGTTTACTGGCAATGCAAGATGTTATCAAACGAACTATGGAGCAGACTATCCCTCGGATAGAATACTCCGACGAAAGCCAGGTGGAAAAATACAGAACTCCAACAATCAACGCATTGTACGCGCACAAAAGTAGACTGCTCTCGAGGCTTAAGCAGTTGTACAGACAGATTAGTGACAGAAACGACCCGGAAATAAGAACACTGAAGTCACTCATCAAAAACCTAAAACAATTAATTAAAGAAAATTACAGTAAGTCTGTAAGTCTGTACTGGGGCAATAAGATTCGGGCTATAAAATCCAGTAGTCCGAATATGTTCCCACAGATAAATAAATTGTTCAGGAGGAAAGATCACAATGACATTCAGTGTGTCCGAATTCCACAAACGACAGAAAACAGACAGATACTATTGACCCTCGGCATAAGTCCAGAGAGTGCCGACTCAGGCGGCGGTCTTTTCGTGGTCGAAGACCCACAGGAGAAAGTAGATTTGCTGGGAGCCTTTTTCGAGGCCGTGTATACGGTGAAAAATCCGGTTCGCCGTAATCACGACATTGACAACAGGGCCTACGTAAATCATTATTATCTGCGCAGCGAACTTCAAAATTGGCGATCCGAGAATCACGGTTTCACCGTATTCAGTGAAGAAAACGAGGCAAACGTTATCATCGCTAATGAACGAGCTTCCTCGCATTTGTTCGTGCGAAAAGATGAACTCCTGTGCATCTTTGAGTCTCTGAAAAACAAAAAGTCGTCGGGAGTAGACGGAATTCCAAACGTCATATTAAGACACCTGCCCTTGGAAGCAGTGGATATATTTACTACGCTGTTTAATAATGCGCTGAATAATGCATATTATCCGACGCATTGGAAAACAGCAGTGGTACATCCAATCCCGAAAAGGGATAAAGTAAGAACTAACCCTGCAAATCTCCGGTTAATTAGTTTGCTTCCGAATATTAGCAAGGTATTCGAGAAGGTGGTTAATAGAGCGGTGTTAAGGTGGGTTGAGGAAAATAATATAATTCCGGAAAATCAGTTTGGTTTTAGGGCGCGGCATGACACTATTCATGCTGCGTCAAAGCTGGTCTCCGACATACAATGGAATAAATGCAAGAACCAGTGTACGGGTGCCTGCCTCGTTGACTTTGAGAAGGCCTTCGACACCGTATGGTTAGAGGGGCTTTTCTATAAGTTGACCAGAATGGGTATGCCGAAACCTCTGCTATATATGATTTACGACATGCTTATGGGAAAGAAGTTCGTTGTTAAATGTAACAATGTTATTTCGAGTAAGATCTTTGACATTAAAAACGGCTTACAACAGGGGGTTGTCATTTCTCCGATACTGTTTAACGTTTACACTAGTGATCTAGTAGGTTCCCTCAATCATGCCATAGCGTACGCAGACGATTTAGTGGCGTACAGATCAGGTCCAAAAATCGAAGTCATCAATACTCTCCTGCAGCGTGATTTCGATCATATTAAGGCGTATTGCGATGATTGGAAATTGAAAATCAATTTTCAAAAGTCGGAAACAATTTTGTTCAGGACTCCATTGAGATGGGCTTCTAGGGATACCAGACATAACTGGCGAAATTTGGCCATCATTGGACAGCACGGACTGCCATTAGCGGTGAGAAACGTAGTGAGATACCTTGGTATTTGGCTCGATAAGTATTTGTATTTTGACAAACATATAGATGCTTGTCTTGCTGGAGCCAAGAAGGCTTTAGCCCTGACAAGAAGGTTGTTTCACAGCAGTCAACTTGTCTCCAGGGTGAAAGTCATATGCTATGTGGCCCTAATCAGTGTGGTTGTCCCGTGTGGTTTAATGTAGCGCCGTATAAGATGGAAAGGATTCGGGTGTTTGAAAGGCAGTGTCTTAGGACCTGTCTTGGCTTGTACAGAACACCAGAATCAGAGTACAAAAAATATCATCCCAACGAAGTCCTTTACGATGGGGCTAATCTGAATAGGATTGACAATTTCCTGATTAAGGTGATTCGAAGACATGTTGCAAGGGCAATGACCAACGATAATGGCCTGATCTTTGGGGCTTATTACCCCAATGAAATGTACCACGAGAGCTCACTTCTATCGGGCTTTATCCCGCCAGAGGCTTTTCTCCATATTGATGCTAAAGGGTTAATACAAAGTAGGGATGGTATCCCGGTAATGTCAAAGATCGTTAACATGAGGCCGCACCTCTGAGGCCGCACCTCTGAGAAGTGACCAGTGGTTTATCGCATTGGTTAAATCTTGGTGGTGCGTGTGCACGATGTTGAGGAATGACGGGCGCCCGAAATCGCAATTGGGATGGTGACCACCCAGTGCGGGAGGCTACGAGTGCTCACCATCCCGATTATAGTTAAGTTAGGTTAAGTAGCTTAGGTAGGTTAAGTAGAATAGGGCCATAATTTTAAGTTTTATACAAAATTATAAAAAGATATGGTATCTAAGTTTTTTCCTAAAATTATTTTCTTAGAAATTGCATATATTGTATATTTGATAGATAAGATTAATCGTAAGATAGTTTTAAGGTCGAAAGGCAAACTTGAAATGAAATTGCTAAGTTTAGAGCGCTCGGTAAGAGCCAGTAAGCTAGAATAAGTACCATCATTGTCAAATTAGATTTAAGCATTTTTGTCTAGAATTTAAGTAATAGCGCTAGAAACAATAAAAATGAATTTAAAAGTAAAGTAAAGTAAAAAAACACATATTTCTTTAAATTTCTGTAAAACCGCTAACAAACGATTTATGGTGTTAATTTCCTTTCCGTTCAAGGCAGATTCCTTGCATGATACTATGTACATCTGATGAAAGACTAAAGGAAAATTTGGATTTAATTTCTGAATCCATTCAGACGCAAGGTTAAGTACAATTTACATGACACTTCCACTTTCAAGCAAACGGCAAGTAACAACATTTCCATCGACTTCGGTAATAAAAAAGAGAATATTATGCTATTGGCCACGAAATCCACGAAAAGCAAAACATTTCCAACTAAACAAATATAAATAAACTCTTACCTTCCATCACGTAAACAATGCTGCCCACATCTCCTTCTTTGATAATGAGACTCTTTGCCGCATATTTCACCGGATACATACAATCCACGATTTCCCGTATTTGTGTTATGTCCAGATTCTTCATAAAATCGTTATCCAAAATCGCAGATTTAATGAGTTCACGAGATCTGAAAAGTTCAACACAAAATCGATTAGATAAAGTAATTACGAAATTGTACGAATAGCTACGAATATGTATGTTATGTGGGCATACGAGCATACCCAACAATTTTAACAAAACAACAAACATTCTTACACAACTGATTTGGGAATTTTAATGAGATCGCTTTCGGCTCCAGCCATTTGGGATAGTGGCTCAGCACTGTAACCTTGCCGTTTCAGGCGTGGTTCTGTGGTATCCAACACTCTGCTGGACTCCACTCCAGGCGCCCAAATTGAAAAGTCTGCATTCATGTTACGCTCCAAAAAGGCCTGCGTCAGCGGTCGAACCACCTGACGGAACTTATCTATTTGATTCTGTAGGTCAACAATCATGGTTTCCTTGTCTGAACAGGACTTTTCGGCTAATGATAGCTCATTAGTCAAACGAATTATCCTCTCATTGCATTCAGCAATCATCTTGTCTTTCATTTCAAGCTCTGACCGTAGACTCATAGTTTGATTAATTGTATCTACACTACGTGTAACATCGACTGATGGTATGTCCGACAGACTTTTGCATGAAATTTGACCCCTACTGTGCTTCCGCATACCACTTTTAATGGCATTCAAATCGCCACGAGTCTTTGACTTTGACAGTTCCCTTCGATATAGGCTTGTTTCACTCATTTCCAGATTCGGGACAGTTTGACAGTTAAATTTGGCGTTGCCTTAAGTCGACATTATCGGTCAATCTCAATCGAATGACAGCGGTACACTGTTACGATAAGGTAAATTGTATATAACCCAAAATACGGTAAGACCGACAAAAACAAAAAAAAAAAAAATAATTGAAATAAAATTGGGAATAACTGACAACGACGGTAACATTGACAACGCTGTCATGTAAAGGAAAAGCACTTGAATTCGTACGAATATTCGTATCTACGTGCTCGAGTTTGTTGCAATGTTACGGTTAAGACGGTTTCCCCACTTTTATTACGTCAACCGCTTGTCACTAGGCTTGTCATTGAGCGTACACAATTGTGCGTGCACATTTGTTAACTAACTGTCAATGGATGTCAATTGGTAGCTATTTAGCTTGGCCTTAAGCGAGCAAAACAAAATCTAAAAATTTCGAATTCCAATCTTAAGCTGAGGTTGAGGTCCGTATCATCATATAGTCACTGCACCCACTTTCGCGACACGCACACGCACTATACTGTATGCAACTGGTATAGAATAGCCCTGCCGATGGTTGCGATACGACCACCGCGTAGTGCAAAGATACATTCAATGGCGACAAACGATGCACTCCCGTTTTGTCTTGGCACACGGCACATTTTCGTCACTACGCCGCACCGCCGCCGACACCTACGTTACACCGAATGGAGGCAGTAAACAAACCCAATTTTAGCTTTTATAACTTATTCAAGTGCACCGATCGATTATGATGCGTAAATTCACAACCCCACCATCGTCGTATCGTACTTCGCGCCGACGGACGGAAAAAGATTTTGGCAAGAATATGCCAAGAGAAAAGGCGTGTTCCGTCGTTGGATTCGTTCAATTTGTTTAGTTTGGATGTCAGTCACCATCGGTAGCAATTAATTGGAAAATATTTTTATCCATTCGATAGATAGATATCACTTTAATGGATTAATTGCAGCAAGCCACACAATGTATGGGTTGGGGTGGAAATATGAAAGCGTAAGAGGGAATATAGCTTCCGTTTGCACAAATTACAAGTATGCGTACGAGTGTATATTAATTCGTAATTATGTACTCGGAATCACCGTAAGACAAGCAAGATCGCGGCTGCCACTCGTGACCACCTCGGCGTATGGACTGTTTGGAAAGCGCGATGTTCTTCTCAGCATAAGCGATCCACAATCCACTGATGGCGGAACGCTGTTTATATTCTACACACTTTGCGGCGGCAGCCTCTTAGCCTCTTAGCCTCTTAGCCTGTGAATATGTTTTCATCGGCTGATAAAATCGCGATACATTTCATGTGTCGATGTTTTTTTTTTTCTCTTTCTTTTAGTCCGACTTTTTTGCATTTAGTTTTCGTTTTTTTTTGCTTAGTGCTTGTGGCTATCAGAAGGAGGAGTGCGTTAGCATTAGATTAGCGCATAGTTTATTAGGTACTCCATAAAGTCGAACCGAACTTGCTTCAGAAGCAATGACTCCTTCTACGTCAGCTGGATTGTTTTTCTTGTCCCTAGAGTATGATTGACGATCGATCTTGGCATATGCTTGCAGCGATTATGAGCGATTTGTGATGAACACTCCTCCACATATAGTCCGTGTGCATTTTTAATATCTCCGGGGTTCAGTGTACGGTATAAGATCAATTTAATTATTTTGTTTGCGGCAATAGACGGCGTATTATGATTACGAGTATCTAACGCAACGGTTTGAGCATAGACTGTAATTTGTTATACTCGTATCTATTTTAATAAAAAGTGGGGATCGATCATATGGTTAAGGTTAACGAATTGCCTACAATTATAGTATTTTTTTTTTTGCTTAAAGATTTATTGAGTTGTTAGAGTATCAGCAGCAGGATCACTGAGTTATTACCTGTCAATGTGGTGTGGGTAAGTGTGTACTGGTAGCACAAGGCGATTATCTGTAATAATTTTGAACTACTTTCTGAGAGCAATAAACAATGTTGAAGAGAATTTCCAGATCTCATACTTAAACCAGAATGCGATCTTCAAACTTAAAAGTAGCGGGAAATATTACGAGGGTTGTCTGGCATTTTTTGTCAAAATTTTTTTTTATTTTTCTACATAGTCTCCTTGTAACTCTACACAGTTCTCCCAGTGATGCTCCCATCTCTCTAACCCGTCCAAATAGTACTTGGCGTTTTTCTCTGCAAAATAATTATTCACAAAGGTGATTGCCTCCTCATTGAACGAAAATCTCTGTCCTCCGAGCGCAGTTTTTAGATGAGGCAACAAAAAGAAGTCGCTTGGGGCTAGATCTGGTGAATAGGACGGATGGTCAAGCAGTTCAAACCGTAATTCATGGATTTTCGCCATGGCAACCGCTGAGGTGTGAGACGGCGCGTTGTCTTGGTGAAACAGGATTTTCTTTTTCTGCAAATGTGGCCGTTTTTCCGCAATTTCTGCCTTCAGCTTGGCAAGTAATGATGCGTTTTATGCTCTTGTAATGGTTTTTCCTTTTTGAGGATAATCGATTAATATAACTCTTTTACTATCCCAAAAAACAGTCGCCATCACTTTCCCAGCCGAAAAGACAGTTTTTGCTTTTTTTGGAGCCGGCTCGCCCTTTGCAGTCCACTGTTTTGACTGAATTTTTGTTTCGGGCGAAATAATGGTATATACAAGTTTCATCTACAGTAATTAATCGGCGCTAAAACTCGGATTTATTGCGCCTAAACTGCTCCAACAGAGCGTTGGAAATGTTGATTCAAACACGTTTTTGGTCTAACGTAAGCAAACGCTGCACCCAACGCGCGGACAAGCTCTCATGCCTAAAACTTGATTTAATGAAAATAGGTTACCCAGCCTCCTCGATTTTTTTATTGTCGCTAATCCATCTCTTGTCCTGCAGTTTGATCAATTATCGTTTAATATTTCTGGTCATGATCTACTTTTCTGCACTTATGATGTGAATTTGGTGAAAAATGTTGTGCCTGATACATTTACCTATAAAGACTTTAGCTCAATTGATCTACTTGACCTCCAGACTGCTACCTTTTTTGCCCCTTGGGAGCAATGCCGTCAAGCGCTGATCCAGATGAAAAAGTCTTTGTCCTGCAAACAATTCTGACTCAATTGTTTGATGAGTGTGTAATTTAATTTAATTTTGGTGGGGGCGAATGCCCCCATTTATTCGGCTTAATACAAGCTATAACTTAAAAAATAAACTTAAACTAAAACTTAAAACTAAGGTTGGTTGGAGTGGTGAAGGAGAACAGATTTGAGGTAGGAAGTGGTGCGGTGAAAGTCAAAGACGATAGGGTTTGAGTTGATTTGACGTAGCATACGGGAGATTGGTTCGTTCGCGCCATAGGTGGTGTGGTGGGTTGGTAGATAGAAGAGTCGAGGGCTACGTAGATTACGAGGGTTAGTGTTGAGGAAAATGGAGTTGTGAAGGGACGCGCATTCAACGTGACCTGAAAGGAGTCGATGAATGAAGAGAAAGTCTGCTGCATCTCTGCGATCTTCGAGGGTGTTTAAGTTGATAAGGTTGAGACGATTTTGATAGGGGGGCAGATTAAAAGGATCGTCCCAGGGCATACCTCGAAGAGCAAATCGAAGAAAACGACGCTGAATGCTTTCAATTCTCGAGATATGAACACGATTATATGGGGACCATACTTGACTGGCGTACTCTAGGAGGGGGCGAACAAAAGTAATATAGAGGGACCTGGTCACGTATGGTGGCTGAATTCTTTGGACCACCGTTTTACAAAACCTAGTGCAGAGTTGGCTTTGAGGATTATCTCATCCATATGTAAGCGGAAGTTGAGCTCCCTATCACACAAAATGCCGAGGTCGCCCAGAGATTGTACGGAGGAGATAGGTTGGTTATGGAGAAGATAGAGTCGGGAAGGAGATTGGTTCCGCTTATGTGAGAAGGTGATGGATTGGCATTTGGCGATGTTAAGTTCCAAAGAATTTTTGAGGCACCAGATCGAGAAACTATCAAGATCTTGTTGAAGGAGGAAAGAGTCATGGGGAGAGGAAATGGTTTTGAAAAATTTGGTATCGTCGGCGTAAAGGGAGACAGACGAGTGTTTGATGATCATATCGAGATCATTTATGGTTAATATAAAAAGAAGGGGACCGAGATGGCTGCCTTGTGGAACTCCAGAGGTGGCCAAAAATGGAGCGGACTGGGCTGACCTAAACCGAACACTGTAAAAACGGTTTTTTGAGGTAAGAGGATATCCATTTTAACAGTATGGGTTCAAAGCCGAGGGCAGACAATTGAAAGATGATTAATCGATGAGAGATTTTATCGGAGACTTTGCTAAAATCAGTTGCAACTACATCGACTTCGTTGCCATTCTCTAGGGCAGAGAGGGCAAAGGATACGAATTCAACGAGATTTTTGGTGGTTAACCTAACCTTTACGAAGCCATGTTGTCTAGGGGAAATAAGTGATTTGCATTGGAAGCTTAGAGCTTCATACAAAATACTTTCAAAGAGTTTGGGTATATGGGAGAGTTCAGCGATGTGACGATAGTTGGTTATTTCATTCTTTGATGCTTTCTTGTGGATCGGGGTTATGAAGGAGGTTTTCCAAGCCTGAGAAAATCCTCCTTGTGAAAGGGATAGACGAAAGAGATTAGAAAGAGCAAGGGAAAGAGAGGAAGAACATTTTTTAAGAAATATGGCAGGGAGGCCATCTGGGCCGGGTGTGAATTCGTCATTGAGTTGGTGTAATTTATGTTCGATATAAGACGGATCATAAATATGAGAAAGAAGTTGGCCATTGGAGAAGTTCAGTAGGTAACTAAAATAGGATGGATCTGGTACAAAGGAGTCGTTGGTGAAGGATTGTTTAAAAAATGTGGCAAATAGGTTGGCAATGGTGAGTGGATCGGTTGATGACCTGTTGTTGAAAGAGAGGGAATGAGGGTAACCATCGGACTTTCTTTTGTAGTTAATAAATTGGAAAAAAGACTGAGGGTCGTTTATAAGGTTGACTTGCGCATTGTTAAGGTAGCGCTGGTAAAGGGAATCGTAAAGTTCGGTGAAATGAAGATAAGCACCAAGATAGTTGGAATAGTCGGAAAAGTGCGCAGGAAAACAGCCCATAATTTATTTCTCTTATTTCGTAAGGAACGAAGCTTACGATTATACCAGGGAGCACTAGTAGATGATGTGTTAAGGCGGGAAAAACAATTAAATATTTGTTTATAAAAAAAGGATAAGACATCATTTATACTTAAGTTGTGAAAGTTAAAGAGGGATCTGCTGAGATATTCACTGATTTTGTGAAAGTTTGCTTTATGAAAGTCGTGGGATGAGAGAGTTGTGGGGGAGTGGACTGGAATGAAGAGTTATGAAAAAATGAAAGTAGAAGGGGGGGATGGTAGTTATCGATTGTTGAGAGAGATAGGGGACAAAGTGAGACTGAGGAGTTAATTGGATCTGTTGTGCAAATAAGGTCTAATTGCCTGCCTATATAATTGGATATACCACTGACTTGGCATAGACTTGAGTCTGTTAAGCGATCTAAGAAGAGACAATCCTTAGCTGAGATGGCATTTGAAGCGATGAAAAACGATTGATCATCTGATGGAGTCCACTGTAGCTGAGGAAGATTAAAGTCGCCGAAAATAAGGATATCATCAATAGGGTCTGACAGGTCAATTAAATGATCGATCGCATCAATAACAAATTGGTAAGATTCGATAGGTTGAGCTGGTAGGATGTAGCAACATATAACGTAAAGGGACTTGAGAGGCAGTGATATTTTTATTGCGACAAAGTCGGCTTTAGAGGATGAAGAAATTGTAATGGGAGAAGAGTTAAGGCTGTTGTCCATCGCCAGTAGGACGCCTCGACAGGGGGAATCTTTATTTGTGCGGGTAGGATCGTCGTCGCGGAAAACATTAAAAGTAGGAGGGAACAATTCCTGGTTCTTTATGCCGGGAATCAAATTGGTTTCGATCAAGGCGTAAATTTCGTGTACCAACGAAAACGGTCAGAATTATAAATAAAGTGTGTTCATGGTATACTCCTGAAGTAGTTCGCTCTATAAAAACCTGAAACAAGTTGTATAGAAAATGGAAGCATAGACCATCTACTACTGCCTGCCTGGTCTGAGTACAAGGCGGCACGTAACAACTCGACTTCTATAGTGAGAATTTCCAAATTGAACACTTCCCTCCCGGCTAAGAAACTTTAGAGCAATATTCGTGAAATCGGTGTCACTAAAGCTACCAATGACTCCAAATGCTCTCTTGATCCCGATGATTTAAAGGATTTCTTTCTTGGTGAAGGACCCAGTCATTGCAACCTTAACTTTAGTCAAAATGAAATCTTTACTGTTCCAAGGTTGGACGATTTTGTAGTATTTTTATTTTATTTCATTCTGATCGAGAGCTTACACATTAAGATATAATATCTTTTACAAAATTTGTGATAAGCTAATATATTGCAGAGAAAGCTAACTATAATAGACGGATTCATTTACAATGTGTCATTTTGGCATAATTCAAAAATTAATTCAAAGTAGATAAATATATTTTTAAATCGTATCTTATTTTTTATTTCACTGATGTTGCGTGGGAGGGCATTCCAGAGCCGAGTGGTGTTAACAAAGGATTGTCGTTCAGAGGTAAGGTGAGAAAAACGCGGTAAAAGTACTCGTATTTGCTTAGTCCTATTGGATGCACAAAACGTAATTCGATTAAATAGGTTTCGAGGTTGACGTGTGTGAATGATGTTATGCAACATTGTGATGGAACGAAACTTTAGGATGTTATCAAATGAGAGACCATTGATACGTTTGGAGAAGTGGGAAATATGGTCATATCGACGGCGACTAAAAATAAAGCGAGCAGCATTATTACTCGTATATGCGACATTTAGCTTACGTCTACTAAATTCATCACATCTTCCGTAGACTTCACATCCATAAGTAAGAATAGGAGAAATGAGGGTCTTGACTAACAGAGATCGGGTTGGTAAAGGTATAAGGTGTTGTAGAGCCCACAGGGATCGGAGGACCCCATGTGCCTTGGCAACGCAACTTTTTATGTGATCATTCCAGGTTAGGGTTGAGTTAAAAATCATACCAAGGTTTTTGGCATTGTCAACGTATTTGATAGGACCATCCCCAGAAGCAGGGATGTATTAACAGGCTCTCTAGATATAACAATGCATTTAGATTTCTTTGGATTAATAAGAAGTAGATTCTGACTCGCCCATTTGAAAATTTTATCCAGGTCGGAGTTTAAGAGTTGAATGCACTGGCCTGCAGATTCAGGAGAACAGCTAAGGTGTAATTGGGTGTCATCGGCGTACATTTCCGCTGAGCAGTGCGAAAGAGTGGATGGTAATTCATTAACATATAGGGAAAATAGCAGAGGGCCTAGAATAGATCCCTGAGGTACGCCACACGGATTGGGAAGAAAATCCGACAAGGAATTTTCAGTAAAAACCGTTGTTGGCGTTCATCCAAATATGATGATATTAGACAGACTGCGGAATTGGAAAAGTTGTACATCCTATATAATTGATGGCATAGAATGGCGTGATTAACAGTGTCGAACGCCTTCGAGAAATCGAGAAGTATCAGAAAGGAAAGATAACCTATATCAAGCTTTTGCCTAATGTTATCGACAACTCCAAGCAGAACGTCGTTATTTGCTTTTGCATGATTCTCTCGAAAACTTTCAAGAGGAAGGAAAGTATAGCAATAGGGCGGAATTCGGTACACGAGGGATTCTTTGGCACTGGTATTATCTTCGAAAACTTCCAGACTGAAGGAAAAACGCTAGTTGTGAGGTTTTGGTTGAAAATATGAGTAATGTGTGGCAGGAGTACGGGAAAGATGATTTTTAGGAACTTGGGATGGACCATGTCCACTCCATCAGCGTTGGATTTAATTGAAAGCAAACTCTCAACTACGTCAACCTGTTGGATACGAGAAAAAGCGAAAGATTCGTTTGGAGGAGATAGAACATGTGAAATTGCGGTATAATTAGAAGCGATGAAACCGTCACTGGAGGGGGTATGGGATACGAAATTCCGGTTTAGCTTATTTCCGTCGGCGTTAGTTACATGTCTGCTGCTCTGTTTTCCCACCCCAATCTGCTTGAGATTCTTCCATAACTGTTTCCCGGTAGTAGCAACTGAAGACGAAATTTTTGAATGCGTCGCAGCGGTCAAGTCTGACTCTGAGATATAAGGAGTTAGCAGAGCTTGTTTTTGTTTTAAACGAGGAGCTCAAAAAGCACACTAACTTAGTGATTGGTCGTATATATGCGTGCCTTCGGAAACTGTGGCACAGTGCTTACTACACTCCCTTGGAACTACGAAAAAAGATAGTATTAACACTCGTATTACCGATAGTTTCATACGCTGAAGTTGTTTACAGTAGTCTTGACTCATTATCACAACATAGTCACAGAAAGCTGCAAGTCGCTTTCAGTGATGCTATACGTTACATTCACCGCATCCGTAGACATGACCATGTGTCAGTGCATGCTAGGGATTTACTCGGTTGTACCTTACAAGATTACATCAACGCCAGGAACTGCGTATTCTTACATAAAATCATTCATATGAAGTGCCCGTCTTACCTGTGCAACAGGCTTACTTTCACTCGGTCCTCAAGAACCATTAACCTTATTCCATTACGTTTTAATTACCTTAACTTCTCTCGTTTATTTTTCATTTACACTGTTGGACTTTGGAATTCATTACCTAAGCATATCAAAGCCATATCTAGTTGCTCGAATTTTAAAAGTGCCTTTCAAAAACAAAAATTTAATAACAGCTCGATACTCAATTTTTTCCATTTTCACAAAAAACACTCACATCGACTCACTCAAACGACTGTCAACTAAAAACTGCGCATCCAAAATGACTGAAACTTCGGTATGTAACTGCCAAAAGATGCACAATTAGCATTCACTAGTTTTTATTGGCGAGTGCTGCTATCTTTGCATTGCGGTCGGAAACTTTTCAGACAACCCTCGTATCTACAATATTTAAGCTTACTTCAAAAACTCAATGACAGAGAAATCGTTCCGTTAGACCGTTGAATCTTGAGGCTGACAGAACCACACATTTATAGTTGACTTAAGGACTACGCTCTGTAATTTGTTGATATAAGAGCTATTCATGTGAATATTATCGCTGCTGTTCCCTTTACGTTCCGTTTTCCCGCCTTAAAACATCATCTACTAGTCCTCCCTGGTATAATCGCAAACTTCGTTCCTTACGAAATAAGAGAAATAAGTTATGGGCTGTTTTCCTGCGTACCAGATCCTTTACCGACTATTCCAACTATCTTGGTGCTTATCTTCATTTCACCGAACTTTACGATTCCCTTTACCAGCGCTACCTTAACAATGCGCAAGTCAACCTTATAAACGACCCTCAGTCTTTTTTCCAATTTGTTCACTACAAAAGAAAGTCCGAAGGTTACCCTCATTCCCTCTCTTTCAACAACCGATCCACTCACCATTGTCAACCTATTTGCCACATTTATTAAACAATCCTTCACCAACGACTCCTTTGTACCAGATCCATCCTATTTTAGTTACCTACTGAACTTCTCCAATGGCCTACTTCTTTCTCATATTTTGGACCCGTCTTATATCGAATATAAATTACACCAACTCAATGACGAATTCACACCCGGCCCAGATGGCCTCCCTGCCATATTTCTTAAAAAATGTTCTTCCTCTCTTTCCCTTGCCCTTTCTAATCTCTTCCGTCTATCCCTTTCACAAGGAGAATTTCCTCAGGTTTTGAAAACCTCCTTCATAACCCCGATCCACAAGAAAGGATCAAAGAATGAAATAACCAACTATCGTCCCATCGCTAAACTCTCCCATATACCCAAACTCTTCGAAAGTATTTTGTATGAAGCTCTAAGCTTCCAATGCAAATCACTTATTTTCCCTAGACAACATGGCTTCTTAAAGGGTAGGTCAACCACAACAAATCTCGTTGAATTCGTATCCTTTGCCCTCTCTGCCCTAGAGAATGGCAATGAAGTCGATGTAGTTGCAACCGATTTTAGCAAAGTCTTCGATAAAATCTCTCATCGGTTAATTATCTTTAAATTGTCTGCCCTCGGCTTTGAACCCATATTGTTAAAATGGATATCCTCTTACCTCGAAAACCGTTTTTACAGTGTTCGTTTTAGGTCAGCCCAGTCCGCTCCATTTTTGGCCACCTCTGGAGTCCCACAAGGCAGCCATCTCGGTCCCCTTCTTTTTATATTAACCATAAATGATCTCGATATGATCATCAAACACTCGTCTGTCTCCCTTTACGCCGACGATACCAAATTTTTCAAAACCATTTCCTCTCCCCATGACTCTTTCCTCCTTCAACAAGATCTTGATAGTTTCTCGATCTGGTGCCTCAAAAATTATTTGGAACTTAACATCGCCACATGCCAATCCATCACCTTCTCACATAAGCGGAACCAATCTCCTCCCCGACTCTATCTTCTCCATAACCAACCTATCTCCTCCGTACAGTCTCTTCGCGACCTCGGCATTTTGTGTGACAGCGAGCTCAACTTCCGTTTACATATGGATGAGATAATCCTCAAAGCCAACTCTGCACTAGGTTTTGTAAAACGGTGGTCCAAAGAATTCACCAACCGATACGTGACCAGGTGAACCGTGTTCATATCTCGAGAATTGAAAGCATTCAGCGTCGTTTTCTTCGATTTGCTCTTCGAGGTATGCCCTGGGACGATCCTTTTAATCTGCCCCCCTATCAAAATCGTCTCAACCTTATCAACTTAAACACCCTCGAAGATCGCAGAGATGCAGCAGACTTTCTCTTCATTCATCGACTCCTTTCAGGTCACGTTGAATGCGCGTCCCTTCGCAACTCCATTTTCCTCAACACTAACCCTCGTAATCTACGTACCCCTCGATTCTTCTATCTACCAACCCACCACACCTCCTATGGCGCGAAAGAACCAATCTCCCGTATGCTACGTCAAATCAACTCAAAGTTGAGTTTTAGTTTAAGTTTATTTTTTAAGTTATAGCTTGTATTAAGCCGAATAAATGGGGTCATTCGCCCCTACCAAAATTAAAGCTCAAAAAGGTCTGCAGTTTTGTGAGGCATTTTCCAATTGACATTGACATCATGACAATGTGGCATTCATTTTATGTATTTGCTAGGTTGTACTACAATAAATGTCCGATTTTCACTCCAGACCGAAATAAGAAGTGAAACAGTTACGTACGTATATACCACAATGTACAGTAAAGTGTTTTTTTTTTTTTCTAAGAATTGCTTAACATGCTAACTGTAGTTCAAATTCGAACCCATTTCATTTACAAATTTAAACTGTGGAAATAATGCATCTCAAACAGCGAGTAACATCAATGAAGCATTTGAGCATATAGCCGCAGTTTGAGAATTCCATTCCGGAGATTACAGCTTTGGCAATGAACCACGCGGGGAACCGGAAAAAAGGTTATTGATTCTTTTCTGTATGACAGTCGTAGAATACATGGGCAGTGGTTAGATGCAGACGAATAGGCAAAACACACCCGTAACTCCAATCATCACCCAGGCTTGTTTCATAAAAAGTTCTGGTCACAAACTAGTGGACAGGACCAATCTACTTTTAATTTATTCAACGGGTGGAAACCATAAACGACGTCAAGTATTATTGACACAGTGCGTGCAAATTTGGCTTAAGAGCAGCATAGTCCAATCCATGACCATGGTCAGAACTTTTACAAAAAAAGGAATATTTGAGCTCGAATCAGACAGTTGCGTGTGGTACAACTTAACAAATTCCAAAATGTTAAGAAATGATTCTTGAAAATGTTCAAAAAAAGTTGTTCACCAGTTGGATCAAGCTATTCGTATATTTTATTGTATCTACGGAATGCGCAATCTTAAATAAAAATACGTCAAAGCAAACTGGTAGCGTGACAATTGCCTCCGAAGGTAGATGGTTTGATGTTTATCCAAATCCAAAGAACGGGAAGTCGATTAAAGTGCTCAGTTGTTGTGTAAGACCTTAAAATCGTACCACCAGTTTTACTTATCCAACAAGAGGTGTCATAGGCAAACGCAAAATTTTTATAAAAAGTTGTGATATTTTTATTTAGTCTAGCAACTCTTTTAGAGCTATTTTTTCAAGAATTATTATCATAGAAAAGAACCGTTCTATGCATTTATTTTTTCAAAATTATTTCGTTCGAGCATTGCGGGTGGTGTTTGACCAATAACTCGAGTAATGTTGGCCTCCACTTTCTCAATAGTAGCCGGCTTATTCATGTAGAATTTTGACTTTACGTAGCCCCAAAGGAAAAATTCTAGAGGTATGAAATCACATGGACCCAATTCATCGGTTCAAAGCATGAAATTAGTTGTTCACCGAATTGTTCTCGCAATAAAGACACCCGGCAGTGTGGCAAGCTCTGTTAGAACCAAATGTCGTCAAGTTCACAGGTTAGAAAATAGTCCGTTATCATGGCGCTATAACGGTTTTGAAGGAAAATGGACCGATGATTCTTCCAGCCCATTAACCATTCCACACCGTCGTTTTGTCTGGATATAATGGCAGCTCTTGAACCTCTTCGGGTTGCTTCACATCCAAAATACGGCTATTTTGCTAATTTACGTATTATATTCATATACAGACGTATCATCCAATGATGACATGTCAAACAATACTGCACAAAAATACCATATTAGGGTGATACGACGCATGTCTGCGCATATTTGCGGTTGTATTTCGCGAATAACAGCTCTGATATTTGCCTTTAGTGCTTGAATCGTCGGTGGAGCATTGGCATAGAATTTATCTTTAACTTAGCCAAAAAGGAAAAGGTCTAATTGTGTTAAATCGCAAGATCTCAGCGGCCAATTGGTTATGAAATGTGCCACGCAATAGAGCAATTGTTTAACCAGTTGTATGGCATGTGGCGCTGTCTTACTGAAACTCAACATCGTCCGCGTCCATAGCATCCACTTCAAGTAAGAAAAAGTCAGTCAACATCGTTCGGTAATGAAATCCATCCATTGAAACGGCCGCACCAGCCTCATTTTCAGCAAAATATGGCGAACGCAAAAACAGCCCAAACTGTCATTCGTGGTGAAAGGAGAGGTTGTTCCACTATTTCTCTTGGGTTTTCTGAGCCCCAGATGCGACGGTTTTGTTTGTTTGCGTACCCAGATAAATGGAAATGAGTCTCATCACTCAGAATAATTTTGTATAAAAAATCATGATCTTGTTTATTGTTGTGCATAGTCTCTCTCTGCTGGTTTCAATTCTTGTGTCAGTTGGACCATACAAGAATGTGGGCCAAGATCTTTGTTAAAAATGTGGTGCAAAGTGGTTGCTGATAGGCTCGAAATGGACACACCTGAGTTTTCAGTCAAATTCTCAGCTACGGCGGTGATATTTCCAACCGAACCCACCTTCAACAATATCTAGGAGTCTTCACGTCACTAATCTGTCCGAGACATTCAAATTGATCGATTAAATACACTATAGGTGTGCGAGTGTGTATCTATTCATATTTATGGTAATAACCTCTTACTTTTTACTTATCTAAAGTCATCGCAATGATAGTTGAATGTTGACAGTTCAATAATGGAGACAATCACTTGTTAGATGACCCTCTATTTATACGTACATATAGGTAATTCGATTTAGAATATATGTATTTTATTTCTTCGAGGTTCGAACCTCTTGAGGAAACAAATCATTAGAGTGCCACATCCATACATAATGTACACAAGATATAAAAACAAAATTTTCAAAACAAAAACATGCTACGTATCATTAACAACCACAGGAAAATTAAAAGATAATTAATTTTTGTTAAAGCATCAGCTAGGTTCCAATACACCATTACTGGGGCGATACCAAAAAATAACTAGCATGCGGATAAGTGGTTATGAAATGTGGAAGTATAACGCTAACAAGATCATCGCAAGGTCCGCAGGCATTCTAAAACATGAAGAAATGGAAGTACTCGTAATTGATTTTGACCTCAATAGGGTGTTAACCTCTTATCTCGGTATGATTCAACCCTAGGGCTACGAGCATGCTTTTGGTTGAATAATGAGAAGAAGTTCTTTTTTCCCGAATTTGTAATACTTATAAGTAAAATGAAAGGGAAAAAGGATACAAAGTTCTTCATAATTATTTTTTGAATAATTTTTCGAACGCCTGAAAGTAGACTTTCGGACATAAAACTCATATGCATTTGCAAGTTTCATAAGATAGCAAGCTACAACATTAAGAGATCAATAGGGGTTCGAAATCTGCAATAGTTGTGGAGAGACACATAGTTAACGTGATGGAAAGCAACAAGAAGGAATCGCAAAATAGCGGTGATGTAAGAACGGAAACATAGTTGACAAAGAAGTGCTTGGTAACATTCAAACGGCTGCACTGGATGACTTTCCACACCAGGTGCCGCACGATTTAGCTGGCGACAGTGCGTTAGGGCTCCTCAATTTGGGTAATTTTAAAGGGTATAGCACAATCTAAATTTAGATTTACGGGCGTGTGATCCAATAATCACAAATTAAATTGCTCCCTTGGTCTTCGGGATTCCAATTAAGCGATGTATTATACTATTTCTTGGAAAGGTAAAATGGTAGAAGATGCAATAACAAAGCTAACTACTCAGATGGACCCAAAATAGCATAGGAAACGGATTTTGAGATCTTCTGCGCAGTTTTGACCTGCAATGGGAAGTTCCAAATGTTCTCAGGGTGACAATGCTAATGCGAATCGGATCGATATCTGGTAGGGACATCGCCACCTACAAGGATAGTCAAGCTGCACTTAAGGCGCAGGTATTCTGATATGATCAGAAGCTATCGCTCAATTCTCAAGGCATAATGCAGACATTATGGGGTAGAAGGGGAAATGAGCTAGCAAGCACCGGAGAGGAGCTAAAAGGATTCAAATCTGTAGACATCAAAACTCCCAGAGAAAATCGTAAAGGAAGCCAACCGGAGATGGGGTACCTAAAGAAATTCTCAAACTTAGCAACGAGTAAATGAAAACTTTGATTGGAATCCTATTAAAACATTGCCTCCTTAAGAAACGCACCAAAAGGCTCAGACTGTTAGAAATAGGCACTAGCAGATTCTGTGTGACTTGAAAGCCGAGAAGGACGTGAAGGTGTAGTGTGAAATTGAAGGAAAATAAAGGGTCCGCCATCTAACGTTTTTTTTTCAACTAGTGCCTATTTCTTGAATGGTAACACTTACCTCATGTCTGATTCGACAGATAATTAGTTTTATCCTTCCGGTTAATAATGAAAAATAATTTCATTCAAATGGCTGCCTCGGCTGGCCATGCAGTAGCCTACACGATCGGTCCAATTTTTAAGCACATTATCGATTGTGTGCAGCTGTATTTCACCAATGCAGCAGTCGCAGCTCCGAGGTGGCCAAACGACATCAGCTCTGCGGCTGATAATGCGATCTTCAAAAACAGGGCGCAAAACATCGAGTGTAGCTTCGGCTGTGTGGCACGTAGCGCCGTCCTGTTGAAACCAAATGTTGCCAATATCCTCCTCTTCAATTTTTGTGAACAAAAATTCGTTCAACATGGCCCGATAACGATCGCCATTGACTGTAATGGCCACTCCTTGCTCATTTTCGAAGAAAAATGGCCCAATTATGCCTCTGGACCAAAATCTGCACCAAACAGTGACTCGTTTTGGGTGTATCGGCTTTTCAATGTATGCGTGTGGGTTTTCTGTGCCCCAAATGCGACACTTTTGCTTGTTTACATACCCGCCAAGATCAAAATGAGCTGCATCTGAAAAGATGATTTTTTTGGCAAAATCGGCATCTTCTCTAAGTCGATCGCAGGCCCACTTAGCGAAGCGAAAACGCATTGGATGGTCAGTTGGCTTCAACTCCTGAACCAATTGGACTTTGTATGGCGTCATACCAAGGTCTTTATGCAAAATTCGTCTCAATGATGTCTCCGAAATGTTCAATTGTTGAGAACGACGGTGAATTGATGTTGATGGCACTTCACGCACACTTGCTGCCACAGCAGCAACATTCTCGGGTGTACGCACTGTTTTTGGCTTTTCACGCTTTGGTTTATCGATGAGAATGCCAGTTTCTTTCACTTTTTTCACAAGATAACGAACATACGGAGCTGACGGTGCTTCTCTTCTTCCAAAATCCGTACGCAATTTTCGCACACATTCTGCAACATTACCATGATTTTCAAAGTAATGTCGCAATATTTCCCAGCGTTGTTCAAGCGTATACACAACCATATTCGTTCAGCGGAAGGATAAAACTAATTATCTGTCAAATCAGACATGTGTTACCATTCACGAAATAAGCACTAGTTGAAAAAAAAAACGTTAAATGGCGGACCCTTTATGATGCTGACACTCGGTTAGTTTTTGATGTAATTTAAAACGTCGTTGTAGTTTCAAATTTATTTCGCCCAAGCACGATAGGACTAACCTTCCGTTTCTCTCAACCCTGATATACCACCTAGATCAAAAAGTTCCCTTACTTATGCCAGCGCTTGATCCAATCCTCGAAACATTTCTTATATTCGGTTTTCGGTATGTCCATCATTGCTTCCTGAGATTTTTCCATTACTTCGGCTGCTGATTAAACAGAAAGAAGTCACAGGGAGCCAAATCAGGTGAATTCGGTGGCTGTTGGATGGTATTTGTTGCATTTTTCGTCAAAAAATTACGAATAATGATGGCACTGTGCGACGGTGCGTTATCATGGTGCAAAATCCACGAGTTTTCTGCCCACAATTCTGGTCTCTTTCGGCGAATTGCTTCACGCAAACGTCTCATAACGCCCAAATGATACTCTTTGTTTATTGTCTGGACTTCTGGCAAAAACTCATGATGCACTACACTGTTGTAATCCACGAAAACCGTGAGCATTGCTTTCTTTTTTGACTGAAAACGACGCGTTTTTTTTGGTCTCGGCTCATTTGCTTGATGTCTGGATTGCGTGTCGTACTCATAAACCCACCAACTTTGCTGCTACACTACGGAAACCCAAACATTAGCCAAAATGTTTTGGACGGATCCATAGGCAATGTTCAAGTCCTCCGCTATCTCTCTGATGGTCAATTTACGGTTATTGACCAACTTTTCTTTTACTCCGTCAATGTTTTCGTCGGTTTTCGATGTCGATGGTCTGCCACTGCGTTCATCATCTTCGATTGACTCACGACCACTTTTGAACCGCTCGTGCCACTGGTAAACGACTGTTTTCTTTACAGAATCGTTGCCGAAACACTTTTCCAACATTTCCAACCTTTCCAACATTTCGCGCACCATTAAAACACAAAATTTAATATAAGTTCGTTGTTGCAAATTTAAATCCATTTCTAAAATTGTAAAAATTCGCCAACACACACAGAGATAGATGTACTCTTGGCTACGTAACTTTTGCAAATGTCAAGCTACGATGCTAAGATTTAGAAGGAATGTCAACAACAGATTTACCAATTTAATAAAAAAAAAACAGAACTCAAATCGGAACAATGGGAGCGCCACACGGTGGTTATTTCGGGAACATTTTGATCAAGGTGGTATGTGCAGTCAGGCATTCCAATTTTACTTGTTCACCATTGCCGTTGTAGAAATTATACATAGACATTTACTACGACTGCGTATTTGTGTGTTGAAAGTCATCTCCAATACCACAAGTCTTGATTGAAAAAAGGAACAGCACAACGAATGAAAACAGTCAAAAGTTTTAAAGATCAATGTCAACAGAAAGAAAAACAGAATCAGTGACTTCACGTAGGCCCGCAAAATACGATGAAGAAGTGTCAAATCACATGATTGACGGGGTTAATTAGCAGACCCAATATTCTAAATAAACCAACCACCAAATTGAGATTTGAATTTTAGTCAGCATCGGACTTAGCTCAGTCGATGTGTGATGATTTTATATTAGAATGATGGCGGCTACAGTTGTAAGTTCGAGCTGCAAGGCGACGCAAAATGACATCGTTTATGGAATACCCTACCGAGCTCTCTATTTCTTAGTCGTCGTAACTTGTAAACATTTAAGCCCAATGTACATCGGTACCTCTCTTTTCTTCCTCCCTAAGTTTCCTTCGCCCGCGCTGAGTGCAAATATTTTAATTTTAATGAAGAGTTTAACATGCAATGGCATATAACACAACAACCAACAAAGATCATTCAATTTGATTCTGAAGACTCAACATGAATACAGTTACAACAAGAAGGTTGAGTACATATTCTCATGAGCGAGGCCAAAATTGAGCAAAACTTGAACCTCAGAAACAAAGAATGGATTGTTAATGATATTTTGTTGCAAAAAGCAGAACACACTGCCGAGCACACCTATGCAACTCACTTAAAATTGTATGGCTTCGTTAATAAGCAAAACGGCAAGAGCTTTTCATCAGTCCCAATTGCACCTTTTCTGCTTTGTGCGGTCTATCCATAAGGATTGATGGATCAAATACCTTTAAAAATAATTAATTTGGGTGGGAGTAGAATACCCCATTTTTGGACATAACATAGGCTCAGACTGAGACTTAAAGCTATGACTTTACCAACTGAGACTTAGGACTAAGGAAAATAATTCTCCTACTACAAAGCCTACTTTTCTGCGTTCTTCAATGGTATTCTTCAAGTGTATTTGATCCAAGATGAAATCGAAGAAAACGACGTTGAATGTTTTAAATTCTAAACATATGAACTCGCTGAAAGGGGACCACGATTGACTTACATACAGCAAGCGAGCAAAGGCAATATGGTTCCTCCATGGTCTTGTAATCGGACAATTATTTTTTGAGTTATGTTGCATGCCGTTATGAAAAATGCAGTTTGGAGAAAAAGCGATTTCAAGTTTTCGGAGCAAAAAAAAACGACAAAAACGACTGGGGCATACAAAATTCCTTCTCATTATTCGTAAAACTCATCATGAGCTTTTCTTGCTTGTTTACGAAGTGTACGGGCTTCTTTTGAGCCCAAAGATGCCTCTTTGTTCCGTTAAGAAAAGGAGCAGGCCAAGCGTCCCCTTTTCATGCGGTCGGCACCGCCTGCTGTGCACTCTAAAATCGAGCGTGCACCTGCGGCCGAAAATACGCTCCCATTTCTAAACGAATAAAAATTTTGCGTTGTAGAGCAAAGTAGAAATATTTTCAAAGAATAAAAAAAAAATTCCGGACCTTCCCCCTTATGCTCTAAAAAGTTTTTGGACCACTAAGTAGAAAAGTAAACGCATCCGCGAAAGACTTCACATTAAGAAATCGATATTAGAGAAATTTCAGACTTTTCAAATTAGCTGGTTTTGTCATGTTCAACAAAGGTCGTCAAAAAAAAACCCCGGCCCAAAAATAGAGGAAGTAAACTCTTGGCCTCCCTAACGAGGTGATCCAAAATAGAGTGGCCTGCAGAATGATTCTAAGGTCCGTAAATGTAGCCTACCAGACAAGCGGCCAGTAACAATGTACGTAAGTATATAGGAGGAATATGTAATATTAGATATACTCGTAGATTAAAATCTCCTAAAAAAATAACAACGTCATTGGGATCAGCAGCATTAAAAATGCAGTCGATTGCATCAACAGCTAGCTGGTAACCTTGAATTGGTTGAGAGGGGCGAATATAGCAGCAACAAATATATAGGTTGCGTTTGCATATAGGAATTCTAGCGCAAACAAATTCGAAGAATGCAGTGGACGATTTTTTAAAGGGTCTAGACTCGAGACGAGAGTGTATAGCTAGAAGTACACCACGGCCATATAAATTCTCCTCTTTATCTAGACCATCGTCACGGTGTAAATCGAAGTCTTGGGAAAATAATTCATTATTCTTAATATCAGGGGTGAGATTGGTTTCTGTGAGGGCAAAGATGTCGTATGGCAGAATTTGCAAATTAAGATATATAGCAGAAATCTTAGTTCGTAATCCTCTTACGTTTTGATAATACAGGGACAGATATTTGGGAGGCTTCGGCGAAGAATTGAGTGGTGGGTTAGGAGCGATGGTAGTTTTTGAAACTAGACCGTGTTCTCTGGAGGTGTAGTATGCGCTTGGAGCTAACATGAGACGCAAAAGAATAGAGATCATTAGCCACGTCATCAGGAGTCATATCTAATTGTTCATGAAAACGTATAAAAAGTTGCCGCAGATCATTATGATTAGTGGGGAGGCCTTCTTGCAGAATGGAAACCATTGCATTGGTTTTCGTTATACCGTCGATCCAGACAGAGTCAGGCTTGTCATGTAGGTAGGCGAGATATAAGCGAACATTATCATATAGAACATATCGGCCGTCTTCCCCAGAATCGATAAGGTGCTTGGTTAACTTTGCCTTTGGAGGAAGAATGGGGTCTAAAAAAGAAGGTGGTGTGGTATTAGGGTGGGAGTCTAGCTTAGAACATGGGGAGGGATTTAAAATATGGGAGCGAATAAAGTTGGGGTATGCCGTTTTTGTATGAGTGGAATGAGGACATGTTGGGTTTTGTAAATGACTGGGAGGAGGATCTAGATTGAAAGATACGCGCTTAGGAATTGAGTTGGACGTGATACGTTTTGTGTATACGCGATTGGCAGTATGAATTGAAGGAGGAGTGAAGACAGGAAATGTACCAACTTTAAAACTCCAATTTGCATCAGGAGTTTGTTTGTTAGGAGTTGGGTTTTTTTTGGAAGAGTTATGCCCAATTCTTGAGAACGCTGTGGAATTGACTGATTTGGATCGTTTGCTACGGACGCCTGAACGGCAGCGATATTTTCGACACTTCGACCAACCCGTTATCTCACTGACACGGCAACATCACACAACGAATATGTAGACTCAAATTTTTGCACTAAACTTGTTATTGCCTGTGTACTAGGGCGAGAATTACGACCGAAAATTGGAGTTAACGCTCTTAAAGTTGCAGTCACGGACTCCGAATTTCGGTAGAAAATTTTTATAATTTGCAGACGTTACTCGTTCATGTACTTTACCACGATGAAAATGTTTAGTTTACTGAATAAATTGACAGTGACAGTTTGATGATTAATGAAAGAGTGCGTTCACAAATTAAATTCAAAGTTGTCAAGTCCCTATTGGAAAACCCTTTACTAGACTATGGAACTCTCTACCAATATGAGCAAAACAAATAATTGGGGCCAAACAGTTTAAAGCTTCTCTATTAGCAAAGTTCTCCTGACTAGTTCAGCAATTACTTATACACATATTTTCTTTCTATTTATCTTCTCCTTTTTCTCTTCCTACTCTCTTTTCATTCTATTTTTACTCCCTTTTCCTCCTCCTGCATTACATTTTTCTGTTACGTTACCATTTTTCTTTTATTGCTGTTACTTTTAAAGGGTGTTTTTTTTGTAGAGGTTTGGTTTTTAAACTGGCAACACTGTTTCTACAGGATTGTCAATTTGACAGTTGAAAGTTGATTTGTGGTTAGTACGTTTTCCTATTTTACAATGCATAGATTAACATCAGAACAACACGTGCAAATTGTGCAAACTTATTTTGAAAAACATGGTTCGGTTCGCCAAACTTATCGAGCGCTTCGTCCATTTCACGGTTGACAAAATCGTCCATCTGAGCAAGTTCGGAACACGTTGAATCGTTTTCGCATCACGTACACTCTAGTGGATGATACACATACCCATAGATGAGAAACAGCGCGAACAGAAGAAGTTATTGCCGTTGTGGAGCGCAGTGTTGAGAAGAATGCGAATGTGTCAATTCGCCATCGTCTCCAGCAATTGGAGCTATGCCCATCCACTTTGTGGAAGATTTTACGGAAAGATCTATAAGATCTATAAGATCCAGCTTGTGCAAGAGGTGAAACCGCGTCGTATGTTCGGCCGAAAACATGATTCAGCTTGATCTTCATTTTCAACACAAAATTTTGTTCTCCGATGGGGCCCATTTTCGGTTGAATGGATATGTAAACAAGTTGTAGAAAATTGGACTTCACCATTGCGTTTCATTCGAGCTAGCCTATGTTTGTATTATACAACAAATTGATTTCCCTTAATTCAAACAGTGGAGCACGGCTTTGAACCATGTATGGCATTCCGGATGTCCATGATCCGTGCGGTATACATTGTTCCGAAATACTATCTACTTGTGATCAAAAGAAATAAATACATATTCTAAAAATGCATAACGTATAAAAACTACAATCGTAAGGTGAAGAGAATATGAAAATATAAAATACTTCCGTCTTAGGTCCTCACTGGTTGATAGGTAAAGCAGGTGAATATAATTTGGGTGTGTCTGCTCCATACGTCTGAGCTTTAGCACGGATAATTCCAACAGAGATAGTAAACGCAGTAGGACAAGGCTTCGTTTAAGGTTTTTTTGGTAGTTGAAGATCAGGGTTAGCATAAATGTAAGTAGGCATAGAACCTGCAGCTATGTAAACTGTGGACACCAAGTTACGACCAGAACGAAAAGTCACTGCTGCACTTAAAACAAAACCAATAGTGCATACGAGTAGATACGGGTGCTTTTATATTATCTCCATAAGTGTATTTGGTCCACCGACGTTATGCGGGTAAGAAATAATTTCCCAACGAAATAAACTAGATTTGTTTTTATTGAACACAAAGAACAAGAACCATTAAATCTATCAAGAATCCACACTTTCAATCGAAGGCCAAACCGTACCCATTTATTGAGAAATACAATTTTGAACATCTCATAGAAATTTGTTTTGATCGATGAATGCAGCTCCAGCAACAACCGTCAATTTTCTATTTTTAGAGATACAGACATGAACAACTTATAGAGTATCCAAGTGCCGACAGACCCTCAAAGAATCAATTGAATATCGTTTAAGCAATTGAAATCGGCTGAAAAAAAAAATCTTAAATAAATGCCTTGTGATGTCTTCATAGAAAACAAAAAGTCCACAGCCACACAAATAAAATGAATGAGAAATAAAAAGTAGCCGATCTGGATAAGACGTGGAATTCACGTGCGCTATCTACGATAATTGTCGCGAATTTTTCAATGAAGTCAACACAAATTCCAGGCGATCCTCGTCACCATTTAACTTAAAAAGTTGTCACAGCGACCAGGCATTAAAGTTCGCAAAAAGTTTTCGCTTTTTTAAGTAATTCACATATCGACATGAACGGACAGGCTTGCCTTACCATTGAAAACTTTGTAAGAGTTTAGTTTACGAATACGAGTAGGCTCAAATTGAAAAGTGTATTGTTGAGAAATTGTCGAAAGTCTTTCGGTAGTTTTCTGGGAAACGAATCGTTTATACAATTAAAAGAGATTAATTGGAAAGACTTGAAATAAGTTTAGCTCGTTTGGTTAACGGCCTTTGCGACAGCAATTTCGTGAAATTTGATTCAACACTTTATTACTGTCATTACTATCTTACACTTCAAATCACTCCAAGTCGGCGGTTTCCTTCTCTAAAGCTCTTAATTGCTGTGTCAATTTCTAATCTGTTATAGCTGAACGGACCTCGATTTCCTTCATACTTGATCTCACTCGCTGGCTCATGTTCATTAAGAAGTTATTTTAAAGTTATTCCCTATCGATCGGTGACAATACTATACAATAAAACCACACAGAACTTGCATTTTAAACTTAAGTCAGACAATAGGAATTTGGTTGTCCTGTAATTTATCAGCCACTGCTCACTTATTGAAGATAAGCATTTAGATTCGTTTGGGTTTCCTCCGGAACCTTTGAACCTTTCTTCTGGAGCAGTCGTTGAGATATTTCAAAAATTTCATTATCAAAACATTTATGAATGGAACTCGACTTCGTTCATATTGCCACCGCGGGCACGTTTGCATCGGTCGATTCGTTGGACCGATTTCGCGTTCAATGTTGGCTCTGAGCTCTTCCAAAGTCGGCGAGCCCCACAGAAAATAGTCAACCGGCGTTAAATCGCACGAACGAGGCGGCCAATCGACTGGCCCATTTCTTGAGATAACACGCTCACCATACTTACTCTTCAATAAATCGATTGTAGCGTGTGCTGTGTGGCTTGTGGCATCATCCTGTTGAAACCACATGTCGTCCAAGTCCATATCTTCCAATTCGGGCCAAAAATAATCAGTGATCACAGTGATTCACAGTAACGTGACGATCGTTATCGTCGACGAAAAAATATGGCCCAATAACGCCGCCGGCATGAGCTTCGTCACTGAAGATGATTTTGCGATGAAATCTTGGCGCATCTTCTTCAGAACCCAATCGGAGAATGTACGTCGCTTCAAATGGTCCATCGGCTTCAATTCTTGAGTCAGCTTGATCTTGTATGGGTGTCCTTACGCAAAACACGCCATAATGTGGTCTGAGCGATGCCCAATTCTTGAGAACGCCGTGGAATTGACAGATTTGGATCGTTTGCTACGGACGCCTGAACGGCAACGACATTTTCGACACTTCGACCAACGCGTTGTCTCACTGACACAGCAACATCACACAACGAATATGTAGACTCAAATTTTTGCACTAAACTTGTTATTGCCTGTCTACTCCTGCTTTGCCCAATCGGTTCCGTATACCTTCCGAAAGGACTGCATATCTTCTCCTCCCTGGTACAACAATGAGTTGCGCTCTCTCCGTAATAACAGAAACAAGTTGTGGCACAAATTCTTAAGAACTCGATCTGATTCCGACTACAGTAATTATCGATCGGTATATAATCGTTTTTCTGAACTTTGTGAGTCTCTTTATCTTGAGTACCTCTACCGCATGCAATTTAGCTTAGTCTCGGATCCTAAACGCTTCTACCAGCTTATTAATACCAAAAGAAAGTTAGACGGCTACCCATCTACTCTTAAATTTCTTAGTGAATCTTCTGCCGACCCAAAAACCATTGCAAATTTCTTTGCCTCTCATATTAACAAATCCTTTTCTAAGAAAACAGCTGAACCCGATCCTAGCTACTTTAGCTATATGAGAAACTACCCTGAGACGTCAGCCATTTCACTAAATATAACAACAACTTTGGTATCTGAAAACAATACCAAACTTAAAGATAATTTCTCGTCCGGCCCTGATGGAATTCCGGCTATTGTAATAAAAGAGTGTGTTACCCATCTCGGTCCTCCTCTTGCTGCCCTATTTAACTTGTCTGTCTCAACAGGTACTTTCCCTTTCCTATGGAAGGAATCTTACATTATCCCTATTCATAAAAAAGGAAGTAAAGCCGAAGTCGATAATTATAGGCCCATAGCGAAACTCTCTTGCATACCCAAACTTTTTGAAAGCATAGTCTATCAACAACTGCTTCCGTACTGTAGGCCAACTATCTGCACAAATCAGCACGGCTTCATGAAAGGTAAATCAACGACCACTAACCTAACAGAGTTCGTCTCTAGGACTCTTCATGCTTTAGAAGACGGTGATGAAGTCGATTCAATTTCCAGAGATTTCAGCAAGGCATTCGATAAAATTTCTCACCAACTTATCATCTTTAAACTAAAAAAACTTGGCTTTTCCCCTCATTTTGTGGCATGGACCAAATCCTATTTAGAAGACCGAGAATACAGGGTCATCTTCAGATTTTCAATATCCGAACCCTTTAAAGCAACATCTGGTGTCCCTCAGGGTAGTCACCTTGGTCCAATCATCTTTATCCTCACAATTAATGATATAAATTTAATTTTAACGAACTCTAATCTTTCTATTTTCGCTGATGACATGAGAATTTCCAAAGTCATCTCATTGCCTTCTGACTCCCATTGCCTGCAAGATGACTTGAATAAGTTTTCGGTATGGTGCAAACAAAACTTTTTGGAGCTTAATGTCAGCAAATGCCAAGCGATAACCTATTCCCGTAAACGTCTACCTCCCCCTCCAAGAAACTACTTCATCTGCGATGAGCCTATTCCTTCCACTACCCAAGTACGGGATCTAGGTATAATTTGTGATAGAGAATTGAATTTCGACTCACATATTGACAGCATTATAAATAAAGCTAACTCTTCACTTTATCAAACGCTGGTCAAAAGAATTTTCCAACCCTTACGTTACAAATTCCCTGTACATTACTTTTGTAAGGCCTCTTCTCGAATATTGCAGCCAAGTTTGGTCACCCTATAAACTAACCCATATTCAAAGAATAGAAGCAGTCCAACGCAGGTTTATCCGTTTCGGGCCGATCCATATGGATTACCCCCCTATGAAAATAGGCTAAAACTAATTAGCATGCATACCCTAAAAAAACGTCGCGAAGTCGCTGATGTACTTTTTATCCACCAGTTACTGACTGGAAATATCGACTGCTCGACAATAACGCAAAATATTGCATTCATTCCCAATCCCCGTAATCTAAGATCTGTCCCACTCTTCCCGATCCGAACTCACCGCACCAACTACGGTCACTTTGAACCCATATCCAGAATGTTGCGTATAACGAACAACTACGCCGAAGTCTTTGACCTAAATAGCAGCAAACAAGAAATAAAAACAGCGCTGCTGAATATGCCACTCCCTTAACATCTCCCCCGTCCACCATTTCTCCTCGCACCATTAGGTTAAGTATATCTTTGTTAGTTTTTAAGTCTAGTTTTAAGTTTGGCTTGTTAATAAGCTTAATAAAGTTGTCCGGGGTAGACCCGGGCCAATAATAATAATACTAGGGCGTGAATTACGACCGAAAATTGGAGTTAACGCTCTTAAAGTTGCAGTCACCGACTCCGAATTTCGGTAGAAAATTTTTATAATTTGCAGACGTTGCTCGTTCGTGTATTTTACTATGATGACAATGTTTATAATGAGCGCGCGCTCAAGGGGTTTGAGTACCCTTAAGGTGATTGTACACAGCGCGGCCAAAGGAAATTTAGGGAGGAAGAAAAGAGAGGTACCGATGTACATTGTTTTTAAATGTTTGCAAGTTATAACGACCAGGAAATACAGAGATCGGCAGGGCATTCCATAAGCGAGTTGTACGGCTTAGGAACGAATCACGATATTTTAGAGTACGTCTGAAAATGGGCTTGAGGGTATACTGATGAGCATTCATAGCGAGACGGGTGTTACGGTTGAAAGTTTGAATGGGCGGAATGCTACTGGCGATTTCAGTGGAGCACTGGTGGTGGAAGTAGCAATAAAACAAAGTGAGACACGAGACATTTCGTCGGTGTTCGAGGGTGTCCATTGATTGACTGATATTAGTATCGTCAATAAGTTTTATCGCACGGTTTTGAATCCTATCTAGCAGGTGCAGAGATGTTTTACTAGCTCCTCACCAGATGTGGGAGTTGTACACCAATTTTGGGCGGATGAATGCCTTATATATTGAGGCCAGATCAGAGAGGTAAAATATTTCTTACATCGCTTGAGGAAACCTAGACATTTCGCAGCATATTTGGCGACATCGAATATGTGGTCATTCCGACGTAAGTTGTCGTTGACACGCATACCGAGAATGGAAACTTTATGGGTTTCGGCGATGCAAATGCCATTCATGGATAATGGCTGGGTGTTTAAATTTCGCTTTAAAGACAGCAGACAGCATTGTGTTTTGGAAGCATTAAATTCCACTCTGTTGATAGTTCCCCAATTGGTTATGCTGTTGATATCGGAATTTAATGAGCTTAGCATAGGCTGCCGTTCTCGTACTACAGTCGAAGAGCAGGGCCGTGAGTCCGGGAACGAATATGAAAAGCAGAGAGTACTGTCATCAGCAAAGGAATATATTGGATTAGAAGTAGCAGACAAGAGATCGTTAATGAAAATTAAAAAGAGTGTCGGTGACAGAACAGAGCCCTGGGCACACCAGCATTTATGTTGTGAATATCAGACTTGAAACCGTCCAAGACAACTTGAATTGAACGTTACGAAAGGTAATTTCTAATCCATTGAAGAAGAGAGTCGTCGATCCCAAATGCACGCATTTTCGACAAAAGAGCCTGATGCCAAACTCTGTCAAATGCCTTAGAAATATCAAGTGCAACTATCTTGCTTTCGCCAGATTGATGTACGCTTTGGTTCCACTTTTCGGTGAGACATGCCATCAAATCACCAGTGAACCTGTTGCTGCGAAAACCGTACTGCCGGTCATTGAGAAGTTTTCGTGTTTCGAGATATTTCATGAGCTGACGATTTATCAGTGTTTCCATGACCTTGGAAAGAAGGGACGTAAGCGCAATGGGTCTGTCGGAGGAGAGAGAAGATGATTCGCCTTTTTTAGGGACGGGCTGGACAAATGCTGTTTTCCATCTGCTCGGGAAGAGTCCTAAAGTGTAGGATTGATGAAAAAGCTTACGCCAGCGAGGAAGAACACCTCTTCAGAAGAAGGGGAGATATATCATCTGGACCAGCGGATTTATGTATGTTGAGCTCTTTAAGTACTCTTGCTACTACACGAGTGCGAAAGTAGATTCGTCCCATTGAAGATTCGACGCACTCAAGTGTAGGCGGAGACAAAGCACAATCTGGGAGTGTTGAGCTGGCCGCAAAGTGTGCAGCAAGCAGATTGGCCTTATCCAAAGAGCTGACAGCTGGAATGTCATTGTAAATGAGCGTTGGGATGGAGGATGAGGCGGAATTTCTAATGTTTTTTTACGAACGACCAAACATTTTCACTGCCTTTGGGACATTGCAGTATTTTTTGCCTCAGTTTTTGGTCGTATAGGAATTTTACACGCTTAAGAAAGGCGTTGCAATTATTTCTGGCTCGTTTGAACTTTTTTCGGTTTTCCTCTGTCGGGTGGGTCTTGAAGGCCCGAAAAAATATTTCTCTAACCCTGACGGCCTCTTTACAGCTCGAGTCGTTTCCTTTTGGTTTGATACTTTTTATCCGATGAGGAATAAAGGATCTTATTCCAAAGAGAATGGTGTCTGTAATCATATCAGCAGCGGAATCTCATCATCACTCGCGATTACACGGTTTTCATAGGAGTTTAATGAGTGCCTTAGTTGTTTAAGTTCGTCAGCAGCGTGATCAATTTTTTTATTTACATTGGATAGTTCGACGTTTTTATTAGCAACTAATGTTGTAGTATTAGTGCATTCGGTGGTAACATTAGAAAATGACATTTTCAGATTGTTTACATCGGCGATCAAAGAATCAACATCGGTTTCAATATCGGAGTGCGAGGATTCTAAGTTTGTTACTCGATTGTTCATTTCACATATACTATACTTTTATTTCGCGGCTGAGTTCCTCTTTTATCTTATGCTCAGACTCTTCCACCTTTTTGGATAATAAAGACACAATGAACTCACTTTGTTGGCGAAGCTTTTCATCGATTACGGTCCACATTTTGTTAGCGTTAGTGAAGCTTACGGGCGAGTCCAATACAAAGTTAGATCGGATTGCGATTCGCTTTTAATTGCAATTTCTCTCATCCTCATTGTTTTGAGGATAAAAGAAAAGAACTTTTGCCGGGAAAACAAACTTAAACAATCACGGTAAGCTCATGCAACTTTTTAAAGAATAAAAATATTAGTCCAACTGCGTTTTCGGTCGGAAAAAAAAATAAAACTTGTCGCCAATATCAGAAACACGCGTACTACTCAACAGCTCTCATAGCGGACATGTGGTTAGTGTGATAAACTTGAAGGAACTTCAATCTGATATGAAGATGACGACAGTAGCATGATCATGGACAGTAGTTCCATGGGCACACAGCAAAGGCGAAGCATAACTCATCCCCTTGCAAAAGCAACTATTTCTTGAGCTACATATCTGTCAGAGTGTAATACCGTCCCACGAGTAAAACACCAACCCCAATGTTTAAGAAAACAAAAACATACATACGTACATGGCGTTTTTGGCAATTACCCAAATACTTGAGTATTTATAATTCTTATGGTTCAATACCTTGTGTCTGTCAATTTTTGATTAAATGTTTGGCAACATACTGCCGCAACGCAATTTTTTCCCCTCATCTGTCAATAGCTTATGAGAAATATCTTTTTCCATTGTCCATTCAACTTGAAGAAATTTAATTGAGAGCTTGCCGAAAATAAATGCTATTAACCCATCTCTGTTCGTTAAACACGATCAAGTTCCGAAATTATCTGTCCATGTACCTACTCCATATCGAAGATAAATCAGAGAGCTCATCGATCTGAGCATCCATTACCTTCCCGCTGCTTACTATAGTTCATAGCAGCGAAAGGAATCAAAGTGATTTTCTCGCCGCCAATTCATATTGTGGCATTAATTCGCGAGTTAACGAACGAAAATTTAAGTGTCCATAATGAAAACTGAATAACGCGACCTACTCGTACATTTGTATGTATGTCCATATGTAATTGGCGGTTTATGTTTGTTTATCAGTCGCCGAACACTAATTAATTATTGCTGACAATCCTGATATTGAACAGAGTCACTAATTATGACGCCGAACGCACATGATTGCAGAACGCATTCACTCATTGTGCAATGCAACGTTTTTCTCGTGCTCGATACATCTACGTACAATGTACCTGTCATGCACTCAACCAAAATACGATAATTGCGATGAAACGTGATCAATCAAAAAACTGAAAAAGCCCACTTCATTAAAAATAAATTAGTGAACCAGAAGTAACAGCATTTGGAAATAGGTACGAGTATGTAGAAGTAGAGCTCCCCTAAGTTCCATTAAGACGTATGGACTTTTACACAAACCCCCATCGCCATCTGTTAGCCAATAGACGATTTACAGGTTGTTATGGAGAGCTTCTTTGCAATCAGTCATTCGCCATGCCAACATGAGATTTTTGCTAGCACAGTCGAACAGGTGCAAGAGTCGTCTTTGAAAACATCTCGAACTCGAATTCTTCATCAATTACTATATGACATGTCACATGGTAGCGCTAATGAAAAACTACGCATCTCTCTACTTGCTCTAAGTAAATACGTTTGTGTGAATAAAAAAGCCTGTCGTTACACTTATTTTTAGACGCATTCTAGTCGCTGTGTAAACATTCAATTAACAGCTCAATTATAGGCTTCAAACACAGTTGGCGCTCTTTGTATTGACTCACCCAGCTTAAGCCGTAGAGTGTATACACAAGTCATCAACAAATCGTGGCAACTCTATTACCTAGCAACAAATCGCAATCGAATAAGGTTCTATTACGTATGCTGTAGTTTAAGATATTTTATCGCGTGTCAGTCACAGTGGCACATTGTCTGCCAATTCAGTAAGGGATTACCCGCAGCTTAACGTCAGTTAACAGCATCAGCAACATTGCAAAGACATTGTATGTCAGTAGCCAGGACAGACAGGAAAAAAATAAAGGCGAAACCTTACACATGGGCTTGGCTTGTCTTGTCTTGTCTTGCCCTAGCTACCAAACACGATGAATCTTAGAAAACATAAATCAATCAGTGGGCTTATCTGATTCAATCAATCAGTTGTACGAGTATCCTTAATCTTGTTAAGTCGACTTTACGTGGGGCTGTCACTGACGAGGCACTCGCATATTTGTAGTCCAGCACGAAGGTGTAAAATTAATGCGTGTTGCGCATACGTGCAGAGACGCCTTCTTTACTACCAATTCTGGATCGAATCATTTGGGGGCAATCGATGGCGAGACAACAAAAACTAGGAGTGGCACATGGGTGTCTTATTGAGTGAATTGCCTCCTAATTACCTTTCAAGAGCTCGTCACTAGCTTTAGTCAAACTGTGGTCACATCACAACGCCTTTGGATTGACTTCATCCGACTGGGTGACGACGACATGTCGTGCTGAAGCGTATCAATTAGTCAGATAAATTGCGTGAAATGTTCACTAATGACTTGGCGTTGAAGCGTTGAAGCGTTGACGCACTTCTTGACAACAGCTCCAGCTTTTGGATGCATTTGAGTGGAATCGAATTAATTGGCTGCAAGTAAGTACTCCTAATACAGCGTATAACATTTAATTCGCATCATTTGAGCAAAACTTGAAACCGCTTACGTTCGTTCGTGATTAACCGCTTGAGACAAGTTGTTAAATGTTTTCGTTTAAATCGTGACCACCTCAGCTTCACTCCAACTTGAGCAGCACCGCCACAATTAAATGCGCTTGTTAATCTTAAGGGAATTAAAGTCTTGAGTAAGATTTACAAATTAAGTTTATCGCGTGCTCAGTAACATGAAAACGGTGCGCACTCCAATTACTTACTGCGGATTACAAGGAGTCGATTGAAATTGAATTTTCCAACCAGAAGGAGGGCTCCCATGAATAATTGCGCACCGAGTTCGCATTGAATATTTATCGTCTCTTAATGGCGTTCGTGTGTGAGGCTTAAGGCCTTGAATCTTGAAAAATTGTTTCTCTCCTAAATCAACACTATATCAATCGAATCGAATACCATAAATTGATATTTATCTGAGGACGGTGTGAAGATAATGGACACTCAGCGGCGAACCAGGTGGCAGTAAAGTGCCTTATTGATATGTGACCTTAACTTTGATGAAAAATGAATTATATTGTATCTTACATACACACTTTGACAGGGGTTAAATAAACATGTGCATATGACAGATGATCATTGTGTTTGCATCTTCAGATCATTCAGAAGATTGCCGGGTAGAAATACGAGTATACACGAAAATGATGTTCGTTTTGATATCGGTACTTAATCACATTCCTCCAGGATACATTTGGGCAATTATCTAAAGGATTGCGATCGATCTTCTTATATCATTTAGTCAAACACATCGTCCCCCATATGCCAGAAACATGTGTGTGCAAATTTTCGGTTTTGGAGTTTAATAGTTGGTTAGAGAAGCGAGGGAGTGCTTCAGCTGGACCATTATCATCAGTGAGTGGAAAAGCTGAGCACTCTTTTCGTTAGTGCTATGTTGGAAGTAATCAAAATACTTAAAAAAAAAAGCTTGATTCGGGTGACAACACTTAATTTACTCCTAGGTCCCCCATATTAGGTGCTACAGTAAGATGAACACATTTAAAAATCTCCCATTGACAACGATCAACTTGATGACAACCCACATGGTAACGCACGTGATCTACAAGAAAATTTCAACAAGTAGAGTGGTAGTGGTTTGAAACTCAGGTATATTTAGTTTCGATATTAGCTCTCCGGGGGTGGGAGTCCGAATAGGACGGAGAGTTTTTGATTCGAAGGTTATCAATTTTTCACGCTTGTTTTGTGCTTGAAACTCTACAACAGACAAATCTACATGTCAGTGTTATGCCTTCACACGCAGATTTTTCTGACTGAGTTCCAATTACGCAAATGAAAAACTTTTCATGAGTAGGATTCGAAACTTGACCCTCCGAGTGAGAAGCGATTGCTAGTACCACTACACCACGGCCACCCGTAAGATGAAGAGCAGCCAAAGAGCCTGGGATTCCTTTTGTCCTTCAAGACTTGACCACCTTAGGTTGGCAGGCTTTGTGATTTTTTCCTCGATAGTGCCCTTAATATGCAGAGGGTTGGTTTGATATAGGCAACCTCACTATTGCCGAGTAGCCCTCCTTTTTTTGCAAACTCCTCCGCTTGTTCATTTCCACAGTCTTACCCAGTTCTGACTGCATAGTGCCTTAAGCACAGCACTGTGCGACTGCCCCTGACTGTATCAGAGTTGACGTTGGTTGATTCCATTACATTGAGTGCGGCCTGGTTATCGATGTAGATAGGGATATCTCTTTCGGATTTCGATCTCATCTGCATTAGGCTCAGCCGCCCTGAGGACAGCCAGAACCTCTGATTCGAAGACAATTCTTGCGTCCGGTAGGACACTCTTAGTGTCCTTCGTTTTCCTTCCTCTTTTTTGAGCCGTCTGTGAAAATTGCAATTTCATTTCACCTGATTATTGGATTTGTTTCCCAGTCCTCCCTCTCCTGATAAATTATATCGTACGGGATGTCGAAGTCGACCAGGGAAGGAATTTTATCCGTTAGAATTGGATTGCCTCGCAGTAGCTCCATTAGGACCGTGCCATGTCCGAAACTACTGCTCTTCAAGTAACACAGATTAGCGAGTCGTATTGCACTGTTGCCAGCAAGTTTTTTTGATCTGTAAACCAAGCGGTATTGGGTGCAAAAAGGTGTCCAATGCTGCCATAGGGGTGGTACAGAGCGCACCTGTAATGGCTATGGAAGCCGTTCTTTGAACCGCTCCTAATTTTTTGTAAATCCTTTCCTTGTTTGTTCCACCATACTACTGCGCCGTATGTAAGTGTGGGTCTTACCAACACCATATACAGCCAGCATACCATATCAGGTTCTAAGCCCAAAATTTTCCCTACTGTTCTTTTGCAGATAAAAAGAGCATTACTCGTAAAGTGTTTTCCAATAGGGACTTGACAACTTTGAATTTAATTTGTGAACGCACTCTTTCACTAGTCATCAAACTGTCACAGTCAGTTTATTCAGTGAACTCAACATTTTCATCATGGTAAAGTACACGAACGAGCAACGTCTGCAAATTATAAAAATTTTCTACCGAAATTCGGAGTCGATGACTGCAACTTTAAGAGCGTTAACTCTAATTTTCGGTCGTAATTCTCGCCCTAGTACACAGGCAATAACAAGTTTAGTGCAAAAATTTGAGTCTACATATTCGTTGCGTGATGTTGCCGTGTCAGTGAGACAACGGGTTGGTCGAAGTGTCGAAAATATCGCTGCCGTTCAGGCGTCCGTAGCAAACGATCTAAATCAGTCAATTCCACGGCGTTCTCAAGAATTGGGCATCGCTTAGACCACATTATGGCGTATTTTGCGTAAGATTCTTACAAGATACAAGATTAAGCTGACTCAAAAATTTAAGCCGATGGACTGTTTGAAGCGACGTACGTCCTCCGATTGGGTTCTCGAGAAGATGCGCCAAGATGATGGATTTCATCGCAAAATCATGTTCAGTGACGAAGCTCATTTTTGGCTCAATGGGCTCGTCAATAAGCAAAATATGGGTTATTGGTCGGATGAAAATCCACATGTGCTTCATGAATCACCACTTCATCCACAAAAAATAACTGTTTGGTGCGGTTTGCATGCCGGCGGCGTTATTGGGCCATAGTTTTTCATCGACGATAACGATCGGCACGTTACTGTGAATGGTCAGCGTTATCGCGCCATGATCACCGATTATTTTTGGCCCGAATTGGAAGATATGTGTTTTCAACAGGATGATGCCACAAGCCACACAGCACACGCTACAATCGATTTATTGAAGAGTAAGTATGGTGAGCGTGTTATCTCAAGAAATGGGCCAGTCGATTGGCCGCCTCGTTCGTGCGATTTAACGCCGCTTGACTATTTTCTGTGGGGCTACGTTAAGTCATTGATTTATGCCAACAGGCCTACGACGTTGGAAGAGCTCAGAGCCAACATTGAACTCGAAATAGCGGCCGTTTCGACCGAAATGTGTGGCCGAGTCGTTGAAAATTGGGTCGAACCAATCGACCGCCGACCGCCATATGAATGAAGTCGAGTTCCATTCATAAATGTTTTGATTGTACTTCAAGCCGATAATAAAGTTTTTGAAATATCTCAAATGGTTTGCGTTTTATTTAAAAAAAAAAGTTGTCAAGTCCTTATTGGAAAACAGTATATATGCCTTTTCGGTTCTTTCCGCTACATTAAGATTCCAATTCAGTTTTTTGTCCAGAATACAACCTAGATAGTTCGCGCTGTATGTATATTGAAAAACGCGATATGAAGATTTTGAATCAGTTAGTGTGAGCAGTATTTTTCAATTTTTCAAAAGCGGCAATACTATCAAGGCAAGTAAATGCACCAACGGATGTTGGTATCTTTACTAAGTCAGAGTCATTTAATGTGTCTCTGTTTCAGGGACAATACTCATTAAATAAATATAAAGTCGGATTATTCGATGACTACAAGTTGTCGAGGAAGAGTACACACTGGGCATTTTCATAGATTTTTCAGTACAATCCGACAAAAATGCCAAAATGAAAACATTCCAAAGGTTGAAGCAGATTATGGTTAATATGGTTATTACAGAGGTAGGTATGTTAACAAGGGAATATTCTGTGTTCACATTAATAGTTCATTGTAATCAACTCTCTCCTTACCACTCTTAACTATTGTGCTATCTAATGCAGACCACGTTGGTCGTGCTTTTCATCGAGTCGTACTTCTTTGTTTGTCTTTCCGTGAGTTAAGCTTAAATGAAGCCGCAACTACCAAAAGTCAAAAAGTGGCATGCAGAAATACACATGGGCTTTCCGATGGTTCAATAATGAGCGGAGCCAGAATCGTATCCAGGCAAAAAATGTTGTCGACCAAAATTGTTGGACTAAAGCGACTAAAGCATTGTTAGTGACTTGACTTTTTATTTTTGTATCAGCTTGCATATTTTCGAGTTCGATGTGGACAACGAAATGTCACTGAAGGTCTTCAGGTTTTTATCTGTAAGACGCAGAAAATGCAAAAAAAAAACCGTCAATCTCGTAGTACAATGAGGCAACATTTTTGTTGTAGTGCTCCATCGGATAGTGATAGTCTGCAACGCCTTCTGGAATAGACAGTATTGTTAATCGAAACCGAGTCGTTGTTAATCATAGTACCGAGTCGACCACCGTCGAGTGCACAACTCCACCAGTGCACTCGCAATTCTGTTGTGAAAAAAAAACCGCGCGCGTGTGCAAAAAAAAACAATACAAAAACAAAAAGTGCAGTGACTGAAAAGAAAAATTTCACACAGTGCGGGTATCCCACCTCACCCGCTCCTAGTCTAAGTACTGTTGCTTGCACTCAGTCACTGCCGTTACTTCAATAAATCAATATTAGAATCTTCACTTCGCAGCCTTGCTTAGTATCGTCGGTGTTTGTGTTTTCTGTGTTTGTCTGTGATTATGACAAGGGAATTCAGGGTAGACGTAGCCAATATACGCGGGCTAAAAAGTAATCACTTTTCTGCGTACGTCCACGTCTGTAAGTACAGACCAGCTGTTTTGCCACTTAGTGAAACACAGGTAGATCCCCGCCCACACCTCTCAGATCATTCTGATCTGAAGCTACCTGGCTACGAACTAGTGCCATTATTCTTCTCTCACCGCGGTCTCGCCATTTATGTGCGTAGTGATGTAGCTTACCAAACTCCACCACAATGTGATCCATGTTCCAATCCAGAATTCAACTTCATGTGGTTAAAATTCCATCTCCGTAAGCAAATTATCCACTACTGCTTTATTTATAGAAGCCCCAAACTGGACAGCAATTCAACCTTTAACGAGTTTGATGCGCTGTCTGACTCCATTCAAAGAATTGTATCCCTGTATCCTCATACTGAAATCGTTATTACGGGCGACTTCAATATACACAATTCTGGGTGGCTTCGACATTCTGGACAGACAACACCCGAAGGACGGTGTGTTGGACTGGACTTGTTTTTAACTTCTCACCCTGATAAATACACCATTGATGTGCTCTCCCCTCTAGGCTCGTCGTACCATTGTGTCATATCAGCTAATTTCTCGTACACCGACCACTCAGTTAGAGAAAAAATTCCTAAAAGAACCGTATGGCAATACGAGAAAGCCAACTGGAGCGGTCTTAACAGCTTCTTTAGGAATTTTAACTGGTCGTTATGCTTCCTCGATAACGACGTGGATGCCGCTGCTGATGTGATTACAGACACCATTCTCTTTGGAATGAGATCCTTTATTCCTCATCGGATGAAGGGTATCAAACCAAAAGAAAAGGCATTGTACGACTCGAGCTTTAAAGAGGCCGTCAGGGTTAGAGAAATGTTTTTTCAGCCCTTTAAGACCAACCAGACAGAGGAAAACCGAAAAAGTTCAAACGAGCCATAAATGACTTCAACGCCTTTCTCAAGAGTGTGCAATTCCAATACGACCAAAAACTGAGGCAAAAAATACTGCAATGTCCCAAAGGCAGTAAACATTTTTCGTCGTCCGTCAAAAACATTAGAAATTCCGCCTCATCCTCCATCCCAACGCTCATTTACAATGACATTCCAGCTGTCAGCTCTTTGCATAAGGCCAATCTGCTTGCTGCACACTTTGCGGCCAGCTCAACACTCCCAGATTGTGCTTTGTCTCCGCCTACACTTGAGTGCGTCGAATCTTCAATGGGACGAATCTACTTTCGCACTCGTGTAGTAGCAAGCGTACTTAAAGATCTCAACATACATAAATCCGCTGGTCCAGATGGTATATCTCCCCTTCTTCTGAAGAGGTGTTCTTCCTCGCTGGCAAAACCACTGCGTAAGCTTTTTCATCAATCCTACACTTTGGGACTCTTCCCGAGCAGATGGAAAACAGCATTTGTCCAGCCCGTCCCTAAAAAAGGCGAATCATCTTCTCTTTCCTCCTACAGACCCATTACGCTTACATCCCTTCTTTCCAAGGTCATGGAAACACTGATAAATCGTCAGCTCATGAAATACCTCGAAACACGAAAACTTCTCAATGACCGGCAGTACGGTTTTCGTAGCAACAGGTCCACTGGTGATTTGTTGGCATGTCTCACCGAAAAGTGGAACCAAAGCGTACATCAATCTGGCGAAAGCAAGATAGTTGCACTTGATATTTCTAAGGCTTTTGACAGAGTTTGGCATCAGGCTCTTTTGTCGAAAATGCGTGCATTTGGGATCGACGACTCTCTTCTTCAATGGATTAGAAATTACCTTTCGGAACGTTCAATTCAAGTTGTCTTGGACGGTTTCAAGTCTGATATTCATAAAATAAATGCTGGTGTGCCCCAGGGCTCTGTTCTGTCACCGACACTCTTTTTAATTTTCATTAACGATCTCTTGTCTGCTATTTCTAATCCAATATATTCCATTGCTGATGACAGTACTCTCTGCTTTTCATATTCGTTCCCGGACTCACGACCCTGCTCTTCGGCTGTAGTACGAGAACGGTAGCGTATGCTAAGCTCATTAAATTCCGATATCAACAGCATAACCAATTGGGGAACTATCAATAGAGTGGAATTTAATGCTTCCAAAACACAATGCTGTCTGCTGTCTTTAAAGCGAAATTTAAACACCCAGCCATTATCTATGAATGGCACTTGCATCATCGAAACCAAAAAACTTTCCATTCTCGGTATGTGTGTCAATGACAACTTACGTTGGAATGACCACATATTTGATGTCGCCAAAAATGCTGCGAAATGTCTAGGTTTCCTCAAGCGATGTAAGAAATATTTTACACCCTCTGATCTGGCCTCAATATATAAGGCATTCATCCGCCCAAAATTGGAGTACAACTCCCACATCTGGTCAGGTGCTCCTAAAACATCTCTGCACCTGCTAGATAGGATTCAAAACCGTGCGATAAAACTTATTGACGATACTAATATCAGTCAATCAATGGACACCCTCGAACACCGACGAAATGTCTCGTGTCTCACTTTGTTTTATCGCTATTTCCACCACCAGTGCTCCACTGAAATCGCCAGTAGCATTCCGCCCATTCAAACTTTCAGCCGTAACACCCGTCTCGCTATGAATGCTCATCAGTATACCCTCAAGCCCATTTTCGGACGTACTCTAAAACATCGTGATTCGTTCCTAAGCCGTACAACTCGATTATGGAATGCCCTGCCGATCTCTGTATTTCCTGGTCGTTATAACTTGCAAACATTTAAAAACAATGTACATCGGTACCTCTCTTTTCTTCCTCCCTAAATTTCCTTTGCCCGCGCTGTGTACAATCACCTTAAGGGTACTTAAACCCCTTGAGCGCGCGCTCATTATAAAAAAAAAAACAAAAAAAACTAGAAATGGAGAAAAGTCCAAATATCCAAATATATCCAAGTCTCTAAGAACTCAATTCTCCTGAGCACAAAATGAATTGTGAAAACTACAATGGCAGGTCTGTATGACTCAACGTTTGTGTTAAGAAAGTGCACTTTCTTGATAACATTTGATAATACTGCTGTCATGATAAGACACCTTATCTAATTAAGATGTGAAGTACTATACGTGGAGGCTCTTTCCTCAACTCGTCTGTGGCGGTACTTAAAAACTACTCTAAGAATCTGAACAGGCTTCATAAGTCAATCGACATGTGCATGAGGCAAGGTAACTTATCAGACTCTCATCTCACAACAAGTACATGAACCGGTTTAATTAAACTCGCTGTATGTTTTGAATGGAATTCGGGACACATGTCGTACAAAAGACCCCAAAAGATAGACTCAGGAGAGAAGAATGCTTCCAAAGAAACTAAAGATATGCAAAAGAAGGGGGAAGCTTATGACTTGCTATAAACTTTATACAAACGAAATAATTCTTAATAAGACAAATTGAAATAAATTGTGCATTTGCATTTAAATAATTTTCTGCCCATCTACGAGTGGTTTGTGACCCAAGTTACACAATGTAAATACAATCTTGAAAAGGTATACGAATTTCCTGCCCCTTGTGGCCTTCATTTGAAAACTACTCGTATCTCATCGAATTACTCATATACATTCTGTCATAAACTACATATACTGCTCAAATATAAACAATACTCTACCTCACGTACATACTTTCAATAGACAAAGTGTTTACTCGAAATTAATCCCAATAACTTGAAATCGTTTAAATGAATCACAACATTATTTTAACAGATTGGGATGAAGGTTAGACTTGAGGTTATTGCGTAAGCAGGGTAGAAAAAATCAAATTCAGATGACTGAATCGTAAACAATGATAAGATGGTTTCATCAGGCAAACTGACAAAAATTTGTTTGTTTATCAAATGTCTGGCTGTTGAGAGAATTTGCTACTGGCAGAGACAATATCACCTTTTACATAATACATTTATTGCTTGTAATACAATTAATAACTTACGTGTCATTATTATTGGCCCGGGTCTACCCCGGACAACTTTATTAAGCTTATTAACAAGCCAAACTTAAAAGTAGACTTAAAAACTAACAAAGATATACTTAACCTAATGGGGCGAGGAGAAATGGTGGACGGGGGAGATGTTAAGGGAGTGCCATGTTGAGCAGCGCTGTTTTTATTTCTTGTTTGCTGCTATTTAGGTCAAAGACTTCGGCGTAGTTGTTCGTTATACGCAACATTCTGGATATGGGTTCAAAGTGACCGTAGTTGGTGCGGTGAGTTCGGATCAGGAAGAGTGGGACAGATCTTAGATTACGGCGATCGGGAGTGAATGCAATATTTTGCGTTATTGTCGAGCAGTCGATATTTCCAGTCAGTAACTGGTGGATAAAAAGTACATCAGCGACTTCACGACGTTTTTCTAGGGTATGCATGCTAATTAGTTTTAGCCTATTTTCATAGGGGGGTAATCCATATGGATCGGCCCAAGGTAGACCACGAAGTGCAAACTGCTTCTATTCTTTGAATGTGAGTAAGTTTATAGGGTGACCAAACTTGGCTGCAATATTCGAGAAGAGGCCTTACAAAAGTAATGTACAGTGACTTTGTAACGTAAGGGTTGGAAAATTCTTTTGACCAGCGTTTGATAAAGCCGAGTGAAGAGTTAGCTTTATTTATAATGCTGTCAATATGTGAGTCGAAATTCAATTCTCTATCACAAATTATACCTAGATCCCGTACTTGGGTAGTGGAAGGAATAGGCTCATCGCAGATGAAGTAGTTTCTTGGAGGGGGAGGTAGACGTTTACGGGAATAGGTTATCGCTTGGCATTTGCTGACATTAAGCTCCAAAAAGTTTTGCTTGCACCATACCGAAAACTTATTCAAGTCATCTTGCAGGCAATGGGAGTCAGAAGGCAATGAGATGACTTTGGAAATTCTCATGTCATCAGCGAAAATAGAAAGATTAGAGTTCGTTAAAATTAAGTTTATATCATTAATTGTGTGGTTAAAGATGATTGGACCAAGGTGACTACCCTGAGGGACACCAGATGTTGCTTTAAAGGGTTCGGATATTGAAGATCTGAAGATGACCCTGTATTCTCGGTCTTCTAAATAGGATTTGGTCCATGCCACAAAATGAGGGGAAAAGCCAAGTTTTTTTAGTTTAAAGATGATAAGTTGGTGAGAAATTTTATCGAATGCCTTTCTGAAATTTGTGGAAATTGAATCGACTTCATCACCGTCTTCTAAAGCATGAAGAGTCCTAGAGACGAACTCTGTTAGGTTAGTGGTCGTTGATTTACCTTTCAAGAAGCCGTGCTGATTTGTGCAGATAGTTGGCCTACAGTACGGAAGCAGTTGTTGATAGACTATGCTTTCAAAAAGTTTGGGTATGCAAGAGAGTTTCGCTATGGGCCTATAATTATCGACTTCGGCTTTACTTCCTTTTTTATGAATAGGGATAATGTAAGATTCCTTCCATAGGAAAGGGAAAGTACCTGTTGAGACAGACAAGTTAAATAGGGCAGCAAGAGGAGGACCGAGATGGGTAACACACTCTTTTATTACAATAGCCGGAATTCCATCAGGGCCGGACGAGAAATCATCTTTAAGTTTGGTAATGTTTTCAGATACCAAAGTTGTTGTTATATTTAGTGAAATGGCTGACGTCTCAGGATAGTTTCTCATATAGCTAAAGTAGCTAGGATCGGGTTTAGCTGTTTTCTTAGAAAAGGATTTGTTAAAATGAGAGGCAAAGAAATTTGCAATGGTTTTTGGGTCGGCAGAAGATTCACTAAGAAATTTAAGAGTAGATAGGTAGCCGTCTGACTTTCTTTTGGTATTAATAAACTGGTAGAAGCGTTTAGGGTCCGAGACTAAGCTAAATTGCATGCGGTAGAGGTACTCAAGGCAAAGAGACTCACAAAGTTCAGAAAAACGATTATATACCAATTGATAATTACTGTAGTCGGAATCTGATCGAGTTCTTAAGAATTTGTGCCACAACTTGTTTCTGTTATTACGGAGAGAGCGCAACTCATTGTTGTACCAGGGAGGAGCAGATATGCAGTCCTTTCGGAAGGTATACGGAACCGATTGTGCAAAGCAGGAGAAAATTAACGAATAGAACGTTGATAGGGCAAGATCAATGTTAGTTGTCTCACCAATAAAGTCAAAGTTAATGTTGCTGATGAGGTTTTTAAGTTTGTTAAAGTCGGTTCTACGGAAGTCAAATGAGAATGAATTTCCGAATCAACACATGTGTTGCCATTTTCATATGAATATATAATTGACAAGGGGGGATGAAGGCGGTCTAGTTTAGAAAGAAGATGATCACTCCTATAAACGACACAGTTATCTGAATCGGATGTGAAGACAAGGTCGAGTTGTCTGTTCATTGTATTAGGTATTCCACTAATCTGATGCAGACTTGAGTTGGTTAGGCAGTCCACCATCAATATTTCTATTTCAGATGTCGAATTACGAGAGACAAAATGAGACGAATCATCGGAAGGCTCCCATATAAGGTGAGGGAGGTTGAAATCTCCTACTAGAACAATGCAATCTTCAGGTTGTGCATCCTCAGTCAAAAAATCAACTGCGTGAACTACAGGTTGATAAGACTCAATGGGTTGAGATGGGTGAATGTAGCAACAAAGTACGTAAAGACATCGTTTGGGGAGCGTAATGTTGGCGCATACTAACTCAAAGTTTTCAGTGTGGGGAATATCGACAGGAGTTGAGTGAAAGCAGTTCCGGATTGCTAGTAAAACACCGCGGCCATAAGGATTATCAGCTCTTTCAAATCCATCTTTTCGAAAAACGTTGAAATTCGGAGGAAACAGCTCATGGTTTTTAATGTCTGGAATTAGATTTGTTTCAGTAAGAGCAATTAGGTCATAGGGAAACTTTTGAGAATTGAGATATACCGAGGAGATTTTAGAGCGCCTCTACCTCTTACATTTTGGTAGTAAATGGACAGGCATTGTGGACTGGAGGATACAGATTTCAGTTTGTTAGGAACTGTAATAGTTTTTAAAATTTGAACGAGTTCTTTGCAAATGGGAAAGACGTTTGGAGCTGACATGCGAAGACAACGTAGAAAGATCATTATGAACTTCGTCGGAAGAGATGTCGAAACTCTCATGGTAGCGAACGAAAATTTTCATTAATTCCGCTGGCTTAATAGGAAGACCTTCTCGTTGAATCGAAACCATTATGTTGGTTTTGGTTATGCCATCAATGCAAACGGAGTTGGGTTTGTCGTGTAAGTAGGCAAGGTAGAGCCGAACATTTTCATAAATGCGGCGGTCTCTCAAACGAGATACTACATAACGACTGTCATCATTCATATCAGAAAATTTTTTAGTGAGTTTGACAGTTGGTGGAAGGAGTGGGTCAAGGTATTTTGGGTGAGAATCGGAGGCACGAGCGGATGATGAAGGGACAGGATGGTCAAGCACCCCGGAACTAGAATCTTGACTAGTGAGGGGGGTTGGATCAGGTGGATTGATAGATGAAGATGAGGAATGGGTGGTTGGGTTTAGTATATGGGAACTAATAAAATTAGGATATTTGTCGGATGGGGCATTGTTAGTTGGAACTTGGGTAGAAGGCGCAGGAGCAAGGTTGAATGAAACTCTGTTTTGAAGCGGCTTTAAAGATTTGGTGAGGGGAGGGAGAGAATTTGGTGTAGCGACTCTGGTGTTCTTTTTAGATGGTGCAAAGGGGGGAAGGAGTGAGGAGAATCTTGGAAAGATATTGGTCTTAAATGACCAGTTTGAGTCAGGATGTTGATGGGATGGGGCAGAATTGTTCGGGCTATGTTTTCTTTTAATAGTAAACTCATTATCTACCATATCCTTCCGTTGGGTGATGACCATCTTTTCCGTTATTGGTATGCCGTCCGATGATTTGAACATCCAATCGTATTTGATGGGTATACGTATTTTAAAACACTGGCCGTTTTTGCTCTTGACTTTGCCAACTTGTTTACATTTGACGTCTTGTATACCGAATTTACTCCTAAAAAGGGCTTTGATCCAGGACGGGCTTGCGTGACGTGGGGCAGCTTGGAGGAAGAAAGTAGACAGTTCCGGTTTTTTGATCGCTTCAAAATTCATTTTATTTAATTTTTGAATTCTGTTGGTCCATTCGGGGAGAGTCCAGGATGTCCCAAAAGCCCTAATTATTGGCAATGGTCTTGGGTCGGGATTGGTGATCGAAGTTGCATTTATCGTAGAGGGTTGAACGGGAGGTTCGGTGGTAGCGGCTATTGAATGAGTTGGGGCTGAAGTGGTTGAAGGTGATGTATATAGCTCGTCGTGCAAGGATTTGTTACTCGGGCTTACTGCAGATGGAGGCGCATCCGGCTTACTAGAGATGTGCTTTAATTCCTCCAATATCTGCATCGTGGTTGATCTAATGGATGCAGCTTCCTCACTAAGAAAATTGAGGTCATGGTGGATGGATCCGATGTTTTCGGTATGTTCAGCATGCATGAGATGTAGAAGAGTTGATTGGTCAGCCAATGTTGACCTAATTTTTCCCAACTGAGTTGAAGTTGACTAAATCGCTGGTAGTGTGTTTGAGCAGAGTGTCATATGGTATATTGTTTATACAGGGTGTCCCCTAATTCGTCAACGATAATTTGGTATATGGTATTCTATGAAAAAAATCGTTAAGCATTAAGGGTCTATCTCCAATGTTGACAGCATTTATCGACGATTTAAGAAAAAGCTTACTTTGGTGTACCCTGACCCATGTTAACGGGAATCGCTCTGTTAATCCTAATGGCAAAAACTTCGTGTAGGACCTTGTTTTTAGAAGGAATACTAGTCCTTGTAATGGCGTTGATATCTTGTTTGAGTCTTTATATATCCAATTTCTAAACCCGTTCCATTTTCATTGCCCATGCTAATTGTTGACTTTGAGGTCACTTTTCTCCAGATATTTTGTAGAATTCAGCCTAGGTGGTAGTTTGAAGGGGCCGATTAACTTGTTTCCAAGTACACCTGTCCACATATAGACCCTGAATTGGTATTGAAATGATTTATGTCTCCTAGTATGTGAATCGTCCGCAGCCCACATATGAATATTATGAAAGTTTCTGATCTCATCTCTTGTAAATTGAGATTCGTTCGTCCAAAGAATTCTGCTAATAAAGTCGTTGTCATCCCAGCTCCGCTCCATCAACCAGTGAGAAAACTCAAAAGTTTATTTTCCAAATGATTGGGGAGCAGTTCTTGTACAGGTGTATGGTTGTATGGATAAAGATTTTCTCCATGCAGTACATTAGAAATTTTATATCTGGAAACCTTGATGTTCGTGATTTGAATGAGACCACTTTGGGCTGAACGCCATCATTTTTTGTTGAACGCACGTAACAAGTCGAACTTGATTGCTGGACGGTTTTTTTGGTTGAAGAGAGGGGAGAAGTTTTTTTTGGAAGGGTATTTCCGGGATTGTGTTCTGAACTGTCAGCGTGTACAGGAGTCCTTGAAATAAAAATCCATTTTGTAATCAGCCTTACAGTTTTGTTTTATTTTTGAATCATTTCAGGATCTTGTACATTTTTTGGTGCCTCCTGTGAGGAATTTCTCACTTCTTGGCTTGGCGAAGCGAGTTTAATTTCTCAAGCAACAATGGCGGACTTGAATAAATGTGCTGGCGCTGTTACTGCTATCAAGCGCATTGCTGCCAAAATCATTACGGATAATTACCATGACGACGAATTTGGCCTTCGACAGGAAGAAAGCTCATTGCGGATGCACTTCGATCGGTTTGTGGCTGCTCATGACTTGCTTATAGATTCAGCGAAGCCTATCGAAATGGAGTCTCATACGACGCTGTGGGACGAGATGGAGGATCTCTATAACCCTGCTATGGCGAAGCTACAGCGCCTGATTTCCACTACACGAGCGTCGTTACGTTCTGCCCACTCAGCTTTTGCGATGGACTTGAAACTAGATCCATTGTCCGTTCCGATCTTCGATGGTAAACTTCACAATTGGCTTGCATTCAAAGACACGTGCGAAACGCTGGTGCATTCTCAAGACTTCCCAGAGGCCTATAAACTTGGAAAGTTACGTGCAGCGGTGCAGGGCGATGCGGTGTCTTTGATTGGTGGACTGTATACTGGTGGCTATGAGGAGGTGTGGAAGACTTTAACATCTCGCTACGATAACCCAGGACAATTGGCGGAAATCCACGTCTCACGTTTCATTGGCTTAAAACAACCAGGTAATGAATCGACTACGACACTTATTTCCATAGTTGACACGGTGAGAGAGTCATTGCGTGCCTTGGCAGTCATGAAGTTACCAGTCGATCAATGGGACGCTTTGGTCGTACCCATTATTACATCGAAACTCCCAGTAGCGACACAACAGGCATGGGGCATGAGCCGTATTTCCAACGACATCCCTAAACTGGTAGACCCCCTGAAGTTCGTGGAGAGGCGCGCTCACAGTTTGGCGACAGGCGTACTGAAATGGAATACAGTAGACAGCAACAATGCGCAGGCTGCAAAAAGACAACCAACTAATCCGAGTCATGTACATCATCTGGTGAAATCGAATTTAGCTGCCACTACACCTGGCAATTGTGAATTCTGCAACGAGAGCTCTCATCGTATCAGTCGTTGTCCGCAACTATTGGCATTACCTGCGGCTGAACGCTTCCAAAAGCTAAAGGGCTCAACAAATTGCCGTCAATGCAACGGAAGACATCACACATTGCTCTGCCGCTCATCAACAAATTTGGCTACACTATCGGCAACTAGCTCAACCACTACTAAGGCATCAACGGTTTCACAGGCTATTGAACCCCCACGGACAAGTCAGGCGCCACGAAATCACATCTGACTAGATGGCAATATCAAGACATTTACCGTAGTCAGTAATCGTCTCGTTTTTTGGCAACCGTATTTGCGAGGATCACCGATGGCTTTGGCGACACCTATCAGTGTCGATTACTGTGTGATCCAGGCTCACAGGTTAGCTTTATGACTTCGCGTTTTTTTAACAATTTGTCTCTCCATAGAAACAAAGGCGAATTACGGGTAGAGGGTGTGGGAAGTTCTATAACGACATATACTCGTGGCCGAGCAGTTGTTCAGCTGTCCTCGAATTTCAATTCATTCTTTGGCTTGGAGATTGAAGTTCACATCATCGAGACCATCACATCACCTATACCTATGGTGAATATTGCTAGTGAGTGCTGGTGACACTTACGAAATCTAAAATTGGCAGACCCTTCCTTTGGCACAACTTGTTAATATTATTTTTCGGTTTCGACGTTTCGCCGTAGCCTTATCAGCGGATGTGGAGAAGATGTTCCGGCAGGTGCTGGTCGACGACAGACATAGGCAATGACAACCAGTTTTATGTCGAGAATCTCCAGCTGAACCATTGCTCACATATCAGTTGGAGACTGTGGACCCTATCTGGCAATTCGTGCAATGCAGCAATGTGGCTTGGATAACTCTAACAAATTACCAGATGGTAACCGGGCGGCAGCGGCGCGAGCGAGTATTTTGCGGGACTTCTACGTTGAGGACTATTTGAGTGGTGCTCAGTCAACCCAACAGGCCACTGAGCTGGCAGAAGATATTGATTTCGGACTCAGGCAAGGTCACTTCCACCTACGAAAATGGCAAATTAACGATCGACATACAGTGGCTCAGCTTACCAACACCTCAATCACGGATGATATTAACCTGCAGGTGGCTGAGACTACGGTGCTTGGATTACATTGGGATCCTATGGCGGACGAGCTGTTTTACAAGATAAAATTGGCAATCGATACTCCATCTACTACGAAACGCCAGATCCTAAGCGATACGGCGAGGCTCTATGATCCAACTGGCATGTTGGCACCGGTCATAGTTACGGCTAAATTATTCATTCAACGACTATGGCAGGCAGGATTGGCATGGGATACACCACTCCCCAAGGACTTGCTGGACGAATGGTTGACGTTCCGCAATGACTTGAAGCGATTGAAAAACATACGCGTACAACGATGGCTTGGCATACACCCTGATAGGATTCTGCATCTACATGGTTTTTGCGACGCTAGCATGAAGGCCTATGCAGCTGCCATCTACCTCAGCACTACTGATGAAAATGGACAGCACCGTTCAACACTGATCACGGCAAAAACGAAAGTCGCACCCACTAAGGCTGTGACAATTCCACGGCTTGAATTGTGCGCTGCACAACTCCTCACTACTACCATGGCAGACATTAGGCAAGTCCTCGAGCTCAGTGACGTTCCATACACGATGTGGAGTGACTCCAGCATTCTCCTCCATTGGCTTCGAATATCACCAACACAACTGAAACCATATGTGACAAATCGTGTTGGATACATTCAGCAGCACTCTAATATCGGCAACTGGCACCATGTTCGCACGCGATTCAACCCGGCGGATTGCGCGAGTAGAGGCATTAGCGTCGACGCTCTACTTACACATCATCTATGGTGGCATGGCCCAGCGATTAGCGAAGAGCCATCTTCTGCGGACAACATCAGTCTGACCGAGGATGAAACTTTGGCGATGGCAACGGAACTAAAACCAATTAAGGCAAAGGTGGCAAGGCTGACTAAGGGACTTTCGCTTCAAACTCAATATCAGAGCGTAAAGGAAATCATCGTGGTCAATTTGCTTGAGCGGTTTAGCAAAATTGGTCAGCTACTTCGTACAACGGCCTACATCTTACGTTGGAAGAACCCAAATCGAAGATATAGGTCACAATCCATTGTGACAGCGAAGGAGATGGAAGAGGCTCTACATTGGCATATACTTGCCGAGCAACATTGGCACTTCGAAGCTGAGATCACCGAACTTCAAAGGGGAAGTAATGTGGGTACATCCAGCAAGATCATTTCATTGTCCCCATATCTTGACGTCACGATGGGAAATATATTGCGTGTATCTGGTCGACTTCACAACGCAAGGCTGAAGGAATATCAACGGCATCCAATCCTTCTTCCCAAGGAAAACATATTGGCAAGACTTATTGTTGACCAAGCGCATCGTGATACGCTCCATGGAGGCATACAACTTATGATGCAGACGATTTGAGAAAAATATTGGATAATTCACCATGGCCACACAGCGCATGGCATCGTTACCACGTTCTAGAGTCTTACCAGCTCCACCCTTTTCAAAGGCAGGTGTTGACTACTGTGGGCCGTTCCATATTCGTATTGGGTCAAAACACGTACGCTCGGTAAAGAAGACATATGCCGCTGTGTTTGTTTGCATGTCCTCAAAGGCTGTACATATTGAGCTAGCTGAAGACCTCTCTGCAGAAGCATTCATCAATGTGTTCACTCGGTTCATCAATCGTCGTGGCCCATGTTATCATCTATACAGCGATAATGGGACAGCATTTGTTGGCGCGAATCGCATATTACAGACCGATCTTAAGCAATGGCATAGTGCTTACGCGCAGCAAGGCTTGGCAAATAAAGGCACTCAATTGCATTTCATCGCTGCTGGCGCACCGCATCAAGGCGGTCTCTGGGAAGCGGCTGTCAAATCAGCCAAGAAACATTTGCTTCGAGTCGTTGGGACGAAATCCATCTATTACGACCAGTTACATACACTACTAGTCCACATTGAAGCGTGCCTTAATTCACGTCCACTGGTGGCTTTGCACGATGACATTGATGACCGGATGGCTCTCACCCCAGCGGATCTACTTATTGGCCGATCAATTGTGGCTGTTCCAGACACACCAATACTGGAAGTACCAACACAGCGACTAAGCTATTGGCGTCAATTGAGACAAATGAAGCAACATTTTTGGAAACGATGGCAAAATGAATACTTGCTAACATTACAACAACGTTCGAAATGGCACCAGGCGAGAAACGACATCAAGGTTGGCGATGTTGTTATCATCAGGCAAGATAATCTACCAGCAACGCATTGGAGGCTTGGTCGGATTACGAAACTTCATCCAGGCGAAGACGGCCTTATCAGAGTCGTTACAATCAGACATGAGAAGGCGAATGACCAATCCAGAAGTTATGCAAGATCTTGGACAATCCTGAACGTACCCGTCCAGCCGGGCAGGATGTTCGTGATTTGAATGAGACCATTTTGGGCTGAACGACATCATTTTTTGTTGAACGCACGTAACAAGTCGAACTTGATTGCTGGACGGTTTTTTTGGTTGAAGAGAGGGGAGAAGTTTTTTTTTGAAGGGTATTTCCGACATTTTGTTTTGAACTGTCAGCGTGTACAGGAGTCCTTGAAATAAAAATCCATATATTTTGTAATCAGCTTTACAGTTTTGTTTTATTTTTGAATCATTTCAGGATCTTGTACAATTGAATTGCAAAGCTAAGCGTCTGATGCTGATTGATGGATTAGTTGTAACAGCTTCTAGTATTCTTTCATCAGACAAAATCTTTCTTACTTGTGAAACTCCCGAATTCGGTCGTGTATTTGCAACCGATCCCATTACTCGAAGCCTTCGATACGTATTTCCAAATACTCCTTTACTAGGAAGTCATAGGTTAAGATAAAGTTCATGGCATCTTTATCGTGCACTATTTGAACTTCCATTGCAAACCTCATAAACGTAAATAATGCCTGCGTATTCTTGGTTTGTAAATGCAGACATTTCATATAGCGTTTCTAAGCAACTGTAACCTTAACGTAAAAAATTAAATGATGAATTACATTTTTTTCCTAATCTTTTGTACCATTTTTCCATGGTAACTTTTCCAAATACGCCATCATACCCGAAACCTAACTCTTTCTGAAAACTTTTAAGGACAAGGCAGGGAAATGAGGGTTTTGACAGGTAGTCAAATAAGAGAGCACACTTTAAAACTCTTTAATAGCTATGCAATTTTAAAAAAATATTGGAAAATTGGTAATTCTTGGAAAACAATCCTTATGAGTATTGTCAACTGTTGTTAGAAACGTTGGTAAAAAAAAAATCATAAATTCTTTTTTTTACCTGCTGCAGGTATTTCCAAGTAACATAAAATCTGTCGGAGTTTTCGCAAACTTGTTGATATATTTTCTTTTATTATTATTTCGTTCATAAGAAAAAAATAGTAAAACGTTATGTCATTAGGCATTTTCTGGGGAAAAGTGACCTCAAACTCAGAAACTAGAATGGGCAATGAAAATGGAACAGGCTTAGAAATTGGATATCTGAAGACCCTAACAAGATAGCAGCTTTATTTAAATGCAGTTACAAAGAGTAGTATTTCTTCTAAAAACAAAGTCATCAACGGAGTTTCTGCCATTAGTAATAACTGAGCAATTTCCGTTAGTATGCGTCAAAAGCTAGCTTTTTCTTAAATCCTCGATAAATGCTGTCAACATTGGAGACAGACCCTTACTGTAGAATGATTTTTTTCATAGAATATACCCAGGAATCATTTCCCAAATTATCGTCCACGAATTCGGGGACACCCTGCATATTAAAAACAACTAAAACAAACGTAATAAACTTCCTTTTCCTTTGCACTTTGCAGATAAGTTGAGGTCTTAATGGACAGCATCTGAAGAATGGCCACGACAAAGGCAGCTACTCGTACTAAACAAAGCCATATGCATTTAATAAAAACAAGGAAAATCATACTACAATAAAATATAATTCGACAATCTTCAAAATTTCTAAGGTTTAGCCCTTAAATTAGTTTTAAAATACGTTTCCCTTGGCAAATTAAACTCTAAGTTTTTTTATGTTCAAACAAAGCGATGTAAATACGTCTGGGTATCTTGCCACGTGCCTAATTGGTTAGCAAAAAAACAAGACTAACAAGCGAGAACTACACTTAGAGATTGCAATGTCTCGACTTAAGTATAACAAGGCTACGAGACCGTCTATCTGTCGAGCTATTTAAGACACTAGTACAGAGACCCGAACCTCCATATTCACAAGGGGACTTGGAGGTCTTCTGATCAATCAAAAATTAACCAGATTGACCACATTGCGATCAGCGCAAGGTACCCCTCCAGTATTATGGATGTTCGAACTTTCCGAGAGGTCAACATCGACTGTAACCAAGGTACGGTTGCAGATATGCCAAATATCACAAAGACAAGCTAATGCTAAGGAAAGTTTGACGTCGGACGGCTACAAATGCAAGAGATCGCCAAATCTGTTTCCTATCGAGTCTCCCTTATGCTCTTATTTAAAAGGTTCTATGCCGTCCACATCAAGTATTGAAGACCAGTGGAAATATCACCATAAAGCCATCAGAGACACCGTCTCTGATGTGCTGGATTTCAGTCGGCCACCACAACGAAACCCCTAGTTTGACAACGAGTGCTGGCAAGCACATGAACCTAAGAAAGAGGCATACACAGTGGCGCTACATAGAAGGACTAGAGCTGCTCACGAACTCTACGAGCAGAAAAGGAAAGACGGATACCGGCTTCTCAGGAGGAAAAGGGAGGAGCATGAGAAGCGCCGCCCAGTCAAAGATATTGAGAGATGCGCAAGTTTTACCAAACCCCGAACCGAAGGGAATATAAAAGTAGAGCCGCAGTCGATGCTGTGGATTTCGAATTTCTGTGGAGTGTATAACGGCGATGACGAACTAAATACCTCTGCGAGGATTAATGAACCTTTCAACCTGGACGATGTAGACCAAGAATTCCGTCCACCTGACCTGGTTGAAGTGAAGATACCCATACCTAAGCTTAAGTCGTAAATTTACAAAACGTCCTAAGTAAATGGAAAGACGCGCTAGAGAAAAACGGGTTTAAAATAAGTCGCTCAAAGACGGAACATTTGACCTGCCCATTAATATTGGACGGAATAGTTCTTCCGAAAACCACTAGGTTCAAGTACTTAGGATCAATCGTGAACGTAGAAGCGAAATGTGACGACGACGTAAGGCACAGAGTAAGCGTGGGGTGGATGCAATGGCGAGAAAATTCCCACTTAAATTGAAGGGAAAACTTTACACCACGGTGGTTCGGCCAGCTCTTACATATGGTTCGCAGTGCTGGACAATATACGAAGCGTTTAAAAATAAATTGACTGCAGCAGAGATGAAAATGTCGACTGGAGTTACGAAATGTGACTGCATTAGATCTACGCACATTAGAGGAAGTCTACACATAAAAAATTCGGTAATCGAACAACTTGAGTCGGATAGAATTAGCTGGTATTGCTACGTTCAAAGAAGATCTCCGGAAAATCCCGTTAAGAAGGCAATATCAACTACGGTCGCTCCTACTAAAAGAAAACTAGGTAGGAAAAATAATTCCTGGATTGCTCAGATGGCAAATGCACAACAACGCCTGGAGCTAACCGCCGAAGCGATACAGGACCGAGCAGTATGCAGACGCGTTCTGCGATCTGCGACATTAGCCAACCCCATAAGCGGAGCAGTAGCGATGCAGTAAAAATGGGAAACTCGTTATGCATAAGTTCGTGTAGCGAGGAAAGGGCTAGTAAAAGGAAAAGAAGAAGAAGAAGTCCATCAAAGCTACTGGGACGGACGGCCTAACTGCCGAGCTCTTCAAAGCGGCAAGCGGTGACTTGGTAAGAAGCATACATCAACTCATCTGTAAAATATATTCGGGCGAAAGTATGACCGATGAAGGGAACCTCAACATTAGTTATAAGATCCTCTGAACTGCCCCAACTACAGGGCATCAGTTTTCTCAACATCGCTTACAAGATCTAGTCTGCCATGTTGTGTGAAGCCGTTCTTCAACAACCTGATTGGTTCATATCCGCGTGGCTTTAGGCCAGGAAAGTGCATCATCGACCAAATACTCACACTGCGGAAGACCTTGGAAAAAGACCCATGAGCTCCAAATCCATACACACTACCTACTCGTATTCATCGATTTTCAGACCGCGTATGTGACCGCGTATGCGACCGACAATGCCTAGTTTTGGCAGTTCGTTTGTGCAGGATGACGATGGATGCACGATGCACGCTGCTTCATCAAGGTTTGTAAAGAACTCACAGAGACTTTTGATGTCAAAAAAAAAAATTAGACAAGACGATACGCTGTCATGCGATTTCTTTAACATCATTCTTGAAAGAATAGCACAAAACTCACTCGACAACACAAAAGGCACAATTTTTCAAAAGTCCGTAAAATTACTCGCATACGCCGAGATATTGACATAATCGGAGGAAAGCAGCGTGATGTCAACGCTTTTGCGGGTTTTAAGACCCAACACCATCGTCTCGAACAGAACGTCACCCTCGACATATAACTTTGAGGTAGTTAAGGACTTTGTCTCCGCTATCAATTCAGAAAACGACACCAGCGCTGAGATCAAACGAAGAACAATTCTTGCCAATCGCTGCTTCTTTGGGCTAAGAAGGCAATTGACCATAATCTCGAACAATAAAAGTAACCCTATATAAGACCTTAATAATCCCAGTCCGTTTCTATGGCACGGACTTTATCAAAAATGGATGAGGGTTCTCTTAGCTGCTTTGAGAAGAAAATTGTTAGGGTGATTTCCGGTCCCATCTGCTTAGAGGGTGAGTGGAGGAGGAGATATAATATCAACGAATATGGGCTGTACAGCGACATCGGTTAGAACAGGTCTAACGAAGTAGAGCACATGGACCCCAATGCCCCATTTGTCTGACTACCTATGTAAACAAACAAAACTGTCGCCAGATGCGACTTCGGAAACTCAAGAGAAATAGAAGAACAACCTCCCCATTCACAACACAATTGCACTTGCATAGGGCTTGTCATAGGGCCATATTTTTCGAAAATAATGCCGGGTTGCATTACAGGACAAGGCTGACTGACGTGGAGGTGGTGTCGCGATCTTCATTAAAGAAGGTATAAAATTTCACAGAGTGTACAAGGGAGTGTTGCGCAGGTTCCGGGTGTTGGAGGCAGTTGTCATTTACATTCCGCTTCGCAGTGGAAAGCGGCTATACTTGGCCTCTGTTTATGCACCTGAGGCTTCACAATCCACCCTATTTATTACAGAGCTCGACACGCTTTTTCGACTTCTGAGGCTGGAATCGGGGGAGAATTATTTTATAATCGGCGGGGATTTCAACGCTAGACACAGAGATTGGGGAAAGAATTTGCCAAATACTAGAGGGAACCTACTACTCGATTGGTGGGGTCAGCACGATGTCATGTACAGACTCGGTCTTAAAGCGACGGATAACCCGTCGTTTCCCAGAGGCGGGTCTTATTTGGATCTACTGCTGTACGACGAACGTATACGACTGACAGGTACGAATTTACAAACGCTAAACTGTCTGCGCACATTCGTGTATGACAGCGACCATTGCGGTTTTAGCACCGAAATTACAGTTCCCAACGAAATTGCGGAATTGGAGGAGTTTGTCCAAAGATATTCTTACAACTACAGTAAGACTCGATGGACGCGCTTCTCCGCAACCTCGAACACGCACCACCCACCGTCCAATAGGAATTTGTCAAACGAGGAGATCGACAATTACCTAAAACAGATGGACGAGACAATTAAACAAACTATGGACACTACAATACCGCGGTATCGACGTACAACTAACGAAGGCCTGTTCCGCAATCCTACTATTGACGCACTGCACCGACAGAAAAGTAGACTTCTGTCAAGACTCAAAAACTTGTACAGACAGTTAACTGACAGACAAGATCCGGAGATTAGGACGCTGAAGTCGTCGATTAAAAATGTGCAAAAGTTCATAAAAGAAAATTACAGAATTGCTGTAAGCTCATATTGGAACAACAAGGTTCGGGCTGTAAACACCAGCAACCCGAACATGTTTCCGCAAATCAATAAACTATTTCGGAGAAAAAAACAAAACGACCTTCAGTGTCTTAAAATAGCCTGGACAACAGACAACGAACGGTTACTGACAATAGCAGGTATTGATCCAAATGAAGCCGCTGACGTTGACGACTTCTTTGTGATCGAGGATCCACAGGAGAAGGTCGAGGCCATAGGGGCGACTTTCCAGGAAGTATACAAGGCCATTGATATCATTGGCCCTAATTATGATCTGGACAATCGCGTCTTGGTGCACGACTTCTGCATTCGAAATTAAATAGGGAACTGGCGATCCGAAGGCTCTGGTTTCACCCGGTTTAGCGACGAAAATATGGCCAATAATGTCATTGCCAGAGAGGGTGACCTACCCCCATTCATTTCGAAGGAAGAACTCCATGAGATCTTCGACACAATCAGGGCTAAGAAATCAGTGGGGACCGATGGTATTCCGAACATCGTGCTTCGACATCTTCCTCTAGAAGCGGTGGACATTTACACCACCCTGTTTAATAATGCAATGAATAATGCACATTATCCAGCGCATTGGAAAACGGCGGTGGTTCAACCTATCCCGAAAAAGGGAAAGGATATATCCAATCCGGCGAATCTCCGGTCGATAAGTCTCCTTCCGAATATCAGTAAGGTTTTTGAAAAGGTAATCAATAGAGCTCTGTCTAGGTGGGTTGAGGACAAACATATAGTTCCGGATAATCAATTCGGTTTTAAGGCGGGACATGATATCTCACATGCCGCGTCTAAACTGGTGTCCGATATCCAATGGAACAAAGGCAAAAAGCAATGTACTGGTGCCTGCCTTGTTGACTTGGAGAAGGCCTTCGACACCGTATGGTTAGAGGGTCTTTTCTATAAGCTAGCTAGGCTGGGGATCAGTAAACCACTCTTGTACATTTTTTATAATATGCTAACTAACAGACAGTTCATCGTGAAAAATGGCGATGTGACTTCTGTTGGAATATTTCAAATTAAAAATGGTCTTCAGCAAGGCGCGGTCAATTCGCCGATCCTATTTAACATTTATACAAGCGACTTGATAGGTTCACTTCCCCATACTAATGCGTACGCAGACGATTTGGTAGCGTACAGAACAGGTCCAAAAATCGAGGTCATTAACACCCTCTTGCAGCGTGACTTCGATAAGATAAGACGATTTTGCGATGACTGGAAGTTGAAAATCAACTTTCAGAAGTCGGAAACCATTCTCTTTAGGACGCCGTTGTCTGAAGCCTCTAGGGATACCAGAAAAAATTGGCGAAAGTTCTCAATCATTGGACAGCACGGACAGCCTCTTGCCTGTCGAAATGTAGTCAGATACCTTGGAATCTGGCTAGATCAGTTTCTGTATTTTGGCAAAAATGAAGATGCTGCTCTGGCTAGAGCCAAAGGTGCTTTTGCCCTTACAAAGAGACTGTTTTATAGCAGCCAACTCGATGCGAGGGTAAAGGTAATCTGCTACATGGCCCTTATCAGGCCCATGCTGGTATTTGGTTGTCCCGTGTGGTTCAATGTACGAGCAAGCTTAATGGAAAAGATTCGGGTGTTTGAGAGGGCTTGCCTTAGGGCTTGTCTTCGCTTGTACAGAACACCAGAGTCGGAGTACAAGAAATTTTATCCTAATGAGGTCCTTTACAATAGGGCGAACCTAATACGAGTGGACCACTTCGTAATTAAGCTGACTCGAAGGCACATTGCAAGAGCAATGACCTCGATGAATAACCTGATATCTGGGGCTTACTACCCCAATTACCTTTACCACGAGAGTGTGCGCTCTGACGGCTTCGTTCCACCAGAAGCATTCCTCTACCTAGATTAGATAGGGTTGATCCAGGATAGATCAGCGGTGCCGTTAATCTTCCATGTCGCTCGGACAGCTGGGGACAGGCGACTCAACTACAACAGAGACATTGCACACGGCAGTGTGGATCGACTCAGGTTTAGTAGGGCGGTGGGGAATGGCGATAAGAGCGATGTCGTTCGGCAGCACCAGCATTTCTGGTGGTTGAATGATGGGGAAGATGTTTCGTCGTCGTTTCCGTCAATTACGGACCAGCCTCACTAATGAGGCAGAGCTGACCAATCTATTTGCTCAGTAAATAGCGATGGCCAGCTTACAGAGGTTTAGGTTAGCATTTAAGAAACATATACATGTATCAGTGTATACAAAGGTGTATACTGATATATGTATATGATTGTGTATAATGTCTATGTGTGTTTATGTGTGTATTGTGCATTTAGGTTAGGTAGGCTAAGGTTTATTTTAAGTTAGATATTAAGTTTTTATAAAAAATAAAAAATTACATCCATATGCTAAGTTTTTGTAATCAATTTTTTTTCTTAGCCCTAAGTATATAAAATAAATATTTCCAAATAAAATGTAAATGAAGTCGAAAGACATAGATATAAGAATTTAGATTAGCTTAGAGTGCCTGTGTGGGGCCAGTAAGTTAGTATAAGATTGTTAAGTAATTGTAAGCTAGCATTTAAGCATTTTTTGTTAGTATGTAAGAGTTATTGATTAGAAAATAAAATGCGTTTAGAACTAAAAAAAAAAACTGACTGACGTAGACAACATTTCTTTTTTTCACATGCCACACAGCTGGTGGAACAATGGCTCTATTGCGTGACAAATTTCCCGAACATGTGATTTCTCAAAATGGAAACTTCAAGTAACTGCCGACATCGTACGATTTAAGATCATCAGACTTTTTCCTTTTTATGGCTATGTTAATGATAAAGTCTACGCTAGTGCTCCACCAACGATTCAGAGCTGTTATTCGCGAAATACAGCCGCAATTATATGAAAAGGTGTTGAAAAATTTCATCGCAAAAATGACTATTTGTAGGCAGAGCTGAGGCGGATATATTTCAAATGTTATATTTCATTACTAACCTCTAAGTATGTTCTTTAAAGTATAAGAAAAAGATCACCACTTTTCGTAAAAGTGTTGCCTTTTTCTATTGATTTAAAATGACACCTCTTGTTGGATTAACGTATATAACCTGTGAAATCAATCGATGAATTACTGTTGCCAATCGCTGATTCATTGGCAATTGAGTATTGTAATTGCGAAGGTAGGTGGAGACATCAATAGTTTTGACCGCAGGATCCTTGTAGTAGTTATTGATTATGTGAGCGACTTCGACGGGATATACTGCGGCGTGAACTTGGTCAGAAAATTATTGCCTGGAGAAAAATGCTTGGCCCCGAGAATTCTCAGTTTTATGCCTGGAGGACAACCTAGTAAAACGCTCCAGGTAAAACTGAAATTTATAAGTGGAGCAATTGAATAAACTGTAACAGAAGAGGTTCATTGGTTTACGCCCTTTTCCAACCCACTCTTCAGTCCAAAAATTCTAAAAGATTAGATACCAAATCACAATAACCAGTTGCAAGAACGAGAACTTGGCCAGAACGAGAACTTGTAAGCCCAAGATCAACAATATTTCGAAATCACGCAAATTATCATTAAATTCTCTAGAAGCTGAAATATGGTTATGAAAGACTTAAAGGTGTGTACAACGCCAAGCCCCCAGCCAATTGATTAACGTCTCACTTTCCAAAACTGCCTTATTCCCGAAGATATCCTCTCAAAAAGCTAAAGATAAATCCAAGGGCAAAAAACTCGATCACTGGAATAAACAAAATGTCGATATTCAGCTTCATAATGGTATTCGGTGCAGATTATTCAAAATATGAGTAGTTCGGGTCCAACTATTTGCATTTGTCATTAATATTTTTATTGGCGGAAGAAATTTATGAATAATAACTCAAATCACGTTTAAGAATTTGCAACGAAATTAATGATCTCTTGAATGACGTTAACTTGTCTTTTGACATTTTTATCGCTTCAAATTGAAAATGTAATTTATATTCACGGCTCGCGATTCAAACTGGCTGTACGTGGTAGTGGATGAAGTGCAGCTACACATGCACGAGTAGGCATTTTTCGGATAACTTACGAATTTTTTCAAATAGTTAAGATTTATAAATGCTTTTTGTTAAGACTATTGGCAACTATCAAAATCAATTAAAATATCTTTCTGCTTCTAAACAGGTGGGGTCATTATACAATAATGCTCATACATTTACTCGCATTCAAATAACAGATATACAAATAAAGCTAACAAATAAATAAAAACTTTTTTTCGAAACAGTTGTATATCTCAGTTTTTCATAGAAAGATAAGTAAGTCCTTCACTGATAAAGTGCGAAGACGACCAGGCCGAACCGGCACAGAAATAGTGCTCCACCATATCATCATCGCAGGATATTGTGTCATTTATACTAGAACTGTCCAGTTACGACACCAGTCCAATTTAGTGGGGGCTAACGCCCCATTTATTTTGCTTAATGCAAGCTTAAACTAACTTAAAAACTAGGACTTAAAAACTAACAAGAGTTAAGGAAGTAAGGAAGTAGAGGAGATCAAATTTAAGACGAGAAGTGCTCAGGTTAAAATCAAAAAGGGGGAGGTTTGAGTTGACCTTACGGAGCATGCGGGAGATTGGTGCGGTGGGTTGAGATATAGAAGAGACGAGGACAGCGTAAATTACGAGGGTTAATGTTGAAGGAAATAGAATTGTAAAGGGAAGCGCAGTCCACAGAACCGGAGAGCAGTCGATGAATGAAGAGAATGTCAGCAACGTCTCTGCGTTTTTCGAGGGTATTCAGGTTAGAAGTTTGTGGCGGTCGCGATAGAGAGGTAAGATAAATGAGTCACTTCAGGGTAGTCCACGAAGAGCAAATCGAAGAAAATGACGTTGAATGTTCTCGATTCGGGATATATGAATTCCCTGAAAGGGGGACCATACTTGGCTGGCATATTCAAGGAGCGGCCGGACAAGGGTAATGTAAAGTCACCTTGTCACATAAGGGTTGCAAAATTCAAAATTCAGACCAAGTGAGGATTATCTCATAAATATGCGAACGGAAGTTTAACTCTATGTCGTATAAAATTCCAAGGTCGCGAAAGGATTGAACCTGGGGTACAGGTTGGTCATGCAGAAAATAAAGGCGAGAGGGGGATTGATTGGCCTTACGAGACAAAGTCATAGATTGGCATTTTTTAGAAACCAAGTAGAAAATGAAAAAGAGGGGACTTAGATGGCAGCCTTGTGGGACACCAGAAGTGGCTAAAAACGGGGTTGAGAAGGCTGACCTAAAGCGAACGCTATAGTAACGGTTCTCTAGATAAGAAGATATCCATTTTAACAATATGGGGTCAAAATCGAGGGAAGACAATTTGAAAAGGATCAGTTGATGTGATATTTTATCGAAGGCCTTGGCGAAATCTGTAGCAATGACGTCAATTTCGTTGTCATTTTCTATGGCTGAAAGCGCAAAGGATACGAATTCAACTAAGTTTGTAGTGTTGATCTACCTTTTAGAAATCCGTGCTGACTGGGTGATATAAGTGACTCGCACTGAAAGCTTAGGACTTCAAATAAAAAAGTTTCAAACATTTTAGGTACGTGGGAAAGCTTAGCAATGGGACGGTTGTTGGTTACTTCATTCTTTGATCCCTTTTTGTGAACCGGGGTTATGAAAGAGGTCTTCAAAACTTGGGGAATTCCCCTTGTGTGAGGGACAGACGAAAGAGGGAGGAAAGTGTGTGCGAAAGATTGGAGGCACACTTTTTGAGAAATATTGCTGGGACCCCATCTAGACCGGATACAAATTCATCACTGAGATTTTGTAAATTTTCTTCGATAAGGGTGGGATCAAAAGATTGAGAGAGAGAGGGGCCAATGGAGAAATTGGGAAGGCACTTGAAATAGATGGAGTCGAGTACGAAGAGGTTGTCTGCAAATGACTGTTTAAAAAAGTTTGCAAAGTAGTTGGCAATAATATGTGGGTCGGTCGATGATATACGATATCGTATTATCGAACGAGAGATGGGAGTTAACCGACTGAATTTCTTTTGTAGTTGACGAATTGATAAAATGTCTTAGGATCTTTGATAAGGTTGGTCTGCGCTGTGTCGAGAAACCACTAATAGATTCAGTTATAGAGCTGGGTGAATTGCAAGTAAGTTCCAAGATAGTTAGAGTATTCATAAGAAGAATTGGTGCGGAGAAAAACTGCCCATAATTTGTTTCTTCTGTTTCGTAAAGAGCGAAGTCTTCTGTTGTACCATGGAGGGGAAAAAGATTATGTTTTATGCCGTGAAAAAGGGACGTAGAAAGAAATGGAATTAAATATTTCACTGTAGAAAATGGAGATAGCATCAGATAAGGATAGGTTGGTAAAATCAAAAGAACAGTTGATAAGATAGGTATTGATTTTGCGAAAATTAGCTTTATGGAAGTTGTAAGAAGAGATGGTAGTTGAAGAAGTGGGCTGGGATGGAGAGTTATGGAAAAATGAGAGAAGAAGAGGAGGGTGAAAGTTGTCGACAGTTGATAGGATAAAGGGGCACAACGTTACTGTGGACTTAATAGGATCACTAGTGAAAATAACGCTCAGTTGCCTACTGATAGAATTAGGCACGCCACTTACTTGGCACAGGCTTGAGCCAGTTATGCTATCAATGAAAAGACATTCCTTGGATGAACTGGCGTTTGACGCGGTAAAAAATATGTGATCATCCGATGTAATCCACTTTAACAGGGGCAGATTAAAGTCACCAAAGATAAGGATATCGTCGATGGAATCACCTAGGTCAATTAGTTCGTCAATTACTTCAATAGCAAGGATGTAGGATTCAATAGATTGAGCTGGGAGAATGTAGCAACACATAATGTACAGGGACCTGTTGGGAAGGGTTTTTTAATTGAAACAAATTCAAGATTAACAGAAGAAGAGATAGCGATGAGAGAAGAGTTGAGGTTATTGTGAATGGTAAGTAGGACGCCTCTACATGGAGAATCAACTTTAGGGATGGCAGGATCATTAAACATAGAGAGAAAGTGGCCCTCATCTCAGAAAATATTATAAGAAGATGGAAATTGCTCCTGGCTCTTAATGTCGGGGATCAGATTGGTTTTTGTAAGAGAAAAGACGTCGAAAGAGCGCAACCCTCTTACGTTTTGGTAGTAAAATGTAAGAGGTAGTTTGTTGCGTGGAGGAGTAGGGGAGTGTAGATAAATGTGCCGTGGTCAGCTCGGCTGCCCTGAAGGTGAGAAACTCTTTTAGAGTGTACGTTAGGCGGCAAAAGAGGATCAAAAATAGGGACTGGGGCCCGTGAAACCGAGGGAGAAGGCGAGCTAGAAGCGGGATTTAAGATATGCGAGCTGCTAAAGTTTGGGTATTTGGCTCCTATTGTAAAGTCGAAATTGGGAAAACAGTTGTTAGTATTCGTGGCAGGGGATGTGGGTGGTTGAGCAATGGCAGTATCAGGGGCAGGGGTTCAATTAAATGGAACGCGATGGGGCTTGGAAGGAAGATAGTCACTTGGTGATTTTGTGGAGATAGACCTTCCTCGTGAGGATGAGTCGGTGACCTCTTAGCAAAAGAAGCAGAATCATTTATTTGCTCTACCGAAATCCCTGGAAAATCATGCCATTGTTGGCAGATATTTTTACACGAAACCCAACTTTGAATGTAAGCCCTTACTGAAAACGCAGGCAGTGGTGACGCAGATTCGGGTGCTAAGAATACCTCCTCTGAGCATTGCATAGAAAGTTCATCATCGATCTCATTTCCTCTGATCGCATTGTGACTTGGAACCCAAACAGGACTCTCATAAGACGCCGAATGCATTCAGGGAAGCCTTGCAAAATAACTAGATTGGAAATAAAGAGGTCAGTCCTAAAGTGCACTTCGGCTGGGTCTCAAATGAAGATACTTCGCCTCCTCAACCGAAACCTTACAATATACAAAGTCGTTTCAAAGTAAACAGGCCTTTTTAAAAATACGTACTCGTATTTCTAGCATTGGCAATTACAATAGATCGTTCACTGGTACTTTCAAAATTTCATGACATTTGGATAATTAATGGGAGATTTTTTAAGCGTTTGGTTTTAATTGCCAAAAAAGCACAGGATAATTGCAAAAGTGTATACAAATTTTATTTGAGTTGATAAATCAATGCTTGCCATTTACTTTTTAAAGACTATTTCATGTAAATGTTGATCACGACTACGTTTTAAGAGGTTCATAACGAGAGTCTGATTTTAAATCACTTTTTCGAGCTTATTGGATGGTATCTCGCTAATAACACGTGCAATGTTGTCTTCCAAGGCTGCAATTGACGCTGGTTTATCGGCATAAACAAAAGATTTGACGTACCCCCATAAAAAATAGTCTAACGGCGTCAAATTGCCTGATCTATTTTGGCCAATTCGCCGGTCCAAAACGAGAGATAAGCTGCTCACTGAACTCATTTCTCAATTGGTCCATCGATTCGCGTGCTGTGTGGCATGTAGCGCCGTCTTGCTGGAAACAGGTCATGCCGACCAAGTTCAACTAGTGCATTTTGGGGCAAAAAAAATTTCGAAATCAGTGCTCGAAAGCGGGCGCCATTGACGGTAACGTCGATCGTCTTTGAGAAAATACTGGCCAATGATTTTTCCGGGTGCATTGGCAGCTCTTGTATTGCCTGAGATTGCTAATACCAAATATGACAGTTTTGTTTATTAACATACCAATTCAACCAGAAGTGAGCTTTGTCACTGAAGACAATTTTTTTGATAAAAAGGCAGATCTTAATCCAACTTTTCTAAGGCATACTCACCGAAAATTATACGCTGTAGCAGGTCGTTTGCCTTCAGTTCTTGCACCAACTGATTTTAGACCAAGATCCTTGCGAAAAATCTTCCACGTATTCGAATAACACTATCCCGGCGGCGGCGACGAATGGACAAATCACGGTCTTCTTTAACACTGGCGGATACAGCAGCAATATATTTCTCTGTACGCACTCTACGCATATGGGTAGCTGACTTGATGTCCACTAGCGTGAAATTGGTGCGACATTTGGTCACTATAGCTTGAATTGCTTGCTCTGTAGGTCGATTACGACGACCGTAAAATGGTTGAAATCCTCGAAAGACATTTCTCACAGAGCACGAATTTTGATAATAAAATTCAATAATTTGTAAGCGTTGTTTGGTTGTAAGTTTAACATGATGAAATGGCAATGCTATCTGAGCACGTTCGACTTTGACAAATGTCACGAATGAGTGATGCATGATGAGCTGTCAAGAATAGAACACTGAACAACTAAAGAGCAAACAAATCACCCTTTAGAAGCGGAGTTATTGCCCCTGAAATGACAGCAACTTTTACAAAAACGTTTCAATTGATAAACCAAGTTGATGGTGATTATTGTTTATCTCGTAGCAGAGTTCATGAGTGGTATAATCGGTTTAAAAACGGTCGCTAGGACATAAATGATAAAGAACATGTGCACTAATCGAAATCCGTGATCATGGAAGATTCCATCAAAACTGTGCGCAAATTCATCAAAGATCAGCCAAAATCTTCATTGAAATTCATGGAGTTGGAAGTGAGCATCTCAAAAACATCAATTTATCGCATTTTGACGGAATATTTGGGCTACCGAAAGTTGTGTGTTGATTGACGACCAAAAATTGCTTAGAACATTCCAAGGACCTCATCAAGGAGGAGCAAAAAATATAAAAATTTCGTTTACAACATTGTGACTGGTGGTGAAACGTGGTGTTCATAATATGACTCAGACACCAAGCGCCAAAGTGCCTAGTGGAAGGCGCCAGACGAGCCAAAACCATCAAAATTGCGAGGATATCATTTGGAAGACAGACGGGAAAGAGTCCTAACAAGGAGTGCAATCGAACATTCTCGTGCTCCAAAAAGACACCAGCCGTTCGAGAGGGTGATGCTTATTTGCTGAGTTTTTTGTCACCAAACAACTTTTCAACAACCAAGAATCAATCTCACAACCATGATGTAGACCCGGCGTATGACTTTAGGTTGTAGAGCGACCTTCACCCTACAGCCTTCTTTCACAAGAACTTGAGCTTATTTATTTCGTTCTGGAATGGACTGCTAGAGAAACTATGATTGCCTGAGGTGCCTTGATGCGGGTATTTTGAGTTTTCTTAAGTAGAGCACTATCTAAGTTCTGATCGAATTTACACTAAGGTCACAACTACGTGTTCAAGGAGAGAATGTCTGTGGATGTTTGACCAGCACAAGAATAAAATCTAGTCTTCCGTGTGATCGTTGAATGTGACTTAAGACGTGACATGGAGTGAATCCATTTGGTTAGTTTTGGATCAGACTCAAAGTAACATACGTGGCTCATTAAAACTTGTAAGTAAGTCGGAAATGACTACTATCAAGTTTTACTGGGGATTCCAGTGCGATCTCGGTGCATACTAAGATAAGGACTAGTCAATTATAGAGCACTTTATACCATCGTTTATCGATGGAGCAGACAGAAGGAACTAAATTTGAACAGATATACTTAGACATACAAAAGACACAATGTTAACATGTCCTTATGTTAACAACTTCGGCCGCACTCATTCTGCGTCTTTCCAAAAACGCAGAAGACATAATTCTAATCCAGGAACCATGGATTGCAGAAGGCGTGGTTCGTGAACTTAGGACACCTTCATACGTTCCGCTCTATACAAGAGACAAAGGTAAGATTAGAACTTGTATATTAGTGAAACGTAGCCTTAATGTATTTCTACTTCCCAACCTCAGTGACCCCGACCTAACCGTTGCCAGATTAGAGACTGCCAAAGGCTCTTACTGGCTGGCATCGGCTTACCTTGGCCACGAGTGGGCCCTCTCCCTGGTGATAACCTAGAAAGGGTGGTACTGGAAGCGGGAAGGCAAAAAAACTGGCCTCATAATCGGATGTGATGCTAACGCACATCATACGGTATGAGGCAGTACCGACATCAATGATAGAGGTGAGTCACTTTTAGACTATATTTTAAGTACTAACCTCTTAATTTGCAATATTGGCAATGAGCCCACTTTTATAACAAAAAACCGACAAGAAGTATTAGATATTACTCTTGTCTCCGACAGCATCACCCAAAGGCTAACAAACTGGATGGTATCGTCTGAACACACCTTTTCAGAATATAGATACATCCAATTCAGTCTGAGTGATGCTCCCCTCCGCCAACCAGCTTTCCGGAACTACCGGAAAACCGATTGGACAAAATATAGAGGAATACTGTCGGAAACGATATCCTCTAAACTATCAAGTCCCCCGCGTGACACCAGTGAGCCCGACATGAAAGTCAGGGAATTTACTCTGACTCTCAATAAGGCTATGGCCACTTCCTGCCCCCTTATTCAACCAAGAGGCAAGAAAAAGCCACATTGGTGGACATCGGCACTGGGACTGCTCAGAAACACCTGCAGAAAACTTTTCAACGCAGCAAAAAGCACAAGAAAAGTGACTTACTGGGACTCATACAAAGAATCCCTCAAATTATACAAAAAAGAACTGAGGAAGGCAAAGCGACAATCCTGGAGGTCATTCTGTGACAAAATCACAGGGGCTAAGTGGTTAAGAAAAATCCTCTCTACAAATCCTATGATGCCTAGTTGTTTGAAAAAAACCGATGGCTCTTAGACAACCTCAAGTGATGAATCGCTCAACCTTCTTCTGGACACCCACTTTCCAGGTGGCTCCCAACTCGCGGCCAGTAGAAGCCCAAACAGGCCTACTGCAACCGTGACCAAAATTCATGGTCTGATTACGAGAGACAAACTGCTCTGGGCGCTGCATGGGTTCAAACCATACAAGTCTGCTGGTCCGGACGGTATTATACCTGCCGAGCTACAGAGGTCCTCAGATATTATTCTCCAGTGTTGGAAAATATTATGAGGAGCTGTGTAGAACTTATCCACATTCCACTGTTATGGAGAGAAGTCAATGTAGTATTCATTCCCAAAGCCGGAAAATATTCTCATGTTGTCCCAAAGGACCTCAGACCTATAAGTCTATCATCATTCCTTCTGAAAACTTTAGAACGACTGATTGATATCCATATTCGAGCTAAAGTTGATCCAAGACTTCTGTCTACGGCTCAACATGCCTACTGTAAAGGAAAGTCGGTGGAAACGGCTTTGCACTCTCTGACTAGCCCCATCGAACGATCCCTACAATATAAGGAGTACACAATGGTTGCTTTCCTAGACATAGGACACCTTTAACAATGTCAACACATCCGCAATCACGACTGCGCTGTCAACTCTGCAGGTAGACGGCTCACTTGGGGAGCTGATTAGTCTAATGCTAAAAAGCAGGATAATCAACTCCAAATTGGGTGAGACTTCAGCTACAAGATGTGTCAGCAGACGTACGCCGCAAGGCGGTGTCCCTTATCTGGAACTTAGTAGTTAACGAACTACTGATATACCTGGAAGCGGGTGGTAGCAGAGTGATTGCCTATGCGGATGACGTTGCCATAGCCATCTCAGGAAAACATCTAAATACCATTAAAGAACTCCTCCAAGTAAATCTTAACAGATTAACCTGCTGGGCAGATCGCTGTGGATTGGGAATAAACCCCCATAAAACTGATCTTATCCTCTTTTCTAGGAAATATAAAGTTCCAATCATAGACCCTCCTTCAATAAACGGTACAAGTTTAGCTTTCTCCGATACAGCAAAATATCGGGGTCTCATTTTTGACAGGAAACTAAACTGGAAACCTAACATTCAAGAAAGAGTCAATAAAGCTACAATAGCTTTATTCTCTTGCAAGAAAGCCATTGGGAACAAATGGGGCCTTCAACCTCGCATAACCCACTGGCTATACATCTCGGTCATAAGACCGATACTTACTTACGGGGTGGTTGTCTGGTGGACGGCCTTGGAGAATGGAGTCAACCGCATTAAACTAAGCAGAGTCCAAAGAACAGCATGTCTATGCACAAGCGGAGCCTTGCGGTCTACCCCCTCTACGGCATTAGATATTCTGCTTCACTTGACACCCCTCGACATTTTTATCAAGCAAGTAGCTGCGACTGCAGCTATTCGCCTTAAAGCGACTAAGCAGTGGACAAATAATTCATTTGGCCACGCCTACATTCTTAATACATTAGGAATCCTCACAGAGAACACCGATTACACCATACCTGAACTTTGGTTTGACAAAAACTTCCATGTAAGCTTCCCCTCTAGATCATTCTGGGAGGAGGATGCTTTCATGGAGGACAATTCAATCCATCTCTACACAGATGGATCTAAAACCGATAGCGGAGTTGGTGACGGTGTTTTCTCAGATAAGCTAAATCTAAGCCTCTCTTTCCGCCTTCCAAATCACTGTAGCATGTTCCAGGCGGAAATTTTGGCGATTAAAGAAGCTCTGTCCTGGCTGAAGAAAAACGTGATATCTGCAAAGGATATCCGCATATTTTCGGATAGTCAGGCCGCCATCAAGTCCCTGGACTCGGTCTCATTATATTCTAAAACCGCCCTTGAATGCCGATCATCTCTCATTGAGATGGCAGAGCAGTTCAACATTCACCTTTGTTGGGTGCCGGACCACAGAGACATTCCAGGGAACTGCAGAGCCGATGAACTCGCCAAAATTGGAACCACTCTACCTATCCTACCAGACAAAGGCAGTATAGGTATACCAATCGCTACGTGCAAACTAACACTAAAGCTAGATGCCAATAAAAGAACGGACCTTAGTTGGACTGCTGGACAAACATGTCTAGCGACCAAACAGATCTGGCCAAGGCTGGATCTGAGTCGATCTAAGTGTCTGATCCTTTTAGATAGGAAACATTTCAGCGCCATAATAGGTGTCATTACCGGACACTGCCTCATAGGCAAGCACGCAAGAAAGCTTGGCGCTTTTACTAACGATTTCTGTAGAAGCTGCATGGACGAGGAAGAGGAGGAGACAACCCCCCACCTACTCTGCACATTCCCAGCTCTCTCTCAGAGAAGGAAGCTTCATCTAGGAGCTTTCTTCTACAACGACCTAAACGATCTAGAAAAAATAGACGTTAACAGTCTCCTACGCTTTATTATAAGCTCAAACTGGTTCCAGTAGTAAGAAGATCATAGATCCACGTGGCATCACAATGGGCCAATAGGCCTAAGTGGGTTGGTATTTCCAACAGCCACTCTTACCTAACCTAACCTAACCTAACAACTTGATAACTTCCGCCTTTACATATTGGCCAAAACTTACCTCGGCTCTGGTGGTTTTATTCACGCCCATCTACAAAACTATGATTTGAGCTTCGTCAATATTGAAGAAAATACACAGTTGCTCTCTGTATCAACCCAACATAGGCAACCTTTCACTTTTGCAATAAACTGGTCTGGATGGATAGGAAACCAAAACTCAATTTATTGGATATTATCAAATTTCTTGTTGTGGTCAGGTCGAGAAGCTTTCCAACTTCATAGATATGCATGAAACAAAGTGGTAAGCATCATGAAAATAAAAAATGCTAAAAGTCCAGGCTCTTCCTACTCTATTTTCAAAAATTGACTAATTTTATTTACTTCATAGTACAGCAAGAAGATACTTCAGTATTGGTCACTTAAAAATCCCAATCAATCACAGTCTGAGTGGCTCACTTCTTTCACACCATTTTGACGGCTTCTTAATATTCAGGGTTATCTGTTGGAGTATCAGCCTACAAGTTAATTGCCAAAAACATATAACTACCTCCATATCCGTATCGGTAGCATATCACTCCAATTAATTTTAATTGGTCCTTATTCAGAACAACGCTCGTACATGGCATGCAGTAGTAAGCAAGGATTCGATTCGATAACTGATCTCAACTCCTAGTAGCAAATCAGTTCAACTTTAGCTCTTTGCGGTTAGTGCTCTGATGAAGTCATTTGGCAAAATGCCATGTCTAGCCGTGCCCACATTCAGAGCCGTCGCATTTTGGAGGGAACATTTCTAAGGAAATTCCGTTCAGATTGACCATGTCTATGAAACACCTGGCTAGCCCATTACCGAGACTCCATAAATCACGAGCTTACAAAAATAAATTCGAATTATTCCACAGCAATCGGCAGGTAATTTACGAGTTCGCAATTCGCATTTTAAGTTGTAAGTAGGTACCAATAACTGTAACTGAGTGTTCACTTGAACCACATGATTGGGTTCAAATAACCAAACGACCGCGACTGTGACTGTGACTGCGACTACGACTGCGACTGTGGCTGTCTCAAAGACGGTAACACCCGCCCCATTGAATGCTTTTACTGTCACAAAGCATTTTCTGTGAGCCTCATAAAGATCAAATTTCAACGCATGTTGTCTGCACTAGGTCCATGACCGAGTTTGCCCAACGTCGTCATATACGCGTACGCGCCACCACGAGTCTTAGATCATGAGTGTGACATTTTTAGAGACGTTGCATGTTCCAGAGGAATGCAAATTACTTCGCAGGCACGCATTGCATACGAGCATACGAGAAACAAATACGTTTACCAGAGTAATTTGTCGATATGTCACAAATTGCCATCCATTGAGATCATGATCATCGGCGCGTTAACGAATAAATGAGCAACCAACAGCGGCAGCGAACAACACGCGCCCAAAAAACTCACTAACGCGTTATACTCATTGTCGTATGTACTCGTACACTCGAAGCCCCTTCTCAAATGGAAAATCTACTAATTCCGCAGTTGGTGGTCTGTCACCCGACTAGATTGGGTCTAAGGGAGTCGTTAAGGTGTCGGTTGCCGAGCCACATACTCGATTTTCGATAAGGATTGGCAATTGCATTTTGACAAGCTGCGAGATCGCTTGCTGTGACATATGATTAATGTTGCATGTTACCATTTCACCTGTAACACCAAAGGTAGAACATGTTCCACCAGTAAAACGTCTTATCTGGCTGGATGAGCCACGTTAATCTACTGCGATTGGTACGGTTATGCAGACACCACACACATTACGAATACGAGTACATGCAATCCACAACCAACAGATGGAGGGGCTATGCCATGAGTGACCACTGCCCCATGGGCTGGCTCCACTCCAAATCTTGTTTGACAAGCAAAAATTAATTACTCGCGATAAATTTTGTTCGCCTCTTGGCGCATAAATCTCCAAACAACTTCGACATCACACATGGCCTCCTCACCCAGCCGCTTTGCGATACTGTATCTCTAAAGTAGCGTTTTTGATGTTGCTTCACCAGCTAGAATTCAGTTAACGAAATCCTACTCAAAACAATGTAGGGAAACAGATTGTTTATCAAGTTTGTGTTTATTTCAGTGAGTCGGTTGAGTCGACCTTCGGGTCATGAATCATTTTGATGCAACGTAGTTACCTAGTGGAAATACTTTCCAACGATCTAGGTAAAAACTGTGCCAATCAAAACAAAAACGTTCCGGGTGATAAAATTGAGTCGCAGATGCAAATATACAAATAATCGCCCGCCTTTCCGCTCTTAAAGGTAAAACTTGAATGCACTCGCCGTCTGACTATGCGAATTTACTGTGTGAAACTGGCAACGGCCCACACAGGCATGGATATTGAGAGATAAGTAATAAACCTGTCACTACTGCTAACAGTAGTCTACAATTCAGGAGGTGGTCTGTGTAAATATCTGTGACGTCTCAGAATTAATGAACAATAAAAAGGAAAACGTAACCATCGTAAATTCCAATATAGGAGCACAAATAGTTTTATGAGTCCATAAACGGACACCCGACACCGGGCACATACTCGTATGTAAGTTTAATTATGCTTAATTTAAGACACTTACCTTTCGTCCTTGTCATGCTTCTGGAAGGTCACATGGAGTAGCGATTCGCTTTGAGGTTCCGCTGAAATACCTTGTGCCCGTTGTCGCTGTGCCACTACTCCCGATTTCTGTACAGGGACACATATTTGCGTTGTAGTTCCACCCGAAACACTTCTACTAAATGGGAAAACACTTTGGAATTTATCAAGGTGAGATTTCAGTTCGGCTATCTCCGTGTCCTTGTACTGGAGGGCCATTTGCATTTCCTGGATCTTCAGGTCCTTGGCCTGTATGATCTGCACGAAACGTTGCTCTTGAGGTGTTTGCGGCACAAAATTCATATTCATCATGTTAACTGGAGCAGCTACTGTGGGCTCACAATTGCTGTTCTGCAGAAGAAGTCCTTGCATCTGATCAGATAATAGTTTCGCACTGTAATCAGCCACAGGGCTATAAAGTGGGGCGGCTGGCTGAAGTGTGGGTGATGGTGTAGCAGCAAAAAGTCCCTGTGTTTGGGCTTGAAGTTGCTGTAATTGCTGATAGCGCTGTTGAATTTGTAATTCTTGCTGTTGCAGATAGTTGAGAGTTTGTAAATTTGGATCAGTGTTTATTTGTTGAGCACCCGTGGGCACTGTTCCATAGATGAGGGTATGCGTAAGTACGTCTGCTTGCGCCACTGGGTTATTGTTGTTCACTATTCCCAGCTCGGGCTGGAACTGAAAATTTGTGTTCGGTTCCTGCTGCATCTTGCCGTCGTTCGTTAGCTCTGGATTTTGTCCACCTGTCGGACTTATTTTTCGCACCTCAATGCTGCTTTTGCGTTTACTTTTACTGCTGCAGTTCGCTGGACTATTAATATCTGTGCTGTTGCTATTTGAGTTGCAATTATCGGTGGATGTCAGCACCAACGTTGCACCAATGTCTGTCGATGTTGATGTTGATGTTGATGTTATTATATGCGCTTCCTTTTCTCTTGGTGTGCCAGATTCAATCAGCGCATTCGGGGGTGTTATCTCAGATCCTTCTTTCCTGGTTGTAGGTGGACCGATGGTATTAAGAGATGCTTTACTTGTATTGTGATCACTTTGATCTGGTGGATCCAATGCATTAATAGACGCACTATCAAAGTGTTTGGCAGCTTTGCCGTAATTGTTGCCGTTTGTATCTACTCTAGAGGTGCTGTTGCTATCGTTACTAATATTTTTTGTGCTATTTTTATTCGCAATAATCGCTGGAGCTCCAATTGGTGGCGGCGATATTGTGGGTGCAGGGGTGGTGGTAATCACTCCTTGAATATTTGGTATTTGGTTTGTTTCTGATGTGGCTGGCCTCTTTGTTGCGAAGCACAGCCGATCAAAACAAATCCGCATGCAAGCGATTTTGTTGAATCACCACAGACCAAAACAAAAACGAAGTTCCCTTTGGCGTCTCCCTAAAAAAATAAAAAAGCAAAAAAATTTATTATAAACTTTTCGATATAAATATGTAATTTAATTTAGGCGTGCCCCATCAATCCGGGTTTGGTCACGACAAAGATTTGCATTTTCTAAGATTACACAGCTATTTATCAACAGACCGACTTATCGGAAGCAGCTTCTAGTAGTGGGGCGGTTTTCTTTTAAATTTTCAACGAACGTAAGTGTTACGTGTCAAATAGTATTCGCGAATTCTGGACACATATAGGCATACTACTCGTATGTTACATATGACAAAGCCCAGATACTGGCTGCGTGCTTACGTTCAATAATTTAAGTGATAAGGCGGCTTTGAAGTACGAGTACTAATGCTGACATTGACATACATTATGTCGGATACGTAGGAAATTACCGAGCGGAATAACCTCAACAACGCGCTTCAATTAACTGTACACCGCGAGTGTTTTTGATGCGTTAATAGGGTAATTAGTGATGAGTTTCTATGTAGCTCGGGGTAATTTATACGTGCCGCTGTCAAGACCCAATTAGGATATGCAAAGTTTTACGAGTGAATACAACAAAATACTCGTAGATAACCCCAAGTAAAGTGGACTTAAAACAGTGGTAAGCACATTCGTTTTACTTGTTTGTATCCATTACTCATGGGATGTTTTGTATTCCACCTTTGTAGTGATTAATTCAAAATTGGTGATGAGAGACGCGCCTGATAAAAACTCGATAGGTACACTACTTATACAAAGGAAAGCAGAAATATATGTTTGTGTGTAGACACAACTGATTTTGGAAGTTGTTCTAGAACGTTTTATCGAGTGGTAATTGCTTAAATTATTGATAGACGGTGATTTACGAGTGTCTGTGATCGCAATTTAAATTTATGAAGAATCACAACGACATGATAATTTATTTGCACCTTTTGAAATGAAAAAAAAAGAAACGTTGTGGGCATGTTTACTGTTTCCAATTAATTTAGATTCTACACACCTTTCCAGAATGCTCGTAAAAGCTCAGAATTATGAATTGGAAAAGAAATCAAAAATTCCTAATTTGATGTTTAGAGAACATTTAAACCATACCTTTCGGTTGGTTGGTTTCGGAACGGACAAATGTACTACATTTACGTATAATTAATCAAATATAGAGAATAGATTAGATTCGATTTTAGATTTAGATTTTTATTTCAAATAAATTAAAATACACAATTTACATTATTTAAATCAGATTTTTAGAAATAGTTTAATGACATTTTGTATTTTATATACTATACGTACTAAAATAGTGTCAAATGCCACTTCAATAGGCTTGATTAATATTTTTTGATAATTGGTGGGGTAACCCTTAAATATTAATATACATATTTATATACAATAAAAATAATATGAATATATTTAAAAATTATAATTCAATATGAATCTTCAATATAAATTGTAGAAAAAAAAAGGAAGAACAAAAAGAAGAAAGTTATACCAGAATGTCAGAAAGAATGGCTTCTAAATTATTGTAATTTAATTGTAAGAGCCACAGTTTGACGCATTTCACAAACTTTCCAGGAACGGTCTCTGATCTGATCGATTGAGGTAGTTTATTAAAAAGGCGGCACGATGAAACCAAATAAAAGTTACGAAAGGCGGTGGTACGGAAAAAAGGTACAGATACAACGTTAGAAAAATTTCTTCGTAAATTATAATCAGAAATGAATCTCAAGTTTCGATTCCCCGATCTGTTAAAGAATGCTTTTAATACCTTAAAACAATACAAATGACGGACGGGAAGAATTTTCGTAACACGGAACAAAGGAAAACTGGGATGTCGACGGTGTTTTCGACAAATTTTTTTCAAAACATTTTTTTGCAAATTTAAAAGAGGTTGAATTTTATTCTTATATGCCCCGCCCCAGCAGGCAATTCCATATTGGAGCTTCGAATGAAAACTTCCATAGTAAATAATTCTTAATAATTTGTCAGAGCAAACACTTTTAAGGTAGAAAAAATGTCGGAGAGTGGAACGAAAATATGTTTTTAATGACTGCGTATGGTTTGCGAATGACATTTTAGAGTCAATAGTGAGTCCCAAGTACTTAAACTCTTCTACGTTCTCAATTAAAAAACACTCATTATTGCAATGTAGACTATTGTTAAAGGTAAGAGGAGAGGAAGCTGGTACACATGAGCGTACAAGTTTGAATTTTTGGCAATCCATGGAATGAATGTAATACTCCGCATTAATGTCGGTTGCGTTCGATAGGTTAAAAAACATTAATTTAGTTTTTGAACTAATTTTCAATCTATGTTCAGCGAACCAGATCCTTAAAATGCTTAGATCCCAGTTAATATCAGAAACCAAGTTTAAAGCACTATCTGAACCGTAGGAGCAGCCCACATCATCTGCGAAAGCAGTAAGTGTACCTTTAAAATCGAGGTCAAAGAGTGAATTAATATATATGAAGAACATAATAGGTCCCAATACAGAGCCTTGAGGTACTCCCAAATTTAAAATTTTTACATCGCTCCTGGTTTCACCGTGCTTAACTCTTTGAGATCTATTTGCAAGATATGTTCTGAACCAATTGAGCATAAAATCGCGAAATCCAGCATTTTCTAGTTTCCTCAGCAATATAGTGTGGTTAACCATATCGAATGCTTTCGTAATATCCACAAATAGACCTGCAGTGAGCTTTTTTGCAACAAGGTTAGAGAAAACACTGGAACAAAAATTAAGTAGGGCGTCTTCAGTTGATTTTCCCTGCTGAAAGCCATACTGCACATTACCGAAAAAATTATTCTTGTTTAAAAACGATAAAATTCTTGTTTTAATAACTTTTTCGAAGAGTTTACTAAAAACAGGAAGAAGTGAAATAGGTCTATAGTTACTTACATCATCTGCTGAGCCTTTTTTATAAAGCGGAACTACGTCTGCACATTTGAGAGCACTAGGAAAAACTCCAGAAAATATGCTAAGATTAAAAATGACTGCTAGTACATCTACTATGGAACATCCTATACGTTTCAAAAGTATATTGGAGATACCGTCATAACCGCTAGCATTAGAACCGTTAAGTGTCCCAATAACTTTTACAAGTTCAAAAGCAGATATTGGCTCGAACGAAAAACTATTAATTTGAAAATTCTCATCACAGCTACCATAAGAAGAACCAAATTGTTGACCTATAGCTGGAAGTAAGGTATTAAGGTAGATCTATTAATCTGAACAGTTTCAAGGAAATTCTCAATCAATACAATCACACCATTTTGAAGCAGAACGAAACTATTAAAAAGTAGACTTTGGATAATCAACCGATGTTGGTATCAATGGCATTTACGATTCCTAATCTGTAATATATTTTTAATTTGATGGCTCATGTGAAATGCGACGCGCTAGCGTGCATCGTAAAATATCAACGCTTGCCATAAAAATATAAAAAAATTAATTGGCTACTGCTATTGCTAATTTAATCCCTAAATTTGAAATTGAAAATCTTTCAACTCATAGAATGGCCCATAATCTCAAACAAGTTTTATGTATTGCAATCAATTTTACAACAATATTTTACTTTAGGAGATCGCTGATTTGGATGGGGCACATTAATGGTCGATTTGGTTGATTACGATAATATTTCCGGTCATCCTCTAGTTGTGCACTCCAAGGCAATTAAAGTCCCTGTCCACTTGTGCGTGTAACCTGCGGAGATGTCTTTCTTTACAATGTTGTCCATCCGGGGCGACCTTATTGTTGACAGCCTATAATTAGTTTTGCCTCTATTTGCTAAACTCATTTTCAGCACTTCTATTTCAATACTAGCAAACGCACCATCATCTCTCAAATGTCATTCGGTGCAATTCCACGAGTTTGGTGAGGATCTCTGTATAGCTGGTCTCTACAAATGATGTCATATAAGGCCTTGATATCGATAAACAGGTAATGAGTATCGACCTAGACTTCAGTGTTCTCCCTAGGAACTGCTATACTGTACGAATCGATCCATGTTAAGAAGACTGATGCCTCTATAGTTGGAGTAGTTAAATGGCCACTCTTTCACGTGGATTGGACAAACGACGTTGAGGTTGCATTCATAAGGCATGTGACCAAAAATGTGGTGTATCGGTTCTAGGAAGCGATCTTCTCTCTTTTGATAGCTCGCCAGTTAATCCATCTACCCCGGTAACTTGTCATATTCCAGTCTGGATATTTTTCTCCATCCGTGCATTTTGGTCAAGAGAACCGAAATCTTGGCTTCCATCGCCAAAGTAGAAGGATCATTCAACCCGACAGCGCAATTTGGGTTGTCCCCGCTGATTAACATTCAGCTGAAATGGTTTTCTATATTCTCCTTACCGACTGTGACTCTACTCCTAAATTTCTCTACACGTTTCTGTTCAGGTTACTTTCATTTTACCGTTTTAGACTCAACGACCGAATCTATAATTTGAGATTTTATGTGAATTTTTTACACTTTAATGGATATTTGTCAAGTCTGCTGGAATTGTACAAATTTGACCAAATTAGCTGGGTTCCAGAGAGAGTTAATGAAGATCTAAGTACGTATAACTAAATGGGGTTCAATATTAATTCGTAAAGGGGGAGAATTGGGTTTGGTTTGGGTTAATAACCAAGCCATACTTGATAGATAGTATCGTAGTCTGTTGATAGTTCTTTGCAATAAGTCCAAGTATTAGCCAGTAATACCTGCATCAATGTTAAGTGCATAAGCGAATAATTTACAGCATTTCCCTTATAGAAGTCTTAGTAGTTTGTTGATTTCCGTGTTCCATAAAAGCGCGAGAGAATACTACTTTGTGCCCTATGTACATACGAGTATATGTGAGTAAGCTCAATATCCTTGTCCTAATGAATCTTCTTGTGAGAAGTTGATCTATCTGCACCCGCAGAATGGCTCCTATTTTCAGATATGACAGTGCTATTGGTATTCCCTCTGCTTTGACATTATTGAAGGTACACTCAAGGTCAAACGAGTCTTTATCCTTATCGATAGCATATTCCCTGAGTCTTTTTTTTTTAATTTTTCCTGTGGAGTGCAGGGTACTACCCAGTTTCAAATAAATTACCCCTCTAGTGCATATTGAGATATCGATAACAGGGTTGGACTTATGCTCTGGGTGAGATACTCTTTCCAAAGCTTTTGGAAAATAGGTCTGAAGTCATTGAGATAAATATGGGAGAAAGGAGAAACGAGCTTGAGGTGTGAAATCTACATTGACGGCCGTCTATAACCAAGTCAGTAGATTTTTTGAATTTTTCGTCCTGAAGATCAGATCGGGTTGTTTCCGATTGATTGCATAATTCCATAAAAATGACAGTGGCTTCCGGGATCAAATGCCAATGATCAATAGTTTCTTAGCTCGGATTTAATCTTCGAAACTTCCGAAGTTTTGAAGAATTTCTTTAAGATATCGCAAAAGAGTCCCAGAATTTCCTTTTTCCTAGAATTCAGTTATGACATTATGACATCCCTATAGGATGTTGGATGCTTCTCCGGATGCTTAAACTCTGCTAAGATCCATTAACTTCAAGTTTAGTCTTTTTTGGAAAAGCCTACTGATGCTTCTGCAGTTTGTTGGATCGAATAAAGTTGAACTAATATGGCTTCCTAAACAAGAGGCATTCCCGCAAATGAAGCTTTGGACGAACATACTGTAGTTGACACTCAGTATCCTTCGGTTGTCACTGGTACTTTTTATTGGCCACCTATCAACTAAAGAAAGACTCAGCTAAGACAAAGAAAATGACAAGAAATTCTTTCTTACAGAAACGCATAATCTGGGCTTCAAACTACCAAGAAATTTATCAATTATCACAACTTGTACTCCAGTTCACTTCTTCACCAAATCTTTCTTCCACGAAACGAATTTTCGCAAGATTAATATTTATTTTAGCAAATCTTCCTTTAGTTTTACCAACTAAGTGAAATATTTAATTCTATTTCTTTTTACGTTCCCTTTTCTCGCCATAAAACTTTATCTACTTCCCCTCACTGGTATAACAGAAGACTTCACTGTTTACGAAACAAAAGAAATAAATTATGGGCGATTTTTCTTCACACCAATTCTTACTCTAACTACTCTAACTACCTCGGAACCTAACCTACCTCCGATTCACTCAGTTCTATAACTAGCTCTATCAGCGCTTTCCCAGCACTGCACAGACCAAACTTATCAGAAATCCTAAGAAAATCTGACGGTTACCCGCCCTTACTCTCGTCCGAAAAGATATTATCTACCGACCCACATAATACGAGTACTACCAAATACTTTGCAACCTTTTTTGGAAGACCTCTTTCACAACGCCGATTCACAAAAGGGATCAAAGAATGCAGTAACAAATTACAATCCCATTGCGAAACTTTTTCACATACCTAAAACGTTCGAAAGTATTTGGTTGATATGAAGTCCTAAGCTATCAGTGTAAGTCTCTTATATCCCACAGCCAGGATTTCTGAAAGGTAAACCAACTACTACAAACTTAGTTGAACTCGTATCCTTGCCGCCCTAGAAAATGGCAACGAAATCGATGTTATTGCTACAGATTTCTCCAAGGACTTCGATCACATCAATTGATAATTTTCATGGAGAACCATTACCTTAGCGTTCGCTTTAGGTCCGCCTTCTCAAACCCGTTATTAGTTACTTCTGGTGTTCCACAAGGCAGCCATCTAGGTACCCTTCTTTTCATTTTAACTATAATCGATCTTGAGAGGATCCACTTACGATAAAACTATTTCTTCACTCCAAGACTCTGTTCTCCTTCAAGAAGACCTTGATATGTTTTGCACTAAAAAATTGCTTAGAGCTTAATGCCTCCAAAAGTGGAATCGGTCTCCTCTTCGACTTTATGCTTGCATTGCCAATCTATACCCGAGGTTCAATTCCCTTACAAATTTGGAATATAGAACGATAGAGAGTAAAACTTCCGCTGACATATCGATTAGATAATCCTTGGTCTTATCAAACGATAGTCCAAAGAATTTTCCAACCCTTATGTGGTCAGGTCCGTTTACATTACGTTTATCCGGCCTCTTCTTTGATATGCAAGCCAAGCGAGGTCCCATTACAGCGTGTTTATATATCCTGAATAGAGAACACTCAACACCGTTTCCTTCGATTTTCTCTCTAAAGACTACCGTGGGATGCCTTTTTTATTTTACCACCCTATCGAGACCGCCTCAAACTTCTGAACTGTAACACCCTCGAAAAGCGCAAAGATTTCTCTCTGGTTCGGTGGATTCCGCCTCCCTCTTCTCTACTCTACATTCTTCAACACTATCCCTCGTAATTTACGATGTCATCGTCTCTTCTACCTTTATATACCAACCCAACGGACCTCTTATGATTCCAACGAACCAATCTCTCGCATAACCCTTGGTTCCTAATTCTTACGTCTTTTTGTTAGTTTTCAAGTTAGCCTGTATTAAGCCAGAAAAATGGTGGTCCCAGCCACCACTAAAATTAAAAATAAAATTAAAAAAATTAACAAATCCAAGGTCGAAATTTTCACTGTGGTCCTCTGTTCATTGTTGACATACTCGTAGTATTAATTGTATCTTTATACTCGTAGCTTAATCCTAAATGACAGATACACCGCTATGAGACATAGCAGGTGCACCACGATTCAAATTTTACACCGAACGAAAGCATTTTGTACTATCGCTGTTTTTCTTTCCTGAAAATGCGACTTTTTTGTGAAAATATGGTTACAAATTACAATTCAACTTTTTCCCATGTTTCTGGCAGAGCTCGAATACCGTTACGGTAAAAGTGTTCACCTTTTGAGGCTATTCACGAATCAGGCTATTTTTTGATGTCTTCATATGAGCGGAACTGCTGATCAGACAGACCATGTGCCATCGAATGATACAAGTAATAATCGGATGGTGCAATATCTGGGGAATATGGTGTTTTTTTTTTATAATAGGAGCCTTTCTTTTTGCCGCTGGAGGAGTTGTTAATAGGCGAAAAACCAACGCTCAACGTCTCTTGGCTTCAAATCATAAGGAATCCAAGTTTGAATCATTCTCAACGCATGCAATCGCTTAGAAATGGCTTGGCGGGTAATTCCTAAGGCTGCAGGAAGCTTTTCTGCGTTTGGCATGGACCCTCATCGAGCAATGCCTCCAATTCAGCGACTTCGAATGATTTTCGCCTTCCTTCATGTGGTCGATCGTTAATATCGAAATCACCGTCTTTGAAGCGACGGAACTAATCACTTAGAGCAGCATCTCCGTAAACTTTTTGGAGTTTTCGATGCGCTTCAGCCGCCGTTTTCTTCAAATGAAAGAAGAAATTCAACACTTCTCGAAAATGACGATTATTTGGCTGAAAATCACACACCAAAAGTATATGACGCAAAAACAAAATCACCAATGTGTCAAAACAGTTTGTTTACCATATGTCCAAGTTTCGTTCATGACGTTTTGGATATGTCAAAATCGACCAGCACTTACTGCTAGAGCCATCTATTGGTAAACATCGAGAACTTAGTTTCACACCTAATACATAAAATATCAGTCAATGTATCCTTCATATTATTTCATTCAAAAAGTATTCAATAAGTGCATAAGTGCGTTGTTATTTAAGCCGACCCAGTTTCACTCGATTTTATTTCCCTGAAATTAGTTATGTCACAGGTCAACTATGCCTCTAAAAATGAAAAAATTAAGTCACAATCTTATTGAAATGTCCTGAAATGTTAAAGTGCTTTTGTAGACTCGTAGAATGAAGGCAACTGCTAAGGACTATGGTGAATAACTATTAACGGATTAGCCCCCGGTAGGCGTCAGGCCAATGCTGTTTCTAACCGAATTTCCTCTTTATATTTTTACTGTAGATTTAACTGTGATCGAGATGTGTTGTAATAATATTACGACACATCTAAGTGTTAAATTATAATAACAAAGCAATCAAAAGTTAACCCCCTCTATTGAGTTTTTTATGATTCTCAGTAAATTTTTTTTTTCTTATTAAAAGATAGTCCATACAAAAGGTAAAACGTGTCCTTTCATTTAAACAAATTTTAATAGGTTATGGGCCCAAGTACCCATCTAAATTGAAAATTAGAAGAATTCATTTGTTTAAAGTCGATTCATTAAAATGGAAACTAAAGTGGATGTTGCTGTCCACAATCGATTAAATGGAAGAAATTGGCCCACGTGGAAATTCCAAATGACGATTGTATTCATGTCCAAAAAACTCCTAGAAGTTGTAAATGAAACTCTTTCGAAGCCGATCGACCCTGAAAAGCTGAAGGAATGGGAAAGTAAAGACGCATCCGCACAAGAACTACTGGTTACCAGGATAGAAGAAGGAATCCTAACACACTTGTTAGCATGTCAGAGCAGTGCAGAGATATGGGAAAAGTTAAACACCATTTATGAGCCAAAATCGAAAGTAAGTATTCATTTACTGCAACAGAAGTTCTTTAATCTTAAATTCGAAGAGCCAATGTCAGCCTACATTTCGGAAATTGAAGATATAGTGAACCAACTCAAAAGCATGGGTGAAAACCTCTCTGAAACTATGGTAGTGACGAAATTGCTAATGTCGCTACCAGAAAAGTATAAACATTTCGTGTCTGCTTGGGAATCTGTCCCAACAAAGGACCAAAAGTTGAACGAACTCATTTCTAGATTGCTCGTGGAAGAAGAGAGAAGCAGTAGTCAAACTGAAACGACATCAAACGACATAGCTTTTGTGAGTCAATATAAAAACAGATACCAGGGAAGATTCAACAGGCAAAAACAAATCAACAAACAAGAACCAAAAAGATTGTGTCACTTCTGTAAGAAGCCAGGACATTTCATCAAGAACTGCAGATACAGAATACAGAAAGAAAAAGAACAAAATCCGACTGCTTTTATTGGTTCCGCATTGTTCAGTGGTTTTGATTTGCAACAAGAAACTTGGTATTTGGACAGCGGTGCGAGTCACCACATGACATGCAACAAAGATTGGATAAATAACTATGAATTGGTTGACATGATGATAACCATAGGCGATGGTAGAGAAATTAAGGCCATGGGTAGAGGAAGTGTTTCAGTTTCGGCATACAACGGGAGCAGTTGGGAGAGAAGAGACATGTTGGAGGTATTACATGTTCCAGAGCTAAAGACCAATCTATTTTCTCTGGGCAAGGTGTTAACAAAAGGTTACAAAATCGAAGGACTTTCAGATGTTTGTAAAATCGTAGATTCTAAAGGCAATATTCAAGCAATGGCATTACGAAGAGAAAGTATATACATCATGGAACTCAAAGTATTACCACCAATCGCATTGCTATCACAGTCACTGACATCATGGCATGAAAGTCTCGCACACCAAAACATTGTGCAGTGTAAGAATGTTTTAGAAAAGCATAATATCCAAGTAAATAAAACCGATTTCGATTGCTGCGACGCTTGTCAAAAGGGCAAGATGCATCGTTTGCCGTTCAAGAGCAGTACCCATTCAACAACAGGCGTTTGTGAAATAGTCCATGGACCGATGGAAGTCACAAGCATCGGTGGTAGCAAATACTTTTTAATTTTTAAAGACGATTATTCTCATTTCAGATTTGTTTACTTTTTGAAGAACAAAACAGAAGTCGCAGAAAAATTAAAAGAGTTTATCGAAGTAGCAGAGAATGACACCGGCATGAAAATTAAAGTGTTGAGGTCCGACAACGGGACGGAAATTTCATATGCTAAGGTAAGAGAAATCTTGAATTTAAAAGGCATTAGACACCAGCTCACAGTACCGTATGCCCCACAACAAAACGGGAAAATTGAGCGAGAAATGAGAACGATCGTTGAATCTGCTCGTGCCATCTTGTTAGGAGCTAGTCTCGACAAAAAGTTTTGGGCTGAATGTGTTAACACAGCAACTTATATAATTAATCGCACTGGCACTAGTTCAATCAAAAATAAATCCCCTTACGAATTGTGGTTTCAGAAAATGCCACAAATAAATTACTTTAAAGTCATAGGTTCTGTTGCTTATGTACATATTCCTGATGCGAAGAGGAAGAAATGGGATGCTAAAGCAAAGGACAGAAGAAAGAACAGAAAACACAAAAGGTTATAGGATATATCTGAAAGAAGAACAGGAAGTAGTGACAGCAATAAATGTAGTATTTGGTTCAAGAAAAATAGACGTAAAAGAGAACAGGAACAAAATAAATAGTAAGGAAAGTTGCAAAGCAACGACAGTAACAGAATATGTATATAATACAGACACAGATATACAGAAAGAACAAATTCAAGAAATAGTTGAAGAAAATGAAGGTCTAGAAACAGATGATGAAATAAACAGGGTTGAGTGCAGAGTAGATATTTTTGATGATGACATAGATGGAGGCTTGGGTACAAACAGCATGGAAATGGAAAGCGAAGTTGGGGTGGAGGATAGAGAAACAGAAAGTTTGACACGAAGTGGACGATCAGTTAAATTACCAACAAAATATAATAATTATGAGATGGGACGTTTGTTAACGGCAAAAGAATCAAATCAACCAAGTTATGAGGAAGCAGTAACAGGAGCAGATGGACACTCATGGGCAGAAGCCATCAAAAACGAGTTAGATTCATTAAAGGAAAATGAGACATGGACAGAAACAGAATTGCCTAATGGAAAGCAAGCTATAGAAACCAAGTGGGTATTTAAAATTAAATCGGGAATGAAAGGCGAAAAAGAATTTAAGGCGCGATTAGTAGCAAAGGGTTTTCAGCAAAGGGATGAATTTGATCATTCTGAAATTTATGCTCCAGTCGCCAAGTTACCTACACTAAGAATTCTATTAGCCATAGCTTTAAAATATGAAATACCAATATATCAAATGGATGTAAAATGCGCCTTTTTAAATGGTTCCATTGATGAAGAAGTGTACTTAGTTAAACCAGATGGTATGGAAAACGACTCGAAAGTATTAAAGTTAAACAAATCGTTGTATGGTTTGAAGAAATCACTCAAGTACTGGAACCAAAAATTCAATAGCTTCATGACGAATCTAGGATTTGATCGATGTAAATCCGATTACTGCCTATATTTTAAATCAGCAAGAAAAATGTTCGTGTTATTATACGTTGACGACTTGATAATAATAGGAGAGCATGAAAGTGATGTCAAAAAGATAAAAGAAGAACTAAACCAAACTTTTAAAATGAAAGATCTAGGAAAAGTTTCAAACTATCTAGGCATGAATATAGTACAAGACAAAAATAAAATAACTATTGATCAAAAGGATTACCTAAAGAACCTGCTTGTTAAATTCAATATGTAAAATTGCAAAGCAGTTACGACACCAATCGAGCCTAATACAACTATTACTAAAGAACCGTTTAATGATTCAGAACTAACATCCAGATGCAGACAGTTAATAGGATATTTAATGTATTGTATGTTAACATGTAGACCTGATTTAGCTTTTTCAATTAGCTACCTCAGCAGATATCAATCATCCGGCAACCAGCAGCTTTGGCAAGCACTTAAGAGAGTCCTTCGCTATATTCAAGGTTCCTTGGACTTAAAATTGGTTTTTGAAAAGCGAACTTCTAAAACATTGGTTGGCTATGCAGATTCGGATTGGGCAGGTGACAAAGAAGATCGCAAATCAACATCGGGCTACATGATGATGGTATATGGTTGCACAGTTTCCTGGTCATCGTCGAAGCAGCAGTGTGTGGCACTATCATCTACAGAGGCCGAGTTTGTGGCACTGGCATTGGGCATATCAGAGGTTTGCTGGATTAGAAATTTATTAATTGAAATTAGACTTAATGATAAAAATGAACCAGTTGTAATTTTTGATGATAACCAATCTGCTATATTTGTTTCGAAAAACCCAGAAAATCATAAACGCCTTAAGCACATTGATATTAAATACCATTTTGTTAGGGATAAAATTTTGAAAAATATTATTGATGTAAAATATATTGAAACTAATAACCAAGTTGCTGACGGACTCACTAAACTGTTAAATAAGAATAATTTAAACAAGTTTTGTAAAATGTTAAATCTAAAATAACTTTTAATTGTATAAACTTCTAATTGAGGAGGGGTGTTGTAATAATATTACGACACATTTAAGTGTTAAATTATAATAACAAAGCAATCAAAAGTTAACCCCCTCTGGTGAGTTTTTTATGATTCTCAGTAAACTTTTTTTTTTCTTATTAAAGGATAGTCCATACAAAAGGTAAAACGCGTCCTTTCATTTAAACAAATTTTAATAAGATGTCTTGGGTTTTGACATCAGAAACATCAATGCTCTTCCAATTATTGTGGTTTCTTTCTACAATAAATATCCAATTCTATCCAATGGAACGTGTTTCTTTATTTTCTTCCTCTCAAAAGCGGAAATAGTATTGCAATTTTGTTGCGCATAAACAAGAGAATTGGCCAGTGAATCATACTTTCTGTTTAAACTACAGTATTCCCACATTTTAAACAGAAAAGATCCGAAAAAACGTTTATCTGTTTGACTGTGTTTACATTTTTAAACAGCTGTAAATATTTACAACCTGCATTTGGTACTAAACTGTGACCGATATTTACAATTTGTATTCCCTAGGCAATTTTCAAAATAGATTTTTGCCTTTTCTCATATATACGAGTCATTTAATTAATTAATTTTTTTTTATTACAATAAATGCCTGTTGGTTAGAATTTAGTTTAAAAAAAAATCAAAAAAGCATGTCACTGCCGTGTGCCAGAGTTATTTGATTTTTTTTTCAACAATAATGTAGGTATGCGTTACATGCCATTATGCTAAGTTTTTTGTTTTTTTTTTGTATTTTTTTTTAAATAAAAAATTAACTTTTAAATTAAATCATATTTTCCCTCGATGTTCACTTTCTGCTGGCTGCAATTTTCTTCTCAAAAAGCGTGATACGATTACATCTACTTGCTTGCAGACAGGAGGACCGTAAACGAGGAGAACATTATGTCTAAGCTAGAATACATTTATCTACATAAAGTTTTTTTTTCTTTTTTGGTATTATTCATTAAATATGACTTTGTGCTAAATTCACAGCAGGAGTTGGCTGTTGTATTGCTCCAGCTTCTAGATGGTTTGAAAGCACTTATTATTCCTTAAGCCCTGATTTCATTGGTATTTGTTCCTGTGATTTGGATATCCTCTGTTTTATTCGTTGATGAGTTGATGTTTTCTGTACAAAAAGAGCGCAAACATGAATTGCGCTTTTGGTTGTTAATTGTTAGTTTTGGTGGGAGGAGAGAGGAGGATTAGTTCGAATTTTTGTTAGATTTTTTAGATACTTCTCTATTGTGCTTCAATTGAATAGTTTTGTTTTGAATTGGTTTTTTGGCTTGTTGTTGTTTTAACGTTTTTTTATTTTGTTTTGTTGTTGCTTAAAACTATATTTCCACAATAATAAAAATCAATTTATATTTTAATTTAATTTTAGCTCTGAAATCATTGTTGTTGTTGGTTTGTTTTAGAGTTGACAGCGCTTAATAAGCGTGGTTGGCAACGAACAAAGTTGCATCAGCACCAGCACCGACTACGCTACCGGCGACGTACTTGCCAACAGCTGCTTCACCATTACCCTTAGCACGCTTCAAGAGTTCAGTTTGGCCAGCGCCAACATTTTCCTTCTTACCGGCCCAGGCGCGGAGTACAGAGGCTTGGAGAGCACGACCGTATGAGAAGGTGAGGGCCCATGGTTTCAACAATGGCACTTGGTTGATGGCGTTCAAGTGCACAGAGGCTTCCTCCTCAGATTGACCACCAGACAAGAAGGTGATTCCGGGAACGGCAGCTGGGACAGTCCTGCGGAGAGCTGTAACAGTAGCGAGGGCAACTTCTTGTGGGGTGTATTTTTTGGCACACGATTGACCGGCTGTAACCATGTTTGGCTTCAACAAGGTACCTTCCAAGTAGACATGATGATCATTCAAAGCCTTGTAGACAGCAGCCAAAACGGTTTCAGTGACTTTCTGGGCACGTTCCAAATCGTGATCACCATCGGAAAGAACTTCTGGTTCAACAATTGGGACAATAGCTTGAGATTGGCAGATAGAAGCATAACGGGCCAATACATTAGCGTTTTCCAAGATTGATTGGTAGCTTGGGGTGTTCTTGCCGATTTTCAAAACGCAACGCCACTTAGCAAAGTCACAACTGTCCTTCTTGTATTGAGCGCAACGAGCAGCCAAGTCATCAAGACCTTGGGTGGTGCATTCATCTTCAGATCCTATCAATGGGACAACACCCTTGTCGACCTTGATTCCGGGAATAATTCCACGCTTCTTCAACAATTCAACAAATGGGGTACCATCATCAGCCTTTTGGTACAAGGTCTCGTGGAACAAGATCACACCGGAAATATTAGAACCAAGTTGTGGATCAGTGGAGAACAACAATTGACGATATTGACGACAGAGTTCATCTGAGTTCTCAACACCAATGTCCTTTAGACGCTTGCCCATGGTGGCAACAGATTCATCAGCAGCAAGAATACCCTTGCCTGGGGCTACAATAGCCTTGGCAATGCGGCTCAATTCATCTTGTAATTCCTTGGATGGGTAGTTGAAATAGGTAGTCATCTTGAGATTCTATTTAATTTGTTGGTTTGTCCAAATAGGAAATTCAATTAACAATTTATAGTTCACAAGAGAAATTTGATTTCTGATTTCAACTTGATGATGGACCACTTGTTTCCGGTGTGTTTACTGGAGGGTGGACAGAGTACGATTCACTTTTTATTTCCAAATCTCTTGATTAGAGTAGAGTAGATTAGAGTATATCTCTACATGCCGAAAATTAGCTGAAAATTAATGACACCAAATTGCCAACTAAACAAATGTCTATAGTCAAGTACTTTGAAAGTATTTTCTTTATTTCAGAATAAGTACCATGTAAATGTCTGCCCTTTTGGATATCTAATGAGCTTTGAAGAGAAAACGTTCATATTCATTTAAAAAAACATTATTCATTGGAGTGGGATTTTCCAGAACTAGGCCAAATCTGAACATAACCGCAAGAACTTCTTTTGTGTTTTTTATTTAAAGTAGCAGAAAAAGGTCGTAAAATTGACGGTGATCTCTCAACATATGGAATCTTAAAACATTTAGAGGTGTTATAGCATCAATTTAAATAACTCATTCTTACAACAAATTTCAGAAGGTGTGGAAGGGTGATAAATTAATGAGGGACAACAAAAAAGAAGTGATCCGCATTTTGAGAAAAGTTTCAATATGTTGCTTTGAAAGAAGAACACCAAATTATGTGTCACGCCTCACGAGTTTGGGTTCATAAACGATCAAGAAAAGTCTAGTAGTAGTAGCATCTTCCGATATGTTCTGGTCTACTAAATAATGAGAAAGAGCCCTACAGCCAAAAACCTTGCAATTCTCTTAATAAGCCCTACTCCCAGCTCCTGTTGGTACCAGCAGAGAATTTCTACGGAAGTTGCGAGCGCAAAAGGGCGAATGGCGAGCATTCCGTTCCGAAGCAGGATATGTGTTGGTTGATCTGTGGCCCAGCGATCCGCTACAGTAAGAAACTCCTCGGACAGGGACAGATGCTTTCTTTATGAATTTTGGTTATCGCACACGACAAGCTCCAGAAAAAGCCAGATTTCACCAACTAGAATAAGTTCATTCTATATCAGATAGACATTTTAAGGTTAGGTGATTTGAGATGATACCATACTCGCGAACAACACTCGCCAACAAAAAAACACTGTCCGGAGTAGGACTGATGCTAGAACACGAAACAATTTAGTAGTAAGAAAAGTAAGAAAAATTATGATCATATAGTGTTATGCTTCAATCAAAAAGGAAAAGGACAGTTCCTACAGGCAATAAATCACCGTCTACAATCAGATGCTTAGTACTTAGATTGCAACATTAATATTCAAGGCACGCGATGGAACGTCGTTCACATTGCGATCAACCATCGCTTTAGAAATAATCCACAAGAACTGGGTAATCACTTCATGTTAACTCTTATACGCCTTCGTACTGCATCCGACATCAGCAACCTCTCAATTCTGCTCAAAATTACCAGTCTCAGTACTGACATGCTCAGATATTCCGAAGCGTGCAAGCAATTCAGCAGTACGATGCAAAAAACTATTGGAATGCTGTGAAAAATATTGGAACATATGTTCATATCTATGGTTGTAAAATGCAGAAAAGTCACCGCACCTGACTATCGGTAAACACCTGTAGACGGATTTATAAGTGTACAGCAATCAAGGCTCGGATTGTGGCGGTCTCACCAGAAGGGAGAACCGAACTAGAAGCCCAATATCAAATAGAAATTACGAAAGTATTCGTATAGCGTAATGTCAGATATGATAAACTTCAGTGTATCACTTGCAAAGCCGAAGAAAGTCTCTATCGCCACCAATCAATTCAATGGTGGTTGGAATTTCAAGCAACACCCAGTGAAGAGGTCATTAGTGAACATTTTACGGAATGTGGAAGACAGAATACACTTCTGAGGGACACTCAAATTGATGTTGCAAACGCCTTTGGAATTACAAATTAAACTATAATTTTGCCTTCGCCAGATAATAAACTAATCGGACCCTTAACGACCCACATCTAGGCGAACAAGGCCGCTAAAAAGCGAATGTCTCTATGATCTAATTAGGACGATTATATAAGCCTACAATGGTGATTTTCGTAGAGTGCAAAAGGAGCACCTTCTTGGATATGGATTTGCCAACAGAAGAAGCCTGGGGTAAGAAGCCTTGAGCTACGCGCACCTGAGCGAATGATTACAATAAGGGTAAAGTCAAAAGTTATAAAATGTAACATATGCCCTTCCAGAGAGGAAAAAGTCTCCCTAACATCGCGTAAAAGATTTTATCTACTATTTTGTTGGCAATTAAGTAATTGCCGATCTCACACATAGATGTCTTTAGCCATATTTCTTAATGATTTCTGTCAGTGACATATTTTTTTTCCTTTTGACATTTGTAAGTTGTCAGCCTTACTTTCCTTTAGAAGCAAAGGTATTAGTTTGGTGTCAGTTTTAATATGGAGTGCAAAAACGAGCAATTTCGTCATATTTTAATTTTTTATTTCCGTAAAGGGAAGAACACACCGCAAGCTGCTAATAGATAACGTGATTTATATGGTGAAGAAGCCTTAAAAGAAAGAGAGTGCCGGAATTGGTTTGACAAATTTCGTTTTAGAGATTTTTCACTGAAAGATGAACAACGATCAGGTCGTCGTACGGTGTGAAGTAGCAGTTCAATACCAAGCCACAAGATTCCCAAGGTTGACATAATAAGAAGGAATCTGTGAAATCGCCGGAATCCTAGTGGCATTTTCAGCAGAAACGCAGAACATGGGTTAAGTGATTAATGAGAATAAAACAAGCAATATGTTGTCGACTATAGAACACAACAGAAAACTAAAGCTTGACGGTGAAAAATTCTACATACCTATGTTCCGATGATTCAATCGGGAAGATCAAGCGAACAATCAATCTTGTCAATCGATGTTTCTTTAGACAACAGATGCACCTGAGAAGAAAAAACTCCCTTTTACGAAAAACGCAGAGACAAATGTATAAGACTCTTACCGCCTTTGTTTTTCTGTATGGTGCAGATGCTTATAATTTATTTTAAGTGGATAAATGGTTGGTTGCTTTAAGAGAGAAGGTTTTCGAGTAATTTTCAGTCCTTTGCGAATACGCATGAACAGAATATGGGAAAGAAGATATGACATCGAACTCTATGGACTATATCTATATATACAGTGACATTGACATTACGGAGTATGTAGCACACCCAAGTAGGTTAGGTCAGGTTAGGTAAGAGTGGCTGTTGGAAATACGAACCAACTTAGGCCTATTGGCCCATTGTGATGCTACGTGGATCTATGATCCTCTTACTAATGAAGCCAGTTTGAGCTTATAATAAAGCGTAGGAGACTGTTAACGTCTATGTTTTCTAGATCTTTTAGGTCGTTATAGAAGAAAGCTCTTAGATGAAGCCTTCTTCTCTGGGAGAGAGCTACAGAGTAGGTGGAGGATTGTCTCCTCCTCTTCCTTGTCCATGCAGCTTCTACATTTTTAAAGGCGCCAAGCCTTCTTGATGCTTGCCTATGAGGCAGTGTCCAGTAATGACACCTATTATGGCGCTGAGATCTTTCCTACTTAAGAGGATCAGACACTTAGAGCGATTCAGATCTGTTTGGTCGCTAGACATGTTTGCCCAGCAGTCCTCCTAAGGTCTGTTCTTTTATTGGCATCCAGCTTTAGTGTTAGTTTGCACGTAGCGATTGGTATACCTATACTACCTTTTTCCGGTAGAATTAGTAGAGTGGTTCCAATTTTGGCGAGTTCATCGGCTCTGCAGTTCCCTGGAATGTCTCTATGGCCCGGCACCCAACAAAGGTGAATGTTGAACTGCTATGCCATCTCCATGAGAGATGATCGGCATTCAAGGGCGGCCTGACTATCCGAAAATATGCGGATATGATTTGCTATCACGTTTTTCTTCAGCCAGAGCTTCTTTAATCGCCAAAATTTCCGCCTGGAACACGCTACAGTGATTTGGAAGACGGAAAGAGAGGCTTAGATTTAGCTTATATGAGAAAACACCGCCACCAACTCCGCTATTGGTTTTAGATTGACTTGTTCTCCACGAAAACACCTTCCTCCCAGAATGATCTAGAGGGGAAGCTTACATGGAAGTTTTTGTCAAACCAAAGTTCAGGTATGGTGTAATCGAGGTTCTCTGTGAGGATTCCTAAATTAATTATTTGTCCACTGTTTAGTCGCTTTGCAGTCGCAACTACTTTCCTGCTAAAAATGTCGAGGGGTGTCAAGTGAAACAGAATGTCTAATGCCGCAGATTGGGTAGACTGCAAGGCTCCGCTTGTGCACAGACATGCTGTTCTTTGGACTCTGCTTAGTTTAATGCGGTTGACTGCATTTTCCAAGGCCGTCCACCAGAGAACCACCCCGTAAGTAAGTATCGGTCTTATGACCGAGATATATAGCCAGTGAATTATGCGAGGTTGAAGGTCTCATTTATTCCCAATGGCTTTTTTGCAAGAGAATATAGCTACTGTAGCTTTCTTGACTCTTTTTGGAATCTTAGGTGTCCAGCTTAGTTTCCTGCCGAAAATGAGACCCCGATATTTTGCTGTTTGGAAAAAGACTAAACTCGTACTGTTTATTGAGGTAGGGGTCTATAATTGGAATTTTTTATTTCCAGGAAAAGAGGACAAGATCAGTTTTATGGGGGTTTATTCCCAATCCACAGCGATCTGCCCAGCGGGTTAATCTGTTGAGATTTACTTGGAGGAGTTCTTTAATGGTATTAAGATGATTTCCTGAGACGGCTATGGCAACGTCATCCGCATAGGCAATCACTCTGCTACCACCCGCTTCCAGGTATATCAGTAGTTCGTTAACTACTAAGTTCCAGAGAAGGGACACCGCCTTGCGGCGTACGTCTGCTGACACATCTTGTAGCTGAAGTCTCACCAAATTTGGAGTTGATTATCCTGCTTTTTAGCATAAGACTGATCAACTCCCCAAGTGAGCCGTCTACCTGCAGAGTTGACAGCGCAGTCGTGATTGCGGATGTGTTGACGTTGTTAAAGGCGCCCTCTATATCTAGGAAAGCAACCATTGTGTACTCCGTATATTGTAGGGATCGTTCGATGGGGCTAGTCAGAGAGTGCAAAGCCGTTTCCACCAACTTTCCTTTAGAGTAGGCATGTTGAGCCGTAGACAGAAGTCTTGGAACAACTTTAGCTCGAATATGGATATCAATCAGTCGTTCTAGAGTTTTCAGAAGGATAGATGATAGACTTATAGGTCTGAGGTCCTTTGGGACAACATGAGAATATTTTCCGGCTTTGGGAATGAATACTACATTGACTCCTCTCCATAACAGTGGAATGTGGATAAGTTCTACACAGCTCGTCATAATATTCTCTAGCTAGGCAGGATAATATCTAAGGACCTTTATAGCTCGGCAGGTATTATACCGTCCGGACCAGCAGACTTGTATGGTTTGAAGCTATGCAGCGCCCAGAGCAGTTTGTCTCTCGTAATCAGACCATGAATTTTATTCACGGTTGCAGTAGGCCTGTTTGGGCTTCTACTGGCCGCGAGTTGGGAGCTACCTGGAAAGTGGGTGTCCAGAAGCAGGTTGAGCGATTCATCACTTGAGGTTGTCCAAGAGCCATCGGTTTTTTTCAAACAACTAGGCATCATAGGATTTGTAGAGAGGATTTTTCTTAGCCGCTTAGCCTCTGTGATTTTGTCACAGAATGACCTCCAGGATTGTAGCTTTGCCTTCCTCAGTTCTTTTTTGTATAATTTGAGGGATTCTTTGTATGAGTCCCAGTCAGTCACTTTTCTTGTGCTTTTTGCTACGTTGAAAAGTTTTCTACAAGAGTTTCTGAGCAGTCCCAGTACCGATGTCCACCAATGTGGCTTTTTCTTGCCTCTAGGTTGAATAAGAGGGCAGAAAGCGGCCATAGCCTGATTGAGAGCCAAAGTAGATTCCTTGACTTTCATGTCACGCGGGGGACTTGATAGTTCAGAGGATAGTGTCTCTGACAGTATTCCTCTGTATGTTAGCCAATCAGTTTTCCGGTGATTCCGGAAAGCTGGTTGGCTGGGGGGAGCATCACTCAGGCTGAATTGGATGTATCTGTAGTCTGAAAAGGAGTGTTCAGACGATACCATGCAGTTCGTTAGCCTCTGAGTGATGTTGTCGGAGACAAGAGTAATATCTAACACTTCCTGTCACCAAGTAAGGTGTTTATATTTCTAGAAACCTGGCTGTGGGAAAATTCGTTTGAAAGCCCTAACCTACGTAGACTATTTCATACTTACAAAAGGCATAAAACCAAAAAATTACATAAAGTTCTAGTTTTCCATTTGGATGATCTGAAATCAAATCAAAAATTAGACATCTCTCCTGTCTTAGCAGCTTAGAAAGTAAACAATAAGCACAATTTGTAAACATAAAGAAACCCAGACCGAATTCGAGTGGATAACACGGAATAGGACGCTCCTATTTCATATGGACGTGAACTTTCGAATGGACAAATTGTGACTTTCAAAATTCACGCCAATCAATTGATGTTCTATCACCTTTCGGTTGTTCATCTTTCATGTGAACCGATATCCTGCGCACTAGGCACTAAAACAAATAAATCTCTTTGCAAGCCTCAGTCTGCATCCAGTCACGCTAACTTTTAATTGTCACTCAAAATTATTCATGCTCGTATATCGCTGTCTAAGGACTGACACTAAAGGACTTAAGGTTAAACTCCCTGTCAGAAGTTGCGGCAAGATAATACTCGTACGGTCATTTAATGAAAATATTTTTTTAATTGGTAGCAACAAACAGTTGCAGCAAAATGCGAATCCAGCGCAACGAAAGTGGACGACGAAACAGGTTTAACAAAACTCGTATACTGCCAACCAACATTTGCGAGTAAGTGGGAAAATTCTTGCAGCTACATGCTGTGCAAGAGGGTGTTATCTTTTATGATGCTCAACTTGCTGAACAGACACAAATTTCGCTACTACATACAAAGTACGAAACAAATGTTGAACAAGGAAGACAAGGCACCTTAGCCCCTTCGCAATAAAACACGATCAATATCAAATCTCGTGTATTTCATGAATTTTCACCTTGTCCGGATGGCACGGGTACTTTATCGCTGCATCTTCCTGACAAGGTTTCACGGACTCGTTTTTGTTGGTTCCGTATCAAATAACAGCTGTATGCGTCAATAGCACTCAACATATCTGCAAACCCTGAAGGCCGAACCTGCAAACATAAGTTCACATATACTCGTGTGTACATATGTAAATATGTTTCCCTGGAGCTGACTTCCTCAAGCGGCAAGTCTGCGATGATGATTTCTTTTAAGTGCAGCGTAATTTACAAAAAAAAAGCCCACCGCAAAGATAGCTCAAGCTCTCTCCCACAGGTTTAAATATTCAAGTTTGCGCAACAACGATCGCAACCAGTAAATTAAAGAATTTTATTCTCGTTTTATTTTTAACTTAGCGTGTGCCTGCAACACGTAATTGCAAATGCATTTAGCTGAGTTTATATTCCTGATGCATCATAAAGTCTCGTCTTGGTCGGGTTGTGAAACAGAGCTGGACACTTAAGGTTAGTTGACTTCGATTGCTTCATAGAATTGCACCGTGTACGGCATGTGACAATAATTTCTTGACTCGCTAATTGAATGCACTCAAGTAGATACACACGTACATACTCATACGAACTCATAGTTTTCTTTATTGACTACTCAACAGTGCTGGATGCGGTTTTGTTTCCCAGTTTGCCACCCTGTTCATATCATATACTGCAAAGGTTATCGGAATTTTTTGTTTATAGCTTTCCTTGGATTCTCTGATGCGCCAAAGTATGTGGGTATGTCATAATTTTTGAAAGGTGTTTGTCCTTAAGCGCTGCCTCTGCTGGCTGGACCCAATGGCTTAACAACTTTTCGATGCGAAGCTGTTGTGACAGGCGCTGTTCAGAAGCTTGCGCTCCATCAGCAGGAGGTCGTGTCTGCACAGCAATAGGTGGAACCTGCATCAGAACACAGCACAACTGCAATGACATCTCTGATGGATAGAAGGTCATATTTGAGTCAATGTCTGAGTCAGACCAGTTAGACAAGTGCAAATCCGACCGCAGCGAATGTGATTGGAAAAGACTAAAATATGCTCCAGCTAATGAGTTCGTAGATTGAAACTCAAAACTGCGAGACTAGCACATCGATTGCCACAATTGGTTGGATTGCTTGCCCACACGGTCGCGATCGAATCGAACTAGTACAACGTGGGGACCACTTAATAAGTAGCAATTACATGGCCATGCCTGCGTCTAGCTAATGATATGTGAGTGCTTAGAGCATACCATGCCATTACACATGGCTGCCGCAGACACACCTTCGCAAACCAATTAAATGCTGATCACTTCCAATTGGATCGACTCGACTCGTTTTCAAATTCTTTAGTCAATATGGCAGGCAATTAATCCGCACGCATCGTTTGATGCGACGACTGTAACTGGTATCACCACATTCACATGCAAATGCGTTCACATCTTGACAACACCGATCGAGATTTTCCTTCAAGCATATTGCTGTTGATGTTGATGTTGCTGTATATGTATATCATACCTCCGGTACTCATACTCTCGTACTCGTACTCTCGTACTCGTATTATTCATTAATTGCCTTACACCGTTGTCGGTCAAGCACCTTTCGCTATCTCCCTCCACTGGACTCCACACCCCACAAGTAGGTACCGGCCGGTTATGTGCTACGCTGCGCTCCTAATGGGCGGCGTATAATTACTGCCGGATCAAGTAGTAGCGTTCCACGCACCTAAGAACTGGTTACACGTAAATTAAAATAAAGAAGCATGTTGACAGTGGACATGGCGATACTGGACCTAACACAAAGGCAACAAGTATATATACCTGGCAAACGACGAAAAACAAGAAAAAAATAGCAACGACACTGCCCCATTCATCATCCCTGCGGTGGCTTTAACCTTGGGAGATCATTTTTAAAGTTTTATACTCGACACCAGATTTTTGTTTTTAGCAAGTTGCCCGCTGACTGACGAACGGGGGCGTATAATCCAGAAACCGGAATTCCCATCTCACTGCAGCTTGGTGTTACCTCCAAAGTTACAGGTTGTTATTTTTCACTTGCTTTCCGAATGATTACCGACAAGTAGACAAACTGACAATGGCTTTGGACACCCTGACACCTTTCAGATGGAGATAAAGTCACGTCAACTCCGGACCAAACATGAAAAGTCTTTCAGTGAAGCTCAGATTCGGTTGGTGCTTGTATCAGTTTGTTTGGCTGCTGCAGCACAGGTAGTCCGGCAGTCAATCAAGTGAATTTTTCTCATAGTCGGCATTTGAGATCGGCTTATTCGGATTTGGTTATACCTTACAAGAAACTGAACATATACAATGCTTAATTGAGTTACAGGTATACGCATACATATATGTGTTTTTCGTATTCCATTCGACAGGATTGGATGGCTTAATTGTTATTTATTTAATAATTAAATCTGTCATAGAGATACTCCAAATCTACCAATCTAAATTCATTGATCTGTTTGCTCATTTAATATTCGTACGTTACGAGCAACTTTTAAGTTGTGGGCATTAGAATTATGAATAAATTTATTCAAGAGCAATATCCACAAAGAAAGGCATAAATATGTAAATACATAAACGAGTATACGAGTAGTTGCCAAAGCAGATTACACTGCGTAATCACTGTAAAGTAGTCTTCTCAGAAGCGAAAGAGGTTTTTCCTTATTCGAAATACCAAAGGTGACGCTTTGGAAAGAAACTTTCATTAATTTTGAAGCTGTGTAATGTTGTTACTTTTATTTTGGCATTTACATTTAAGATTATAGTCGCCGGAGTACGTTTTTAAGCAAAGCCCGTCCAATCTCAGGCAGGAATCCAGATCAATCTACAGCAAATAATATCTATCAATCTAGCGCTTCATCACACTGGGTATGTGCCGATCGAGTTCCAAAGCAAACAACTATACTTGCAACTGCCCTGGTAAAAATTATCTCCCGTTCTGGAGAACCCTATATCGTTCGAGCATTCCTCGACCAAGGATCGGAAGTCAATCTTATTTCACAATATCTGCTTCAGCTTCTTCAATTTCCTCGATCGCATACATCTTTATCAATTGTTGGAATAGGGGGTGATTCATTAGCATCTCAACCGTCGAAAGGATTAGTGAATTTAACCCTTCAATCCTGTGTTAATGACTTCCCGTGTACACTCGATGCCTATATACTTCCCAAACTTACCAGCTACTTACCTTCAGATGTCAGCAAGAACACACATTGGCCGCATTTAGAAGACATTGAGTTAGCCGATCCCAAGTTTGATCAACCAGCTCGTATCGACTTAATACTTGGAGTTGAAGTTTATGGTCAAATTCTACAAAACGGATTGCGAAAAGGGCCGAAATACGTACCAATTGCACAGCAGACGTATTTGGGGTGGATAACTTCTGGATCATCATTATCGGAATCAGAAACAGGTAAATCTGAAGCTCAGTCCTTTCATTGTCGTGTAGATTTAGATCTAAATGAGTTGGTGCAAAAGTTTTGGATGCAAGAAGAAACGTTTGGCGTGCGAAAGGGCCAGCTTACTCCGGAAGAGAAACATTGCGAAGAGATTTTCGTCACAACTCACTCTCGGCACAAAGACGGAAGGTACATCGTCCGACTGCCCTTCAAATTACGGCCGCCAACATTTGGCGATTCTCGCACACCAGCACTTAAGCTGCTACATCGAATGCAAAAACGATTCAGCAGAGATCCAGAATTTTACTCCGAGTATTCCAAGTTTATTTCGGAATACGAGAAATTGGGACACATGCAACAAGCAGCTACGTTATCTAATGGACATGCAAACCAGCTTTTCTATCTTCCTCACCATGGCGTTTTACGTGAGAGCAGTTCCACCACCAAATTACGAGTTGTTTTTAATGGATCTTTAACCCTTTCGAACCGATTGGGAAAATACATCCCAAAAAATTTTTAAAAATCCTACTGGGACAATTTAGTAAGGAAATTACTCGCAGTTGGTTTTTTTTCGGTGTTTTTGACTGAAACTTTAATATCCCGTTACCTATGCGGTGTTTTCAAACGTCAGTTCTTGGTAATTGTGATTTAAAAGCACGTGTCTCCATAATTGGTGTGTAAATTCATTGTTTTTTGGCTATAACTTGATGTAAGTTTTATAATTTACACTTTTTTGTACATTTTAATAACAAGTAACTTATTATAAATAAATATTGACTTATATTGATACTAAAAAATTAATATTAATTGTTATTTTTGTGCATTTTAATTTTTTGGGACAATATATCCCAGTAGTTTCTTCTGTTGGGATTATATGTCCCTGCAGTATGCAATGTACTTTTTGTTTGCTACACGATAAGTTTTTTTTATGTAGGAAAGTATGTCTTCCAGTCGAGGTTTGAGATTAAGAGAAATAGAGGACGTCCTATATGCAACCTCAGACGAGTCAGACGATTTCGAGGATAGTGGTTCGGAGTACGAAGTGGAAGAATCTCAGTCAAATTACTCGAGCTCTGAAGATGATGAAAACCAAATAGATGCGGATATGGAAGAAAGTGTCAATTTGACAGAACAAATAGAACAATCACAAAATGACGAGATTATCGGTAGTGAAACCACAGAAGATATTGGGCCGCTCACAGCGGAAACAGAAAATATTTGGTCTGTCGGTACCACAGTTCCAAGAATGATTGTTCCACCTGAAACTATTCCCTCTGTGCTGTGTAATGTGGATAGGGGTTCGAGCGAATTGGACACGTTTTTGAAATTATTTCCACGCAGCCTTCTTGTATGGATAAGCCAATGTACAAACGAAAGAATTCAAATCCTCAAAAGCTCCCAAGAGGATAAGTTCCGAAAAACAGTGCGTGATGTAGTGCAAACAGATCAACACGAAGTTCTTGTGGTGTTGGGCATAATGCTCATAACTTCATATAATCGGTTGCCGAAAATGCCAATGTATTGGTCCAAAAAGAAATCGGTTGGTAACTTACTGATCAGAAATAGCATATCTTGTGATAGATTTCTTATGTTGCACTCGAAATTGTATTTCAACAACCCCAATAAGCCAACTGAGTGTTCTAAGACCTATTATATTGAAGAAGTTGCCAGTTGCATAAAAAAAACATTCAATCAAAGCAGAGAAGATAGTTCTTTCCAGGCCTTAGATGAATCCATGGTCAAGTTCAAGGGTAGATCTACCCTGAAACAATATCTTCCATTGAAACCTATAAAAAATGGGATAAAGATTTGGGAACGATCGGATTCAAATATAGGATACGTTTACGATTTTAATATTTACTGTGGAAAAGAGTCACAAATACTGGGAGGTACGTTAGGAGAATGGGTTGTATTGAATTTGGCAAAAAACTATCAAAAGTCCAAATGTTTGTCTTTGCTTTGATCGCTTCTTTTCTTCAGTTCATCTTTTTAACACTTTATCATTTCCTGCTGTTGGCACCATTATATCGAACAGAAAACAAGTTCCATCCTGCCCGACTAAGTTGACGAGAGGAGAGAGTTTTATTTATATGAACCAGATTGGAACATCATGCGCTTTTTGGCAAGATACAAAATTGGTAACTGTAATGAGTAACTAAGTTAGGAACTATTCGACGCAAACAAAAGAATGGTGAGAAGGTAGAAACTAACTGTCCAGAATCTATTATTTTTTACAACAAATTTATGGGTGGGGTAGACTTATCCGACCAAATGGCACAACTTTATGACATAAATCGAAAGTCCGGGAAATGGTGGAAGAAAGTTTTTTATAAATTAGTTCAATCAACTTGCGTAAACGCATGGATTATTTATAAAGAAACTCATCACTTACCGAAGTTACCTTACATTGATTATGTGTCAACGCTGGTAGAGCAAATGATAAACGATGGTCTACAGAAAACTAAAACACTGAAAAAGAAGAAAACCGGGCGATATCAGAAGCGTAGCACTGTACAGTATGCCCATAGAAGGAAAAACACGCAGGAGATGTGTAAAGTGCTACAAGGACAAGAAAGGCGGAAAAAATGATAAAAGAACACTATTTACTTGCACGGCTTGTGATGTTCCATTGTGCTTTAGTTGTTTCACTCCTTACCACATAAAAAACAATAAACAATAAAATTTTCTAAACTTTTAATTATTTACAAATTGCTTTCTTCATTTCCCTTAGATACGGTTGGGACAATACATCCCAATTTACAAAAAAAAAAAAAAAACGGATGGGATCATATATCCCAAGCGATTACAGCGCCCCTAGTGGAAAAAAAACGAACGATGAAAAATTTTATTTTTCCCTTACATTTAATATAACAAATTCAGATTTCTTTCGGGGCATTTTCGGTTCGAAAGGGTTAAAAACTGAGAAGGGAACATCTCTGAACGACTTCAGAATTATGAATAAATTTATTCAATATGTAAATACATAAACGAGTATAGTTGCCAAAGCAGATTACACTGCGTAATCACTGTGTGCAAAAAGTAGTCTTCTCAGAAGCGAAAGAGGTTTTTCCTTATTCGAAATACCAAAGGTGACGCTTTGGAAAGAAACTTTCATTAATTCTGAAGCTGTGTAATGTTGTCACTTTTATTTTGGCATTTACATTTAAGATTATAGTCGCTGGAGTACGTTTTTAAGCAAAGCCCATCCAATATACGGTTTGTCGTTTGTGAAGAATGTGCTTTGATAGTAAAAAAAATGTGTTTTAAGCTTTTCGCGTAAGGAAGCAGTGCTTTCTTTCTTTCGATTATCCTTTTTTTTAATTTACATTGGTTAATTAGTGTATTTACTAAATTTACTAAAAAAACAGCAAAACCAAAATTTTTTCTCATATTAAGTGTTTTTACATCAGACTTAACATATTACAATGTGCCGCAAGATAACTTCCTTATTTGAAATGAGCGCTCTGAAGCTGATAGGAGTCCCAGGCGGCTGTGTGTGGTCTCGTTCGGGAGAGCATATCCTTCATGCCTTCCGAAATCGCTTCAACATTTCGGCCTATCCCGGACCGAAAATCAATTCTTTTATGGGTCACAACGTTCAAAGGAACTGATATTGAAATAAAAGAAGAACTGGGATTATCGGCTCATGGTTTTTCGAGGAAAATGAGCAGACCGCTATGGGAACTTGCTCAAGGAGATTTTTTTGCCACGATTTGACGAAATAGACTTAGGGGTCATATGGTTTAAACAGGACAGAGCAACGGCCCATACTTCAAGAGAATCGACGACTGTATTGCAAGAGCACTTCCCAGGATTCCTCATCTGACTGAGGGGTAATTCAGAGTGGCACATTCACCTGATTTAACCACTTGTGACTCCTTTTTGTGGGAGCATTGGAAATCCCGTATCTATACCAACTGCCCACAGACGACCTGAAAAGAAACATTCAGGCAGAAACAGCTAATAACTTTTTTTGTTGTTATGATATCTATTTTTCAAAAACCGCCATCTCTGATACTTTTACTTTTAAAGACTTTAATTCTATTGATGCTAACGTCCTTCAAGCTGCGACTTTTTCTGCTCCTTGGGAACAATGCCGATTGACTGGTGATCCAAATGAAAAAGTAAGACTGTTTCAATCAATACTACTAAAATTGTATGATGAATGTGTGCCTATGAAAACTGTGAAAGTTCAGAATAAAGTATGTCCTTAGTTTACTTCGGAGGTGGTCTGGTCTATTAAGACTAGGAACAAATTATATAGTAAATGGAAGCGTAGGCCATCTGATGTAAATTGGTCCGCATACAAGTGGCTCGTAATTACTCAACCACCGTCCTGCGTACGTCAAAGAAAAACTTTTATGCTTCTAAACTAAATTCTTCCCTTCCTGCTAAGAAACTTTGGAGCAACCTAAGGACAATCGGTATGTCTGTTAATAGGGTTAATTCTGGGGAACGTTTTTCACTGTTGAATGATATAAAGCAGGGAGTTCCTCAAGGCTCAATAATAGCTCCGATACTCTTCTGCATGTTTATTAATGGGAGCTGCTCTTCAAGTTGCATACAAGTTGATGCAAGCGTCTGGTGGACGAATAACCGTGTTTCAAACGTGCCTTCCAAATAAAGGACCCGGAGCTCTGGAAGCGCGTGAAGATCCAAACAATCGATCAGCGAAAGATGTTGCACACTTAAATCCAGCCACAGACTTTTATAAGCGCTATGCTCTCGAGTGTTCTGGATCTCAGGTAGCTGCGGATTTATTCTTGTTGAACCAGCAATACTGTGATTTAGCTACTATATCTGGAATAAGTAAACACAGTGGTGGAGCTATTCATCACTTCCCTCTTTATCAGAAGACCAAGCCACAGCATGTGGAATCTTTCAAACAGTGCTTTAGACGGTATCTAGTCAGAAAGATCGGTTTCGAAGCTGTTATGAGAATAAGATGTACGCGTGGTCTTCAGGTTCATGCATTCCATGGAAACTTCTTTGTGCGATCGACAGATCTTTTATCGTTGCCAAATGTGAACCCCTATGCCGGCTATGGCATGCAAATCTCTTATGAGGAATCGCTAACAGATGTGAAAACGATATGCTTTCAAGTGGCTCTACTTTATACGAATAGCGAAGGAGAACGTCGTATTCGGGTGCACACTCTTTGCCTTCCAGTAACTGCTAGTCTGACCGAAGTCATGCACTCAGCAGATCAAGAAGCGATCATAGGACTGCTGTCGAAAATGGCTGTGGATCGGTCTATTTCGTCGAATATCGCCGATGCCAGGGAGGCCTTTATAAATGCAACTGTCGATATATTAAGTGCATTTAAGCTGGCACAAAATCTACCCTCCGGCCAGGGTGGAGTAATTGCGCCACGAAACTTAGCACTTATGCCTCTGTATATTTTAGCGCTATTGAAGCATCCCGCATTTCGTGTTGGCACTAGTACGCGACTTGATGATCGTGTCTTTGCAATGGACGAGTGCAAAACATTGCCGTTGGATCAGCTTATGAAGTATATTTACCCAGAGTTCTATCATATTGACGGTCTATTCTATAATCTGCAAAATTCAAACGAAACCGATGACGATGATGACAATGTTCCCGATCTGCCACGTCTACAATTATCTGCTGAATATCTCGATTCACGGTCAATGTTCTTAATGGACTGTGGACGGTTAATTATAATTTATGTTGGCATTAATGTGCCCACAAATATTCTGGAGAGTGTACTTGGTGTTAAAGGAACATCGGAACTACCAGACTATTGCTATGGACTACCGCCAATTAATAGTCCCGAAAATACAGCGCTTAAACGGTTTTTGATGAGATTGAACGACGAACAACCGTATCCACCCCTGATACAAATTATTAGGGATACCAGTACGGCGAAGTCAACATTTATTGAAACATTAGTAGATGATCGAACTGAATCTAGTTTATCCTATTATGAATTGTTGCAGCGTATACGGACTCTGGTGAACTAGTACTATCTAAGTTAAATTATAAAAACAACTAGTGTAATATCAAGATAAAATTATTGTAACTAAAGCAAAACAAAACCCAACAAACACAAGGAGATATAAATATACAAAATACGATAAACAGAAAACAAAATAATAACAAACAATGACCTTCCAACAGTCTGTAAACATACTTCAGTACACCTTTATGCTGACGATGTACAACTACATTTAGCCAAGCCTTATGGTGACCTCAATGAACTTGTTCTTCTCATCAATGAAGACCTAAAACATATTGCTACTTGGTCTGTAGCTAATGGGCTGCTTCTTAATCCATCAAAAACCCATTTGAAAAAATAATTTCGAACCTTGCCTCCTTCCCAATGTTTACCTTAATAATAACAAAATTAAAGCTGTGGACTCTGTCACTAGTCTAGGATTTATTATCAACCGAAATTTATCTGGCTACAATCACACAAATGTGGTCATGGGTCGTATGTACGGATGTCTTCGCAAATTGTGGATCAGGAAACAAGACGAAAGCTGGTACAGTCTCTAGTTCTACCCCTCATAACATATGCTGAGGTGGTCTATTGCTGTCTTGACTATTCATCCAAGCGAAAACTGCAAGTTGCCTTCAACGACGCGGTGCGTTATATCTATGGCTTACGTAGATATGACCATATTTCTGTGTTTGCCAGGGGTTTGCTTGGTTGTAGTCTGGAACACTATATCAACGCCAGGAATTGTATGTTTTTGCACAAAATTAGTATAACTCAAAGTCCGTCTTACTTGTTTAACAGACTCAATTTTACTCGCTCCTCAAGAACCATCAACCTCATTCCCTATCGTTACAATAACCTTAACTCGTCAAGTTTATTTTTTATCCATACTATAAGGCATTGGAACTTTTTGCCCTCTCAATTGAAGACTATTTCAAATCCAACTAATTTTAAAAGTGCAATCTTTCAACATTCCTCCAACTTATCACTTAGATTAAGATAAATGTTGTTATTAGAGTTAAGTATTTTGAATTATTATAACTGATGTATATTACTAAGTACTATAAGATATCATATCTTAATGTACAAACCATTTAATAAATGTTTTGAATTGAATTGTATTGAATACTCAACAATATGTTGGCTGGAGAGAGTGATAAGAAACACCAGAATTCGGTTCATCCAGTGCATCGCCAATGATTTTTAAAACGATGTAAGCAACAACTTTAAATGTTGCAATAATTTATTGCATTATGTAATAAGGAAATTAACTTGCCGCACCTTGTATTTATGGCAGTGTAAAAAAATTTAAAGTATGACGTATTTAATGCTTGGCATAGCCACCATTAGCGTCTATCACAACTCGGAGTCTTTTTTCATAAAATTAGTTAATTTCGGTATTTTATGCCATTGTTCCAATATTGCAGATTAAAGCTCTATTCGAGTTTGTGGATGCCTTTTGGCCACTTTTTTTTCAAATTGACCTACAAATTTCCTTTCGGGTTTAAGTCAGAACTCTGGGCTGGCGTATCCAATACCTTGCTGTAATTGAAAAGAAGCCACGTCCTCACCATATGCGCCCTATATTTATATATTTATATTTTATCTCCGCTTCTTCTGAGGAGGTGTTCTTCCTCGCTGGCAAAACCACTGTGTAAGCTTTTTCATCAAACCTACTGTTTAGGACTCTTTCTGAGCAGATGATTCTTCCCAAGGTCATAGAAACGCTGATAAATTGTCAGCTCATGAAATATCTCGAAACACGAAAACTTTTCAATGACTGGCAATATGGTTTTCGTATCAACAGGTCCACTGGTGATTTGATGGCATGTCTCACCGAAAAGTGGAATCAAAGCGTACATCGACCTGGCGAAAGCAAGATAGTTGAACTTGATATTTCTAAGGCATTTGACAGAGTTTGGCATCAGTCTCTTTAGACGAAAATGTGTGCATATGGGATCGACGACTCTCTTCTTCAATGGATTAGAAATTACCTTTCGGAACGTTGAATTCAAGTTGTTTTGGACGGTTTCAAGTCTGATATTCACAAAATAAATGCTGGTGTGCCCCAGGGCTCTCTGACACTCTTTTTACTTTTCATTAATGATCTCTTGTCTGCCGCCTCTAATCCAATATACCATATTCCTTTGCTGATGACAGTACTCTCTGTTTTTCATATTCGTTCCCGGACTCACGGTCCTGCTCTTCGGCTGTAGAAAGAGAACGGCAGCGTATGCTAAGATCATTAAATTTTGATATCAACAGCATGACCAATTGGGGAACTATCAACAGAGTGGAATTTAATGCTTCCAAAACACAATGCTGTCTGATTATCCATGGATGGCACTTGCATCGTCGAAACCGAAAAACTTTCCATTCTCGGTATGTGTGTCAACGACAACTTACGTTGGAATGACCACATATTCGATGTCGCCAAATATGCTGCGAAATGTCTAGGTTTCCTCAAGCGATGTAAGAAATATTTTACCCCTCTGATCTGGCCTCAATATATAAGGCATTCATCCGCCTAAAATTGGAGTACAATGCCCACATCTGGTCAAGTGCTCCTAAAACATCTCTGCACCTGCTAGATAGGATTCAAAACCGTGCGATAAAACTTATTGATGATACTAATACCAGTCAATCAATTGACATTATTACATGAGGATTTACGACAAATATGTAACGTTTTATACTTATCTAAGGAAAGCTTAGCGCCCGACCAGGTGGACCAGTCAAGTATATCTTTAAGCCCATTGGATAAGAGACGGTTAATAGTTTTTGGGTCGTTGTGCTTGCATAGAATATAAAAATCGTCTGCATAGACGCAATGATCAAGCTGTTTGTGGCTATCAATGATTGTACAGATTTCGTCAAAGGCAATAATGAAAAGTATCACCGAAAGAGGTGACCCTTGCGGGATCCCATTAAATATCGGAAAAAGGTGAGAGAAACAATTGTTGGCTTTTACACAGATTTTCCTGTTGGTAAGGAAGGTCTTGATAAAGTTTAAAATTGTTGGGCCAACGCCCCATTTAATTAGTTTAGCTACAATCAAGTGTTTTCCTATCCTGTCAAAAGCTCTTTCAAAATCTAAGGAGAGGATGGTGACGTGGTTACGAGCTGACAACGCACTTGAAATGAAGTAGTCCAGATGCAGTAGCGAATCAGCGCAGCCTTTATTAGGTTGAAAAGCAACTTGGTTTCTTTTTAAGAGTTTAGCAACTATTTTTTCAAGCACTTTTGCCATGCAAGGAATGAGTGAAATTGGTCTGTAACCATTCACATTATTGCGTTCTTTCTTTGGCTTAGGTAGTGGTAGTATTGTGGCCTGTTTCTAACTTTGTGGGATGGTACCTGTGTGCAGAATATTATTATAGAGCTGCGTGAGCCTAGAAAGAAATGAAGGTGGTAGATTTTTCAGGATGGGGTAAGATATTCTGTCCCTGCTCGGTGTTTTCCCTTTAAGACTGGATGGCCGTGGTGTAGTGGTAGTAGCAAACGCTTCTCACTCGGAGGGTCCAGGTTCGAATCCTGCCCATGGCAAAATCAGTTTTTCATTGTATAATTGGAACTCAGACAAAAAAAATTCTGCGTGTGAAGGCATAACACTGACACGTAGATTTGGCTGTTATAAGAGTTTCAAGCAATGAAAAAAATACTGGGAATTATATCTCGAATCACTCTGAGTGAAGAAAAACTCTCCGTCCTATTCGGACTTCCCACCCCTGGAGAGCAAACATAGAAACCAAACACACCTGAGTTTCAAACCACTACTAAAACAATTTTCCTTTCTCCTCCTTCTATCTTTCCGCCCGCGCCCTGGCAACAGTAAAAGGGTATCAACCCCTTAGGCGCGCGTAAATTATAAAAAAAAAAAAAAAAAAAAAAAATAAGCAACAATTTAATTCAAGTTGTGTGATAGGTTCTTCAATCAACTTAGCTGAGGCAGAAAGGTAGATGACTTCATCCGTGCGAGTGAAGAGCGAAACATTTTTTTTTTTATGAAGTTAGGATGGAAGTTTTCGTCTCTGGATAGAGTTGATCAGGTGTGAGCAAAGTAGTTACTTATCTCATTTGATATAGATAAGGAACCCATTGGTGTTTCTATTACCCTTATTGCTTGTTGAGAATAATTCCCTGTTAGACAGATCTTGTTAGAGGGTGATTTTCCTTCCATAATGTTAGTTTAATAGATGTTAAAGAATTAAATGTATTAGGTTTAATATTTAATAATAGATATAGTGGGAAAACACATTGTTTACATTTAAGAAAGAGCCTAGCTTCGAAAGCCAAAATTATCAACTACTTAGCAAGTAAGAATTGTAACGCACATCCTAATACTCTATGTACGATAACTAAATTAAATTAATTATCCCCAAAATCAACTATCAACATCATAAAGGTCTTCTACCACCAAAGTGTCCGCAATGGCCTAAACGCCTTTCCTAAAAGTACCATAAAAAACATGCTAGTTGAAGCGGGTGTTCCCACCATTGAAGAACGTATTGAAGCAAACCAAGCGAGGCTTTTCATTAAACTTACTTTTTCAAAAAATTCAAACATTGAAAAAGACGTTGTTAATTCAATTAAAAGAAAAACGCCAAAACGTCTCCAATCAGCCATCTCAATCTCTCTCGCCGTTGCTAAAAGACTGGAACTCCCAATTATGAAGCCTTATAAATACCAATCACGCTTTCCTCCATGGTGCATAAGGCCTGAATCTCTAATACTGGATCTGATTGACTTCAACAAAAACAGTACACCAAACTCTATTTTCCGTTCGGCTTTCTTCAATATCGCATCAAATCTAAGAGCCAAGGGTTGGATCTTAGTCTTCACGGATGGCTCTAAATCCAAAGACAACACTTCCTTCGCATCTACATACGAAAATGGCTCGCTCATTAATATAGGTCTACTGCCAGATTACGCGTCCATATTTACTGCAGAAGCCTTAGCCATTCTGAAAACGAGTACAACATGCTTAAAAACACGCGGAAAGTTTGTCATTTGTTCGGATAGCCTATCAACGCTGCATGCGATTATAAATCCAAACCACAGAGCCGATATAATTAATAAGATCAGAGATAATCTCATCAGTTCGCCCAACAAATTAAAACTAATGTGGGTACCCAGCCATGTGGGGATTAAGGGTAGCGAAGAAGCTGACACCGTTGCTACAAACGCCTTTCGGGCTGCAGTCTGTTTAATGTTTAAAAACTTTACGAGACCTGACCTCTTGCGGGATATTAGCCGAAAGCTGGAATCCAAACTCCTTTTAAGTTGGAATAACTATCACCATCATTACTCGGCCCTCAATATCGATCGAACATACCCCGTCTTCCCTCCTAATACTTCAAAACAAATGATTACGACATTTATTAGATTACGTCTCGGGCATACATGTACTACCCACCAGCACCTTCTTAGAAAGGAAACCCTGCCAACATGTCAAGAATGTAGGTCACAGATTGATATAAATCACGTACTTGGCATAGGGAACTGCCAAATGAGACTACAAACCCTCCAATCACCAATCAACAACTCCGTAGTCTATGAAATGCTTAGAAACCCTAGTCATAAGAATATTCACAAAATATACATGTACATAAGAAAAAAACAATATTTTAATTTAAATCGAATATGTTATATAAATTAGCCAATAACACACAATTATATCTTAAACCCTAGAGCTTGTGCTCTACTTTTGAATTAACATATGTATTTTAATAATATGCTAATAAATTATAATAATAATAATAATATCACTATTTCCACCACCAGTGTTTCACTGGAATCGCCAGTAGCATTCCGCCCATTCAAACTTTCAACCGTAACACCCGTCTCGCTATGAATGCTCATCAGTATACCCTCAAGCCCATTTTCGAACGTACTCTAAAATATCGTGATTCATTCCTAAGCCGTACAACACGCTTATGGAATGCCCTGCCGATCTCTGTATTTTCTGGTCGTTATAACTTGCAAACATTTAAAAACAATGTACATCGGTACCTCTCTTTTCTTCTCTCCCTAAATTTCCTTTGCCCGCGCTGTGTACAATCACTTTATGGGTACACAAACACCTTCAGCGCGCGCTCATTATAAAAAACCAATATCTTGATAAAACTTAAATCGCGGTTTGTTATCGCCATTAAACCCAAATTTATTTGCAATGTTGATCAAATGACACTGCAAAATATTTAAATTTTGTTCCAGATCCATTGTGTTCTCCAGGAAAGTCAAATCTCCAATCACTTCAACGAAAATGCATCCCCACATCATGACTGAAAACTTACAAAAATTCACAATTGGAATAATGTTGCGATTTCCCAATGCTTTTATCGGCTGTCGCCACACTCTATTGAGTCCGTCATTGCAATAAAGCATCATTTTGGTCTTGTCGCAGCGCATGACGTCATCCTAGTAATAAGATGGCTCACCACTATGCACCATCGCTTTTCAATATTTTTTCGAGCAACTGCTTTGTTCCTGTGCATTCTCATGGTCTGTTTCGAGAGAAACGACAACACCACATTCTTCTTTGAGTTCACAAGTAAGGGTCCTAGTCGAAATTTGTGCATTTTTGTCTACTGTCCTTAGTTATTTCTGCTCCGTCAGATATTTTACGACGACGGCCACTCATTGGCTTTGGGTCCAGTCTATCCTCGTTTTTAGTGCGAAATATTTTATACGCTTTGCCTTGTTAAGAAAAACTTTTCGGGCAACTCTTGAAGAATTTTTGCGATGGTAATTATTGTTGGGAACTTAAGTAAAAGATCTGAACTCAATGCTAAACGATGGGTTTATTAGTACAACTGACATACTAGTTAACGGGTTTGTCATATTTATACGTTAGTTTATGTAGTATTGTATGAATGTGTTACTATGTAACAATTGATCTATATGGGAGTTTATATGCAAGCAATCCTTCCCTCAATAACTAATACTTACTTAACGGGCGCCCGACCCGTGGAGAGTCTCTGCCTGGGACACTACAGCCTTTCATCCTATACGATCCCGTTCACGCTGCTTCCAGTTATCCAGACCAAGCGCTCTGGCATCGCGATAGCTTGGTCTTTGAAACGTAGGTTCGGTCTTCCTTGTCGTCTCAAACCTGAGGGCTGAGATTCGAAGATTTTCTTAGCTGGAGCATTGTTGTCCATTCGCTCGATATAGCCATGTCAATATAGTCGACGTATTTTGGGTTTTTGGACTACATCCACATCTTGGTACAGCTCATAGAGTTCGCGGTTGTATCTTCTCCTCCATTCGCCCTCCTCGCACACAGGACCAAAAATCCGTCGAAGAATTTTTCTTTCGAAGGAGCCCAGAATTAGCTCTCCCTTCCAGCTTATCGTCCAGCACTCGGCGCCACACAGTAGAACTGGCAGAATAAGGGTTTTGTAAAGCGTATATTTCGAGTAAGGAGTTTTGAACCCAATTGCTTTGCCAAACCGAAGTAGCAGCGGTTTCCTATGGTAATTCTTCGTCGGATCTCCACTAGTGACGTTTTGTCCTAGGCGATGGACAGATGTCTCTTGTGTTTAACGTAGGTACCTGCCGTGAGGGCTTAAGCCTACGGTGCGTCTTCGCACAAGATATCAAAACAATGCGTTGATAAACGCCCATCGGGTAGTACAAATACTACCACCAGTACCAGATTCGAAGTCGTGTGTAAGGCACGAACTTCCCCTTTGGTGAAGGGTCGAGGCCTATCTAATACCTCAGCCATTCTCTGGGTCATGGCACCCGGTTGCAATGCAACTCCACATCGAGTAAACCAGTTGGTTCCATGGCAATCCCATGGCCCAGCACAGGTCGTAGTACACTACAACATATGTTAAGCCATGAGATGTCCAAGATCCATTCGGTCCACTCTCCCCGCGATTTTGGGTATAAACCTACAGCCACCACGATACTCCCACAAGGGGGCCAACTCCTAGGTCAGGCCGGAACCATAGTTCCGGGGGCTCCTGACCTCCCGTGGTACCAGAATATAGCTTCCGGTCAAGCTTCGCAACCTTGAGGTTACTTCCAGTTGGGCACCTCACTGCCCAGGACTGGCGGCCTTGCAACAAAAGCTTCTACAATCTTCCCGCTAGCTGCCTACTGCGTCTTCTATTAAATACTTCTTTTGCAAAACTACGGGTTCTTTCAAACCGTACGGTATCAGTGATAATTCCACTGACATCGTAGGTCTCACCATTAAAGGTGATGCCCATAGCCTGCAAGTTCCTTATGTCAGCGTAATTGGGACACTCACATAGGACATGAAGCCAGTCCTCGTAGGTAGCTCCACATGAACAGCTCGCAACCTCGCTAAGCCCCCTCTTATGCAAGAATGCATTAAGAGAGCCATGCCCGGTCAACAGAAAGCCCAGGCTGAGGTTAAAATTCCGTTCAGGAAAAACCTAGGCGATGGACAGATGATTCTTTGTTAGTTGATAGCATGTACTTGGTCTTGTCCTCGTTTACTTCCAAGCCAACGAATTTCGCCTGTTCTTCGATCGCCGTGAAAGCCTCTATCACGGAACTCTGCGAGCGCCCGATGATATCAATATCGTCCGCATATCCCAGGAGCTGGATGGACTTATTGAAAATAGTGCCTTCCGTGTTGACACCTGCCCTGCTCACTATATGCTCTAGGACGAGATAGAAGAAATCACATGATAGCGCATCACCTTGCCGGAATCTGGTGCAGTGCGTGTTTTCTAGTGTCACGCGAAACAACTGGATCAGTTTTACCGGGATCACAAATTCGGCCATCGCCATATAAAGCTCCTGATGATTAATGCTATCATATGCGGCCTTGAAGTCGATGAAAAGGTGGTGAGTCTCGACTTGAAATTCGTTGGTCTTTTCCAGGATTTGTCTCAGTGTGAAAATTTGGTTTATAGTCGATCTGCCGGGCCGGAAGTCACACTGGTACGTGCCGATTAATGTGTTGCAGAACGGTTTGAGACTTTCACACAGTACGTTGGATAGAACCTTATATGCGACATTAAGCAAGGATATGCCTCGATAGTTCTTGCAAGACATAGGATCGCCTTTTTTGTAGATGGGACATATGGAGCTGATAGTGCAGTCATCGGGCATGCTTTCTTCCACCCATACTTGGATGATGATTTGGCGCATGCGCCCTACCAAAACATCGCCACCGCATTTGAAGAACTCGGCTGGTAAACCATCGGAGCCTGCAGCCTTGTTGGTCTTAAGCTTTTTTATAGCTAAGCCAATTTCTTCTATACTAGGTGGTGGAACTGGTTCTTCATTGACTGGACATGGGACATTCTTGCCCTATCACTCTCTTTACATGATGCCCATTTAGCAGCTGCTGGGAATGCTGCTTAAACACATCTACTATTCCCTGTGCTTCGGTGACTAGGTTTCCTTCGGTGTTTCGAAGAGCTTGTGTTCCAGTTTTGAAGCCAGCAGCCTGTTGCTTGGCTTTCTTATAAAACCTCCAGATGTTGTTTTGATCTCCTTGAGCTAGGATGCTGCGTAGGCCCTCTTTTTTCTACGCAGGATCTTCTTCTCTTCCCTCCTGCTGGCTCGATACTCTTCCCTTGCTGCCCTTGTTTTGCGCTGCAGCATTTTCTTGTGTGCATCTTCTGTCACCTTTTTCCTGTAAACGCATTCATCATCAGTGGAGTCTCAAGTGGAGTAAAAAAAGCGCTAACCCAAGCTTACGAAGGCATCCGTAGATACGACCTACGACCGTGTTGGTATGATTATAACCCGACAAATCTCGACTAATAACAAATCCAAGGCTAGTAACAGACTCTACGGCTTTAACTTTCGAGTTGTTAAGAAGTACGTCAGGCAGAAGATCTAGGTTAAACCTTATTTTAGATATTCGAATTACTCGAGTTTTAGTCGGATTCAGTTGTAGTCCATTTGTAACTGACCAAGTATAGACGCGTTGCAAATCATCATTGAGCAGTAGGGTCAGTTCGTTGATCTTGCAAAATGGTTTGGCTAGGTGTAATTGTACATCATCAGCATACATGTGCACAAAAGAATGCTTGCATACTGACGGTAGATCGTTGATAAATGTACAAAATAGAATTGGACCCAATATCGACCCTTGAGGAACGCCTTGCTTGAGTTGCATAAGAGATGAACTACATCCATTGGAGAAAACTCTTTGGCACCTTTCGGAGAGAAAACTATCCTGCAATCTTACCGCACGACTACCAAAACCAAAATAGTTTGTTAGCTTCCAACACAGTATCTTGTGGTTGACTTTATCGAAAGCCTTCGAGAAATCTAGCAGACAGAGTAGTGAGACATATTTCTTATCAAAAGATTGTTTAACCTCTTCAAGGATGTTGACCTTGGCTGAAGAACAGCCGTAGTTGGCCCGAAAGCCTGATTGCTTCTCGTATAAAAGGTTATAGAGAGTTAAGTACTCTGTGATTTGTTTTGCTATAATTTTCTCTAAGACTTTCGAAAAGCAGGACAGAATGCTTATTGGCCTAAAATCGGCAGAAGATGCTGGATGAGCTTTCTTAGCGATCGGCATAACTCGTGCAATTTTCCACGACTTCGGAAGGGTTGATGTGATTATGCACCAATTAATTACATGGGTCAGAGTCGTCGAAACAATTTGCGGTAGAATGAGTTTGACGAAGTGCACGGGAATGCCATCTTCCCCGATAGAATCAGATTTGACAGCCATTACATATCTGAATACTTCGTCCTCCGTAGCTAGCGCAAAATCCTCTAGCCCCGGCCGCAAGTAAATACGGTCCACAGTCTGGTTGAAGTCAAAATCACACGAGTAGGGATCATCTCCTAGAAAGGCATGATTCAAATCATTTGGATCGAGAAGGCATTCAGAACTGCTATTTCTAGAAGTTATACCAATTTTGTGGAGATTACTCCATAACTTCTTTGACGAGAGGGATGGATCTAACTTAGAAGCGAAATAGTTTTTCTTTGCGTTATGTATAACTGAGGTGGCGATGTTACGTGCCGTTTTGTACAAAGACCAGTTGTAGTGAGTTGGAGAGTGCTTCCATTTACTCTGTAGCTTGTTCCTCTTTTTGATTGAGTTAACCACTTGAGTAGTGAACCAAGGACATGCACGGTTTTGAATTCTGGCCGTTTTAGTGGGTACGAATTCATCGAACAGTCTTGCAATCGTTTCTTGAAACACGTTAACTTTATCATTAGGATCAAGTCTGGAATCGCGCTGCTCCCAAGGAATAGAGCTCCCAAGTAGCTATTTGGAGGGTATTTAGATCGATAGCACTGAAATCTTTATACGAGAAAGTATCAGGTACAACACATCGAATTAAGTTAATATCATACGAGTATGTACAAAAAAGAAGATCGTGGTATGAAACATCAAATGATAATTGATCGAACAGCAAAACAAGAGATGGATTAGAAACAATAATTAGGTCTAATTAGGTTCTAAAGGCCTCGAACATGACCTGATTTATACCATCCCGAATTCGACAAGCTATTTTTGTATAAATTGTTTCTGTGAATTTTGAATTGAACTTTGACTTTTGATGATTTCCATCCCAAGAAAATAGTCGACAGGACCTTTGTCAACCACCTCAAATTGCGAACTGATTGCGGTTTTTATTGTGTTTACGTGTTCGAAAGTTGAAGATGCCAAGAATATATCGTCCACTTTTATGACAATTAAGTTTATATTGTCACCATTGTTAAGTTTATACACACAAGCGTCAAAATTGCATTTCGAGAATCCCATCCGTCGTAGGGCAGCTTCTAGTTCTTGGTTCCATTCACGACCTGCTTGTTTAGCGCCTTCTTTAAATGGCACACTTTTTGTTGATTCTTGGAATTGGTAAAATACTGCGGCTGCTCCATGAATACTTCCTCCTTTAGCTCGCCATTCAAATATGCGCAAGATAAGTCCATTTGGTGCACCGCTGTCTGCATCCCTTCGCCACTAGTCTTGCTTTATCTCGCTCTATCCCATCATATTTGTTGTACTTTATGAATATCCATCTCGATGTAATCACTTGACGATTGCTAGGTAATTCAACCAGCTCCCAGGTAAGGAATTCATTTCCTCCTGCATCGCCTTTTTCCATTTATCCCCATTTTCTCTGCCCAGCGCGTTTTTTACACTTAGCGGGTCTTGCAACACTAAGAAAATTTGCAGAGTTTGATTGTGACGGCTTACGGGAACGATACGTCCTTGTTAATTCAACTCCTCTTTTGTGAAATTGTTCCCCACTACACAAAGCTACATCTGCGGCAATAGCGCCATCAGCATTATTAACAGCAGTATGACTATTAACACCTTTATCATTTTGTCCAGTACAACCGCTCTCGACTTCTTCGCTAACGCTATTGGGTTCAGCAAAAATTTCCTCTTCAACAACAAAAGAAGGTATCTTTCACGTTTTCCTCTTCTTTCACGTTTTCCTCTCCTTCCAAATCACATTCTTTTGTCAGGCATCTTAATTCTAATTAAGTTGAACAGGGCACAACTACCATATGCACGTATACCACCAAAAACGAACAAAATTATAGATACGCTTCGACCAGATAAGTGTAAATGCATTCCGCATCACAGAATTGTTGCAAAAAGGAATTGTAAAAACATTTTCTTGACAGGCACAATAGAGAGTGCTTTTTGTTGTCGTTCTTTTTTTTATTATTTTTACTTATAAAATGCGCCGTGTTTCGTACAATCAGTAAATGCATTAATTAACCAAAAAAAACACTTCCTTGACAAACTGTATGTACAATATGTTGAAGACTTTATCGACCTAGGTGCATACATTTATGGCTTCACAATAAAGAGCACAAGCCCCTGTTTGTCTGTATTTTGATGTTATGGGGTCATAAATCATTCGAACACCCCACTTTCATCCTAAGAGCATTCCTGATGACAATACAAGTCAATTTTAGGCCCCCCGTAGACATATTTTCCACGAGCGACCAACTGAGTTTTTGAGCAATTTCATATTTCTTGGAAAAATTCATCAACGACAATTTGTTTGAATGCAGACTTTTCTATAAAATTTGCATTGAGGCTGCAAAGTCTAATTCTGTGTTTAGTAAACCAAATAATTTCTCTTCTGTTTTCGTGTTTTAAATAAAAAAAAATACAAAGACGTTGAACGGCTATAGGATCAGCAATTTGTTGCAATCAGCTTCTGGCAACGCTGACCTCAATGACATAGTTTGTAAACATTGTATTCGCTTTAATCCAACACTATCATGAGTATTTTTTATATTTTGCTGGCGCATTTCTGCACGCACAGCAGGTGGTAACACGAAAATTATTGCACTGATATTTCAGCCAAACTAAACATTGTACAAGCAACTCTATCCGAGAATGATCGAGATATTATCCGAGTACTTGTTATGCTATTTACGATAATACTGTGTAATTTTCTTCAATGACGTGTTTTAGATGGTGCTTATACACAATTGCAACTTGTAGCACAAAATAATGATAGTCTGTATGTCTCTCAATCAAAGAAGCATATGAACATATGTACATAGAAGCGCAGGTATGCATGCATATTATCTCGTTTCGCTCATTGGAAAAAGCAACATTGTAAAAGCTAGGATAGAGGATCTCAATGCACGCCAACGATACCGAGTGGGTAAGAATAAGGAGTAGCGTTAAACACTTGTGTAATTTACAGATATTTTGCTTTCTTATAATTATCTATAAATGCAGTCTTTTTGTCTATAATACGAGTATATTGGTTTTTTTTTAAATTCCAGGCAAAATCTGGATTGAGTTCACTAATTTGACAGCTTCGGGCGGCTCTAGTACCAACTTTGCAGCATTCTTCAGAAAAAATATACTAGTATACCCTCTAATCCTTGTTTCGAGATAGTAAGCATATTGGCCATAATTCTTTCTGGCATAATGTTAAAGTCGCATCTATCATGCTGTTGGCAATCGGTTTTAGACATTCACATACGAGTAATACGGCAGGAAGGATTTTGTATTCGATTTTTAGAAGGCTTTTGCTCCTACAGTGGACGCAGTTCAGAGGGTCCAATATCCCCAGGATCGGACAGAGGATGCTCCACAGAGACACAAAAGCTTGCTTAAGTGGTAATGTAATGACTTCCAATCGAAGAGTTCGGCGTATGGCCCATTCCCATTCTGAGCCTCAACATACATATAGGCAATAAGAACTCATGCCAACTACAGAGTTAGGTTATTTTTTCTTTTAATTGATCATGAGCTTCTCTGATCAAATTTTACAGATGGACTGGTGCATGCTTCTAAGCGCATTATTTCCTCCAGCTTTGAAAAACTCGGCGGCTGGCCCATCGGCTTCAGTAGATTAGTTGCCTTTGAGTTTTAGATATTGGTATTCTCATTTGGCCAGGAAGTTTTCAAGGTTTGCGTTGAATTTCGTGTACTGCCTTACATACCCTGAGGCATTTTTGTCTTCTCCGCCATTTAACAGTTTACAAAAGTGGTTCTTTGAAAATGCAACACCGATTGCGTCCCTACAACGATGTTCCCATAGGGTTCGGTTTAAATTTAATTACTCTGACACTGTCTTTTTGAAATTAGTAAACCTTATCCGTACAGTAGCGTCTTTCAATCGCATCGACTTCGCGCTTTTTGAACTCTTTTGTTTGGCGAAGTTTGTGTTTTGTCTATCGCCTCTGTTGACACAGCGGCTCTGTACTCACCCCTACTACTCATCAAATTATGGAATTCTTGTTTTTGATCACATAATGAAACCTAGTGAATCAAGGACGACAGTTCCGCTCACCTCCTTCCAGCATTGCCACTCGATGATGGTCACGCCGAAAAAAAGCGGTTGGCAAAAGCTCTGGCGATTTCTTAGGTTTGTATGCATAGCAACACGATAAATTTGGCTTGTTGTATTTGGATCAGGAGACCTTCAAGTGTACTTTTGGGAACCAGGGCGTGAAAAACTCGTGCTTTCCACGATGATGTTCCTTCTACTTGCAAAGCCTATTAAGCGATCTTTTCAAAAATTTTTTTCTCTTTCGTATGTGAAGCCTAAGGCAAGGTAGTGCTCGGGGTACGCCTTGTTGTTCTCTTCAAAGGGATTCTTCTTATGACTTTTGTAACTCAAATTTAAGCCGATCAGGTCAACAAGATATGTAGCGATTCCTTGCCGAATGCAATTGTTCACTGTTGCAGCAACAAACACACTCTTATGGGTTAGTACTATCGCCTCACCCGGTTTGTTACCGTTGAAGTTCAACCAACGTTGAAGTTCAACCAAATGAGCAAGGGCAGTTCCGAGTGCTCAACTGTATAGACTTAGTAAAGTGATCCTAAAATTCACAACTTAAGCCGATTCATTTTATGTGATGTATTTTTTTCAAAAGTTAGTAAAAGAAAAAGATCTAGAATGAACTGGTTGCAGCAAAAAATCAGCTGCAGCCTATTTGCGAGCTGCTTCTGTTGCTATAATTTAAAATACTCGCTCATAGATTGTCATCATCAGGAGCCGAGAAATATGTATAAAACTCAAAACTTTGCAACTAAATGTATCGAAAATGAAAAGAAAAACATTTTTTGATATCTCGGCAGATTTTCTCGTTTTCCGTTGGGCATGAAGGCTGTCATCAGCATACAGATCAATTTCAGGGCTCTTTTGTGACGATATAAATCAATAGAGTATAATATCTTTTACGCGCCAAACTATATACATATTTTGCCATTCAGCCAAAAAAATATTGCAACGTAGTGTTGTGAAGAATAAACAATACCTAACTATGGACGCAATCCATATTCAAATTATTATTTTTCATCCGGTTTGCATCAACATAATGTTAATTCCTTTAAGATCCTACCGAGGACTTGTTCTACTTGGATATTCCATTGGACTGGACATGCATATTTTAGGTCTGAGATTAAATCTAAATTGCCCAAGTGAAAACCATATTGTAGGTACGTTACAAACGTCAATAGCCGTCAAGTCAATTGCGAATGACGCATGTATAAGGTTATGGCCTCAAAAAAAGGTAAATCTCTTACAAATATCCGCATTTTTACGATTGTTTTAAGTTGTTAAGCAGTTTCGTTGTACGTGATGCATGAAACCAGTTAGGTAAAAAAAATAAGGTTTCGATTTAAATTTGCATCAAAACATATTAGTGTTAGATAAATTGCATCCAATTTTCTACCAATAGAGGTAAACACGTAAATCGATATCGAAAAGGACACAAAACCTATCGTAGAAGTCAACTTAAATTTTGATCAGGCTAACCATCACCTTGTCCTGTGTAGTTCAATGTGTCGCCAGATTAAGGCGTATTTAAGTCGCAGTGCCTTAGGATCCTGCGAAAATAATATCGTAAAAATGTCGTTTTTCAATATTCTAAATCTGCAACAATAGCCTGACATTGGCGCTTCTAACCGACCTTTTTCCGCCGAATGAATTTCTTTATATGAAAGCAGTTAGATAACGGATGGTATCCTGAGAGTGACAAATGGCTCTGCTATAACAGATATTACGTCGACGCTTTGGGGGTTTTCCGTTTTAATCACCGAATAGTATTCAGAGAGTTTTGTTACCTCAAAAATGATGGAAATGTCGATACCCTCTTTTTATTATACGATGTCTTCCAATAGGGAGAAGCTACATCTGTCAAATCACCATGGCCGTTATGTCCGTCCAACAACACCTCGCAAATGATAAAATCAAAATGGGTGTTCTGTTCGGTCGCTATAATCATCGACTGATTCAGTAAATGATAAATCAACACCTGTAGGTCGATGAAACGCAAGATCTGCCGAAAACATCGCCGCTGTCCGTGAGAGTTTGCAGGAGAATCCAAGGCAGTCGATTCGCGTCGCTCAAAAGAACTCGGCCTTTCGCAGACCACGACATGGCGAATTTTGCGTCGTGACTTAGGACTGCACCCGTACGAAATTCATCCGACCCAGGAGCTATAGGTAAACGACCATAGACAACGGAAGGAAACTGACTCTAATTTCCATCGAAAAATCATCTTCAGCGATGAGGCCCATTTCTGGATGAATAGGTACGTAAACAAACAAAATTGTCGAATTTGGGACCAATCCACATAAGATCCAAGAGCGTCCAGTGCATCCAGAAAAAGTCACAATTTTGTGTGGATTTTGGGCTGGCGGCGTCATCGGTCCATATTTCTTTGAGAACGACGTTGGCCAGGCCATATCACCGTCAATGTCGAGCGCTATAGGTCGATGATTACCAACTTCTTTTAACCTAAATTGGATGATGTGGACACCAACGATATGTGGTTTCAACAGAACGACTCTACGTGCCACACAGCTCATGCCACATTGGAAATTATGGACTAGCGATTCGACGGCATGGTCATCTCAGGTGGAGGTGATGTGAACTGGCCGCCGAGATCGTACGATTCGATCCCTTTAGACTTTTTCTTGTGGGGTTTTCTGAAGTCGCATATCTAGGCGAATAAGGCACAGACCCCAGTGGCCCTCAAAGCCAACATAACCTATGCCATTGGTCAAATTCAGCCTGATTTATGCGCCAGAGTCATGGAAAATTGGACATTTCGGATGCGCGTCACACAGAGAAGCCGCGGCGGACATTTGAACGATGTTGTATTCCATACATAGTGGCATCGATAGGCCTTGATGGAAGACCCTTTATTTACATTCCGTATTTGTAATCAGGATGGGAACCAACGGGAGAGAGGAAAATCGAGTACAAAATCAAAAATCAATCTGATGATGTTCCAGTGAAGTACTGGTACTTATTCTTAAGCATCATAATTTGCGTTAGCAGCTTTTTCAAATATGAAAGACGCTATTACTAATTTTGGGAGAAGCGAATAGAAAGCAGAGCACAATAAATTGAGTAAGCATATGTTCAGCTTTGCAATACTAATACGAGTATATCTCAGTAGGGCACTGGTTGATGAGAAAATTGGTAACCGGTCATCGGCAACAGCACTCTCTAGATGTTATTATCCTGAATATTGTGGATGCTCATGATAAAAGAACAATTCAACTCTCTTTCTAGTTGGATTAAAGTCAATTCTGTAAATTGAACTTTTCCTATTGACCAAATGCAGGATTTAAAGCAACTCTTCACTTGTAAAAAATAAATGTAATATGTAAACAATCCCAGTAGTAGTGGATTCGCTATATGGTATTCAATCAAAGACTGAACGCATTACATATGTATATGCACAGAGTCTAAATAGACTATGTTGGCTTTCCAACACATAATAGGTGGTCTGAGAATAAAATTTTTTGGCAAAACCTAACTTTATTCGGCAACATTTCTAACATTTCTATGCTTTCTTACAAAACGATTTGTCCAACACTTCTGACTATGCTTCAGTTTCGGCAATCACCACTATTGTACCAAGCAAGTATGAAACGGCCAAGCCAACCTACTGGCCCACCGACACAAATAAAATACCTGACCTGGTCGATTTTTTCATTACAAAAGGGGTCCCCAAATATCTCACAACTTTAGAAGAATCCTACGATCTCTGCTCAGATCACTCGCTTTGCAGGAGCATAGCAAAAACCGAAAGACCGCCCAAATTGACGAATAAAGAAACAAACTGGGATGGTTTCAGAAGAAATTGCAAGGTAAATATTGCTTTAAGAGTTCCACTTAGGACGCCGTTGCAAATAGAAGACGAAGTTGACAAGTTCGTGGAAATCATCCAAAGAGCTGCGTGGAACAACACTTCCTTTCGAACAAGAGGAATAAAACACGGAAAGCAAATATACGCGCCCAATATAGAAGGCCTCCTACGAGAAAAAAAGAAAGCACGGAGGAGATGGCAACAATCACGTGCGCCCCGCATAAATCCTATTTGAACCGCCTATCAAATAAGCTAAAGCAAATGCTGCAAGAATATAACAACCGTGAAACTTCTAATTACCTCGAAGGCTTGACTGCGGACAAGAGTTCCAATTATTCGCTCTGGAAAGCCGTGAAGTCGACTAAGAAACCTGTTATGCACTTGCCACCGATAAAAACAGCCAACGGCGAATGGGCAAAAGGAGACAAAGAGAAAGCGAATTTGTTTGCCGACCACTTGGAAGAAACATTCAAACCGTTCGAAGGACGTCAATTGGCCCAAGAACTTAATCTCAGAACAGGATCCCACAACTACAATATAAAATCCGTATCACTGTCTGAGCTACAGCAAACAATAAAAAACCTAAAAAATAATAAGGTTCCAGGATACTATTTGATTACAAGTGAAATTCTAAAGGAACTACCTCGAAAAGCGTTTGTCAAGCTCCTCCACATTATAAATGCTTCCATGAGACTTTTATACGTTCCAAGCCGAGGAAAAGTCCATACGACAAAAACTCATACAGACCCATTTCGCTCCTGCCTATAATTTCAAAAGTCTTCGAAATTCTTCTGCTTAAAGGTTTAAAACTGATTACTGAAGGAAGACGATAGATCCCGGATCACCAGTTCGGCTTTAGGGTCAAACATTCCACAATCGATCAGGTCTATCGGATAACAAATGTAATTGAAAACGCACTAGAGGGAAAAAAGATATGTTAAAGAGTTTTTCTCGATGTATCGCAAGCCTTCGACAAGGTATGGCACGAGGGCTTGAACTATAAGCTACAACAAATTTTACCGAGAGAAATGAATAGAATACTCGAATCTTATCTTGAAAATAGACTGTTTCGGGCTAGATATGGGATTGAATACTCTGAATTCAAGGAAGTTCAAGCTGGCGTTCCACAAGGAAGCGTTCTGGGCCATACCTATTCTTACTGTACACTAGAGACATACCTCTAGATGAAGAGACTGTGGTAGCCACTTTCGTGGATGACACGGCTATCCTCGCCACAGAACAAACAGTTGAATCCTCGACTGCAAAACTTCAACGAGCTCTGAACAAAATATTTGAGTGAACGAAGAGCTGGCGAATCGTGATAAACGAGACTAAGTCAACGATATGCCACTGTGTTAGGCAGTAGGTGCTCGTGCTTATGGTGCCTGCTGTGGTGGTGCTCTTCTGATCTCGTGCTTATGGTGCCTATGAAGGTTTTTACTTACCCACGGAGAAAAAAAAACCCTTCATTGGAGCAATATCTCCATTTCCTGTGGGCATTTTTGTGAGGTTATCGAACAGGCAATAGGATCCATGTTTCATCCATTGTCACATGCCGCATGAAAAAATCCTTTTTATTTCGCTTAAACAGCTCCGAACAGCGCTCTGAATCATCAACACGTTATGGTGTTTAGTTAACTGTGAGCAAACGCGGTACCCACTTCTAACAGAGCTTTCGCATACCCAAATACTCGTGCAAAATGTGATATACACGGTCTATTAATATTTTTACGATGTCAGGTGTCTCACGTGGATTTTGTGAATTTTTTTTATGTTTTCCGGTGTAACAGCCTCATTTAGGCGCCCAGAGCGTTCAGCATCATTTGTGTCTGTACAACCGTGTTTGAATTCGCGGAGATCGACTAAATCTCTCATTCTAAAGTATACAAACATCGTAAAAAAATAATAAAATAAATTAAAAATGCGATGTGAAATATGTATAGGTAAATTACGTAAATTAATTACGACAACCATATTTACTACTGCATTTTGTAACAAAAAAAAAAAAAAACCAAGTCACACTTTCTGTCTTTTATTTCAAAAACAGGGCTCTTCGACTGCATTTGAAAGAAATGGTCGGCCAGACCTTTAAAGCCGCTACAGTTTGGACACTGCAATATACACGACAACGATATCATACCAAATCTATTGATTTAAATAAATATATACAAAATTAAAATCCACTTTAAACTTCGTTAACAATTTCAAAAGCCTAGTTTTAAAAATTTCAAAAATTAACAATTATTCAATTAATTTAAATGTACTCCAAACAAAAAAACAGACGGGTAAGCATGTTTTCCTATTTTTCCGATTATTTGTGCAACACTGTTTTCCCGACAATGATAACCCTCTAACTGTTCTCGTAATTTGTGTTATCTTCACACTCAGGCCTTTGCTGCCACTTACTCGTACATAAGTACGTAAATCAATTGGTGTGACGTAATTTTTTTAATTAAAACTCACTATAATATGTAGATACATAATCGTGGTTTCATTGATAATGTATAAAAACATAAGAAATTCATGAGAATTTCATTATTTCGGATTTCACTGTGAGTAAGTTGGTAAATTCTAGTAAATACTAGCAATTGTAACAACTTGTGTTCTATCATTCATGCGTTTCTACATACAGTGTTGGCCAAAACTAAAGAATGATCTCGCTTAGGGAAAAAGTAAAGAAAATTGAAAAACACCTGTGATAATTTTCTAATTTTTTTTTGTTCTAATCAGAATTCAATTCACAGCTGACAAAGAATAACAAAATAAAGCAAAATTCATTAAAAAATTAGTGGACGAAACTAAGCATATTTTCGAATTCATAAATGGGAAACTCTTTTGTTTTTAAGCTGGCAACACTGTTTCTACAGATTGTCAATTTGACATTTGAAAGTTGATTTGTGGTTAGTACGTGTTGCCATCTTACGATGAATAACAACGCTTGCAAATGGTTCGGTTCGCCAAACTTATCGTGCGCTACGTCCATTTTACGGTCGACATAACCGTCCATCTGAACAAGTTATTCGGAACACGATGAAACGTTTTCGCACCAAGTGCACTCTGGTGGATGATACGCATCCCCATAGATGAGAAACAGTGCGAACAGAAGAGATTATTGTCGTTGTGGAGCGGGCCGAAAACATGATTCAGATTGATCCTCATTTTCAACGCAAAATTTTGTCCTCCGGTGAGGCCGATTTTTGATTAAATGGATATGTGAACAAGCAAAATTGCCGAATTTGGAATGAAGATAACCCAGAAGCCTTTGTCGAATTATGAAAGCGAAGGGAAAAATTGTGAAAATTTCTTTTATTAAAGTAATTAGTTTATAATAGAAAATAAAAAAATTATGTTTTTGTCACAAAAGTTTATAAACAATCCATATACTCGTATTTGGCTCCGTATGAAGTAAAGATCAGAAACGAAATTAAGTCTTGTGAAAATCTTTAAAGCAATTTCGTTTCTCATTGAAACATAAAAATACTCGTACTTCACATTTTTGGCATTGTGTAACAGATCGAAATTTTTAACAATTTTGGCACAGTTGGCGTTGTTTTTTCTTCCATTCCGGGAAATGATCTAAGCAGTCTAAACGCACCATATCAAGAGGTAAGTCTTGATGCCTGTATGGAATTTTTCGAGGCATTTTGTACCGTACCGTCCGAAATCCGTCAGATCCATTTAAATTAAATTTGGAGTCATCAGAGAAAAACACCATTTTCCAATTTGTCACAGTCCAATTCGAAACTCCAACCTTGCACGTCGATTTCTTTTTAAAAATAAATGGATTTGTTGTTTCCCGGTATGATGGCAAGCGACTATCAACCGTCGGATCGTACGCCTTGAAATTTGTAAGCTGAGTTCATTTTTATTGTAATACTTCTCGACGATATAAAAGGGTGCTTTTATGATGTTTTTATCTTCGCGACTGCTAGTCTTTCGGGGTCTACCGCCAGTTAAAACGTTTGGACATTTCCCCAAACGCGGATTCTATATACGAGGGTTGTCTGAAAAGTTTCCGACCGCAACGTAAAGATAGCGGCACTCGTCAATAAAAGCAAGTGAACGCATCTTTTTTCAGTTACTTACCGAAGTTTCAGTCATTTTGGAGGAGCAGTTTTTAGTTGACAGTCGTTTGAGTGAGTCGATGTGAGTGTTTTTTTGTGAAAATGGAAAAAATTGAGTATCAAGCTTGTTTTTGAAAGGCAATACGCCTACGCAAATCAAAAATGAGTTGGACTCTGTGTATGGGGACTCTGAACCATCATTTACCACAGTGAAGTTTTGGCCAGCTGAATTTAAACGTGACCGTAAGAGCTTGGGAAATGATGAACGTTCGGGACGTCCAAAAACTGCAACCACTGACGATTACATTGCTAAAGTTCACCAAATGGTGTTAGACGACCGCCGAATTAAAGTGAGAGAGATCAGGCATGAGAAAGCTGTCCGCGCGTTTGCTTACATTAGACCAAGAACGTGTTCAAGTGAACATTTCAAACGCTCTGTTGGCGCAGTTTAATTACTGTAGATGAAACTTGGATACACCATTATATGACCGAAACAAAAATTCAGTCAAAACAGTGGACTGCAAAGGGCGATCCGGCTCCAAAAACAGCTAAAATTGTTTTTTCGGCTGAGAAAGTGATGGCGACTATTTTTTGGGATAGTAAAGGAGTTATCTTAATCGATTATCTTCAAAAACGAAAAACCATTACAGGAGCATACTACGCATCATTACTTGCCAAACTGAATGCAGAAATTGCGGAAAAACAGCCACTTTTGCAGAAAAAGAAAATTCTATTTCACCAAGACAACGCGCCGTCTCAGCGGTTGCCATGGCGAAAATCCATGAATTACGGTTTGAACTGCTTGACCATCCGCCTTATTCACTAGATCTAGCCCCAAGCGACTTCTTTTTGTTCCCTCATCTAAAAACTGCTCTCGGAAGATAGAGATTTTCGTCAAATGAGGAGGCAATCACCTTCGTGAACAATTATTTTGTAGAGAAAAACGCCAAGTACTATTTGGACGGCTTAGAGAGATGGGAGCATCGCTGGAAGAAGTGTGTAGAGTTGCATGGAGACTATGTCGAATAATAAAAAAAAATTTTGAGAAAAAATGTCTATTATCATTGTTCGGTCGGAAACTTTTCAACCCTCGTACATATTTGAGAAATCACTGTATGGCTTATACGAAATGTATTGGCAATAAATGTAATTGATTATCGTGGAATACTTATTGTTCGGCATATTACCACTTTCATCTGCTTTAACTACCATATAACGTTCGAACTGCAACGCCGATAGCACACAGGTACTGTACTTGTTTTTTTCATTACTAAGATCTTGCTTGAGAGAAAACAAAACAGTGAAATTATTGCATATTGGAATAAATGCGGTAAAATTTACTAAACACGGCCGAGTGACTCAACGTATGTGCTTCAGTTTTGTCCACCTATTTTTTAATGAATTTTACTTTATTTTGTCATTTTTGTCATTTAAGTGAAGAGTAATAATAAATTGTTAATTGCAGACTAATATATTCTGATTAGAAAAAAAAAATAAAAAATAGAAAATTACCATACGTTTGAATTTTCTTTTCCCTAAACACGATCATTTCGTTCTTTAGTTTTGTCCAACACTGTATGTACCCAAATGTATGTATTTGCACATGTAGTCTACTCGTTTACAATCTCTCGAATAATTCGGAAGCTCATTTGAACTGGTTAAAGTTGATTGAACGCCCAACGAAAACTGGTAAAATTGGTAAAAATGGCACATGTTCCTCCCTATATTTAGACGAAACTAAATTTAGATCATTTTAGTGTACATATATATGAAGATTTGTACAAATATATAGCTGAATCCACTCTGTAATCAATTGGATTATCAATATTTAATATTAATGCTTCAAAGTACTATTTTTTTTAAAAGATTGGCACACTATAAAAGAATTATTTTCTCCTCTTATTTCTTTAGCGCCCTTTTACTTAAAGCTCACCAAACTGACAAATATTTTAGACTGCAATCTTGGTTGTAATCAAGCAAAATTGAATGATCATTGACTTGGACGGCGGCGTTCAGAATGCACCCGATACGCAATACGAGTATGAATGATGGTGATAAAATGAAAGTAAAATGCACAGAAGGGAATCACCGAAGGGAATCACCGAACTCGAAGGTAAAGTACCAGTTGTAGTCGTAGTTGTGAACAAAGTCCATTGCTTTTTAATGTCATTCAAGAAGTAGCACAATACGAGTACAGAAAGACTTATCTTCTTTTCGCCGATAAAAGCGCTATTTAAGCAACGATGTGGCAGCTCTTTCGGCAACTCCTTATAATTGCTATGTAGCGCCTTGCTCGAAGGTAATGGGTTACGAAACCTGCATCGTCATTTTTCCGAGCCCGAAAACCAACTCCAGGGATCTATTGAGAAAGAGTGATCGTGCTAAAATCCGAAATATTGGAATACACAGTTTTGTATCTGTCGTTTGTACTAAAGAAATAGTGATGACACTGTCGCAGATAGAGAAGGTGTAGGGTGGATTAAGTGGTGCGAAAAATACGTGGTATTTTGTGACATAATAATTCCAATTAAGCTTAAGGATTTATCATACACGACAGTCATTTAATCAGCTTTGACATACGTATCACAATGCTGAACGATAAATATAAAGGAAAAATGTCAGCGGGTGACGTTATCGCCCACATTCGCGAAAGTTTCCTTCTTAGAAACTGATAGTTGACAAACTTCAGTTGATTTTACCATGTTCAACGAAGATCGTCGGAAAATTGGGTACAAAAAGCACTAGAGGCTCTAAGTCACAGCTGAGGTTCGAAGAAGAGACCGAAGAAAAATTGGATCCCTCAAGTAGCAACCTCTTGGCAAATGTGGTATCAAATACTTGTAGTTATACACGTTTTAGATTTCATTGGTTAATAATTCGATGACTTTTCTTCCGTTGATCTTCGCAGCTTTAATTTTGATAATATTTTAACAGATAGTTCCTTCTGCTGTAATAATTTCTTCATTGTCCATCAAAATATCAGAAGTCTAAGAGAAAATTTCGAAGCTCTTGTCACTCATGTTGATTCCTTTCTGTGCATCCCAGATATTATTTTTGTGTCCGAAATCTGGATTTATGAGTTTGAAAAAAACGATTATTTTTCGTCTGGCTATAATTTTTTTGTTAACACTAATGAAAATTACGCTGCGGGTGGTGTCGGTTGTTTTATAAGAGAGAAAGAGGAATATATAATTCACGAGGTCCTTTGTGTTGATTGTTTGAGTGCTGATATTCTAAAGGTTTCCATCGGAACTAACAATGAGATCTATGTCTTTTTATGTGTTTATAGATTACATATGTTTAATGTTTCGACATCTATAGAAGAATTTTCTTGTCTACTAGAAAATGAAAAATCAAATAATGTCATTATAATTGGTGACTTCAATATTAACATTTTGGAAAAAAGTGAAATTGTCTCGAGCTATATGGAATTGTTAGCATCGCATGGCCTAGCTAGTTTCATCAATGAACCTACTAGACTTGTCTCAGGTAGATGTTTAGACCATATTTATGGACGGTTCAGGAATGGCTCGTTCAGTAACTGTGAGAAATGTGTTATTGATTTAATGATTACTGATCACTCTATGACTGGGTTCATGTTTAATATTTCCGATAGAATGTCCAATTTGAATTCTGTACCTCCTGACAGGGTAACGAAGATAAACTACATCAATCTCAAATACAATCTTTCTTGTTAGTTTTGGGAAGATGTCTATCTGTGTTCTGATGCTTCTGCTTCCTTTTCAATACTTATTGATTGTCTAAAAAAGCATATTCTGTGTTGTTCTTATACTTTTAGTCCTAAAAAGTCTTCCAAAAGGCTTAAACCTTGGATTTCCAGTTACTTATTGAACAAAGTTAAGGCTAAAAACAAACTTAGAACTAAATGCTATAAACACCCTGGTAATATGTATTTGAAAAGCAAATACAAAAATCTGTGTACCGAACTTAAAAGTGAAATTCCAAATTGCCGTGATAACTATTACCGTTCTAAGTTCAATTCTGCTAAAGGTAACTTAAAAAATGAATGGCAAATTGTTAACAGTATCTTAAACAAATCCTCTGTTGCAATAAAACCGACTGTTATTCGTGTCAATGACTGTGTTGTATCTGATAAACTAGCCATTGCAAATGCATTTAATTGCTATTTTATGAACATAGCCACCTGCATGCAACCATGTCCTGTTCAACCTACTTGTCGTTTCTGTTCGACTACTGATTGCTTTGCTGAACCAATGTGTTCTAATAGTTTTGCATTTGAACCCATTACTCCGCTTGAAGTTTTAAAAGTTATCGGCACTTTAAGAAATACTTATTCATGTGGTGCTGACGGTATCTCTAATATCCTCCTTAAACAAATTGCTTGTCATATAATGGATGTCCTAGCTTACATTTTTAATCGCTGCATATTTGAGGGAGTTTATCCTGAAGACCTCAAGTGTGCTGATGTTATCCCATTATTCAAAAAGGGTTCTACTGTTGAAATGTGTAATTAAAGGCCCATCTCACTCCTCCCAGTTATGAGTAAGATCTTTGAAAAGCTTGTGAAAAATAGGATAGTGAGTTATCTCACAAACGCTAAGTTTTTTAATGCTACACAATTTGGCTTTCAAAAGGGAAAATCAACCGAGGATGCACTCCTACAGTTTTGTGGACAAATAATGTCAAACTTAGATGGTAAAAAGTATACTGCTGGTCTATATATTGATATTAGCAAAGCGTTTGATATGGTTGATCATCTTATTCTACTGGATAAACTTGAAAAAGCAGGTTTTCGTCGCTTTATGTTAGAGTGGTTTAGATCTTACCTAAAAAATAGAACACAAAGAGTAAAAATTGATGAAATCAGGAGTGATCTTATGACTCTCAACTTAGGGGTACCCCAAGGTTCTGTCCTAGGTCCGATTCTCTTTCTAATCTACATAAACTCACTTTTTACTCTTAATTTTAAAGGTGCTCCAACGGCTTTTGCGGATGATATAGGTTTCTCCTATGGTTCAAATAGTCGCCTAGACCTGGTTTCCGACTTAAATTGGGACGTTAGTCTTGTAAGAACATGGTTTTATAAACACAACTTGCTTATAAGTCGTAAGACTAAGATTATGATTTTTAGTTTGTCGTTTAACCTCGATCTGGATCTGAATGTTTATTTTAACTCACCAGAGTGTAAAAGATTCCTGTTTTCTAATTGTAACTGTGGATCTGGATTGTTTTTTCCTTCTTTTGATGCCAGCCTAAATTGCAGTGATAAATGTTTCCCTATCGATATTGTTAGTGAGTACAAATACCTGGGACTTACTATAGACTCTAGAATGAGCTTCTCTAGTCATGTAGAAGCTTTGAGGAACTATTTCCGATGCACGCTTAGGCACTTCTTCTATTTGCGAAATATCTGTTCTACTAAATTGCTAAAAATTATTTATTATGGTATTTTTCATTTAAAATTACAATACGGTATTACTTGCTGGGGAGGTGCTTATAGGAATAAAATACAACCCCTTTTGATAATACAGAAATACATCCTAAGAAAATTATGCCGCAAACCTAGGAGATATTCTACGTACCCTCTGTTCTGTGACTTAAAAATTCTTCCCGTCCGACATTTATACTGCTTTAAGGTGCTGAAGACCTTTTTTATGAAGTCTGGTAATCGGAACTTCCGACTGATTTCTAACTTTAACCTGCGTGGAAACTTATCATACTCTGTATCTGTTCCACCCTTCCATACCACTGCTTATCGTAATTTTTATTATATTTTGTCTTTTCGTTTATTTAATAGACTCCCTATATCGCTCAGATCGATTACCTTACCTGGATTGTTTCTCAAACTCGTAAAATCCTGGCTTCTCAATTTCAACTTCACTAGCTTAGAATCTGTTCTCTTTGACTCTCTGGCATAATCAATGAAACAAGTTTTTATACTAATCATCTATTTGATGCTCTATAGCAAATTTGTTCTATTATGTGTTTGCTTTATAATATTTGAGTAATTATTTGTATCAGTTTTTTTATTTGAGGGTCACCCCACCCATACATACATAATTTATTTGATTTCTCATGTTGTCAGGGTAATGGCATTCAACACTATTTTCATTACTGTAGTATAGAAAATACAGAATGTCAAATGAAGTTCTTAAATTTTATATCTAATCTTATTATTATATAGATTAATGTAAATGAATCTATTTTGAATTACGAGTATATTGTTTAAGGAATTTACAGAATAATAATAAATAAAATAAAAATAAAAAAAAAGTAGAAGAAGTAGACGGGTTAAGGAAAATCCAAGACCAGTTTTTCAGCTACAATTACACTCACTTTAACTTTTCGGCGCAGTGTATCGCCCAAAAGGATCATTGCCAAAGAAGCCGGTGCTATAGTTACCCATAATACTGTTCAAAATCGAGCGATTTCGAGCAAAATTTTTGAAGCCAAAATGAACACAATTTCTCTGTCACACCCTCGTTTCTAACTGTTGGAATATTTAGAAGAACGAGTATTTTGAGTTATATATTTGTTCAGATTGTTCACATTGCTGCTGCGCCGCTTGTAGGATTGCTTAATTTAATGGACATTAATACCTTGCTAAAGGATACTCTATTATCGACAACTTTATTAATAAAAATAAGAGCTCGCACAATGATTTAATTATGTGTTTTTTTTTCGGTCTTTGCAGTCATCGTTAGATGACCTTTCCGGAACGGATTTTTAAACGTAGCTAGAAATACTAGCTAATGTGTTCAAGTTAAGCATTGTTATCACGTTTTCTTCATATCTCTCTTACATCGGCTGTCATCAAACACTTAAATTTAAGACTTCGACGTTTTCATACCATCAGACTTCAGCTCGTTACGCGATATTTCCATCGCCGCTTATCTTATTGTTTACGACTGAACCTAGACATTTAAATTCTTAGCACTTCAAAACGACAGTTGATTATAGCTGTTGTGCTTCCGGATTCAGAAAAACTATAAAAAATATATTTGATCTTAATACCTTTGATTTGTAAGCCGTTAATTTCTTAAGGCTCAATCCATTGTATTTATTAAGTATCTGCAGAATGTCCACCGAATAGACGAAAAGTCTTCTCGAATTTATGTAAAACTACGATAAAAACAGAATGATTTTCGATTTTCCATGGTTTAAACTCCGATTGATGACTCCTGTACCCAGGTACCTAGATAGGTCTCTCTAAAACATTTGATTTTCGCAAGTGCCTACTTTAAAAGTATTAGCCCGTTCGTTTATACAATACCTTGAAACTCGCTGCCTATTAGTTGATTTTAAATTCTTTAAGGTAATTACCTCGGTTATTTCTCTTTTCTAGATGCATAGCATTTCTAGACCTGCGTGGCGATTGACCGGGAAGCTGCTGAGTGTCCAATAACTTGGATTGGGCCAACTTCTCAGTAGTGTTCCCCGGTAATTGCATGAGTAAACCATTACTAAAATGGCTGAAATCGCAAGGGCATGCCCGGTCAGTAGCATTATATTGACCTAAGCCGTCATAGGCTCACACCCCTGTGCGAAAGAGATTAAAAAGATGTGATGAACCTTCTAATTGCCTCGGAAAAATTTTACTCACACGTCAACCCCTTAGAAAACATTCAAGGGACAACGACATTCGGATATGCACGTGGAATGTTCGGACCCTTAACATGACCCGTGTAGGTGACCTTGCAGACCCTTGACTATCACACTGATGTCAGCGCCATCCAGGAAGTGCGATGCGAGGAGCCGGACATAAGGAGGATGAAAAACTGTGATTTAGACTATGGTGATTGCTACAGTAAAAAGAAACAGTGCTTTGTCAGATTTGTCATATGCGTCGGACTTAAGCAAGATGTCTTGAGTGTTAGACATGCGAGCGAGCATCTTATGACAATCCGCATCAAGGCCAAATCCGCTAACGTAAGCCTAATATGCGCTCGTGCCTCTGCGGAAGACAAGAATGACGCCACTAAATAAAGTCCCTATGATCTCCTCGACAAGACATATAAACAATGTCCAAATTATGATATGAAAGGAGGACATTTTTAGGAGGAGAGTTTGTAGGCTAAGCCTACACGACACCACGTTTCGCAGCGCACTTAGGCTTATTAACTTTATTGACAGGATGAAAGATCACTATAGCAAGCACACGGTTTCCTCATCTCCCTATACACAAGGGAACAGGCAGTATCCGACTGACATAAACCATGCCTCCAACATTCTGCTGTCCGAACAGACAACATTGACTCGGATCACCACCTTGTTGCAGACTAGGTGCGAATGCGAATTTCCCAAGCGCCAGAGCAAAGTAAAACTACTGACAGAAGATACTCGTATAACGTAGAAGAAAATCTTCGCCGAACGCGCATCCCGAAATCTCTTAACAACTTCTATGCTGCCAGCATCAAGTATCTGAGACCAGTGGCAACGTGTCATAGAGACGCCATATATGATATGCTCAATTTCACCACAAAGAAATCCCTGGTTTGATGAAGAATTCCGGCAAATACATGCAGCTGAAGGAGAGTTCTACGCGCAGAAGAGATGCGAAGAACATCGGCTTCTCTAGAAGAAGGAAAAGAGCACGAGAAGCGCACAATCGACGTAAATGGGAGGTTGTACTCCAGAAATAATGTACGGAAGTTTTACCAACAGGTAAAATCCCGACGTCTGACAGAATAGATCATTCAACTTAGTCGATGATGGCCAAAACTTCGGTCCAATTGAAAACTCAGAAGAGTGTATGCCTGATGAAAGAAATCTCAGCAAAGTTTGGCCGAAGCATGAACTCTATCGAAAGCGGATGAAGATACGAAAAATCTGTGTACAAACATTTTAAAGATACTTTAACCCCTTGAGTGCGCGCTACTAAAAAAAATAAAAAAAATTAGCTGCTCATCGACAGTCAAAACATTTATAAATGGAACTCGACTTCGTTCATATGGCCACCGCGGGCACGTTTGCAGCGGTCGATTCCTTGGACCCAATTTTCAACGACTCGGCCACACATTTCGGCCGAAACGGCCGCTATTTCGTGTTCAATGTTGGCTCTGAGATCTTCCAACGTCGTCGGCGTGTTGGCATAAACCAATGACTTAACGTAGCCCCACAGAAAATAGTCAAGCGGCGTTAAATCGCACGAACAAGGCGGCCAATCGACTGGCCCATTTCTTGAGATAACACGCTCACCATACTTACTCTTCAATAAATCGATTGTAACGTATGCTGTGTGCCTTGTGGTGCCATCCTGTTGAAACCACATGTCGGCCAAGTCCATATCTTCCAATTCAGGCCAAAAATAATCGGTGATCATGGCGCATGATCAACGCTGACCATTCACAGTAACGTGACGATCGTTGTCGTCAACGAAAAAATATGGCCCAATAACGCCGCCGGCATGCAAACCGCACCAAACAGTTATTTTTTGTGGATGAAAAGGTGATTCATGAAGCACATATGGATTTTCACCCGACCAATAACGCATATTTTGCTTATTGACGAACCCATTGAGCCAAAAATGAGCTTCGTCACTGAAGATGATTTTGCGATGAAATTCATTATCATGGCGCATGTTCCATGCTCCAGAACCCAATCGGAGAACGTACGTCGCTTCAAATGGTCCATCGGCTTCAATTCTTGAGTCAGCTTGATCTTGTATGGGTGTAAACCAAGATCCTTACGCAAAATACGCCATAATGTGGTCTGAGCGATGCCCAATTCTTGAGAACGCCGTGGAATTGACTGATTCCACGGCAGCGATATTTTCCACACTTCGACCAACCCGTTGTCTCACTGACACGGCAACATCACACAACGAATATGTATACTCAAATTTTAGCACTAAACTTGGTATTTCCTGTCTACTAGGGCGAGAATTATGACCGAAAATTGGAGTTAACGCTCTTAAAGTTGCAGTCACCGTCTCCGAATTTCGGTAGAAAATTTTTATAATTTGCAGACGTTGCTCGTTCGTGTACTTTACCATGATCAAAATGTTGAGTTTACTGAATAAATTGACAGTGACAGTTTGATGATTAGTGAAAGAGTGCGTTCACAAATTAAATTCAAAGTTGTCAAGTCCCTATTGTGGAAAACCCTTTACATATTCGTATGATAGTGTGTAGCTTCCTTATTCTTTTAACTTTTGACAAACAATATTATGGAAGCTCGTTTGGAGAAAAATACTTGTACGAGTATAGTAAACCTCAAACCGAAGAATCGAATTAATCTATTTTACAAAATAACGACCATGACTACGTATCTACATTAATAAGATACGAGTACCTGTCACAAAATCAACTGATTTTGACTTCAATTTTGTATGCACACACCGAAGCCATGAAGCACTCGTATCCAAAACAAAGCAGATCGGATGATATTTAATTGGACCAAATTGCCCTTTTTCCTATTTGTCTGTTTTCGTTTCTCTTTTGTCAGCCAGTTAGTATTGGTTTTTTTCTATTAATAATTTTTATCTATCACTTTTGTTTCAAATTCGTTATGAACTTAATTGTTTATTTGTTATCTTGTGATGCGGTGTCTTAAAATATACTGTACTGTGCTGTATGATCGTATGTATGTCCTTGCTTTTACTTAAAGTAATTTTGACTGACTTTTAGTTTCAGAAGACTCATTTTTTAGCAGCATTGTCTTCAGATACACATTAATCAAAATCTTCTCCTGACCAGAAAAATCTGAAAATCAAAACCGGTTAGGAGTGAGTAGTCATTAAAAAAATTAATGAAATGATTCAGTTGAACCAGAAATTCATCGCCACATTTGTCGTTTACTAGTTCATAGCTACTTAAATGCAGTGTCGTAGTTCTTACATCTCTGAATGGGGCTAAAATGACCAGTTACCGCCTATGTGGTTTTCAACAGGCTAGACCAAGTACGCTGATTAAAACGCACAATTTGCTTATGTGTAAATGTTTAATATCCTGACCTATAGTGTGGGACCTCAAGCAGTGATACCATTGCAACATACGACGGCAATTAAAACGGGGACAGATCGTATTTACCAACTGAGTGTGTGTTCAAAATAAATAATTTTATTACTTCCATGCGTAAAGTAAGCTCATTTTCACAACAAAATTGCAGAGGAAACAGTGTTCGGTGATTATTTTAATCCATAGATAACAATCAGCAGAACCAACAAGGCGGGTAAAATGAATCCATCAAATTAATTGCCAGCACTTTAGAGTCTAGCCACTCCACCCATTTTCCGGTTGTGTTTTCACCTTTTGCCAATGTAAGATTTGATATAAGGCGAGGATTAGACATGTACTTTTCCAGAAGCAGTAATTTATGTACGCACTCATATTTATGCATTTATTAGCGCTCTTACCAAACATGTCTCTAATTGCACATTTGTGGTAAGACTAAAAAGAATTGCTAAAATGCTAAAACCGTGGACAACATGTGGCTTATTGAACAAAATTAGAAGTTGTAAAATGTTTAAGTCATCCGAATAACCATCATTTACAAAAGAATTATAAAGGTCTGTGCGCTCAATTAAAATTAAACATGTCGAGATAATTACTACAAAAATAAACCCTATATGGAAAGGGTAAACTTGACAGGTAATAAACAACATTCTGAATAAATCTTCCTTTTCGAAAAGAAAAAACCCATCAATTTGCGTGTGAATGGTTTTGACGTTTCTGAAAATCGCATCATTGCTGACACATCTAACCGAAAGTTCCCTATAAGTCTTGTACTCGTACACACAGTGATTATATCACTAAGAGAACCGAGTTTTTCCAAAGTGACAGTTTTGTTTTTGAGCCGATAACTGCTTTTGAAGTTCGTAAAGTCATTGGTTCATTAAATAATTCACAAGCTTGTGGATATGATGGTATATCGAACCTTAAAAAATTGCTTGCTTCATAGTTGATATTCTAGCATATACAATACTTGTATTGTATCAGTTTATCCCTGATGGTTTCGATAACTTCACAATTATTGTTGATGTTGTTTTAAAGCTTCCAAGGTAGATAAGCTATCCGTACAAAAGCAACTATTGTAGCTTGAAATATAGCTCTAGCTTCAGAGCTGAAGGTTGAAGCGAATTTTTTTTTTTTTAGTTATAATGAGCGCGCGCTCAAGGGGTTTAAGTACCCTTAAAGTGATTGTACACAGCGCGGGCAAAGGAAATTTAGGGAGGAAGAAAAGAGAGATACCGATGTACATTGTTTTTAAATGTTTGCAAGTTATAACGACCAGGAAATACAGAGATCGGCAGGGCATTCCATAAGCGTGTTGTACGGCTTAGGAACGAATCACGATATTTTAGAGTACGTCCGAATATGGGCTTGAGGGTATACTGATGAGCATTCATAGCGAGACAGGTGTTACGGTTGAAAGTTTGAATGGGCGGAATGCTACTGGCGATTTCAGTGGAGTACTGGGGGTGGAAATAGCGATAAAACAAAGTGAGGCACGAGACATTTCGTCGGTGTTCGAGGGTGTCCATTGATTGACTGATATTAGTATCGTCAATAAGTTTTATCGCACGGTTTTGAATCCTATCTAGCAGGTGCAGAGATGTTTTAGGAGCACCTGACCAGATGTGGGAGTTGTACTCCAATTTTGGGCGGATGAATGCCTTATATATTGACGCCAGATCAGAGGGGGTAAAATATTTCATACATCGCTTGAGGAAACATAGACATTTCGCAGCATTTTTGGCGATATCAAATATGTGGTCATTCCAACGTAAGTTGTCATTGACACACATACCGAGAATGGAAAGTTTTTCGGTTTCGACGATGCAAGTGCCATTCATAGATAATGGCTGGGTGTTTAAATTTCGCTTTAAAGACAGCAGACAGCATTGTGTTTTGGAAGCATTAAATTCAACTCTATTGATAGTTCCCCAATTGGTTATGCTGTTGATATCGGAATTTAATGAGCTTAGCATACGCTGCCGTTCTCGTTCTACAGCCGAAGAGCAGGGCCGTGAGTCCGGGAACGAATATGAAAAGCAGAGAGTACTGTCATCGGCAAAGGAATATATTGGATTAGAAGTAGCAGACAAGAGATCGTTAATGAAAATTAAAAAGAGTGTCGGTGACAGAACAGAGCCCTGGGGCACACCAACATTTATTTTGTGAATATCAGACTTGAAACCGTCCAAGACAACTTGAATTGAACGTTCCGAAAGGTAATTTCTAATCCATTGAAGAAGAGAGTCGTCGATCCCAAATGCACGCATTTTCGACAAAAGAACCTGATGCCAAACTCTGTCAAATGCCTTAGAAATATCAAGTGCAACTATCTTGCTTTCACCAGATTGATGTACACTTTGGTTCCACTTTTCGGTGAGACATGCCATCAAATCACCAGTGGACCTGTTGCTACGAAAACCGTACTGCCGGTCATTGAGAAGTTTTCGTGTTTCGAGATATTATCAGCGTTTCCATGACCTTGGAAAGAAGGGACGTAAGTACAATGGGTCTGTAGGAGGAGAGAGAAGATGATTCGCCTTTTTCAGGGACGGGCTGGACAAATGCTGTTTTCCATCTGCTCGGGAAGCGTCCTAAAGAGTAGGGTTGATGAAAAAGCTTACGCAGTGATTTTGCCAGCGTGGAAGAACACCTCTTCAGAAGAAGGGGAGATATACCATCTGGACCAGCGGATTTATGTATGTTGAGATGTCTTGCTACTACACGAGTGCGAAAGTAGATTCGTCCCATTGAAGATTCGACGCACTCAAGTGTAGGCGGAGACAAAGCACAATCTGGGAGTGTTGAGCTGGCCGCAAAGTGAGCAGCAAGCAGATTGGCCTTATCCAAAGAGCTGACAGCTGGAATGTCATTGTAAATGAGCGTTGGGATGGAAGAAATGAGGTAGTAAATGAGGCAATTCTTTAAAACTTCTTTGGGTGCCTGAGCACATAGGAATTCTAAAAAAGCGAAAACGCTGACCAAGTAGCAGAATTGGCGATTAAAGAACCACTTCAAATGTTTAACTGCCTCAACAGAATAGATCTTCAGAGGGAAATCAAAAGACTTTTGAAGCAAAATGGCGAACACTTTCGAAAAACTGCACAGCTGTTCAAAAAAAATGCTAACATGTTTTCTGCGTCTCCGAATGGGACATCTAACTCTCAACCATGCTGCAACAACACTCTCTATTCCATGCAACATCTCCTCGACTGCCAGAAGATTAAGGATACACTCGCAAGCACATCTTGCTCTCTTTTACTTCAAGAACTACTCACGACACCATCAGAAATCAACATCAAGAAAACAAAAGAAAATAATAAAACTCCAAGATGATTATTCTGCTGGCCCTGATGATCGTCCCCCTATATTTTTAAAGAAATGTCAAATGCACCTAGCCCAACCTCTTACAGCTCTCTTTCAGCTTTCTATCACTTAGGGATTATTTCCCTCAACCTGGAAAAGGTCGTTTATTATTCCCCTACTTAAAAAAGGTAGAAAAGACGATATTTCCAACTATCGACCAATTGCTAAGTTGTCCTGCATACCTAACCTTTTTGAGAGCATTATCTATGACATAATGCTTTTCCATGGTAAATCTATTGTTTCGCTAAACCAGCACGGATTTTCCAAAGGCAGATCTACGACTACCAACTTAACGAAATTCGTATCAAGCACTTTATGTGCACTGGAATCTGGAAATGAGGTTGATGTGATTGCCACCGACTTCAGCTCTTGGTTTCCAAATAAACTTTATAACTTGGATTCAATCCTATTTAAATGAGCGACTTTACTGTGTTCTATTTAGGTCCATGGATTCTGACCCAATTAAAGCTTCCTCTGGTGTCCCTCAAGGTAGCCACCTTGGTCCCTTATTATTTATTCTTACCATTAATGATGTTGCTTGTATCATTAAAAATTCATACATGATATGAAAATATTTAGATATATATCATCTTCCTCAGACAGCCTACTACTGCAGCAAGATCTAGACAGATTTTGTACTTGGTGTCAGAAGAATTTTCCTGAGCTTAACGTCAATAAGTGTCAGGCTATAACTTATACTCGTAAACGCCCCCCTGCTTCAGCTCGTTGCTATCTAATCCTTAATCTGCCTGTTCCATTCTCACATTGATAGTATAATAAAAAAAAAGCCAACTCTGCCCTTGGCTTCATCAAGCGCTGATCTAAGGAGTTTTCCAAACCTTATGTTACCAAATCTCTTTACATAACCTTTGTTAGGCCTCTTCTTAAATATGCCAGCCAAGTTTGGTCACCCTACTACAGAACGCACATAGAAGCTGTTCAACGTAGGTTTTTACGGTTTGCTTTACGTGGTTTCCCTGGAATGATAACCAAAACTTACCACCTTACACTGACCGGCTGAAACTTATAAATTTACAACCCCTTTCTATACGCCGAAAAGTTGCCGACATTCTCTTTATTCATCAAATTTTAGTAGGTAATATCGATTGTCCTTCCTTACTTCAACTTATTTCTTTTAACACCAATCCCCGCAATCTTAGGTCTGTGCCACTTTTCCGGCTCAATCTTCACAGAACAAATTACCAAAGGCTTCGATATGGTTAACCACGATATTTTGTTGAATAAAATGTACAACGTTGGTTTTCGGGGCTTCATCTTCCGCTAGTTTAAATCATATCTTCAAAATACAAAAGACCCCAAAGTGTGAAGATACATAGGTGATATCAACAGTGAAGTTAAGTATCTGAATCTGGGCCTTGCTAGGGCTCTGTTTTAGGACCTCTACTATTTTTAATTTTCATCAATTCACTTTTTAGTTAAGATTTTAGAACTATACTTACAGCATTTGCGGACTTATGGCTCAGACGGTCTTGTGAATCTAGTTTCTGTTATGAACAGGGATTTGAATTTATCGAAAACAAAAATGATGTTTTCCAATTTATCGCCGCAAATTTGTCTCGAAACGGAGTTTTAGTTTCACTCAGCCAAGTGTGAGAGGTTCAAACTATCATACTGCCCTTGCATCCATAGTTATTCGTTCTCCAGCACAGTATAATCTGCAGTAACACATATTTCCAAATTGGAAAAGCCGATGAATTTAACTTTCTTGGACGGATACCAGAATATATTTTTTTGAACACACGGAATCTTTGAGGCAATGCCTTCGCTCAATAGTTAGACATTTTTTTACCTCCAAAGTACAATACTTACGTACGAATTACGAATTAAATGCTGTGTGGAGCTTATCTTAACAAAATTCAGGCCTTGCATATTTTACGGAAGATTTGAAGAAAAAAAGTTTATATCCCAGTCATCAATTGTTTCGAGAGATAAATTATGCCAGTACATGACGTACTTGTATTGTTTCAGAGTATTGGGGACGTTTTTTAAATGAATTGGCAGTTATAATTTACGTGGTAATATTCTGAATATAGTTTCCATACCTTTTCATGTCGGTTTTTCAACAAACTTCCACAGTCAACCAGATCACTTACACATTCCAAAGCGTTCACAAAACAATAGATTTCGGTTTTGTACAAATATTCTATAGGGTGGCCACATAGCAACGATAGTTTTTCAAATTGTTATGTTTCAGTAGCTGTCAAAGTTACCAATGACATCCAGGTGTCAAAATATTCAATAGGGCTTGCTATCGTTTTACGCTTGCCGAACGTGTGGAAATTATTAAAAAATATTATCCAAATTCCGGTCGTCATCATGGCTTTAGTGTGTAGGTAATTCGTCGCACCGTAGAAAAGTGAGCGTGAGTACAGTCTTTTGGATCTTAAGCCACTAAGCAGACAGAGTGGCTAATATCGGAGAAGATCCAGAAATATCGATTCGGCGCCGATCAGCTGAATTGAGCATCACCATAGAGTCAACCCGGCTTATTTTGCGGTTGGCTTTTGGGCCTACATCCGTATAATATTGTGCTGACGCAAGAATTGAAGCCGGACGATCATAAACAATAAAACTGTGAGTTCGCTAATTGGGCGCAGGAAATTTTGGCCAAAAAATCACCTTCTCGGACGAGGCCCAAGCAAAATTGCCGTTATTGGATCGAACACTATCCACCAGTGTTAGACCAAGCATCAATGCATCCACAAAGATTGACGGTTTGGTGCGGTTTATGGCATGGTGGCGGACCTTCTTTCTTTCGAAATGAGGAAGGAGACACCGCTATCGTCAATGGTATCAGGTATTGAGCGATCTTAGCTGACTTTCGATATATCCGAGCTGTAGCTCAAGTGATAGTGTATTGGCTTCCCCATCAAACGGTTCGAGGTTCAAAACCAGCCGTGACCGAAAGACTTTTTTCAAGCAACTAAAATGTCGTGAGATGAATGGTTGCCTAAATACAATATCAAGTCAATTTACACTAAGAATTTAGTCTCTCGATTAAATGTTGGATGCCACCTATGGAACCCAAACATTCGACACGCTATTGCCGGAATAACGCCGCACATCAAAAATTGGACCGAGCGCTTGAAGTACTGCCAGCGAAGGCGAGGTGGGCACTTAAATTATGTGCTATTCCACACATAATGGCATGAACGTAGCTTCAAAATAAAGGCAGAACCAATTATATATCTGGTATATATATATAACACTACTGAATAAACTAGAAAATAAACAGGACTTTAAGCTAAATTGGGTTGTTGACAAAAAAGGACTTAAGTTTAACACAAAAACGTCTAGTGCCGCCGTGCTCTCTAACATGCCTAGGTAAAGAATTCCGCAGGCGGACGACGTGAACGAGGAACTGGCGCTCAGAAGATAGGCAAGTAAATCTGGGGGGAATAAGTTGGAGAGTTCGGTTTGAGATGCAAGGGCGCAGTATGTTGAAGAGATAAGAGGGCTGATGAGTTTGAATGACATTGGATAGCAGTATAAGAGTTCGATAGCGAAAAAGGTGGTCAAGTGACATGTTGTATAGAGATTTGGAAAACAAAGATATTCTGTCAAAACGTTTAAGGTTACAAACATAGCGGGCAGTATTGTTAAACGCAACATTCAGCTTTCTCCGGCACGCAGTATCACAGTTGGAAAATATTTCACAGCCATAACTAAGTATAGGAAATATTAAGGTTTTGGCTAGCAAAAAACGCGTTTTTAGGGGGACATAGTAATGAGACATCCAGAGTTGTCGCAGTATGCCATATACCTTACCAACTGTTGCATTGATATGGGTCTTCCATGTCAGTGTTCTGTTGAACACGATTCCTAAGTTTTTAACAGTTTCAACATATTCAATTTCAAGGCCATTAAGCACAATATCGGGAAAGTAAGTAAGATCCAGTAATGTTTTCTTATAACAATGCATTTGGTTTAAGGGATTGAGAAAAAGGCCATTGTTTTTTGCCCAGTTGGATATATTTTCTAAATCAGAATTAATTGCGCTCGAACAGTCTTCGATCCTACCTAATTGGCAACTACGGTAGAGTTGAACGTCATCGGCATACATATGGATGGAAGAAGAAACAATGGAAGGAATCTCATTTATATATAGGGAAAATAGAAGCGGTCCAAGAATAGAGCCCTATGGGACACCTTTATTATTTAGAATAAAGTCAGATGTCTGAGGTCCGACTACGACAGCCTGTTTTCTCAGTTTCAGGTACGAGGAGATGAGTGATACAGATGAACTAGAGAAGCGGAAAAAAGTTTTCAATTTATGGCACAGTTGTGCATGATCAACGGTGTCGAACGCCTTAGAAAAATCGAGGAGCACCAAAAACGTCGATTCATTAAAATCTAACTTCTCTCTAATATCATTCACAATTTTAATGGTTGCAGTGATACAGCTGTGGTATTTCCTAAAACCGGACTGTAAAGGAGAGAGCAAGTTATACTTTTGGATGTGAGAGCTCATTTGTCTTTGTATTACTCGCTCGAATACTTTTGACAAATAGGGTAGAATCGTTACTTACTGTTAGTAGTAACGATACTGTTAGGCTTTTTTTGGATAGGGATAATTTTTGACATTTTCCATTGTGTGGGATAGCAACCGGTCGTTAAAATAGAATTAAAGGAATAAATTAAGTAGGGAAGAATAACTGGCAGGATGATTTTTATGAATTTGGGATGGATGTCGTCAAAACCAACGGCATTAGATTTGACTGATAACAGACATGAAACTAGTTCGACATCATCGATGCAGGCGAAGTCTAAGCTACCTACTTCATGTGAAGTTGACGATGTAGGACGTTCAACATTTAAAGATGGGAGGGGAAGATTAACAAAACTTTTGTTAAGCTCATTTACGTTAAAATTAACATCGCCGTCTTCTTTGGTTTTGTCAATACCAATTGCACGGAGATTATTCCAAAGCTGTTTTGCTCTAATCTGTGTATTTAGTTTGTTTTTGTGGAGCTCTTTTTTTGCCACTTTAATTTTTCCCACTACACGGTTGCGCAGGGAACGATACATCTGGAGATGGATGTCTAACCTGTAACGCTTCCATGCATCATACCATCGATTACGTTGCTTGATTAAGTCCCTAATTTCACCAGTAAACCAAGCATTTTGCCCATGCCTTATTTGTTTTATTTTCAGTGGAACGTGGTTATAAAATAATTGACGAACATTATTGCAGAGATAATCCACTTGGTCACTAGAAGAAGGCATGTAAAATATTCGATTCCACTCAATGAGTGCGGCATCTACCTCCAGCTGATTTAAGTTAATGCTTCTGAAGTCGCGGTATTCATATACTAGATCTGCGGATGTAAAGTTAAAATTAAAAGTTAAGTACAGTAGGTCATGTTTTGAAAAACCGGGTGCTGACAGCTGGTCGTAAAGGAGAATGTCGCTTACATCAGTGACAAAGAAAACATCAAGGAGGCTACTACCTTCTTCAGTAGCTCTCAACAACAATATGCTCAGCAAAAAGGTTGCTATTTAGGTCACCAGCAATGATAATTTTTGGATAAGCTATCGAGATACTCGTAGATTCCAAAAGACCAAAAATAGGAGAGGGATCGGTATATTTATTTGGTCTGTAAATAGACCCAATTAAAAGGGCGCCCGAAGGAGACTTCAGTTTAACGAAAACATAGTCAATCTCACTTCCGAGGTCAGACTTACATTTGAGGTGACTATTTAAGCCGCTTCTTACGTATATTGCAGCACCACCACCTATTCTATCTATCCTATCCCCACGAAAAAGCCTGTACCCATTAACTTTATAAACCGTATCTTTGCAATAATTTGTAAACCATGATTCGCTAACACAAACAACATCAATATTGGAACCTTCGAACAGATCTCTAAACTCATCCAATTTTGGAAAGAGACTCTGCGCATTAATATGGCATATCCTATCGTTCTTTTCTTTCATATTCTCTTTTCTTAAGTATTCTGGTGTAATGAAAGACTTTATTACTTCTATTATTTCTATTTTCTCCACTTATTCATTTCTTTCGATTTTGATAGTTAAATCTAAAATTGCTTATACCAATGTATCAGGTTTACAATTTTTTTGAAATCAATGATATATTTTCCATTTTGTTGGATGACCTTTTGCCATCTTTCTGGCAACTTCATAATTTCACGTTCGTGGAACGCAATATCACAGCATAATCGTCATTGAAAATTTTACCATCTAAAGAGCATGGTCATGGCAATTCCAATAATGTTTGGCGAGTGACCAAAGATGTATGTGGCCTAGCGTTGTTCTGATGAATAATGACACCATTTCGATGGACCAATTCTGGCCGTTTTTCGTTTATCGCTGTATTTAATCTGTAAAGTTGTTAACAGTACACATCCGAGTTGATCGTTTGATTCCTTGGAAGCACCTCAAAATAGACCACACTTTTCCAATCCTACCAAATGGGGAGCAAAATCTTGTTTTGGTGGATATCAGCTTTCGAAGTGGATTGTGCTGGCTGATCAAGCCTGGACCTCATCATCGCCAGTGATGATTCGTTTCTAAAAAGGGTCGGATTCATTGTGTCGAAGATGAAAATCGCAAGTGTGCATGCACTTCAATAAATGAATTTCATTAAAATCATTTGGATCTCAAATATCAACCTTTTTAACGATTTTTTTTCTATCTCTCGTACAGTTACATGACGATCCGACCCGATTATGACTTTAATTAGATCATCATTAGGCTCATCTGATCTACCTGATCGTTGTTCACCTTTCAGTAAAATTTCTCCGGATCGAAATTTGTCACACCAATTCCGGCACTGTCTTTCTATTTAAGGCTTCTTCACCATACATATCACGTAAATTTTTAGCAGCTTGCGGTGTGTTCTTTCCTTTGCGGAAATAAAAAAGGAAAGTATGACGAAAATGCTCGTTTTTGCACTCCATATTAAAACTGACGCCAAACTAATACGAGTACCTTTGCTTCTAAAGCAAAGTTAGACTGACAGCTAACAACAAAAGGAAAAAAATATGTCATTGACAAAAGCCATTGAAAAATATGGCCAAAGACATCTATGTGTCAAATCGGCAATTACTTAGTTGCGAAACTAATATATAACATGCTAACTACCATATTTACCTCAGGGTCTTCCTACCCGCTGGTTTAATTTATTGAATACTAAGCCTACTGAAGTGACATTTGACACTAAAATATAAAATGTTACTAACATTTCTTCCACTGAGTTATTGAAATTTTGTATATGAATTAAAATGTATGAATATTATAAGGAATAAATTTTAATCTAATCTCTGATAAAAACATCTCTCTAATTTCCTATTTCAGTGATTTAACAGTGTCTGTTAAAGGGTAGTACAGTCAACAAAAAAAATTATATTTAATGAGGGACTGTACTTGAAATATTTGCGGCACACTGGACTTTGTAAAAAGTCCATAAAGTGGTCCACTATCTGCAATTACAACTACTATGATATCGAACATTTTCGGTTTTCGTGAGAGCTTAAAATTGATGGCGATATACTCGTATTTTGGGTGGAAAATACCATTAGGCACGTTCGCTCTAAATAACTTTATAAACTTTGCGGAATAGTAATATAAACATTGTATTCTATTATTCTTGAATTCGGACTTTTAACAACATTTTCATTTTAACACTTACGAGTATGCACAAAAAGACCTGGAAATTTAAAAAAAACTAACAATGTTCACATCGTTGTATAAAGTAAATACAGTCGAACTTCGACTATCCACCGGATAGACACCGGATCGGCAGCCCGGCGAATAATCAAAAAGACGGTTAATCGTATCTCATAAATTTTCGATTTTTATAGACTGAATTCTGCAATTTTTTTATAGTCAATACAATCAAATATACATGCATACATATGTATATACATAGAAAAAAAAATAGCTTCCGATCCAAATTCATAGCTGACCAGAATTGAAGAGGTCGATGAACTTTATATTCAAGCAAACACAGATTTGCTGGGCGAAGGTGATTTTGATAGTGACGACTGTGGAAGCGCAGACACAGAAGAGACATTTTGCGACCATGACGACGACGACGACGATGACGAAAACGGTACAACTTATATCGGAATAATCGAAGACGATTTTCACTTTGAAATGGAATGTTTTTGGATACCGAACTGTCAAAAAAAGTAAACTTAGACCGATGAAAAATTAACCAAAGTTCGAAATGCGAAATACGAAACAGTGGACATGTGGACTTCTTTTGGTATACATGCCCCTGAAGTATTATAAAATTTTCAGCTGAATTCATTGTTTACTTTGTCTGTGGCAGCCGCTAAGGTTAGACGTGTTTTTATGAGCTCGGCGATGGATCAACAAATTTGTATCAAATTTTGCGTTAAAAATGAAATAAAGTCGAACAAAGTGCGTGAAATGTTAACAAAAGCCTATAGTGAGTCTCCTATTAGTAAAACAAGAATTTACATGTGGTATAAGCGTTTCCTAGATGGCCGTAAAGACCCATCACATCAACAACCGATGAAAACGTGGAAAAAGTGAAAGCAGTGGTTATGAACGATCGCTCACCGAATCAAAATCAATGAAGTCGCTGATGATGTTGGCATATCGATTGGCTCATGCCATGAAATTTTTTCGAATATTTGGGGTGGCAGCAAAACTTGTTCCAAAATTGTTGAACTTCAAGCAAAAACAGCGACGAATGCAAGTTGCTCAGGAGTCACTAAATGAAGTCAAAGACGATGCAAAATTACGTAAACGTTTTGCAACAGGTGACGAAACATGGGTTTATGGATATGACGTCGAAACTAAGGCTCAATCGTCCCGGTGGCGGGATTCTGGCTCGCCAAAACCGAAAAAAAGGGCATCGCTGAAAGATCTAAAGGCTATCCCAAAGATCGAGTTTGAGAAATGTTTCGTGGATTGGAGGAAGCGCTGTCGCAAGTGCATAATATCTAATGGGGACTATTTTGAAGGCGGCAACATTAATGTGGACGAATAAATATTTTTTTCAAAAAAACTAAAATTCCCGTTATTTTCTGAACACAACTCCTATCATCACGAATAGCCTCAAGAGCTTGGTGGCTATTGATCGTGTTGTGGATGAGTTTCGAACCACATACCATACAATCGTCAAGATGCAAAGCCAAAGAGCCAGCGTAATGTGCGTACGCAAGAAACTGTGGCCGAGGTGAAAGAAAAAGTGGCAAGAGATCCGAATCTATCAATTCGGCATAGATTAGCCTTTGTCCGTCCACTATGCGGAACATTTTTCATAAATACTGCCTACACCCAAACAATATCCATCTGATGCTGGAACTAAAGCCACGAGTTCGACTGGAGTTCGCAGGTTGGGCTCTGGAAGATCTCGACGTCGATAATTTTGATCGAAAAATCGTATTTAGTGGCGAGGCTCACTTTTGGCCCAATGGGCTTGTGAACAACAAAATTGCAATTTTTGATGTGAGCAAATCCAAACGACTCTCATGACAAAAGTGTTTGGTGTGGTCTTTAAGCTAGTAGGGTCATCGAACTTTAATTTTTCAAAAATGAGGCCGGAGCTCACGCTTTAGTTTAATTACGATATTAATTGGTGATGACGCTACACGCCATACCGCCCATGAAACCCTAGATTCACTGAGGACTCGATTCAATAAAACATTATTTCGTGACATGGATCAGGGAATTGGCCAGGGACATTGTGCAATTCTACACCACTTCTTGTGGGGCTATGTAAAACGACAGATCAACGCATTGATTTATGCCGATAAACCGCATAAAATAATCAGTAATTGTCCAGTAGGAGCGAATATAATGATAATGACTTTTGGTCTACGTGTTTTGCAAACCAAATATTCGTAGATAAATATGGTTCTTAGCACAAGCACAAACGAATTCTGGATATGTAAAAGGCTTGCTCTAGAATAGTATGTGAGAAATCCGAGCGTTAACTGGACATTTACAGAAAAATGATTTGGGGTTTGACGATTTCACAGAAAGTATAAATGGAGACGTTTTTACTTAGCATGGTGGCTCATTAAAGCGGTAGTAAGGAGTTTCAGTCTACAGAACCAGACTACTAATAGAACTGTAGAAGAATTAATTTGGTCTGTCTGCATTGTGAAGTATCATGGCGCTTACGATTGTGCTTATAAGCAACCCATATGTTAAGGGAAGTCCTAACAGAGGACGCAGGCAGCTGATTTTTATGCTCCTCTAAGCCTGGCTAAGCAAATTCGTCGGCGTTTTCATCTTTCCTTATCGCATTATGAATTAGGTCCCAGACAAGGCTCAGTGCATTCACCTCCCAACTAAATTCAAAGAAGCTTTGGACGGGACGACGAGGTTCAGTAAAGTTTTACTGTACACGCGATGTAATATTCATTTCAAGCATCTTCCTGATTGGGCAAAAAAAAAAAGTAGATCACGTTTTTGATGGCGTTATACATATGCTAAATGCTAAGTGTTCCTGAATGCATATTATACTATCTTGTTATTTTGAAGCGTTTCTTCGTATTCGGCCAGAATATCGCGCAGAAGGAAGTTGGCGTTTGTTGCACTATAATGCGCCATCTCATTGATCAACACTTGTGACATATTTTTTGGCTTAAAGTTGCATTTTAACTGTCAACCACTCGCCGTATTCGCCTCATTTGCCGACGATCAACGATCATTGGCCGACGATCTAAAACACTCATTCACATGCTTTCAGACCATGCAAATGGCTGTATTGAGCCGGAAACTTTTTTGAATAAAATAAATCGGTTTTGGCAAAAAAAAAAGTTTGTTGTTTTTATTTTTAAAAAATTCCTGTTTTATAATGGATAACATTCTAAAATTAATTTCAGTTGTAGAACACAACATAACTACGAGGCCTATTGAACGAAAAGTGTAAGCGCTTTCGAAAGACTATTGAAATAATACAGCGGACGATCAGAAATTAAAACCACTTTGTTCCACGGTTAATTCTAATTTCTGGACGTTTTTTTAATTCCCTTAAAAAGTAGAAAAAGGAGTGAAACTACCTCCAAAATTTAGTACTTTCAGGCAAATCTCAATTGCTAATTAACAATTAGTCTTTGTTTAGCATATAATCAGTAATATTTGTTTGTTTTTTTTAGTTTAATTGAATTTGATACAGGGATATCGTTGCGAAGGATCAAAAGATCGGTCATGTGCGTAGTTGGAAACAACTCACTCTTTTTGCACCATTTTATTGAATATTGACGTTTTCAATGGCTGTGGAATGAAAATTAACTGGTGTGACATAGACAACATGTTATCTGAAGCCTCATCATCACTTCTGAGTTTATCTTCAGATCCGTTACGTCTATACGGATGGAATTGCTTTGGTCAACTTCTGCTCAAAGACTGGAAGAACTTCAATGAGGTCCTGATTCTTTTGCACCAATTGTGTTAGTGGTACATCATCGTCGCAGTCGTATTGGTCCGAATCCCAGTTTAAGAAGCTGGACCAAGAATTTTTAGTACTCTTCATGGCAACACATTCATGGCAGATTGGACGGCGTTCCAGAACATTATTCAGTTCGCTACCTTCAGCGATTAATTGAGCAAGTAGCTTACTTCTGCAAGTTAGTTTTGTTAACTTTATAAAGGGTCCGCCATCTAACGGAAGGATACAACTAGATATAAGTGTTACGCCGACAAGCCAGAGAGAATGCACACAATTGATAATGTGCTTAAAAATTTGACCGATCGTGTAGGCTAATGCATGGCCAGCTGAGGCAGCCATTTGAATGAAATTGTTTTCTATTATTAACCGGAAGGATAAAACTAATAATCTGTCAAATCAGACATGAGCTAAGTGTTACCATTCACGAAATAAGCACTAGTTGAAAAAAAAAACATTAGATGGCGGACCCTTTAGCTTTTTGAGCCATCAGTTACACAGCAGCTGTCTCATTTAGTGGAAGGAAAAATGCAACTATGTTTGGATTGTCACTTTGAAGTTTCTCAATTGGTGCATGCGCAGTTATCAATAAGCAAAAGGGCCGTCGGAGGCAAACTATTTTTTGTAGAAAAGCGAATGACCTGTTAAATAAAAAATATTTTAAAAATCGTAGAACCAAAAATTAAGATTATTTCTCCTCACTTCTTTAACAAATATTCTTGTGAAACCACTCATGAAAGATACGCGACGCCATCGAAGCATTTTTCCAATCCTTTGAAGAACCTGGAGTTTTTTTGATTTTCCGATAGCCAATGGCTTTAATAAGTGCGAGCCATGAATACGAGTATTTAGGCCTAAAAAATTGAAATGCGTTCTTTTTGTATTTTGTATCCAGGGGCCTATTTTTCACAAGCAGCGACATATGTTCTATTCTAGGCAACGGAAAAATAATCCGCTTTCGACGGCATTATATTTATTTATTTGTGTCTCCATTAGCCCCATTTCAGTGACCTTTGCACGAAGTCTGTGCATAAACGGAGTGGCCGCGCCAACATCACTAGAAAGTATTTCGCCACCAATTTGTAAGTAATGAATACTGTGTCGATTTTTAAATTCGGTAAACCATGCATCACTTGCACGGAATGCATTTACTTCACCAAAAATTGACACTCAAAGAGAAGAACTTCCATTTCCAGATATTCAGCTCTGTGTAAAGATTTAGTTCTTGATAGGTGTTGGAAACAGCTCCTAATATAGCTTCTTTCTTCGATTTTATACTCGTATGGCTGATGGCAGATTTTGTCACATTGATCTAGAGCTAAACTATTCCTTTTAACGTCTTTAACGTCTTCATTAAGCGTTCTGATATCTTATCTCTGGTTTCCAAAGGCAGAGTGTTTTTTTTTTCGTTTATTTGACATTTTTAATAAATTACTTTCACTTATTGATCGAGACTATGCCGAATGTGTACATGCGAATTAAATGTTTACAGGCGTACATATAACCAAATATGACAAAAAACCGCGCAGGGAAGCACCAAATGCAGAATTTTCTGATCCCCCTATTTATTTCTACTTTATTGGGGATTCACCTACTCAAGTTTCTCAAATCTGGAAGATTCGAATTTCCGAGAGTTATAATTTGTGAGCGTCCTCTGTAATACAGATCCCTGGTGATCTGGAAATAGCTCTTTTATTTTTGACAATAGTCACACAAAAGTATAAGTGAAATTCTAAAAACATGTTGTTTTTAACGTTGAGTCGAAACTACCAACTAAATAGATAAATCATTCATTCGCAGTTAACCCATTTATGCCCAATGTTGCGTTAACGCAACAAAAAAGGGAGTAAGCCTTTCCGAATTTTAAATTTTTGAATTTATCAAGAAATTGCATTTGGAAAGTGCTATTACACATTCAAAATAGTAGGCTTTGCATTTCGTGTTACTTTAAAGTTTTCGGTGTGTGGAAAAGTTAGTTTTTTGTGACTATAGATTGTGAGAAAAAAATTTTAAAGAAAAAAAAGTAAAGTGGTTTTATAAAATGAAATTATAGCATATTTTATCTATATATTCAAAAATTATTGACATTAACTATTATTCAGTAGGAAACACCCTATACTCGATCGAACATATACATATGTATTCATATCATTTATATATTTACATGTATGTGCATAACTACTCATGTCTAACTGAAAAATATCAGATCATAGAACAGTTTGTAATAAACCGTCGAGAAGAAAACAGCTCTCCTTTCTTTTATTTTTTTGATTTTGTGTTTTAAATTTCTACGAGAAGCCGAAAGACGTTTATTCTCACCAGAGATTTGCGAACGACTGATAATCACATTTGAAAATTAAAAATAAAGTTTTTAAAAAAATTTCACGAATGCTGTTTGTTGCCCATTGGTGCGTTAACGCAACATTTCTAAAAAGCTAAAATCTCGAAAATTGATTACGTATTTGCTTAAGTTAAGTGTTTTTCCACATAAATTGAATGAATTTAAATAAAATATTGAAAATAAATTAACTCGGGCATAAATGGGTTAACACCTATGTATTATAGGATGCAAACAATAAATTCAAGAGCTCTTTACTATATCAATTTTCCACGCAAATATTTTTAAAGTAACGCATTATAACGTAAAAATGATAAAATATTGTATTCTTCAGTCAAAAAAAAAAAATCTTCAAGCCTACCATTCTCATTAACTCCTAGTTAATGTACAAACATACTAAATAAACAATTTCTATCTTTTATTACCAAATAGTCTACTATATTCATATGTGTTTCTTCTTAATTAAACAATCACAATTTCTAATGCATCTGTGTAATTAAACAATATTTGTTTATACAAAAACTATATGAGTAGATCCGTGGTGAACAATTGATTGATTGTGAAGGGAAGACATTCATGATTGAGCAACTTCACAAACAAAGCACTTATTTGTTGGACAAATGTTGATTGATTATTTATTTGTTTAACTCAAGTCAAGGACATGTTATTTTAACGCAAGCGATAACAACTATGAGACTTTATTTTAAACTATAATTTTGATATAGAGGATATTACAAAATACAATAACTGAAGGTAGGTACTATATATAGGAATATAAGCACATGCCAAACATGTGTTGTGAGTGAGCAACGTTAGAGATAAAATGCCATGTAAGCCTCTCAAATTTTCTCTACACACCTTGACAAGCTTGAGAAAAGAAGATAAAATAATCTGAAATAGAAACAAACAAAAAGTTCGTGTTAGCCGCCGAAGAGTTAAGTCATAGACGATGAGTTGTAAAATCTGTAGTGTAAAAATAGTGAGAGACTCCTGCAAGATTATCTGCAGTGACTGCAACTGTCTTATGCATGCTAATTGTGCAAAATTACAACCTGCTGATGTAGATTTCATAACAAAATCAAACAAACCGTGGAGTTGCCAAATTTGTATTAAACAAAAAAGAAATGATCCGCGTAGATTATCAATGTCTTCTTCAATGTGTGCTACCAGCAGCGGGAGTGACCACAACAATGTTACTGTTGAGGCCATTCACCTCCAAGTAATAGAATTGAGTGCAACTCTCGCGACATTCGTACAAACTATACAATCCATGCAAGTGCAGCTTGTGACCTTGGAACAGTCGACGCAATTGTTAGCTGAAATGAAAAAAGAAAACGAGCAGCTAAAACTTCAACTCAAGGAGACTGGAGAGAAACTTAGCAATGCTGAGTATATGATACACAGGAACTACATCGAACTGCGAGAGGTGTCCTTTTTGGAGAAAGAAAATGTGCGTGATACGGTTATCCAAATTGTCAACCAAGGTGTAGGTGTGCAGATAGCAGATGACGATGTTGATACGAGTACATGTTATAGAAGGAGGAGCAAAGGGAAAACTACTGGCACTGTGGTGGTACAACTACGTAGCAATCGGCTCAAAGACCAAATTCTAGCCGCTTCGTATGCCCAGAAGTCACCGATCGATGCGAAGAATATCTTTTCTTCAAGTAAAGGTAACATTTTCATCAACGGTTGGTTATCAGGCGAATCTAAAGCACTGATGAGGGAAGCAAAAAAGGCAAAACGAAATTTCAACTATGAATTTCTTTGGGTACGATTTGGTAAAATTATGATGAGACGGAAACCTGGTATGGAGATCAAATACATTAAGTGTCTTGATGATCAAGACTTTGTCATTTATGATTAAGACTTAATATTTTTTATTCTTTTTATTATTATGTCACGTAACAACGAATTAATTGATACAGTAATATTAGTTTAAGTAATGAAACAATAGTTAATACAATCTTTCGAGCATCCTTAAAGGATTTAACCATTTTCCACATGAATATTAGAAGTATGAGAACTAATTTTGATAGCTTTTGCTCATATTTGTACAATTGTTTTCCAGTTCTACCGCATGTAGTAGTGTTAAGTGAAATTTGGATTTTTAAACATGAATTAAGCAATTGAGGGTTATATTCCATACGGAAAGTGTAATGAAAAGTATCCAGCCGGTGGTGTAGTAGCTTTTGTCAAAGACGATTTAACGGTCGCGAAATTCTCTACGCCTGATCTAACTAGTGCAGATTCTCTAATCATAAAACTTCAACTTGATGATATTTCTTTGGATATTATATGCATGTACCGGCTACAGTTTGTCCATAGGGATATTTTTCTAAGAGAAATTGAAGACCTTCTTAGTGGGATGAACAGTCATAATATTTGCTTTGTTGGTGATATTAATATTGACATATTGATCTTTCCTTCGAGTTGTGATAATTATATACTCCTTTTGTATTCCTTGGGTTTTGAATCTCTCCTTAATGAGCCAACAAGAGCATGTATTGACCATATTTTTCTCCGCACGAAAAACAATATTCTAAATGTTCGTCCGTTTGTACTTGAATGGGATATAACCGATCACTATGCTACAGGTGTATCGCTCGTAAATCTCTTGGGAAAATTATTAAACACTGATGATGAACTAAAATCGAAAAAAGTGGGTGAGTTTTCACGTGTTGATTTTCGTAAGTTGAAGGAATATTTGTCACAGGAAACACGGCATAGTGTATATAACAATAGTTGTTCTTCAGGGTTTTTTAGCGTATTTGTGAAGATTCTTTCTAACTATCTGGCTTTGAGTAGGTGTTCAAATCCTAAACGTAGACCACAAAAAATTAAGCCATGGATGACTGACCAACTTTGCGAAAAAATTAATGACAAAAACAAGTTTTATATTAAAAATAAAAATAAAATGCATATGTCTTCAATAAAAAAGGTTTATCAAAGGATGCGGAAAGATATACTGCAGTACATAAATATCCAAAAAGAATCCTATTATATACATAAGTTTAACGAATGCACATGTAATCCAAAACAGCAATGGAACATTGTTAATGATATGCTTGGTAAAAATAATTCTGACAAAGCCATAAAATGTCTACGATTTTCTAATAATACGACCACTACAAATGATGCAGAAATGGCTGACAATTTAAACTCGTTCTTCAGAAACATTGCCGAAAATTCCAGACCAAATTCTTGCAATATTAATGCAATAAGCGCTTCGGAATATCTTCTAGACAATGAAGTCCTTTCAACATTCTTTTTCGGTACTGTATCTGAAGATGAAGTATCTCTTGTTGTATCCAACTTAAAGTTGAAAAATTCATGTGGGATTGATGGTATTAGTAGCTTAGTCGTAAAAAAAATGAGTGACCACATCATTAAGCCGTTAACTTATTTAACTAATCTCAGTTTTGAAAGTGGTATATTCCCGGAGTGTCTTAAGACCTCTATAATAGTTCCAATCCACAAAAAGGGAGAAAAATGTGATCCAACTAACTATAGAGCTATCTCATTGTTGTCGGTTTTTTCAAAAATCTTGGAGAAAATAATTACAAATAGAATGCTTAAGTTCCTCAATAAATTTAAAATCTTGAACAAGAATCAATTTGGATTTGTCAGAGGCAAGTCTACTGAAGATGCCATATTGTCGCTCTTAGAAGATATTCACGATGGAGTGTACTCGATAAGAGTAAAAAAAACTGCTGCTCTTTTTCTTGATTTAACAAAGGCATTTGATCTAGTCAATCATCAGCTCTTAATAAAAATTCTTCATAGAATTGGATTCAGAAGCAATATTAATAAATGGTTCGTCTCATACCTTGAAAATCGTAAACAGCTTGTGCGTGTAAACGCTACTCTAAGCACGTCTTTAGATAGCCCCGGGCTTGGCGTTCCCCAAGGATCGGTCCTTGGGCCCTTGCTCTTTATTATTTATATAAACTCGATTTTTAAATTAACACTAAATGGAAGTATTAGAGCATTTGCTGATGATTTGGTTCTCTCCTACGTCACTACTTGTGCGGACACCATAAAAACAGAAATGATAACTGACCTCTCCATACTAAAGAACTGGCTTACGCTCCACCAAATGATTTTAAGCAGCAAATCCAAAGTAATGTCATTTTCTCTTTGTAATCAGTTGATCATCGAAGGAGTTTGTCTCCACGATTCTAACTGTAACAATTATAACTGCACAAATACTTGTATACAATTAGAATCTGTCTCAGAATTTAAGTATCTCGGTGTGACCATTGACAGCAAACTGAATTGGAAAGCCCACATTTCCGATATTAAAAAATGTTTGAATATAGCTATGAGCAAGATTTTTCACCTACGAAAATTAGTGCCATCAAATCTACTGACCACTATTTACTATGCGCTTGTCAACTCTCGTTTACAATATGGTATTTCGTGTTGGGGCAACGCCTATGCTAAAAACCTACAACCTATTATCACCGTCCAAAAGAAGATAGTGCGAGTAATGATGTTAAAATCCAAATGGGAGCCATCATTTCCATTGTTCCAATCTCTCAATATATTGCCACTCAGACACCTATTTGCTTATAAAGTGCTGAGAATGTTTTATTTGCGAGGCGGTTACTTGAACCGCAGAAGAGGTGATACCTTAACATATACTTTTAGGCAACCGTCTGCAGTCACAGTTCCAAGAGTGAACAAAGAGAACTACAGACGATTTGCAACCATTATAGCACCCTTCATATACAACAGACTTCCCCTAGATATGTGCAATATTGTCCAAAGCAAATTTAGATTCCTTAAGAACTTAAGAAACTGGCTACTTTCCAGATCAAGCGTAGAAGAACTAATGCAGGTCATTTCTTAATCTTTATATGTGTTTCATTACAATTCGTACGTATTCATCTTTTTGCCCCCAAATTTTTGCCTTTCTTCTCATACTGTTTACCTTTCGCATGTAACGAAAATTTCTTCTTTCTCTTGTCGCGGCTTTCATGAAATTGATTAATATATTCAATAAATAATACACTTACCGCTGGTATTCCAAGTACCACCTAGTGTTCAAAAGACACCATTTCAATACGTTCATAAAGTATATTAACTGCAAAATTCATGCTTAAAATTCTAGAAAACTATCTTAATACCTGTGAATGTACCTTTTAAATTATTGGGTCTAAGAATAATTAATTGTAAAATAATGAATTTGCAAATTTGAAATGGATTAAATAAATTATTAAAAAAAAAAAAATCGATGTGGTGAAGGTACTCCTTCCTAATATTATGTTACCTACTCGTATATGCATACCATTTACCGAGACTTCCGATATAGAAAAAGAATCAAAATTTAATCTAATCGATTTTTTGTAACAACAATCTTGAAAGAAATTTTGCAAATCTCACACGATAACACCAGAGACACGGTCTTTTACTATTCCAGTCAATTGGTCGCACACTCGACGTTCGCTTCGATATTGACATAATCGGGAGTGAGATGTAAGAAAAGTGTTTGTGAGTATTGCTTCGAAAGCACCGAAGTTGGATATACTCGTAGATACGAATACAAGACGAAGAAGATGTTGTCTAGAAAAAAGAATAGATACCCAACACAGATTGTGGCTTCATGCATACATAACTTTGAGGTGGTTAAGGACTTTATTTAGCTAAACTTTACATTTTAAATTGTGATAATGACACCAGTGATGAGATCAAACGAGGAACAATGTTTGCGAATCGGTGTTTCTTAAAGTTAAGAAGCCAATTGAGTAGCAGATCCGCTCTATGGCGCAGAAGTTAGAATGCATGAGGCCTGGTTGTTTTGAGCAAACATTTGTCTGGTAATTTTCGCTCAACGACGACCTATTTATTATTTATTTACTTGTTTGCCTTAAGCTTTTTTTACAAGAGAGAGCTAATACAAGAGTTTAACAATGGTTTTGATTTTATGAATTAATTGATATACATAAATTAAATCTTCAATTAGAAATTAAATTAACAAATTTACTAGAAAATGCTTTTTTAACATCTTTTTAATGCTTGTTGCGTTCTGTGCTTCTTTAAGGTAACGCGGTAGAGAATTCCACTGACGGACGGCATTGACAAAAAATTGACGCTCGGATCTTAAACAGGAAAAACGAGGATGAATTAACTGACGGGACTTACTCGAGGATGATATACTAATTATTTCAAAACAGTATTGTGGCTGTCGTGTTAGCAAAATATCGGAAAGTAATGTTACACTTCGAAGTTGAAGATAATTTTCCAAATGCATACCAAGCAGACGATTAGCAAACCCAGGCAATCTATCATATCTTCGCATCCCAAAGACATAGCGTACAGTGCTGTTAAACGTCACATTGAGCTTTCTTTTACTTACATGGTTGCACCTACAAAAAAGTTCACATCCGTAAATTAAAATCGGTAATACCAATGTCTTAGCAAGTAACATTCGTGTCTTAACTGGTGTAAATGACTGAGTTACCCACAAGGTACGCAGTACGCCATATACTTTACCGATGAGTGAATTAATGTGGTTATCCCAAGTTGAAAATCACCCCAAGATTTTTTGAAGTTTCAACATATTCGATCGGAGCGTCGCTTAACACGATCGAAGGAAAAGAAGAGAGATCCATACTTTTTCTTGATATTACCAGACATTTCGACTTTTTTGGTTTTTAAAATAAGGCCATTTAACAGGGACCAGATACCACTTCTCTAAGTCTTCATTTACACAAGAAACGCCATTCTCAATAAGACCGAGGGGGCAGCTTAGGTACATTTGCACGTCATCTGCATACATGTGAGATGAGCAGTTCTCGATTATAGATGGAAGCTCATTAATGTAAGTCAAAAACAATGGTGGTCCTAGTATGGAACTTTGAGGGACGCCGGTAACATTTGGGAGAAAGTCGGATAAGTTATCACCAACCTGCACTGCTTGCTTTCTATTAGTTAGGTAGGAATAAAGTAACTTTGTGGCACCAGCTGAGAAGTTATATTGCTGAATAAGCTTTTTACATAAAATATCATGATTAACTGTGTCAAGACCCTTCGAGAAATCAAGCAATACCAGAAAAGTTACTTCATCCCTGTCCAACGCCTGCCTAATATCGTCTGTGACACTTAACAAGACTGTGATACAACTGTGCTTTTCACGAAATCCAGATTATTTCCGACAAAAAGGGCAAAATTGAAATGGTCCTAAATTCATCCCCTTTAGTGTTTTTTTTTGCAGGGGTACGATCTTAGCCAGCTTCCATAGGTCGGGATACTCGGCTGTCGTCAAAATTGTATTGAGCGAACCTATAAGGTCTATACCCTGACAGAATAGAGCACATAAATACTATCGAACTGACATTGGGAATTTTCGAAATCAATCCGATAATTCCTATGATGAAATTACTCCAGCTATGGTGAGTCTGTGGCAATGCAAACTCTATTTTTTATTCTTCAAAGGTTATTTTCGCTTCCCATATTGATAAGGAGATCTGTACAGTATTTGAGCAAGATCTTTATATTCATGACGCCGCCAAGGATCTAACCCAATAGCACTATGCGAACAGATATACTATACATACTCGTATTTATATCACCTTTTGAATCTAATTGAGTTGCGGGATGTAAAGGAAGACATCGATGAATAACAAAAAAAATATTCTTCTATTGGCCGATGTAAGTACCGGCACGATAACCATTCAGAGAAGTTCAGAGGATAAGGACGCATATCTGTAATCGTGTAAACATTTAGAAGGAGTTATAATCCCGAAGGGCGAACAAATTACAAAAATGTTCTTGTGTTTGACGACTAAAATGTTACAGATAATAACAGGTGTTTCCAAATGTTATTGAAGTTCTGAAAACAAGCTAATCCCCACGAGCTGTGCTTGTCATTTTTGAGTATTAAATGTATTTTAGTATTTTTTTTTAAAAGTATTTGTCCCCTTTAAGAGCCACAGAGAACGAAATAAGAGAATAGTTGTGGGACATAAGCCAATACACTAATTACAAATTGATGACGTGGTTTTTTTTTTTTTTTTTTTAAATACAATTGAAAATTGTTCATACTACACTGTCAATATTCTTTTGGGATAACACCGCGTTAGAAAAGTAAATTAATTTTCTAGTGTAGGTACTTGGTACACAGATTGCGTATATCAGTCCAGACAATGATATATAGCACTTTAAATAATATTAGAAGTCGGCTTCTGAAATAGCAAACATTTTGTTGTTCCAATATATAGATTTTATAGATGTACGTACAAACGTATTGACGTAAGCATTATGCTTTACTGAGGAGAATATTGACCAGTGATTTCTGATCGAGGAAAGATAGTGATCATGTGGAAAAGTCATTTTTTTAATTACAGCCATGCAATTAATTTTTAGCAGCTGCTTGGTGCACAATCTATCCATGCAGCCCTTTCAATGAAAAATCCAATGTGGTTTGGTGGTGTTTCGCCACTTGAGATTACGAAGGTTAGGTTATAGTATTCAGGTTGTTATCTAAGCAGCATTCTTTTGCATTCTTCGGTGAAAAGGATCATTATCCTCTTTAAACATCTATTGAAGAATTATACTCTCTTCGACATAGAGTAACATAACATTGAAATATACTAACATATACTAACGTATGTGCCTTCACTTCTTTATGAAGCCTATACGCTGGAGGGTTTCATAGAGAATTGAAATTCATCGCAATACGCAATATTACTTTGTGCTCACATAATTTGCCGAGCTAAATAAATCAGCTTTGGTCACATCTAACCACAAAATCCTGCTCAAAAGTAATTTTTTCTCCGCTTTTTGCCCTAAGATTATTATTAGTTAGGCGTTTATGAAGTTTCAAACTATGACACACATTACGCAAGCATTTCCTAGTTTAATACAATGTGCTTTTAAAAACAAACCCACCAAGCTCACACTGATCATCATCTTTCCTGGAGTAATGGACTCTAAAATGGTCTATGTTCGGCACTGACTTTTGCTTACAAAATTTTTTGTTAAGAAACTATTGCAATGCAACGAATATTTTTGCCCAAATATTGCCTTTCGCTCACCAGCATCCACATTTTACCATCGGCATGGATCCCGTCACTAGTTTAGCTAAACAAAACCCGACTTCGAACATCCATCGTCGACAGCCGATCGATAAAATTGGGCGCTCAGCAGTAGGAACATAATGTGTAGACGAAGGCACTCGTCATAATAGAAAAACTGCATGGGAAAAAAATGCGATGTTTTTGCCAATCGCTTCAGCCCACGACACCGCCCTCAGAGCATGACCCAGCTATGAGTATGTGTACATGTGTTGATGGCTATTACACCAACAACCAGAAAGGAGTTGTTGACCGGATTAAGATTGGCCTTCAAAATCAGCTGGACCAGGAAAGTTTTCCTTATGTATGAAGAAGCAAACTCGACTTACATGTGGTAGCCTAAATGGCAATATTTTGTGACAAAAAATGTCGCTTAAACTTAAAAGTTTGTTAGACACTTTATGTGTTCATCCAAATCTATTATACGCATCGCAATGTTGGACGTTTTACTAAAAGTGCAAAGGATTTTCTTTTCTTTCTCTCCACGAGCCTGCCACTTCATCAGAGGTGGTTTATAACTAAGGTGCAACAAACATTCGAAGAAATGAATCCACGCATGGAGCACAGATAGTCCGAATTCTAATCGAGAAGTGTCTATTGCATGAGTGTTCAATACTTCTTCCATGTTATTGAAATCTTTGGAAGTTAGTCCGCATACAAAGCATCTTTGTGTTGATTTCGTGTCTGTTATGGCATTACAAATTTTTCCATCCACCATAGTAAATAGCATAGCAATCGTAACATACATTTCGATGTTATTCATTTTATATGTCACTTGCTGTAGCTCTTCTAATTGCTTGAGCATTACATCAACCCCGTTCTTTGCTATTTCTGTTGTTTCATGTTGAAAAATAAACTTAATTGGTCTGCAGTATCGTGTGGATGAGGGTCTTTCATTTTGCCAAATAATTAATTGCTGCTACTCTCTTGGGTTGTTTGTGATCAATCGTAAGGGTACATAGGATACAATGAATATACTGGTGGCTTTAGCATTTGCATCAGAAAAATGCTGTTTGTATTCTGACTGCGCTGAACCATCCAAGACCCACTTACAAATCAGCTTCACATTGTTCAAGGAATCCATTTGTTGAACTTCCAAAACTTCCTTTTGAGCATCTAATAGCCGATTAAGTAAAGCATGTAATTTAATATCAGCAACAGTGTCCGTAACAGTAATATGTTCTTTCGCAGGGTAACACTCTTTTTTGGCAAGTTGTATTTTTTTATAAGACGGGAACCGGGACTTAGTGTTCAATCTTATTATTTTGTATTGGTGTCTAGTAAGTTTGGCTTCAACAAACATCGACAAAGCTGATATTGTAGAAAGTTGTTTTTTCTTAGCGCCTTCAAATTTCTTGAATGCCAACCTATATTTTGCAGCTCGTTTAGGTGAACTTGCCGTCACATCTCTCACAAATTTAGATGCTTCTACTTGTCCTGAAGACCGTAAATTCATTTGAGCAGCAAAAACTAATTCCTCAAATGAGTGTTTCTGTCTTAAATCCTTACTTTTTAGGCGTTTGGTTCTTTGCGAAGCTTCATCAAAAGTTTTTATAGGGCGACCACATTTTTTTTCAGAAAAAGCATAATTTTTGAAACTAATTGCAGAATTTAGCCAAGACTTATTAGAAGTAAGAAATCTATCCTCTTTTCTATAGCATTTTTGCCATCTTTGTTTGAAATCTGATATGAAAAATGAAATCCGCTTTCGCAACAAAGGTTTAGCATGATCTGGGCATTTCGTTCGAGTTTCAACGTATTCCTTCAATCTTGAAGATTGGGTTGTCGAAATTAAATCTCCTGATTGCTTCATATGTTCAAAAAATGTGCGCCTTGTAATGAAAATATCACTTGAACCTGATCCTACAACAACAACAACAACAAAATATTAAAACTTTTTTTTTTTTTGAGTTGGGACTTGAACATTTTGGACAAACGATATTTTCAAAAAGCGCAAAAAGGCGCAAATTTTTGTAGAAGTCCCAAAAAGAACATATAACACACAATCAAACAAGTCATAATTGGAAGACATGTTTTGACACAACACAGAAAAACACAATTTTCTTCAAAAATTAACACCAACTTTCAAAAACTCACCAAAATTTTATTTCGTTACACAAGACTATAATTTTACATATATACTGTTGACAAACCTGTGGGGATTGAATCCATTTCAAAAATATATGTATATAAATTAAAACGCTGCTAAGAAATTGACTTGAACACTTGCTCGTGTTTTGAAATTAAACACAGCTGCAAATTCACTGCACAGAATGCACAAGTTCAAACGACTGACGTGGTCAAAATGCAAACAGCTTTATCAAAATTATCACATGTTTGTAATATTTAGGTATTTAACTGTACAATCCAGTTATTTTCTTTCAAGATTTCGCCAATTTTTTTTTTTACTTTTTGCCAAGAATTCATGCATTTGGCCCCTGTGTGCGACGTTCGAAGAAAAGGTCAAAATAAAATATTTGGAGCCTCAGTAACGAAATAATCTAAAATAGAGCCGCCTATAGAATGATATTAAGATCCACAAATTTAGACAATCCCAAAAGCGGCGCACTATTAACGTAGGTACGTGGGAGAAATACATATATAGTATAGCATTAGATGTATGTTAGTTATGCGTATTTCGTTATTATTGAGATATTTTAGTCGTTTTCCCTAGCTCTAGCTATGCAATGTGGTGCTCCTCTTACTTTGTCTCTTCTTGCAAAAAATTTAATTATTAATTTAATAGCCCACATATCGGATATTGTAAGCGTCCTTATTTTTTCGTACAATCATCGAAACCGGACACACAGATATGTATTTGTGTATTTGGACTATTTTGTTCTAAGGAAATCCAAACCTACAGACCCCATAATCTTCTTTTATTCTGATAATTGTTTCCCTTCCCTTACACTACTGCATGCATACCACCCTGATGAAAAAGTTCCCGGTATAACCACAGCGGGGCTCTCCCATTGTTCTGTTTTTTTTTTTTTGTTAAGTTGATACATCTGTTGTTGACATTCGCTCTAAATCTTAGCGTCATAGCTTGACATTTGCAAAAGTTACGTAGCCAAGAGTACATCTATCTCTGTGTATGTTGGCGATTTTTTACAATTTTAGAAATGAATTTAAATTTGCAACAACGAACTTGTATTAAATTTTGCGTAAAAAACGGATTTAATGGTGCGCGAACATTGGAAATGTTGGAAAAGTGTTTCGACAACGATTCTCTAAAGAAAATGGTCGTTTACCAGTGGCACGAGCGGTTCAAAAGTGGCCGTGAGTCAATCGAAGATGATGAACGCAACGGCAGACCATCGACATCGAAAACCGACGAAAACATTGATGGAGTAAAAGAAATGTTGGTCAATAACCGCAAATTAACCATCAGAGATATAGCGGAAGACTTAAACATTCCCTACAGATCCGTCCAAGACATTTTAGTTAATGATTTGGGTTTCCGTCGTGTAGCAGCAAAGTTGGTGCCAAAAGATCTCAATTTCATGCAAAAAGGAGACCGTGTTGACGTCGCAAAACAGATAATTTGCGAGACTGAATCCGATCCCACATTCATCAAAAGGATCGTTACTGGAGACGAGACGTGGGTTTATGAGTACGACACGCAATCCAGACATCAGGCAAGTGAATGGCGTTCACCAAATGAACCGAGACCAAAAAATACGTCGTCTTCAGTCAAAAAAGAAGGCAATGCTCACGGTTTTAATGGATTACAACGGTGTAGTGCATCATGAATTTTTGCCAGAAGGCCAGCCAGTGAACAAAGAGTATTTGGGCGTTCTGAGACGTTTGTGTGAAGCAATTCACCGAAAGAGACCAGAACTGTGGGCAGAAAACTCGTGGATTTTGCACCATGATAACGCACCGTCGCACAGTGCCATCATTATTCGTAATTTTTTGACGAAAAATGCAACAAATACCATCCAACAGCCACCGAATTCACCTGATTTGGCTCCCTGTGACTTCTTTCTGTTCAATCGAGTTAAAAAACCACTACGGGGAACGCGTTTCAGCCGAGAGGAAGTACACTGGACGTCCAGTATAACGAATGCCGATATTACGAACGTCCAGTATATCGAATCACCATTTGAATTCCATTGACATCTCTAAATAACGAATGATGAAAAATTTTACTACTCTATATTACGAATGCTAGTCGGTTGCGAGGAAAAGAAACAACTTAAAACATAAAACATCTGCGTCTGGAGTTGTTGGTTCAACATAACGGTACATGCGATAAGTTGGGGGTTTTTGGCTTTTACGACTTAAAAATTTTTCGCAATTGTTTAGTTTTTGTGTAGATGCAGTGCGAGTGCGAAGTTAGTGTTTCCCTTAAAAATAGAGTTTATTGTACAAAATGAAGGTAGCCCGGAAGCGTCTCTCTATTAGAGAAAAATTAAAAATCATTGATGAATGCAGTGCTGGCGTTTCCCTTAAAATAATATCTGAGAAATATAAAATTCCGAAGTCTAGCATCTGTACCATAAGAACCCAAAAAAGTGTGCTTTTAAGAAGTCTCAATGAAACCAAAAGTGGAAATTCTGAAAAGCGGTCACTAAGAAAGGGTGAATATCCAAGAATGGAAAAAAAACTTTTCGAATGGTTTCTCCAGCAGCGTGAAAATCATATTCCTATAAGTGGCTGCATACTCAAGGCTAAGGCTCAAGTAATTCACAAAAAATATTCGAACGAAAATTTTTTTGCAAGTGATGGATGGCTTACTAAATTCAAAAAGAGATTTGGAGTTCGTTTGCTTAAGACTACGGGGGAAAAGTTATCCTCACAAGCTGACCTTGTGGAACCCTTTAAAAAGCATTTGGCGGAAATAATTGACCGACATCAACTTTCTTTGGATGCGGTTTTTAATGCTGACGAAACAGCGCTCTACTGGAAAATGCTGCCGAATTCCACCTACGTCCACTCCAAAGAAGATACAGCTCCAGGAAGGAAAATTTCAAAGGAACGAATAACATTTTTAGCATGTTCCAATGCATCGGGCTCAAAAAAAATTAAGCCATTTATTATTGGCAAATCAAAGAACCCGCGCTCGTTTAAAAACAAACCGTTGCCAGTCAATTATGGGCATACTAAAACCGCTTGGATGACGACCTCGCTTTTTAAGGAGTGGTTTTTTATGCATTTTGTTCCAGAGGTTGAGAACTTTCTGGATTCAATGAACTTACCAATAAGAGCTCTTCTTTTGCTGGACAATGCACCAAGCCATCCTCCAGCACAAGATTTGATAAAGCAAACAAGGGATGGCCGAATTTGGGTTCTTTTCATGCCACCAAACGTGACAGCCCTGATTCAACCAATGGATCAGAATGCAATCCGTCTGGCCAAATTATTTTACAGGAATAGTTTGCTGGCTAAGATTGCTAGCTCGAGTGTTACAGATGTTATACAATCACTGAAGGACATCAGTTTATTCGAAGCTGTATCACTTATCGCACTGTCATGGAAAAAGTTGTCACCGGTTTCTCCCCAAAAGTGTTGGCGAAAAATCTTAACTGAAAAAACACCAGAATTTGAAGAAGAAGATGACATCCCGTTGGCTGCTCTTCTGAGAAACGAAGAAATGGTTTCTACATCTCAAACAGTCAGGCTTATAAATGAAATTTTTCCGGAGGTAGTTTTTATAGACTTTTTTAACAAAAATTCGCTTATTTAGGTTGTTTTTATAGTCATCTTTTACTGCTGATGACCTGGATGAGTGGAATAGAGCCGAAGAGGGAGAAGGCCCAACAGTTCCAGATGTTGAGGACACGACAATAATTAGCATCAATGAAAATGAAGCTGTAGGTGAAGACATAGATGCTGATAGATCTATTCAAATGATAAATCACCAACAAGCAATTGATAGCTTCCAAATATGTATAAAATGGGCGGAAGAAAACCAACAAGATTGCTCCAAGATCTTAACTCTTCGACAGTTGCAGGAGGAAGCTGTCCATAGGCGTTATGACCAAAAAAAGAATTTGAGACAAACCCAAATAAATAGCTTTTTTTCAACTCAAAATTGAGTTAATTCATGTAATTTTCAAAAAATAATATTAATAAAAACTTTTTCAACTTCAACCGTAAACAACATGTTTATTAGGGGTCGAAAAGAATGGTTTCGATATAACGAATCTTTCGATATAACGAATTGGTTAAACATTATATCTTTCGTTATACTGGACGTCCAGTGTATTGGAAAAATCGCAGGAAGCACTGATGGACATACCGAAAACCGAATATAAAAAATGTTTCGAGGATTGGATCAAGCGCTGGCATAAGTGTGTTGCATTCGATGGGGATTACTTTGAATGGGACAATATAGATTTAGATGAATAAACTTTTATTTTCAATTTCCTGAATAAATTCCGAAAACTTTTTGATCAAGGTGGTATATCCAACTAACATATGTTTCTTGCTAATGACTCGCTATATCAAGCTATTCCCAAATTGACCATCTTTTCCAAATTTACAATTAAAAACTTAATTTCCCATCATCTGCTTAAGATGTAAATTCTTCGTTAACCGGTCTGGATTATTTCGAATCGCTTCTTTTGTTTTTAATTGGCCGTGGATTTAACTTCATCTATTTGACGACTAATGGGTCAGCAACTCCGGCTTAATATATTCTGCATGCTATATACTGAATTACACATTCTAAAGCTTTAAAAGTGAACTGGCATATTGTTTGGAATTTTAAATAAAAAAAAAATACATGTCCCATGGGTTTTTGCAAATTAACAAAACGAAAAAAAAATTTTAAATTCAAACAAATAGTGGCACCATGCCGATAGACAGTGTTGTCAAAGTAAATCGCATAAATACTGCCACCACATAAGGGATTCAATCAAGTATTGAACTTTGTTTGTATATTCTGTGCGTATACTGCGATCTACGGCTTTCAAAGAACATTTTAATGTAAAAGCGAATAAATATTTTTGCCATTTATAGCCATTCGTATGCGTGTAGAAGTCTATTTCAAACAAAATCAAAACATCAGACTCAAAGGATTGCCAGCGCCGAGAAGCCAATTCAAGTTATTGAGGTCGTTACCAGCATATTGCCAAGCATCATTTCTAGAACTGAGCGTATTAAAATTCTGTGTTTACCTTCTGATTAGGTAGTCAATGAATGACAGTTCAAGAAAAAACCAAATGAAATTATTCCGACACGGTTCATTCTGTCATCATGGAAATACGACATAAAATAGCTCCAAACAAAACGTATTCAAATGGAGAAATATTAGCCAATAATCAGATAAGTGTTTCATTTAAAAATAGCTTAATTCTAGGGGAGATTAGGCAACATGTGTTGCTAATTGATTACTTGTTGCACTACTCCATCATCAATTAATCACAATTGTCATGGCAAAGCCACGCTTGTGTATGAACCTTTGCAATTACCATGTTGCCAAATTGAACAGAAATCATAGAACTTTGAGTGCTCTTCGTCAGCTTAACCATTCGACGTTATCATTAAAATTAATTTAAATTTTTAAATTTTCTTTTTTTTTTGTTACCGAATGAAGTCACAAACAGATATATTGTATAAGTATCTATGTATAAATACACAATCAACCGGTATTTAGATATCAGCTTCACACAAAAACACAGCTCATCACTAGCTAGACTCGTCTATAGGGAAGAAGTAACAACACTCGTGTATTTTTTTTTTTTTTACAAAACAATCAATCACAAAGACATTTGTCTAGCACTTCGCGCTACGCGACTGTGAAGGCAAATCGCTGTCGCAGACACAACCACAGCCTCGGCCACTAATCAATAAATCAATATTTTCCGATGAACAAGATCACTTCTTTCCTTTGATTGACCACAAGACAGCAAATATTTTTTTACAACCAATCAGCTAGTATAATGGAGCCCATATTGTACTGCTTTGTCACCATTTGGCAAACAGGGTGCCTCAGCGTTGTGTGCTTATAAAACAAAGATACAACAAAAAAGAGCCCAAACAAATCAATTAGGTACGCGCCATTCGGATGGGGCTAAATGTATCAACAAGTGTAAATATTGGAACACAATATCACATGATGCACGAATTCTCATCTCTGTGGTTATATACTCGTAGATGTTTTGTCGTTGTCATATAACGGGCACAAGGCAAATACTCGTAATTACATATATATTTCCTCAAAATTCACACTCACTCTGCGCATTCATACAGATACGAGTATCTTCAACTTGGGAATAACTCATTGATTTGATCAGAAACTCCTTGAAAACGATGCACATGACGGAAACACGATACTCGTAGCTCACAATTTAATTATTGCTAATTATTACCTGATTAGCAGTTTTCGCACGATTACCCCAGGGTAACGGCAATTCGATATCCAATCAGTGAATTTATCCTTCTGAGAAAAATCGTTTAATCCAATGTAAGTAGGTACAAACAGTGTATGTATGTATGTCGCGAAATAAGCAGAAAGCACGAGCGATCTCAACAAAAAAAACACGACGTCGAATCTTTAATGATCGTTTCACTAATGGTTCAAAAACCGAGCCGATTACTTTCCGTACTTTCTTATCAATAGCGCTAAACCGAACTTGAAGAATGCTAAAGATACACTGAACCGATTGGCAAATACAGAAATTGTTTTCGCCCCCCATCAGATAATCAGCAGTCAATATACCAGTTTCGGACTAACGCAGCAACCTGCCAAGCCAACCACCCTATTAACACCACGATTCGACACATACGGTTGGCTGCCGGCATCGACAACACCACAACACGACGTTGTGTTTGTTGTCCATTGCTGTTAAAACTTGCTCGATGTTCGGAGCCGATCTAAGGTGTCAAACATGCTGTAGGGAAGAACTCTTATAAACAGAAAATTTCAAAAATGTTTATAAAGCTTTGAATTGGTAATCTGTTTAAGACAAAAATACCCCATGATCGTTGTGGCAAGATTCGTATTTCTGAAATTAATCGCAAAGATAGAAACTGGAGTATTGGTAATTCTCAGTATTGAAGCATTTCTAATCTTTTCGATGTTGACAATTTGTACCTGCAACGTAATACATAGTGAAATGCGCCGATAAGAAAGCCTCTAACTTCGTCTCTTTACTAACAAAATGTCGTTCACTCTATGAGTTTATCTCTTTATTCAGCAAAGAATTGAGTAAAAGCTTTAGACGGGAGCTTTTGTGTGCCATCCATTCTCTTTTGATTTATTCCTGAGGAGAGCAATCGTTGAACCTTAGCACATTTCATTTTCAATATCAAAAAAGCTGTTTTGCACAATTGTATTTGTAATCTGTTATTCATTTCATTTGACATGGGTTATTATTTTTATAAAGGCAACTAATTAAGATTGGTCCACATTCTGAATATTCGTACGTACGAGTATTTTTGAAAACACTTCGGATTTACGAGTAAGAGGGTACTTTATGGAGTTAACATTTTATGGTACGAGTAGTTCCACATTGTTTGTGTTCTTGACACTGAAAGCCGATGAGGTACTGAAGCACCTATTTCAAGTTCTACTTTTATTTCATTCGTTTTGTAAAATATAATACATTAGTCATAGTCTTTTATTATACTAACCGATATCGGTTTCATATAGCAATTAGTATTGTGATAACCACTTAAAATGTGAACAGCGTCATCTGTATTTGAATAGTAGAAAATTTCCATATTTCAATAGCTTTTAGCGAATATTTCAGCAAAATGGAAAGTTTTATGGAACACTGGATAGTATAGAAAGTTCTCGAAAGATGTCAGGGGAGAATAACTATCAGAATCAATCAAGATATGCAAGTTAGTTCTAAAGTCGAATTTGAAATGCGAGTTACGAATAGCGATAAAGTGGCTTAAGTAAAACATAAAGTAAAGTAAAAGTGGTTGAACAAATCGATTGAATTGTAAATTCTAATTGTATTGACACCCGGAACGAACATTTTGGCGGATATTTTTTGTACTGAAACCCCTATGTCAATTTCTGACAGTTTGTTGGCTGGAAAAAATTCATATGGGAAGCTAAAATTCGGTACGGAATAAGATTAATAAATTTGTTAGAGAAATTTTTGTTTTCAAATACGTGTTGGGTTAAAATGTCGAGAAAAAATACGCGAGTTTCGAAATAAGTGCTTGTGAAGTGTTTAGATGGGTTAGTTTAAATAGAATCGTGCTTTAAAAAATGTAAACAAAGCATTTGTTAAACGCGGAGAAATTGTTTTTCTTGTTATTGCTTTATTCAATATTAAGTTCGTAGTGAATAATATAAAGTGTTTATTTAATATATTGCTAAACAAGTCAATAAAGACAGTGAAATGCAACTTAAAATTTTCATAGATGGAATCCTATTAATATTACAGTTATATTATTTCAAGGGGAAAATGTCCGTTGCTGAAAATGAAAAGTTGATGGAAATTGTGTAGTATTCCAACTATGCGAGTTTTTAGCCGCATTTCACTATTTTATTGAGTTGTTTAACTATAAACATATTTAGCCTGTCTCAACATATTTAGCCTTATTAGCTGCGCATGGCCTTAATTCTTTTATTAATGAGCCTACTAGGATTGCGTCAGGTAGTTGTTTGGACCAGGTTCTTCATCTAGCAAATGTGAGAAATGTGTTTTTAATTTGATGATCACAGACCATTGTATGACAGGACTCCTTGTAGAAACGTTTTGTAGGAAGAATAGCAATTGTTCAAAACCACTGAACAATATTATGAAAATTAACTTTAGTAGACTCAGAAACAATCTACTTTGTGAGTTTTGGGATGATGTCTATTCGTGTAGTGATGTTTCGAATTCGTACGCAGTATTTATTGAGTGCCTTAAGAAGCATATTTATAATTGTTGCTCTTTCTTACCTCAAAAAAAATTAAAAAAAAGACTCAAGCCCTGGATCTCTAGATACTTAGTAAATAAAGTCAATAAAAAAAATAAACTTAGAATGAAATGCTTTCGATACCCTAGTAATGTGAATTTTAAAAGGAAATACACTAAATTGTGCGCTGAGCTGAAAAAGAAGATTCCAATGTGTTGTGATACCTATTACCGAAATTGTTTTGATTTTGCCAGAGGAAACCTCAGATACGAATGGAAATTAGTGAACAGTTTACTAGATAAATCTTCTTCCACAAAAATACCTACATCTTTGCGTACCTGTAATGGTTTAATCTCTGACAAAAAACAAATCGCTGAAGCATTTAATGACTACTACACAAATATTGTCAGTAGTTTACAACCCTGTCAAATATACTCATCTTGTGCTCTCTGTATGTGTGCTGAACCGTTTCAAAGAAAAAGCTTTGGTTACAAACCTATAATATCGCTTGAAATATTCGGAGCTATTCGCCGTTTAAAAAATACTAATTCAAGTGGTGCAGATGGTATCTCAAGTATGATTCTTAAAAAAATTGCTTGGTTCATAGTGGATGTCTTAAAGGACATCTTCAATGGCTGCGTTTTTGCAGGGGTTTTTCCTGATGAACTCAAGCGTGCCGATGTTATACCTTTGTTCAAAAAAGGTTCTGCAATTGAACTGTGCAATTACAGCCCTATTTCCCTCCTCCCTGTGCTAAGTAAGGTTTTTGAAAAACTAATGAAAGACAGAATAGTGCAGTTTTTAGATATAAATAATTACTTTAGTCCTAAACAGTTTGGCTTTCGGAAAGGAAAATCTACTGAAGATGCTCTACTGCAGTTCTGTGCCCAAACAATGAATAATCTTGATGGTAAAAGGTGTACAGCTGGCTTGTTCATTGACATTACCAAAGCTTTTGACATGGTCAATCACGATATTTTGTTGGGTAAACTGGAAAAAGTTGGATTTCGTGGCTTTATGCTTGATTGGTTAAAGTCTTACCTAAAAAATAGGTCACAAAGTGTTAAGATTGATGAGATAAGGAGCGAAATAAATTTGTTTAACCTGGGTGTTCCCCAAGGCTCGGTCTTGGGTCCAATTCTATTTCTCATCTACATCAATTCACTATTTGCACTTGATTTTAAAGGCTCAACAACTGCCTTCGCGGATGACATAGCTTTTTCATATGGTAAGAGTAGCCCTATGGAACTCGTTGCTGACATAAATTGCGATTTGAATTTGTTGAGAATCTGGTTTGAAAAACATGAGTTGCTAATTAGCTCCAAAACAAAAATTATGTATTTCACTTTGTCATCAGTACACAGTTTCGGAGCAAATGTCCACTTTCATGCACCCGAGTGTCAAAAATTAAAATTTTTCAATTGCAATTGCATTAATAAACCTACTACTCCCACTTTTTGTAGTACTCTTAGTTGTAATGATAAATGTTTTCTTATCGAGAAAGTAAATGAATATAAATATCTAGGTCTTACTATTAATTCCAATATGAGCTTTTCGAATCACACGGATTCTCTGAGGAAGTATTTCCGTTCCACACTGAGATACTTCTATTATTTGCGTAATGTCTGTTCTACAATTCTTCTAAAGAAAATCTACTATGGGATCTTTCAGTCAAAGCTGCAATATGGAATTTCCTGTTGGGGAGGTACTTATCTTAGCAAAATACAACCTCTATTAGTTTTGCTGAAGCATATAATAAGAAAGTTATGTCAAAAACATGTTAGATACCCTAGTTTTCCTTTGTTCTGTGATCTTAAAATCCTTCCTGTTCGCCATCTGTATTGTTTTAAAGTATTGAAGTTATTCTTTATGAAATTAGGTAATCGAAATTTTAGATTAATTTCTAATTACAATTTACGAGGTAATTTTTCGTATTTGTTACCTGTTCAATTTGCTCGTACCACTGCATACCGTAATTTCTATTCCGTTTTGTCATTCCGCCTCTTTAATAAACTTCCACAGTCTATCAGGGCAATAGCAATACCTGGAATGTTTTTAAAATGTCTAAAAAACTGGCTTCTGAACCACAACTACGCTAGCTTAGAATCTGTTACTTTTGACATTCTGATTTAACTTTAACTTAAACTCATTTGTCTTCTTTAATCTTTAAGAAAGATTATGAATTTAATTGATTTTTTTTTCGTCATCCTGCTTCTTTTGTTAATTGGTTTTTATTATGAATTACCTTTGTTGTTTATGGCCACCCCATCATAAACTTTATTATTAATGTAAATAACTGATTAAGTGGCATTCAAAACTATTTCACTACTTTTGTTAGTAAAATACAGAATGTCTCAACATTTCATATAAATAAGTTTTGTGCGTTAAACTAGTTTTAACATTTTTTTTAATGAATTGTACTTGAATTATACTCGGAATACTATATGAAATAAAATTATCTATCTATCTATATTTAACAAAAAGACACTATATTACACAGTATTCACTAAATAATTAATGGAAAAGTAACGACACAACAATTTCTTCGTGTTTCACAAGTGTTTTGTTTACATTTTTTAAAGCACAATTCTATTTCAACTAACCCATCTAAACACTTCACAAGCACTTGTTTCGAAACTCGCATATTTTTTCTCGATATTTCATCTTTATTCTTATCAGACAAAAATAAATTCTTTAACTAATTTATTTATTTTGTTCCACATCGAAATTAAACTTTACATATGAATTTGCTCCCGGCAACGGGCTGTCAAAAATCAGTCTAGCCGTGTGGGTATAAGAAAATGCCACCAAGGGGCGCTGAAAGCACTTTACTGGTTGTCAATTGAATAAGTTCTATCAATTGTACCCATACAAACATATGGGTATAGAGTTTGTGTAGAAATCTCTTAAATTACTTTGAAAAGAAGATTAAAGTGGGAGAGACTACTAAAACTGAAAAAGGGTGAAGGATAAGAAAATTTTTGAAAAATTGCATGTTTAAATCCGACAACGCCAATAAATTTCATAATGTGTACTGTTGTAGGATGAATCCCAAAAATTTTCTGGATTGTTCTGAGATGTGGTCATGTCTTCGAATGTTATAGACTTATCATGCTGCATCATTAAATGGTACTTGTAACTTGTGCTTAGATAGAAAATCAAGTTTGCAATAAAAAAATTCGGAATATGTAATAAAGGGTAGTGCTAATATTGTTTCTAGCCTCTTCTTGATTTTCGTCGGTGTAAAATTTACGGAAACAGCCGTAGATTCGACCAGTTACCATCTTTGACATGGAGGCAATAGAACAAACGGCGATTAATTGGCACACCAAGATTAGTAACTGATTCCACAACAATAATTCGAGACCTCGCTGGATTGATGAGAAAGCCATTTTTGTTGACCAATGGCGCATATAGTCCAAGTCTGAGATAAGTTCAGCAATACTGTGAATTGGCCGAGATAAATAGATTTGTATATAAGCGACTTGAGGACTACCAACGAACTACAACATCCGAAATAGAGAAGAATCTAAGATGCATCCCTGAAGAAACCCAGTTTTTTAAGTTTGAGTTGGGAGTAACCATAGACATTTACAACTTTTTGCATTCTACCAGATAAAAAGCTCTTTATCAAATGAGTACTGCTTTCACTTAAACTATAAAGATGTTGCAACTTCCAGAAAAGGATACATGATTAAATTTATCAAAGCCCTTTGAAATATCGAGCTGGCAAACAATTGTTACTAAGCCCTAATCAAATTCACATCGAATTTCATTGAAAATATTGACAACTGACGTGGAAGAGCTTAAGTTATTTCTCAGTCCATGTTAAGCTCAATTTATATGTGCGACGGCAACATTTTGGAAAATCAAAGGACCAATGAGTAAAGTTTCTAGATGGTCGAAGAAAATTGAGAAAGTAGGTTGATTTTGAATATTTGTAGATTATAATGACAAGGTTATAAAGACCTCGGTATGGCATTCCATAAGCGATTTGTACGGTTTAGGAAATAATCGACATATTTGGAAGTACGTCCGAAGATGAGCTTGAGTATGAACTGATGAGCATTCATTGCGAGGCGGATGGTACGTTTGAATGTTTTAAGGGGAAGAATGCTATTGGCAATTTCGTTAAAGCCCTGGTGGTCAAAATAGTGATAGAACCAATTTAGGCAAGACACATGATGTCCAAGTTGGAAATTGTATTGTAAATTGAGTGGGCAATATAGCAGCTACCTATGAGTTTTGAGCCCTGTTTAACATACGCGCACGTAAGCATTGTACTCAAATTGCATATGGCATATATATTTAAGATAGCAAATTACAACACATCGCTTGAGGAAATCTCGACAATTTGCAGAATTTTCAGGGACATCGAATATGTTGTCATTCCAACATAGGTTGTTATTAGTGATTCATGGATGCACTAATGACATTAATGAATAATAACTGGATTTTACAATTTTGCTTTACTAAGTCCAACTGTGGTTCCAATTGTAGGATAAGCCAGTGAACCTGTTGCTACCAAACCGTATTACCGATTAATGAGAAGTTTTAGTGCCTCGAGATATTCGTATTTTATGAGCTGACGATTTATCGGCGTTTTCGGACTGGACAAATGCTGTTTTCCATCTTCTCGGAAAGAGTCCTTAAGAGTAAAATTGATGAGAAAACTTACGCAATGGTGTTGCCACCTCTTTAAAAGGAAGAGGGCGGATTCATATGACACATATATCAGCAGGACCAGCTCTTATCTATGTATTAAGACCTTTATGTGCACTGGCTACTACACCAGTGTAAGAGTAGATTGATGCCATAGAATGTCCAACACACTATCCCGATTCATTGAACTAGTAATAAAGTGCGCAACGTAAAAATTGTTTGTATAGAGTCACACAGCGCATCAAACTAGTCAAGGTAAATAGTTTTTAGAAACTCGTCTTGGAAAGTCATACAAGAGGATGTATCATATTTTAGTTTTTATTACGCAAGGACCAGGTGGAAAGGGCTAAGCATATGCGTCAGAAGCGGTAACTGGGGAGCTGCGCTTAAGGCCTTATTGAACACTCTCACCAAAACTTCGCTGATAATACTCGGAAAACTGAATTCACCGAATCTTGTCTGCGTCCGTACATTACGACTCTGTGACGCTTGCTGTGAGATCGATAATATAATAACACCGCGCAAAACTTGTTAAAGTACGCTTTATTCAAAAGTCTATTGCAAAGATTATTTTGCTCAGTGAATGTCCGGCTGACGCTCCCATTAGGATCCAGGTACTAGACATTGATGTGGTGGCTAGTGGTATTGTGATTGAAAATGGCGCTTTGAATGGAGCATGCAGTCAAATTTCCAAGGAAACTTGGACAACACATATCCGAGTCAAATGTCGCATATAACACTTTAATCTGTACACTGTTACGGGCCCCCGCCCAATTGTCAAGGCTTCGCCCTTTAATGACGTTGTCTAATAATGAACGGGGGCAGAGCAAAGTACTAGTCTTATCGTAAGCATCTTCAGATGACGCTACCGAAGATTGCTACGATTCGATCAGTCGCAAGTTGCCGGTCATAGGTCTTGTTGGCGGCTGGACCACCGGTAGTCCCTACCAGGACTTAAATCACGGTACCATGGGAGTCAGGAGCCCCCCGGATCTCGGTCCGGGCCTGACTTGTTAGAGGTAGGCCCCCTTGTGGGAGCGTCATGGTGGCTGTGGTTTAAACCCAAAATCGCGGGTAAGAGTCTTCCTATGGTTTTCCTTGGTTTTCCTTTTGGTTTTCCTTGGTTTTCCTTTGGTTGACTCAATGTGGAGTTGCAATAAGTGCTGGGTGCTGTGACCCTAAGAACAGTAAGAGGTTTTAGGTCGGCCTCGACTCATACCAAGGGTGGAACTTGTGCCGGCAACACAGTTCCGAATTGGTATCAATGGATTGACGGTGAGCGATGGCAAGGCGTATCCTTGCTCCCATGGATGTATGGGCATCCCGTAGGTTTAAGCCCACACGGCAGGTACTTACGTTAAAAAACAAGAGACATCTGTACACTGTTACGGGCCCCCGCCCAATTGTCAAGGCTTCGCCCTTTAATGACGTTGTCTAATAATGAACAGGGGCAGAGCAAAGTACGAGTCTTATCGTAAACATCTTCAGATGACGCTACCGAAGATTGCTACGATTCGATCAGTCGCAAGTTGCCGGTCATAGGTCTTGTTGGCGGCTGGACCACCGGTAGTCCCTACCAGGACTTAAATCACGGTACCATGGGAGTCAAGAGCCCCACGGATCTCGGTCCGGGCCTGACTTATTAGAGATAGGCCCCCTTGTGAGAGCGTCATGGTGGCTGTGGTTTAAACCCAGAATCGCGGCCCAATGTAGAGTTGCAATAAGTACTGGGTGCTGCGACCCTAAGAGCAGTAAGAGGTTTTAGGTCGGCCTCAACTCTTACCAAGGGTGGAACTTGTGCTGGCAACACAGTTCCGAATTGGTATCTCAATCAGTGAAATGACGGTGAGCGATGGCAAGGCGTATCCTTGCTCCCATGGATGTATGGGCATCCCGTAAGTTTAAGCCCACTTGGCAGGTACTTACGTTAAACACAAGAGATATCTGTACACTGTTACAACGTTTAAATACATTTTGCACCACATTAGTTAGAAAATATTAATGAGGATTCCAATCCCGCAAATCGTCTTAAATCCTTACATTAAGACAAATATTAGAAAAATGCCACAGAGTTTCATGTTGCAATAACTGAGTTATACCGTGTAAAGTTGGGAAACATTCAGTCTGCAAACTCGTTATAGGAAGAGATACAAGGATTTTTTTTTCTAAATTCATAATTCGTCTGATTATTTGGCTGGCTGATGACACGGCTCGTGTGATCTGGTTGATGATATGTGTTGTTGAGTACATGCGGCAGTAGGTGCCTATATCCAGCCTGTGCAGTTAAGAAAACGGATAAGATCTCATATTCCTTTACCCGAGATGACGTTAAGGTCGTCGAAGAATGGTTGTTTTAGTGCACGCAGATGAAATGAGAGAGAGTTTCCCTGTCATTTTCATTCCCGCAACTGCGTCAGTGGGGGTTGTAACTAGGATGACATAGGTACTAATTTGGCGTTTTTAAAGCATTTGCGAAATAACATTCGAATAAAGAAAGCGCTGATCTTCGCACTCACCGAGAATAGCACTTTGATACAGATTTACCAGGAATTAACTCTGGTAAACAATTATTGCTGCTTTATTTTAGCATAGTAACTATTTTTAAATCTGCTCACTCGAAAAACCAAGTTAACAAATGTTTGCCTGTTCTACACTTCTACTCCGAGTGCTGAAATATAACCAAAAAGCTGATGTGATTCGAATGGCAAATACAGGAGTGATATGTACAATAGCAATGTCCAAGGTATTTTATCAGCGGAAGTCAAAAATTCTTCATATTGACACTTTTATAACGACATCTTTTAAAGCTTGAAGCTATCTGCTCGCATGATTAACAAAGGTAAAGTTTGAAACCAAGATATTGCCGCGTAAATTATCTTGGCATCTGATAAAATGCATTCTCTAAATGTTTTGCTTGTCATGTCGGTATCCCCCTACAGAGGTTCAGGAAAGGTCAATGCGTGCATCTGTTGTCTTAATACCTCACCTCAAGCTAAACTAGTTTTTAGTAACATCAGTGATGTTCCGAAGCCCTGCAACACTTTCAAACTCTAAGTCTGAGTTTTATATATTATTTGTACAAACTTTGGCTTCGACACATCAAAGTAAAATTGAAAAGTTTCACTCATAGCCATCTTCAAAAAAAAAGAAAGAAAATAAATGAACAAATTCAGAGCGATACTAGCCAAAAGAGCGCACCATATTTGCGAGTAACTGGATTGAATAATTTTTCTCTCGCCTCTCTTCCTTTCTCTCTACTCACACTACCTCATTCATAATCTTATACAGATTTGTGAGACGCGAGCAACACCGATTGCACAATTATAATGAGAACAAAAAGCTGCTACCCAAGAAAAAAAAAACATTAAACTCAACAAGAATTTGTTTTTCATTCCCTCGCGCAAAATATGTGTGAGAATGTGTGTGTGTACTACTCTCTCGGATATGTGTTTGTTTTGCTTGGTTAAAAATAGAATTCCATTTAAATTATTAGCGGGCCGTTTCGCTGTCATTCCCTGCCTCATACGAGAACGAGACCCACAATATCGGCTGCAGCAATTGCCTATATTTATTTGATGTGGATATGTGCATAAGCATAAGAATGCTTGCACATACGCGGAGAACGATAGAATATCCTCTGGTTGCTCCCCTCTGCACAGACGAAATCACATTCAGAGACGAACCGCACACCTATTAGTCAGAATCAACAGAATCAAGACTAAATACTACTACTTAAACAGTGTGACGTGACACGCGATCAAAAGTGACAGAACAATCGGAATTTCTACCGGAGGCCACATCAAAACAGGTTTCGAGTTCATGTCGGCCTGTTGATATGGCAACAAAATCTGTGGCAATGTCTGACATACACATCTCACAAGTCTAACCACAAACAGTTTGGGCTCACATTCCCTCGTGGACGACACAGTTCACTGTTCAAATCTTTCCGTAAATCCCTATCTCTATTTGAACGATAACTCCATCGGTATACATTATCGCCATGCCATCTCGACATGTCTCCAAAAATAGCCCTTATCAGCTTTGATATTCACCTACTTTTACACGACAGCCTCTGGTCCCACCACTGCTCCTGTCCATTTCCCCCTATGTGTGCTCTGGTGTGCTGTTCCTGCTATTCTAGTGTTCTAGTATTGTATCCGTATTCCGTAGTACACAATTTAATAGTGAGATTCTGATAAGAGCCGGGCTGTTTTTGTAGTCTCGCATAATTGCGCAGATAAGGTCCGATGGGTTCTATCGGTTCCATTTGCCTAAGCTCGTAACTCATATGGTTTGGCATGGCATTTGCCTATGCTCTTACAATGTGATACGATAGCCCGGTAAATTGGGCATGTCAATGGTGTCATAATTTACAAATGCGAGTTCGATCGATGAGCTATTCTACCGTGGAATATGACGCTCATTTATGTCGGCACCAACCGCTTGGATTATCGATAAAATCGTGGTATTACTAGCAAACTAGTAATTCGAGCTAAAAACTCACATTGAGTAATTGCCACAGCCGTTGTGGCCATTGTCGGTGTGGCCGTTGTCGGTTGTCGAGTTTTCTACCGGCCTGTAGAGTCACTGCATTCAAGCGACTGCATAATTTAACTTGCATTCGGTTACATACATACATACATACATATTTGTATTGGCGAGCAAACAACTTGCACAAAAAATGTCGACGCAGTATTAGTATGGTACATAGTGCAACTGGTACACCATAAGCTATACGAATACAGTAGCGGAAATAACTAATGTGCAGTGCGATTTGATAAAGTCGTCGCTTTTAAATGGTTTTAAACAAACTGTTGAACGCTAAGATGCATGTTATTGGGGTTGATTACCAATTTAATGATTAGTCACGGTGTCACATAGCAGTTAGCAGTTATCTGTTTATTTGTGGTATTTTACGTAAGACCACATTTGACAACAACAACCGACAGCTTCTACAGTAAATGTGTGATCAAATCGCTACGCAGCAAACTACAACAGTCGCCCACGCAACAATATTGTCATAGAAAATGATTCTGTGAATCAGAATTTGATATAAGAAACCGAAAACTAATCAAATGTACGAGTATTGTTTAAAAATAACACCAGCTGACATCAATTTTCTTTTGAAAATTCGCCACAAGAAAACGAATACAGGCGCGAGGAGAGACTATAAATTGAAAAAGAATAAACACTTGCATACTCGTAGATAGAAAATGTTTTAAAACTAGCTTTCTGGACTCTAGATTTAAGAAAGTAAACCTTTTTAATTAAAATTGAATCGTTGGGCTTGCATATTGTCAACCCTTTGGGTATGTTTTGCAAAAAAGTGTGGTTAAATAATGTTGAGGAAAATGCCCTGATATCTCGGAAAGATGAATTCAAAAACGTTTATTCGGTTGAACAAGGTTTCAACTTCATATATTCTCCCGAAATTTCATTCAAAAGTTCGCAAAATTTACCAAGTTACGTTATTAGATAAAAAATTGAGTGCCAACAGTGTACTTCACAAATACCCGTGGTTCAACAACTGCTTGACTTAGAAAAGTTTTTTACAGTCTTTCAGCATAACTTTAATGCGCAAAGTGTTTAATATGTAGTCAAGTCGCCCTCATTCCTAACTAACGCCTCGATCCTCTGTCGAAAACTTACAGTCTAATTTTCGTCATAGTCCTTCATTTTAAAAGCAATTTAAGCTGTTTTATTGTCCTTACATCTTTTCTTTTAAATCTCTACTTCATAAGTCTTTAGACATTTTCCATCGGAGCGGCAGTTTTACCAAGCGCGGGCCACAACTGTTTTGATTGATTGTTTAAAAAAAAAATCTCGGAAGCTTCGTCAATGAAAATAATGTTGGTCCAGTCCATATATTGGGAAATTTGAGGCACTAAGATCCTTTTCTTTGTCTCAAGAAATGTTGCCACTATGTCACGAGACTCCTTGACTTTCGGATGTATTGTACTTCTTGAAACTTGCAAAACTATTTACTACTCATTAGAGGAGGAATCTTTCCAATGGAAAGTGTAAGTCTTATTGGCCTCGACTAGCGAGTTAATTCTTTCGAGTGACACTCTTTTTCGAAACTCACTGTATGTTGGTTACAGTACAGGTTTACGTCAATGAACGTCTTCCAATACATACTGTGTTTTTTTTTGCATGCACGTTAACGATTGCCACAAACAAATCGTCAACTCTGCTCAAGCCTCTATCATAAAAACGTATATCTAAGACGTTTACTGACAGTTCATCTGCCAGTGTTCCATAATTGAACATTTATTTTGTAAAAAAATGTTACTGGCGGAATGTGTCAGTTGGTTGTTGGCAGGATATGTTAAATGTTTGACATTACTGAAAAGTCATTGCAACGATTCATTCCACACCTAGAAAATACGTACAAGATTTGGAAGCACTGTTTTTTTCTCGAATTTACTCGTAGAGTGCGTTTCAAAGTCCTTTAAAATGTCGGCACAACCCTTTTGGATTGCTTCCTTGTCTACAAAATGTAAAAGTTGCTTGGTGCGATTTATAGCCAAAAAGGCGATCACAAGTGTCGATCGATGAGATGGCGCATTATCGTGCAACAAACGCCAACTTCCTTCTGCGCGATATTCTGGCCAAATACGACTAATACGATGCATCACACGCTACAAAACACCAATATAGAATTGTGCATTAACTGTTTGATCCGATGGAATGAACTCATTGTGGACAATGCGCTTGGAATCGTGAAACCAAATCAACATTGCCCTCACTTTTGACTTATCAAAACAAGATTTTTTGGGATTTGGCTCGTCTGGCGCCTTCCACTCGACACTTTGGCGCTTGGTATCTGGATCACATCGAAAATACCACGTTTCATCACCAGTCACAGTGTCATGAAGGAAGCTTTTGTTATTTTTGGCTTCCTTGTTGATGTCCTTCGGATGTTGAGTTATGAGCAATTTTTAGTTCGATGCTCATTCTTGAGCCGATGACACAAACATACTGTCACTTCAGACGAAATACCTCTCCTTCTATTCGTCCAAATGTCATGAAATTTCGACAGTACATCAGTATACCTTTTCGACGCATGTAATTGCCTATAGATGGCCTCACAACAAATACCTATTTTTAAAAAGTCCTGTTTACTATGGAACGGACTTTGAAAATTAAATTTTATTGTTGTACCCTCTAAAGTCTTTCAATAGAGACGCTCGAAATTTGTTAGTTTATGGCGGCCATGTTGCTAAAGTAACATCTGTCAAATTCGTTGTGAATTGTTCAGTAGTGTAAGGCAAATCACCATGAAGGTTATAGCGTTTAACAACATCTGCAAATCATCAAAAAAAATTTTTCAAAATCAATGCTCCGTTCGAGGAAAAAATCATCTGTAACGACGAGGCCCATTTCTGGATGAATGGATGTGTGGAGAAGCAAAATTGTCGGATTTGGTATGATACCAATCCACACTAGATACATCAACACAAAATGTCACGAAACAGGCATTGCTCTAACCATCAACGGCGAGAGCTACAGATCGATGATAAGTAACTGTGGCCTAAACAATATAATATAGATGCCGACATGCGGTTCCAACAGGTTCCAACTACGTGCCACCCAGATCATGCCACATAGCGCGTACCACGATAGGCATTCTGCACGAGCGATTTGAGGGCATGGTGCAACTTAACGCCTCTAGAGCTCTTCCACTGGGGCTATCTTAAATCGCAGATCTATGCGAATAAACCACATTGAATTGATTGATTGATTGAATTGATTCACTCAAAGTCAACTTAACGAACGCCATCCAGCAAATTTAGCCGGATTTATGCGACAAAGTCATAGAAAACTGGACCTCCTGAGACATTTGAACGACATTATATTCCATTCCTAATGCCAACTTGTTTTATTACATTTAAAAATCGAGAGTCCTAGCCAAACTATTTTTGAATGAAAATGTCATTGTATCTACTTCAAAATGTAAGTACTAGATTCTTAAGAAAACCAATGTAAAACCAAAAATTGCCAATCTATAATATATGAAGTTTGTTAGTGAACTCAACAAATTACAGAGACTGACCTGTGACTGTGCAACTGGTGTAATGAAAACCGTACCAAAAGCTGAGCTTGAAATTAACCTAAACATCTCACCACTTCATCATGAAAGAAGCAATGGTAAATGCCTTCATGCTCATCACAGAAGATGAATCCAATTCCAATCTAGTTCGTGCTGCAACTCTTCATGAAAAAACACAACTTTTGGGTTACATTTCCAGATCGCCTTAACAGGGAACAGGACACACCAACATTTGCCAAGGACCCACATGTATGGTACACAGACGGATCCAAAACAAATGAAGAAGATGGAGCCGGAGTATACAGTCCTCGCACTTAAACATCCATACATGCCAGTATGGATACAAGCAGCTCCGTATTTCAGGCTGAAATTCATGCAATAGAGCTTTGCATTCCAGAGAATCTAAACAAACAAAAACATTTATATTCTGTCCGACAGCAGAGCAGCCCAACTTGCAATAAACGCCTTTGAAATAAAATCAAAAATGGTCTGAGATTGTCTTCAACTCCTACAACTACTGACCACCACAAATAAAGTTCATCTGATTTGGGTCCCAGGACATAGCGGACATGACGGCAATGAAAAAGCAGACGAACTAGCCTGGAAAGGATCCGCATCTCAATTCAATAAAATGAAGTATTACAACCTGGCTAAAGGAAAAGAAGCTTCATTTCTGGAGAGAAACCGAAGGAAACAGACAAGTCTAAAACATTATGCCAAACAGCTTGGCCACAAGAAAACAAAACAACTACTACAACTAAGTAGGAGTCAGATTCGAGTGACCACAGGTTTCCTCACAGGTCACTGCCGTGTGAAAAAACACCTGATGACCATGGGCATATAGCATAAGACAATACATGCAGACTGTGCAACGAGGACGCAGAAACAGCATAGCACATACTATGTGACTGCAATGTTTTAACCAAAAACATGTCAACGTTACCTAGGTAAATTTTACTTCGAAGCGGCAAACACAGCTGCTAGCTCACCCAAAGACGTAGCCGCCTTCCTAACAAATTGAGGCATCATAGATGAGCTCTAAATGGAGGATATCACAATAGGCCCTTTTGTGGCCGCAGTGATCTGGGATTCTTTATACCACCTCCCACAACAATCTAATTTAATCTAGTCAATGAAATACTCAGTTTTGTTTCCAACGGTAAAAGAAATTCAAACCACCATGGATGTTTGGTCTTGTACGTTTATAGGATTTCAATTTCCATAACGAGCATTCCGAAATCTCAATGACTAATTTCCCAATATGGCTTTATAAAGGACAAAGGTACGGAGGACGCAATTACAGCCTTAAATAGTGCATTAGCACTTGCAAATGTGAACTGCACTTTATCAAAAGTGTTCAGGAGTGAAACTAGCTAAAATCCACCATTCACGCAAGCTATGACAACTTACGACGTTGATATGATTGTAACAAGATAAGTTTCGATTTATCACCAAGCCGAGGCTTATTGCAGTGTCTACTAGCTTGCTTTCTAGCTAGTTATCTAGCACAGAAGCTAGTTCTGTTAGAGATAGGCATGACTTGGCAATTTTATCACCAGTCCGTTACTTGAAACAAGCTCCATCATCTTATTAGCCGGCTGCGAGCAATGAAGTTGAACATCATCAGCGTAGGGGTGGATCGACACTTGATTGCAAATCGACATTAAGTCACTAATGTACAGGCAAAGCAAAATGGTCACCCAAGATTAAGCCCTGAGTTACACCTTGCACCAGGGGTTTAAACTCAGAGTATGTATCGCCTAAAACTATCCTTTCAACCTAACACTCAAAAAACTACCTATGAGCCTTGCAACTTTCAACAAAGTATAGAGTGATTGACATTGTCAAAAGTCATTGTACGAGTACAGTCCAGAAGGCAAAGCAAGGTCACAAATCCCTTATCAAATTCAGTCCTTACATCATCGAAGATATTGACCATAGTGGACGCCAGCTACCTCCTTTTATGAGCTGGAACTGAAAGGGGCTCAGTAAGGCATTTACGGACAGGTGATCCTGAATGTCTCGCTTGTGCTCTTTCGAAAGCCTCAGACAGACATGGAGAATGCTGATAGGCCTATATAATCAATGACGTTATCAAAATTAGGTTTCTTATGGACAGGATTAATTCTTGCACGTTTCCAGGCCAAAGGAAAGGTTGAAGTCACAATACATGCATTGATTTGTCTATGTGTGTTAAATAACAAAGCGAAGTGGCACCGCATCCTCTCCAACTGCATTCGACCTCAATGACCTGATAATACTTACTTCTCTATCTCTGTAACAACTTCAAAATCGCTTGATATTCATGAGTTGTAGGAGTGATCGTATTATAGTCAAACGTGTCTGGTTCAACTTCATGCGGCGAAATGGAATCATTGAGATCATTTGAATCTAGAGTACAACTACTGCTACATACGTAGGTTTATGAAAAATCTATTTATTGTCTATTATTACACCGAAGTATTTAATTCCTAACAATTTGAATTTCCAACTGTATTTCTTGTAGGGTTTCACCGCTTATAAACAGAAGAGCATCGTCCGCAAATAACGACATTTTACATTTTTAATTACCTCGGTAATGTCTTTTATATAACATAGTTCCCAGAAACGAACCTTGTGGAACACCGGTGTTTACACTTATTGTCTCCGAGACGTTTATCCTCTGAGATTTAATTTGTAGACCTATATATATCTTAGGCAACTTTTCAGGACAAATGAATTGGAAGCCTCAGCTATACCAGATCTTGGCTAGTATAGATGAAAGGAATAGATCATCCTTCATTGAACAAGCTTGAGGATCACTTCACCCAATTGTTTATAGCAGCCTAAATCCCAACTTGTGTGAGAAGAGCTACATATTTTCAGGATGAACATGAAATAATACTGGAATTCAAGATTACGGGTGAGCTCTTATGACTCATTTACATACATTCCGCACCGAAAGAATTTGTCAGTGTTTTGTGAAATGTGCAACTTGCAGGAGAGGGAAGATGTCTTCCACTTCATTGGTCGATGCCAGATTTTCAAAGAAATTAAACAGCAGATCTTCTAGGTGAACGTGCTGTCACTGACTGGGGTCATTTTACTACTCAGTCAATACGATGTCAAGAAGCTACACAAATATTGCCAAAACGCTTTAATTTAACGCGAACGAATGGTCAGTGAATGATTTTAATTGATAAAAATTTAATGTATTGCTGCGAAATAAAAACATTTTAGTTTTATTAGTTGTCAATCAGGCAGACAGCATAGCCACCCCAAATTGATTTTTTTTTGTAAGAAATGTATTAATATTGAAGTTGAAAAATAAAAATCATTCTGTTCCATTCAAGTCTACTTTATTCCGTTCTATATTTAGTCAACTTAATTCCTTGTCACGCACAGGGTCCAGTTTTTTTTTATTAGAATTGCTCTATGTGTTGCCTCAAATGGTCTTTTTAGTCAAGGAAAACACATATAACACATTTTTTAAGATCTATTTCCGGTTTCCAGGTTCCGACCATCATACTAAGTGCACCTTTAAAAGAATCTGGTTTTCTAAAGCCTAACTGGTTTTCAATTATTAACTTGTGATTGTGATTGATGATGGTTAAAAAATGATTCCAGTTGGACTTGTGGCAACTTTGTAGAAGCTCCTCGTAGAGGGGGAATTTGTCACTTTACTAAGTGGGGTTACTTCGGATTCCATCCACAATAGCTATAAGGAAATATATTTAACTAAACAACTTTTATAAAGGCTCACCAGTTACATCAAAAGAATCTTTTAATTATTTAGGGCTTAAGAAATTCGAGTCCCATTTAATTTTTATTGCATCGACCATCTCTCTTTGGTTAGCATATGGGATGTAACTTGTACAGACAGTTAACTGACCGACAAGACCCGGAGATTAGGACACTGAAGTCGTCGATTAAAAATATCCAAACGCTAATAAAAGAAAATTACAGAATTTCTGTAAGTTTGTATTGGAACAACAAGGTTCGGGCTGTAAACACCAGCAACCCGAAAATGTCTCCGCAAATAAATAAAATATTTCGGAGAAAAAATCAAAACGACCTTCAGTGTCTTAAAATAGCTCGGACAACAGACAACGAACGGTTACTGACAATAGCAGGCATTGATCCAAATGAGGCCGCTGATGACGACTTTTTTGTGATCCACAGGAGAAGGTTGAGGCCATAGGGGCGACTTTCCAGGAAGTATACAAGGCCATTGATAATTACGACCTGGACAATCGCGTCTTCGTGCACGACTTCTGCATTCGAAATGAAATAGGGAACTGGCGATCCGAGGGCTCTGGTTTCACCCGGTTCAGCGACGAAAATATGGCAAATAATGTCATGACCAGAGAGGGTTACCTACCCCCGTTCATTTCGAAGGAAGAACTCCGTGAGATCTTCGACACAATCAGGGCTAAGAAATCGGTGGGGACCGATGGTATTCCGAACATCGTGCTTCGACATCTTCCTCTAGAAGCGGTGGACATTTACACCACCCTGTTTAATAATGCAATGAATAATGCACATTATCCAGCGCATTGGAAAACGGCGGTGGTTCAACCTATCCCCAAAAAGGGGAAGGATATATCCAATCCGGCGAATCTCCGGTCGATAAGTCTCCTTCCGAATATCAGTAAGGTTTTTGAAAAAGTAATCAATAGAGCTCTGTCTAGGTGGGTTGAGGACAAACATATAGTTCCGGATAACCAATTCGGTTTTAAGGCGGGACATGATATCTCACATGCCGCGTCTAAACTGGTGTCCGATATGAAATGGAATAAAGGCAAGAAACAGTGCACTGGTGCCTGCCTTATTGACTTGGAGAAGGCCTTCGACACCGTATGGTTAGAGGGTCTTTTCTATAAGCTGACTAGGCTGGGGATCAGCAAACCTCTCTTGTACATTCTTTATAATATGCTAACCAACAGACAGTTCATCGTGAAAAATGGCGATGTGACTTCTGTTGGAATATTTCAAATTAAAAATGGTCTTCAGCAAGGTGCGGTCAATTCGCCGATCCTATTTAACATTTATACAAGCGACTTGATAGGTTCACTTTCCCATACTATTGCGTACGCAGACGACGTGGTAGCGTACAGAACAGGTCCAAAAATCGAGGTCATTATTACTCTCTTGCAGCGTGACTTCGATAAGATAAGACGATTTTGCGATGACTGGAAGTTGAAAATCAACTTTCAGAAGTCGGAAACCATTCTCTTTAGGACGCCGTTGTCTGGAGCCTCTAGGGATACCAGAACAAATTGGCGAAAGTTCTCAATCATTGGACAGCACGGACAGCCTCTTGCCTGTCGAAATGTAGTCAGATACCTTGGGATCTGGCTAGATCAGTTTCTGTATTTTGGCAAAAATGTAGATGCTGCTCTGGCCAGAGCCAAAGGTGCTTTTGCCCTTACAAAGAGACTGTTTCTTCGTACTTATTAAATTTGTCCGCCATGAGTTTGTTTCCACTTACTGATGCATTCTTGAATACTTTCAACAGCAGACGTTTAACCCATTCGCTGCCAAGCCTAAATTATATGAAGTCATTCCCATTGCCATTTATATTCTGAGCTATTGACAATTTCCAGTCGCGACAGACTGCAATACATACGGGACAATATTAAGGAGAACATACTGAAGGCGAATGAGAGGGACGCGAAGACATACAACATATGTGCTAGTAAGACGCGTTACTTGCCCCGACAAGAAGTGTTTCGACGGAATTTCATCGTTCGAAAATCTGACAGGAAGAAAAGTAATGATCTTCAATGCCAAAGATTTAAAGCAGTAAATCCGACCCCTAAGTATCTGTACGTACATATGTCATGCAAGTATCCTCCAGTTTTTAAGTTATTCAAATTATGTTCCGTGATATTAGCTGATAGAGATTAATTTTATTTAGTCTTATGATCCAACTATTCTAATTACTTATATTATAACTATTAATTTTTTTTATTAATATATTAACTTATATCGAATAAGTGTTATTATATCCAACTAGTCAATTTTCATTCATATTAATTATTCTTATTAATTTATTGCCCTTTTTATTTAATTTTTAGACACATTATTTATTTATTTTTGATTTTATGTATTTGAAATTGTTTGTAGTATTTTTTTATTAATTCAGACACTTGGATAGTATATATAATAGATATATATGTATATGTAGTACGTATTCCATGGCGTAGTGTATACATACGAGTATGTAATAGGTATTCCATAAGGTCACGTATTTGATCAGAGTCAAAACGTATTCGTTTTCAATGGTCTATTAAGGAACTTGTAGGTTCTTCCGCGGGTGCTGCTCTAAACGTTTGCATCGGTCCGGTTAGTTCAGTTTGTAGAGCATGAGAATCTAAATCTTAGGGTCGTGGGCTTTTCTCCGCTGAAGAAGATTGTCTGCCTCACAAGATTGCGTCACTTGTCGTTCTCGATCCTTGTCGACGATGTCGCCTTCAAAGTCTGCAGATCTATAACGGCCGCTTTTAAATGCAACGAAGAAAAATTCAAATATTGTTTAAAAGCGTGAACTTTTTAAAAGCCAAGTTCAAAATAAGTGACAGCGTCCAACAGCCGATTAAAGGAAGTCCAGAGAATTGTCATAGGACTTCACGGCAGGGAGGGATTGGTAGCCCTGAATAGGCACCGACAGCCGATTTTCTGTATGGTGACAAGTCAGAGCAAGAAGATATGTAACACCTGGCATAATTTATGCATTTTTTTTGTAGTACTCCAATTGACTATATGGAAAGGAACTACCCCATCCGGCGAGCTGAGGCGCGCTTGACAAGAATGGCTCACTCCTCACTCTCGGCTATTCCTTTTCCATTTTCGTTTCCCTCCAAATGTCCAGACACATTTTTGACTCCTTTTCTGCCTTTTGTAGGTTCTGTTTGCTTGATATCCTGACTACTCTCTTTCATCTACTCCATTTTTCCATTTCCTATCCTGTAAAACACTATTATTTATTTCCGAAACCGAAGCTCTGTTCGCGAAACTTATAAAGCTCTTCGCAAAGTTTACGGTAGACATCATTAGCCATCTGAGCGTGGTATTTATCGAATTCTTGGACAATTTCGCACCCAATTCATGCTGCTGGTGTGTGAGTACACAATAACAAGAATGAGAACAGTGCGTTCGAAAGAAAATATCGCAGCTGTGGAAGCTTGTGTTGAAGAGGGTCTTAATTCATCGATTAGTCGTCGTCCGCAGCAATTTTGTTGCCTTTGTCCATCCACTATTTGGAAAATCATACGAGTATCATCGAATTGGTGCAAGAGTTAAAGCCACGTGACGATGACAACTTATAGTTTTTTACCGCATGGTGCAGATTGTATGCCGGTGACTTCATCGGTTATTTCTTTAAAAATGAGGCCGGTGCACAAGTTATTGTTAATAGACACCGGTACAATGTGATGATCAACGATTATTTGTTCTCTGATTTACGTATCAGCGAAAACACAATTTGGCAATAGAGCCATTTCAAGAAATGGGCCCGTCATTTGACCACCAAGAACGTGCGATTTTACACCATTGGATTATTTTCTGTGAGGCTACGTCAAGTAATTAGTTTATGCCAATAAACAAGCAACGACTGATGCTTTTGAGCAAAATATTGTTCGAGTAATAGGCGATATATGCCCCCAATTGCTCGTAAAAGGGGTCAAACACTTGACCTCTAAAATGCGCTTTGTACGAGGCAGCCGTGGTGAACATACGAGTATGCCTGAAACTATTGTCAAATATTAAATGGCATGAAATAATCTCTCGAATGAATTTAATAAATCGTAATCAAGTTAATTTCTTTAAAAGCACACTTTATATATACTCGTATATATGTATACATTTATGTACAATATATCTTAGAATTTAAATCTATTTAATTTATAGCCTCAAATAAAAAGATGTCAAATCACTCTACCTGATTCGTTTACATGGTATTTTCCAAACGCATTTGCACTACTCCTGCGCGCCATGAGCGAAGGCCTGATCTACCATCTAGTAGGCTAGCCAATTAAGTATGGGCAGACGAACGTATGATGATGAACGCTCGATGACCACAGTCATTTTTCAAAAGTCTCGTATAGTCTCGGACAACTACCAACGTTCCCTTTTCTTGCAATACAAATTTTCAGCACTTGATTTGGTATCCTCTTCATTATTTTTTTTTTTACTAAACTTTTTTTTTAAAGTGAGTACTCAAAAGATTAAGGGAAGTGACTAGTGAGCTTGTGGGTAAACTATAAGCATAGTGAGATGAGTGTAACTATTGAAGGTTTGAGAGGACTAGAATAATTAGTGGCAATTTCGTTATTGCACAAAATAAGCTCAATTGACTGATATTATTGGCGTCACCGATGAGATTTATTGCACGGTCTTAAACCCAGTCTAGCAAATGCAGTAGTTCTAGGAGAACCTGATCAGATGGGAGGAAACCCATACATTTCGCGACGATTTTAGCCGGAAAGTTTCCCTTTTTTGTTTATTTTTTAATTGTTTTATTTTATTTATTTCAGATTTGATTATACATATTATAATAATAGTTACTTGCGAAGGAAAGTTGGAAGTTTTAATTGAAAACATGTTTAACTATATACAAGATTCCATGTAAATGTTAGTGAAATTTTACAATAACTATTTATGTTGCAAAGTCTGTACTGCTTTAGTTCTTTCTTGGGTTCCTTAAAATCATAGATCTCTCCCAAATTTTCTAGAAGGGCATTAAGAGTTGCAGGTATAACATAGCTAAATTGTTGTATTTGTTGTTAACTCCTGAGGTTTCTAAAAGACCTTCAGCCTTCTTCTAGTATTTACAGTGATGGAAATGTACATTTGGCAATTCCACATTACAATGAATTGTTATACTGCACTGTTCATATAATCACATTTTTATATTTTATACCACTTATATTTGATACACGGTTCTGTCTTGAAATAAACCTCATTGAATTCAGACCTCATTGTCTTTCTTATTAAGAAGAATCCCTAACAAAAGGTTATGGGCCCAGATTAAGAGTTTATATAGATAACTGGTTTTATAAAGTGATTTTTGGCAATGGCGTCCTCATTGTACCAAATCGAAAAATTAGATGAAAAAAATTATGAGACATGGAAACTACAAATCAAAAGCGTGCTAATACATAGTGAATTGTGGCAATACGTAAACGGATTGGAATCAAAACCAGAAACAGAATTTGCAGAATGGATCAAAAAGGATGAGAAGGCAATGGCCACCATTCTTCTCTGTGTGAAACCATCTCAACTTAATTATATAAAACATTGTAAGACATCGAACGAGGCGTGGACTATCCTACAAAAAACACATCAGCCACAAGGACCGGCGAGAAAGGTAACCCTCTTTAAACAACTACTACAATTAAAAATGCCAGAAAACAGTCAAGTACTATCACATCTTAATAATTTTTCATCAATCGTCGAAAGATTAAAAGAGATAAGTATTGAACTACAAGATGAACTTCTTTCAATCATTTTGCTTTCTAGTCTGCCTAACAGCTTTGAAAATTTCGTTCTTGCTATCGAAGCACGAGATACTTTACCCACTTGTGAGAACCTTAAGATTAAGCTTCTAGAAGAAGGCCATAGGAGAGAAGGGAATCAATCGATCAATTTTGCTCCAGAACAGGCGTTGCTCGTAAGAAATCGAAAACAATATAAGCCCCAGCAGCAAAGCCAGCAACAATCACAGCGTACGAAGTCCGATCAAAATTTTAAGGGAATTTGTTTTAATTGCAATCGTCATGGGCACATGGCTGCACATTGTAGAGAAAAAAATCGAAATAAAACAACAACATCATCATTTGCTCTGGTAAATGCAGCAAGCGCTATAGAGCTAACGAGCCAGTCATGGATTTTTGACAGCGGATCGACAAGCCATCTATGTTGTAATAAGAAATCGTTTAGCAGTCTCCAACCACACATTGAACAAGTCGTACTTGCCAACGATGCACATGTTTTTTCTGATGGCATTGGTGAGGTTATATTAAAATCCAAACATGGAATCGTCACTCTTAAAGATGTTCTTTTCGTTCCGTCGTTGAAATCGAACTTTATTTAAATTTCAAAAGCTGCAGACAATTCAAACAAAATTATTTTCAGCAAAAATAGTGCAAAAATCCTGAATTGTGAGGGAAAAATATTACTTTCTGCTAAAAAGTTGCTAAATATGTTTATTTGTGAAACAAAGAGGAATGAGATTAATGCGTACACATGCTTCGCATTGCAAGTTTGCATGAAAGGCAAAATATGTTCTCTGCCGTATGAGTGTGGGCTTAATAGAAGCAAAGGTGTATTGGATTTAGTACATACTGATGTATGTGGCCCAATGAGGAAAACGCCTATTGGAGGAGCGAATTACTTTTTATTGTTCGTTGATGATTACTCAAGAAAAATTTTTGTTTATTTTTTAAGGGCAAAAAGTGAAGCATTGGATATTTTTAAGAAGTTTAAGGCAATGGTTGAGAACCATACTTCGAGACGAATCAAGACCCTCAGGAGTGACAATGGCACTGAATTCGTGAACAAATCCTTTACAGAGTTTTTAGAATCCTGTGGAATTCGACATCAGGTAACTGCACCTTACACGCCTCAACAAAATGGCGTTGCAGAGCGTGCTAACAGGACCATCGTGGAAATGGCTCGCTGTATATTAATTGGATCCGAACTTCCTGAGAGCCTTTGGGCAGAGGCAGTAAACATTGCCGTTTATTTAAGAAATCGTTCTCCATGTAGAACATTAAAGGATATTACACCATTTGAGGCTTGGTCTGGACATCGACCAAATGTGGCACATCTGAAAATTGTTGGCTGTAAGGCATTCATGTTAAACAAACGACCAGGATACTCCAAGTTCAACTCGAAAGGCATCGAATGTGTTATGATCGGGTATGCAAGTGATTCAAAAGCGTATCGCCTATTCGACCGTAAAACCGGTAAGGTATACATTAGCAGAGATGTCAAGTTTTTCGAAGGAGATGAGAGTGTCGAGCTTAAAGATTTAGATTTTGATAACTATCTTCTTACAGAACCCCCTAAAAATGAAACTGAAAAGTCAAGAATTATTACAGAGACCGAGACTGAAGTTTTCGAAGATGCGGTGGGACCTGAAAATCTGGATGTTGCTGTTGCCGAAGCTTGTGATGTTCCTTTCGAAGGTACTGTTGAAAACGATGCTGCTGTTCCTGCTAGATTTGCAATTGTACATGGAAATCAACAAGATGAGTGCGGAAGTGAAGATGGTATGAAGGAAGAAGAAGAAGAAGAAGAGGAAAAATCTGTCGCAGTAAGTCCTAAAAGAATATTAAGAAGTGGAAGAGTTTGTGTTGTAGATGGCAATAGAGGAAAGGGTAAAGGAAGGGAAGAAATTAATTTCCTCAGCTTTGCTGAAAATGAAAATGATGTCCCTTCAACAGTAGAAGAAGCTTTTCAGTGTAAGGATGCTGATAAGTGGAAACAAGCTATGAGAGAAGAGTTTGATTCTCTTTCTCGAAATCACACATGGACACTGGTTGATTTGCCTAAAAATAGACTGGTAGCTAAGGGTTGTGGGCAGAAGTATGGCGTCGATTTTCATGAAACATTTTCTCCGGTGGCAAGGTACTCAAACATACGTTTAGTGATTGCGTTGGCAGTCGAATTTGAGCTATTAATACACCAAATAGATGTAACTACAGCGTACCTGAACGGAGAATTGGAGGAAGATATTTTTATGTATCAGCCTACAGCATTCATAGATGAGAAGAATCCGGAAAAAGTTTGTAAGCTTCAGAAAGCCTTATATGGGCTGAAACAATCAGGAAGATTGTGGCATCAAAAATTGGATCGAATTTTAAAAACGATGGGCTTCAATCAAAGCATCAACGATAATTGCATATATGTTATGCATAAGAATGGCAATATTGTCATTGTCCTTGTCTATGTTGATGACATTTTAATTGCATGTAAAGATGAAGGGGTTATGAAATCAACAAAAAACCAAATAGGACTCCAATTCAAAATTGTCGATAAGGGACCATTAACTCATTTTCTTGGGATAGAAATTCAAAGAGATGGATCCAACGGGGCGATTAAAATTAGTCAAAAGCAACTCATTAAAGCTCTTTTAAAAAATTTTAATATGACAAATTGTAGAAAGGTCAGCACACCAATCGATCCAGGGACACAATTTACGCAATGTAATGGCTGCAACAATTGTTCCAAAGTCGATAAAACCGCTTACCAATCCTTAATTGGGTCATTGAATTTTTTAAGTTGCACTACACGCCCCGATATCTGCCATTCGGTTATAAAATTATCTCAATATAATATACATCCACATGATGAGCATTTTACAGCTGCAAAACATTTACTTAGATATCTTTCTAATACAATTAACTATGAGATTACTTACAGAAAAACCGGACAAAATTTGTATGGGTACGCTGATGCTGATTGGGGTGGCAATGCCGATGATAGGAAGTCATTTACGGGGCATGTTTTTATTTTGGCTGGTAGTCCGGTGACCTGGGAGTCTAAAAAGCAACCGACAGTAGCGCTTAGTAGTACAGAGGCGGAATATATGACACTCTGCTCAGCTTCGAAGGAGATCGTGTTTCTCCGTAACCTTATTAATGAAATTGGATTTAAAACTTTAGTATCCAAACCAACAATTTTATATGGCGACAACTTGAGCGCGCAGCAGCTGGTGCGAAATCCAGTTTTTCACGCCAGAAGTAAGCATATCGATATAAAGGTACATTTTATTCGACATGTTTATAATAGAAATGAGATCGAACTTAAATACATTTCAACGGACGAGATGGTGGCCGATATCCTGACGAAACATTTAAAGAAAACGAAACATATGAAATTGGTCAATAAACTTGGCTTATTGTAATGTAGAATTGAGGGGTTGTGATGGAAATGTACATTTGGCAATTCCACATTACAATGAATTGTTATACTGCACTGTACATATAATCACATTTTGGTATTTTATACCACTTATATTTGATACACGGTTCTGTCTTGAAATAAACCTCATTGAATTCAGACCTCATTGTCTTTCTTATTAAGAAGAATCCCTAACATACAGTATGTTGTAATGGTAGCTAGAGTCGTGTGTCTTCATAGCATTCTAAGCTTTCTGTCATTTTAAATATACCTTTGATGTCTAGAACCTTGAAATTTACGTTGCTTTTATTTATTATTTTGTTGAAGGCTTATCAGCTTATCTAAATTTATTTTCCAAGCATTTCACTACGATAATAAGCCGTAACTCAATCTTGATTCCACCAGCGAATAATATATGTAGTAGTTTCTGAACTTCTATTGATGTGAATCGCTTTAGATATTTAAAACGTAATAAAAATTGTTAACAAATTTTGAGTTGGGATTTCCATCAAATAAATAATAATAATTAAAAAAGAAAAAAGTAATAATAATAAGAATAATAATAGTAAACAAGGAGGAGAGTAGGATAGAAAGGATGGCTTGTAGGTACACTTCAACCTCTCCAAAGCAACAAAACGGGCGGGTGAGCTGTGGTCGGACCGTTCGATTCTCAAAGTTCTTTCATCTTTTCAGCTTCTTTGCTATGTATGTCATGGCAACAGAACACTTTTTAAGTTCGACCTAAGTTTATTAATGTGAACTTCTCACATTGCAGGAATATATTTTCAACAGCTTGCAGAATCTAGATATCCGTATCTGACAATTGCGTGCTGCCTCAGGAGACAATGTCCTGTCAGGATTCCTATCACTGTCCTAAGCTTAACCCTGTTCAGTTTGAAGTGTCTTTCAAGGCTTGACCACCTTAGGTGGGCAGTGTTTGTGATTTTTTCCTCGATAGTGCCCCTCCCTATGCAAAGGGGTGGTTTGATATTGGCAACCTCACTATTGTCGAGTAGCCCTCATTTTCTTGCAAGCTCGTCCGCTTGTTCATTTCCTTTAATACCGCAGTGTCCTGGCACCCAGCACAGTCTTACCCGGTTCTGACTGCATAGTGCCTTGGGATCTGTGCGACAGCCCCTGACTGTATCAGAGTTGACATTGGTTGATTCGATTGCCTTGATATTGTTTACCAAAGCTCTGTTATTTCTTGGTAAGAGCACATAATCATTTACAAGCATAAAACCAAAGACGAGTATACTCGTCTACGTATTTGCGTACGTTTTAGTAGAAAAACAAATTAAAAATCACGCAGATGGATAAAATAATGAAAATGCAATAAAACGAGACACAACTTTCTGTAAATTGGTAAAAGCTAGATATTCACTATTGTCGATTACAGTGTCTCAGTAGATAACGGGATAATGTAGTATGGCGTATTTTGATTTCATTAATTTCGAGCAACATCTCTTATCAGTTGTGAAATAAAAATTTGAACAAATTTTACTAAGTGATATCACACATTGTTGTACATATTAGGTATAACTTTCAAAGTGAAAATTCTCAGAGGTTATAGGTATAGTTTATAGTTATTTATTTTATCCCTTGTACAATTCAATTTAGTTATAATGGACGACGATATATCAACTGACAGTGATGTTCAGCTTCTGGAGGAACAAAGCCGTCAAAGCGAACTCTCTCATGATACATATAATTAGGGTAGTAAGTCCCGGAGATCAGGTTGTTCGATGAGGTCATTGCTCTTGCAATGTGCCTTCGAGTTAACTTAATGACGAAATTGTCCACTCTTATTAGGTTCGCCCTATTGTATAAGACCTCATTAGGATAGAATTTTATGTACTCAGACTCTGGTGTTCTGTATAAGCGAAGACAAGTCCTAAGACAAGCCCTCTCAAACACCCGAATCTTTTCCAATAAACTTGCTCTCACGTTGAACCACACGGGACATCCAAATACAAGCATGGGCCTGATAAGGGTCATGTAGCAGATTACCTTCACCCTCGCATCGAGTTGGCTGTTATAAAACAGTCTCTTTGTAAGGGCAAAAGCACCTTTGGCTCTGGCCAGAGCAACCTCTATATGTTTGTTAAAATACAGAAATTGATCTAGCCAGATCCCAAGGTATCTGACTACATTTTGACAAGCAAGGGGCTGCCCGTGCTGTCCCACGATCGAGAACTTTCGCCAATTCTTTCTGGTGTCCCTAGAGGCCCCAGACGAAGGCGTCCTAAACAGAATAGTTTCCGACTTCTGAAAGTTGATTTTCAACTTCCAGTCATCGCAATATCGCTTAATTTTGTCGAAGTCACGCTGCAAAAGCATATTAATGACCTCAATCTTTGGACCTGTTCTGTACGCGATTAAGTCGTCTGCGTACGCTATGGCATGGTGAAGTGAACCTATCAGATCACTTGTGTAAATGTTGAACAGGATCGGCGAATTTACCGCATCTTGTTGCAGACCGTTTTTAATGTTAAATGTTCCAGCAGAAGTCACATCGCCATTCTTCACGATGAACTGTCTACTGGAGATCATATCGAAAAGAATATACAGCAGTGGTTTACTAATGCCCAACCTGTCCAGCTTGAAAAAGAGTCCCTCTAACTATACGGTATCGAAGGCCTTCTCCAAGTCAATCAGGCAGGCACCAGTGCACTGTTTCTTGCCTTTGTTCCATTGGATATCAGAAATCAGTTTAGACGCAGCATGAATGATATCATGCCCCGCCTTGAAACCGAATTGATTATCCGGAACTATATGTTTGTCCTCAACCCACTTAGTCAGGACTCTATTGATCACCTTCTCGAAAACCTTACTGATGTTTGGAAGAAGACTAATCGAGCGGAGATTCGCCGGATTGGAAGTATCTTTATCCCTTTTGGGGATCGGATGTACCACCGCAGTTTTCCAATGCGCTGGATAATGTGCATTATTCATTGCATTATTAAACAGAATGGTATAAATGTTCACCGCTTCTAGAGGGAGCTGTCGAAGCACAATGTTCGGTATTTCATCGGTTCCCGCTGATTTCTTACTTCTAAGCGAATCGAAGATCGTTTGGAGCTCTTCCTTCGAAATGAACGGGGGTTGTACCCTATCGTTGGTGATGGCATTATTTGCCATATTCTCGTCACTGAACTGGGTGAAACCCGAGCTCTCGAATCGCCAATTCACTATTTCATTTCGAAGGTAGAAATTGTGCACAAGGACTCGATTCTCCAGATCGTGGTTTGGGCCAATGATAACATTCGCCTTGTGCACTTCCTGGAAAGTCGCTCCTATAGCCTCTACCTGCTCCTGCGGATCCTCGATCACAAAGAAGTTATCATCATCAACAGCCTCATTTAGATCTATGCCCGCTGTTACCAGTATTTGTTCGTTGTTCGTCGTTCGGGCGATTTTAAGACATGGGAGGTCGTTCTGATTATTTCTCCGAAATATTTTATTTATTTGCGGGAACATATTCGGGTTGCTGGTGTTTACAGCCCGAACCTTGTTGTTCCAATACAAACTTACAGCTGCTCTGTAATTTTCCTTTATTAATGTTTGGAGGTTTTTAATCGACGACTTCAGTGTCATGATCTCCGGGTTATGTCTGTCAGTAAACTGTCTGTACAAGGTTTTTAGTCTTGACAGCAACCTACTTTTATGTCGGTGCAGTGCGTCAATAGTTGCGTTGCGGAATAAGTTTTCTTCGTCAGTGTGTTGGTACCGAGGTATCGTTTTGTCCATTGTTCGTTTGATTGTCTCGTCCATTAGTCTTAGACACCTGTCAGTCTCCTCGTTTGACAGATTTCTGTTGGACGGTGGGTAGAGCGAATTCGAGGAGAGTGCTCTATTTAGTGTTCTGATGAAGTGTGTCCAACGCACCCTACTATAATTGTAGGAATGCCGTTGGACAAACTCATCCAATTCCGCAATTTCGTTGGGAACAGTTATTGAGGTGCTGAGACCGCAATGGTCACTGTCATACATGAAAGTGCGTAGCAGGAGATCCAAATAGGACCCGTGTCTGGGAAACGACGGACTATCCGTCGCATTAAGCCCGAGTCGATACATCACACTGTGCTGACCCCACCAATTGAATAGTAGGTTCCCTCTAGTATTCGGTGTATTATTTCCCCAATCGCTATGCTTGGCGTTGAAATCTCCGCCGATAAGAAAATAGTTGTCTTCCAATTCCAGCCTCAGAAATCGAAAAAGCGTCTCGAGCTCTGAGATGAATAAAGTGGATTGAGTAGCCTTAGGCGCATAGACAGATACCATGTACAACCGCTTTCCACTACGGAGAGGGATATACACGATGCATGCTTCCAGCACCTGGAACCTACGTACTACACGACTGTATACTCTTTTAAAGCGTATACCTTTTCGTACGAAAATCGCAACGCCTCCTCCCTGAATGGAGTTGGGCCGGTTTCTCCGTACTATTTTGTATCTTCTGTGCCTCATTTTGTGTCTCTTGGTAAGCTTAGTTTCGCTAACCAAAAGCACATCAGGGGCTTGGTCTTTAAGCAACTTAAATAGTGCGGCTCTTCGTTCGAGCCTAATCAGTGAATTAACATTCACAGCAAGGACCTTCAAAGTTTGCTCCGCCATGTACGTACCCATTACGGCTGTAGGTGCGTTAGGCCTGGCAGCAGCGCGTCTATTTGATCTACCCGCGTAGCTTGTTCTGTTATCTGACGTTGAAGCTGAGCCATCTGCCCCTGAATTGAGAGTAAGATTGCTAGCATGTCAGGTACCGGTTCAGCTGCTCTAGGCGCTGGGGCCTGAGAAGCTACCTTTTTTTTTTGTGCCGTATTACCCCTACCTGCCGCCATTTGGGCGTAGGTAATGTGGGGAGTAACGGCTGGTGTTTGTACCTGCACGGGTGGTCGCTTAACTTCCACTTTCTGCTGCCGAGCCAGATTTACTTTTTTTATGTATTGAAATTTGGGACAACCCCGATAGTTTGCGGTGTGTCCCGTGTTTCTACATAACGCACAAGAGAGTTGGCTTTTTTCAGACTCTCCGTCCTTACCTAGAGCACATTCCTCGGATTTGTGGTTCTTTCCGCACTTCACGCATCGAGGCTGCATTTCGCAGTTCGATGCGGCGTGCCCGAACCTTTGGCAGCGAACACATTGTAAAATGTTTTCGCTCCTCTTTAATTTTTCCCAGTGTACAACCTGGTAGTCTAGGACTTTGATACTCCTTAGACCATCCAGATTGCTGTCGGGACTTAGTTGGACCAGGAAGAACGGTAGTTTCCGCTTCTCGCTTTTAGCTCTAGCCGTGACAAACGGCTTGACCCCCACGAATTTGAGCCCTTCGCACTCTTTCTCTTTCAGCAGTGCGAGGAGTTCCTCCGGATCAGTAGACGGCTCTAACCCCCTCAGCAGCATAGTTTGCAGCTTTTCACCCTTCGGTGTGAAGGAGAAGAACTCCGTGTCGTGTCCTTCAGTAATTGTTTTATCTTATTATAGCGCTGCACTGTGTTGCAGTGCATCGCATGTCTATTAATACGCTTTATAAAAAAATTATTTCCTATAGCCGACTTACATAGCTCAATGGTGTCTTTTAATTCCATGTTGAAGGTGTTGATTGGTGGCACACTTTGCTTTACTGTTTTATGCTGATGTTGTTGTTGTTTCTGCTGTAGTTGCTTTTGTTGTTGTTGATTTTGTTATTGTTGGTTTTCTTGTAGTTGCTGTTTAGCTAGTTTTTTTGTTGTTTGCTTTACTTTTTGTTGTTGTTGCGGATGTTTTTGTGTTTTAATTTGGGATTGTTGCTGTTGAGAGCTCTGTGGCTCTTGCTGTTCCCTCGCCCTTCTCGCTGTTTGCTTAGCTTTAATATCCAGAACTCGTTGTTGCAGCTGCTGTATGCTGTTGTTTATATTTTGTACCTCTTCTTCTTCGTCGTCAGATTCGGAGGCAGCTAGACAGGCGAAGTTATTATAGGCACCCATGTATAGGCCTTCACCACCGTCGGAGACGTGAGGGTATTCAGCGACCACAGGTGTGTCCTTCTTCCTAGCTGCTGTAGTTGATGTTTGCGCCTCTCTCCTGGCTTCAACCGGTAGCATTTCGGTTGAAGCTGTTAGGGAAAGGCGCTTAACAATTATAGTTGGGCTTAGCTTCCTCCTTCTTTTTGCTGTCCCTCCGCTCTCTGCTGTACCTCTCACTGACAGTGATGTTGATTCAGAAGATGTTTTTCTAGTTTCTAGCACCAACTTGGTTATGCATTATGACCAACTTCTGGCACCGGCTTTCTCACATCACGACTTAATTTTCGTGACACTTAACGTGCTTTTTACTAATACAGTGGATACGTCTGCAATCTACTACGATTATTCGGGAATAAATTTAGTGGATCTGTTCAATGATACTTGAAACGTTGACTGGTCACCTATTTACTCAACATGTGATGTTAATAAACAGATTGAATACTTCGATAATAATATTTATTACGTTTTTAACAATCATGTGAAAGTAAAACATAAAAAAATTAAGAAAAATAATTGTCCATGGATAACACAAGAAGTAAGAAACCACATTAAGGCGCGTGATGATTTATATGCGAGATGGCGAAGATATAAATGTTCTGTTATTCATAATGAATTCAAGGTCACTTATCTTATAATGAGAAACAAAAAATCTTTCTTTAAAAACCAATTTAATCCTGGTGATTCAAGTTCCACTTTTTGGAAAAACGTTCGTCAGGCTGGAATAAGTCGAAGTAAGCTATCTATTACAGATCAAATAAATATCGAGGATTGAATCGGAAATTCGTTCAACCCCAATCGACCGTAAGCTCACACGTTCCTAATTCCTATACTAATCAAAGAGATACTTTTTCACTTTCTTGTGTTGACATAGCGGTGGTTGGCCGTGCAATTTTAAAAATTAAGTCAAAAGCTATTGATTCAGATAACATCCAACCAGAATTTATTAAGACTCTCCTACCCGTTTTACTACACCAGATAACGTTTATTTTTAATACTATTTTGACCACTTCTGTTTTGCCTGATATCTGGAAAATAGTCAAAGTTTTGCCATTACCTAAACCCTCCCCAGCTAACAAAACCGAATACCGCCCAATCTCCATTTTACCATTTTTGAGCAAAGTTATGGAAACAATTATGAGCAATCAGATAAAGGTTTTTCTTAATAATAAGAAACTAATTGCTAACCACCCATCGGGTTTCCGTGCAAAACACAATTGCACCACGTCTCTGATCAAAATTTGTGAAGATATTCGCGTCCCACAAGGCTCTGTGCTCGGACCCCTTTTATTTTCCTGTTTCATTAACGATATAATTGAATGTTTCACAGATTCCGAATACCATATCTATGCAGACGATTTTCAAATTTATAAAATGTTTCCAAAAGCGGATATAATTCCAGCCTCCAGCAGAGTGAATAAGGAATTGTGTAAAATCTCATCTTGGACGGCTGAAAATGAGTTGAAGCTCAATCTAACAAAACCCAAAGCCATGATCTTAAGCAGAAGCAAATGTAAAGAATACTTCCCTACTCTCCTTCTCAACCAGAACCCAATCACATATGTGGAAAACACAAAAAATCTTGGGGTTTACTTAATTTCGACCTAAACTGGGATGTACATATAAATAGGACAGTTTCAAAAATCTATGGTGCGCTTCGAGGCCTAAGTCCCACAGCAAAGTATTTACCTACCAATGTGAAGCTCAGATTAATAAAATCATTTATTTTACCCATTTTTCTGTACAGCTGCGAGCTATTTGCTAACATGAGCTTTGAGTCCAAGAGAAAACTTACTGTTGCATATAATAGCTGCGCAAGATATATATTTGATCTGAAAAGATACGACCACATTTCTGACAACTCTAAACAAATAGCAGGCTGCTCCTTATCAAATCTTTTGAAATATCGAACTTTGTTATAATTAAAAAAATTAATACAATCTAAAGAACCAAAATATCTTTTTGACCATATCAAGTTTGTAAGAAGTAATCGGACATTGCAAATATTTCTACCCAGATATAAGTACCTTGTGACCTCAAGGCAATTTTTTGTTCATTTCTTTTCTTCTTTATTTCATTTAACTTTTTAAACTGAATTCCCTTTATAAGTTTAAGTGTATTATTTAAAATATGTTAACTCTGAAATGTAATATAAGCATGTGCACCTTAAAAGATGTATAATTTATATCTTATGTGTACAATGAATATAATAATAATAAATAAATAAATACGAGTAAATAAGAAGAATATTTTTTAAATGATAGTGATGCCGAGACTGAATCAGACGACAGTCTATGTCCTATTGCAAAAAAAGACCACGAATAAATGTTGTTAATTAAACTGAACAATGTACATATATACTCGAAATTATTCACCTGTCAAATACAAAACAACTCATGGAATATATTAGAGATCTGGATTCGTTCATTACCATTTTTGTTTTCAAAACACTTTTTTGTACCCGAATAAAAAGCATATACGAGTATGTACATACATAATAAAGTAACATTGTCACTTCTCCTCGATTTTGAGTTATATCACGTGCGTTTTATTAGCCTTTTAATATAAATTAATCATCCACAAAAATCAATCCAATCATCCTAAATTAATTTTTAATCCATCGACAAAATTGGTGACCTTGACGTGATCGGCAAATATTCGCTCTAATTTGTCGCGATCATTATTTTTTCATTGATTCACATTTTAACCTCTAAGCCGCCATGTCTAAGATTGAGATACTTCGAAATCGAAGATGTGTAATCCTGAAGCAAATGGACAGAATCTCGGAATTCGTATCAACACAAGCCGATAAATCCACTGTTGCTGAAGTTACAACACGCCTGGAAGCTCTAGAAAATGTTTTCTCTGCATTTTTAGCCATTCAGTCTAAGATCGAGGATGCTGATCCAGAAGAGGTGCTTAAAGAAGAACGTGCAACATATGAGGAGATGTATTATTCTATTCGACCAAAAAGCAGACGATCTTGGGCACAAGGGAAACAAAATCAGACGACAGTGCTGTGGGAACTCATCGATCGGTATCAGAACAATTAAAACTTCCAAAAGCTAACCTTCCAATATTCTCAGGTGAAATCACAGGGTGGCTTACCTTTTATGAGACCTTTCACTCTCTCGTGCACTCCAAATCCAACCTTAGTAACGTCTGTAAGTTCCATTATTTGCTTGGTGCTCTAACTGACAACGTGGCGATGACCATAAAGTCATTAGAGATAACCGACACAAACTACGAGGTAGCTCTAAAGATGCTTGTCGCCCGATATGTAAACAAGAAGCTCATTGTCAATGAACACCTAAGACAAATATTTGAAACTCCAGCCGTTCAAAAAAACTCAGCCTCATCTCTCCGCAACTTGATTGATTCAACGAATGTTCACCTTCGATCTCTATCATCATTGGGACGACCTGTCCAGCATTGGGATGATATGATCGTATTTATCTTGATTTCAAAACTCGATTCAACGACATTAATGAAATGGCAAGAAGAGTCTCCATCGGACAGATCACCGAGTCTGCAAGAGTTGATGAAGTTCCTGAACAAGAGAGGTCAAATTCTGGAGGGAATGGTGAGGCCAATCACAACAAACAAGGTAAGTGGAGCATGCAAAGTAGACAGTAGAACTCGACAATCATCCAAATCATTAACCGTCACTAGCGATATAAGGTGCGCCCTTTGTTCTAAAAATGCTTCAAGCTACTTCGATGCTCTCCGAGTGAAAGGCGGCAGCAAGTGTCTCGATTAAAGCTATGTACCAACTGTTTGAAAGGTGATCATAAGGAGACTAAATGCACTTCTGTCAATTGCCATAAATGCGATGCGAGGCATCACACACAATCAAAGTTTGTGTACCCGAAGCTGTTCTTGTCGGCTGCATTACGAGTTGTTTGCAATTGTTATCATTTATTATTTCTTCTAAAGGTCAAAGCTTGCCATCCAATTAATATTAAAATCACTAATATGCCAAATGCAGGCCCCCGCCCAATTATCAAGGCTTCGCCCATCAATGACGTTATCTAATAATAAATGGGGGCAGAGCAAAGTACATCTTCAGATGACGCTACCGAAGGTTGCTACGATTTGATCAGTCACAAGTTGCCGGTCATATGTCTTGTGACTTAAATCACGGTACCATGGGAGTCAAGAGCCCCCCGGATCTCGGTCCGGGCCTGACTTGAAGAGGTAGGCCCCCTTGTGGGAGTGTCATGGTTTCTGTGGTTTAAACCCAAAGTCGCGGGAAGGGTCTTCCTTTGGTTGACCCAATGTAGAGTTGCAATAATTACTGGGTGCTGTGACCCTAAGAGCAGTAAGAGGTTTTAGGTCGGCCTCGACTCATACCAAGGGTGCCGGCAAAACAGTTCCGATTTGGTATCTCAGGAAGGCGGCAGAGCGATGGCAAGGCGCATCCTTGCCCCCATTGGTGTATGGGCATCCCGTAAACAAAAGTCTACATGACAGGTGGTTTATGTTAAAATTACAGACACTAGTATGTCAAATGCAAAATCATTGACTTATTACGAGTACATCCTGATCTGGGACGTCAGATAATAAAAAGAAATACGCCTTAATTAAAACCTAAAAAAGAAGATTGGAATCTATACAGATTAAGAGAAAGACGATTTAAATTCAACTTTTAACAAGCATCTCCTATATACGTATATTGTGTTTTGTTCCACAAGAAATGTCCGATTTTCGCTCACTCGGAAATAAGTAGTTCTCGAGTGAACATCTGTGCCAGAACGTTATATTTTCTTTTTTCATAAAACAAAGTGGTAAGTGTGTTTGACGTCTGAAAATTATATGGTTCGTTACAAGTACCGTTATTTTTTTTCTAGGAACTATTTACCACTCTGTCGGCAGTTCAAATTCGAACTCTCTTCCTTTACGAATTTAAAATATGACATAATGCGTCATTGCCATTGAAAAACATTAATGACGCATTTGAGGATGTAGCGGTAAACGAAAACACTATACGACGTTGGTTTAGAAAGTACTGTTGGGGAGATTTCAGCCTCGAAAATGAGTCACGTGGAAAGCCGGACGATATTTTAAGAGCAACGGTGGATGCGGAACCACCGAAATCGGTGGGGAGATTGCACAAAGCATGGGAGTATCCCCAATGACAATAGGTCGACACCTTTCTCTCATAGGAAAGCTAAAGAAACTCGATAAGTGGGTACCCCATGAACTGAACGAATTCCAAAAACTACGGCGCCTGGAAATCTGCACATCGCTTACATTAAGAAACCAAACTGAACAATTTTTGCACCGGATGATGAAAAGTGGATACTGTGTGATAATCGTAAAAGATCTGGGCAGTGATTGGATGCAGATGATAGATAGTTTGATTTATTTCAAAATAAAAAAAATAATATAATAATAATATAAAATCAGTTAGCATGGCATTGCCGTCTGCCAGATTGACAATAGAACTATTAATAAGGTTTGCATTTATTTATATTTAATTAGATATACTTACAAAAATTTGAGAAGATACCTGCTAGTATATTCCCTCTATATTTCAAAGCAATTTTACTTCGTTGAGAAGGGATATCATTTCTTGTTCCGATAAGAAGACTTTTCCAAAGAAACTTATTCTTGTTTCCCTTAGAATTGGGCATGGTACGACTCGATCTGTAAAGAGGCCGTCAGGGTTAGAGAAATGTTTTTTCGGTCCTACAAGACCAACCCGACAGAGGAAAACCGAAAAAAGTTCAAACGAGCCAGAAATGACTGCAACGCCTTTCTTAAGCGTGTGAAATTCCTATACGACCAAAAACTGAGGCAAAAAATACTGCAATGTCCCAAAGACAGTAACAATTTTTGGTCGTTCGTCAAAAACATTAGAAATTCCGCCTCATCCTCCATCCCAACGCTCATTTACAATGACATTCCAGCTGTCAGCTCTTTGGATAAGGCCAATCTGCTTGCTGTACACTTTGCGGCCAGCTCAACACTCCCAGATTGTGCTTTGTCTCCGCCTACACTTGAGTGCGTCGAATCTTCAATGGGACGAATCTACTTTCGCACTAGTGTAGTAGCAAGAGTACTTAAAGATCCGCTGGTCCAGATGGGGTATCTCCCCTTCTTCTGAAGAGGTGTTCTTCCTCGCTGGCAAAACCACTGCGTAAGCTTCTCCATCAATCCTACACTTTAGGACTCTTCCCGAGCAGATGGAAAACAGCATTTGTCCAGCCCGTCCCTAAAAAAGGCGAATCATCTTCTCTCTCCTCCTACAGACCCATTGCGCTTACGTCCCTTCTTTCCAAGGTCATGGAAAGATAAATCGTCAGCTCATGAAATATCTCGAAAAACGAAAACTTCTCAATGACCGGCAATATAGTTTTCGTAGCAACAGGTCCACTGGTGATTTGATGGCATGTCTCACCGAGAAGTGGGACCAAAGCGTACATCAATCTAGCGAAAGCAAGATAGGGTCACTTGATATTTCTAAGGCATTTGACAGAGTTTGGCATCAGGCTCTTTTGTCGAAAATGCGTGCATTTGGGATCGACGACTCTCTTCTTCAATGGATTAGAAATTACCTTTCGGAACGTTCAATTCAAGTTGTTTTAGACGGTTTCAAGTCTGATATTCACAAAATAAATGCTGGTGTGCCCCAGGGCTCTGTTCTGTCTCTGAAACTCTTTTTAATTTTCATTAATGATCTCTTGACTGCTACTTCTAATCCAAAATATTCCTTTGCTGATGACAGTACTCTCTGCTTTTCATATTCGTTCCCGGACTCACGGCCCTGCTCTTCGGCTGTAGAACGAGAACGGCAGCGTATGCTAAGCTCATTAAATTCCGATATCAACAGCATAACCAATTGGGGAACTATCAATAGAGTGGAATTTAATGCTTCCAAAACACAATGCTGTCTGCTGTCGTTAAAGCGAAATTTAAACACCCAGCCATTATCTATGAATGGCACTTGCATCGTCGAAACCGAAAAACTTTCCATTCTCGGTATGTGTGTCAATGACAACTTACATTGGAATGACCACATATTTGATATCACCAAAAATGCTGCGAAATGTCTATTTTTTCTCAAGCGATGTAAGAAATATTTTACCCCCTCTGATCTGGCCTCAATAATCCGCCCAAAATTGGAGTACAACTCCCACATCTGGTCAGGTGCTCCTAAAACATCTCTGCACCTGCTAGATAGGATTCAAAACCGTGCGATAAAACTTATTGATGATACTAATATCAGTCAATCATTGGACACCCTCGAACACCGACGAAATGTCTCGTGTCTCACTTTGTTTTATCGCTATTTCCACCACCAGTGCTCCACTGAAATCGCCAGTAACATTCCGCCCATTCAAACTTTCAACCGTAACACCCGTCTCGCTATGAATGCTCATCAGTAGACCCTCAAGCCCATTTTCGGACGTACTCTAAAATATTGTGATTCGTTCCTAAGCCGTACAACTCGCTTATGGAATGCCCTGCCGATCTCTGTATTTCCTGGTCGTTATAACTTGCAAACATTTAAAAACAATGTACATCGGTACCTCTCTTTTCTTCCTCCCTAAATTTCCTTTGCCCGCGCTGTGTACATTCACTTTAAGGGTACTCAAACCCCTTGAGCCCGCGCTCATTATAAAAAAAAAAAAAAAAAAAACTTGCCTAGAAAATGCATGGTCTTTCTTCCAAATTTCACATAATACAGAATATAGAAAGATCTTCTCTATGGGGGTATATAATTGAGCTTTAGGAGTTCTCCGCGAAGTTTTTGCATTGTTAATATTTCGGGAATGGTATGGATATCTTTGAAGTAGTTTTTATCTTGAAGATTGTAATTTAATCGGCTATACGTACCACTAGTGATCCCGTCGCTTCTTCTATAAACTTCATTCTGGCCTGTTCATCAACTCTCGTTATGAGCTGGTATAGTGAGTTCTCCCAGTTCATGGCTTCCGCATTCAGATCTACACCACACTCTAGAGCTAACTCTAGCCATTCTTCGAACCATGCTATTTTGTTCCGAATCGCGTGTAATGCCACTATCTTTGGAAGTCCGGTTATCTGACATGTTTATAACCCTGAGTATGTAGTTTACCTGCAATTTCAGTGCTTTAAGGAATAGGGGAGATAGGTCTGTTTCCATCATGAGCATATAGTTCGGAGTCTTTGAAGGGAGGTGGAAGTATTTCTTAATGAATAAAACGTTTTAGGTTTTTCAACTTCCTCGTAAGGCTTGAAATACTTTGAATTTACTGCTATGAATATTCACACTACATTTTAGATTTCGTGAGTTGCTCCTTCGGATGCCTTTTCATACTAAGGCTACTTGTTAAAAGGATTCCAAGATGCCTGTATTCATTTACAACTTCTATACTTTCTCCGTTAAAGTGCCATTTATCGTTGTAAGCAAGTCTACCACCTCTCTTTTTAAATATGATTATCTTGGATTTATCCAAATTCACGACCAGGCTCCATAAGCTGCTGTACTCATACAATTTATTAATCATCAATTGCAAGGATTCCGGTGAGCTAGCTAACAGTCTGCGAACAAGAGGGCTATTTTTATTCCTCCCGGGAGAAAGTCCACTATATCGCCTATAAAGAGGGCGAATAGATTAGGGCTCAACGAACATCCCGAATTTTCGACGACACTCCCATACTATATAACTTATAAAATAAGGCGTTTCGGTTCACAGAATTGAAGGCCGTTTTGAAGTCCACAAAGAAGGCGTAGAGTTTTTTTATTTCGGCTTATAAATGTATCTGCTAAGATTTTCAGTACGAAAATGTGGTCGACAGTTGAGTAGCCAGACCTAAAACCCGCCTGGAATTCCTTTAGCAGATTATTGGCCTCTATCCATGTGGCTAGCCGCCTCTGCAGTATTGCTGCAAAGCTTTTGTAGGACGCATTTAAGAACGATATTCCCCGATAAGGGACGATGAACGCTATTAAATATTGTGAGGAAATTGACATATTGTATCCCAAATTGGCTGAAAATAAACTTGCGTTGGTCAATAGGCCAGTCCGATCCTTATGCATGACAAAAAAAAAAAACTGTTGCAGTTGGGATTTGAAATTCTTCCGCATCCACCGTACTCTCCTGATATTTCCACAACGGATTACAATCTTTTCCGCAATCTATATTCATTTCAAGGTCTTCCGGAACCGAGCAGAGATCATAAAAGCCTTTGAAGGAATATATGACCTTGTATCACGTTGGAAGAATGTCATAGATGCCAATGGATCCTATTTTGGTTGAATAAACATTTACGGAAAAATAATATTGCCTCTAAATCTTTACTATAAAATCGGACATTTCATGTGGTAGAACCCAATAGACACTCGGTAGAACCACTATTCATTTTTGTGTCCTCAAAACTCAACTAATATCCAGACTGGTAACACCGAAAAAATCTGATTGAACCTAAACCAAATCAAAAGCAGAACAGCATATATTCTGCCTTGTCCCAAAATACTATCAAATATTGATAAGCATATATCAACTCTGAAAGCGATCAAGATAAGCACTTGCTTGTCAAGGGTTTCAAGGTTCATCATTGGGACTTACTTCCTGAAACACAGGTCACGACTCTCAAGCTTCAGTAAGACATTAGCTTAACGCTAAGGGGGATTATTTAGATCTATGCCGATAGGATAAGGTTCGTTATATGCTACCAATGCGTGGGTATAATAGACTAAGCTCCCACCTTCTTTAACCAAACAGCAAACTACAGGTGGAAGGGATAAAATATCTATGCCTATCTTAACCACTTTCAAACAAGTTCGAGATGGCAAGATGGGAAATGAGATCTCAGATAAGTCACGGCAAAGCAAGGCATTCTTCCTAAGGACTTAAAAGATAAGTCCAAAGGACACAAAATAATCTACTAACAGCAACTAGCATCCACAATTTATCGCGTAATTTGTCTCTGTTGCAATACTAACGTGCATTGTACAATACTCGTAATCTACCGCTTGACGAATTTATAGTTTATTGTTTCGCCACTCCTAGGTTTGGAGATAAGTAAATGAAAGAAACGCCCTCAGTTGACCACTAAGGCACCTATAATCTCCGTTCGTGTATGTATGAGTATGTCTCCTAAACCCAATACAATGTGGAGCTCTGGTTTTTTTTATCACTTTTCGGATTATCGCCAAAAATAATCCAAGTGCATGCAACTTAAATTCTAATGGAAAGAACAACACATGTTATCTTGTTTTCGGAAATACCCATATTCCGCTTAGTTTTCAAGTGCCAGATAAAATTCTATTTAATTTTTGAACTATTTTTAGAACCATTATACATTTCACGCGGTGGGTTTGAGGCTGTTCAGCTTGAAAAAAAAAACAATAAAATAATGTGGAGAACTCATTTTTAGTCACTCAATAGTACGAGTATAAGTTGTAATCAATTTATTTTAAAGTTCTCTTGCAGAGTTAAATTACTGCATTTATGCTTTTGAAGTACCTAGACCTACTCATATATGTAACTCCAAAATCAATCAACCAGCAAATATGTATCATACATTTGAGTATTCGATTTTTTTCAATAAATTGGATTAGATGTAAGTTTGTACCTGTTAGTAAGAAAAACATTCTGAAGCCTCTTGGACCTTAGAACCATTCTACAGGTGGCTTTGTTATTGACTGTAAGGTCGATAGTTTTTACATTTGAACTTGGACTTGCGCTTCTGCAACGGATATCATGACGATCTTCGTTAAACATGGACTACTAGCTCTTTCGTTCAGCTTGACGGTTTTCTGACATCGGTTTCTGTGGCCCTACTTATTATTTCTTCCTATTACATATTATTCGCAGTCAGAAACATTCTGTACCGTAACTTCAGAAGTAAAACTAGAATGTAAAGTGACTGTTTAGAAATGTCGTTTGTTGCTAGTTCATATCATTTGAAATACACATTACGATATATATGAACTCAGACATTTATTGTCTGCGTCAACAAGCTTATCAGTATAGAAGATTTGAAGAACAACACTTAAAATACGAAAAAGACTGCATGACGCCCGCAATCGAAAGTAACGACAAACGTAGTCAGAGTTATATCGTGAAACAACATTTTCGATTAATTCTGATAGATGTCATTTCACTCTTGATAGGAAAAGTTTAAAAATAAAAATAACAAACTGCACAGTAAAGTCAAGTTTGTATTCTCATAATAAAGTTTACGATTTCTACTTATAGTAACACAACTTCAATTTAATTTAACCCATCACTTTGACTCACTTTTAGCAAAGGGGAAAACTTTGTAGAAGCGTGCACTAACTAACAATTAAGGTTTAGGTTAAGACTCGAGTAGAACCTCAGGTTCATTTATTAATTGTCTAAAAATAAGTGACCATGAAACTAATCAATAGAATAGGTTAAAACTATACAAGTTCTGAAATACTACATATAAATCAAAGTTGATGTCCCAAAGTGATTCAAATGGATCTTGTGCATAACCAAATGGTATTATGTAAAGGGCGTTTTTTTTTAGAGTTATACAAATTCAATATGAAATAAAACATTTGAAGCTAATGTTAATGTCTGTGATATTAGCTTTATTTAATAGATAATTTTATGCCATTAGTGCTTAAATATAATATCGGGCATTCCTACAATTATAGTAGGGTGCGTTGGACACACTTCACCAGAGCACTGACTAGAGCACTCTCCTCGAATTCGCTCTACCCACCGTCCAACAGAAATCCGTCAAACGAGGAGATTGACAGGTATCTAAGACTAATGGACGAGACAATCAAACGAACAATGGACAAAACGATACCTCGGTATCAACACACTGACGAAGAAGACTTATTCCGCAACGCAACTATTGACGCACTGCACCGACATAAAAGTAGACTGCTGTCAAGGCTAAAAACCTTGTACAGACAGTTTACTGACAGACATAACCCGGAGATCATGACACTGAAGTCGTCGATTAAAAACCTCCAAACATTAATAAAAGAAAATTACAGAAATTCTGTAAGCCCCAGCAGCCCGAATATGTTCCCGCAAATAAATAAGATATTTCGGAGAGATAATCAAAACAACCTTCCATTCTTAAAATCGCCCAAACGACGAACAATGAATAAATACTGGTAGCAGCGGGCATAGATCCAAATGAGGCTGCTGATGATGACAGCTTCTTTGTGATCGAGGATCCGCAGGAACAGGTAGAGGCTATAGGAGCAACTTTCCAGGAAGTGTACAAGGCGAATGTTATCATTGGCCCGAACCACGATCTGGAGAATCGAGTCCTTGTGCAGAATTTCTACATTCGAAATGAAATTTTGAATTGGCGATTCGAGAGCTCGGGTTTCACCCAGTTCAGTGACGAGAATATGGCAAATAATGTCATCACCAACGATAGGGTTCTACCACCGTTCATTTCGGAAGAGCTCCAAACGATCTTCGATTCGCTTAGAAGTAAGAAATCAGCGGGAACCGATGAAATACCGAACATTGTGCTTCGACATCTCCCAGAAGCGGTGGACATTTATACCACCCTGTTTAATAATGCAATGAATAATGCACATTATCCAGCGCATTGGAAAACTGCGGTGGTACATCCGATCTCCAAAAGGGATAAAGACACTTCCAATCCGGTGAATCTCCGCTCGATCTGTCTTCTTCCAAACATCAGTAAGGTTTTCGAGAAGGTGATCAATAGATTCCTGACTAAGTGGGTTGAGGATAAACATATAGTTCCGGATAATCAATTCAGTTTCAAGGCGGGGCATGATATTATTCATGCTGCGTCTAAGCTGGTTTCTGATATCCAATGGAACAAAAGCAAGAAACAGTGCACTGATGCCTGCCTGATTGACCTGGAGAAAGCCTTCGATACCGTATGGTTAGAGCGACTCTTTTTCAAGCTGGACAGGTTGGGCATTAGTAAACCACTGCTGTATATTCTTTTTGATATGCTCTCCAGTAGACAGTTCATCGTGAAGAATGGCGATGTGACTTCTGCTGGAACATTTAGCATTAAAAGCGGTCTGCAATAAGATGCGGTAAATTCGCCGATCCTGTTCAACGTTTACACGAGTGATCTGATAGGTTCACTTCACCATGCCATAGCCTACGCAGACGACTTAACCGCGTACAGATCGGGTCCAAAGATTGAGGTCATTAATATGCTTTTGCAGCGTGACTTCGACAATATTAATCGATATTGCGATGACTGGAAGTTAAAAATCAACTTTCAGAAGTCGAAAACCATTCTGTTTAGGACGCCTTTGTCTGGGGCCTCTAGGGATACCAGAAAGAATTGGCGAAAGTTTTCTATCATGGGGCAGCACGGACAGCCACTTGCTTGTCAGATACCTAGGGATATGATCAATTTCTGAAGCGACGTACGTTCTCCGATTGGGTTCTGGAGAAGATGCGCCAAGATGATGAATTTCATCGCAAAATCATCTTCAGTGACGAAGCTCATTTTTGGCTTAATGGGTTCGTCAATAAGCAAAATATGCGCTATTGGTTGGGTGAAAATCCACATGTGCTTCATGAATCACCACTTCATCCACAAAAAATAACTGTTTGGTGCGGTTTGCATGCCGGCGGCGTTATTGGGCCGTATTTTTTCGTCGACGATAACGATCGTTACGTTACTGTGAATGGTCAGCATTATCACGCCATGATCACCGCTTATTTTTGGCCCGAATTAGAAGATATGGACTTGGACGATATGTGGTTTTAAGAAGATGGTGCCATAAGCCACACAGCACACGCTACAATTTTTTGAAGAGTAAGTATGTGCCAGTATGGCCGCCTCGTTCGTGCGATTTAAGGCCGCTTGATTATTTTCTGTGAGGCTACGTTAAGTCATTGGTTTATGCCAACACGCCGACGACGTTGGAAGAGCTCAGAGCCTACATTGAACGCGAAATAGCGGCCGTTTCGGACGAAATGTGTGGCCGAGTCCTTGAAAATTGGGTCCAACGAATCGACCGCCGCAAACGTGCCCACGGTGGCCATATGAACGAAGTCGAGTTCCATTCATAAATGTTTTGATTGTACTTCAAGCCGATAATAAAGTTTTTGAAATATCTCAAATGGTGTGCGTTTTATTTTAAAAAAAAGTTGGCAAGTCCTTATTGGAAAACCCCATATGATATATGTATATGTATGTATGTATGTAAAGGCACAGCACTTCTTGAGTACACCAGGCAACAGTAAGCTTTGACTATCACGTCCAACTGAAATTTGCAAAATCTATGGATGCCTACCAATCCTATCACTATCTATTGTCAGAAGTTCGCTCCCCAACATACTCGTACCATATTGAAATACAGTTAGCTAAGTCCCTGGGTGCTTAAAACTTTTCACAAAATTTTCATGACAAAAGAGCAGACATGTCTTTACTACAAAATCACATATGCCATCTCAGAACGAGCATACTCGTATATACAAGGTGTAGCAAAGTCATCTCCTTATCGGAAGGTGCTATAGTTTTTGCAATTGGTGGCAAATGTAAATTCTACTTTGACATTTGTGAAGTAAACAGATACAAAATACACGTCATCAAGACATGAATCGCTATACTCCTATTGACACGGACTAATAGTCACGCTGTTTTTGGTGAAAAATTCGTCATTGATTTTGGCGCATTGACAGGGCCTATTTCCGTCTATGTGGATCTGAAAACAAACAAAATGTGCGATTCTGAAGCACTGAAAATCCACCAGTAATCACGAAGAGCCATTACAATAACTCAAAGTCACAGCATGGTGTGCTGTTTACGCTGGAGGAGGAGAACGCTGCAGGCCAAACGGTCACTGTAGATCTTGAGCGCTACAGAGCTTTTAATTAATTAATTTCTCGCTCCTCAATTGTATGAATTGGGACTGAAGAACATGTGATTCCAACAGGATGGAGCAACGGCGAATACTGCATGGGCCACAACCGAAATTCTGAGGGCTGCATTTCCCGGTCGCCTGATCTCTCGTTTTGACGATTTCCACCAGCCGGCAAGATCGCCTGATTTAACCGTCCTAGACTTCTATTTGTGGGGTTTTATGAAGTCACAAGTCTATATCAACAAGTTTCAGACTCTTGAATCACTGAAAGAGAATATCCGTCAGAAATGCGTAGACCTATCGCCGGAAGTTCTGTCAAGAGTGATGGAAAATGCCAGAAATCGGACCCCAATGGTCATCAATTCTGGCGGCGGCTACTTAGCCGATATCATTTTCTCGACTTATTGGAAAAAATTCTAAGACATCAAGTAATCCAAAAGCAGATCAAAATTACATCCAAAGAACATTGGGTGACAACTTTTGCCCCACCTTGTAGTTCTGCAGCCCAGATTTACTTGTGCCAGCACATGTTATTTTATTTTACCTATCAGACAGTTATCGATATGAGACGACATGGTGGCACTTATCTTTTTGAAGGAGTATTATTCAGACATCTAACTGAAAATTCTTAATCTTTTCAAAAATATAAATATTGTTTACAGTTTAAGATAATAAAATAATTATTATTATTTGTTTACTTGTTTATTTACTTCCTTTCTTTTATTGCAACACAATCTATCAAATTAATCTTTAACTGTGAGCTAATTACGTTACAGTAACTTCTACTAAAAAAAGGGCTTACATAAGTCTATTGTAAAAGACCATCATTAACAAATATATAAATTGAATTGGATTGTATTGAACTACTACGCGGAACAATTGAGTATTCGCCATCATGATTACTGCAAGTGCTACAGGGAGACAATGAAGAGCAACCCTTTGTCACTTATCATTTCCGGGATTTTAACGATTTGTGAGGTGAGACTTAAAGCAAAGAAAAGTTATCATATACTCGAATCACTTTTTAATGAAAAATGTCTTTTATCTGGGACTGCAACTTTTTTTTAGCGGGCGTCTTAGCGGGGGGTGGAATCACAACCCTATTCATGGGGCCTGCTGAATAGCCTTCTAATAGTAATCAATTGCTCTTCAGAGTAACAAAGGTCGTCTAATATTTTAAGGTCGCAGCCGATTAGACGCCACGATATGTATAAAATACTATCCTCTACACCATCATGGCAAAGGATTAGTGCCACAATTATGACTAACCAACGGAAAAAACAGGAAAATGGTAGTCCTGCGTTCCTGTGTTCCTGGAAAAGCTTTCACTGACTTAAAGAAACCCGTAAATTCCTTTCAAATCCTATATCCTGCTCATTTACAATGACATTCCAGCTGTCAGCTCTTTGGATAAGGCCAATCTGCTTGCTGCACACTTTGCGGCCAGCTCAACACTCCCAGATTGTGCTTTGTCTCCGCCTACACTTGAGTGCGTCGAATCTTCAATGGTACGTATCTACTTTCGCACTCGTGTAGTAGCAAGAGTACTTAAAGATCTCAACATACATAAATCCGCTGGTCCAGATGGTATATCTCCCCTTCTTCTGAAGAGGTGTTCTTCCTCGCTGGCAAAACCACTGCGTAAGCTTTTTCATCAATCCTACACTTTAGGACTCTTCCCGAGCAGATGGAAAACAGCATTTGTCCAGCCCGTCCCTAAAAAAGGCGAATCATCTTCTCTCTCCTCCTACAGACCCATTGCACTTACGTCCCTTCATTCCAAGGTCATGGAAACACTGATAAATCGTCAGCTCATGAAATATCTCGAAACACGAAAACTTCTCAATGACCGGCAGTACGGTTTTCGTAGCAACAGGTCCACTGGTGATTTGATGGCATGTCTCACCGAAAAGTGGAACCAAAGCGTACATCAATCTGGCGAAAGCAAGATAGTTGCACTTGATATTTCGAAGGCATTTGACAGAGTTTGGCATCAGGCTCTTTAGTCGAAAATGCGTGCATTTGGGATCGACGACTCTCTTCTTCAATGGATCAGAAATTACCTTTCGGAACGTTCAATTCAAGTTGTCTTGGACGGTTTCAAGTCTGATATTCACAAAATAAATGGTGTGCCCCAGGGCTCTGTTCTGTCACCGACACTCTTTTTATAACGATGCTCAACGAACGGCAGCGTATGCTAAGCTCAGTAAATTCCGATATCAACAGCATAACCAATTGGGGAACTATCAATAGAGTGGAATTTAATGCTTCCAAAACACAATGCTGTCTGCTGTCTTTAAAGCGAAATTTAAACACCCAGCCATTATCTATGAATGGCACTTGCATCGTCGAAGCCGAAAAACTTTCCATTCTCGGTATGTGTGTCAATGACAACTTACATTGGAATGACCACATATTTGATGTCGCCAAAATGCTGCGAAATGTCTAGGTTTCTTCAAGCGATGTAAGAAATATTTTAGCCCCTCTGTTCTGGCCTCAATATATAAGGCATTCATCCGCCTAAAATTGCTAGTAAAACATCTCTGCACCTGCTAGATAGGATTCAAAACCGTGCGATAAAACTTATTGACGATACTAATATCAGTCAATCAATGGACACCCTCGAACACCGACGAAATGTCTCGTGTCTCACTTTGTTTTATCGCTATTTCCACCACCAGTGCTCCACTGAAATCGCAGTAGCATTCCGCCCATTCAAACTTTCAACCGTAACACCCGTCTCGCTATGAATGCTCATTAGTATACCCTCAAGCCCATTTTCGGACGTACTCTAAAATATCGTGATTCGTTCCTAAGCCGTACAACTCGCTTATGGAATGCCCTGCCGATCTCTGTATTTCCTGGTCGTTATAACTTGCAAACATTTAAAAACAATGTACATCGGTACCTCTCTTTTCTTCCTCCCTAAATTTCCTTTGCCCGCGCTGTGTACAATCACCTTAAGGGTACTCAAACCCCTTGAGCGCGCGCTCATTATAAAAAAAAAAATAAAAATCCTGCAAAAGACTACGACGCCTAACCCTCTTAAATTTCAAATATGAAATCTTATCCAGGTTTTGCACAGTGTACCGAGTGCACTCTGCAATTTGGAATCCTCCACAGAAACTTTAAGCAAAATTATGTGCAATCATGAAACCAATTGAAGTTTTGGAACCGATACTGTGCGGGCAGGTGTTAGAAAATTGCCTCAAGCAAGAAAATGCTTTATCGAGTACTAAGTTTCATCTAAGATAAATGTGGGTCGGCTGTGTTTAAAGCAGTGGATGACAATGTTCCAACTAGTATGAACGTCTTCAAATCCCTGCTTAAGCCACTAAGTAAGTAAGATTTACCAGTGAACGATTTGGCACTAATCCGCGTTTACATTTTCACAATTCCCAATTGAGAGTTGTACATTAATGTGATATGTAAACGAGCATGTTACTGTTCTAATTGGATGGCATACAATATGTGGTTTCAACTAGATAGTCCAACTAGTCACATACATAGCTCGCAAAGCAATATTCCCATTGAGAACGAAATTCAGAGAACCCATTATCTCACGAAATAACAAGGTCAAGTGGCCGCCGAGATGTTGAGATCTGCCACCATTGAACTTCTTTCCCTGGGGCTTTGAGAATGTTAAGGTCTACCCCAGTAATACCAACATATGGTATGTACACAGCCCGAATCATACCAAAAAATCATAGAAAATTTTGATACGCCCATACTGCATTGCCAGACGAGACGTAGTGTGACAGACTCAAGAACAAAATGTAACAAAAAAAATTGACAAATGTTTTTGCGCTTTATTCAACAAAGACAATCCTACTCAATCACGCTTAACTTTTCACAACAAAAGGTGCAGTACCGTGAATTTTAACAAATATTTGCATATTCGTTAACATGTTCAGCAAAACAAACTCTTAACTCTTCGTTGTATGGTAATGGAAGCATTTATTTATAAATCATTATTTCACTAGGCCCTTATTGGAAAAAAATATAAATATGTACTTATGGCGCATTTTGTTGAGAAAGGTTGATAATGGTAAAGTTGTTATTGTAAGATTATTTGATGGTCTGCAACAAATTGTAAATTAATTGTCATGTCCTACTCGTAAATTAGATGAATTTAGAGATATTTTTATCGATTCAAAAGTTGATGCAATCTGCGTGAGGGAAACTTGGTTTGTTGAGGGTGTGAAAGATGATGTGTATGCTATGAGCGGATACAAACTTTTTCGTGCTGATACTCGTAGATCTGATCGTACTGGTGGCGGAGTTGCGATATACGAGTACCATATGTATGTTAGAAATGGTTTGTTTTGTAAACAGAAATGTCGTTCGTACTTGTTCAGTATCTCTTTGCACAAATTATACGCGGCAAAAGGTGTATTTGCTTAGGTGTTGTGTATAGACCAAATCGAAATATTGATTTGACACCCATCTATGAAGTAGTTGAAGAGATGTCAACGTGCTCAATCAATGTAATCATTTGCTGTGATTTCAACAGTAATTTGTTGCGTGATAGTCTCTTAACTGAAAACATGCAATCGTTTGACCAACAACCAGTAAATAATGAAGTTCCTACCCATTTTACTAGATTCTCCAGCACCCTATTAGATGTGTTTTTTTTGGAAATGATACCGATAAGGTAACACATGGGCTGAAAAGTCCGTGCCGTTTCTACCATTTCAGTTAGTACCAACCTTCAAAAGATACGTGTATAAATTTGACAGCTGTCGGATAATTAGTTCTCGAGATATAGCGTTGTGAGTGAAGCAAAGCAATTTCGTGTGTTGATTTATCATTGCTTTTTGATGGGAAAAAATGCAGTAGATGCAAAGAAATGGCTTGATAAGTGTTACCCGGACTCTGCACCAGCCGAACGTAACATTCGCAAGTGGATTGAAAAATTTAAAAGTGGTCATACAAGCACCGTTTCAGATGAAAACATCAAAAACGTCCACAAAATGATAAGTGACGTTGATCGAGATAGCTGAGGCTCTGCAGATATCAAAAGAGCGTGTTGGATATATCATACACGAATATTAGGACATGCCAAAGCTCTGTTCAAATTGGGTGCCGCGTTTGCTTACAGTCGACCAAAAACAACAGTGTGTTGATGATTCAGAGGAATGATTAAAGCTGTTCAACCGCAATAAAGCCGAATTTTTGCGTCGGTATGTGACAATGGATGAAACTTGGCTCCATCACTTCACACCAGAGTCAAGTCGGCAGTCAGCTGAGTGGCGAGCAGGCGACGAACCTCGTCCAAAACGACCAAAAACTCAAAAGTCGGCTGGCAAGGTTATGGCATCCGTATTTTGGGATGCACATAGAATAATCTTCATAGACTATCTCCAAAAGGGGCAGACTATCAACAGCGACTATTACATTGCGTTGTTGGAGCGTTTGAAGGACGAAATCGCAGAAAAACGGCCGCATTTGAAGAAAAAGAAAGTGCTGCTTCATCAAGACAATGCACCGTGTCACAAGTCGATGAAAACGATGGCAAAATTGAATGAATTCGGTTACGAATTGATTCCCCACCCACCGTATATTCCAGGTTTGGCCCCGAGCTACTATTTCCTGTTCGCAGACCTCAAAAGAATGCTCGCCAGAAAGAGATTTAAGACCGATGAAGAAGTAATCGCCGAAACAGAGGCCTATTTTGAGGCTAAACCGAAATCGTACTACAAAACTGGTATCGAAAGATTGAAAAATCGTTTGCTGCACCAGCTTTTTCGAAAATGTTATTTTTTGTTATTGGTAATTGCGTGGGCACAACAACTTATATACGAGTATATAGGGATTCCAAAAATAGTGATAGGACTTCTCTTGAACAGCATGTTAATTCCATTCAATGGAACCTCATATGACATACCATCTTGATCACAAAGTTCCCGGGATAACCACCCTGTGGCGCTCCCATTGTTCCGATTTGAGTTCTGTTTTTTTTTTTGTTACGTTGCTAAATCTGTTGTTGACATTCCCTCTAAATCTTAGAGTCATATGGTAGCTTGACATTTGCAAAAGTTACGTAGCCAAGTGTACATCTATGTAACTCTGTGTGTGTTGGCGATTTTTTACGATTTTAGAAATGGATTTAAAGTTGCAACAATGAACTTGTATTAAATTTTGCGTAAAAAACGGATTTAATGGTGCGCGAACGTTGGAAATGTTGGAAAAGTGTTTCGGCAACGATTCTCTAAAGAAAACAGTCGTTTACCAGTGGCACGAGCGGTTCAAAAGTGGTCGTGAGTCAATCGAAGATGATGAACGCAGTGGCAGACCATCGACAACCTAAAACCGACGAAAACATTGATGGAGTAAAAGAAATGTTGGTCAATAACCGCAAATTAACCATCACAGAGATAGCAGAAGTCTTGAACATTCCCTACCGATCCGTCCAAGACATTTTGGTTAATGATTTGGGTTTCCGTCGTGTAGCAGCAAAGTTGGTGCCAAAAGACCTCAATTTCATGCAAAAAAAATTTCATCCGATTCCGCATTCATCAAAAGGATCATTACTGGAGACGAGACGTGGGTTTATGAGTACGACACGCAATCCAGACATCAGGCAAGTGAATGGCGTTCACCAAATGAGCCGAGAACAAAAAAACCACGTCGTTTTCAGTCAAAAAAGAAGGCAATGCTCACGGTTTTCATGGATTACAACGGTGTAGTGCATCATGAATTTTTGCCAGCAGGCCAGACAGTAAACAAAGAGCATTATTTGGGCGTTATGAGACGTTTGCGTGAAGCAATTCGTCGAAAGAGACCAGAATTTTGGGCAGAAAACTCGTGGATTTTGCACCATGATAACGCACCGTCGCACAGTGCCAACATCATTCTTAATTGTTTGACGAAAAATGCAACATATACGAGGGGCGTTCAATATATTCTCGGTATCGATATGAAGGAAAATGCGAATTCAATTTAAATTGTTTTTATTTTTCAATATAATCTCCCCTAACATCAATGCATTTGTTACATCTTGAGATAAGCTTTTTTAAACCCTCAAAAAAATAAATTTCCTCTTTCTCTGCAAAATACCCATTTATTGCCGACTTGAGTTCTTCATCATCCGAAAATCTTTTTCCACGAAGACATTTTTTCAAATCCGGAAACAGGAAATAATCACTAGGGGCAAGGTCTGGACTATAGGGTGGGTGTTGGATTTCTTCGAAACCACAATCTCGCGCAGCAGCCTTGGAAACTCGCGCCGTGTGAACAGGAGCGTTGTCATGAAGAAGCAACACACACGCTGCGAGTTTACCCCGTCTTTTCTTTATAATTTCCTCCCGCAAATTATGCAAAGTGGAAGCCTAGGATGTGGCGTTGATGGTTTCACCTTTTTTTGTACTCAATGAGCAAGATTACCTTTGAGTCCCAAAAAACTGTGGCCATGAACTTCCCGGCAGACGGAGTGACTTTGAACTTCTTCGGGGGGTCTGTTCCTTTTTTATGCCACTGCATGGACTCTTGTTTGCTTTCAGGGTCATAGTGGTGGACCCATGTTTCGTCCCCAGTAACAATTCGATCCATAACACCGTCCGCGTTCTTACTACACATCTCCAAAAGCCCTCTACAGCATGCGATTCTCACTTTTTTCTGAGGCGCTGTGAGCATTCGTGGCACCCACCTTGCACTGACCTTTGAAAGGTTAAGATGGTCATGGAGAATGGTGTGAATGGTACCAATTGAAAGCTTGGTGATCTCTGCCATCATTTTCACCTTTATTCGGGCATCCTCAAGAACAAGTTTTTCGACTTCTTTGATGCTTTCTCCCGTACAAGCATTAGCCGGGGCGCCGGAGGGGGGGTCTTCAATGCTCTCTCTGCCTCTCTTGAACTCACTTGACCACTTTTGCACAGTTGATAATGAAGGTGCGGAACAATGGTAAACAGCCACCATCTCTTCATGAATAGTTTTTTGACTTTTTCCTTGCTTAGTGAGAAATTTAATTACAGCGCGATGCTCAATTTTCACCATCATCGTCTCAGTTGCCATTATGATTCTGTTTAACTAGAGATAAAACGCGAATTAATAATCACATTTATATGAAATCTTACATGAATGCACTAAAATAATAGTATTAGTTGAGAAATAAGTCAATTTATATATACAACCACAGCTTCACCCCGATACCGAGAATATGTTGAACGCCCCTCGTAAAAGAAATGTTGGTCAATAACCGCAATTTAACCATCAGAGAAATAGCAGAGGATTTGAACATCGCCTATGGATCCGTCCAAGACATTTTGGTTAATGATTTGGGTTTCCGTCGTGTAGCAGTAAAGTTGGTGCCAAAAGACCTCAATTTTTTGATAAAAAATGCAACAAATACCATCCAACAGCCACCGAATTCACCTGATTTGCTCGTTGTGACTTCTTTCTGTTCAATCGAGTTAAAAAACTACTACGGGGAACGCGTTTCAGCAGCCGAGAGGAAGTAATGAAAAAATCGCAGGAAGCACTGATGGACATACCGAAAACCGAATATAAAAAATGTTTCGAGGATTGGATCAAGTGCTGGCATAAGTGTGTTGCAGTCAATGGGGATTACTTTGAAGAGGACAATATAGATTTAGATGAATAAACTTGTATTTTTAATTTTCTGAATAAATTCCGGGACTTTTTGATCAATGTGGTATACCGTCACCAGATGTACAAATCGACTTCATAAACAGAAACATCAACTTTCTCTTTGATACATATGGTACATTCCAATCAGAACAGGAATTGTAAGAGACAGAACAAAAGCGTGGTTAACGAACGAATTTCGAGAGTTGATGTTGCAACGTGATCGGGCGTATTGACAGTGGAAGCGTTTTTGGATGGAAGAGCTTCGTCAAATCGAAATTGCGAAATAGTGTTGTTCGTGAAATAAGAACTGCTAAGACGAAATTTTTTTCCAACCGCTTCAATGGCCGTAAAATATGGAATAACATTGGTGAACTAGGAGTCGGTAAACAAAATTTAAGTTGTTCTACCAATATTGATCGCAGCGACCTAAATCGTAAATTTTTATCAAATCCAAATTCAAGTGTCCCAGTTGCTAATTGTGTGTTCATGGTGCTGTTTTACCTTGCAGTTGGTCTTTTGCTTTTAAAAGGGTGGATGATACCGACATAGTAGAAAGTTTCCTTTCTGTTAGGTCCAACGCTACAGGAGTTGATGGGATTCATCCGATTTTTGTGACAGCAGTTTTACCATCATTAACACCATTTTTATGACTGGCATTTTTCCTTGCCAATAGAAATTGGCAAAAATAATTCTAATCCCTAAGAACTCTACAGGTGATGAATTCAGGCCAATGTCAATTCTTCCTTTTCTCTGTGGGGAACGCCGTGCCAAACATTTTCTTTGTATCCAACAGATCGTACCGCATTTCAAAATTGTTCTGGGACGGAATTCCGTGGCGACATCTCTGAGCGAATAGTAGTAGTCGCTGATAAGGTAGTTTATCTGCACATCGGTTTTACCTTATCGATAAGACCAAACTAGGATTGTGTAACAGCGGGGGGAGACAAGACAGGGGTGTATGCAAATTGGTTTTCCCGCGCGAATCTAATGCAAAACCACTTGAAACAATTTGCGAATAACAAAAAAAAAAAACGGTCTCATCGTAAGATTTTTGAAGAGAGTCATGCGATTTCATCTTGTGCGGGATTTTTATTTTTTTTTTTGGAAGGAGAGTCGTCTAGTGGCAGTGAGGGTAAAAGGCTGTACCCAGAGCGTCTGTTTTTTCGTCAGTCGTGGTCAGACGTGGTCAGTCTGTAAAGATTAGATTTTTTTTTCCTTTTTCTCTAGTTTGTTGGAAAAAGTAATTTTGGCTGCATGGCGTGTTACCATGCACACCAAATCCTGATTGACGGACAAGTGGGAAAAGTTTATTACTGGTGAATTCCCTAATTCCTCGCTAAGGAAAAAAAAAGACATTTCCTAGTGAATATCAAGAACACAAAATTTCGAACATTGGTGAAGCAATCGATGTGCAGTAAAAAAAAAAAAACCCAACAAAAAAAAGTGTGTAACCCCCTGGTGTACCTGTGTAACCAACCACACCCTTACGGGAGTTCAAGCAAACGCATGAGAATATCGGCCTACGAATCGGTGAAAGTAACTGTTCCTTATCGATGCGCTGATCGAGCCTACTTTGGACACAGCCACATCGCCATCGTCTACGCCCACTGTTGTAGCAATCAACCAATTCGTCGAGAAGATCCTCAACATCGTATCAGTCAGTTCAACACTAAGTAGAACAAGCTAAGTATTTAACCATTGTAACGCTCATTATATATATAACCCATAATTTTTCCCTTTCCCTAACATTAAAAGAAAAGAGAAAAAGATGCATGGTCACGCACACCACGATCATATAATTATCATTCAAGAACATCCCGATGGAGGAATTGCGCGCAAGTTCGACACATCGAAGAGCACGGTAAAGCAGTAAGTGTTGTTTTTTTATATTTCTTTATAATGCACCTCTTAGTGAACCAAATTTATGTTTTATATGTATATGAGCGAATTAGTGAATAAGGTGAAATTTTGAATGAATTATATTAATAAGGGGGTTGTAAATGCCCTTAGTGTACATACAAGCTTATGTGAATATTTCTTTTCATTAACCCACTCAAAGAAAAAAAAAACATGGAGGAAGATAAAACCATCCACCTATAAGTATGGTAGCGTATTTGTAAATTTTTCAAGTCTAACCTACAGTATGTTAACCTTGTCAAAGGCAATAACTTCATCCACAATAGTTTAGATGTAAAAGTGTAAATGTTGTTATTTGAATTGAGAAAATTTAAGAAGAATCCAAAGTTTATGGGTAATTCAATTGTTTTTGGTTTTAAAGAGAAAGCAGTATGAAACTTAAAATCGGCTTATGGTCATAATAGTTTCTTTATTTAAGTTGTCTACGCTTAAGAACGTTCGCTACCATAAAGTTGTGTACTGTAGAATATGACGAAATATGTATTGTACAAGAATATTAATTAGATTTGAGTATGTTATCATATATCCCCTTTATTTTGTAATAAACTTGAAGTGAAATTTCCAACGCATTATCTTTTTGAATACCTTTTTCTTCTTTCGCTTTCCGTTTGGCCTTTTTACTATACGGTCTATGATTAACTAAGTGATTCCTTGAGTGGGTAAGGCCGCGATCTGTTTCTTGGGTTCCTGACGAGCATGTAGTGAATACAACTCTATTTGTATTAGGGGCTTATACCAATAGCAAGTGACGTATAAGCCAAGGTCGCATTATCCAATTTGTATAAACTGGATAGTGCTGGGGTGGGTCCACACTTAGGAGAGGCGCTAACATCTTGGTTTCTCCACCTCACTAAGAAGTGCTAGGAAGAACAGGGTTTTGAGATTTTTCGGGCTTCATACCATAAATTAATTGAAGGAACAGCTTTTCAATGGCATGGAACGAGTAACACCGTCCGTAGGCATAGTGGCAAGTACTCCCCCCAATCCGACGAGCTAGGACGAGCGGACGCTAGCATGCCTCAGCTGCGAAGGCCTCGGACACCCTCATGTCGCAGCGGCCCAGATAAGCTTACGGAGTCCTGTGGTCGTAAGTTTTAGGGTAGTGTAGCGGGATGAGGTTTCTTTCTAGAGGAACCTATACACATCTGTGATCGTGAGAGCTCAAATGTAGGCGACCTCAATTCGAGGTCTTGAAATTTCAAACGGTGTGTCAGGTAGCTTTAGAAGTTCCGTTACATCTCTCAAAAATATGTGAAAGGATTATGCATAAACAATTTGACGAGTTTCTTATGAAAAATAATTTGCTGCTTCCGGTTCAGTCAGGATTCCGTGCAAAACATAGCTGCACTACAGCCTTACTGAATGTAGTTGAAGACATAAGAGTAGTACTATTAGATTTCTCCAAGGCTTTTGATATGGTAGAGCACTCTATTCTGAACAGTAAATTAAGACACTACTTTTTCATATCTCCGTCTTCAATTAAACTAATATCGTCATATCTCAGTGAAAGAAAACAGGCTGTTTCAATAGATGGTATCCTATCTGATTTGCTTCCCTTAACTAAAGGTGTTCTCCAAGGATCGATCCTTGGGCCTCTCTTATATATATTATATTATATATAGTATATATTAATGATACAGCTTCTGTAATATTATAATAATGACATTCAAATTTATCAGAGTTGTCCCTCTGTCTTTAATAGAACACTTACGTGTAACAACCATATAAATTCTATAGTGGGAAAAGCATATGGCGTTCTTCAAACACTATGGACTGCTCAAAAGTGTACACCAACCAAAACAAGATTGTTACTTGCCAAAGCCTTAGTTATTCCTCTGCTGATTTATGGATGCAAAATTTTTTATGAATCTGACGCTGAGAGCAAAAGGATTTAACACCACCATTCGATATGTTGATCGCCTCAAAAGATATGACCACGTTTCCCACCTAGCTAAAAACTTAGTAAATATGTCATTTCAAAATTATATTAAATTTCATAAGCTTCTACTTCTCTTCAGCATTATCAAAAGAAAGCAACCGACATAGGCAGATCTGCCTATTTACTACTTCCGCGATTTTCAAGTTCAACATCTGAGAGACAGCTTTATACGTCTTTGGAACACAGTCTCGCGTACTATACGAGAGCTAGATGACGCACGACAATTTAGAAACGTGTAATCTCGAAGGTTTTATTAATTTACCATTTCAGGTATCAGGTATCAGAGATTTAGATTTACTCTTTTGAAAACAAATTGTATGGCAATAATAATTATTCATATCTGCGGGAGGGGTAGGAGTATTTGTAAAAGATTCTTATGAGCCTGATGATGGAAATATTGTACTATGTAGCTTTTAATGTAAGTTGTGCTTACAGACTTGAAAACATGCCTCTGCAAATATTTTTGGATGAATTTAAAAAGTTTTTAAGCGTCGAAAGCGCGGCTAATCTTATTATTATTGGAGACCTTAATGTAGATATTTTAATCCCAAATATTGCTGTACGAGTAGATACTTGTATATAGGAATCCTTATTGTCTGAACAGAGTTGGTGTCATTTATCAGAGAACCAACTAGACCAATGTCAAATACAAGTCTTGACCATGTGTTAGGTCGCTTCATTAAGTTAGAGACTTTTTTATCTTGTTTTTCGACGGTATTCAGGTTAAGAAGGTTTGAGCGGGCCACGATACTGAGGTAAGTTAAAGGGTCCTCCCCGGGTAGTCTTCGAAGGGCAAATCAAAGCAAACGACGGGATATATGAGCTCCCTGAAAGTGGCTGGTATATTCGAGAAGGAGCCGGAGAAGAGTAATGTAAAATGACCTTGTCACATAAGGCTTGCAAAATTCTGTAGACCATCGTTTGATAAAACCAAGAGATGAGTTGGCTTTAAGGATTATCTCATCAATATGCGAACGGAAGTTTAACTCTCTACCGTATAATATTCCAAGGTCACGAAGGAATTGGACCTGGGGTACAGTTTGGTCGTGCAGAGAATAAAGTCGAGGAGGAAATTAATTGGACTTACGTGACAAAGACATAGATTGACATTTGGAGACAATAAGCTCCAAGCAGTTTTTAAGACACGAAGTGGACAAATTATGGAGGTCTTTTTGCAGAAGAATAGAGTCTTGGGGTTAAGAAATAATAGTATCTTCGGCGAAAATGGACAGAGGGCAGTATTTACCATAATAATCCGCGCAAGATCATTTATAGTTAAAATGAACAAGAGGGGACCTATATGGCTGCCTTATGGGACACCGATAGGAAAACATCAATTTTAACAATATATGGTCAAAACCGAGGAAAGACAATTTGAAAGGGATCAATCGAAGGCCTTAGCGAAATCTGTAGCAATAACATCGATTTTTTTGTCATTTTCTAGCTCTAAAAACGCAAAGGATACGAAATCAACTAAGTTTGTAGTAGTTGATCTGCCTTTCGGAAATCCGTGTTGGCTGTGTGATATAAGCTTCATATAAAAAACTTTCGAACATTTAAGGTACGTGTGAAAGCTTAGCAATGGGACGTAGTTTCTTACTTCATTCTTTGATCCGTTTTTGTGGACCGGAGTTATGAAAGAGGTCTTCCTAACTTAAGGGAATTGCGAGATGAGGGATAGATGAAATAGGGAGGAAAGTGGGTGCGAAAGATAGGAGGCACACTTTTTGAAAAATATTGCTGGGAGCCCGTCTGACCAGGGTAAAAATTCATCATTGATATTTTGTAACATTTCTTCAATAAAGGTGGAATCAAAAAATTGAGAAAGAGAGGGGCCAATTTAGAAATATATGGGGCCAGGTACGAAAAAGTTGTCTGCAAATGATTGTTTAAAAAAGTTTGCAAAATAGTTGGCAATACTATGTAGGTCGGTCGATGATGTATTATCGAACGAGAGAGAATTGGGTTAACCGTCTGATTTTCTTTTGTAGTTGACGAATTGATAAAATGTCTTAGGATCGTTGACAAGGTTGGTCTGCGCTGTGTCGAGAAAGCGCTGATAGAAGCAGTTATAGAGCTGGGTGAATTGGAGATATGTTCCAAGATAGCTAGAGTAGTCAGAATAAGAATTGATGCGAAGAGTAACTGCCCATAGTTTGTTTCTTTTGTTTCGTAAAGATCAAAGTCTTCTATTATACCAGGGAATGAAAGTAGATGATGTTTTATGCCGAGAAAAGGGGACTTAAAGAGAAATGGAATTAAATATTTCACTGTAAAAAATGGAGACAGGCTGGTAAAATCAAAAGAAGATTTGCTGAGATAGATATTTTAGCTTTATGGAAGTTGTAAGAAGAGATAGTAGGAAAAATGCCTTTAAAGAACCTCATTGATATATTTAGTGTGTCCAGAGTAAAAAGTAAACCTACAGTCAATCTTAAGCCCTGGATGAATGTTTTGCTTCTCAAACAAATGAAGCTTTTACATAAGCTGCGTAGCAAATCTTGCAAACATCCATTTAATCTAACTTTGAAAGTACGCTACACCCGCATATGTCAACAATTGAAAAAAGAAATCAAGTCGTAAACTGCTTAATTAATCGTAAAAATATTTATCACTTGAAAGTAATTACACTTAAAATTAATAACGTTAGCCATACAGATGTCCTATTTTGACTTTACAATGTCCTGCAACAGTTGCTCAACGACTCAACTCCTAGACCGCATAATTTATAACAACATCTTCGCTTCCATGCCCTTTTCGGAATTGGAACTGCTGAAAATGATTAAAAACTCTTAAAATCTCGTATTCTTATAGGGACGATAGAACTTCTAGTTCCACTTTGAAAAAAAATTGCCTTAAACGCGTTGGATGTTTTGCCTCACCTTCTCAATTTCTCGGGAACCTTCCTAGAATTGCTACAACAGGCAATACCAAAGCGTTCGATATGGTAGACCAAAAAATTCTTTTGAGTAAATTGTATCGTATAGGATTAAAATTAAAAATTGGAAACAGTTTTGGAGAATCTAAAATTGTCAACCTCGGTTTTCCACAAGGTTCTGTTTTAGGTCCCATACTATCCTAAATCTACATTAATTCAATGATTAGTCTTCCATTTGTCGTAAGCTTAAGGCTTTGCCGATGACTTCGCGCTTGTGCATGGCTCAAATAATAGCTTCAATCTCGTTGGTGAAATAAACAAAGATGTTCAGTTCTTAAGACTCTGGTTTGCGAGACACAAGTTGATAATTGGCAATAAGACTAAGCTCACGTACTTCAGTTTTTCCTTCTATAATGAAAATATTGGCTGTAATATTAGTTGCTTCGAAATATATCTTATAAGTACTTAGGTGTTGTAATAGATCAAAATCTAAATTGGGGCGAACATTTTTCTATTTTGAAGCAATATTTGCTATCCCCTCTACGAAATTATTATCGGCTTCGAAGGTACTGCTCTACAAGGATCTTAAAAAATATTTGTTTTGGGATTTTCCATTCCGGATTAGAATATGCTATTAGTTACCGTGGTGAAAGAAAAATATGCTATTGGGTCTCGTGTAGCCAATTCTTAAGGGGCTAGCTACATGAGTTTGTGATGGCGGCCTTCCTCGATATTGAAGGAGCCTTCAATATCTTGGAGTGCATCGCTTTTAAAAATGCTCTTGTAGACACTAGCATTGAACATGGCATTACGAACTGGGTTTACAACATGCTTGCAGGCAGGAAAATAAACTGTTCCAAAGCTCGGAGGAACCCCTCAGGGTGGAGTCATATCCACACTCCTGTGCTAGTTATCAATGACATCCTCAAAAAGCTTAGTACAATGGATATAAATACCACGGCATACGCAGATGACGTGGTCATAATAGTGGAGGGAAAATACATAAAAATATCGTAAGTAAAATTATAGAGGATGCCCTGAAGATGATCAGCACTTGGGCAAAAAGCTGTGGTCTCAATGCCAACCTTTCCAAAACAGAACTGGTTCTTCTTACTAGAAAGTACAAGATACCACAATTCAAACTCCCAAAACTCAACGGAGTGGAACTGTCCCTTTTGGATAGCGCGAAGTATCTGGGTGTGATTCTGGACAAAAAACTGAACTGGAATCTTAACGTTTATCTGCAAAAGAGCAGTAGGCAAAATTTGGGGCTTAAAACCTGCCATATTGGAAAGCAATAAACAAGAAAACGATTTATGGAAAATTAGCGGCGGTTCAAAAAACGGCTTCCATAGCCATTACAGTTGTGCTCCGTTCCACCCCTACGGCAGCATTGGACACCATTTTGCACCTAACACCGCTTGCACTTGCTGACAACAATGCGATACGACTCACTAATCACGGTTACTTCAAGAACAGTAGTTTCGGACATAGCACGGTCCTAACGGAGCTACTGCCAGGCAATCCAATTCTAACGGATGAAATTACTTCCCTGGTCGACTTCGACATTGCGCACGATATAACATATCCGGAGTGGGAGGATTGGGAAAAAAATGCAATAAAAACAGAGGAAGGAACAGGTTCTGGTATCTTCTCAGAAGACCCAGAACTAAGAGTGTCTAAAGAGAGGTTCTGGCTGTCCTCAGGGTGGCTGAGCTAATGTAGATGAGTTCGATATCCAAAAGAGATATCCCTATCTACATGGATAACCAGGCCGCACTCAAGGCAATGGAATCAACCAACGTCAACTCTGATACGGTCAGAGGCTGTCGCACAGTGCTTAAGGCACTATGCAATCAGAACCGGGTAAGACTGTGGAAATGAACAAGCGGTCGAGCTTGCAAGAAAAGGAGGGCTACTCGACAATAGTGAGGTTGCCAATATCAAATCACCCCTTTTCATAGTGAGGTGCATTATCGAGGAAAAAATCACAAAGACTGCCAACCTAAGGTGGTCAATTCTTGAAGGACACAGGGTATCCAAGGCTCCTTCGCCGCTTTTTGACGGCAAAAGATCTAGGAAGTTAATAAAACTAAACAGGGATAAGCTTAGGACAGTAATAAGAATCCTGACAGGACACTGTCTCCTGCGGCAGCACGCAAAGAGACTCAAATTGTCAGATACGGACATCTACAGATTCTGTGGTGATCTGCAATCTGTTGAGGACATAAAAAACATACCGTGTTAATGCGAGGCAATATCGCAGAGTCGAACAAATCTTTTAGGGAAATACTTTTTCGAAAACCTAGAGTAAATAGACGGCACGAACTTCAAAGGCCTGCTTGCCTTTTGCAATAAAATTTTGTGTTTCACCAGGGCGATTGTTTAGGTTTTCACCATTTGAAGACAAATTCAATTGGTTACACAGGGACCGCGATGGGCCCGTTTTGGTGCTGTTTAACCTAACCCAACCTAACCTAGGTACTCGTACATGCGGTTGGAAATTTTGAAAAAACAATTTTTAATTTTTCATCTAATAGTACAACTTATCAAGAATATGGTCCCAAAGTTTCAAGTCAACCGGAGTAAAAGTCTAAGAGAGAGAGCCTCCTTTCAGTAGGCGTTGTCAGCCAGGTGCTTAGAGGTAATACGTGTTCGCTGTGAATTTTTACTAATTTTTTTGCAAACTGCAGCCGCATAAAGTTAGTAGAGATGATCGAGCAGTGGAGGTTAGTAGAACAGATTAAAAAATAATTTAAAAATTTGGCCGGTTAGGGACTTGTTCTACAAATGTTCTTCATTAGAGGTGGTTACCAACAGAGTCTCATCAATGACACCCATCCTTGAGCGTAAGAAACTGTGTTTATGCTGCAAACTACTTAATACTCTTCCCGAAGATACGAGTATACGAACCGTCAGGGCTTTAAAGAAATTTTTAATTAATGTTAACTTGTGGCCTTTGAATTATAATAATTATGAAATTAAAATTTTATTGCGCTTCATCACCTAAATGTATAGAACTGCTGCTTACGAGTATGATAATTCAAAAACTTGTTTCTCATTAGTTTCTGCTCTACATTATTAATTGTATTTCCTCCTTTACCCTTTGAAATCAAGCTGTTTGAGTGTATAATTATATGTACAATGTTTTCCACTCCACACCGAAACACTTCAAATAATGTGTCATTTATCACTATTCTTAACTGAGTGCTAAATACCTCTGACTATTCTCTCAATTAATTGTAAAACCACAATTGTAATAAAATTACCATTTGCTTAATGATTTTTCAGAATAAATAATTTAAACAAAATATGTATACATGTACGAGTATCTACAAAATAAAAGAAAATAATTATCATTTTGTTGAATCTAAGCAGGCAAGCTGAGTAGGAAGTAACCTGTGGCAGGTGCCACAGACTAAACAGAAACTTTGTTTACATCAATGAGAACAATTTGGGTGGTTTCCATCCAATGGATGTGCTAATGTAAAATCAGCTTTTACAACTTTCGGATGTGGTACTGGGTATAATAGTCTAACGCTGGCCATAACTTCACAATCTAATTGCCTACATCATTGGCACTGACGACGTTATGGCATGGATCGAAAAAGTATTTTTCCGACTGTGGGTAAATAATTCACAATGATCCAGAGGCGGAAACAAGCGCCACAAAAATAGCCGAATTCCCGACCGCTGCCACGAAAACCTCTGCATGATCATTGACCAACAAACAAATATTGTAACAAACAATCAAGAGGCAAACCAGCAACAGCACTAATTTTCCATTTTTACGGGCAGCCACTGTACGAGATCGCGCGCACAGATCTCTAGTATGGCTGGCTGGTTGGTACTCTGTCAGGCTGGTTGGCTTTTGCACGACTCTCCTTTAGAAGACGTGAGGCGACAGGCAATAGGAACACGTTTCGTCTCCGTAGAGAGATCAATGTTCCAAAAATAGAAAACAAGTGGTTGGGGTTGCCTTGCTCGATGAAGAAAAACACGCTCAATGGCTGAAACAAAGACGACACAACAGAGAGAGAGAGAGAGAAAAAAAAAATAATTGTGAGTGTCAACACTCGCCCCCCATATACAATACATATGTTAAAATTAAAAAAAAAAAATCTTCGTTTTGTGCTTACATTTTTGTCAGATCAAATCAATACAAGTTCCCAGTAGAACGACGTAAACAATAAAAATAATCCTCTGCGTTCGTGGCAGATTTGAAGCACTGGCCGCTCCTCGGATGTTGTTCCCGGTACTTTGGCTTCTGCAACTCTCCGTCGATTGGTTATAAATCTAATCACCAAGCAGCAGTACTGATGCGCGAAAGTGAAAGCGCACTCTGGGGTTGAGATAATAATTTTTAGCACAACACTTGCACAAATCACTCACTGACCGGCAGGTTAGTATTCGTACTCGTACTCGTATAGTTGTCCAAAACAGGTTGATAGCGCGCACGCCTGTCTTTGGTACCGAAATAGAAAATGGAAGTAGTTATCGATTAACCCATGAGCTATCCTAGCCGCCTGATTGATGATTAGGTACCACTGTCTGAAAACCGTTTTGTGGTTCACGTACCCGCACACTATCTGTCACAGAGATGACAACGATGGACACAAAACAGATATTAATACGAGCGATCGTATGCAGCACAGGAAGCACAAAATTAGAAGGAATGCAAGCGAGGAAGCAAGACAGTCGGTTCGACTGACCTACCGATGACCGGCTACCAACGTCTAACGCCCGACGAACGATGACCGACGATCGACGACCGACGAACAGCGACCAACGACCAATGACCAATGACCAATGACCAACGACCAACGACCAACAACCGACAACCGACAACCGAACCCGAACCAGATACTTTGTCAATGAATTCCTCGCGTAGTCGTCTCGCTTGGATTTAATAAATTCACTTAAGCTCTTGTTAATCTAATTCGATTGTTCGTGATCGTGGTGGTGATGGTGATGGTGAATGCTGAACCGCGTGAAAATAATGCAGCAAATGCGTACAATTTCGATGTTCTTCCCGGTTTCTAGAATCCACACTCTTTATAGGTTTACGGTAATAACACGAAAGACGTTTTGGAATATTTTTTTCTGCTAAATAAAGGCCGTCAGTCAACTCGTGTAGAACAGCTACACCTACAGACACAGAAACACAAGCAGAAACTGAAACAGAACCCTCTCCCTCAGATCGTGTTCACTTGTTCGATGTAAAAAATCACACTGCTGAGGTTATCATTTTTGAAGCCGCTCTCAGCTCAGCTAGTGTGGCTGTAGCTGACCGGCGTGCGTTGGTGTGCTTGGTTTCTGTTATTCTCCAACACGCCGATAACTAACTAACTAACTTACCGTTTAAGTATAAGTGAGAACGGTTTCTCTTCGAACTACAGTGCTTCGTACACACAGATGCGAATGTGATGCGTCACAATTCAGCGGTCTATTTCCAGATTGACGCAGCAGCAGCAGCAGCAGGTGGATTTTACTGTTCAACAGTACAATTTTCTATTACCGAGATACAGTAATTTCTATTCAGCGAAAAGTTTCTCCCTTCAAAGCGCCTTGTGGCTTTTCTATCGCCACGGAAAGCTCTTTTATTGGATTGTGCAAATCGAAAGAGAGTCTACCGTCAGCATCACATCAGACAACTTCACCTTCCTGCTCCACTTGATCACTACTAGGGTCATTCGTATTTTTTTTTTTTTTTTGTGGCTGATTTACGTATACACATCTAGTCTGGGCGGTGAACACTTTCTCAATGACAATCTGGTTGTTGACTCTGTAGACAGACTCGAAGCTGACCTTCCACACCCGCATACAACAATTACGAGTGCTTACCAGCGGATATTACACGGTTGCTACCCTACAGTAATGGGAGACAGATCTGCCCGAAGATGTGTCACACTGTCTGATGGTGTTCGAATGCGCAATCTGGGCTCTGGAATTTAATAAGCAACACTTCTGATGATCGTCTGACATGAATGTGGGCCATGCACCAGGCAGGCATGCTTCTGGAGCATGCTATAGAAAATGCATTGAAACAGCTCACACAACGCTTTCCTTTATCGCCCCCTGAAACTGAGACAATTAATTGATGCAATAATTTATTTACGCAAACAAAGGCCAACGACGCGACATGCACTACGAGTACTCGTCGTATTTAGTAGCTTCATCAGTTGCAATAATTGCATTAGCCCCACCAGCACGTACCCGCAACTCACCGAATTGCAGTAGTGCTGGCATATTCCAAATACGAGTATTCGTAATGCACTCGTTGTCGTTCAATGGTAATTAATCTGTGAAAAGTTTCGAGAAGGTATGAAAACAATTCGCCACCGTGACACTCTATTATTTATTCATCGTTTTAATTGTTTACTTTACATAATTATAGATTGCAGTTTATTTGCACTATTGAATGATTTCGTTTTGCATTTATGGCTAAGTGGCATTGAGTAGCATTTTTAAGTAAATTCAATTAGCTGTTGTTAAAAAGAAACCAATCAGGACTTTTTTTTTCGAAAAGCAGCCGTCACGATGAGTTTTTGAGACTATGTGCCAACTCAACTCTTATAAGAGAAGCCTAATTCAGCACTGAATTGGATAAATATTATTTGCTCTTTTAATGCTGCGAAAAGCTCCAATCCCTGCTCTGATACTGTGGTAACACAAGGGCGTGTTCTGTATCGCTAATCATGGATAACTTTTTTCTCCAATTTTGTAGCTTTGGCAAAATGTGCGAGGCTAAGGAAAGTCCTTTCTAAGTAACCCTCAGTAGCCGTAGACCTAAGTTCACCACTGAAACTCTGAATGATTTTATCATCTCTGTAAGGACAGCTGAGCTATTGGGTGGACGGGACCGCACAAATCATTCTTGGAACGACCAAGCAGATTATGATACCGTTCCTAGAAAGACTCTTCGCTGGCAGCATTTAATGCGGGTATGTGGTGAGGTACCTTCATTACTAAAAAGGCAAACTTAGCCACCATAGGTAGTACAAAACAAAAAAGAGAAGAAAACGAAAACGACTCAGTAAAGGAGGAGAAAATCCACTGTTGAGTGAATAGTTAGTTTTGCCGCCGCCGTCGTTGTCCGTTGTGGTTTGTCGGTCGTTTTGCGCTTTTCATCCGCACCGCCTGTGAATAGGTAACAACGTACGACATTCACATCTCACATCGCGTTATTCTGTTGGCGCTGGCTGATAAATGTTGAGAGTCCAATTCAGGAGCTAGTGGAGGAATTTGCTGTTTGCCGCATTGTTGCTGTGAAACTTGGTGGCCGACCGTCGACTCTTAGGGTTGCCATCATCACGGAGTAGTGAAGCATTTAGCGATTAAACTTGACACAAATGCAATTTACCTTTGAGCTACATCCAGGAATTGATTCGACCTTGAACATTTTGGCACCATGAGTAATAAAATAGATGATCTTGACAGGCTAACAGATAGCGAACTTCGCCATCGCCTGCTAGAGTATGGCTTCCCAAATATGCCTGTCACAGAGACAACTAGAAAACTCCTTATCAGAAAACTACGCAACCATTTGAACAATGAGAAAGCAAAGTTAAGCCGGCAAACTCACTATGTGACGCGATATTCATCTGACGAGGAATCTGAACCAAATCATAGCCCCATCCGAGGTCGCTCATCAGTAATGTCCAGCTTTCGGACACGTTCAACACCGAATAAAATGCCACCTCCACAATCGTCAGTTGTTCCCGGAAGGCGTTCCGTTGCAAGTCCATCATCGTATCCCACATCATACACAACAAACAAATCCCAAAACAGCTATTCAAACATTTCAAATGTAAGTCCCAAATATTCTCCACCAAAGCAAAAGACATCCCCAAAAATCTATGTGCCCCCTCCAATTTTGGCCTCAGAAAGTGAAGAAGACTGTGACTATCTTGGTCATACCCCGAAGCAGTACAATATACCAGTCAGCACCTCATATACAAGTCCATATCTCACTTCGTCAAATAATTTCACCTTGGATCGATCTCACAACGATTCATGGAATACATCTTCAACTTATCACTCTGCCACACCAACACAGAAATCACCATCGGCCAACAATTGCAATGGTCAGAGTTCTGCGAATGAATCCGGGGGTGATTTTACCAAGCGATTGCTCAAATTAAGAGTAGATACAATCCAAGAGAGTATCCTTCAAAAGCGCAACACCGGAAGTACTACCAGCCAGCCAAAACAGCCTCTAAGACAAATTCACACAGCAACACCATTTGTCGACCCATCGGACATTGTTTACCAGCAGTCAGATAGACTAGACAACAATAACATATCACCAAGCACGGCATTTGCACAATTAATAACGCGTCTGGACGAACAGTATGGCTTTAAGCAAACCTTCATTCCATGCGCTCTAGTCAGTACGCTGTTGCTATTCTTTTTCCTTGTGGCATTTTTCTACATGACCATCAGCCCAGATTTGATAAGTACCATCAATGAGAAGAATAGCTTGTATGTTATCTGTGATCCGAATATGGTGGATTCAGCTTTAGCAACAGGTGGCTATTCATGCATTGAGAAGGATCAACTTCAGGCTGCCATTCACATGTTGAAGAATCTTTTACCCGAACTGCAACGACGTGCAGAAGAATACTTTTGCAAAAATTCCAGCCAAGAGCCGACCATCAGTGCTAGAGAATTTATCCATCATCTACGTAAAGCGGGCTTTGCCACTGATGTCAGAAAAACTTTAAAAGACCTACACAACGCCGAATATTTGATTGAGAAAAATCCCCAGTGGAAGATTAGCCATGTGACTTCGTCGGCAAGTGAAGTTCTACCTTTGCAGGAGGTTGTGAAACTACGCCCAACCCAGGGAAATCATTTCGCAATTCTGAATCCGAGACTACCAATTACCTGCACCATATCAAATAAGATTCAGCAATTTTTTGTGATCATTGGATCAGCCACATTACTTGCCGCAGTCATACTTGTTATCCACATTGGCTATAGATTCATACAAAATCGGAAAAAATCCCGTGCCGACGCTGTCGAATACTATACAAATGAAGTTATTGCCGAACTCATGCGCAAAGCTATCAACCCAGATCCATTTCAATCGACTGTGGTGGTAAATCACCTACGGGACAAACTCATACCCCTTCATAAGCGAAAGCAAACCGCCTCAGCTTAGAATGAAGCCATTGAAAATCTTGAACACAACGATAGTCGAATTCAATTCGATTTGGCACTTCGCAACGGAGAAGAGTTCAAGACTATGAAATGGATTGCTGTTGTTTCAGCAGATATGCTCGCGCGCACAACGAACACCTTAAAACAATGGCACAGTCCTGCCTTTGATAAATCGAATAAAATCTCAGAGCCACCGACAAACTACTTAAAAATCCGTCAAATGTTCGAGCCACCCGAGGCCAATAATCCACACCTCAAGACGATCATTAAAGATGCAATCTTAGAGAAAGTCGGCCCAAAGTGTAAAATCTACGATATCCAACTAGACATACAGAGCTGCTGTGTGTATGTTCGTTGTGCAACCGAATATGATGCCGGAATCGTTCATAACGGGTGGTTTGATAAGCGATTGGTGTCGATAAAGTTTCTGCGATTATCACGATATCTCGCCAGATTTCCAGATTCTCTATCGGGGCCAAAGTGTCTCCAGCCATCGAATACAAATAATTTGTCAATGACACAATGTACCAAGGATTATGGTGGTGTCGTCAATGGGGTCGATGAAGACGAAGACGACGACGACGATGATGACGAACTGGACGAGGAAGACAATTAAACTACAAACTACAATACAAAGCGGACAAAAGATTGATTCAATAGTAAAATAATGGCCATAAGTCAGTCAATCGTCGTTTCCTTAGCGGCCAATTTAATTTGCTTCAAATTTCACCATTAGCCTTGATGTTAAATGCATTATATAGTCCAGGCTGTTCAAAACGGGAACGATATTGTGGTTTAGCCATCGTACACAGGATCTCTGCCTACCCCTTCGGAGACTTCTAAGACAATAACTGCTTCCAGCTTATCTACTGAAGTTACGTCGAAACAGGAGTCATCCTTATAATATCTGGATGATACCTTAATTAAGGTATCTCTACTACCCTACCATGAAGCTGGAAGTGATACAGGTTTACGGCTACAAAGCCGGACCCGCCGTCTGAAACTTCACAAGTCGCCTCACTGAACACATCGACCTTATCCAGGATCTATGGCATGTAACTTCAACATCTTCTACCTGACAAGAAAATAACGTATATCTAGAGCTAGTATTCTTGCCAGACCAGAATTTGATCTCTTTTTTTTCAGGATTATGAACCTACACCACCCAGACACTTCGAGAATCTGGTTGAAAAGGTCATCCGCAATCAAGAGGAGTTCGTGCTGAACTGCGACGCTCACAATGACTCATAGGCAGTACAGACTCTAACCCTAAGGCTTGGTCAACCTTTGAATATCTACTACTCTAAAATGTTGGATATAGTTCAATAATAAAAAAACGCCAAAAAGTTATTGACGTCTCAAATAATCAATGGATAGTGCCGGATGAACTATGCAGGAACAAGCAATTACTCGTCATATTATCTACCGTAGTCGAACTTAGGATGAAGCTGGATGTAGAAGTCACATTCTAATATCTCAGTAGGAAGCATTTTAACCGTCCCAAACCGGCTAGGTAAGTATTGGACTGGGAAATCTAAAAAGCATCCTAGAGCACCTACAAACGAGAAATAAGAAAGATGCAATGTAGGTTCTGATGTAGTTTCTGTGAAAGGATCACCAGCACGAGTGGATTCCTGAGGCTTCGGCAAAACATTTCGAGCGTATTATCGCATCCGCATGGAATTCGGGTTGGGTCCGAAAGAGAATACGTGGATTTGGTTGGAACTCCCACTTCCCTGGCTGCTCTTAGGCAATACACCTCAAATCTACTTTTAAATTATCTAATTACCTACAAATCAATTCAGACAAACCTTACAAAGCACCAGGACCCCATGATAGCTTCTCTGTCAGAAACAACCTGTCATGTATTCTGAAAGTCCGTTTAGCTCCAGGTACAACACCCAGTGCGAATGATATTACCGTAGTTTGTATACCCAAATCAGGCTTAACTCACCGAGGAATCTCCTAGCCATCAGTTTGTAATCCTTTCTGTTAAGAACCTTCAGAGAATCATCGATCTTCACATCAAATGCAGTCTCGATTACAGAACGATTTGAACGCTGTCGAATTGCCAACATGCCTTGCAAATATGACAAATGAGTTGAAAGCCCAATGCAGCTCTTCACGAACAGGACATAAATGACTCAGTCTACACCTTGATCCGATCCACTACATTCACAACTGTAGTAGAAGAAACCATATGGTGGTCCTCAGTTGGCTTCTGATCAAAATTCCCCAGTATGACTTTAGCTTACTCTCCTTTTGGACTTTAATGTAAATTTGCTCGAAAAGAAGCTGATATTCTTTACAAGAAAAGTCAAGACACCCTGCGTCATTCCACACCTCTGAGTTCCTCGAGAAGAACTAGATATCAAGGTCTTATTCTGGACTGAATTGGAAATAAATACAGCTAAATAATTAGCTCTAGCTAATCGATAGCATATTCCTGCAGGATCTGCAAGGATGAAGAAGAAGAGGATTCTATGGCGCCTTTTCTCTATAACTGCCCTGCCTTTACACGCATCAGAATGAGATCTCAATGATCACTGCTCTATGAAAATCACGACAAACACAACCCTTAACAAATTTGTCAAGAAATCTCTTTGGTTCCTTCACACCTTCAACCACTGGTATCACAATCGGTGTAAGTGCACTCCGATGCGGACCACTCTAACCTAGTCACACTGATGTAAAACACCTCGAAAAGTACGGATATGAGGCTTGACAACGCGATGAAAAAAGCATCTACGGTAAAGACCATGAATTGGCTGCCTTCCTCGTCATTAAAGGAGCCTTTAACAATGCAATACTTTCGCTAGACTAAGAAATCTATAAAATATCGGAGTTAACTGGACACTAACGAAGACCCTCCCTACAATTAGTGAAACCTTGAACTACGAGTACGTATGTGCATTCTTAGTACTGTGGGCTGTAAATTAACCTGCAAGAAAACAAAGAGCTTGTCGCGGAGTGGATACAGGCGAAGGAATTTTCTACAGGAACTTGGATTTTCACTTGCAAAATCCCTAGATCGCGTCCCAAATAAAAAAGAAACGATAGCAACTAAAATTGGTAAACCAAGATCAGCATCATTACTCAGAAATACTTCAAGAACAGCTTCATCGTCATTATCGTTTCCATTAACAAGATCAAAAACAAGCCATAGAAGAGCAAGATGTCACATTTTCTAATAAGAATACTCTCACGGGAAAGCTTAAATATGTATTAGACAACTTTTAATTTTGAATTCGATTTGATTTGAAACAATAACACGTGTACAACTTTAATTTTCGAAGAGCCAACTTTTCTAAATTCAACAATCTTCTTTCTAAAGCTAATTTCAATTTTCTCTTCAACTCTAGTATTCCCGTTGATGATGCACTTACCTCTTTTTACAATATCATCTTCGATTGTTTTTCCCAGTCTGTTCCTTTTGTACCGCAAAAAAGTCCATCGTTATCCCCACCTTGGTATAACAAGGAACTCCGGTCAATACGAAATAAGAGAAATAAACTTTGGCACACCTATCTTAGTACACGTTCTGAAGCGGATTATAATAAATACCACCTTGCTTATACCCAATTTTCAGATCTATGTGAATCACTATATTCCAATTATTTAAGCCGCATGCATAATAGTCTTATTTCTGATCCCAAACGCTTTTTCTAGTTTATCAACTCTAAAAAAAAGTCGGACAGTTATGCCTCCACCATGAAGTTCAACAATTCATCGTCTGATGATCCGCAAAGAATAGCAAACTCCTTTGCCGAATTCTTTAGCCAATCGTTTGCTTGCCACATCCAAAACCCCGATCTATCTTATTTCTCATACTTGAACAGCTTTCCACAAACATCCTTTACTTCGGTGGATATCTCAATGGCATTAGTAGATGAAAAGATAGGTAATCTAAAAAGTGAATTCCGCTGGACCTGATGGTGTACCCCCCATAGTTCTAACAAAGTGCGCCGCCTACTTGGTAAAACCTTTCACTGCCTTGTTCAGACTTTCCTTATCTCAATGCGTCTTTCCCCATTCCTGGAAAAATTCATATATCATCCCTCTGCATAAAAAAGGCTATAAAGATGAAATCTTAAATTACAGACCTATTGCGAAGCTCTCCACAATACCCAAGCTCTTTGAGAGCATTATTTATGATGCTATGTCTTTTTATTGTAAACCAGTGATTTCAAGAAACCAACATGGATTTGTTAAGGGCAGGTCCACTACCACTAATCTTATTGAATTTGTATCAAGTACTCTATGTGCATTAGAAGATGGCAAAGAAGTAGATGTAATAACCACCGACTTCAGCAAAGCTTTCGATAAAGTCTCGCATAAAGTAATTCTTTTAAAACTTTGCGCCCTTGGATTTCGATCAGATTTCGTTACGTGGATTTCCTCATACTTAAATGATAGACACTACAGTGTCCTGTTTAGGTCTACATTATCTAAACCTTTCAAAGCCACCTCGGGTGTTCCCCAAGGAAGTCATCTTGGTCCCTTGTTATTTATATTAACAATTAATGATGTTGATACCATCGTTAACAATTCTTTTATCTCCATCTATGCTGACGACATCAAAATCTTCCGTCACATATTGTCTCCCTCTGACTGTTCTCTGTTGCAAGATGATCTCAATCGATTTTCCACTTGGTGTCTTCATAATTTTCTTGAGTTACGAGTAAATGTTAACAAATGTCAAACTTTAACTTTCACTAGAAAACGTCATACAACTCTTTCTCGTGCATATTTCATCAATAACGAGCTTGTTCCTAATGTGACCGAAATGCGCGATTTAGGCATTATCTATGATAGCGAACTGAACTTTCGCTCTCACATAGATAGCATTATTAGTAAAGCCAATTCGACTCTTGGCTTCATTAAGCGCTGGTCTAAGGAATTTGACGACCCATATGTGGCTAAAGCACTCTACACCACATTTGTTCGGCCCCTCCTCGAGTATGCAAGTCCAGTCTGGTCACCATATTATTCTGCGCAAATTGCACGTATTGAATCGGTACAGCGTAGGTTCCTTCGGTTCGCATTACGGGGACTTCCTTGGTCTGACCCATTCAATTTACCCCCCTATCATAATCGACTGAAACTTATTAACTTACAACCCCTCATTACACGACGAGAAGTTTGTGATATAGTTTTTGTCCATCAGCTCTTAAATGGTAACATTGCCTCTGAGGCTCTCCTCGAACGCACCTCCTTAAATGTTAATCCACGTAATCTAAGAACTGTACCTCTCTTCCGAGTTAATTCCCACCGAACTAATTACGGATACCATGAACCGTTATCTCGAATCCTTCGCGAAGCGAACAAATTTCAGTCAATCTTTGATTATCACCTGAACAAACACTCCCTTAAGATTGCCCTTTATTCCCCTCGCTCTCTACCACCACTCCACAGCACTAACAATTAAATTTTTATTAGTTTTATAAGTATAGTACGAGTATTTAAGTTCAATGCTTGTATTAAGCACAATAAAGCTGTCCGGGGTTGACCCGGGCCTAAATTTAATTTAAAAATTTAATAAAGTTTTACAATTAGTTGTTTCCTCTTTGTTTTCCTCCAAAACGCGCTAAAACTACTACATGCGTAAAATCTACACAAAAGGAAGAACAATGGAAGTTTGTTCGAAGATTAGATGAAGGTCAAGAAAGAGTCATGATATTCCATTATACGTCTTCTGAAACAATGCGGCTGCCCAATGCCCAATGGCTTGAGCTCTTGTTCTCATTATGACTAATATCCAGCTAAGTATGCGCTGCAAAAAGCAGAAATGTGTATCCGGGCACTAATAAAGGAGGTTTTTTATTATTATTTTTTCCAATATGGCAACACTCAGACAGCTTATAGTTAATCTGACAGATGACACCATCTTTTTATTCAGTATTAGCTTTGTTCAATGAGAAAAAAGTCATGGCAGAGCAGCGCAAATTTGTGAAAAATGTCAGATCAAATGAGAGCAGAAAAGTACGGCCATATGTTAGTTGTCAAAAATGACAACTTCATTTTCGATTGTTGGATAATTATTTGAGTTTACAAGTTTAGTATAAATCGTGAAATAAAAACAATAAAATAATGGAACTTAATTTGTTGAAACAAATGGCATTAGAGGCGATGGATTCAGAAAGCAACAATAGTGTTTCAAGTGATAGTTCGAGGACAAAACAATTAATTTGCAATCACAGCTGATTTTGACGTTTCTCACAAATCTGCTCTACCTCAAAAGTAAGTGCAGAAATCCTGCCCAGGGCAGTGTCCAGTCAGAGTCATTGAACAAAAAGCAAACATGAGCTGGGCAGGAGTTTTTCTCATTGAACAGGAAAACCTGAAATTTTCATGCTCCGGACTGAGCTGGGCAGCCTCATTGAACAAAGCTAATTGTTTGGTGAGTCATTATTCAAAGACTTACGCTCGAGCAATGATTACAAATTGCGGAAATTTATGTATTTCCAAAATCGGTGTTCAGTGAAAAATGTTTGTGGAGCGCTATGCCAATTTTACGGTCAACATAATCGACTAAGTTACTGGGTTATTCGCATCATCAGCTACGAAAATGCACTGTTTGGTGCGGTTTATGAGCTGGCGCCTGGTACAGAGCCGTGATTAACGAATTTTTTGTCGAAACTGCGTGGACATGCTTTGCGGGACATTTGGTTTCAACAGGATGGTACCACATGCTCTACTGTTAGCGAAACTATAAAATTATTGAGAGAAGTTTGAATCGTTTGAAATCGTTGGTCTATGCGAATAAACCAACTACGATTACCGCCTTGGAAACCACCATAGTAAGATGCAACCTCAAATGCCCGGAGAGTGGACGAAAATTGGAGTTCCTCTTTGGGGCTCATCATTAATTTTTCATAATTAATCCCATAAAATTGTGCACCGAATAAAAAAACCATGGTTCGTTTGCTTATTTCAATTTCAAATCTTAAAAAAGAAGCCGAAAAGACTGAACGGATTGCATTGCAGCTCGTAGAGCTCGCGAAGGGCTCTACTCCTTAGTTTAAGTGTCGCTTTGTACGCTTCTTGTTTAGCTGCATGCGGTTGCCAGTATTCTTCATCAAATCAGGGATTTCTTGCATTCGCATCTTAGCTGTAGCAAGGTGGTGATCCGAGTCAATGTTTGCTACCCGGAAACCTTACATCTATCTCAAAATGATCAATTTGATTTAGCGTTTGATGTTCCGCAGACCGCCGTGTCCTCTTTTGTATATTGAAATGAGAAAACTGTGTACTTGCTATAGTGATACCTCGTCCCACCGCGAAGACAATAAACCTAAGTCCGTTGCCAGACGTGGTATCGCGTAGGCTATGCTTACCAATTGCCTTACCAAAGATGTCCTGCTTTCCTATTCGATTTTTACGTCATACTTCGGACATTGCTCTTGTCTCTTGTCTTGTCGAAGAGCTCGTAGAAAGATTGTTTAGTGGCGTCGTCCTTGTCTTCCATAGGGACACTTACGTACACATATTAGGCTTATGTTAGTGAAATTGGTCTTGAGGTGGATTGTCATAAAACGCTCGCTCGCATATGGCAAATCTGCATTCAAACAAGCACTGTTTCTTTTCACTATAGCAATCACCATAGTCTACTCGTGATGTGCGGCCAATCCCATCGCACTTACTGGGCGACGGTGATATCTGCATGATAGAAGTCAAGGGCCTCTGCTAATTGTTCGACTGCATGTGGCCATACACTCAATCAACAATATATAAGAACAACAATATATATGTGTGTGCGTAACTGAATCAGAAAATACTTCTAAGACTGGAATATATTCGGCATATCCTGCGAGATAAAAATTAAATAAAACGTCACACTCAATACTATGGCAGATGTCATCAGATTGTTCATCGAGGTCTTTGACGTTGTAGTGTACCGATGTCTCACTAAGATAGGTTTTTGTGTTCTCAGGCATTGATTTCTATCAGCCCTAATGCCAATTTAAGTTCGCTTAGATATCCAAATCCTTTCTAATTATGTCGTTTATAAGGGCAAATAGAGTTTAGCCAGAGTAGCATGTACTCGTGTATGTTTATTTAAGTATAGATATTGGTTTGGCCAGATCGCGAGCCATCCGATCCGATCAGATCTCAGATCTCAACCTAACAGTGGCAGCCCAACGATTGAAAATTTCGTCAACTCGTTCGAGTGCTCTACACGTCCAGATAATACGGTTCTGATCGACTATTTTTAGAGCAGGTCGCTAAAGACTATGTAGCGTGTAGTATTTATCTCAAATTTCCTAAATAAAGTCTTATCTAATCTAAAATCTAAAAATCGAATACGGTTTTGTTGATCTCCAAATTCTAGTTATCGTTCTCTTTGTGCTATTGACGTCATGTTGAAAGAGCAGTGAAGTATGTTTAATCTTTGGACATCATGTGCGCATGCAATCAAGTCACCTGCATTCATTTTGGCACGGTGAACCTCTACGATTGCTTATTGAATTTTTGAAAAGCATAAGTAAGTTAGTCGCATATTCCTGCACAACACTGTAGGAGTTTCAAGGGAGCAGACTTGTGTTTTTTTTTATACCCTCAACAATTCTTATAAATTCATTAAACAATTAAATAATACAAATTCAAGTTCTAAGAAGCAAAATATCAGGTTTTCCAATAAGGACTTGACAACGTTTTTTTTAAAATAAAACGCAAGCCATTTGAGATATTTCAAAAACTTTATTATCGGCTTAAAGTACAAACAAAACATTTATGAATGGAACTTGACTTCGTTCATATGGCCACCGCGGGCACGTTTGCAGCGGTCGATTCCTTGGACCCAATTTTCAATGATTCGGCCATACATTTCGGCCGAAACGGCCGCTATTTCGTGTTCAATGTTGGCTTTGAGCTCTTCCAACGTCGTCAGCGTGTTGGCATAAACCAATGACTTAACGTAGCCCTACAGAAAATAGTCAAGCGGCGTTAAATCGCACGAACGAGGCGGCCAATTGACTGTCCCATTTCTTGAGATAACACGCTCACCATACTTACTCTTCAATAAATCGATTGTAGCGTGTGCTGTGTGGCTTGTGGCATCATCCTGTTGAAACTATATGTCGTCCAAGTCCATATCTTCCAATTCGGGCCAAAAATAATCGGTGATCATGGCGCGACAACGCTGACTATTCACAGTAACGTGACGATCGTTATCGTCGACGAAAAAATATGGCCCAATAACGCCGCCGGCATGCAAACCGCACCAAACAGTTATTTTTTGTGGATGAAGTGGTAATTAATGAAGCACATGTGGATTTTCACCCGACCAATAACGCATATTTTGCTTATTGACGAACCCATTGAGCCAAAAATGAGCTTCGTCACTTAAGATGATTTTGCGGTGAAATTCATCATCTTGGCGCATCTTCTCCAGAACCCAATCGGAGAACGTACGTCGCTTCAAATGGGCCATCGGCTTCAATTCTTAAGTCAGCTTGATCTTGTATGGGTGTAAACCAAGATCCTTACGCAAAATACGCCATAATGTGGTCTGAGCAATGCCCAATTCTTGAGAACGCCGTGGAATTAACTGATTTGGATCGTTTGCTACGGACGCCTGAACGGCAGCGAAATTTTCGACACCATTGTCTCACTGACACGGCAACATCACATAACGATTATGTAGACTCAAATTTTTGCACTAAACTTGTTATTGCCGGTCTACGAGTACTAGGGCGAGAATTACGACCGAAAATTAGAGTTAACGCTCTTAAAGTTGCAGTCACCGACTCCGAATTTCGGCAGAAAATTTTTATAATTTGCAGACGTTGCTCGTTCGTGTACTTTACCATGATGAAAATGTTGTGTTTACTGAATAAATTGACAGTGACAGTTTGATGATTAGTGAAAGAGTGCGTTCACAAATTAAATTCAAAGTTGTCAAGTCCCTATTGGAAAACCCTTTATAATATGTAAATGGGTTGTACAATGTATAACTCGAGGAAACCTAAGTATTCACTCCAACGTAAATTGTCATTGACACGCATACCGAGAATGGAAAGTTTTTCGGTTCTATGATGCAAATTCTCCTGTTCTCAGTTCTCCGCCGAAATCGCCAGTAGCATTCCACCTCTTCAAACCTTCAACTAATACACCAGTCTCGCCATGAATTCTTAACAGTATACCCTCAAGCCGACATACTCCGTAATGTCCGTACAACTTGCTTAAGGAATGCCCTGCCTCTTTATTTCCAAATCATTATAATCTCCAAACATTTAAAACCAACGTACATACTCGTTAAATCTCTTTACTTGCTACCTAAGTTTCCTACTCCTAGAGCGCGCTAATAAACAAAAAATAAATAAATTATACTCTTGTTTTCTAAATATAATGAGCGTTTTTATAAGGTGCCGTTCTATTGTAGCTCTCTAGCCAAAGAGCAGTGTCGTGAGTCCGGAGATAAATACAAGATACGGAGATTACTGTCATCAACAAAGTAATATAGTACACTGACTTAGAAGTGGCAGACAAGAGAACATTGATGAAAATTAGAAAGAGTGTAGGGAACAGGTCAGAGCCCTGGGGCAGACTTTTTTTTATAATTTACGCGCGCCTAAGTGATTAGATACCCTTTTACTGTTGCCAGGGCGCGGGCGGAAAGATAGCAGGAAGAGAAAGGAAAATTGTTTTGTAGTCGTTTGAAACTCAGGTGTGTTTGGTTTCGATTTTGATGGTAGACTTGAAAACATGCAAAACAACTTCTAATCCATTGAACAAGACATCCTGGTCCTTGCAATACTAAGTGTAACTATATTCTTTTCGCCATATTGGTATATTGTAGACTTTGGTTCCACATTTCGAATGAGAAGCTACCAGTGGAGGTGTTGCTACGCCAACGATCTGCCGTTCAGTCAGTCATTCGCCTCTCCAAATATTTCATAACCTAACGATTTATTAGCGGTTCCTTGACCTTGAAAAGAACGAACAGTGCAATAGGTCTGTCTTTTTAAGGACATACTGGGCTATTTTCCATATTCTCGAAAACAGTCTTAAAGAACAGGATTGATGAAAAACTTACGCAGTAATTTTTCTAACTTAAAGAAGACCTCTTAAAAGAGGCGATATACCAACTAGCCGAGCGTGAAAGTGGATTGATCCCATGGAATGTTCAAGAAGCTTTAGTATGGGCCGAAATATGGCATAACCTGAAAGCATTAAGCTGGCCTTGTCTAAAGAACTGAAAGGTTGAATGTCATTGTAAATGAGGGTTGGAACTAAGGAACTAAACATTTATTCTACATTCGGAACACTGTAGTACTTTTTGCCTAAGGCTTTGGTCATATTGGATCATCGTGACTCGATTTAACTCTTTTTGGCTTTCTTCTGTCATGTTGGTCTTCTAAGGCCGAAAAGCTGTCTCCTATCCTCTTCGCTGGCCTTGTCGTATTGCCATACGTTTCTTTTAGGAGTCTTTTCTCTATCTTTGTTGTCCATGTGTGACAAATAAGCTGATATGATGCAGTGATCCACAATGGGTCAACGCAATAACGATTTCAGTATGAGGATACGAATCTTTATGTGGAGCCATCCAGTGCATCAAACTTAAAAACCGGGCAGCTTTGGGCAGCAGGGGATGATTTTCTTTCAGTGATGGATTCTGAACCATATGAAGTTAAATTCGGTATTGGAACAGACATCACATTATGTGCATCCGCACCGCTGAACACTAATGCCAATCTTGTTCTAATAAAAATCGCTCAACCTCCTCGTTGTATGGAGTCATGTTCGCCTTTTTATTTTGTATGTTTTGCACCTTAATTTGTGTTTCTCTGTTAGCTTCGTTCGATATTAAGCATTGAGTTGACCTTTCTCGCAGGGGTCTTTTAGATTAGCTTCTTACTGTAGAAGCGCGGAGATCTAGCCCATCCAAATCACCCGTTTGCCTATTTGCCCCTATTCCTTGCATAGAACGTAATATAGCCCGAAGTCAGTTCTACGCTCTGGAGCGTGTGGATATCCTCCGCTTGTAGTACCGTGTACTAGTTTTGGGCATAGCGAAAAGCTGGTGTTTGAATGAGGCCGGATGAGCGTTGAACGTTAAATACCTGCTACTCTTTCAATGTATTGGAACCTAGTAGTTTATAGTGGGTTCAGAGCACGCGAGAGCTGAAAGTTTGCCCGGAGTAAATTCCTCTGTTATGTGGTGCTTTACGCATCTCAAGCATCGAGGCTACAACCAGAAGTTTGACGCGGCGAATACGTTGCGAAATGTGTCCACTTCTCTTATCTTTCTCCCATATGGCAAGTCATACTGATGAGTGTGAACTGAATCAGGAAGAACGAGGACTTGTGTTTCTCCCTTTTGGGTCTCTTTGTGGTAAGCGGCTTCACCTTTACAAAGACGACGACTTTGCTCTGAACAGATTATGAGCTCTTTTTGATCGGTAGATGTTTCTGTTTAACCCATTAGCGCGAATAATTGTAAATTTTTCAAACACCTTCATGAAGAAGCTTTCATTCAAGTCTCTTGTTAGGCATTATGCAGACGGAGACTCAATGTCCCTTTGGCGCAGAGGATAGCGCGTTGGACTTCTAATCCAAAGGTCGCGGGTTCGATCCCCGCAAGGGATGGTAGTGTGCGAAGGCGCACTTCTTTTTTTTTTAATTTTCCACAGTCTCACATTATCTAATGTCGACAAAAACTTCTATGACCGTTATTTCTTATGTAAAATGTTGTACAATAACAACATCCATTCGTGCGGTTAAAACATTGATGATTCGAGAAAATGTTCGAAAGACGCTCGCCGAAACGTTGTTTTCGAAATGGATTTTGTATAAAACTACATTTGGTTTGTGAACAGAATATTCCCTTCTTGGGTTTGAGTAGGAGATAATTCCCTTACTGGAATGAAAGGAATTTTTGGCGGGGACATTTGTACACTCAACGATATCAAGCGCATCAGCTGGTGTTTGGAAATAAAATGGCGATTTCACAAAGGGGAAATTGAATGGCCACACCTCTCTAACACACACTACACAGCTTTTCCACTCACTTAACACATTATGTCGATGGCCGACGGCACGTGGTTCCAGGCGCATTCCACATCATCTTCGCCGTAGTGGGGGAACTTGATTAGATAGATTTTTTTTCTTGTTTTTAATCACACACCCTTTATTGAATCTTTGAGGGCATTAGCAGTTTTTGCTTTGGCGTGTCTTCAACTTCAGCGCAAAACCTGGCGCTGGCAATGTCGACCACTTTTCTACTTTTCTATCTTGCGCAGATTTTCCCGGGCACACAGTCTTTCGTCTTTCTTGCCTTTGACGTTCGGGCATCTGTGCGAGTATCTGTGGCGTTTTGTCTTCTATAAATTAGAAAATTACATTTTTTCAATGACACCTTCAGGGGGGAGTGAAGTGCGTGTTTGGTCAGGAGACGGGATGCAGTGGCGCAGGTGGTGGCAACTAGCGAGTTATTGGAGCCACATACAAATTAGTCCCTCTTCGCATTTCTGTAGGGCGTTCTGGATTTTTATGCGATCGCATACGAGCACGTGTAAATGCCAGCACCAGCGTAAGCACTAGCGATGTTGTTTCTGATGGGAGTGATGGTGGGTTGAGAAAGAGTTGGATGGTTTCTGTGCGGATCCGCAAGGGAGTAATACAATGATATATCACATCCCCAAGTGTGGTGGGTGGGATGGTCGGTCGGGCGCAATAGAGAGTGGGGCTGCTGTGTGTGTACTGCAGCAAATGGAATCAAATAAATTGCGCCATCAAGAGAAAAGATTAAGCAATTTATATTTTTTATTCGCTTCGTATCTTTCGTAGCTTCTTGGCTTCCATCGGATGCTACTTCCGAGGGAATGGCAGTGGCATCTGGAGAGGGGCAGCGGGGTAATCAGGCGATTAATGTCCGTCGGTTTCTCTCGTGGTTGGCCATAAATGAATCCATTTAGAATGTTTTGTTCAATATATCTTGTTGGTTAGCTATTTGATTTCTCTCTTCTTTGCTGCTTCGTCGAATATTGTATCTTTTATCTTGGGAATGTGATGTGTAGTGTTTTTTTTTTTTATTAAATTGAGTAGTAGATACTTTAGTTGCGATCTAGCAAATTAGATCAATTGCGCCGTATCATTTTGATCTTTATTACTTCAGCAGATACATAACAAACAATTTTCGCGATTAAAATGAGATAATGTAGCAGAGGTTGATATTTGTTTTTTTTTTCCTCAGGGCTGCTGTGTAAGGCGGCCAAATTTCAACAAAATTGGAGAGCTGTGCCGTCCGCACGACCATGTTTTGTGTTTTTGCGTGATACTGTCAAGAGTAACAACGTCAGAGAAACCACAGAAACATAAAACCAATGAATTTATTGAATGGTAACCAATCATTCTACATGCCAGAAGCCCACTAGTTGTGTTTAAGGTACTCGATTTTCGAAGCATTCAGCCGATTAACCCCATTGCAAGAACACGAAACAGAAATCCTTGCGTTCCACAAACTGAAGTTGGAGGATTTTTTACAAATTTCGGTAGGTATGTCACGACGGTCGTTGGAAAGAACTGAATCACAGATGTTTCCGTACAATATCCGATTTGGTCAAGAGTTAAAGCCAGGAGACGCTAAACAATGGCAAGACTTAAATGTGTTCGTACACTAACGTACGGGAACCTCAAGATTGATCCATCTGCGGCAATTGCAACTCAAATCCACTGTCTGGGCCATTGGCCATCTGGGTTATTGGGCCATTTTTCTTTGAAGACGATGCTTCCAATACGTTAATCAGAAAGATATCAGGATATGATTGAACATTTCTTAAGGCCGGCGATCGTCTGATAGTGCAAGGGTTTCGGAAAAGAGACGGATGAGCCCTTAATAGACCAATGGCGGCGCTCACATCCCCGAACGGGTTACTGGTGTCGGTTTATCCGAGCCCTCGTCCTGGGTGTATTTATAACTGCCCAACCATGGAAAAAAACTTAATTGACGAAGCAACGGCAAGCCTCGAATACAAACGGATCCACTGTTGACGATCACTGCAAACGAAACAGTGACAACGAACTTCGGATCTGCACATGGAATGTGTGGAGCAGGTACGCAAAGTAGAGCGGAACAAACAACGCGAAAATCAAACTACACCTTTAAATGATTATTTAAACTTTAATAGATTTAATCTTCTGAATTAATTAATGCCAAGAAAAGAATAAAGGATAAAATAAAAAGGTTATGTCAGGATGACAGATGAAAATTAGGTGAGAGATGAATGTATTTACATGTTGGTATGCGTGATCACGAATTGTCAGGGATGTCCAACACGCCCCCTCAATGAGATGATCCTCAAACCTTCGTAACTCCAAGTCTGGATAAACAGCGAAAATGCTTCGGTCCAGGTAGTGCCTTGGTTAAGACATCCGCAGGCATTTCTTCTGTTGGTAGGTGTTCTAACTTAATGTATCCTTGAGATAAAATGTCCCGAATGAAATGATGTCGTATATCAATGTGTTTAGTCCTTTGGTGGAATACGTGATTTTGAGCAAGAAGTCCTGCACCTCGATTATCGTTATATAATTTAATATCACCTAAATTTTGAAGACCAATTTCCTTTAGGAATGTTCTAAGATGAATGGCTTCCTTCATAGCTTCTGAAATCCCCATGTACTCAGCTTCCGTGGAAGACAAAGCCACTGTTCCTTGTTTTTGGGACTTCCAACTAATAGCAGCGTTGGAAAACATGAATGCATATCCGGTGATCTTCTGTCCATAACGCACTTTCCACAGTCAGAATCGACGAATCCAATTAAGCCCTTCTGATTTGTAGTATACTGTAATCCATAATCAATGGTTCCTTGAAGATAGCGTAGAACACGCTTCGCAGCACCCCAGTGAACTTCAGTGAAACAATTATTAAATTGGGCAAGTACGCTTGTAGCATACGCTATATCAGGGCGGCAACAAACAGCAGCATACATTAGTCCTCCAATCAATTCTTTATACGGGCGCTTTTCCTGTTCAGACGAATTTCCATCCTTCGCGAGCCTCGAATCAGGTTGCATGGGTATAGTTAGCGGCTTCGCATGCTCAATTCCCAGACAATATTTTGCCTCCCCAAGATCCCTAATTTCGAAGTCTTCCTTTAAACTATTTTTAACATGATCTATCCAGTTAACATCCTTGGAACACAGTAAAACATCATCAACCTAGATAGAGAGGAGTAAGATACGTCCATCTTTCCACGCAACGTATATACAAGGATCTGCGTTAGTCGCCTTAAGACCCATTTGTCGCAATTTATGGTCAAATCTGACATTCCACTCATGTCCGGCTTGTTTTAAGCCATACAGAGCCTTTTGTAAACAACATACCTGCTTTCCATCGCGAAAATCTTCCAGCATTATTTTTGCCCTTTTTGCAATGACACTGTCTATTGGCTCCCTTTGAATGATTTCCTCTAAAGAATGTTCCAATAAAGGCGGCGTCTTCATATAAATTCGTTCATTCAAATATCCATTTAAATAAGCTGAGATTATATCAACTTGATGAACCTTGAGTTGATATTTAGCAGCAATCGCAAGCATAAAGCGTATAGACTCTAGGCGAGCTACAGGAGCAAAAGTTGTAGTGTAGTCTACACCCGATTGTTGACTAAATCCTTGTGCTACCAGGCGTACCTTTCTTCGAGTTACTACACCCTCCTCATTGTATTTGTTCGTTAGCACAAATTTACATCCTACCTTATTTTGATCCTCCTCTTCACGAACCAATTTCCAAGTGTCGTTTTTAATTAAGCTCTTGACTTCATCTAAAATAGCGTTCTTCCACTCAACACAGTACTGCCCTTGTAAGGCTTCCTTGAAAATAACTTCGCCATTAAACGCGTAGGCTACAACGTCGTCAGTTTCACTGTTTTGAATAGTAGCTTGAATCGGCTTGGATTCTTCAACAGATTTTTGATCGCCATCATTACCACCAAATGGTTCAGCAGAATTTTGTTCACCTGCAGCAGCATCACATGGAATTTCCATCAATTCGACAACACCAGATTTTGTCTCGTTTGAGATGATATCTCCATCCTCTAGCATACTTGTATGAACATCCACAAACCTAACATCTCTTGTGACGTAGATTTTTCTCTCTGACGGCATCCAAATTCGATAAGCCTTTGATTCATTGGAGTAGCCAACAAATATTCCCTCAGATGAACGAGCTCCAAATTTGTCTTTGTTGGGTTGTTTGCTCAAAACAAATGCTCTGCAACCGAATATTTGAAGATGCTTTAAATTTGGAATTCTTCCTGTCCATAATTCGTAAGTTGTCCTGCCATTAAGACTTCTTGATGGACAACGATTTCTCAAATAATTCGCAGAACATATTGCTTCTGCCCAAAATGAAGGAGAAAGTCCAGCTTGTAGAACCATACATCTGGCCATTTCGACCAAGGTTCGGTTCTTTCTTTCGCTTACACCATTCTGTTGTGGCGTGTATGGCGCGGAAAACCTTCTTCTGATTCCTTCTGATTTTAGATATTCATCAAAAGAGTTTGAACAATACTCCTTACCATTATCCGTCTGAAGCGCTTTTATTTTACGTCCGGTTTGTTTTTCGACGAGACTTTTATATGACAAGAACATTTTAAATACATCGCTTTTGCTCTTAATAATGTATACTTCACACCAGCGCGAGTAGTCATCTATAAAAGTGACAAAATATTTGCCTCCACTATCGGACTGTGTCCGCATAGGCCCGCAAACGTCAGAGTGGACAATCAGTAAGGGTTCATCGCTTTTTATTTCGTTCGTAGAAAATGGCTTCGCCGACATCTTTCCTTTTATACAAGTGGCGCATGGTCATAACTGCTGACCAGATTTCAAATTGATTCCCTTTGCAATCCTGTTTTTAGCCATGCCGATCAAATCCTTTGAATTTAAATGGCCTAGACGTTCATGCCACACCTGAATTAAAGACTTTATTGATGTATCTGTTGATTCAGCAACGCGGGCAGTTTCCGTTGTTTGTCGAAGGTAGTACAAATCACCAATTCGGTCTGCTAAAAGTTTAACCTGTCCATTTTTACCACGAACTAATGCACCGTTGCGCTTGAAAACCACTTCGCAGCCTTTATCCGTGATTTTGGAAACTGAAAGTAAATTTGTGCGCAGATCAGGAACTAGAAAGGTATTATCAAAATTTACTGACCTTGACTCAATTCCGACGGCTGTTTGGAGTCTTACAGTTCCAATAGCCTTGACTTTGGTAGATTGATTGCTTGCTAAGTTGAGTTTTCCACGGTCGGTGGGTGACAGCTTCTCGAAGATGTCTTCTTCACGGCACAAGTGGGATAGCAACCGCTATCTAAACACCAGCTGTGTTTTAAGTCCATAGGCTCCGTGATCATGGCATGTTCGGAATCTGATTTTATGTAAAATGAATCTTTTACACACTCATGTTGTGAATTTTGACATTTAACGTGACATTCGGCAGCTTTATGTCCATGTTTATTGCATTTGCCCCATCGAAATGGGAACTTTTTCATGCCACTTGCGGGACTAACTTTATCTGCCCGGTTCGAATTGAAATTTGATTGTTTTTTAGGAAAACTCTTTGTTGCTAGCGTAGCTCCAGATTCGCACTCCTTGGATTTCTGCTTCCGCGCTTCTGCTTCTTCTAGGATTTTGACTTTAAGCCTTTCGGCGTTAGGCAAAGCATCCTGCGTTTCAACAGCACAACGAAAGTTCTCGAAGGACTCAGGTAAACTGTACAAAAGCATTATGCTCAATAAGTCTTTTTGGATTTTAACATCCATTGAATCAAGCTTATCCAAAGCATCAAAGAATTTATTCACATGCTCACGTACATCGTCACCTTCATTCATCTTTTGAAGAGTTAGCTGTTTCAATAAAGTGGCCTTCCTAGCTGGACCTGATGAGGCGTAGATGGACTCCAGTTTCTTCCAAACATCTTGAGATGTTTCACACCCACGGATTTGTTTCAGCTCAGATGGACTGATAGACAAAATGAGATCAGCTTTAGCTTTCTTGTCCGCACGTTCCCAGGCTGTTAGAGCCTTCTGCATCTTTGCATCGTTATCCGTAGGTACCGGAGGTTTAGGTATTGCGCCAGTCACATAGTCCCACGTGTCATTTTTAATAAGCAGCGCTTCTGCTTGTAAACACCATGTGTCATAGTTGTCTTTGGACAACATTTCAAGCCTTAACGTATTGGAAGGATTTGCCATTGTTAAACAACGTGTATATTGTTTTTAGATAATGTTCAATATCCTGGGCCCATAACCTGTGGAGCAGGTATGCAAAGTAGAGCGGAACAAACAATGCGAAAATCAAACTACACCTTTAAATGATTATTTAAACTTTAATAGATTTTATCTTCTGAATTCAATGAATTACAAGAAAAGAATAAATGATAAAATTAAAAGGTTATGTCAGGATGACAGATGAAAATTAGGTGAGAGATGAATGTATTTATATGTTGGTATGCGTGATCACGAATTGTCAGGGATGTCCAACAGAATGTTAGGTCTTTTAATGGGCCATGTGCAGCCGAACAACTGGTGGAGTCCCTGGACTGCTGCAAATCAGATGTTACCGCCGTCTAAGAAATGCAATGCTATGGGTCGCATAAAAAGAGGATGAAAAACCTCGTCATCTACTACGACGATTGCTATTAACGGCAAAAGCAGCGCCTATTTGGACGCGGATTCTTTGTTAGAGGCAGACTTATGCAAGAAGTCTTGATTTTCTGGCATGCTAATGACCGCCCACTACAATCGGCAATGCAAAGCTGGGAATAGAGGGCATCTTTGGTGGTACTGTTGGAAAGAATAGCTTGAACGACACCACTTCCGATAACAGATTTAGGCAAATGTCGTACCTAGTACGCTGTTCCCATATCTCGATATTCATAAGGGGACTTGGAGAGCTCCTGATCAATCAACCGTCAACCAAATTTACCACATTGCAATCGATGTAAAACACTTCTCCAGTTTTACGATCATCAACATCGACTCGGACCATTGTCTTGTTGTAGCCAAGGTATGGCTGCGGATATCCCGAACATCGCAAGCTAATACTGTGAGAAAGTTTTAGGTCGGACGGCTACAATCGCAAGAAATCGGAAAAAACTTTTTCGATCGAGCATCACTCAATCTCTCAAGAGGTCCTTTGCCGTCACCAGTGGCAACATTGCCAAAAAGCAATCAGATATCCCGCTTCCGATGTGCTGCGTTTCACTAGGCCACCGCAACAAAACCTTGGTTCGACGATAAGTGCCGAATGACTAGAGCTGCTCATGACCTCTACTAGAAGAATAGGAGAGACGAACACCGACTTCTCAGGAGGAAAAAGAAACAGCATGAAAAGCACACAAGTGCTGAAATCAAATGAAGAATAACTATTGCCAATCGCTGCATCTTTGGGCTTAGAAGGCAATTGACCAGCAAAACCCTCTCTCGAACAAGAAGTGTAACCCTATATAAGGTCTTAATAATGACTCTATGGTGCAAAGGCAAGGACCTTATCAAAAATGGATGAGGGTGCTCTTGGTTGTTTTGAGAGAAAAATTCTTCTGTATAGACAGTGAGAGGTGAAGGAGATACAACGACGAACTGTAGGGGCTATACAGCGACATCGACTTAGATAGAAGAATGAAAGTCCAACGAATCAAGTTACTGGGTCATATAGAGCGGATGGAGAGTAGAAGGAGACCACAGGTGGCGCACGCAAGTGGAAAGGGACCTCAACTAACTTAGCGTGCGAAACTGGAGGAGGCTAGCTAAAGATCAAGCTTGTTAGTTGAGGCCCAGTTACACCCCAGACTCTAGCTCCATTTCTAATTCATTTTGGTACGTAGCCTGAATGTTATATTCACAGGGGGCTCGCCGGGAGAGTTTTATACAACTCTATGGAAAAAAAAGAAGAAAAAATGGATTGTTGCTGATAAATGTTGCACTGAATGTTACAAATAGCATAAGGAAGACAATATCAGCTAAATGTCCGTCTATATTAGCCTCACAAAGACGAGCTATTTTTATAGAATTTTCCATCGCATTTTCACATATTTCGCCTGGTATTTGCTCAAGTGTTTCTGATTTCTCTTTAGTATCCCCATGAAACGGAGTCCGGAGCTTTTAAATCCGACAACCTTGGAGGCCAATCGACATCCCCATTTGTTGATACAACTTGTTGTGGGGACAGATCTTACCATAACTCCATTGCAACATTAGCTGTATGATGAAATTGTATCGTCTTGTTGGGACCACGTTTTAGGCAAGCCAAAAGAATTCAATTCAGATGTCAATAATGTGACGAAAACGTTATCCAGTAACAATTATTACTCCAGACCTCATACTGTTACTTTTAAAGGATCCAAAGGCATATGCATGACATCACAAGTGGTTCTTGTAAGAAGCTGTTGTGTCAAGTGAGTTTCGAGGTTGTTGTCTTACGTCCAATATGTTGAGCATATCTTGGATTGAAGTTGGTGGATTATTTTTAACACTTTCCAGTTAAAATTGGGGCATATACGTCTTAAAGAAGTGTCAAATCTCAATCACCTACCAGAAGACTTTAACTGAAAAACGCATTCAGTTCTCGGCTTTCAAAACAATGCAAACCAGTTTTTTTCTATTTCTGTTACCTAAAAGGACTTTCTGAAAATTCAGAAGCAGTTATACAGTGTTAAGTGTATAAGACCTAAAATAAATAGATAGATTTTTTTTTAGTAATTATTTATTTATTTATTTAATAATGTACAAGAGTAGGGTAGGGGAGGATGGCGCTGCTCTGGACACACTGGATTAGTTAATGGTTATACACATGTGCTCCGCTACCAATTTTCACATCGAAATGCTACGAGGCCAGATAGGTTCAAGAGCCGTGCGAATGGCGATCGCGATACTCCGAGCAGTTAAAACCACACACTCCGAGTATTTGAAAAAATGGATGACCACACAGCTAGCATGTAAGTTCATCTAAATAAGAGAGTGCATGGAAGGGCACCAGCCACGTCTTGAGCAACGAATAGAGAGGTAATCCCCCGTGGATCCCATCACTCGATTTTGGCACAAATTCAGAGATATTCACGTACTCCTGATCCATCTTAACCATTTTGCGATTTTCACCAAAAGGGTCATATTAATAATCAATATTATTTTTCCAATACAAGATGGCACATGTCTACAACCAAATCCAACCTTACTTCAGGAGCCTATAAGACGAGGTGATCACGGATGTCGTACGACTGGCGATCGCGTACACTCGAAGCAGGAGAACACACCTCTCCGAGTGTTGAACCAACGGACGGACAAGCGGAAAACACGACAAGTCCTTCCATCACTTCAAGAGCAACGAATAGAGAGGTAAATCCCCGTTCCCCTATCCGCGCTACAAGAGTGGATCCTCGAACATCGAATGGAGAGGTAAAACCCCGTTCACCCATTCATTCTACAAGAGGGGGCTTCATAGGCCACAAATGGAGAGGTATATCCCCGTACCGCCATCCGCGACACAAGAGTGGATCCCCGAACATCGAATGGAGAGGTAGACCCCCGTTCAGCCATTCGCGCTACAAGACAGGATCTTCTCACTCCATTACACATAATTAAAAATCAATTTAAATGCACGCACTTCCGTCTTCCATCATCCTACAGCTCCGTCATACAAAATAATATGTATTTTTGATTTAGCATTGTTTTATACTAAATTTAGTATTTAAAAAAAAAAAAAAAAACTCGTCAAACTACTTTTGCGACAATTCAATTTTTGTTGGAGTAATCACGAACTTAACAATGAGAAAGCAAATATGCAACTGATGGCTTGCTACAAACTGTGATTTCAAGACAATGTAATTAATAAAAGCTAATTTCCAGAGTTGCCAGATTAAATAAAAATAAATTAAAATAGTTACACTTTGCTTCTACTCTGAACATCCTCCCCGCGTTGAAGGTCCAGGCTTTCAACTGACTTATCATCAATTGGGAGAACGCATAATTTTGCAACAGCGCGCCTTGAAATACCAGTGCTTGTTCGCACTACTGCTACCCGAACAACGTCGTCTGCTCCTTTAATGGTTTCGATAACTCTGGCTAGCGGCCACTTTAAAGGTGGAAGATTTTCATCCCTCAGCAACACCATATTTCCGACAGCTATATTGCAGGTTGATGAGCGCCACTTGTTTCGTTGCTGTAGAGTAGTAAAGTAGTCGGTGCTCCACTTTTTCCAAAAGAGCTGTTCAATGAAGCATATGCGTTGCCATCTGCTGAGGCGATTGATATTAAGCATCGTAACGTCAGGCTCAACTATAGATGTAAATGGAGCCCCCACAAGAAAATGAGCAGGAGTAAGAACCTCGAGATCATCAGGGTTATCTGTAATGGTAGACAAAGGTCGTGAGTTTATGACTGCAGAAATTTGACAAACTAATGTTCTAAGCTCTTCAAAGTTGCAAGAGCAACTGTGCGCCAAAAATGGTATTTGGCCAATTTAATAGAGGCCTCCCAGAGGCCCCCGAAGTGCGGGGACCTCGGAGGAATAAACTTCCAATCGATCCCATCCTCGAGACATTGCTGTTGAACTGCTTGATTCTGACTATTACTCAGGAATAAATTTCGAAGATCAGCTAGCTCTTTTTTTGCACCAACAAAATTTGTAACGTTGTCGGACCAAATGCATTTCGGCCTGCCCCTGGTGCAAATAAAACGTTTTAGTGCCGCTAGGAAGGCTGACGTTGACAAATCCTTTACCAGTTCTAAGTGCACAGCTTTGGTTGCGAAGCAGATAAACAAGCAAATGTAACACTTTGTAGGAGGCCTACCTCTTACTTCTGATTGATAGTAAAATGGCCCACAATAATCGACTCCAGTAACAAAAAAAAACTCTGTGGGATTGCACCCGTTCAATTGGTAGGTTTCCCATTATATGTTGCGCCATTCTTGGTTTAAGACGAAAACAAGGAATACATTTGTTTACCACGCGAATGACTGTCTTTCTACCACCAATAGGCCAATATTGTAGTCTTAAAGATGCGAGTAAAGATTGCGGTCCAGCATGTAAGAACTTCTGATGAAAATGATAGATGATTGAATCTGTAAGACCGTGATGCTTGGGAAGAATTATAGGATGCTTCGATTCGTAGTTCAATGCGGATTTTTGTAGCCGGCCCCCCACTCGCAGCAGACCATTACCATCAAGAAACGGATTAAGCGAAATAATGCTACTGGAAGAGTTGATTTTTTTTCTTGCCTCGAGCGTGCTATATTCTGCAGCTAAATTTGTTTTTTGAATCATGCGAATTAAAAGATATGTTCCCTGCTGAATTTCATCGAGAGTAGGAGGACCAGATGACAAATGAGCACCGTCGTATTTCTTCCTACCTGCACAAAATCGGTAGACATAGGCGTAAATTCTTTGCATTTTTCAAACGAGTTTAAAAATTTGCAACCGATAGATAAATCTGCTATCTTGGTCGTCGAAAGTAGAATCCTTTTCCGCTTCTCAGGTAAGTCTGAAGTAAAACCCGGAATGCTAGGCCAGAGAGATTCTTCTTTTTTAAGAAATGTTGGACCATAGTTCCACAAGGACGAACTTATAAGCTGTTTGGGAGTAGCTCCTTTCGATAGAATGTCAGCCGGATTCATTAAAGAGGGAACGTAATGCCAAGTCATGCCATCGGTTAAAGCTTGTATTTTAGTCACCCTATTCGCCACGAATACATTGTAGTTGGATGGCTCTTCTTTCAACCAAGATAAGACAACAGTAGAGTCTGACCAGCAATGAATTTCACAATCAAAAATATCTGTCAGAGATATGGAGCTACAAAGTTCAGCTAGTAACATTGCAGCAAATAACTCGAGCTTAGGGACAGTAAGGGTTTTTGAGTTGAGAGACTCTTGATTTTGAGCACAGCAAATTAGTTTGAACAATCCCATTATATTCAGTCCGTATGTAAATACATACACCATAAGCACTAAGGCTAGCGTCGCAAAATGCGTGTATCTCATTTGTAGAACGCGCATTTGTAGCCATCACAAATCGTTTGTAGCTGTACTTATCAATTAATTGGAAGTCTGCACATAAATTTGACCAAATAGATTGCAACCATTGCGGGAGACTTTCATCCCAATTTACTCTTTCTTTCCATAAAATTTGAAGAAATAATTTTGCCTTTGTGATCACAGGCCCTATCAACCCAAGTGGATCATAAAATCGAGCAACGAAAGATAGCACAGTGCGTTTGGTAATCTTTTGGTTGGGAGGAAAAGGAACGGACGAAAACAAGAAGTTATCTGAATTGGGGTCCCACACTAGTCCAAGAGTTTTTGTGACATCACATCCGTCATGGAATTTTAGGAACTGCTCTTTGTCTGTTTCTGCGACGTCAGTAAGAACGTTTGGGTCATTTGAACACCACTTTCGTAATTTAAAATGTCCTTTGCCTAGCAATTGAGTCGTTTGCTGCATGATTTCGAGGACTTCTTCTGTTGAATCTCCGCCAGATATCAAATCGTCTACGTAAAAATCCCTACGAACGATTTTTGCCCCAACCGGATAGATTTTTTCCTCATCAGCAGCTAATTGATGCATTGCTCGAATGGCTAGAAATGCAACTGGTTTGGTTCCATATGTAACAGTATTAAGCTTAAAAATCTGAATTGAATCTTTAGGATCGTCTCTCCACAACATGCATTGAAGATAACTATGAGGGTATGACATCTTAACGCACCGATACATTTTACAAATATCACCGGTCAATGCAATTTTAAAAGAACGAAATCTCAATAAAATGAAAAATAGTTTTGGCTGAATGGTCGGACCCGCAAACAGAATATCATTCAATGAATATCCCGAAGAAGTAGCAGCAGATCCGTCAAAAACTACTCGTAATTTGGTGGTTGTGCTGTCAGCCTTCAATACGCAATGATGCGGCAAGAAAAATGCTGGTATTCCAGGAGGAACGGATTTTATTGGTGACATGTGTTTGAGGGCAGCATATTCTTCTATGAACTCTAAATATCGGCTTTTAATATCGCTATAGTTTTAGAGTCTTTTTTCTAAATTATGGAAACGTCGAAGAGCTTGTTGATATGAATCGCCAAGCTTTGTGGGAGATATTTTGTTGGGCAGGCGAACCGAATATTCACCTGTTTCTAATCGAATGTGGTTTTTCACAATCAGTTTCCTCCTTTGTGTTATTTGGTGCAGTGAGATTACAATCTTCGGTTTCGCAGAAACGTTTTACTAAGTCATGCAAACGGGGGTCGGAATTAGACTTAAGTGACAAATTTTAAACAGCAGTTAAGCACGATGATTTTTCCACGATTTGTTGTCCACCACCAGAGACGGCCCATCCTAGCCTGGTTTTTTGAAGAAGTCGAAAATTTCCATGCAAACGTATCTGCCCAATGCACATAATTTCAAAAAACAGACCAGCACCTATAAGAATGTCTATTCGCTGAGACTTGAAAAATGAAGGGTCTGCTAACTCTATGTTGGGAGGAATATTCCAATTGATGTCATGGGCAGTGCAATTAGGCTGATTGTCCGTTATACTTGGAACTACAGTAGCAGTAAATGTGCTTGTAAAGTCTCCAACGCGAGACTTTAAGACGATTTCAACGGCTTCACTACAGACCAAATCTGTTTGACCTATGCCAGAAATGAACGTTGTTGATTTTGTCCTCTTAAGTTGCAGCTGATTTGCCATTCGACTTGTAATACAATGAATTTGTGAAGCTGAGTCGAGAATTGCTCTGCAAGGAACCAACGTTCCGGCTCTATTCCTTATGAAAACAATAGCAGTGGCAATGAAAACGCAATTTGCTGGGAGTTGTCTTGAGTCACTTTGCTGAGAACTAATACGAGATGTGGAAATCAAAGTAGATTGCGAAGCTGAAGAAGTGCTAGGAGTGGTTGCAGGATTCAAATGAAGCAAAGAGTGGTGCTTTGATGGACAGTAACGGCAACATCTTGACTTACAATCTCTCACCATATGCCCCTTTTCTAAGCAATTAAGACACAAATGAAACCTCTTTGCCTCTTTGTATCTATTTGCAGGAGATAAATTTGAGAATTGTTGGCAATTTTGAATAGCATGTTCGAGAGAATCACAAAATGTACAACAATTGGCACTATTGGATGCCAGAAATACCTTTCGCCTATTGTTGGTGTTTTGAAATAATTTTTTGCTCACCTGTTTGCTTGGTGCTTCAGTTACCTCAGCGTTTTCCACGTTCTCCAGCATTTGACATCTCTTTTCTAAAAATGTTGGCATTGACTTCCAGGTGGGTATGACGTCAATTGGCGTTTGCTCTTCCCATTTTGTTTGCGATATTATATCAAGCTTGTGACCAATAAGGTGTATAAGTAGACAATCTGCGAGTTGTTCGTTGGTACCCATGGTCTGTAGTGCTCGTAGATGGGAGTTTATCTTGTCACTTAGTTCACGAAGCTTTGAAACCCCTCCTGTTTCCACACCTTTAAGTGCAAATATCTCCCTGATGTGAGCCTGAAAATTCAAACGTTTATTATCAAATCTTTTTTTTTAATAATTGTATTGCTATTTTGTAATTTTCGTAACTAATTTCCAGTGAACGGATAGTGTCCAACGCTGAGGCCCTTAAGCTAGACCGAAGATGCTGAAACTTCTCGATTTTGGTTAATTCACTATCATTATCAACGACAGTCTGGAACATTGAATAGAAGTCAGGCCATTCAGTGTAGTCTCCACTAAATTGGGGAATCTGCAGAACTGGTAACCGTGATTTAGGCTGCGCTACAATAAACGAAGGATGAGGCTCGTCTGTTGAAAAGTTCCTCACCGTGGAGTTTCCATAGAACGGCATTGCCTTAACTGACGTGAAATCGCTGTCTTAGTTTCCATGAAAGCTGTAGAAAAATGTGCGCGATCGTCGCTATCAATTTCATTGAAGTCTTCCTTTTCCAAACTATCTTGACTGGTTTCGAAATTTGTTTGCATGGTGTCCAAGGATTCGATCCTTACCATAAGCGCAGCTTCATCTAAATCCTGAAGATATTCTGCCGTGAACAAATTCTTCATATCCATTAGCCGCCTTGCGCTTAAAAAATGAAGCGCCTAACGTAGGTTTCACTCCACCAGTCATTTTGGAGGTTACACTATGCAAAGATATCGAAAGTTTTGTCTACGGGAATTATTTACTTAACAACAACGAATCGGTAAATTAGCCTGGCAAGGAGTAAAAACCGGAATTCGCGGTTACGACGACATCGACTGATCAGAGAACGGGATCTATTTACTTTAACGCAATATGCTCGTACATATACAGCCAACAGAATAAATGTGCAACGATATATGGTATATATATTTTTTTTTTTAAATGAATTCCGCGAACGTAACGGAAATGTAACTAGATATCACGTCGGGGTCACCAATGTTTGATTTAACATTGTTTTATACTAAATTTAGTATTTAAAAAAAAAAAAAAATACTCGTCAAACTACTTTTGCGACAATTAAATTTTTATTGGACAATTCAATTTTTGTTGAAGTAATCACGAACTTAACAATGAGAAAGCAAATATGCAACTGATGGCTTGCTACAAACTGTGATTTCAAGACAATGTAATTAATAAAAGTTAATTTCCAGAGTTGCCAGATTAAATAAAAATAAATTAAAATAGTTACACTTTGCTTCTACTCTGAACAATGTAAATAATTTATAACAAATAACATAACGATCGCAATATATTAATATATTATAGATACGAAAAGTAGTCCGTAAATTATTATAAAAATATTAGACTTAATATTTAATTAAAGTTTACAATTAAATATATAATGTATAATATAAATGGAATACATTAATAAATAAAATACATTTAAGTACATAACGAACACAAAGATTTATCTGAGAGATCCTCAGTGACTAACACACCAAGTATAAATTAATACCTCAATAAATAAAAACAAAAGTAAATGGTAACCAATAGCAAGCTGAGAAATACTCAATTCAATTTCAATTTATTATTAATAAATTAAGGAAAGTACAAATAAGACTTGGTCTTTTACAGTACATTTTTTTGGAGTGCATATAACATTACAATATAAACCTTAAAACTATAATTGAAAAGATAGAAACAGAAGGGAAATGAGATAGCGAAAGGGGGGAAAAAAGAAAAATATAAAAATTGGGAAAAATAGAAAGAAAGAAAGGTAGGGGAAAGTCATGTACCTTGGAACGATTGTACCTCGGAACGATTGCTGTTTTTTTTAATTTTTATCTTATTCTAAGAAAAAGGTTCCACAACGTCTGAAGGGCATTCATGTTGCAGCTTGTTTCGTTCTGTCATCATACTCGGTTAGCGACGGACGTGCAAAAAAACAAGAAAATCCGGTTTTCGCACACTAAAAGTTTTTTTTCAACCATTTTTGGGAAACGTGTAGTACAGCTGAGAGCAGCTGGAATCGAATTATTGCGCTTTTAGTGAATAAGGCATAGTATTGTGTTGGTGAATAAGAAACGGTAAGCCCGATTTAGTGCGAATTTAAAAGATTAAAGTGATTAAAGAAGAAATATCGATGTTTTGTACCTTGGAACGGCACTTGAATTGTACCTTGGACCGTTCCAAGGTACAATCACATTACTAAAAACAAAATGAGATTTTATTTCGCCATGACTCATCTACGTTTTTTTTTTCATTGCCGCAGTCTGAATATGCCTCTCAGCAAGGAAGGTGTTAAAAGAACTCCTTTGGATGAAAATGCCTTACAGGAAGCTATCAACGATGTTCTCTACAATAAGGAAACAATCGGCAGAGCTGCAAAAGACCACGGTATTTCCAAAACAACTTTGTTTCGTCATCTTCAAATGCATCGGAAATCTGGCGATGCAACGTTCAAATACCATTCAGAAATTGCACACAAAAAAGTGCTTAATGATGAAGAAGAACTTGCCTTGGTTGAATATCTTACCACAGCAGCAAAGCTGCAGTATGGATTACCGAAAATTGATACAACCAAATTGGCCTTTAGTTTTGCAAAAGCAAATGGAAAAATTCTTCCGGAGTCGTGGATAAAGAACGAAGCAGCTGGCAAAGAGTGGATGATTGGCTTTCTTAAACGGCACCAAACTTTATCACTCAGAAAGCCAGAGTCGACCAGTCTTTCCAGATCAACCAGTTTTAACCGCTGCAATGTGGGACAATTTTTTACCAATTTGGAAGATTGCTATTCCCGTTTTAAATTTTACCCAAGTAGAATTTATAATCTTGACGAAACTGGAAATTCAACGGTTCACGTCCCACCGAAAGTTTTAGCTGCCAAAGGTGAAAAACAAATAGGAAGCATGACCTCGGGAGAAAGAGGAATAAATGTCACTATGGTCGCGGCTATTAATGCAATAGGAAATCATGTTCCGCCGATGTTGATATTCCCCAGAGTTCATTTCAAGGAACATATACTTAAGGGTGCTCCAGCAGGGTGTATTGGTGGTGCTAATCCTTCCGGCTGGTCAAACGAGCAACTGTTTATTGAGTTCTTCGTACATTTTATAGCACATTCAAAGCCAACACCAGATGAAAAAGTTTTGCTTATAATGGACAACCATGAAAGCCACATATCTCTGCAGGCCATTGATCTCGCCAGAAAACATGGAGTGGTTCTTTTGACTCTGCCGCCGCATACTTCCCACAAAATGCAGCCTCTGGATAGAACGGTATTTGGACCGTATAAAACTTACTACAACAAAGCCGCAAGTGAATGGATGCTGAACAACCCAGAAAAACCAATGTCAATTTACAATGTAGCACAAATTGTCGGCCAGGCTTATCCGAAAGCATTCAATCAGCAAAACATCGTTAAAGGATTTGAAGTAACAGGAATATATCCCTTCAATCACGATATTTTCAACGAAGATGAATTCCTTAGTAGCTTCGTAACGGATCGACCATGTCCTGAAAAACCAGCTGCTATGCCCACCGAAAATGCAAATGACCTTATAATTGCAGATGAACAAAGACCAGGAACATCCACAGCGACCTCTGCAGTATTGGTTCCTTCGATAAATTTCGTATCACCAGAGCAAATAAGGCCATTTCCAAAATCTGCACCAAGAAAGGATCCTATTGCACGTGGAAGAAAGAGGGGAAGAACTAGGATTCTTACGGACACTCCTGAGAAGGAAGAAATTGCTACAGGAAGCTCGAAAGTCAAGACCACTAAAAAGCCAAATTCAGCGAAGAAAAAAGTTTTGAACGAGTCCTCAGACGATGATGAAACTTTTGAGCTGCCGGTGATTCCACGAATTCCTAAATTCAGACATGCGAAAGCAAACACCACGCCAATAGAAAATAGGAGCGACGAGGACTTCAGCGGTGATGATGAAATGACCATCGAAGAAATTTTCCAGTTAGCAAGAGGCAAGAAGGTTTAAGAACGAAATTTTCTTGTGTAAGTCAACCTGAATTTCTACAATTTATTTTTACTAATTTTTTATTTTTTGTTGTTTTGTTTTTAACTTAATTTTAAATAATAAAGCTGGAGTTATGTTTGTTTTCTAAAGATCTGAGACTTTTATCTCAACCGTACCAAGGTACACACCCCCTTGTTCCAAGATACACTACCTAAGTGTACCTTGGAACGATGGCAAACTTAATTAATTTTAATGTTTTACTTAAAAACTATGCACTTCAACAATAAGTTCAAACCTTTTTTAGGGAGATAATATGTTTTTGTTGCTGCGTGAATTCTTTTTTTTAGCACAGGTTAAGAAGTAAAAGAGAAAAATGCTAGATTATTGAAATCGTTCCGAGGTACACGACATTCCCCTATTATAAATGAGGAAAGAGGGAAGAGATTGAGGTGAATAGTTGTTGCAATTGTTACAGATATTGAAGAGCGGTAGTTTTGAATTTATTTGTTCCAATGATTTGTTTTGTTGATGTTGGAAGGCTATTCCAAAGTCTGGTAACATAAATGAAGAAGAGACGAGAAGAATTTAGGTACTTGTAGTTAAAATAAGGCATAGTTAATTTGAAGGTCCTGGTAGATTGGAGAAATTGAAGTTTTTCAAACAGGTACATTGGAGATTTTTTATGGACGAAACGGTGCATAAATTGGCAGCATCTAACGTTTAAGAACTGCTTAAACGTACAGCCCAAAACAAGATTGTGATAGTGCGAGATGTGATTGTATCGCGGTAATCCAAATACATATCTTATAGCATCATTAAAAGCAACAAGTAACTTATGTTCGGATTGAGAATCAAGTTTGCAGTACACAAGAGTAGAGTAATCAAATATTGGGAGCAACAGAGTTTTAATAATTCTAAGTTTTGTTTCTACTGGCGTAAAACTGGAAGATATCCAAAGCTTTCGTAGACCAGCATAAATTCGTCCAACAACATAGTTAGTATGGTATTTAGCAGAAAGAGAACGATTAATTTTGAATCCAAGATTTTTTACTTTTTCGACAAATGGAATGGGCTTATTGTTTAAAAGTATTGATGGAAAATCATCAGTTTCAAAATATTTTTTCGAAATTAGAATTGCTTGCGATTTTTTCTAGATTAAGATGCAGCCCGTTTAAAGTTGAACAGTTGTAGATTCTAGATAGATTTTCGTTCATTCTAACAGTGAGGTCTTCAGCTAGTCCGGGTGGCCGTGATAAGTATACTTGGGCATCGTCAGCGTAAAGGTGAATGGAGACATTTGAGCACACTTTAGGCAGGTCATTGATATACAGACAAAATAATAATGGACCCAGAATGGAGCCCTGCGGGACACCCGTTAATAACTCCCTAAAATCGGAACATTTGCCTCCGTAAATGACCTTTTGGTAACGATTACTCAAATAATTCCCTATGAGACGCACGGACTGTTCACTGAAGCCAAAGTATAACCTCAGCTTCTGACACAGTACGTTGTGATTCACTCTATCAAAGGCTTTGGAAAAATCAAGCAAACAGAGCACCGTTAGATTATCCATATCGTATCTAATTCTAATGTCATCGAGAATTTTTATCATAGCGGTAGAACAGCTGTGACCCGCTCTAAAGCCTGATTGAACTGGAGAAAGCAAACTGTGTTGCTCCAAATACCTCGATATTTGCATAGCGAGGATCTTTTCCAACACTTTTGATAGACATGACAAAATACTTATAGGGCGGTAGTCAGATAAATTCGATGGCTGAGGTTTTTTAGGAACAGGGATAACTTTGGCCAATTTCCAACTATCAGGAAAAGAAGACGAAGCTATGGAAAAATTGATAATATGAGTAAGGGAGCTTATGACATGGATCAAAATCATTTTAATAAAGCGAATGGGCACACCCTCCTCACCGACAGCATTAGATTTCACAGAACGAATAACATTAATTACGTCCACTTCTGAAACAGCTTCAAAGTAAAAACTCGACGAAACAAATAATGAATTTTCAGGGGTAAAGCGAAGATTATTGATATATCCTGATAAAAAAGCATCATTTAGTTCATTCACATCTGGAATGATAGCAGCAACCGTTGAATTTTTTCCAACGCCAATAGAACGCAAGTTACTCCATAGTTTTTTAGATGATAAGCCCGGGTTCAGTTTGGAAAAGAAATAGCGTTTTTTGGCCCTTCGTGTAATAAAAGTTGAGTAATTACGAGCTCGACAAAATATTCCCCAATAAGAAATAGATGGCCTCTGTTTCCATTTTATATAAAGTTTGTTTCGAACCCTAATAGCATTACGAACTTCACTTGTGAACCAGGGGCAGTTTTCATTACGAACTTGAACTGTTTTTAGGGGAATATGTCTATTGAAAAGATCCAATGTAAAGGATTGAAAAAGATTCACCTTGTCATTCATAGTTGACTCATAATAACAGTGAACCCACGGGAGTAAGCTTGCATCTAATTGTAAGGCATTATTGTCTACGGAACTATAATCTCTGAAGGTGAAAGATGAAGGACGAGAAGCACAAGACAAATCAACATTATAAGTACAAAAAATTAGGTCGTGATCAGATATTCCTGCAAGGGAAAGCTGATCTTGAAGTAAGACATTGGATAGATCAGAAACCATAAAGACGTCCAACAGACTTGGAGGAGCATTTGGAGAAAAACGAGTGGCGTAAGAATTAACTATTGACAGCCCAGAAGCAGCAGCTGAATCCAAAAGCTCGTAAGCTTTGCTATCAACTTTTAAAAGATCAGCGTTGAAATCACCACAAACTATAATGTGCTCATAAAGTGTAGTGAACTCGTGGAGAGCAGAAAAAAAGTGTTCTGAAGAGTTACACCGGTTCGGATTGTAAGCTACACCAATAAGGCACTTCGTGATCCCATCTGCAACTTCTAACAGCAGGTATTCAATTGCTCCTTCCTCGGATTTCCGAAGTATTTTATGAGTAAGCGAGTTGCTATAGTAGATCGCAACTCCCCCACCTATTGTATTAGTAACTCTATCATTGCGAATTAGATTATACCCCGGAATATTATATAATTTATCTATTGCACTACTTTTTTCTACTCAATGATTAACTCACCAACTGTCCTCTATGCCCTCTCAGATTGTATATATTTTCCTTTTTTTTTCACTAAAACACTATCTAACAACTTTCCTCTGTGGAGTCTCACTACTAAATGAAATCTTCATTAGAATAGGAGACGCGTAAGGCGCTGGCATACCGTCCCCCACTCCATTTTTCTTTTGAAGAAAAGGGACAATGCCAACAAATCTACCATTTAATCCCTACGCAAATAACTAAAGAAAAGGAACTAAAACTTATCAAATGCATAGTGATAACAGGAAACAAAGAGTGCACTGTGTACAGCAAAAATGCAAAAGGATGAAGACAATGGGTCGCCGTAAAGGGTCAGTGGTGATATCATAAAATAATACACCGAAAAGAAAAACAAACAACAACCGAATCCTATGTATGTTTACCTATGTTAGGTTTAAAAGTTAAAACAAACGACTTCAGCATAGCATCGCCAATACCACCCGGAATCATCTCAGAGAGCAGCTGCTGTAGCCAAATCATTTTTTTTACTGCTTGTGATGCGGCTACGTATTCTGACTCAGTAGTTGACAAAGAAACACATTTTTTCCTCTGTGATGACCAAGACAATGGGCCACTCCCTAGTGAAAAAATGAACCCAGTGGTAGAGCGCCTTGTTCCAGGATCCCCGGCATAATCAGCGTCACTGAAACAAACTAACGAATAACATTTAGTTTTTTTTTTTAAATATACCCATTCGTCTGGTTCCACTGATATATTTCAAAATTCTCTTCACAGCGTTGACGTGATGATTACTTGGCGAATCCAAATATCGGGAAAACACTCCTACTGCAAAGGCAATATCTGGACGAGTCGCCACTGCCAAATACATGAAAGAGCCTACGGCTTCTCTGTAGGGAAATTTCACTACTTCCGAAGATAGAGTATCTGGTGAAGAACATTGCTCCGCTGGAGTTGACACCGGCTTGCAACAAGTCATGTTGAATCGTTTCAACAACCGCTCAATGTAGTTCGATTGGCCCACATGAATTCCATCCCCTGGTTGAACTGCGATTTCCATCCCGAGAAAGCAACCATCTTCCAAAACTGTGACTTCGAAATTCTTCTGCAGAAATTTCACCGCATCATCTTTGTTCTTCGAAGCCACGAGCCCATCATCGATGTAAACAACTAATATGATTCTGCATTTATTATCTGCTGATAGAAAAATGCAAGGATCCATTTTGTTAGGCCTTAGACTGAACTCCAGCAGAACTCCTGTCAGCTTTTGATTCCAGCAGCGAGACGCCTATTTGAGTCTATATAAGCTCTTTCGCAATTTGCAAACCTTATCTGTGCCATCACCGAAACCCTCTGGCTGATGCATGTAGATTTCCTCAGTGATATCGCCATGTAAAAATGCAGTTTTGACATCAAATTGGGTCAAAACAAGTCCTTCGTTGGATGCAATGGCAAGAATGGAACGAATCGAGGTGAACTTAGCCACTGGACTGTACGTTTCTCCATAATCGATGCCATATTCCTGGGTGTAACCCTGTGCAACCAATCTCGCCTTATACTTTTGTTTTCCAGCGCCCGGATCCTTAAGTTTATAAACCCATTTGTTACCAATAACTTTCCTATCCCCAGGTCGAGATACCAAATCCCATGTGCGATTTTTATAAAGACTACTTATCTCGTCTGCCATTGCTTCTTTCCAATTTGTCATCTCGTCGCAGGAAATAGCTTCTTTGTAACATTGTGGCTCTCCTTGCATAAAATACGCATGCTTTTCCACAAAATTACAAGCCCCTGGTGTAGTATCCTTTCTTTTGCGTAGTCGACTCTTCAAAGGAATAGACTCGTTGGGGTCCTCCTCATCACACTGGTAATCCTCCTTTTCCACTTGTTCTTCTGTCCTTACATCAACATCGTCTTGTTTTTCTGTATCAATAATAAGATTTTCTTGTGAAAGATTATCGCGTTTGCTCATATGGTTAACAGATGTACTTGGAGATTCGTCGAAAACACTATTTGGAAGTCTTTCTTGTTCGCTGTGCTGCTCCACTTCCCTAAAAACGACATCTCTGACGATTACCACTTTATTTGTTGCAGGTGTCCAGATCCGATAGCCTTTGGATGTGTCCGAGCATCCCATGAACAGACCTTTTTCAGCCTTTCGGTCCCATTTTTGGCGGTTTTGCTTGGGTATAAATGCCTAAATACCAAACGTTTTAAACTCCTCGACCCTAAGCTTTCCTCCACACCACATTTCGAAGGGGGTTTTACCTCCTAAAGCGCTGTCTGCAGTGCGGTTCAAAACGTATACAGCAGTGTTAACTGCTCAATACCAAACGTTTTAAACTCCTCGACCCTAAGCTTTCCTCCACACCACATTTCGAAGGGGGTATTACCTCCTAAAGCGCTGTCTGCAGTGCGGTTCAAAACGTATACAGCAGTGTTAACTGCTTCTGCCCAAAACCGTTTACTCAAACCCTTTGCACTAAGCATAGTCCGAGCAGCTTCGACGACGGTGCGATTTTCTCGTTCGACGCTCCCATTTTACTCGGGGGTGTAAGGAACACTGGTCTCATGCCGAATGGAATGCTTCCTTAGAAGCAATTCAACGCTTTTGTTGACAAATTCCAAACCATTGTCAGTACGGAGTGTTTTTACTGAGTAGTGGCTTTCTGAGTTAGCAAGATGTAAGAATTCTTCAATGGACGAACAAACTTCTGATTTCTTCTTCAAAAATTGTACGACTCTGTAATGTGAAAAATGATCCTTGAAGAGGACAAAGTACTCAGCTCCTCCTGATGAGGTCTCTTCCATTGGTCCACATACGTCGGCATGCACAAGTTCCCCTGGTTGACTTGCCTCAAAAGAACTCCTTGAAAACGGGATTTGATGAATTTTTCCAAAGACACAAGCATCTCACATCTATGATCACATATGAAACTGATCCCATTGCTTTTAAGATGATCACGCACTTTCTTGATGTTTAGGTGAGCCAGTCTCTCGTGCCATACCTTCAATGCAGCTTAACCGAAACCTGTACACGAAAACACATTCTGAATAGCTGCGCCTCACGCTCTCCCACTGCCACGATAGCTTCGTCTGCATTAATAAATTCACATCTCGTCTTATCAGAAACAAATTTTAACCCTTTATCCAATGCACGACTTTGGGAAAAAAGTTGAATGGAGATTTTGGGCACATACAAGACATTAGATAAATGTTTTTTGCACCACCCTTTTCCATTAAACGACAAGATGTTGATGTCGCCCGTACCTAACGCTAATATTTTTTGACCGCTTCCAACTCTAATCTCAATGGGGTTAGAAAATGTTTTATAATTTATGAACCAATCCTTTCGAAATGTCATATGATCACTAGCACCTGAATCAAGATACCAATAATCATTGAACTCACCATCATCAACCAGCAGTGCATTGCAAACCTTTAATTCTTTCTCCTCTACCGTGCCTGCACTTCCACTCCTTTTAGCTTCCGTTGAATTGGATTTTCTTCCTATTGGTACTTCGCCCCTGCTTCCAGTCTTCACACGATCATAATTCTTTGAATTTGGCTTCCTCACCACTACTACCTCGCCCTTGCTTCCAGTTCTCACACGATCATCACAGCAGCTTTGAGCACCGCAGCTTTCAGCACTGCACATCAGTGCATCTCCTTTTCTCATTCCACCTTTGATTCCATTGTTTTTATATTCAGTCAGCTTTTTGGGACATTCTGGAAAAGATCCAGTGTCCCACTTCATTGCATCTGAAACACTTACCGGGTTGGAAAGTTTTGTTTTTGGGTTGTTTCCAATGTCTTCGTTTCGCAATTAGTGCTTGTGTCTGGAACAGATGAGTTTGAAAGCATTCTTGTTTCTTCCATGATTAACCGTGACGTTAAGTTCTCCAAAGTTTGCTGATCTTTTGTTGTTGATTCCCACGCAGAGAAAAAATGCTTAAAGCTTTCGGGAATTGTCATCAAAATTTTTGTGATTACCATGCTTTGCGTAATCTCCTCCCCTACATCCCTCAGCACATTTCTTTTGTAGTGATGCAATTTACAATATGGCGAAGTGGTTTACCACAGTAAAGGGGTTACAGTGAAGAACAACAACAATATTTTGTATTTTATTTCTATAGTTTACAAGTGATATTATTTGAAGGAGATTGACCGCAACAACTTTGGAAAAATTTTAGAAAACCACGAAAAACTTACCTGCTTCTCGTTTGTTTTATGATTTTTTGACAGCTTGAGGAGGTTTGTTCCATTTGCCAAGCATGACACCACACAAAGAAGTCAAAAGTGAGCAGTCGAACTACTTCCACATCGGAAGACTACGGCAGTAGAGGAACTAATTTTTTTAATTTTAAATAAATAAAAGAAAAGTTTACCTCCCAGTTTCGGTTGACTTTCGGAGACATAGCCAATATGAAGGAAGCTATAAATCGCAAAACCAAAAGGCCAAATCAGATGGACAAAATATGTGGTGGCCAGTAGTTGTAGGAGTTGAGGGAAATCCCAGGCCAGTTTTGATTTTATTTCAAAGGCGTCAAAGGCAAGTAGATCTGTTCTGCTTTCGGAGGGACTATAAATGTTTTTGTTTGTTATACATACTCGTATGTCTGTTTAGATTCTCTGGAATGCAAAGTTCTATTGCATGAATTTCAGTCTGAAATACGGAGCTGCTTGTATCCATGCTGGCATGTATGGATGTTTTAGTGCGAGAACCGTATACTCCGGCTCCATCTCCTTCATTTGTTAGTTTAGTTTTATATGCATTTTATTTTCTTAACACTAACTCTTACATTCTAACAAAAAATGCTTAAATGCTAGCTTACAATTACTTAACAATCTTATGCTAACTTACTGGCCCCACACAGGCACTCTAAGCTATCCTAAAAACTTATATCTATGTCTTTCGACTTTACTTACATTTTATTTAGAATTATTTATATTGTATACTTAAGGCTAAGAAAAAATATTGTTAACAAAAAACTTAGCCTATGGATGTAATTTTTTATTTTTTATAAAAACTTAATATATAACTTAAAATAAACCTTAGTCTACTTAACCTACATACACAAAACACACCTACAAACACATAGACATTATACACAATTATATACATATATTAGTATACACCTTTGTATATACTAATATATGTATATATTTCTTAGATGCTAACCTAAACCTATGTAAGCCGGCCTTCGCTGTTTACAGAGAAAACAGATTGGTCAGCTCTGCCTCATTAGTGAGGCTGGTCCGTAATTGACGGAAACGACGACGAAACATCTTCCCCATCATTCAACCACCAGAAATGCTGGTGCTGCCGAACGACATCCCTCTTATCGCGATTCCCCACCGCCCTACTGAACCTGAGACGATCCACACTGCCATGTGCGACGTCTCTGTTGTAGTTGAGTCGCCTGTCCCCAGCTGTCCAAGCGACATGGAAGATTAACGGGACCGCTGATATATCCTGGATCAACCTTTTCTGATCTAGATAGAGGAATGCTTCCGGTGGAACGAAGCCGTCAGAGCGCACACTCTCGTGGTAAAGGTAATTGGGGTAGTAAGCCCCAGATATCAGGTTATTCGTCGAGGTCATTGCTCTTGCAATGTGCCTTCGAGTCAGCTTAATTACGAAGTTGTCCACTCGTATTAGGTTCGCCCTGTTATAAAGGACCTCATTAGGATAAAATTTCTTGTACTCCGATTCTGGTGTTCTGTACAAACGAATCCAAGCCCTCTCAAACACCCGAATCTTTTCCATTAAGCTTGCTCTCACGTTGAACCACATGGGACAACCAAATACCAGCATGGGCCTAATAAGGGCCATGTAGCAGATTACCTTTACCCTCGCATCGAATTGGCTGCTATAAAACAGTCTCTTTGTAAAAGCAAAAGCACCTTTGGCTCTGGCCAGAGCAGCATCTACATTTTTGCCAAAATACAGAAACTGATCTAGCCAGATCTCAAGGTATCTGACTACATTTCGACAGGCAAGAGGTTGTCCGTGTTGTCCAACGATAGAGAACTTTCGCCAATTTTTTCTGGTATCCCTAGAGGCTCCAGACAACGCCGTCCTAAAGAGAATGGTTTCCGACTTCTTAAAGTTGATTTTCAACTTCCAGTCATCGCAAAATCGTCTTATCTTATCGAAGTCACGCTGCAAGAGAGTATTAATGACCTCGATTTTGGGACCTGTTCTGTACGCTATCAAATCGTCTGCGTACGCAATAGTATGGGGAAGTGAACCTATCAAGTCGCTTGTATAAATGTTGAACAGGATTGGCGAATTGATTTTTAATTTGAAATATTCCAGCAGAAGTCACATCGCCATTCTTCACGATGAACTGTCTATTGGTTAGCATATTATAAAGAACGTACAAGAGTGGTTTACTGATCCCCAGCCTAGTCAGCTTATAAAAAAGACCCTCTAACCATACGGTGTCGAAGGCCTTCTCCAAGTCAACAAGGCAGGCACCAGTGCATTGTTTCTTGCCTTTGTTCCATTGGATATCAGAAACCAGTTTAGACGCGGCATGTGAGATATCATGTCCCGCCTTAAAACCGAATTGATTATGCGGAACTATATGTTTGTCCTCAACCCACCTAGACAGAGCTCTATTGATTACCTTTTCAAAAACCTTACTGATATTCGGAAGGAGACTTATCGACCGGAGATTCGCCGGATTGGATATATCCTTTCCCTTTTTGGGGATAGGTTGAACCACCTCCGTTTTCCAATGTGCATTATTCATTGCATTATTAAACAGGGTGGTGTAAATGTCCACCGCTTCTAGAGGAAGATGTCGAAGCACGATGTTCGGAATACCATCGGTCCCCACCGATTTCTTAGCCCTGATTGTGTCGAAGATCTCATGGAGTCCTGCCCTCGAAATGAACGGGGGTAGGCCACCCTCTCTGGCAATGACGTTATTTGCCATATTTTCGTCGCTAAACCGGGTGAAACCAGAGCCCTCGGATCGCCAGTTCCCTATTTCATTTCGAATGCAGAAGTCGTGCACCAAGACGCGACTGTCCAGGTCGTAATTAGGGCCAATGTTATCAATGGCCTTATATACTTCCTGGAAAGTCGCCCCTATGGCCTCAACCTTCTCCTGTGGATCCTCGATCACAAAAAAGTCGTCATCAGCGCCCTCATTTGGATCAATGCCTGCTATTGTCAGTAACCATTCGTTGTCTGTTGTCCGGGCTATTTTAAGACACTGAAGGTCGTTTTGATTTTTTCTCCGAAGTAGTTTATTTATTTGCGGAAACATATTCGGGTTGCTGGTGTTTACAGCCCGAATCTTGTTGTTCCAATACAAACTTACAGCAATTCTGTAATTCTCTTTTATTAGCGTTTGAATATTTTTAATCGACGACTTCAGTGTCCTAATCTCCGGGTCTTGTCTGTCAGTTAACTGTCTGTCCAAGTTTTTGAGTCTTGACAGAAGTCTACTTTTCTGTCGGTGCAGTGCGTCAATAGTAGAATTGCGGAACAGGTCTTCGTTAGTCGTACGTCGATACCGCAGTATTGTAGCGTCCATAGTTTGTTTAATTGTCTCGTCCATTTGTTTTAGATAATTGTCGATCTCCTCGTTTGACAAATTCCTATTGGACGGTGGGTTGCGCGTATTCGAGGAGAGCGCTCTAGTCAAGGTTGCGGAGAAGCGTGTCCATCGAGTCTTACTGTAGTTGTAAGTATATCTTTGGACAAACTCCTCCTTTCGGTGCTAAAACCGCAATGGTCGCTGTCATACACGAATGTGCGCAGACAGTTTAACGTTTGTAAATTCGTACCTGTCAGTCGTATACGTTCGTCGTACAGCAGTAGATCCAAATAAGACCCGCCTCTGGGAAACGACGGGTTATCCGTCGCTTTAAGACCGAGTCTGTACATGACATCGTGCTGAGCCCACCAATCGAGTAGTAGGTTCCCTCTAGTATTTGGAAAATTATTTCCCCAATCTCTATGTCTAGCGTTGAAATCCCCGCCGATTATAAAATAATTCTCCCCCGATTCCAGCCTCAGAAGTCGAAAAAGCGTGTCGAGCTCTGTAATGAATAGGGTGGATTGTGAAGCCTCAGGTGCATAAACAGAGGCCAAGTACAGCCGCTTTCCACTGCGAAGCGGAATGTAAATGACAACTGCCTCCAACACCTGGAACCTGCGCAACACTCCCTTGTACACTCTGTGAAATTTTATACCTTCTTTAATGAAGATCGCGACACCACCTCCACGTTTGGATCTGGGCCGGTTTCTTCTTCTAACAATATAATTATTGTACTCCAGTTTGTGCTTATCGGTTAGCTTGGTTTCGCTAGCGAAAAGCACATCAGGAGTTTGGTCTTGTAGCAATTTAAACATCGCGGCTCTTCGTTCGATCCTAATCAGTGAATTAACATTCACCGCAAGGACCTTCAAAGTTTGCTCCACCATGTGCGTACCCATTACGACATGTGTTGCGTTAAGCCCGGCAGCAGCACGTAAATCTGGTCCACCCGCTTGGACTGTTCTTGCACCTGCTTTTGCAGCTGAGCCATCTGCCCTTGGATAAGATGGCTAGCAAGTTAGGTGCAGCTTCCGTTGTTCTCGGCATTGGCGCCGGAGAAGCAACAGTCGCTTGCTGTACCGTAGCCCCCCTACCTGACGCCATTTGGGCGTAGGAAATTTGGGACGTGACGGCTGGTGTTTGAAATCTAAGAGGTGAACGTCTAACCTCCACCTTCTGCTGCCGAGCCAGTTTTGCTTTCTTAATGTCAGCGAACTTAGGACAACCCCGATAGTTTGCGGTGTGTCCCACGTTTCCGCATAACACGCACGAGAGCTTCGATCTATCGGATGCTCCGTCAACACCCAGAGCACACTCCTCGGAACTGTGGTTCTTAGCGCACTTCACGCATCGAGGCTGCATTTGGCAGTTCGACGCGGCGTTCCCGAACCTCTGGCAGCGAACGCATTGTATAACGCCTTCGCTCCTTTTTAGTTCTTCCCAGTGAATCACCTGGTAGTCTAGGACATTGATACTCCTTAGACTATCCAGACGACTTTCGGGACTAAGCTGCACCAGGAAGAACGGCAGACTCCGTTTCTCCCGCCTGGCTCTAGCTGTGGTAAATGGCTTTACCCCTACAAACTTGAGTCCTTCGCACTCCTTTTCTTTGAGCAGTGCCAGGATCTCCTCAGGATCAGAAGACGGTTCCAACCCCTTCAGCGACATCGATTGCCGTTTTTCACACTTCGGTGTGTATGAGTAGTGCTCCGTCGTCGTTTCCTTTAGGAGCTCTTTCACTTTCGCGTAGCCCTCCACTGTATTGCAGTGGATGGCATGGCGATCGTTCCCCAATCGCTTAATATTAAAATTACTTCCAATGACCAACTTACACAGGTCCTTGGTTGCATTTACCTCCAATTTATAGGTGTTGATAGGAGGCACCTTCTCCTTCTTCTTCGTCTGCTGCTGCTGTTGTTGTTGTTTTTGTTGTTGTAGTAGTAGTAGTTGTTGTTGTCGTTGTTGTTGTTGTTGCTGCTGCTGCTGCTGCTGATGTTTTTGTGGCTGCTGTTGTTTTTGCTGATGTCGTTGTTGTGGCTGCTCTTGTTGTTGTTGTTGGTGTTTTTTACGCTTTTTTTGGTGTTGTTGCTGGGTCTGCTTTTGTGCAAGGAGCGTCTGCTGTTGTTGCTGGGATTGCTCTTCTTCCCTTTTCCTTCTTATCATTTGCCTTCCTTTGATGGCAAGTACCCTTTCTTGTAGCATTTTTATGCTGCTACTTATGGCCTTCATCTCCTCCTCTTCATCATCAGATTCACTCTGTTCCAATGAAGCGAAAGTGTTCCCTTCCCTCGCTCCTCCAAGCAGTTTTACAGAGGAAGTTGGTTGGGTGGGACGTTGGATTAAGTTTGAAGTTGGCCTAAGCTTCCTCCTTCTCTTAGCCGTTGGAGTTTGGCTTGAACCGCTTGAGGCCTCGCCTGATAAGTCCGCAGGTCCCGCTATTGGAATAGCGAACCGCACTCCACAATCCATCACGTGTGTTTGATCTCTTTTTTTTTTTTTTTTTTCTTTACACTTCACTTATTATTTCAGTAAAAAAAAAAACAAAACAAAAAAAAAACAATGTCTCCCGTTGGGAATCGAAGAACCCAGGCCTCCGAATCGCCGCCACACCAAGTATGATGTCGTCCGAGTGTTTGCCACTTCGGCTACCGGCCACTTGATACTTTTTTTGTTTTCTTCACTTGTGAAGCCGAACACGAAAATGCGTCTTATCACCACTAAGGTCTATGAACGACTGACCCTCCTTCATTTGTTTTGGATCCGTCTGTGTACCATACATGTGAGTCCTTGTAAGGCGATCTGGAAATGTAACCTCAAAGTTGTGTTTTTTCATTAAGAATTGCAGCACGAACTAGTTTGGAATTGTATTCATCTTCTGTGATGAGCATATAGGCATTTACCATTGCTTCTTTCATGAGTTATAGATGAAGTGGTGGGATGTTTAGGTTAATTTCAAGCTCAGCTGTAGGTGCGGTTTTCGTTGCACCAGTTGCACAGACACAGGCTAGTCTCTGTCAACACGGCTTCATACAATAGGATTGGCTTCACTTACAAAGCCACCATCCGATCACTTAGAATTGCTTTTTGGTACAACACGCATAGGAATTTCGATAACTTTGCGAATCAACTTCGTATACCAAGAAGTTTTTTTTTATGTTTTTGGAGATGTGTGACTTTTTTTAACGCAATTAACCTATTAAAACATTTAACCAGTGCGCCTTCAAACGGATGAACGTATGTTTTTGTTTTTAGTTGAATTTCCAGGAATTGCTGTACTCGTATATGTACCCAGTGGGATGGGAGTACAGCGACGTTGTCTGCAGTTCAGTATTAGGGAGTGGTACGGGGAGTAGGATATGTAGCGAAGGGTTGTAACTGTGAGCTGCCTCACGAAAGTGCAATTCAGGAAGGCGCCTTTCAAGGTCATCGGGTTTGTTGAAGACGCAGTGTATGTCGAAAGTGTCCATCATGATGTGAACGAATTCAGATTTGGACATGACAATGTTAAAGTAATCGATTGGCGGAGTCTGCACAGATAGGGTAGACATTATAGTTATGTATCCGCGGAAGATGGGTAAAAACCGGGGAGTTATAATGTGAAATTGTCCCAGGAAGCTGTAAACTGATCGTCGTCAGGTACTACAAAGCATCCTTTCCACCTATCTCGTAATGCAATACTGTTTTGGCTTGTAATCACAGTTAAGCTTTTAGTCTTCTTATAAGCAAGTACATGGATTGAGTGAGTTCTGGATCCCTATGCCTGAGCCTCGACCCTCGACAGAAGTCAACAAGGTGCAACTCATAACTCAGAAATGGCTGTCCAAAGTCCGTGAAATCCAAAAACGTGTTGTCAGGTTCGGTGCGACGATCTTGTCCTTGTCAATGAGTCATCATAGTGCTTACAATTGGAGTAATTGTCGAACTAAAGTCGATTTATTGTAGCTCGAAGATATCTCGTTTAATATTTGCTCAATTTTGGCTCGACATTTACGGGCTGTGAGAAGACACATTATTTATTGATAGGACATCCCGTGTGGTCCAAAATTTTCTTCGTTTCCGATGTACTTTCCAATGAATTTTCAGAAATGTTAAGCATTTGCCAACACGATTTTTTCAAAACAAATTAAATTTGTTCACCAACCGACAAGTGAATGTTATATTGCAGATATGCACCTATATCTGCGCTACCAAGTTTTTATGATGAACTAAGCGCAGATACGTTGTTTTTCTTTTGTGACAATCGTTAAAGTGCGTGGAAAACAACACAGCTATTGTACAAGGTGGCGCAAGATTAACCACCGTATCGGAAGATGGTATAATTTTTGTAAATGGCGTCGTACGTCAATCATATTTGACATTTGTGAACTAGACAGCCAAAGAGCATGGAATAATTGTGTCGATGTTTTTGACCAATAATCGGTCGGTGGTGTTAGGGCAGTGCGAATTTCGACGTCGATTTCCTAATCGTGTCACGCTAACTAGGCAAACATTCAGGCGCTTAGCTACTCGGCTCGAACAGAGTGGAGCCACAGGAGACCATGTAGGGCGGGGACCCCACCGGACTGGTCGTTCAGCCGAGAATATCACGGCTGTCGCTGCTGATGTAGCTGAAAACGAAAAAACATCAACCAGACGACGGCCCACGCAATTGGCCATCACCAGACGGACCCTACAGCGAATTTTAGTGAAAGACTTACACATTTGCACGAGGAGTAATTACATCCACTCAAAGCTACTGTGTGGTGCGGCACTCACGTAGAAGAGTGATTTGGCCGTATTTTTTTGAGGACGCCATCGGCAATACGGTCACTGTTACTGGTGAACGCTACAGAGCCATGATAAACGACTTCTTACTGTTGGAATTGGATGAGCGGGGCTTGGTGAACATGTGAACACAATACAAGCCACAATGGATATTGTGAAGGAAGCGTTTCCTGGTCGCGTAGTCTCCCGTTTTGGCGATTTGGCATGGCCAGCAAGATCGGCAGATTTTACCATCCCAGACTTCTTTCTTTGGGGCTACTTGTAGTCGTGGGTTTATGACAACAAGCCTCAGACAACCGCAGCCCTTAAGGAGAATATTCGACAGGAATGCGAACAGTTATCACCGGAAATCTTGCGGAAAGGCATGGAAAATGCGACAAAGTGGGCACAAAGGTTTATCAACACTGGCGGCAGCCACTTGGCGGATATCATTTTTTTTTTCTTATCACAAATAATTGTAAAGGTCCAAATAAAGATTTTCATCACACAAAATCTTTTTTTTTTTATTTAGTAAAAAAGTAATCCAAAAACAAAATTGAATGATTAATTTTGCGCCACCTTGTATATGCTGCAAAGTTTCGCCAATAAAGGGTCCGCCATCTAACGTTTTTTTTTCAACTAGTGCTTATTTCGTGAATGGTAACACTTAGCTCATGTCTCATTTGACAGATAATTAGTTTTATCCTTCCGGTTAATAATGGAAAATAATTTCATTCAAATGGCTGCCTCGGCTGGCCATGCAGTAGTCTACACGATCGGTCCAATTTTTAAGCACATTATCGATTGTGTGCAGCTGTATTTCACCAATGGCTTCACGAATATTGTCCTTTAAAGCGTCAATTGTCTCTGGCTTGTCGGCGTAACACTTATCTTTTACGGCACCCCACAAATAATAGTCCAACGGTGTTAAATCGCAGCTCCGAGGTGGCCAAACGACATCAGCTCTGCGGCTGATAATGCGATCTTCAAAAACAGGGCGCAAAACATCGAGTGTAGCTTCGGCTGTGTGGCACGTAGCGCCGTCCTGTTGAAACCAAATGTTGCCAATATCCTCCTGTTCAATTTTTGTGAACAAAAATTTGTTCAACATGGCCCGATAACGATCGCCATTGACTGTAACGGCCACTCTTTGCTCATTTTAGAAGAAAAATGGCCCAATTATGCCTCTGGACCAAAATCCGCACCAAACAGTGACTCGTTTTGGGTGTATCGGCTTTTCAATGTATGCGTGCGGGTTTTCTGTGCCCCAAATGCGACAATTTTGCTTGTTTACATACCCGCCAAGATCAAAATGAGCTTCATCTGAAAAGAGGATTTTTTTTGGCAAAATCGGCATCTTCTCTAAGTCGATTGCAGGCCCACTTAGCGAAGCGAAAACGCATTGGATGGTCAGTTGGCTTCAACTCCTGAACCAATTGGACTTTGTATGGCGTCATACCAAGGTCTTTATGCAAAATTCGTCTCAATGATGTCTCCGAAATGTTCAATTGTTGAGAACGACGGTGAATTGATGTTGATGGCGCTTCACGCACACTTTCTGCCACAGCAGCAATATTCTCGGGTGTACGCACTGTTTTTGGCTTTTCACGCTTTGGTTTATCGATGAGGATGCCAGTTTCTTTCACTTTTTTTCACAAGATAACGAACATACGGAGCTGACGGTGCTTCTCTTCTTCCAAAATCCGTACGCAATTTTCGCACACATTCTGCAACATTACCATGATTTTCAAAGTAATGTCGCAATATTTCCCAGCGTTGTTCAAGCGTATACACAACCGTATTCGTTCAGCGGAAGGATAAAACTAGGCAGATAGGCAGCTCTTATATGTGTACTTCCAATACATTACTTGTATTGAAAAGTAATTGCCGAGAATTTGAGCACAAAATTTCATGTCGCTTACTTTGTGAAATAACTGCGCTAAATTGTAAGAGGTTTTCATGTTATAACTTGACGCTGCTTTGCTGATGATTTTAAATTAAAGACTAGTTCTCCCCCGTGTTTCATTTCGGTCCTCCTGTTCCGCAAAAAATATAGATTTTGATTTTGAATTGACTGTGATGCAAATTGATTTCTTCTTTGCTACTGAAGTTTTGCGGTATGGCAATACCGGTGGAGATACGTTAAATTCAACATCAACATCGTAAAGTTGGACGTTTTTAATAGTTAATGTGTTCAGAATGCTTTGTCATACGAGTGGTATTTGCCTCTTGTACAGAGACTTCAAAAACTCATCTCACTCAAAAAATGGAATTAAATCTGGCAGTCAAAATGATTTCTTCGCTTTGGATACACCATAATTTGACAATCGCTCAAAAAAAAGCTCGTGTCGATTAGTCCACAGAAATGTTGAAAAAATTCGGCCACTGTACTTCAAAAGACGTCTCTAAGTTTATAACAGGCAACGAGTCATGGATCTGTACATAAGAGCCCGAACTTATGTGTTTTTCAGAGTCGTTCATAGACCTCGATAAGGGACAGACGTGTTTCGGCTTCTTTCAAGTTAAAAAAGTAAAAAAGTGTAATAAAAGTGGAATTGAAAACATTTTTGGCAAGTGCTTCGGTGGCGCAACAGTAGTGGTGTCGCCCGAGAAACCAAGGGGCGTAGGTTCGATCCCCGGTATAGGGCAGAATTTTTATTTTAAAAAAAAGTTAATAAAGTAAATCAAGCAACAATAAACTGACATCGAACGATGAGTGGAAGGGAGCGGTCCGCTATTCCAATAGCGGAACCAGCAGCAGAGGTAACCATGTCATCGGATGATGAAGCGGCTACATCATCAGGCCGTAACGCATCTGGGAATCCAGACAATACGAAAAAGAGGAGGAAGCTGCGGCCTACTCCAAACCTCGTCAAGCGCCCTTCCCTCTCAGTTTCCTCCGAAAAACTGCCCGGTGGAAGGAGGGAAGCGGCGACAAGAAGAACAACAAGAGCAGCAAAAAATCCAGCAAACGACGAATTCCCATACGTGTCTGACGGTGGGGAAGGTCACTATATGGGCGGTAATAACTTCGCAGCGCTGGCGGCTTCTGAGTCCGAAGACGAAGAAGAAGAAGTGAAAGCTCTAAGCAGCCATATCGATGAACTGCAATTACAGATACTGGCCATTAAAGCCAAACAAGTTGCGAGAAGACAGAAGGAGCAGCAGCAAGAACTCCAGATCTCTCAGCAACCACAAAAAGCATGCGCGGAGCAACCACAGCAACAAAAAGAGAAACAGCAGTCAAAACAACAAAAACTACAGACACCGACACAAGAACAAACAACAAAAGATGCACGAACACTACGAACACTAAGCTTACCAAAAGACTCAAAATGAGGCACAAAAGATACAAAATAGTACGGAGAAACCGACCCAACTCCATTCAGGGAGGTGGCGTTGCGATTTTCGTACGAAAAGGTATACGCTTTAAAAGAGTATACAGTCGTGTAGTACGTAGGTTCAAGGTGCTGGAAGCATGCATCGTATACATCCCTCTCCGTAGTGGAAAGCGGTTGTACATGGTGTCTGTCTATGCACCTAAGGCTACTCAATCCACCTTATTTATCTCAGAGCTCGAGACACTTTTTCGATTTCTGAGGCTGGAATTGGAAGACAACTATTTTATTATCGGCGGAGATTTCAACGCCAAACATAGTGATTGGGGAAATAATACACCAAATACTAGAGGGAACCTACTATTCAATTGGTGGGGTCAACACAGTGTTATGTATCGACTCGGCCTTAAGGCGACGGATAGTCCGTCGTTTCCTAGACACGGGTCCTATTTGGATCTCCTGCTGTTCGACACACGAATACACCTGACATGCACAAACCAACAAACTATAAACTGTCTACACACTTTTGTGTATGACAGTGACCATTGCGGTCTCAGTACCGAAATAACCGTTCCGAACGAAATTGCGGAATTGGACGAGTTTGTTCAAAGGCATGCCTACAACTATAGTAGGGTGCGTTGGACACATTTCTCCAGAACACTGACGAGAGCAATCTCCTCGAATTCGCTCTACCCACCGTCCAATAGAAATCTGTCAAACGAGGAGATTGACAGGTATCTAAAACTAATGGACGAGACAATTAAACGAACAATGGACAAAACGATACCTCGGTATCAACACACTGACGACGAAGACTTATTCCGCAACGCAACCATTGACGCACTACACCGACATAAAAGTAGACTGCTGTCAAGGCTAAAAACCTTGTACAGACAGTTTACTGACAGACATAACCCGGAGATTATGACGCTAAAGTCGTCGATCAAAAACCTCCAAGTATTAATAAAAGAAAATTACAGAGCATCTGTAAATTTGTATTGGAACAATAAAATTCGGGCTGTAAACACCAGCAACCCGAATATGTTCCCGCAAATTAATAAAATATTTCGGAGGAAAGATCACAACGACCTTTCGTGTCTTAAAATCGCCCGAACGACGGACAACGAGAACATACTCATAGCAGCAGGCATCGATCCAAATGAGGCTGTTGATGATGACAACTTCTTTGTGATCGAGGATCCGCAGGAGACGGTAGAGGCTATAGGAGCGACTTTCCAGGAAGTATATAAGGCGAATGACATCATTGGCCCGAACCACGATCTGGAGAATCGAGTCCTTGTGCACAATTTCTACCTTCGAAATGAAATAGTGAATTGGCGATTCGAGAGCTCGGGTTTCACCCAGTTCAGTGACGAGAATATGGCAAATAATGTCATCACCAATGAGATGGTACTACCACCGTTCATTTCGAAGGTAGAGCTCCAAACGATCTTCGAATCACTTAGAAGTAAGAAATCAGTGGGAACCGATGAAATACCGAACATTGTGCTTCGACATCTTCCTCTAGAAGCGGTGGACATTTACACCACCCTGTTTAATAATGCAATGAATAATGCACATTATCCAGCGCATTGGAAAACTGCGGTGGTACATCCGATCCCCAAAAGGGATAAAGACACTTCCAATCCGGCGAATCTCCACTCGAACAGTCTTCTTCCAAGCATCAGAAAGGTTTTCGAGAAGGTGATCAATAGAGTCCTGACCAAGTGGGTTGAGGACAAACATATAGTTCCGGATAATCAATTCGGTTTCAAGGCGGGGCATGATGTTATTCATGCTGCGTCTAAACTGGTTTCTGATATCCAATGGAACAAAGGCAAGAATCAGTGCACTGGTGCCTGCCTGATTGACTTGGAAAAAGCCTTCGATACCGTATGGTTAGGGGGACTCTTTTTCAAGCTGGACAGGTTGGGCATTAGTAAACCACTGCTGTATATTCTTTTTGATATGCTCTCCAGTAGACAGTTCATCGTGAAGAATGGCGATGTGACTTCTGCTGGAACATTTAACATTAAAAACGGTCTGATAGGTACACTTTACCATGCCATAGCGTACGCAGACGACTTAATCGCGTACAGAACAGGTCCAAAGATTGAGGTCATTAATATACTCTTGCAACGTGACTTCGATAAAATTAAACGATATTGCGATGACTGGAAGTTGAAAATCAACTTTCAGAAGTCGGAAACCATTTTGTTTAGGACGCCTTTGTCTGGAGCCTCTAGGGATACCAGAAAGAATTGGCGAAAGTTCTCGATCGTGGGGCAGCACGGGCAGCCACTTGCCTGTCGAAATGTAGTCAGATACCTTGGGATCTGGCTAGATCAATATCTGTATTTTAAGAAACATATAGATGTTGCTCTGGCCTGAGCCAAGGGTGCTTTTGCCCTTACAAAGAGACTGTTTTATAACAGCCAACTCGATGCGAGGGTAAAGATTATCTGCTACATGGCCCTTATCAGGCCTATGCTTGTGTTTGGATGTCCCGTGTGGTTCAACGTAAGAGCAAATTTATTGGAAAAGATTCGGGTGTTTGAGAGGGCTTGTCTTAGGACTTGTCTTCGCTTATACAGAACACCAGAGTCTGAGTACATAAAATTCTATCCTAATGAGGTCTTATATAATAGGGCGAACCTAATAAGAGTGGACAACTTCGTCATTAAGTTAACTCGAAGGCACATGCAAGAGCAATGACCTAATCGAACAACCTGATCTCCGGGGCTTTCTACCCCAATTACATGTATCATGAGAGAGTTCGCTTTGATGGCTTTGTTCCCCCAGAAGCGTTCCTCTACCTAGATATGAAAGGTCTGATCCAGGACAGATTGGCGGTGCCGCTAATCTTCCACGTTGCTCGAACAGCTGCGGACAGGCGACTCAACTACGACAGAGACGTCGCACATGGCAGTGCGGAGCTCCTCCGGTTCAGTACTTCGGTAGCGAGTCGCGACATAAGGGATGTTGCTCGGCAGCACCAACAATTCTGGTGGCTAGATGAAGGAGGGGAAGTCTCGTCGTCGAATACCTCCAGTCCTACGTAGCTCCATAAGGAGCAAAGTCGGTCTTATGCATATTTTTTTTTTGCCGTGGCCGGCTTACATAGTTTTAGGTAGAATTAGGGTAGTTTTAAGAAAAAATAAAAAATAATAAAAAATAAAAATCACAAAAAAAAAAATAAAAAAAAAACAAAAAGAAAAAATGTATATTAGAACAGAGGTGGGTAAATAAATATGGTATAGCATTAGATAGTTTAAGTAGGATTAAGTAGGCTAAGATATAGTTGTAAATAGTTTATACGTTTAGTTTTAAGTTTTATATTATAACAAAAAGTCCATATACTAAGTTTTTCTACTTAAAGTTTATTTTCTTAGTTTTAGTTTTAATAAATGTAAAACAAAAATAAAAATAGTCTGTAAGAAACGTCGAAAGACATAGATTAAGTATTATGTTTAACTTAGAGTGCCCGCATGGGGCCAGTAAGATAGAATAAGATTATTTGTAAGTTATTTAAGCTAATATTTAAGCATTTTTTGTCTAGCTTGTAAGTGTAAATGAATTCCAAAAATAAAAATGCATATAAAATGAAATGAATGAATTATGTGTTTTTCAAGGCGAGCCAAATCCAACTGTTCGGGCACGAAGCACTTCGAAGCAATTATTCGCCTGTTTCTTCGGAAAAACCGGACATGTCGTCACTGTCCGATAGAGGAACGTAGAACGGTCAATTCAGAATTGTAAACCACCATTTATTTGCCAGAAGTCTTTGGACAAATAAAGAAAAGCAAGCGCCGAACACGGATCATTCTTCACCACGGCAATGCGAGCCCACATAGGTCGACTCAAAACATTCTTTGATGGGCCATCCTCCGAAAAGCCATGATTTGATTTTTTCTATTCCCGCACATCAAAAATAAATTGCGAAATTAAAGGTTTTCGACACCTGAAGAACGCTGTTGATAATCTCAGTAAACAGTACAACAAATGGATTGATCATACAGAGATGGATGCAAACAATTTATTTCGATGTTCTAGTTCTCCGGGCGCCGACATCTATACAGAACACAACTGGTTAAAACTAGGTACAGTCAAAAATATGCTGAAAACTGGCAACTCATTTAAATAACGCGGAAAAGTTTGATATCAGATTATTGCATTTCTGTCCCAGAAGGAGCTTTCTTACTTTGATTGGCTGTCATAAAAAATCCCAATACAGACGTTTTGCATACAAAACTTCACTTTGAGCAAATACAAAGCCCCGGGGCTCTACAGCAATAGTTAAACAATACATCGATTTATCGAAAGGAGGGGAAATGTAATATGAATAGCACACCATTCACACGGATGTACCTCGCTGGACCAAACATGCACAGGGTAGCAGATTTTCCAAAGCTGACGAGCTTATGAATATCATAGACTAATGCAACTGCATCTGTCAAACATGAAATCGTTCAGACAGAACATGTAAAATAGACTGTGAACTGAAATGAGAATTTCATTGTTATAACAGCACGTGAACCATCATTCAAAGCTATTTCAAATAATCGATTTTCCGTCAAATCACATGACCCTTGAGGAATTCCAGGGTCAAGAGTTTGCCTTCAGCACCCGATTCGATCCCTTTAACTTCTTCAAAAACCGAATTTCCCTCTTCCGGATGACCCAATCCCAAATTCTGTGATTTGAATGAGCATCAAGTACCCCACAAACCATGTCCTTGTCGATCGACCTACATGGAGAGACACAATTTGGCCAGGATTACGCTGCAGTTATAACAGAATCGATACTTGACATTTGTCATGCGGTATGATGGAAATGCCAGATAGCGGATTATACGCCATACCAATATTCTCGAGTGAAATTGGAGAACCTTTGTCTGACCTTGAATTGGTCTTTAATTTATAATACCAGTTTCCAAGTTCATTTCTTAAACAACAAAATCGTATTCCTTTTAAGTGTACATGAGCCCGGAACTTACTCTATACCAGATGGAGGTATTACAAATGTTTAGAAATTTACAGAGAGTTTTAAACTGTACATAATGCTGTAGCTCGTCTCATACAAAGAAACAAAACCGCATTTTATAAGAACGAATTTGACTTTTGTCCTTCTAGTTCTGACTTTTGGAGAAAAATTCGTCAGTTGGGACTTATATAAGAAAAAAAACCCATCGTTTCCCAACAGCGTGGATATAGAAGAGCTAAACGTGAATTTCGCTTCTGCTTGCCGGGTCATGAAACAATCTTAGTTCCCTGGATTTAACTAGCAGTGTTACCTATTACGAATCAACTTTTTCACTTTCATGTGTGGGCGAAGCTACGGTTGGTAATATAATATTAAATTTTGAGTCAAATGCAGTGGGCTCAGATAACGTGGGTCTTAAATTTGTAAGAACTCTGCTTTTTTTTATTTTGCGTCAAATCACCCACCTTCTTAACACAATTATAACCACTTCGGTTTTTCCGAAAAGCTGAAAACTGCGAAAGTTCTACCGCTTTTTAAATCAAGAAACGGAGCAAGTCTCAAATGAAAAAAACATCTACCAGGTGTATGCATACGTCTTTTCCGATTTAACTAAAAGATGGCGCCAGCGAAAAGTACGCAGCGTATTAATTTGACACATATCTACGTCTGGCATTTAACTTCAAACAGACACAAGTCCGTCTGAGTCCGCCAAAAACTAGCGCCTTTGTTTTATAGTTCAGTGGTCATGTTGAGTTTTGTGCCTGAAAAATAACTTTTGTGGCACGCATTGCTTTTCTTATTTAATCAAAAGAAAAAGGCTGTTGAAAGTCATGGTTTGCTGGTAGAAACACATGAAAACATGTGAGACATGGTTTAGACAATTTAAAAGTGGTGATTTGAATGTGAAAGACAGTGAGCGCTGTGCTAGACCACAAAAATGTGAAGACGAACAATTGGAGAAGTATTACATGTGCCAATCAACAGATGTTTACGAGCAAAGGGGAAGATCAATTGTCCCAACGACGCACGGTTTGAATGAACGTCAAATGGAAAATCGCAAAGTTACTTGTGAAATGTTGCTTCAACGCTACGAAAGGAAATCATTTTTGCATCGAATTGTGACGGGTGACGAAAAATTGACTTTTTTTTAATTTATTTTTCTGCACCCGCCGCACTCCGCGGCAAAAAAACTTATGCATACACCTGCTAAATGCTAAGAATATCATAACTAAATACTAGTCTGGCTTTCGTGCGAAGTTTAGTTGTAAAGGGTTTTTCAATAGGGACTTCATAACTCTGAATTTAATTTGTGAACGCACTCCAATCATCAAACTGTCACTGTCAATTTATTCAGTAAACTCAACATTTTAATCATGGTAAAGTACACGAACGAGCAAGGTCTGCAGATTATAAAAAATTTTCTACCGAAATTCGGAGTCGGTGACTGCAACTTTAAGAGCGTTAACTCTAATTTTCCAATTTTCGGTCGTAATTCTCGCCCTAGTAGACAGGCAATAACAAGTTTAGTGCAAAAATTTGAGTCCACATATTCGTTGTGTGATGTTGCCGTGTCAGTGAGACAACGGGTTGGTCGAAGTGTCGAAAATTTCGCTGCCGTTCAGGCGTCCGTAGCAAACGATCCAAATCAGTTAATTCCACGGCGTTCTCAAGAATTGGGCATCGCTCAGACCACATTATGGCGTATTTTGCGTAAGGATCTTGGTTTACACCCATACAAGATCAAGCTGACTCAAAAATTGAAGCCGATGGACCGTTTGAAGCGACGTACGTTCTCCAATTGGGTTCTGGAGAAGATGCGCCAAGATGATGAATTTCACCGCAAAATCATCTTAAGTGACGAAGCTCATTTTTGGCTCAATGAGTTCGTCAATTAGCAAAATATGCGGTATTGGTCGGGTGAAAATCCACATGCGCTTCATGAATCACCACTTCATCCACAAAAAATAACTGTTTGGTGCGGTTTGCACCAAACGCAGCCGGCATGCGTTATAGGGCCATATTTTTTCGTCGACGATAACGATCGTCACGTTACTGTGAATGATCAGCGTTATTGCGCCATGAACACCGATTATTTTTCGCCCGAATTGGAAGATATGGACTTGGACGACATGTGGTTTCAACAGGATGGTGCCACAAGCCACACAGCACACGCTACAATCGATTTATTGAAGAGTAAGTATGCTGAGCGTGTTATCTCAAGAAATGAGCCAGTCGATTGGCCGCCTCGTTCATGCGATTTAACGCCGCTTGACTATTTTCTGTGGCGCTACGTTAACTCATTGGTTTATGCCAACACGTCGACGACGTTGGAAGAGCTCAGAGCCAACATTGCCCAAATGTGTCTTCGAGTCGTTGAAAATCGGGTCCAACGAATCGACCGCTGCAAACGTGTCCGCCATACGAGTATGAACGAAGTCGAGTTCCATTCATAAATGTTTTGATTGTATGTCGTTGCACAATGTCTTGGCTATAACTATGCAGTGAGACGCAGTTGAAAGTTGGCATTATGTATTCTCTTTTAGAATATTTTTCAATTGGAAAATCCAATCTTTTACTCTTTATGATAGGCAAAATCTAACAAAGAAATGCATAAACCTTTCCCCTGTAAAATGCAAAATATACAATTTTCGCAAAAGCAACAGCTACCAACCGTTGAAACTAATATTGCTTACTTTGTCTCAAAAGTTTCCGACCGAACAATACAAGATATTTTTTCTCAAATTTTTATTTTATTTTTCTACATAGTTTCCTTGTAACTCTACATACTTCTCCCAGCGATGATTGTGATTGCCTCCTCATTTGCCGAAAATCTCAAAAAGAAGTCGCTTGGGGCTGGTGAATAAGGTGGATGGTCAAGCGGTTCAAACCGTAATTCATGCATTTTCGCCATGGAAACCGCTGAGGTGTGAGACGGCGCGATGTCTTGGTGAAACAGGATTTTCTTTTTCTGCAAATGTGGGCGTTGTATGCTCTTGTAATGGTTTTTTCCTTTTTGAGGATAATCGATTAAGATAACTCCTTTACTATCCCAAAAAACAGTCGCCATAACTTTCCCAGCCAAAAAAACAATTTTTGCTTCTTTTGTAGCCGGATCGGCCTGGACTGCAAACCACTGTTTTGACTGAATTTTTGTTTCGGGCATATAATGGTGTATCCAAGTTTCATCTACAGTAATTAATCGGCGCCAAAACTCGGGTTTATTGCGTCTAAACTGCGCCAACAGAGCGTTGGAAATGTTCATTCGAACACGTTTTTGGTCTAACGTAAGCAAACGCGGCAGCCAACGCGCGGACAGCTTTCTCATGCCTAAAACTCTCTCTTACTTTAATTCGGCGGTCATCTAACACCATTTGGTGAACTTTAGCAATGTTATCGTCAGTGGTTGCAGTTTTTGGACGCCCCGAACGTTCATCGTCTCCCAAGCTCTTACGGCCACGTTTAAATTCAGCTGCCCAAAATTTCACTATGATTAATGATGGTGCATACATAGAGTCCAACTTATTTTTGATTTACGTAGGCGTATTGCCTTTCAAAAACAAGAATTTAATAACAGCTCGATACTCAATTTTTTCCATTTTCACAAAAAACACTCACTCAAACGACTGTCAACTAAAAACTGCGCGTCCAAAATGACTGAAAAAACTGTACGTCCAAAATGACTGAAACTTCGGTAAGTAACTGTCAAAAGATGCACAACTAGCATTCACCAGCTTTTATTGACGAGTGCCGCTATCCTTACTTTGCGGAAACTTTTCAGACAACCCTCGTATGAAGAAAAAAGAGAGTTCTAGACCGCCGATAACGCAATATTATTAAAGTCCATGACGGTCAATGCACGCGATTCAAAGTTTACGAAAAATTGAAACATTGCGTCTGCATCGTTTTGGATTTTATTTGGACGGCCCTAAGATCTGTCGAGACGTATATAAGAATGGTACACGATATGTACAAGGTGGCGCAAAAGTTGTCACCCGATGTTCTTCGGCTGTAAGTTTTTTTTATGAATGAAAAACTTTAGTTCTGCTTTTGGATTATGTTTATTTGATGTCTTAAATTGTTTTTCCATTAAGTCGAGAGAATGATATCGGCTAAGTGGCCGCCGCCAGAATTGATGATCATTTGGGACCAATTTGTGGCATTTCCCATCACTCTTGCCAGAACTTCCAGCGATAGGTCTACGCATTCTTAACGGATATTCTGCGGATATTGAGAGCTTCAAGAGTCTGAAAATTGTTGATATAGACTCGTGACTTCAGAAAACTTCAAAAATCAGTTTGCGACTGATTATGCGACTGGGAAATGCAGTCGTAAGAATTTCGGTTATGGCTAGTGCAGTATGTGTCGTTGCTCCATCCTATTTGAACCACATGTTCTCCAGTCCCAATTCATTCAATTGAGGAAGGAGAAAGTCATTGAGCATGGCTCTGTAGTGCTCGCCGGCGTTTTCGAAAAAATAAGGCCCAATAACTCCTCCAGTGTAAACAACACACCGTGCATTAACTTTGAGCGGTTGTAATGGCTCTTCGTGAATCATATGCGGATTTTCGGTGCCCCAAAAGCCATAATGAGCCTCATGAAGATATTTCGAAAGTTGTCCCCCTAGTGGTCGAGATTCAGAATTCCTTGCGCGTAGGTTATACCCGCTGATGCACTGTCTGCACTTTGTAAAGGAACATCTTATTCAGTCAGTATCTCAAACCAGACAGACGTGTTTTTCTTGTTCTCCCTTTAATTAATTTTCGTCAAATCGCATTTTCCGGTTCTTAAACCCAGTGCTTGAATTCTCGAATTTTTTTTTTTTGTTTGTGCATTTTTTTTTCAGTGCAAAGCCCCTAAATATATAAAATTGCAACCAAGCAATAAAAAAAATAAAAATAAAATAAAAACAATATTTATACCCTCACTGACCTACTCAACTAAATTAAATATGTCTTGCGGAATTGCCAATTGTGTAATCGATGACTGCAGTGCTGACTGGGTAGCTTGCAAGGGCATCTGTGGGAAAGCCTTTCATGCCGTTTGTGTCGGGTTAAACAAAAGAAATACGATGTTTATCAAGGAATTCTCTGATAACCTCCTTTTCTTCTGTGATGAGTGCAAGTGTATCTCACTCTCGCATGTTCTTTTGGCAATAAAATGCCTAAGCGATTCCAATGACTCCTACCAAGACGCACTCGCGAAAAAGATCACGGACAAAATTTCGGTCATCGAAAGCAGTGTTAAAAGTGTTGAAGAGTTACGGAACTCAGTGCAGACCTCAGCCGAACTAATAAAATCCAAAGTAAAGCATATGGATAAACAAATTGCTGGTCTAATCGAGTTAGACTCTGGGAGATCCAGGAATGAAGAAACTCCCTTAGGTCACCTGGATAAAGTGTTAAGTGACATCAAAGCCATCTGTTCTACGCAAGTTATATCCAACCAAAAAACTTGCGAGTTGATAAGCTCTCTGCGTGACGACATTGACATTAATTTCCAGTCCTCGTCACGCAAACAACCATCTCCTAAAGAATCCGATCCTATGATCGAAGTTATCTTCGACAAAGTGAACGATGTCAGTGATGAACTTACTGCGACTCGATCCCTCGTATGCGATATTGAACATCACATCGCAACAATAAACAGCAAAATCGTTGACCCACCAAACTTCCCGCAGCCTTACCAGAATGTTCCCTATAATACGTCGCTAATGGCTGAATTAATGGAACCTGAAGTGGATTCACACTCACCCCCACATACAAGTCATCTGCGGACGGTTCAACCAACTGATTCTTGCGAAGTTTCTTCCAACCTGATTATAAAGACCACATCTACGTCAACACCTCCAATCGCTGCCCCACGGAGGCTTATCAATCACTTCAACTCAACTTGGACACCTTCTGAATGGCAGCGTAGACTTGATAAGCTTGCTTCGAAAAATCAATTGGTCACTACGCTACTTATAAAAGGCGCCCCACCACACGCTGATGCTGATTGGATCTCGAATTTCTTCGTAAAGAAATATGGCATTACCATTAGCCACTGTAATTTAATTCCAGCATCTCACCACAGAAGTAAGCGCAGCTTCAAGTTCAATATGCCGGCCAAATACGAATGGCTATTCCATAATCCAACCAGCAACAATTTCAACCTTGGAAAGATGCGTGTCTGCAAATGCTTGGAAAATACGACCAAGAAGCAGGATAAAGTCAAGCAGTCCGTCTTACCTAAACCATCTATTAAGGTAGCAAGTAAACCCAATTTGCCAAGACCCACCTCCTCTTCTCAAAACAAACCCAGCTCCAATTGGAGCTTTAAAACCAAAATTTTTCCTAATTTTAAGCCTCCTACCCATACTCCAACTCCGTCTATTCCACCCCAAACCAAGCCCCGACGTCAACGTGTCTCTTTTGACTTAACACCTATCTCAAATCCCGCTTCCAGCTCGCCTTCTCCCTCGGTTTCACGGGCCCCAGTCCCTATTTTTGATACACCACCAAACCCAGCTAGCAACTCAATTCCCAACTTCGACCTTAAAACTGGAGCTAAGTACCCTAATTTCATTAACTCCCATACCCTAAACCCCACATCTCATCCCTCATCCAACTCCATATCCAATCATTTATCTCCCTCCTCCAATGCTCCTATTCTTGATCCCCTTTTTCCCCCCACTGTTAAACTAACACAGCAAACCAATGGCACTACAGAAAGTCGATATGCTCTCTCTAGGCTCAGAGAAAGAAAGATATATGAAAACATTCGTCTCTTTCTTGCCTATCTACATGACAAATCGGACTCGGTCTGCTACGAAGGGAAAACCAAAACCAGCGTCATGGTTTCCATCCAGCAGGAAGGCCTCCCTACCGACCCTATCAGTCTCAGGAACCTTTATGTCAGGTACCACGAGATTTTTAACATGTCCCGTCAGAAAGTAGCAGACGACCTTGCTGCATTCGGCAACTATGTTCACTCTAAACGAGTATCACACCTACAGCGAAGCCGAGCCGACCACGACAAATTTTTTCGTCCATAACGTGCCTCCCCTGCCAGCGCTTAAACCATCCTGCCTCACACCTCCACCCCACAACATCCCTCTTACATCTTACTACCAGAATGTAAGAGGTCTTCGCTCTAAAACCAATGCTGTCCTAAGTCAATCACATGCTCTTCCCTTTGATATTTACCCCTTGACCGAAACCAATTTGATTCCCGACATAAAGAACCAGGAATTGTTCACTCCTACTTTTAATGTTTTCCGCGACGACGATCCTACCCGCACAAATAAAGATTCCCCCTGTCGAGGCGTCCTACTGGCGATGGACAACAGCCTTAACTCTTCTCCCATTACAATTTCTTCATCCTCTAAGGCCGACTTTGTCGCAATAAAAATATCACTGCCTCTCAAGTCCCTTTACGTTATATGTTGCTACATCCTACCAGCTCAACCTATCGAATCTTACCAATTTGTTATTGATGCGATCGATCATTTAATTGACCTGTCAGACCCTACTGATGATATCCTTATTTTCGGCGACTTTAATCTTCCTCAGCTACAGTGGACTCCATCAGATGATCAATCGTTTTTCATCGCTTCAAATGCCATCTCAGCTAAGGAATATCTCTTCTTAGATCGCTTAACAGACTCAAGTCTATGCCAAGTCAGTGGTATATCCAATTTTATGGGCAGGCAATTAGACCTTATTTTCACAACAGATCTCCTCGGTCTCACTTTGTCCCCTATCTCTCTCAACAATCGATAACTACCATCCCCCCCTTCTACTCTCATTTTTTCATAACTCTTCATTCCAGCCCACTCCCCCCACAACTCTCTCATCCCACGACTTTCATAAAGCAAACTTTCACAAAATCAGTGAATATCTCAGCAGATCCCTCTTTAACTTTCACAACCCAAGTATAAATGATGCCTTATCCATTTTTTATAAACAAATATTTAATTGTTTTTCCCGCCTTAACACATCATCTACTAGTGCTCCCTGGTATAATCGCAAGCTTCATTCCTTACGAAATAAGAGAACAAAACTATGGACTGTTTTCCTGCGTACCAGATCCCTTTCCGACTATTCCAACTATCTTGGTGCTTATCTTCATTTCACCGAACTTTACGATTCCCTTTACCAGCGCTACCTTAACAATGCGCAGGTCAACCTTATAAACCAGCCTAAGTCCTTTTTCCAATTTGTTAACTACAAAAGAAAGTCCGATGGTTACCCTCCTTCCCTCTCTTTCAACAACAGGTCATCAACCGACCCACTCACCATTGCCAACCTATTTGCCACCTTTTTTAAGCAATCCTTCACCAACGACTCCTTTGTACCAGATCCATCCTATTTTAGTTACCTACTGAACTTCTCCAATGGTCCACTTCTCTCTCATATTTTGGTCCCGTCTTATATCGAATGTAAATTACACCAACTCAATGACGAATTCACACCCGGTCCAGATGGCCTCCTGCCATATTTCTTAAAAAATGTTCTTCCTCTCTTTCCCTTGCCCTTTCTAATCTCTTCCGTCTATCCCTTTCACAAGGAGAATTTCCTGAGGCTTGGAAATCCTCCTTCATAACCCCGATCCACAAGAAAGGATCAAAGAATGAAATAACCAACTATCGTCCCATCGCTAAACTCTCCCATATACCCAAACTCTTCGAAAGTATTTTGTATGAAGCTCTAAGCTTCAAATGCAAATCACTTATTTCCCCTAGACAACATGGCTTCCAAAGGGTAGGTCAACCACAACAAATCTCGTTGAATTCGTATCCTTTGCCCTCTCTGCCCTAGAAGATGTAGTTGCAACCGATTTTAGCAAAGTCTTCGATAAAATCTCTCATCGGTTAATCATCTTTAAATTGTCTGCCCTCAGCTTTGAACCCATACTGTTGAAATGGATATCCTCTTACCTCGAAAACCGTTTTTACAGTGTTCGTTTTAGGTCAGCCCACTCCGCACTATTTTGGGCAACCTCTGGAGTTCAACAAGGCAGCCATCTCGGTTCCCTTCTTTTTATATTAACCATAAATGATCTCGATATGATCATCAAACACTCGTCTGTCTCCCTTTACGCCGACGATACCAAATTTTTCAAGACCATTTCCTCTCCCCATGACTTTTTCCTCCTTCAACAAGATCTTGATAGTTTTTCGATCTGGTGCCTCAAAAATTCTTTGGAACTTAACATCGCCAAATGCCAATCCATCACCTTCTCACATAAGCGGAACCAATCTCCTCCCCGACTCTATCTTCTCCATAACCAACCTATCTCCTCCGTACAATCTCTTCGTGACCTCGGCATTTTGTGTGATAACGAGCTCAACTTCCGTTTACATATGGATGAGATAATGCTCAAAGCCAACTCTGCACTAGGTTTTGTAAAACGGTGGTCCAAAGAATTCACCAACCCATACGTGACCAGGTCCCTCTATATTACCTTTGTTCGCCCCCTCCTAGAGTACGCCAGTCAAGTATGGTCCCCATATCATCGTGTTCATATCTCGAGAATTGAAGGCATTCAGCGTCGTTTTCTTCGATTTGCTCTCCGAGGTATGCCCTGGGACGATCCTTTTAATCTGCCCCCCTATCAAAACCGTCTCAACCTTATCAACTTAAACACCCTTGAAGATCGCAGAGATGCTGCAGACTTTCTCTTCATTCATCGACTCCTTTCAGGTCACGTTGAATGCGCGTCCCTTCACAACTCCATTTTCCTCAACACTAACCCTCGTAGTCTACGTACCCCTCGACTCTTCTATCTTCCAACCCACCACACCTCCTATGGCGCGAACGAACCAATCTCCCGTATGCTACGTCAAATCAACTCAAACCCTACCGTCTTTGATTTCCACCGCACCACTTCCTACCTCAAATCCGTTCTCCTTCACCATTCCAACCAACCTTAGTTTCAAGTTTTAGTTTAAGTTTAATTTGTAAGTTATAGCTTGTATTAAGCCGAATAAATGGGGGTGTTCGCCCCCACAAAAATTAATTGTTGGCTGCTCAAAATTCGGAATCATTTTTCGAGGCAAGAAATTAATATTACTGTTGTTCCATACTGCACCATTGTTGAGTTGCTCTTCTGCTAAGGGTTGTTTCATTTCTCACTCTTTTTTCTCTGCCAAAATGAGTTCTTCTCCATCAAATTCAGAAACGTTTTCAGATGAGCTATCAGTCTTTTTGGAGAAATTCGATTCAAGAACTTTATCATCATCGAAGTCTGAATCAATGCTTTCCAACACTTTCCAACACGAACCACTCGCCAGTTCTTAGTATCATTCCTCAATATAGACAGTGAGTTATGTCCTTGCACAATCTCTTGTCTTGGCTATAACTATGCAGTGAGACGCAGTTGAAAGTTGACATTGTATACTCTCTTTTCGAATATTTTTCAATTGCAAAATCCAATCTTTTACTCTTTCCCCTGTAAAATGCAAAATATACAATTTTCACAAAAGCAACAGCTACCAACCGTTGACACTAATGTTGCTTACTACGAGGGTTGTCTTAAAAGACATTTTTTTCTCAATTTTTTTTTTATTTTTCTACATAGTTTCCTTGTAACACACTTCTCCCAGCGATGCTCCCAACTCTCTAACCCGTCCAAATAGTATTTGGCGTTTTTCTCTGCAAAATTATTGTTCACGAAGGTGATTGCCTCCTCATATGACGAAAATCTCTGTCCTCTGAGCACAGCTTTTAGATGAGGGAACAAAAAGAAGTCGCTTGGGTCTAGATCTGGTGAATAAGGCGGATGGTCAAGCAGTTCAAACCGTAATTCATGGATTTTCGCCATGGAAACCGCTGAGGTGTGAGACGGCGCCTTGTCTTGGTGAAAAAGAATTTTTGCTTCTTTTGGAGCCGGCTCGCCCTTTTCAGGCCACTGTTTTGACTGAATTTTTGTTTCGGGCGTAACAAACACGTTCTTTGGACATTTTCATAACCTCTACTATCTCCTCACTTTAATTCGGCGGTCGTCTAACACCATTTGGTGAACTTTAGCAATATTATCGTCAGTGGTTGCAGTTTTTGGACATCCCGAACGTTCATCATCTCCCAAGCTCTTACGGCCACGTTTAAATTCAGCTGCCCAAAATTTCACTGTGGTAAATGATGGTGCATACACAGAGTCCAACTCATTTTTGATTTACGTAGGCGTATTGCCTTTCAAAAACAAGAATTTAATAACAGCTCGATACTCAATTTTTTCCATTTTCACAAAAAACACTCACTCAAACGACTGTCAACTAAAAACTGCGCGTCCAAAATGACTGAAAAAACTGTGCGTCCAAAATGACTGAAACTTCGGTAAGTAACTGTCAAAAGATGCACAACTAGCATTCACCAGCTTTTATTGACGAGTGCCGCTATCCTTACTTTGCGGAAACTTTTCAGACAACCCTCGTATGAAGAAAAAAGAGAGTTCTAGACCGCCGATAACGCAATATTATTAAAGTCCATGACGGTCAATGCACGCGATTCAAAGTTTACGAAAAATTGAAACATTGCGTCTGCATCGTTTTGGATTTTATTTGGACGGCCCTAAGATCTGTCGAGACGTATATAAGAATGGTACACGATATGTACAAGGTGGCGCAAAAGTTGTCACCCGATGTTCTTCGGCTGTAAGTTTTTTTATGAATGAAAAACTTTAGTTCTGCTTTTGGATTATGTTTATTTGATGCCTTAAATTGTTTTTCCATTAAGTCGACCCAATGATATCGGCTAAGTGGCCGCCGCTAGAATTGATGATCATTTGGGACCAATATGTGATATTTCCCATCACTCTTGCCAGAACTTCCGGCGATAGGTCCACGCATTCTTAACGGATATTGAGAGCTTCAAGAGTCTGAAACTTGTTGATATAGACTCGTGACTTCAGAAAACTTCAAAAATCAGTTTGCGACTGATTATGCGACCGGGAAATGCAGTCGTAAGAATTTCGGTTATGGCTAGTGCAGTATGTGTCGTTGCTCCATCCTATTTGAACCACATGTTCTCCAGTCCCAATTCATTCAATTGAGGAAGGAGAAAGTCATTGAGCATGGCTCTGTAGTGCTCGCCGGCGTTTTCGAAAAAATAAGGCCCAATAACTCCTCCAGTGTAAACAACACACCGTGCATTAACTTTGAGCGGTTGTAATGGCTCTTCGTGAATCATATGCGGATTTTCGGTGCCCCAAAAGCCATAATGAGCCTCATGACGATATTTCGAAAGTTGTCCCCCTAGTGGTCGAGATTCAGAATTCCTTGCGCGTAGGTTATACCCGCTGATGCACTGTCTGCACTTTGTAAAGGAACATCTTACAAATGTTCATCAAAATTATCTGTAAAGACCGCCGATTGATGCCCAATTGCGTGGCACGTCGTCTGGTCGATACTTTGGGGTCCTCTGCAACATCTTCAATCACAGCTGTGACATTCGCAGCCGAACGACTGCTCCGGGGTCGGCCAGATCTGGCATCATCTCGTGTTGTCCCATACCCGGACGACCGAAAAATCTGCGCCGAAATTCACGCTCTACCTACACCACAGACGAATTATTCCTCAAAAAAATCGCAACAATTATTTCACGTGTATTTTGTATCTGTCTACTTTACAAATATCAAAATAGAATTGACATTTGCCGCCATTTGCAAAAATTATAGCATCTTCCGGTAGGGTGATGACTTTTGCGCCATCTAGTAGGTACCAACACGTTAAAATGTAAATTAAATGCACTGCAGCATTAACCGCACATGTAGATAATAAGCCGAAAGATAAATAATTGGATCATTTAACTGCAAAAACGTCACCAAACTTTTGGCCTCAGTAACGTGAGGTGATCCAAAATATGATAGAGTGGCCTGTAGGTCCGCTAATTTAGTCAACCCCACAAGCGGGCGGCACAGTAATAATACAAAATTAGTTTTCTTTTTCTAACTTCTTGAAGGGCAACCTTCCGCAGAAAGCCATTAAGGATACGCAGAAACGTATAGACATTGTGAAGTCTTATGGGAAGCAAAATATTTCAAAAATATCTGAGAGAAATATGTAGCAGTAGTTGCAATTATAAGCTATACAAAACGGTTCAAAAGGAAGACAATTTCCATGTAGTACATTCACATAACATTGGGTTAGCACGAAAGTAATTTTGTTTCCTAAATCTCGCTTTTGTCAATGTTATAATTTATTTTCTTTTCAGATTCAATAGCTTTAAGCTTGCTTTAGAAAAAAATCAGGCTTCATATTGTTTGCCCCTGTTAGTACAGTATCAATGCAGGCCAAGAAAGCTGCTGAGGTTTACAAAAATGAATGTGAAGTTTATGATGTTAACTGCTTAGCTAAAACTATTCATTTTTTGCAGAGGGTTTAATTTTTAATTCTCGCTTGAGCCTGAATGTTGCATTTACACTATTCAGTTTCCACGTCGTGCTTTAACGTTAAAGTTCATTTTCTTCATTAGCTGTTCATCTTGACAGGTAGCTCTTGTCGTTAGAGGGGTTTTCCCGTGTTTTTGATCAGATGAGTGAGCAGAAATTATTAGAAAGACTTAACCAATACATTAATTGCGGGTATGCATCCAGACAATGATGAACAAAAACAAATTGTGATTAATTTAGTTGAGTATTGCGAAGAGAAGAGTAGATATGGATAAAGGCATGGAGGAAAGCAAAAGGCTCATTTTAATTTTTGATGAGAAAATTGCTAAATGAAGACGAAGCGCCGCTTTGCAATTACTTAAGAATGTGTACGTCAAAATTGAATTTTGCTTCATCTCTTGTGAAAAGCGATTTGAAGTAGAAAGGCGCACACATGGGGAATGCAATCAGACCTGAAGCCACTTAGAGGTTCTTTTCAAAAGCAGAATCGTACAGGACTAAAAATTACCATACAAAACACTTACCATATTTCTTTAAAAAAAAAAAACGTTTCACAATTTTTGTTGGCTTTCGCTCAAACATACTCGTACATCCACCTAATACAACAGCGACACAAGAATAAAGAACACGCACAAATCGAATGCAGGCAAAGGATAGAAAATTGTGGACCATTCATGTTTGACATCCCACTCCACTTCTGACACCTTACAATTTCAGGAAATGACCAGCAAAAAATGAGTTGTACGAATCGAGGACTAACACAACACATGTGTATGAAGTGGTTTAAGAAATTTTGTTCTGGAGGTTGTTCACACAAAGGTGACCAATATTCTGACAGACTAACTAAATTTGGAGATGACCAAATCAAACTCATAATTGAATCAGATCGTCATATGACTGTGCGAAAGATTGCAGAGAGGTTAAATGCATCAGACACATAAATTGAAAATCATTAAAAACATCTTGAACTCGTTAAGAAGCTCGATATTTGGATTCCACATAAATTGGAAGACATTCATTGAACGTAAGGAATCTATATTTGGGATGTGCATCTTAAACACAACGAAAGTGCTCTTTTTTTTGGAGCGAATCATCGCTAGTGATGAACAATGAATAGTCCTACAATAATATCAATCGAAAATGATCAAGGCATTTGCGTGAGGAGTCAATACCAGCCACATCGAAAGAAGGTTATATTGGCAATTTGGTGGGATTGTAAAGGTATCGTGTATTTCGAGCTGTTTTTAACTAAACACACGATCAATTCAGATCTAATGAATCTGGAGGAAGGAATCAAAGAAACAGAGCCAGATTTGACAAATCGTAAGGGAATCGTGTTCCATGACGACGCTAAACCACATACGCCTTTGGTATATCGTGAAAAATTATTGAAACTTGGTTGTGAAGTGATTTCATATTTAATATTCAGCCCCGAAGTTTCACCATTAGATTTTTATTTGTTTCGAAGTTTGCAAAACTCTTTGAATTGTCAAACCTTCACCAATCATGATGATGCTGGCTAATAAAGGCCAGAAGTTCAACATATAAGCACGAAATCATAAAGTTGCCAGAAAAACGACAAAATGTCATCGGACACTGATATTACTTCCTTCCCAACTCAGTATTAACAAATTTGATCTGATCCACACATTAACCCCAGGTAGTACGTTGGGAATTTTCATCGGCATTGAGGGTGCCATCAACAACGCAGCTTTTGACGGCATGTGCAACTCGACCAAAAAACACGGGGTAGACGAATCGCTGGTTTTGTGGATTGAAGCAATGCGGGTTAATAGGACACTGATTGCGTAGCTCAATACGTGATGGCAGGGGTGAACATGTCGCAAGGCGGCATTCTGTATCCACTGCTATGGTGCATGAGGGTCGAATCTTTGGTCAACGCGGTTGTACGACATGTATGTCCGACTTTATAGTAAAACTTTAAAAGCCAACTTTATTTTTCTGTAAATTTTTATTCACTCAAAATAGGATCCGTTTGCATCTATGACATTCTTCCAAAGTAAGTGCTGACTTTTTGAGGCAATAAAATCTGTAAAGGCTTTCATGACCTCTGCTCGGTTCCGGGAGACCTTTTGCCGTCAAAATGAATCCAGATTGCGGAAAAGATGATAATCCGTTGTGGAAATATCAGGAGAGTACGGTGGATGCGCAAGAATTTCAAATCCCAACTGCAACTGTCCCGTTACTTGTGAGGTATGAGGTCTAGCATTGTCATGCAAAAGGATCGGACCGTGCCTATTGACCAACGCAGGTTTCTTTTCAGCCAATTTGGGATGCAATATGTCGATTTTCTCACAATATTTGATAGCATTTATCGTTTCTCCTGGTTGAAGAAATGAAAAGTGGATTGATCCTTTCGATGTCCACCAAATTGTCACCATAACCTTTTTTGGGTGAAGATCGGGCTTGGGGGTGTGTTTTGGTCTTTCATCTGCATCCAACCACTGCGCAGATCTTTTACGATTATCATACAGTAACCATTTTTAATCACAGGCGACTATCCGGTGCAAAAACGGTTCAGTTTGGTTTCTTAATGTAAGCGATGCGCAGATTTCCAGGCGCCATAGTTTTTGGGGTTCATTCAGTTCATGGGGTACAGACTTATCGAGTTATCCGCATCGATTTCGTTGGGTCCGCATCCTCCGTTGCTCTTAAATCGTCGTCGTCAACTAACATTTCCGGCTTTCTAAACTTTCCTAACCCAGTGCGTTCGTTTATCGCTACATCCTCAAATGCGTCAATAATGTTTTTCATTGCCAATGACGGATTATGTCCCATTTGTAAAGGAAGAGGATTCGAATTTGAAATGCCGATAGCATGGTAAATAATTCCTAGGAAAAAAAAACGGTACTTATAACGAACCCTAAAATTCTTACACGTCAAGCACACGTACCATTTTATTTGATAAAAAAAGAAAATTTAACGTTCTGGCACTGATGTTCACTCGAGAACTTCTTATTTCCGACTGAGCGAAATTCGGACATTTCATGTGGTGCAACCAATAGCTGTGACATTTATGCACATTCGTACGCAGATGATGAAGCTGTACAGTCTGTTGGATTGTGTATAGCAACTGTCTGATGTATAGCCAGGCAAGCATAGATGTTATCGTCGATTGGAACACTAGAAATGGCCGTTTTGTTAGTCCTCTTAAAACTGAGGTTCTTCTCTGTACGAGAAGGAGGAAGCTGACCGGTCTGACTCATAAAGTACCATCCAATTCTCCAAAGAAGCTAAGTATTTGGGTAACAAACTGGACTAAACATGTTATGTCGAAATCCTCTAAGGCGCTGTCGGTCTTCTGACAATGCAAAAGAGGTGTCGGCAAGACATGGGGCTCGTCACTAATAAGGGTCCTTTGTACCTATTGTACACGGCTATGATAAGGCCAATCATATACTGTGCGTCGGTTGTCTGATGGAAAAAGCTCTCACGAAAATACGTTATTACTGCTTTTACTAGTGTTCAAAGAACCGTCTGCTTGGAAGGCATGGGGGCTTATCCCAACACGGAAAATCGTTGATGAACTTGCTAAACAAGGCTCAGAAGAGTGTTTTTCAAGACCTGAACCTACGTTGGGTCTTGCTGCGTTCTCAGTTAGGACTCCCATTGACAGTTGGGTTTCACATGAGCACAACTGTAGATAATATGACTCTCCAGGCTGCCGGCAGACCAATGCTTCCCGACGTCTCTAAGAGGTCAGCGGCCTTCCTGTTGTGCCTCAGTAACATAAGTAATACAACATCCGGCGATGCTTGCTCTGAAAGTGATAACGACACCGCGGGGCACTACCTCTGTAAATGTCCGGCTTACGCTCGCATCAAGCTGCAGGTACTAGTAGGTGCATGCACTGTAAGCACTTTATCACTGAAACGCTTACTCATCTTTCTTGTAAAGACTGTAGAGACCATTAAGAGGAATTTAGAAGGAGTACAATATCTTGGTGTTACTCTTGTTTCACCTTAGCAGGATGACTTGCGCCAAACTTACTTCGGACTTGTCGAATCCGAGCTTAGATACAGTGTATGTACTGGCCTGGGGTAACGCATCTCAATTAAATTGGCTTAAGTTTCTACATCTCTAAAAATAGAAAATTGTATATCACATGAACAAGTCAAAAATATCGGTAACGCGAACAATCACAAATTCTTTTTTGTTACTTCGTTTTTGAGAGCATTTTCCTATAATTTATTTCTTTATTCTATTTTTAATTTCTTTTTCTGAGATTTCATTCAAAACTTCAAATCGAACTCTCTTGTAAATTCTATCGAACGCCAACAGCTGCTTTTGACAGTTGAATTTTCTTGGTTTTATTTGTGCAGTTTGGTCGTCAAAATGAACTCGAAAAAAGCGAAAACTTTAACTTTGAAGCAAAAGGCGGACATTTTGGAGCGCTTAAGAAGATGAGCTTCTGTTACTTCATTGTCAAAAGAATACAATGTCGCTAAATGAACGATATGCAGCTTTAGAAAAAAGGAAAGTGCAATTTTGAAGCGTGTTTCAAAGACATTCTCAGAGCCAGGAAAAAGTCAAACAATGAAAAAAGGGGAATTTCCCAGAATGGAAAAATGTCTCCACAGATAGTTTGTTGGAATGCGAAACAAAAATTGGCCAGTTAGAGGAATAATGGTAAACGAGAAAGCCAAGCAATTACACTTAAAACTTTATGAAAACAAAGTCAATTTCTATGCGAGTGATGGTTGGCTTATGCGCTGTTAAAAACGTTATGGTATTCGTCTTTTGAAAATCACTGGAGAGAAACTTTCGTCATAACCTGAATTCCAAAGATCAGCTCTATAATGCCGATGAGTCTAGTTTATACTGGAAGATTTTACCGGAAAAAAACTTATGTATCAGCTTCAGAGAAAACTGCTCCGGGCACGAAGATGGAAAAGCAACGAGTCACGTTTTTGTGTGGCGCGAATGCTTCAGGACCACACAGGGTTAAACTACTGGTTATTCGGAAGGCAAAGAAACCACCAGCTTTGAAAATTTTGATTGTTCAAATGACTACAAAAATTCGAAATCTTCGTGAATGACGAAAGCCATTTTCTCACAGTGAACAGTTCAAAAAAAAGGGTGACCGCTCTTGAAGTGAACAGACGTGTAATACAGTTGTTGAAACATTTTTCAGAAAATTAGTGATATTGCCAATCAATTTTAATACCTAACTCATATTTTCCTCACGAGATAGAGACTCTTAAAAGTGGAAAGTGATAAAGTTTCGGAATATCCTCCAGCCTATGCGCTGGAGAATAAAATTATTTCAAATGCTAATGCTAATTTCCATGCTCATTGCAACCTCTCGGTGAATACCCACACTCACAGGCCAACGATGAGCAAACGTGGTGCTCTCCCATGCACAAATGTGGGAGAAGTAAAGAACTCAAACACTAGCAATTGGACACTCGTCATCGGCAGCTTAAAACAATCTACACACACCTACACTATGAATATGGGAAAAAGGAAAAGAATAAATGACAACGACCAGAGTCATTGTTCAAATACGAGTCATCAGCTATCTACACCTGATAATAATCCTTTTTCACCATTAGCAGAACTAAACGATATGAACAATTATTCCTTTGCCAAAAGTGTAAGTAATACGAGGCGCGATATTCCTTCAAAAAGCCAGAAATTGCCAACGAGTGAGTAATCATAAAACGTCTTCGAGAAACGGGTATAGGAGCGTATTCATTCTCTCCTAAAGAGACTAAAAAAATCTCTATACTTCTTAAAGGTATTGATGGGGAAACATCTGTTGAAATCATTCGGGAAGCGCTTAATGAATCTGCGCCAAATGTGGAAATAATTCAAACTTGGATCATTCCACTCCTACACAACTAGACACAAGCGTCTACACCAGTCCTGGAGGTTTTAACATACCAAGTCCAACACGTCCTGTAATCGAGCAATCGTCTTCATCATGCTGCATGATGATTGCATCTTCGAAATCCATATCAAAACAGGAGCGGTCTGAATCTCGATCATCAAAATCATCAGCAAGCAATTCGTACAAAACTAAACTGATGAAGGAACTGGATGATCTTAAGAATGATCCATTAAAAATGAGTGAACTTATGCGTTCGCCGGAGTATGCTGCACTTTTGTTCCAGCAGGTCGAAGCACTTGGCGCAACAACATTGGGGACTCTAGGTTTTGGCGCCGATTTCTCTTATTTAACCGGTGCTACTAGTAGTGGCAGTTCAAAAAAGCAGCAAAGCACACCCTTAACGGCTGATTATAATAACTTACTGCAAGCATCAAAACTGCTTGGATATGATTCCTATATGCAGCAAGCTAAGACAAGCAACGATTTGAATGCATTCCTACAACAACAGATGGCTGGCCTTTCAGCTGCAACCGCATCATCCTCATCTAAGAAGCAACAGCAACAAGCTCAGCAGGTGCAGCAACAATCACCTCATCCAGATTACACTACCCTGCTTCAGACATACTCGAAGCTATTTGATGCCAGCAACCAGTATGGTTCAGGTAAACCAACCAATGCTAACCATGAACTGACAGCTCTTTTAGCTGGTGTCGGTGGTATGGGTAGTGTAGGTGGTGCCTCTAATTCATCATCAAGCAGCAGCAAAAAGAAACAAGAAGCTCATCAGTTTTTTTCCAGTTTAAATGCATTTTTATTTAACTAATTAATTTACTCTTACATGCTAAACAAAAAAATGCTTAAAAATTAGCTTAAATAACTTACAAATAAACTTATTCTAACTTACTGGCCCCATGCGGGCGCTCTAAGCTAAACCTAACACTTAAACTATGTCTTTCGACGAATCTTACAGTCTAATTTTATATTCATTTTAACATTACTTAATACTAGAACTAAGAAAATAAATTTTAAGTAAAAACTTAGTAAATAGACTGTCTTTTTTTTATATTATAAAAACTTAAAACTAAAAACTTATAGACTACCTAAAAATAAATCTTAATCTACCTAACCTACTTACATCTAACACATTCACATACATATACATACATATACACGCATATCCATAATACCTATATACCTAATATATAAGTATATGCATATATATATATTTTTTTTTTTCTTAAAACTAACTTAATCCTATCTAAAACTATGTAAGCCGGCCAAGGCTAATAAAATAGTCAAACGACCGACTTTGCTTCCTATGGAGCTACCTAGTACTGGAGGAATTGGACGACGAAACTTCCCCTCCCTCAACCAGCCACCAAAATTGTTGGTGCTGCCGAGCGACATCCCTCATGTCGCGACTCCCTACCACCCTACTGAACCGGAGACGCTCCGCAATGCCATGTGCGACGTCTCTGTCGTAGTTGAGTCGCCTGTCCGCAGCTATTCGAGCGACGTGGAAGATTAGCGGAACCGCCAATCTGTCCTGGACCAGACCTTTACTATCTAGATAAAGGAACGCTTCTGGAGGAATAAAGCCGTCAAAGCGAACTCTCTCGTGATACATATAATTGGGGTAGAAAGCCCCGGAGATCAGGTTGTTCGATGAGGTCATTGCTCTTGCATGTGCCTTCGAGTTAACTTAATGACGAAGTTGTCCACTCTTATTAGGTTCGCCCTATTGTATAAGACCTCATTAGGATAGAATTTGATGTACTGAGACTCTGGTGTTCTGTATAAGCGAAGACAAGTCCTAAGACAAGCCCTCTCAAACACCCGAATCTTTTCCAATAAACTTGCTCTCACGTTTAACCACACGGGACATCCAAATACAAGCATGGGCCTGATAAGGGGCATGTAGCAGTTTACCTTCACCCTCGCATCGAGTTGGCTGTTATAAAATAGTCTCTTTGTAAGGGCAAAAGCACCTTTGGCTCTGACCACAGCAACATCTATATGTTCGCTAAAATACAGAAATTGATCATATCCCTAGGTATCTGACAAGCAAGTGGCTGTCCGTGCTGTCCCACAATCGAGAACTTTCGCCAATTCTTTCTGGTATCCCTAGAGGCCCCAGACAAAGGCGTCCTAAACAGAATAGTTTCCGACTTCTGAAAATTGATTTTCAACTTCCAGTCATCGCAATATCGCTTAATTTTGTCGAAGTCACGCTGCAAAAGCATATTAATGACCTCAATCTTTGGACCCGATCTGTACGCGATTAAGTCGTCTGCGTACGCTATGGCATGGTGAAGTGAACCTATCAGATCACTCGTGTAAATGTTGAACAGGATCGGCGAATTAACCGCACCTTGTTGCAGACCGTTTTTAATGTTAAAGGTTCCAGCAGAAGTCACATCGCCATTCTTCACGATGAACTGTCTACTGGAGAGCATATCGAAAAGAATATACAGCAGTGGTTTACTAATGCCCAACCTGTCCAGCTTGAAAAAGAGTCCTTCTAACCATACGGTATCGAAGGCTTTCTCCAAGTCAATCAGGCAGGCACCAGTGCACTGTTTCTTGCCTTTATTCCATTTCATATCGGACACCAGTTTAGACGCGGCATGTGAGATATCATGTCCTGCCTTAAAACCGAATTGATTATCAGGAACTATATGTTTGTCCTCAACCCACCTAGACAGAGCTCTATTGATTACTTTTTCAAAAACCTTACTGATATTCGGAAGGAGACTTATCGACCGCTCCTATAGCCTCTACCTGCTCCTGCGGATCCTCGATCATAAAGAAGTTGTCAACATCAACAGCCTCATTTGGATCTATGCCTGCTGCTACCAGTATTTGTTCGTTGTTCGTCGTTCGGGCGATTTTAAGACATGGAAGGTCGTTCTGATTATTTCTCCGAAATATCTTATTTATTTGCGGGAACATATTCGGGTTGCTGGTGTTTACAGCCCGAATTTTATTGTTCCAATACAAACTTACAGATGCTCTGTAATTTTCTTTTATTAATGTTTGGAGGTTTTTAATCGACGACTTCAGTGTCATGATCTCCGGGTTATGTCTGTCAGTAAACTGTCTGTACAAGGTTTTTAGTCTTGACAGCGGTCTACTTTTATGTCTGCATCAATAGTTGCGTTGCGGAATAAGTCTTCTTCGTCAGTGTGTTGGTACCGGGGTATCGTTTTGTCCATTGTTCGTTTGATTGTCTCGTCCATTAGCCTTAGATACCTGTCAATCTCCTCGTTTGAGAGATTTCTATTGGACAGTGGGTAGAGCGAATTCGAGGAGAGTGCTCTAGTCAGTGTTCTGGTGAAGTGTGTTCAACGCACCCTACTATAATTGTAGGAATGCCTTTGAACAAACTCATCCAATTCCGCAATTTCGTTGGGAACAGTTATTTCGGTGCTGAAACCGCATCACTAAAGTGCGTAGACAGTTTGTGGTTTGTTGGTTAGTGCATGTCAGTCGTATTCGTGAGTCGAACAGCAGGAGATCCAAATAAGGCCCGCCTCTGGGAAACGACGGACTATCCGTCGCCTTAAGCCCGAGTCGATACATTATACTGTGCTGACCCCACCAATTGAATAGTAGGTTCCCTCTAGTATTTGGTGTATTATTTCCCCAATCACTATGTTTGGCGTTGAAATCTCCGCCGATAATATAATAGTTGTCTTCCAATTCCAGCCTCAGGAATAGAAAAAGTGTCTCGAGCTCTGAGATGAATAAAGTGGATTGAGTAGCCTTAGGTGAATAGACAGACACCATGTACAACCGCTTTCCACTACGGAGAGGGATATACACGATGCATGCTTCCAGCACCTGGAACCTACGTGCTACACGACTGTATACTCTTTTGAAACGTATACCTTTTCTTACGAAAATTGCAACGCCTCCTCCCTGAATGGAGTTGGATTGGTTTCTCAGTACTATTTTGTATCTTCTGTGCCTCATTTTGTGTCTCTTGGTAAGCTTAGTTTCGTCAACCAAGAGCACATCAGGGGCTTGGTCTTTAAGTAACTTAAACAGTGTGGCACTTCGTTCGAACCTAATCAGTGAATTAACATTCACTGCAAGAACCTTCAGGGTTTGCTCCGCCACGTACGTACCCATTACGACTGGAGGTGCGTTAGGCCCGGCAGCAGCGCGTATATTTGATCTACCCCCGTAGCCTGTTCCTGAATTTGACGCTGAAGCTGAGCCATCTGCCCCTGGATAGAGAGCAAGATACGAGTAGCTAGCATGTCAGGTACTGGCTCCGGTGCTCCAGGCGCTGGGGCCTGAGAAGCAACCTTCGCTTGCTGTACCGTATTTCCCCTACCTACCGCCATTTGGGAGTAGGTAACATGGGGAGTAACGGCTGGTCTTTGTATGTGCACGGGTGGACGTTTAATTTCCACCTTCTGCTGCCGAGCCAGGTTTACTCTTTTGTTGTATTGGAAATTGGGACAGCCCCGATAGTTTGCGGTGTGTCCCGTGTTTCGCTTTACGGGTGAATACAGCGATGAATTTACTTTGAATTGCTTCTGCAGCTAAGCTGCAAAAAGGTGATGAACTTGAAGCGTCGGTAGATCCAACTTTCCAATATTGTATATTTCAATTTAGTGTATTTACTTATTTACAAACAATTTTAAAATGCAAAACCTGCAATAGTGATCTAAAATTTTCTAAAAGTGATGAAAAGGCACTGGGTTTCAAGCCTTGTGTGACATGTAAGTGCAGTGATAATTTCACCTATTCAAGTCCGAAAATCGATAGAGCGTATGAAATAAATAGACGGTTTGTTTTGATAATGAGATTACTTGGTGCTGCAATCAATGGCTTTACTAATTTCTGCTGTCTTATGGATTTGGGATCGAGTTGGAGTAATTAAACATATTATTATTGTGTCGATAATATAAATGTAGCACTTGATACTGTGCTCAAGATAGTGCTCAATAAAGCAATGAACTCAGTGTATCTGGTGATGGATCGTTTGAAAAAAGGGGGGTTTTCTTCGCTTTTAGGTGTAGTAAGTTTGATTGGAAAGTACAGCGGTAACATTTTCGATATTATGGCGAAGAGCAGCTATTGTAAGCTCTGTGGCGAATGAGTTTCAAACAAAAACAAGAAAAACAAACCCTCTAGAGTATGAAACATTTTATGCCGAGCATGATGAGTTCTGCACCGCCAATCACGAAGGTTCTGCAGGAAAAATGGAAGTCGATGGTATTATTGAGATCTTTCAGAGATTTGAATATCTTCATGATGCACGGTACAAATATTATATTTTAGATGGTGATACGAAAACTTTTAAGTCTTTGCAAGAATTGCAGCCTTATGGTTCTGATTTTATTGTTGAAAAAATGAATGCTTAGAAGAGCTTACGATGCTAAAAAGCAAAAAAAATTTACTGGAAAAAATGCAAATAAACTGACACAAACTCTATAAAAAACTCCGAAACCTGTTCAGTTAACAATTAAATTGATGAAAAATTTATCCATCTACTACGGCTTGGCAATGCGACGCCACCCATACTCACTTGAAGATACTCACTGCATATTACCACAAGATTTCAACTGATAAAAATCCGCGACATTTCAAATGTCCAAAAGGCGAAAATTCATGGTGCGCGTAGCGTAAATCGAAAGCAGCTGGAGCAAAAGAGGTGAAAAAATACATGCATCCTCCTGCTTTAGATGCTGAAGTGCAAGAAGTTTTGAAGCCAATATACGAGCAATTGGCCTCCAATGATTTATTAGAGCGTTGTTTAGGTAATAGCATGCAAAATAATAATGAAAGCTTCAATGCTTGCATGTGGAACATGGCCCCGAAACGCACATTTTCCGGAAAAAACATAATACGACTTGCTGCTGGCATCGCTACGTATGTTTTGCAAGTTTTGGGCATTACCATCGGCCAACATTCGCTGCAGCACACGAAAGTTCGTGACGCTGTACGAATTAAGCAGGCGAATCGAATTCAAAAGAAGCAAGAACTGCACGTAGGGATGAAAACTTACATACCGAAGAATAGTATGAGAAGGAGGAAGGAAGTTTGTACGGTGCAATGCCTGCAATGCCTGCCGATTGTCTTTAGGTTTTTTTGAAAAATTTTTTTTGAAAAGTTGTAGTTAAACAATTTTAAACGCGTTTTTCTCGAAACCACATTTTTCGAGCGTGATAAAAAAAAAAACTACTTGACTAATCTTTCTAAAATTTTAATATGTTATTGTGCACATATTAATGCATGGATTGAACTAGTTTTTGATTTTTGATACGATTTTGGACCCAAGAATTGACCATTTTCGAAAAAAAAAAAATGCCGCCATTTTGTTATTTTTCGACTAAAATTGTTTCTTGTAGTTCATTCCATGGCGGCTTCGATGCTGATTAAAACCTACTTTTTTTGCAGATGTTCCAGTAAGCCGCAATCACACCCGCCGTAATTTTTTGCGGTTTTTTTTCAAAAAATTCCAGTAGTCTTAAATCACACAAAAAAAAATCTACAAAAAATTTTTTTATATAATTTCTTTATTTCAAAATATATATGTAAAGTTTCAAAATGATATCTTCTTTTTTATTAAAACTATACGCATTTTAAAACATTAAAACAAATTTATTTTAAGATGTCATGTCTTTAACGTACCCATTCAACCAGAAGTGAGCTTCGAAGACAATTTTTTGATAAAAAAGTGGATCTCCCTCCAGCTTTTCTAAGGCCCACACACCGAAAATTCTTTATTTATTTTCTAAGGTTTTAGGCCAAGGGTAAAATCTTCCACGTAGTCGAGCGACACAATCCCAATTGCTGCGAACGGCGACGAATGGGCTAATCACGGTATTCATTAACACTGGCGGATACAGCAGCAATATTTTCCCCTGTACGCAAGTTAAGACAATCGTTTATTAAGCATAAGATATCTTAAAATTGCCCACTCAGCATCATCACGATTACCACATAGTTTCAACAGCATAATCTGTAAACAAGCACATCTGGACACCAAGTCCAATCCTGATCGAACATGTCATTTGTCACATATTGCTACTGACCAACGATTGCATAAACAAGAACATCTGGACACCAACTCCAATCCTGATTGAACAAGTATAACCAATCAATCTAGAACGATCGATTGATGAAATCATCAGCACTCAGATGATGTCATTTTAAGAGTATATAAACTCCATCAAAAATCATCCAAGGGGAAGTCAACTTCCAGCAGCAGGATCATCCGGTCATCTTAAATTAATTTAAGTTAAACACCATTGTATTCTAGTATTATTTAAAATAAAGAATTTCTTTTTTGTAAAAAACCTAGACACAAAGGAAAGTAATAATTGGCGCCCAACGTAAAAGGCACCTTGAAAGTAGTATCAGTTACCTTAAAATCAGTGATCGGTTACCAACGTAAAAGATAACTCGAAATCAGTTACCGAAGTGAGAAAGTGAAAAGTGCACACGTATATTAAAAGTGTGCTAGGTCAAGAATATTGACCCACTTTTGAAATAGCAGTGAAGACTCTAGTGCGAAAAAGTTGTGCTAGGTCAAGAACATTGACCAACATAAAAGTAGTGAGGAGTTTCATTGATATAAGGTGATAAGTGCCACGGCAAAATAATATACCCGAAAAAAAGGTATAGCCGAAAAAATAAAAACAAGTATCCTAAATAAGGAGAAAAGAAAAACAAACCAAAAAATGTTTAGTGTACGGTAGAGAAAATGTATACCAGCTAAAAAGAAAACACATAATACAAACGAGTATCTCACGAAGGGAGAAAGGAAGAAAACAATTAAAAAAAAAAAAATTAAACAAAAGTACAAAGAAACGTGTTAGTGACAAAGGTGTCAGTAAAAATATATAAGGCGAAGTCTTATAGTAATAAAAAAAAATATAAAAAAAATAAAAACAAACAATAAGTGAAAAAAATATATAAATAAATAAAATTTTATAACAACGTGCTTCACAAAGGAAAAAAGCAACAGCAAAACAACAAATAAAATACAACAAGCAGATAGTAAGAAATATTTTTATTAATTAAAAAAATATATATATACCATATATTGTAAAACAGATTTCCATAGTCTTACAATCTGAATAATTTAAAACATAAACTTAACAAAATGACGACCTTACAGAATAATTCACTAACAAACCAAGACATGATTACAAGACTCATAGTAACCAACACAGCTTCCCTGAAAGCTGAAATAGATAGTCTCAAAAACCAGTTAAAAGCTATGACAGGTCTTAGCAACGTGACCGAATATGAGCCACAAAAAATAGATGAAAGTATTACATGCAACGAGTCATTGGATGTAATAAAATCATTACCAGATTTTAGCGGAAACGCTAGTACCTATGTTAGTTGGCGCGAAGCAACTAACAATTCCATGACATTATACACTAAGGGTAGTCGCAGGTATTTTGCTGCGTTAACTATTCTCAGAAATAAAATAATAAATAATGCCAATGATGTTTTAACGAATCATGGCACAGTCCTAAACTTTGATGCAATTATAAGCAGGCTCGATTTCGCTTATGCTAATAAGCGCCCTGCTCATATAATTGAACAGGAATTGAGTATCCTTCGACAAGGAAACTCATCTCTGATAGAATTTTATAATATTGTCAATAAGAAATTGACATTACTGATAAATAAAACAATAATGACAAATGGTACCAATAGTGCATTAACTAGGGAACTTAACAATACAAATCGTAAAAATGCATTGAGAATATTCATTACAGGGCTGAACGCTCCACTCTCAAATATATTGTTCTCATTATCTCCAGAAGATCTACCTAGTGCTTTGGCAAAAGCTCAAGAATTAGAATCAAATAATATGAGAGCAAAAAAATAATGCAAGTCCCAGAAATCAGAATAACCTCAGATTTCCTGAAAGGAATCATCAGCAGGTTAATTCACCTAAACCAGAACCTATGGAATTAGGAAGCTCTGTTAATAGAATGAATAACAGACAACATGACTTCCAACGAAATAGAACTCCGCAGGTTAATCATAACTAGCAAAATTGGACTCCAAAACCTAATTGGAATCAAAATCCAAATCGTCAAAATTGGAATCAAAACCAACAGTCCAACTTTCGCAACGAGAAACGACAACATGAGAGTGTACAACATAGTGCACAACCTCCTATAAAAAACCAAAGAATAAATAATTTAAATGAGAGCGCTTTTTTAGACGAGCATCTCAACTGCCCTACATCTTCCGAGATAGCGACAGATCAGGTAAACGTCTAAAAATCTTAGTGGACACTGGCGCTACAAGCTGTTATTGTAGGCCTAATATTTTATCGAATAGATACGAGTATAAACTAGCAATTAAGAAAAGGGTAAAAACCATAAATGGTTATACCATTATAACACATTATTGTGAAGTAATAATGTTCGGAAAAAAAATACAGTTTTACGAGTTAGCAAACTTAGAAAGCGATTTGCTAATTGGTTTTAATATATTAAAGCTTTCCAATATAACATTAGATTTTGAAAATAAAATCCTAATCCATCAGGGAAAACCTGAACAAATATATATTTCAGAGGAAAACTCCGAGAAATCTATTATGACTAAACAGGAAAGTCATAATATAAAAATTGAAAGCACTTTGAAATGCAATAATTTCGAAGTAAAAGCTGACAGAGATAACGGCAATGTTAAAAATAAAATCGAAAAATTTAGAAAAGAGATTCTTTACAAAATAGAATCAATGCATTCAGATATAAATACAAATGAATTATTCAGAACAGACGTAAAGGCTGAAATTCGTACAATTGTTGAAACTCCTGTATGGAGTAAACAATATCCATATCCTTTATCTGTAAATTCGTTTGTTAACAAAGAAATTAATAAGATGTTGAATGACGGAATCGTTCGACCTAGTAAGAGCCCATATAACTCACCCATTTGGGTAGTACCGAAAAAAGGTATTAATGAAGATGGGACACCAAAATTAAGAATGGTGGTTGATTATAAAAAATTAAATGAAAAAACTGTACCGGATCGATATCCAATTCCCGATACAAATGTTATACTTTCTAACTTAGGAAAGTCAAAATATTTCTCAACAATTGATTTAGAATCTGGTTTTCACCAAATACAAATGAGTGAATCAGATATAGAAAAAACATCATTTTCCGTCAATAATGGAAAATATGAATTCCTAAGAATGCCATTCGGATTGAAAAACGCACCAAGCATTTTTCAACGGGCAATGGATGATATTTTGCGAGAATATATAGGAAAGTTTTGTCATGTTTACATAGATGACATTATTGTATTTTCAGAAAATTTGGAAAAACATACAGTAAATCTAAATAAGATAATTGAAACCCTAAAAACCGGAAACATGAAAATATCATTAGAAAAATAAAAATTCTACCAAACAGAAGTTGAATTCTTAGGCTAAATTGTTGGACACAATATCATTAATACGGATCCCTGAAAAGTAGAAACAATATCCGAATATCCAATACCAACAACACTAAGACAACTTAGAAGCTTCTTAGGCATGACAGGCTATTACAGAAAATTCATTCCGAATTATGCATCAATAGCCAAACCTTTAACAAAACACTTAGCTGGCGAAAACGGAAAAATTTCACAATATTTATCAAAAAAAACAGAAGTAAAATTGGACGAAGAAGGTATTTTAGCCCGCCAGAAATTAAAAAATTTATTAATTAATCAAATAGAATTGGTACAACCAAATTTTAATAAAAAAATTGTTTTAACCACAGACGCTTCTAACAACGCGATTGGCGGTATTTTAACGCAAGAGGGTAAACCTATTATTTTTATATCAAAAACATTAAATCCCACAGAACAAAATTATGCAACAAACGAAAAAGAGCTTTACGCTATCGTTTGGTCATTGAAAACATTGAGAAACTATCTTTATGGAGTTTCAGATTTAGAAATCCATACAGATCACCAACCTTTAACTTTTGCAGTCTCAAGTCGTAACCCTAATGCAAAAATGAAGAGATGGCACGCATTTATAGAAGAATTTGCCCCAAAAATAATTTATAAACCAGGCACTACCAACGTTGTTGCAGACGCTTTATCAAGATAGTATTTGAATAATTTAACAGACGATTCTTCAATCTCTGGAACACAACATTCAGCTGAAAGTAGTGATAATATCGATATCCGAGAAACTAGGAAACCTTTAAATCAGTTTAAACAACAGATTCTTTTAGCTAAAGCTAATTTTACAATCCATGAACAAATAGGAACTTTCGGAAAAACTAGACATATTATAGAATACGATACGCCAGAGAATTTAGTACATATTCTTAAGGATTATTTACAACCAGGAATAATTGCAATTCATTGCACACCTGAAGACTTGTATGAAGTGAAGCAAAAAATAAAAGAAACCTTTAGTAACCAATTTCTGTATACAAAAATTTTCGCGGTAGATATAACTAATAAAGAGGACCAAAGTGCAATAATTGAGCAAACACATACTCGAGCACATAGAAACTATAAATAGAATTTGAAACAAATCTTTGCCTCATATTATTGGCCTGAAATGAATAAACAACTTCAGGAATATGTAAGAAACTGTGAGATCTGTAATAGAAATAAATACGACCGTCATCCTCATAAGATACCAATTGGAGAGGCTCCAATCCCAAAAACAGAGGGGGAGCAACTACACATCGATATATTTTTCGCCCAAAAATTAAATTTTTTAACATGTATAGATTCCTATTCAAAGTTCTTAATAATAAAATTAATCGAAGATAAAACTAAGTTAGATGAAAAAATTTTAGAATTACTACAAAGCTTTCCAGATGTAAAGCAAATAACTGTTGATAATGAACCAGGCTTCACAACAGTACAATTTAAAACATTAATGCAAAGATTAAAAATAAAAATATATTACTGTGATCCTAAACACAGTACCACGAATGGTCAAGTAGAAAGAGTTCATTCTACAATTATCGAAATTGCAAGATGTATGAAACAAGAATTTCATTTAATAAGTGATCTAGAATCAATATTTAGAGCTGCACAGCAATATAATAAAAGTATTCATTCCGTCACAAATCTTAAACCTTACGACGTCTTTTATAATAAATTACCCCACAATGAAGTGCAACCGAAACTTTCTTTAGCTCAAGACAAAATGCTAACTCGAAATAATAAGAACAGGAATATTAAACAATATAAACAAAACGATATAATATATGAAAAACTCATAGGAGGTAGAAATAAACTTATGTCTAAATATAAAAAACAAAGAATTAAAGAGGATTTAGGAAATAAAGTCCAAATATTTCCAAAAAATAGAATAGTCCATAAAGACAATATTAAAACTTAATCTTTATATTTTTACAGAAAATGTTTCTCTTAACAATTTTTCTACTGAGGACATTTGTGTCTTCAGAAATTATTGATTATACTGGGGATAATTACATCTTGATCGAAAATGGAAAAGCCGCAATATGGATGATGATTTAGAAGTAGGTTTAATAGAGACACTATTAAAACAATTGAAAATAAGTAATCATAGGCAAAGAAGAGGAATAAATGAATTAGGAACGTTATGGAAATGGATAGCAGGAACCCCAGATCACGACGATTTAGTTACTATAAATAATAAGCTTTCAGAATTAACAGAGAATAATAACAAACAGTTTACTACGAATTCAGAAATTTTTGAAGCAATAAATTTATTAAGGAAGTCAGTACGAAACCTCGAGATTGGTTCACATCACAGAATGAATAAACAGATGTATAAATTAATTATAACTGAACTACAAAATATGATACAAACTATAACATTAGCTAAGATAGGTATCCTAAACCCAGCAATTCTAAACTTACGGGACATACAAGAAATTACGAAACATTAACATTGACCGATTTAATAGACGTTTCAAAATTCAAAATAGTACAAGATAATAACGTAATTATAATTTATATAAAATATCCGATTATTGAAAAAAGTTGTTCTTTATATGAAACAAGGGCCATAAGCCAAAACGATGGAAAACTGTTGATAGAGAAATCAATTATAAAATGTAAAAGTGAATACTTCAATGTCGAAACCTGTAAATTAGAACTAAGAACTACATTTTGTAAACTTATGTATAAAAGATCATGTCTGTCGGATCTATTGAATAAAAAAAAAGGAAAATGCATTAAAATAAAAGAAAAAAATGAACATTTAGAAATCATTAAAGATGGTACGATACTAATTTCCGGTAACCACACAATAGATGGCCATAACCTTGAAGGCACATATTTAGTAACCTTTAAAAATAAAACTATAATTGATAACGTAACTTTTGACAACCCAACGGAAATTATTACTAACTATTTAAGAACAAGTAATATAAATAAATACGATGTAATCAGGTATGTTGAATCTGAAAATAAAAACCTGAAATTTGAAAATATTAATGTAATTAATTCAATAAGGCATACAGTTGAAAAACAACCCATATTATGGATAATAATAATTTTGTTCATTATTGTAATAATAATTTTTGTATTTTATAAATTTATAAAAAACTTTCAAGACTGTAAAAAGAAACAAAAGACCAAAAATGATATAATACTTTTTGATAATATTAATAAGAATATTCAGATACTTACAAAACAGTTTGAAGAAACGGGACGTTTCTCTTAAAGAAAAGGGGGAGTTAAGACAATCATTTATTAAGCATAAGATATCTTAAAATTGCCCACTCAGCACCATCACGATTACCACATAGTTTCAACAGCATAATCTGTAAACAAGCACATCTGGACACCAAGTCCAACCCTGATCGAACAAGTATAACCAATCAATCTAGAACGATCGATTGATGAAATCATCAGCACTCAGATGATGTCATTTTAAGAGTATATAAACTCCATCAAAAATCATCCAAGGGGAAGTCAACTTCCAGCAGCAGGATCACCCGGTCATCTTAATTTAATTTAAGTTAAACACCATTGTATTCTAGTATTATTTAAAATAAAGAATTTCTTTTTTTTTTAAAAAAACCTAGACACAAAGGAAAGTAATAATTCGCACTCTACACAAACGGGTAGGTAGCGTGAAATTGGTGCGAAATTTGGCCACTATGGCTTGATTTGCTTGCTTAGTAGGCCCATTATCACGACCGTGAAATGGTCGAAGTCCGCCAAAAGCACTTTCCACACACACAGCACCAATTTTGCTAATAAAATTCAGTAATTTGAAAGCGTTGTTTGGGTATATTTCCATAATTAAATGGCAACGTTTGACTATGACACGAATGTCACGAATCACGCGTGAGCTGTCAAAAATGGAACATTAAAAACCCAAACAGCAAACAAATCACTCTTTATAAAATTGAATGTAATAAAGTTAAATAGATGAAAAAAAAAAATTATTTGAATTACTCCTTTTGGCACATTTACCCCTGCTCCGGCGCCGGCTTTCAGAATTTACTAATTTTTATTCCATGCGTAACTCATGTTGGTTGGTCGTAAACTTTTATTATGGATTATAAAGTGGTGTATCAACGACAATTTTATTAACACTTGCCCTTTTGCGATGTACATACTCGTATGTTGGTAAATTTTTACAAGTCTAAATAAAAGTAATATGCTGCCGTTTCGAATAGTTGATTGCCATAAAAAAATAAAAGTCAAGTGTCATTGCGTGGAATGACAAGACGAATGGTTTGTCTTTATTCCATAAGTAAACGCAATAAAACCGCACGGAAATTTTATTTTGGCCAAATTCTGTGGAGTAAAAGAAAAGAAAGCAAAAAAAAAAACAAAAAAAACTGTGCCGCGCCATAAGTCTTCCGGTCCGGAAATAAATACCTTCAACAGTGGATACTTAAAAGCTAAAGCAGCTATAAAAGTTCATCATTTCGATGGGCATCGGCGAGAAGAACCAATGGGCTGGGTTAGTGGTACGTATACTCGTAGAATACGACGACTTAAAATTTACTGTTATTCTGCAAGCCCACTTAAATACTCTTATCGTCTTGCCATAAGTGAATCCTTGCTGCGTCCATTTTGAATAAGCAATGAGGATCGTCTTTTTCGTGTCCTTACGTTCTTACGTTCTTACGTCCTTTCGAAATACTCACATACCTACACACATACGCGCACAGTGCCTACTCATTTATATATGTATGTATGTATGCACTATGTATAGATACATTTTTAGTACAAGTAGACCCCCCAGAGCCGGTGCTGAAAGTAATGGCCGCGGACGACCCACCGAAGAAATGAAACATTTTAACCCTCAACTGCCGCACAATAACTCACGCAAATGTACCTCAGTCTACAAGTCGAGTTCCCACTATGGCTCTGGTTCTGGCTATGACTTGGATCCGCACTTGGCCCTGGTCTATGCTCCCATCGTGTCGTGATGCTGGCTGATACTGATGCTGATGCTGATGCTGATGATGTCGGTTCCGGCCGTAAAATAAAACCATAAACGCAGTCGGAATGAAATTAATTATTTTCCATTAAACTTAAGTGTAATATAAAATTTCCTCGAAAGGCAATTTAAACAGTCAAGTGCCCATATAAATTACATCAGTTTCGCACAAAAAAATAAAATAAACGATTAAGGGTTGGTATTTGTGGTGTTGGTGGTTGATGGTTGTTTTGGGGGGGGAGAGAGAATCGAAGAAATAAGAAGCTCAGCAGCGCAGTGGCAAACAAGCAAATAAGCGAACGGGATCGTTTATGCCATTACTCACCGCCACCGTCCGTTTATCTCTCGCCTCCCCCTACCAATAATATATATGTATGTACGTACCTACTCGTACGCTCCTTGGGGTGGTAATGGTGGTGCTCCCAACCACCTACTTAATCGAAAGTTATACGAAAAAGCCCTACACCGAAATAGGAAAACTGAATGGTGTTGTGGGGAGCTCCTTTTGCCGATGTAGTTGTGGGCGTTGATACTCGAGTAGAAAGTCGCCTTGCCATTGTGTTTCTGCGACAGCATAGGGAAAACTTACACCCATCCTTCAGGATTCAGGATACAGACAAAAAGAAAGAAACCAACATAAAAAAAAGGTAAATAAAGAAATAAAAATAAGGGAGTGTTAGGAATACTCGTATTTCCTTATTTGTGCATTGTTTCTTCCCCTGAAGAATGATTGTGTGTGTTGGATAAGAATGGTTCTATCTCGTCCAGCACTCTCGTTCTTGGCTCCTGTAGATAGATACGAGTATATGTACTTAAATACGATATATCTCATTTCTTACTACATTGCAATCCTCGAGAAGTGTGTGTGCGGCTGGGTGTGTGCGAATTTACTCGTAAGTGGGGCGAGTAGGGCAATCTAAATCTGATGAAATTAAGGAAAATTGATTGTGGCTCTAGGAGCAGATAAATTGAAATGAAGTCAAATGGAAACTGTATACACTTGGCTTCAAATTATTTTCCCCGGTTCCTTGATTTTGTTTTGTCACTTTGGTAATTTTCCCTCTAACAAATATTAATGATTCGTTTGTCTTGCTTAGGGATTTAGGTGGAAGGGCTCTTGGACTTGGATTTTAAATGTTTGAATTGTGTTATGTACTCATACTAACTAAATGAGTTTTGTATATGGCAATGGAAACGGAAAACTAGGAGGACATTTTACTTGAAAGGCTTTAGCACTTTATGACTTATTGTGACTGTTGCACGTTCATAATTGATTAATCACATGATCCAATCACCCTACAATGTCGTGTGTCGTGTGAAAAACAATAAGTATAGGATCTCTCAAGTGAGTAAGAATCGATAGTGATACAGATAGCTATTTGCTCTTAATGTCTTCATATGGTCTCAAGAGTCTTATTAATGAGCCTACTCGTGTATCCGATACAGCGAAGACTTGTATTGACCATATCTTCATGAGGTTGCATAAAAAAAATAAGAGTTTGTTTTATGGAAGTGTTGATGACTCTAGAATTACTGATCACCATATGCTAATTTTAAGCATCAATCAGGTTATCAACCCTGTTAACACTCAGAGCAAACAGCGTCAAATTATTAGAATAAATTATACTTTGCTAAATGATCGTCTTAAATATGAATTCTGGGAATCTGTCTATTCAGAAAATGACGCCTCAGTTGCTTATGACGTATTTCTTTCGATTTTAAAAAAAACATATTGATAGCTGCACCTCTATGTCTTCACTTAGCTCTGGTAATAAGAAATATAAGCCTCTTAAACCTTTGATGACTTTTAACCTGCTGCGAAATATTAGAAAAAAGAGGAAAGTTTCATTAAAGTGCAAAAAACATGTAAATAATTTAAGGCTTAAGAAATACTATGACAGGCTGTGTAAAGACATTGATAAAGAAGTAATTGATTCGCGCAATAACTATTATACGCGAAAGATGGTAAATGTGAAAGGTAATAGCAAAGAAGAATGGAGAATTGTGGATGAAATTTTAGGTAAAAAGCGAAAATCTACTTCTATTGATTTTTTGGATGTCAATGAATGTACTTTAATTGAGGCTAGTAGTATGGCTAACACATTTAATGAGTACTTCATTGAAATCTCTGAAAGCCAAAAACCTTTGACAAGTTACAATTATACCTGTAACTGCGGTTCATATTCTGTGCTTGAGGATAAATTACAATCTAACAGCTTCCTTTTTATTCCTATTACTTCTCAGGAAGTCTTCAAACTTGTAAGGTCTCAAAAAGATAAAAGTTCATGTACAAGTGATGGTATTACCAACGTACTATTAAAGAAAATAGTATATTATATAGCTGACATTCTATGATACTTATTTAATGAAAGCGTTTATAAAGGCTGTTTTCCACAATCATTAAAGTGTGCAGAAGTCATACCTCTATTCAAAAAAGGAAATCACAGAGATATTAATAATTATCGTCCCATTTCCCTACTGCCAACCTTTTCCAAACTGTTTGAGAAACTTCTGAAATCACGCATGGTGTCTTACTTAGAGCATATAAAATTTTTCTCAAACAATCAGTTTGGTTTTAGATCAAAAAAATCTACAGAAGATGCAATTTTTATGTTGTGTTCTAAACTGTATGATGGTTTCAATTATTCTATACCTTCTATGTCGCTATTTATCGACATGTCTAAAGCCTTCGATTTAGTTGATCACAGCTTGCTTCTAGATAAACTGTATGCATCAGGTTTTAGAGGTATTGTTATAGAATGGCTTCAATCTTATCTTACAAATAGGAAGCAAAGAGTAAAAATAAATGGGACTTATAGCAATTCTCTTACTATTAAGAATGGTGTCCCTCAGGGTTCTGTACTTGGCCCTCTGGTATTTTTAGTTTACATAAATTCTCTATTTCAACAATCTTTTAAAGGACAACCAACAGCTTTTGCAGATGATATAGCTTTTATATATCAAGAACTAAATTCGTTTGATTGTAATAATTAGTAGTCAGTGATAAAACTAGACTAATGAATTTTAAAATGATAGGCAATGATCATTTTGATCTAAACATGGTATTCCACTCACATGACTGCAAAAGGTTTAGTCTGTCAACTCATACTTGTGGTCAGGCAAACTATAATGATGCACTTTCTTGTTCTGATAAGTGTTGCAAAATCGAATCTGTTAACGAATATAAGTATTTGGGTGTTGTAATCGATTAAACTTGAATTGGAAAGCACATATACAATCTGTAAAATCAAATATGATGCACGTTATACGAAAATTGTATCTCTTAAATCCACACTGTTCAAAACAGATACTATCTATGATATATTATGCCTTTGCAAACTCTAAACTGCAATATGGTATTATAAGTTGGGGAGGGGCTTATAATAACACTTTTGTTCCCTTATTTAAAACACAAAAATGTCTTATTAGAATAATTTGCGGTAAAAATTGCTTGACTCATTGTTGGCCGTTATTTAAAAACTTACATATTCTTCCTCTACGACATCTTTACATTTTTAAAGTTCTGAGAGAATTTTTCAAGCGCAGTGGTAACATCTTAAATAGGATGTCTAATTATTATGGCTTACGGATCAACAATCAGGCTCTTGTGAATATTCCTGTCGCACATAAAACCATATTTGCTCACTTTTTTACTGTTACTGCTCCTAGATGTTTTAATAAACTACCTATTGTGATAAGACAAACTAATAATCTTTATGTATTTCTAAAAAAAGTAAAGGATTGGCTATTCAATATTGATTATGTGAAAATTGAATCTATCTTTCGATGTGTTCATTAAAAATATAACTTCGCTTTTTTGTTAACATTATGAAGTCTGAAATGTTCTTTGTATTTCGCTATGTATTATGTATATCCTCTCCACGCTCCTATTTTTGTAATATTTACCCCACATTATAGTACATTTATTTGAATTGTAAGTTTGTTAAATCATTCGACACTAACTTCCAAAGTTATGGAATGATTATCTCTTCTTTCTTAAATTAATTTGAATTTTGTAATGAAATGGTTGTAAAAATTAAGTTAGAATGAATAAAATGAATGAATGAATGAATAGTGGTTGGCTTCCTCCGAGGCTGCAGTGTCATTCTGAAACTACTAATAGGCACACTGGACAAATAATTGCAAATGAACAACGATTTAAAAAATTACATATGTTCATAAAAAAAAGCAAAAATTCGTAGGTCCATGATATTTGCGAAGAATAGGTTTGAAACTGTAGAAGACCTACACTCACATCCCCATTTCTTTTTTATTATTTTTAATCACAAAGGAAATGGGAGATGCCTTTCACAAGTAAGAAGACCCCCTCAATTCACATACATAGAATTTGTAGATCCTGGAGAAAACTCTGAAAGCCCAGATCGATCCTAGCAACTTAAGGCCGATTGTGACAGCAGCTGTAACGACGAGCTATACAGAGCCATCTCTAGTCTTAGCATCCCTGATAAATACATCAAACTATGCAGATGATGAAGAACACTCGCGGAAGGAAACAATCTCGCTGAGACCTTTAACGTTACAATGGTCTTTAAAAATTATAATTTAGGCTTGTACAATATAGAGATCATTAGCACAACTCATGGCGTATTGGAACAGATACAGCGAAGATGCTATTTGGCTGTGAAAAACAGCAAAACGAAGGAATACAAAACATCAACAAATTGGACTGAATGTCTAAAAAAGACAACTATGACTTTGAAGTATTGTAGTTGAGTATTTTGCCTATCTTGGCTACCCTTTTAACCCCTTAATTGGACTCAGAATCATTCATCACTGCAACCCTAAGCGATTTTCTTACAGTTCAACTTCCAGCTTACTTGAGTTTATTATTGTTTACCTTTTGACCAACTTTCTCTGGACTATTTTTCTGACCATGATCTCGTTTTCTGCAGCTTAATATTGAATTTTCTCATTCCTACTTACTTTTGTCCTTTACATATAAAGATTCTAGCGCTGTCGACATCCCAGCTTTACTAACCGCAACCCTTTCAGCGCTTTGGTATGGCTGCTGATCCCAACGAGAAGCTAAATTACTTTCAATACCCTGTATGTAAATTTTATGACGCATGTGTACCCAATAAATCTGTAATCGTTCGTAGTAAGAGTTGTCCTTGGTTTACGAGTGAAGTTATTGTCCACATCAAGAATTAAAACAAATGGAGGCCAACCCCTTTCGTTCTGCATATAAAAGAGCGCATAAAACTGCAACCTTTGTCATCCGGACATTTAAGTTGAGCACTTTCTCTAAACAACTCTGGACTAACTTCCTTCGAATTTGTGTCCCTAATAGTACAAACAGTGTTAAGTGTTACATAGATCCAAATGCCTTTAATGACTTCTTTCTGGGGAGTAACCCGACACACCTGACTCTCATCGAAATGAAATTTCTGGTCCAATAGCCCAAATTGAAAGTTGTTACCGAAGGAGAAATTTTTGACAATCTTATGGCTATAAAATCTAACTCGACTCGTGTGTACTTTTATTACCCGAAATCATAAGCCACCAGATTCGTCCGCGCTGTGTGCAAATATTTTAAAAGTACCCCTGATCATAAGAAAAGCAAAAATTCTTAACATTTCCTTAGTCCTGGAAAATTGCAAAGGTCAAACTGATGGCCAAAAAATCGAATGCAGTCTTCGTCAGTGAATATTTTCTACCAGTGTTGGAAAATATTATGAGGAGCTGTGTAGAACTTATCCACATTCCACTGTTATGGAGAGAAGTCAATGTAGTATTCATTCCCAAAGCTGGAAAATGTTCTCATGTAGTCCCAAAGGACCTCAGACCTATAAGTCTATCATCATTCCTTCTGAAAACTTTAGAACAACTGATTGATATCCATATTCGAGCTAAAGTTGATCCAAGACTTCTGTCTACGGCTCAACATGCCTACTGTAAAGGAAAGTCGGTGGAAACGGCTTTGCACTCTCTGACTAGCCCCATCGAACGATTCCTACAACATAAGGAGTACACAATGGTTGCTTTCCTAGACATAGAGGGCGCCTTTAACAACGTCAACACATCCGCAATCACGACTGCGCTGTCAACTCTGCAGGTAGACGGCTCACTTGGGGAGCTGATTAATCTAATGCTAACAAGCAGGATAATCAACTCCAAACTGGGTGAGACTTCTGCTAAAAGATATGTCAGTAGGGGTACGCCGCAAGGCGGTGTCCTCTCTCCCCTTCTCTGGAACTTAGTAGTTAACGAACTACTGATATACCTGGAAGCGGGTGGTAGCAGAGTAATTGCCTATGCGGATGACGTTGCCATAGCCGTCACAGGAAAACATCTAAATACCATTAAAGAACTCCTCCAAGTAAATCTCAACAGATTAACCCGCTGGGCAGATCGCTGTGGATTGGGAATAAACCCCCATAAAACTGATCTTGTCCTCTTTTCTAGGAAATATAAAATTCCAATCATAGACCCTCCTTCAATAAACGGTACCAGTTTAGTTTTCTCCGATACAGCAAAATATCTGGGTCTCATTTTTGATAGGAAACTAAACTGGAAACCTAACATTCAAGAAAGAGTCAATAAAGCTACAATAGCTTTATTCTCTTGCAAAAAACCCATTGGGAACAAATGGGGCCTTCAACCTCGCATAACCCACTGGCTATACATCTCGGTCATAAGACCGATACTTACTTACGGAATGGTTGTCTGGTGGACGGCCTTGGAGAATGCAGTCAACCGCAATAAACAAAGCAGAGTCCAAAGAACAGCATGTCTGTGCACAAGCGGAGCCTTGCGGTCTACCCCCTCTGCGGCATTAGATATTCTGCTTCACTTGACACCCCTCGACATTTTTAGCAGGAAAGTAGTTGCGACTGCAAAGCGACTAAACAGTGGACAAATAATTAATTTAGGAATCCTCACAGAGAACATCGATTACACCATACCTGTACTTTGGTTTGACAAAAACTTCCATGTAAGCTTCCCCTCTAGATCATTCTGTGAGGAAGATGTTTTCGTGGAGAACAAGTCAATCTAAAACCGATAGCGGAGTTGGTGGCGGTGTTTTCTCAGATAAGCTAAATCTAAGCCTCTCTTTCCGTCTTCCAAATCACTGTAGCGTGTTCCACGTGGAAATTTTGGCGATTAAAGAAGCTCTGTCCTGGCTGAAGAAAAACATGATATCTGCAAATGATATCCGCATATTTTCGGATAGTCAGGCCGCCATCAAGTCCCTGGACTCGGTCTCATTATATTCTAAAACCGCCCTTGAATGCCGATCATCTCTCATGGAGATGGCAGAGCAGTTCAACATTCACCTTTGTTGGGTGCCGGGCCACAGAGACATTCCAGGGAACTGCAGAGCCGATGAACTCGACAAAATTGGAACCACTCTACCTATCCTACCGGACAAAGGTAGTATAGGTATACCAATCGCTACGTGCAAACTAACACTAAAGCTAGATACCAATAAAAGAACGGACCTTAGGTGGACTGCTGGACAAAAATGTCTAGCGACCAAACAGATCTGGCCAAAGCTGGATCTGAGTTGCCCTAAGTGTCTGATCCTTTTAGATAGGAAACATCTCAGCGCCATAATAGGTGTCATTACCGGACACTGCCTCATAGGCAAGCACGCAAGAAGGCTTGGCGCCTTTACTAACGATTTCTGTAGAAGCTGCATGCACGAGGAAGAGGAGGAGACAATCCCCCACCTACTCTGCACATGCCCAGCTCTCTCTCAGAGAAGGAAGCTTCATCTAGGAGCTTTATTCTATAACGAGCTAAAAGATCTAGAAAAATTAGACGTTAACGGTCTCCTACGCTTTATTATAAACTCAAACTGGTTCCAGTAGTAAGAGGATCATAGACCCACGTGGCATCACAATGGGCCAATAGGCCTAAGTGGGTTGGTATTTCCAACAGCCACTCTTACCTAACCTAACCTAACCTTCGTCAGTGACTATAGGCCCATAAGCATTTTACCGTGTCTATCAAAGACTTATGACAACTGTATTGAAGCAAATAATAAGTCATCTCAGTTGCTCCTCGGATTTGATTAACGTCTTAGATGATTTTAGGCATGACTTTGATAAGGGACACGTAAAAATTCTTTGCGTACTTGATTTCTTAAAAGACTTTGATAAGGAGAATCATGAAATTCTATGCTGGAAACGATACATCCTGTTTGGGTTCAGAGAACGAGCTGTTCAGCTTCTTACAACTTATTTTCCCAACAGATCTCAAAAAGTTGTCATTAGCTTTAAAAATAATTTGACAAGGTGTACCACAAGGATCGATTCTCGGTCCTATCTTATTCTGTGCATTCATTAATGACTTGCCATCAGCATACCAGAATGCAACAGTACACTTATACGCTAACGACGTTCAGATCCATTTGCCTCGTCCCATGATTCCGGTGGCTGAATATGCACTAAAATTAAATAAAGATTTTTCAAAGATATATGTTTGGTGGGTGGTTGACAAATTGTTGCTTAACCCAGCGAAGTCAAAAGATTAACATTGACATTGACCAGACCTATGGCTCTCTTACTCTAGGATTAACCTTGTAGAGTTAGCTACAAATCTCGGTTTTGTTTTATGTAGAAACTTATCCGAGTACAATCATACAAATCTTGTCATTGATTGCATTTACGCTAGCTTTACCCCAATAGCGATTAGACAGAAATTTGTAAGGACTCTGAAATATCTTTAATAAGTTGTACTGAGGTGGTATACAGCAACCTTGACTCCTTATCTTAGCGAACATTTTATGTACGAGTAGCTCTCAACGACTAAATGGGCTTTGTAGACCAGAAATATGACTCATTCAAAAAGCTTACTCAAATGTACCTTGAAACAATATCTCAGTGCTCGAAACTGCATTTACCTATATAAAGGGTCCGCCATCTAACGTTTTTTTTTTCAACTAGTGCTTATTTCGTGAATGGTAACACTTAGCTCATGTCTGATTTGACAGATAATTAATCTTATCCTTCCGGTTAATAATGAAAAATAATTTCATTCAAATGGCTGCATCGGCTGGCCATGCAGTAGCCTACACGATCGGTCCAATTTTTAAGCACATTATTTTTTTTTTATTTATGACTGTACATTAAGAATTACATTCTCATTATTTGTACTTATTCATATAAAATTAACATTAATTTATCTAGGTTACATAGTTTCAATAAAAAAAAATATATATATATATATTTATATATTTATTTTTAAATTAATGTGAGTCGACAAAAAAATTACTATTAATCAAAAACGTGGTTATTACGATTACTCTTTACAAAAGAAACAAGCAAATTTTTAAAAATAAAATGCGATTGACGTATGTATATTGGTATGGAATTCCAGAGTCTTATAGCATGAACAAAAAATAAACGTTGACTATTTAAAAAGTTAAAATAAGGAACATTGATATTTAGGGTACGATTTGAATGAGCCAAACTTAGTTTCTCGAAGAGATATGTCGGTTGTTTAGTTTTGAGCAATTTATACAGAAATGTGCAGTTTAATATGTTTATATGTTGTCTAAGGGTACATCCGGTAACTTTAAGGGAAAATCTCGAAATGTGGTTATATTTACGGAGACCATATATGTAGCGAATCACCGAATTAAATGCTAATTCTAGTTTCCTAAAGGGCATTGCATCAATATTACTATAAACTACTGAGCTGTAGTTTATAATGGGCATAAACAGAGCTCTTACGAGTTTAAGCTTTGTTAAGATAGGGACAAAGGCGGATGAGATATAAAGTTGGCGTAGACCACCATATATTCTTTTGATAACATAATTGATATGGCTTTCACACGAAAGTTTGCAGTTGATATATATTCCTAAATTCTTCACCTCATTTGCATATGGAATCAATTGTCTCATTAAATGTATTTGTGGCAAGCAACTGGAATGAATCGTGTCATTACAGATAACAATTGCTTTAGATTTAGAAGGGTTTAAGGACAGCTTATTGAGAACAGACCAGTTATAAATGCGTTCCAAGTCCTCATTAAGTCTTGCTATACAATCATCCATTAAGCCAATTGGTCTAGACAGATATACCTGAGCATCGTCTGCATATAAATGCACCGATGCATCAAGACAGACCTTAGGCATGTCGTTTATAAACAATGAGAACAGGAGTGGTCCTAAAATAGATCCTTGTGGGACACCTGAATGCACCGGTAGAAAATTTGAACTTCCCTGGCTAGTATGTACTTGTTGAAATTCAGAGAACTAGAAAAGGAAATGTTATTAAGGTGCAACTTAAAATATTCGAATAAATTGAATTGAATTGCCATTTCGACAGAACTCAAATGAAGTTCCACTTACAAGTTGCTACCTCTTTGGCCTAATAAGACCAAATAGACCCAAACTCTATATTTACGGTACGACGCCCTTTACCCTAGTGCTACTCTATGGTTCAAAGGCGTAGATGTTAGCGAAAGCGAATGAAGATTTTGTTTGTCGTTTTGAGCGTATTTAACAGATAATCTTCGAGCCCTACATCTACATCTTTCTTAATGACGCCTAAGATGGCTAGGATGGCAGAGCAGTGGACAGCAATGGTACTAAAAGGGTAGGTATTACGAATAAGTAGAAAGGGAACTCAACCCACTTGAAGTGCGAAACTGTAGGCAGCAGCCAAGAACCACGCCACGAACGCAATGATCAAATCTTACTAGTTTAACTCGCGTGTGTAAATCCTAGGTAAGGTAAGCACAAATACGACTTAGTCTTTTACAGGAAATTTTTTTCGGAGTGGATATGACAATATTTGTAAATAAAACTTATGAACTACGCGTATAGTCGAAAAGATTGAAGAGACGGTGGAAGGGGATATAAAAAGAACAAAATATGTACGGGGAATGGGGAACAAAAAAAAGCTAATAAGAGCAGATAAAGGGAGAGAAGATTGAAGCTAATTGTTGTTGCAGTAAATGAAGGTGCATAAATTGACAGCACTTTACCTTCAAGAACTGCTGATACTGACTGTTTGTGATACATATCTTATGGCATCGTTGAATGCAACAAGCAACTTATGTTCAGATTGTGAGTTTGCAAGAGTTGAGGTGTCAAAGGTGTCAGCTTTGTGTGCAGTAAACCGGAAAACAACAGTCTTCGTAAGGCGGCATAAATTCGCAACAACGTAATTGGTATGCTCTTCTGCAGAAAGTGAAGGATTTATTTTAAAACAAGGTTTGTAACTTTTCCAACAAATGGACTTTACTTGTTGCTTAAAAGCCCTGGTGGAAAGTCATGCGTGTCGCAATATGTTCTCGGAATTAAAATCTCTGCATTTGGGTCTAGACCCTTCGAAAGTGACCAGTTCTAGATTCTTGAGAGATTTTCATTTATCCTAGCAATGAAATCCTCAACTAATCCGATTGGTGGTGGCAAGGATACTTGGGCATCGTCAGCGTAAAGATGAATGGAAGCATTTGATCATACTTTGAGAAGGTCACTTGTATATATAACCCGAGTCACTGTAGGTAGGTCACCTATATATAAACAAAATAATAGCGGCCCCAAAATGAAGCCCTGAGGTACTCCTGTTAAAAAGGGGCTGAACTTGGAAAATTTTTCATCGTAGTAACGATTACCTCACTAATCCCTTAAGAGGCGCACCGACCTTTCACTAAAGCCAAGATATAATTTTAGTTTCTGACACAGCTCGTTGTGATCCACTCTATCAAAAGCTTTGAAAAAAATCAAGTAATCAGAGTACCCAACGATACCGTTGCGGTCATATTTATTCATATACCACGGAGAATTTTAATCAAATCGGTAGAACAATTGTGACGCGCTCCAAAGCCCGATTGGAATGGGGAAAGCAAACTATTCTATATTGATCCAAATAAGTCGATGTTTGTTTAGCGAGAACCATTTCATAGAAATGGCAAAACACTGATAGGGCGAAAGTCTGATAAAACAGATGGTCGTGATTTTTTAGTAACAGAAATAACTTTAGCCAAAATCCAACTATCGGGAAAAGTAGATGATATTATGAAGAATTTATAATGTGTGTAAGGTAGTTTATGATGTGGATCAAAATCATTTTAAGGAAACGAAGAGACACCCACCTCACCGACAGAACAAATAACATTAAGGACGTCAACTTCTAAGACAGCTTCAAAATAAAAATTGATTTTTGGGGGCCACAACAGGAGTTATTAGTATGTCCGGAGGAAAAAGCATCATTGAGTTCTGGAATGCTATCACCAGCAGCTGCCTCTTTTCCAACACCAATAGAATATAGTGAATATAATTTGTTTTGAGCTTTTATAGCATTACGAATTTCACTAGAAGGGCAGTTCTAATTCCGTATTTGAAATGTCTTTAGAGATACTCGTATGTGTCTATTAAGGAGATCCAATATTAAGGATTGAACGTGGTACATCTTGTAATTTGTAGTTGATGTATAATAACAATGACGCCAAGGGAGTCAGCTCGCATCTAGTTGTAGGTAAGGGATTTTGTATTTGTATTTGTATTTATTGATTTATTTGAAATTGCTTATCACAGTAAGATAAATCTTATAAGATAGTGAAAGCCTGATAATTAAGTGTACAAATTGAACATAATAAAATAAAAATAAGAACAACAAATGGTTCAACAACAAAAAATACATATTTGAATAACAAAGAAAAAAGAATTTAATTGAAACTAAAAACAAATAATAAATAAATAACTAACAATCTAAATTAATTGCTAATTGAATATGCTAATTATACTCACTGGCTAAGTACCTCAAAAGTAGATTTCTAAATCTTTTTGTGTTTCTGACTCCTCTTAGTTCACGGGGCAGGGAGTTCCATAGGCGAGTGGCATGAACGAAGAATTGCCGCTCCGATGTTAGGCAAGAATGTGGAGTTTGCATTAAGGTCAGAGTCCTTTGTGACCGGGGAAAAACTAATCTGCTATAGAGATACTCAGGTTGATGTGTCTGTATGATGTCATGTAGGCATGATAAGGATCGAAGCGCTAGCAGGTTATCGAACGAGCAGCCGACAATAGACTTTGAGTAAACGGACAAGTGATCATAATTTCGGAGGCCATATATATACCGAGCAATATTGTTGTATACAACATTAAGCTTCCTATTAGAAATTGAGTCAACTTTGCCAAAGACCTCACACCCATACAGTAAAATTGGCAGTATGAGCGTTTTCGCCAGCATAGTTCTAATAGCTGTAAGTAAAAACATCTGCGTTGACCAAAGTATACGAAGGCCTCCATAAACCTTGCCAATAGTAGTGTTTATATGGTCAGTCCATGTTAGGGAGTCATTAAAAATTAGTCCGAGATTTCTTACAATATGAACAAAGGGGACGATTTCTTCACAAAGTTTTATCGGTGGGATGGTAGGCAGGTTCTGTGTTTTCCTATGAATCGCGAGAGCTCTCGACTTTGCCGGATTCAAACACAGAAAGTTACGTTGAGCCCAGTGAAAAATATTGTCCAATTCTTCATTTATCGAAGCAGCGACTTGATCTAAGGCATTGATATTTCCACTCAAAGCCAATGGGACATCATCGGCATACATGTTGATCAAACACCGTTGGACAATTTGTGACAAGTCATTGATGTACATAGAAAAAAGAACAGGTCCAAATATTGATCCTTGAGGAACTCCGCTCCTCAGAAAGCTCGAAGTTTTATTGTTGACCAAAACACATTGCTGCCTATCTACTAGGTAGGAATAAATAAGCTTTGCCGATTCTTTGGAGAAATTGTACATGGTCTGAAGTTTTTGGCAAAGAAGAACATGGTTAACAGTGTCAAACGCTTTTGAAAAGTCTAAGAGAATTAGAAAAGTAACATATTTTTTGTCCAACGACTTCCTAAAATCATCGGAATAATGCTGTTTTGCAGCTGTGTTTGGGACGAAAACCGGACTGACAACTGCTTACTAGCTTATTTACAGACAAATATGCCTGCACTTGTTTCAAAATTACTTTTTCCAAGACTTTACTTAAAAACGGGAGAATCGCTTATAGTCGTCATTTCCTTTTTCAGGGATTGGGATAACTTTTGCCCTCTTCCATTCACGTGGATAATCGGAAGCTGTTATTATACTGTTGAAAATATGGGTAATGGAAGGAAGAATGTATGGAAGGAGAAGTTTTACGAACCTGGGATCAACACCGTCGATTCCGGTTGCGTTTGACTTTATTGATAGAACCGCTTCGACAACCTCTTGATCACTAATACATATGAAACCGAACGAATCATTGGAGATGGAGTTGTCTGAAGGATCAAAAGTATTACACACGTTTTCATTTGTGAAATAGGATGGTTTTGTGACGAATTTAGCGTTTAAGAGTTCACAGTCAAAGATGAAGGAAAAGGATCACAAGTTAGCTCAACATTGTAAGTAAAAAAAATTATGTCGTGCTCAGATATTCCTGCAAATGATAGCAGATTTTGAAGTAGGACATTGGACAGATTCGACACCATAAAAATGTCCAGAAGACTTGAAGGAGCAATTGGGGAAATACGGGTAGCAAAAGAGTTAACTACCGCCAAAATCCATTAGCTGATAGGCTTTGCTATCAAGTTTTAAGAGGTCAGCCTTAAAGTCACCACAAACTAAAATATTATGTGTTCATAAAGTGCAGTACATTGAACAACAACAAGTGAACAGTTAGTTTTCGAAAAAATCCTCTTCAGAGTAACGAAATCCGATATACTCGTACATAGGCTTTACAAGGGTAAACGCATCAACATTTTCTTGAAATACACGGTCAATGTCGAACGGTATCGGAAAATTATAGCCTAGTATTGTGTGTGCTTTAAATAGACGCATATATACAAGTAGGTCGATGTCATATAGTCCCAACACTTGCAACACATCACATGAAAAAATGACATTTTGAAACTCCCCGGCCGTTTACCCATTGGAACGACCAGAATTGCCGCCGCCTTTAACAACTTTTGACGAAAGAAATTAGACAGTGTCTCACTGAGTTCCAGATAAGTTTATGCAAAACCGTGATTGGAAATTTCGTAAAAAGAACTCAAATGCGGCAGCAAATCCGAGAAGAAAATTTATTAATTGAATCGTTCAGTTGCCAAATGCGCTCTGTACTTTGGTAGTTGCATGGGTTAAATCAAAATTTTGGAATTTTATCGAAAAACCTGTAAAGCCAGGGTTTTCTTCTGTTTTTGACATCACCAACGTATAGTTTGACGTTTTTAAAGATACACTCGCTCTGTATGTTTTGTCATACGAGTGCTATTTGCGTCTTCTACAGAGACTACAAAAATTCATCTCAGTCAAAAAATGGAATTAAATCGTAAACATATTCTTGTGATGATTTTCGACATGGATTAACGTAACAGCAGTGTGCCGATTAACTCCCTTCGACTTTTGGCCATGAAGCACCATCTTGGGCCACCTAGTTTCGCTGGTTGTCCGAATTCGGTCGTGGTTGTCGTTTGCTCCAGAATGAATTTCGTGAAGCTCGTCCAAAATCGGTTCTTGTGGAAAAAAACTGTGCGGGGCAAGACCGTCATGTGACTTATCGTGAAATTGAGGCATGCTTGGGCATTAATTACACTTGCATACATTGAATATCGCCGCACGAACATATGGCCATCAAAAAAATTTCTTCGCGTTGGATACCGCCTGATTTGACAATCGCTCAAAAGAGGCTCATATCGATTGGCCCAAAGAAATGTTGAACAAAAAAAAAAGGTCGTGGCAGACGACGAATTATGGATCTATGTATATGAGCCCGAAACTAAACAGCATTCAACTGTATGGGTCTTTCAAGAGGAGACAAATCCAACATAAGTTGTTCGCTCACGACGGAGCACTACGAAGTAAATAGTAGCCTGTTTCTTCGCAAAAACTGGACATGTTGTCGCCGTACCAATTCGGAATGATGCAATAGCATTTATTTGCCAAAAGTCTTTAAACCGATAATGAAAAGCAACCGCCGAACACGGATCATAATCCACCACGACAAGGCGAGCTCTCGCGGGTGGGTTCAACCAAGTGACTTTTTGAGCGCTCAAAACATCGAATTGAGTGCAGTCTTTCGGATCGGAAAAAGTACTTCAAAAATTGGTTAAAACATGCAAAAGTGTATTGATCTTCGTGGAGAGTATTTTGAAAAACAATAAAGGCATTTTCGATGATAAATATTTCATTTTACCTGTTTTTCTTAAAACTGGAGTAGCAACCTACGTAGTAAAATGTGATCATTTTCATTTTTCATTTTTAAAGCATTTTATTTTCTTAATCATTAACTCTTACTTACTAACAAAAAATGCTTAAATGCTAGCTTAAAATTACTTAACAATCTTATACTAACTTACTGGCCCCACACAGGCACTCTAAGCTACTCTAAATTCTTATAACTATGTCTTTCGACTTTATTTACATTTGCTTTACTATATTTATTTTCTGTAATTAAGGCTAAGAAAAAAAATTTGTTTACAAAAAACTTAGCATATGGAGTTTTTTTTTTTTTATTTTTATATAAAAACTTAATATCTAACTTAAAATAAACCTTAGCCTACTTAACCTACATACACAATACTCACATACAAACACATAGACATTATACACAATTATATACATATATTAGTATATACCTTTATATATACTAACACATGTATATATTTCTTAAATGCTAACCTAAACCTATGTAAGCTGGCCATCGCTATGCGCAGAGAAAACAGATTGGTCAGCTCTGCCTCATTATTGAGGCTGGTCCGTAATTGACGGAAACGACGACGGAACATCTTCTCCATCATTCAACCACCAGAAATGCTGGTGCTGCCGAACGACATCCCTCTTATCGCGATTCCCCACCGCCCTACTGAACCTGAGACGATCCACACTGCCGTGTGCGACGTCTTTATTGTAGTTGAGTCGCCTGTCCCCAGCTGTCCGAGCGACATGGAAGATTAACGGGACCGCTGATCTATCCTGGATCAACCCTATCTGATCAAGGTAGAGGAATGCTTCCGGTGGAACGAAGCCGTCAGAGCGCACACTCTCGTGGTAAAGGTAATTGGGGTAGTAAGCCCCAGATATCAGGTTATTCGTCGAGGTCATTGCTCTTGCAATGTGCCTTCGAGTCAGCTTAACCACGAAATTGTCCACTCGTATTAGGTTCGCCCTGTTGTAAAGGACCTCATTAGGATAAAATTTTTTGTACTCCGACTCTGGTGTTCTGTACAAGCGAAGGCAAGCCCTAAGGCAAGCCCTCTCAAACACCCGAATCTTTTCCATTAAGCTTGCTCGTACATTGAACCACACGGGACAACCAAATACCAGCATGGGCCTAATAAGGGCCATGTAGCAAATTACCTTTACCCTCGCATCGAGTTGGCTGCTATAAAACAGTCTCTTTGTAAGGGCAAAAGCGCCTTTAGCTCTGGCCAGAGCAGCATCTACATTTTTGCCAAAATACAGAAACTGATCTAGCCAGATCCCAAGGTATCTGACTACATTTCGACAGGCAAGAGGCTGTCCGTGCTGTCCAATGATTGAGAACTTTCGCCAATTTTTTCTGGTATCCCTAGAGGCTCCAGACAACGGCGTCCTAAAGAGAATGGTTTCCCACTTCTGAAAGTTGATTTTCAACTTCCAGTCATCGCAAAATCGTCTTATCTTATCGAAGTCACTCTGCAAGAGAGTATTAATGACCTCGATTTTTGGACCTGTTCTGTACGCTACCAAATCGTCTGCGTACGCAATAGTATGGGGAAGTGAACCTATCAAGTCGCTTGTATAAATGTTAAATAGGATCGGCGAATTGACCGCGCCTTGCTGAAGACCATTTTTAATTTGAAATATTCCAACAGAAGTCACATCGCCATTTTTCACGATGAACTGTCTGGTGGTTAGCATATTATAAAGAATGTACAAGAGAGGTTTGCTGATCCCCAGCCTAGTCAGCTTATAGAAAAGACCCTCTAACCATACGGTGTCGAAGGCCTTCTCCAAGTCAATAAGGCAGGCACCAGTGCACTGTTTCTTGCCTTTGTTCCATTGGATATCGGACACCAGTTTAGACGCGGCATGTGAGATATCATGTCCCGCCTTAAAACCGAATTGGTTATCCGGAACTATATGTTTGTCCTCAACCCACCTAGACAGAGCTCTATTGATTACCTTTTCAAAAACCTTACTGATATTCGGAAGGAGACTTATCGACCGGAGATTCGCCGGATTGGATAGTAAAATGTGATAATTGACGCCAAGTTCACAGTAGTACTTCTTACAATTTCTAGTACGTATTGTCTAGGTTTTAGCTGGGTCAATGAAAACGTCTGAATCTTATAGCAAACTTTCTTAGCTTTTTCTCTCTTATGACGGCTACGAAGCATTATATGTGTCCTTCTATATTGGAACAACTCTAGTCAGTTCGGCCCATAGATTGGTATTTTCACCCAAAATCAGTGTATTGACTTTATTTCGTCTCTATGGTTCGTTCTACTAATTCAACTAACTTTCAAATCCCTTCCTTGGTATCTTAAATTTTTCAGTGACCATGCGCTTCCCACGAAGTCGTTCTTCTCGGAATAAATTCTTAATGAAACGGGTTGCTATTTACATTGACTTACGAATCGGAAAATAAGCATACCGGTTTTTGGATCGCAGCAGCGTGTTCCAACCGAAGCATTAAGGACCGCTACGGGAGTATACAAAGCATACATTGTAACGAATCCTTGATTTACACCTTAAAGGCCGAAAAATCTTCGCAAGCGCTTCCATTGTTCCGATTTGAGTTCTGTTTTTTTTTTTTTTTGTTCAGTTGGTAAATCTGTTGTTGACATTCCCTCTAAATCTTAGCATCATAACTTAACATTTGCAAAAGTTACGTAGCCAAGAGTACATCTATCTCTGTGTGTGTTGGCGATTTTTTACAATTTATAGAAATGGATTTAAATTTGCAACAACGAACTTGTAAATCGTAAAAAACGGATTCAATGGTGCGCGAACGTTGGAAATGTTGGAAAAGTGTTTCGGCAACGATTCTCTAAAGAAAACAGCCGTTTACCAGTGGCACGAGCGAGCGGTTCAAAAGTGGTCGTGAGTCAATCGAAGATGATGAACGCAGTGGCAGACCATCGACATCGAAAACCGACGAAAACAATGATGGAGTAGAAGAAATGTTGGTCAATAACCGCAAATTACCCACCAGAGAGATAGCGGAGGACTTGAACATTGCCTATGGATCCGTCCAAGACATTTTGGTTAATGATTTGGGTTTCCGTCGTGTAGCAGCATAGTTGGCGCCAAAAAACCTCAATTTCATGCAAAAAAGAGACCATCAAAAGGATCATTATTAGAGACAGGACGTGGGTTTATGAGTACGACACACAATCCAGACATCAGGCAAGTGAATGGCGTTCACCAAATGAGCCGAGACCAAAAAAAACACGTCGTTTTCAGTCAAAAAAGAAGGCAATGCTCACGGTTTTCATGGATTCCAACGGTGTAGTGCATCATGAATTTTTGCCAGAAGGCCAGACAGTAAACAAAGAGTATTATTTGGGGGTTATGAGACGTCTCTTCGTCGAAAGAGACCAGCATTTTGGACAGAAAACTAGTGGATTTTGCTCCATGATAACGCACCGTCGCACAGTGCCAACATTATTCTTAATTGTTTGACGAAAAATGCAACAAATACCATCCAACCGCCACCGAATTTACCTGATTTGGCTCCCTGTGACTTCTTTCCGTTCAATCGAGTTAATATAACACTACGGGGAACGCGTTTCAGCAACCGAGAGGAAGTAATGGAAAAATCGCAGGAAGCACTGATGGACATACCGAAAACCGAATATAAAAAATGTTTCGAGGATTGGATCAAGCGCTGGCATAAGTGTGTTGCAGTCGATGGGGATTACTTTGAAGTGCACAATATAGATTTAGATGAATAAACTTGTATTTTTAATTTTCTGAATAACTTTTTGAACTTTTTAATCAAGGTGGTATTGCAGAAAACCAGTCTTACAATGTAACAAAACCTTGTGGTTAAAAAATGACAGATAATCCGTCTGATAATAAGAGAGCTGCAGAAAATCAACAATATTTAAATTTCTGATCAGAATAAAGTCACGCTCGACATAAACGCTTGGTGTGATCACAAAATATGAAGCAAAGTCTCCTTACAGATCCGGTTGTGCGATCATGTATTTATATGAAATCGACACATAACGCTGCTGTAAAGTACGGATACTGATATCAGTGGGTTATGTGTAAATTCTGCCCTTTATAGGTACACTCCCGGAATGCACAAACAACCTAGCCTCTGTCGTATGTTAAGTTTTGATTGTTTTGTCAGTTTTATCACAACAATTTTTTTAATGAGGTTCCATCTTAATAAGATCTAAACGCAGATCTAAACGTGGTGCATTAAATTTCAAATATCTATAATAGATGGAAGCAAAATGGTTTAAATTCAAGACCAACTCGATCTCAGCTTAAAAAATGGGTAAGACACAACTATATTTTAACCATCTACATACGAACATACATGTGTAGGTAAGAGTATATGTATTTCCGGACATAAGCTCGTATTCGATTTTCGTCTCTTGAAATGCGAATTTAGAACTTAACATCGTTATTTGGTTTTGTTAGCTTCATATTCAAGATTGGACACGTAAAGCACCTACTATACTCAAAATGCAATTCATTTTAATCCATATGTATTCTTAACTGTAAAACATCACTGTTATGGAGATTTATTGAGAAGTGTTGTACGAATTGAAGAAAATGACATCAGCAAATGGGCCACGTTTGTGGCATTTTTCCTTTAAAAAACGCTTTTACTCGAAAGTTTTTGCATAATTTTTGACTAGATTCTAATATTTTATGATAATATATATTTTTTTTAAATATTCTTTTCTTCCTACCACCACACAGAACGAACAAAAGGGGAATATACCTAAAAATTTCTTAAGTGTGCAGATGTCAGATTTTTACAAACACATGCAATACGCCAGCATTGAATTTTGCGAAAGAATTGCAAACCTAGAGATAGAGCAGGAAATGTAGATTTTACAATTAACGAGAGCAACCGAATAGCTCATACAACGGACACAATTACGAGGTATTGACAGATTTTATCTGCATAGGCTTAGCTACTGTGTGTGACCTGTTGAGCATGGACAGCCGCTTCCCTCCAGACTGAATAGTGCGAATGCAATGATTCTGATGATTGAATATTTTTTTTGTATTTGTATTTATTTATTCATTATTACCTTACTAGCTAACAATAGATAATTCTTTAACTTAGGATGAAAAAAATTATTTTACTAGTAAAAAATGATGAACAAATTGAAGATCCTTCTAAAACCTAAGTTTGTGTTGAAAGATCCATGGAAAATATATGAATAAATGCAAGAATAACTGACGTGGGGTACCATCAGGTGTTCTTTAGTTACAACTTTAAAAATTTAAAAGATAAACCGAAAAAAAAAATATAATAATTTCAATGAGAGAGAAAAAAAAAATAAAAAAAAAAAAATAAATAAATCTTTTTGCATTTTTTTAATAAACTATGTTATAATTTTCAACAGTAGCTCCAAGCTTAAAGGGTCCATAGTATAAAGCCAATCTTTAAGTGATTTTAAAAAATATTGAGAGTTTTGTTTGGCTCGTATAGGCATAGGAAGTTTGTTAAACATTCTACGCGAAGTAACTATATAAAAATTCATAAAATGTGTTTTGTGCACGTGTGGAATGTCAAAAAGTACCATGTTGTTTACTCGCAAGTTATAAGTCGAAGAATTCCTAAAAGTAACATTACCGCTCGTTTAAAGAACTCTTTGAGTACCTTGAAAACGTATAGATTCCTGAGTGGCAATACTTGAAGACTTGTAAAAAGTGGCCAACTTTCCGCATAGCGATTTTTGCCACACATAATTCTAATTATATGCTTTTGGGCAACGACTAGTGCACTTAGGGTACTTAGATAGGTGCCTCCCCAACTAACAATCCCATATTGAAGCTTTGACTGGACTAAGCCATAATAAAGCATTGAAAGTACACTCTGCGAGCAGTATGGCTTCAGGAGATACATTTTCCGTTTTAATAAAGTCATATATGATTTTAACTGTAGGGCTTGTTCCTTCCAATTTAGTTTGTTATCAATGAGAACTCCGAGATATTTGAAAGACTTTACTGCTTCAATATTAAAGCAGCATGTGGAACAATTATCAATAACGCTGAAGTTTTGCTTCCCACAGGTGTGTGGTAAACAGAATTTTTGGCAATCGCTTGAATGAAAAACTAACCCAAAGTTATCTAAATTATTTTGGCATAGCTTAAAGTTCATTATTTTTGTTTTTTCACTAATGATAAGGTTATGAAAGGTGAACCAAATTCTAAGAAAGTGAAGGTCGTTTTTAACTTTCGCAACGCATTCATGTAGCGAAGCGTCAGTGTATGTGAAGGCGATGTCGTCTGCAAATGCGCTTTGATTTCCGTAAAAGTTCTGGAAGAAAAGTGAGTTTATGTAAACAAGGAACAGTATTGGGCCTAGCACAGAACCTTGGGGAACGCCATTTCTAAGCTTAAGTGAAGTACTGTAAAATCCATTGACCAATACTCTTTGCTCCCTCTCCAGTAAATAAGACTTAAACCAATTGTATGTCATTCCTCTGAAACCAACCTTGTATAATTTTGTTAAGAGTATATTTAAGTCCACCATATCGAATGCTTTGGTCATGTCAATGAAAAGAGACATAGTACAATGGCTTTTGTTAACTCCACTGAACAAATCGCAGCAGACATTTAAGATTGCATCCTCCGTGGATCTCCCAGTTCTAAAACCATACTGTGCTTCTGAAAAGAAGTTACTTCTTTTTAAAAACGTCAGTATTCTTGATTTCATTAATTTTTCGAAAATTTTTGATATCGTGGGAAGCAGAGAAATTGGTCTATATTTGGCTATATTTTTACAACTCCCTTTCTTAAATAACGGCAGAACCTCTGCCCTTTTTAGAGCCGCCGGAAACACGCCGCTGTTTACACTGAGGTTAAAAAGATAACACAAGATATCAACAATTTCCCAAGAGATTTTTTTCAGAGTTATGGCAGAAATACCATCACTTGTGCAGGTTTTCTTGTTTTGCAAAGTCATAATTGTCTTGAGAATTTCACAGGAAGTAAACTGGTGAAAAAAGAAACTATTACTCTGGCATCTATCTTCAATTAAGCTCGATGAGATATTGCAGTTACAACTGGAAGGTGGCTCGGAGGGTTTAATAGTATCAGAAATATTGACAAAGAAGCTATTGAATGTATTTGCTATAGCACGTGGATCGGTCAAGGTTGAGTTATCAACCTCTATGTTATGAATATCATTAGACTTCTTTTTCCTACCTAAGATATTATTTACTAATTCCCATTCCCTCTTTATGTTTCCCCTGGCTTGAGTTAAGCGATTGGAGTAGTAGCTATCACGTGCTTGTTCTATCATAATCTTTGTTCTATTGCACAGATTATTGTAATAGCTTTTCAGACAAAGATTTTATGCAGAAATGTTCCAGATTGAAGAATTTTCGAAGACACCACAGAAAGATGGCGTACAGATGACGGCTTCCAATGGACAGGAGTAATGGATGCCGCGAACTTGTTCATACTCTGAACTCCCTAACGACCGGCATTCATATGTTCAACTTTTGCATTATAAATACCGTCATGCTACTGGGATAGGTAAAAAGAACCGTATGTCCCACATGTAATCTTATAATCACGGATACAACTGCATATTTTATGTTCATTTGTTGCTTTGTATATCCATCTAGACCAAATATCTATTACACTAAACATTTTTTAAAGACTCGTATGGATATGAATATGTATAATACAATTGAAAACAATAATTACCATTCAAATTGGGTATCTACTTACCTTATTTACTTATCTACTTGTTTCTTATCTACCATATCCTGTAAGCCATTTCCAAGAAAAATCCGTTTTAAAGAATCCAATCAGTTCTTCGTGTTCTACGACACCACCGACAATGAAAGAAATTACCAAATAAAAAAAAAAAAAAAAAAAAGAAGTCACGTAACAATAACAATAACAACAATTCATTTCATTCCATCGTGACACTCCTTTCAAGCTTCTCAGCCTCTCCGCAACACTTCCTGCAGAACAACAGAAGAAAATTAATACAAATAAATTGAGTTGTCAGAAATGATCTCCCAAATAAATGCCTTTGTGAGTAATTTCTTCATCCTCATTCCCCAGTGGAGCCTCTTAATGCCTGTAGCAGTAGTACTCGGTATCACTACACTACTAGGCATCACGACCAGAACCAGCATCAGCACAAACACCATGGTATTGCACAGAAATCTCTTCGCAATGTTGCCAACCCCACAAATTGAGTGAAGACCAAGGCAAACATACTCCCACTTCCTTAGCTGCCAGTACAACCAGTCACCCCCAGCTCCTGCTGTTATTCATCCTACCAATTCGTTTCCATAATGCAAATTGAATTTCAAAGCGAGGAAAACGAGAAAATTTTCTTCGTTTAATGGCGGCTCCATAGGTGGTGTAGTAGCTCATCCGTGTTGGGGAAAGACCAAGAAAACCGTAGAATACAAAACAAAAGCTGCCACTCCAAGTCACCCAGGACACAAGGTATATTCAGCGCAGAATCAAAGCTGGGGAAATTCCATGTCAAGCAAAAGAGCAGCACTGTAGATATTTCTTATAGATACAGACGCACGCACACAATCACACAAATAGGAGGCGTGTCCATCAGCCCTATTTTATACGGCGAGAGAGCTCAATTGGGGTGAATTGAGCAAACAACCCCATTGTCATTATTGCCATAGTGGTGTGTGGTATCGTTGATGTTGTTCTCATTGCCGTTGCCGTAGCCGTAGCCGAAGCTGTCCGCCATTCACATTAGGATGCTGTAGAGTGAAATAAACCCTCGTGACAATCGTTGACGTGGTTGATTTTATTCGTAGACTCGCCCCGAGAAGGTCGTCGCAGTTTGTTCAATCTCGTTCCGCAGTGTCTTTCGTGTACGGTGCTCGTCAAGCAAGCTCTAAGCGACGATTATTTTTTTTATTTTGTTTTGTAAAATACGTTGCTGTGTGCAACAAGCGATCTTGTTTATTTGTGATTTCTGTTATGTAAGTCCATTTCAAACAAAAGACATCCTAACCTAGACGACCAAGTTGGAAAAGTCGTGCCATACCTTTGCCCAAAACCCATTCCTACGAGAGCAAAATTGGATTTATTCTTACTCGTACCTGTGCGAAGGAAGCGTAACTTTTGAAAGTAGCTCGGTGTACAGAGTTTGTACGTGTGTACCTGTATACCATAGTGTTGTGCCGTTTTTCCAATTTAAAACTTGAGTGAGTGGAAAACTTTTTGGAAAAGTTAAATTGTTTCTTACACGACTACGAGTACAACGAGCAACCAGCATACACATATCGACTGCATTAACGACCTATGAAAGCGGTTCACCTGTCTCTGGAACACTGTACACTCGTACTCGCACTCGTACTTATTCGTTCGTATTCGTATTGTGCTGCTCTTTTCGAGGATAATTAAGCACTTGATTGTGCGAAGGACAGATCTCATCCCTACACAAGGACGTGATTGCCAAGAGGTGGTTTGAAAAGTTTTCGTTTTCGTTTTCGTTAGTGTTCGCAACGTTTTCGGAAAAGACGACAAACACTGACGCAGTATAATTGCATTGAGTAATCGGTGCATACACCGTTGTTTACTAATTACGGGCGCATTTTTTTTTTCCAAAGCAACAACGTGCGGCGGGGTTTCCTTTAGAGGAACCCGCTAATCAAATTTCGACAAAATTTTCACGGACGGGAACAAGGTAATTACTTAACACAAACACCAATAATATTTGGGGCACACACATACTTATTTGTACTGTGGTGGTATTGTATCTGTGAGTTATGGTTTACGTGTGTGAACTTAAATATCTTCATTTTAAAATTCATAGCTTTAAAATGTCAGTTAGGAGGAGGTATGTTAGAAGAAACTTATTGCAGAACTAGTAGTGTCCTTTTTGGAAAATTATCAACTTTTGCTATATTTTACTGAAGTTTAAAATATTGATTGATTGTATTGATTACCGTTATTACCGCAGCATTCTTTTACACCATAATCTGAGGCGCAAGTGTTGATAATTCTTCATCGATCTAGTTGATGGTTCAGCAAGGCGGTAGTTTGGCAGCATTTAATTAGATTTAATTAGTTCAACTCTTAAAGTTACACAAATGCAATATAACAAGTAGTAGTAGTAGTATTTGTAAATGTGATTTATATTTTTACGTTTAACAAAAGTTAATAAATTCATAAATTTTAGCAGATTTGTCATTTTATAATTTGTAATATAATTGCGGAGCGAAGCTGGATCGAATTATTCTATGCATTATTGTAGTTAAGCATAAAATTAAATTTAATTTAAAAAACTTCATCAATTATCTGTTTGCGGTATTTTAGAGCAGTCCTTAAATAAATATACAGAACTCTCTAGTCTTGGCTATTGAGGATTGATTTAAAGTGGTTTGGCAATAACCCATTATCGCTCTTCTTATTTCCGATGCCATGGTAGACGTCTTCTGTACTTCGCAGATTACACAAAGAGCATTCCTCATTGTGTTCGGCTCTATGTGGTGCATAGTTTAAGTGTAGAAGTTCGCCTCTAGCCATAGAAATCGTGGAAATATTGTAGTAACTACACTGTTTTCGTCGTTAAAGTAATTCCTCTCTCCTAAGTTTTAGCATTCGATGCGTGTGCAGGATTGACTTTGCTATATTTCAGTTTTGAAGACGAAGGATAACTCCATTTTAATGAGCAACTATTGTAGGCTTTCGATCCAAGATTTCTTATTATCTTGCACCAGCGAATTTTCCCTGAAGAATTGCAGTAGTGCTTTGCAACTACATGAGGTAGGCATAGGTTTGGGAGTGACAATGCTTTCGCAATATAGAGGAAATGTAGTCTTAACGTAGAAATATATATTGGTGGCAATCCAGTCGCGAGGTGAATTATGTAGTTTGATGAGTTTTCTACTAATATAAATTTTTCTTGACGAAATGTCTCAGCAGTCTTTCGACTTCCACGTATTGAAAAATTCCCCATACCTAGAACTCATCACTGCTTCGTAAATGTTATTCTTTGTGCTTACTGCCATGTTCGTTTTGCAAAGTATGTCCTTCCAATTGCAGTCTATTGCCCTCTCAGCTTCTTTTCGTTTCTCCTCCAAATTCTTCTTAATGTTGAGATGACTCCATTTCTTTCATTCTGAAAAGTCCATTTTTCATCTCTCGCCAAGTGACCAGTCCCATTTCGCAATATCATTGTTTTTGATTTATTGATGTTGGCTTTCAAGTTCCATATATTGCAGTACTGCTGTAATTTGTTCATCATCATCTACAATGACGTTGGTCTTTCCGACAGGATGACGGTGTCGTCTCCGTATATAATAACCTTGACTTTGATTCTGGAGAACTTGATGACTCCTAGCGAGAACGTTGATAGATCGTCTAAGAACAATACAAACAGTAGAGAAGTCAAAAGGCACTCCTGCTTAACACTCGAGCAAATCAAACCAATTTGACAAGCTTTCCCCATCCCAAACTGCCGTTCTATTTTCCTCGTAGAGACTTTTTATTATTTTAAGGAGTGTTTCGTCAGATGGGGTAGTTTGTAGAAAAGCGATTTTTTGCCAATGGAGTCAAATGCTGATTTGAATGCCACGAAGAAGGCTGGCAGTTTTTTTCCCTTTGTCTAAATAAGGCGATGGTTATCAGCGTAGAATCGGCTTGGAACTTACTTAGTATACTACTCGTATTTGCTTCAAACTGTCAAACGTACGAAGATGACACCCTTAAATAATTTCATTATCGCATTCAGGAACGATATGTCTCTGTGATTATCCACTACCAGGTGTACCGGTATGAAGTGAGCGTCAAGTTACAAATGTCTCGATAGGGAACATTTATTGTGAACGGGCCTTATTTTTTTTTTTGCTCTGACACCTGTCAAACAACATCATATTTTTTAATCGTGTACCAGAAAATGATGACTTACGGAAAGCATTAATTTTTTGTTTTCATTTGAAGAAAAGTGTTGCAGAGTCGCATCGAATGCTTGTCGAGGCATATGGTGATCATGCTCTATCAGAAGCAACATGCAAAAGATGGTTTCAATGGTTCAGAGATAACGATTTTGATGTGAGAAATGAAGAACGTGGAAGACCACCAAAAAAGTTTGAAGACGCCGACTTGCAAACAGTATTGGATGAAGATGACACTTTGAGTCAGAAACAAATGTCAGAAATATTAAATGTTGCACAACAAACAATTTCTGACTACTTAAAAGCTATGGGAAAGGTCCAAAAGTCTGGAAAATGGTTGCCATATGAATTGAATGAAAGACAGATGGAAAACCGAAAAAGCACTTGTGAAATTTTGCTTCAAAGACACGATAAAAAATCATTTTAGCATAGAATTGTTACTGGGGTTGAAAAATGGATTTTTTTTGGGAGCTGGTGCCCCACCCGCCATATTCACAAGACTTGTTTTCATCGATGGGACACGCATTAGCTGAGCAGTACTTCGAATCCTACGAGGAAGTCGAAAATTGGGTGACTTTTTGGTTTGCTTCAAAAGACGAACAGTTTTATTGGCGTGGAATCCATAAATTGCCTGAAAGATGGGAAAAATGTGTAGCTAGCAATGGCCAATACTTTGAATAAAATGTTTTTTTCTTTCCCATTCAAAAATAGTGTTTTATTTTCACAAAAAAACGCTCACTTCATACCGGTACACCTGGTAAACTCTCTATTTTTAAATACCGATTGAGCAAATTATGTCCTTTGTCCTTCCTTATTTGAAGAATTCGTATAGAAAGTCTTTTCCCGGTGCCTTACTTAAATCAGCTCGGTGTATGTCTCATCTTGGAGTATAATTTTGCGATGAAATACTGAAAATGCTCTTCCAGTACTCGACAAGTGACAATTGAAAGTAAATTCAATTCTTTAAAATATTCACTCCTGAACCAATTGCAATTGATTATTCTATGTGACTGATTAATTGCAACTAATATTGATTTTTTTTGAAATCGATAAATCGAAACAGGTCCAAGCTTAATAAATTTATGAAAACAATAATTTGTTGTTACCGTTCTTGTTTAAAAGGAGGACGCAAATTTAAACTAACAATTAATACCAGTAAATTGAGTCCTAAAACAACTTAATTCCTTCCTTGAGTATGATCTTTCGGCACGGAAAGATTTGCTGTGGCAAAAATTTTGTTGATCATTTTGGTGATGAGACAATAAATTTAGATGCAGTCGGCTCATTCAGCTTCGATAACGTTGCGTAGAAAGTCCTGACCTTCAACTTAATACTTTTGTCATTGGACGATGATGAGTTTGAGCTATAAATTCTTAAGCCAAGCAGGAAGGCCACAAACCATTATATTTCAATATTTAACGAATTTATTGAATAGCTTCACATAAACAGAAGATGATAGTTGTTTCAATAATTGAAGTTAACTTGCTATTTTCTTTAGTACTTACTTTTGTTGATGATAGTAGTTTGATCCTCAATTTCTGAAGTGCAAAATTTTTTTAAGTCGTGAAGGAGAACGCTCGCTGTTTTAGTTTTTCTGCAATATTTCCAAGTGCTACTTTCGGATTTGCTTTGGAGAATTTTCTCTTATTTTTTTTATTTAGCAACCAAAGTATAGATCGCAATAATTCCAGGAACTGCCGATAAAATCAGCAAAAATGCAAAAGTTCTCATTGTTAGATCGATTGTCAAGGTATTCTTCTGCAAGCTCGCGCTTGCTTCTAGTCTTTTTCAGGTTGATCGGTTTCTCTGGCAATCGATATGAAGGCCTAAAAACATGTTTGCATACGCTGAGCAAAGCATTAACCTACACGTGCAGATTACTTGGTTTCAGCAAGGACTTTTAGAACCTTATTTGTACCCTAACCCTTTGTAAATATATTCCAACAACAGGTCGAACACGATAAAATCAAGTGTGACAGTTACGAGATATTTCCTTTTCCATAACTGCCAGTTGCACTCGTTTATTATAGTACTAAGCACCAAAATAATTTTCGTGGTTTCGAGATACGAAGATTTTATTGTCACCACGAATCACTAGAACTTTTTTAGCCAAAAATAATAAGACCGCGCATACCAGCAATAATACAAAATATGTATTCCGTATAATGTATCGAAAATATTCCTTGACATATTCTGAAAAAAGAAAATTGTATGGGGGGTTGGTTGAAAACGCGTCCCCACCGAGATACAGAGGTGTTAAGCAAAGCCTTACACTGCCCTATTTTGACTCATGTTGTGTACAATATCTTTCAAATTTAAACGTTTATGGTAACTCGTAATTATGAGTATTTTAATTGTTTTGAAGTGAACTTTATCTTAGAATTCAAGTCAAGTCAGTAGTTTGCAAGATGCGACCCAACTTGTCAAACTATTGTATAAAACTAAAAAATGAGGTATTCTTTTACAACGGCCCTACAAAATTAACTAGCTAATAGCAACTTTGGAATTTTTTTCCTGTAGAATAAGAAGGGCTAATTTGATGACCACTAAAGGGCAAAAGGGACCACCTCGGGTACATAAAGCCCAGTTTTTCAGGTAAAAGAAAATTACAAGTCCATTTTCTGCAAAAAAAAAACTAAGCAGATCTCTTATCAAATAATCTAAAAAGAACGCAGAGTTATTTGGGTAACCAGTTTGTAGTTTCATTCCTCGATGATGGACTTTTCAACACAAAAGTACGCAGGAATGTTTTATGCCTATGGTTTCTGCAACGAGCCAGATTGGAATAATAGCCTTATAGGACTGCCGAAATGGCAGGACATTTTCCAGGTTGAGAGAGACTGCTTTAGCAGACGTCGTTCGCAGCTAGAAAGACGTTTTACATTACGTCAAAAATCATCCAAATACCAGTCTTAGTAACTAAGCCGACTATTTACTCCAAGCAGGACTTGCATCTAGAGAATTCTACATTCAGAAGGCATGCATGCATAATAGCACAGAAGCTACAAGCCAGAGACTCAAAGAAGCGTTTGAAACTCTGCAATTACATTCTGGAAAGACACTTTGCGGAAGATAAATTACCCAATTTACCAGGGATGGAATCATTAATTCCCACAATTTACATACCTGGACATAAAGTAACCTCCACTCCATGAAACACAGAGCTTTTCAGCATAAGTTCAACGTAATGGAATTTTTGCGAAAAAAATTACTAGATCTATTAGGTGATATACCGCTGCAATAAAGAACTGCCATTGTGTACCAGCATGCAGTTATGGCTATGCAGTTAGAGAGTGGTTACATCGCGCGTATGAAAATTCGTGGACGGGGCCGGATTGACCCACACTGTGGCCTCTAAGGTTTCCGGACTTGATCCCAACGGACTTTTATTTATGGGGATGGACGAAGGACATTGTTTACTCATCAGAAAATACAACATTGGATGATAGGATTGACGAGGCCGAGGAAGTCCGAAAAGAAAAGGAAATAATGGACATTGTTAAAGCCTTTATAGCCGACCTATGTCCTGCATACAAAACATTGGTTTGCACTTTGAACAATTGATAAGATACATGGTTTGGAGAGAAAAATAAAAATGTGCAATCAGTATTTACAGTATTACGTAATAACTTTAAATTTAATGTTTTACTTGCATTGGGTCGTATCTTGAAAACTACTGACTTCAGATGAAATAGTCTAACTTTTCTTTTGTTTGCAAGCGATAGGTACACCTTTTAAAGTTGCAAAATTTTGGAGTTAATTAGATCTTTTTCGGAAAAAAATTATGACAAAATCAAAATTTTCAGTTTTTAGAGGAAAAAATCGCTTTTGATCTTCAATATCTTAACAATAGGCCAATAGGCCTTCTTTGTCTTTGACTAGCAGTAACTTATTATAATTAGAAATTTCTATGATCCTCGTTTTATTTTTAAAGCCGTACCACAAGGCTTGGTTATTGGCCCTGAAACGTTTTTCATTTATATCAACGCTGTTTTTCAACTGAATCAAAGTGAAATATGTAAGCGATTTGCGGACGACATAACTTTAACGTTTCAGGCTATGAGGGCCGTATAATCATTCTCATCGTTGTCATTGTTCTTCTCTTGCAGATTGAGTCAATGCAATACTGTGTTATTTGATTACAATGAAATAGGTTGGAAAGATTACATTTAAACAGCTAAATTTCTTTGCTGTAAGTTATACGAAAAACCTAGGTTATCGGACAATATTGCTCAAAAAAGCTAAAAAAAAAACATCCTTCTTCATAGTTTCTTCACTTTTCGCTTTCATATGGTATCACAGGTCGTTGTATTTCGTATAATAAATTCACCTTTGTAGATCAATAACGTTAAGTTTAATTGTTAATTGTAATAAAAATCGTTTTATTCAGAGCTGACTGCTCTTAAAGGTTTTCGTATTTTATCAAGGAGTAAAAAAAATCGTAATTTATTTTTATTAAGTATAAAAGCTTTGACAATAGAGAGTAATACAAAAAACCAAAATTTTTCATGATTGAGCTCGATACTGATCAAATTGTTCGAGGAAACTGTCTTAGTGGCCCCACAAAACAGAGCCGACAACACTCCCTCGACCAGTTAGGTATTTTAGGATCTTAAATTTTAAATGAGCGTTAATTTGCATTCGATTGGGTTATGAGTGTTATAAATCGACGATTGATGAGCTTGGTTAGTTAGGATGGATAGTGATGTGTGGGATAAAGGATACGGAATAGTATGATCTTAATGTGACTGGACGTAGGTATGGTATTCTGGACATTATTGGACATTCATCAAACATACAAGCGGAAATTTAACCCGCGCGCAACATAAAATAACTTACAGCAGGAACCTATAGAGGTTAGCAACAAATGAGCGTATTACAAAGATTAAAAAAGAGAGATACTTTCCCCGAGGATAAAACGGAGAAAAATTTAAAAAAAAAAACAAGAAAATTTACTTATAACAGTTTAAATGCATTTGGAAGTAAGACTCGGATGAGGGAGGAAGGTGGATTGGATTTCCTGCATGCCCTTCTCTCTACCAAAATCCACCGGATGAGAAACCACCTGGTGGCACCCGTCCTCGTTGTTGACTGTTGAGTTGGTTGGTGATTTTTTGGCCTCCAGAGCTGGTGCAGCATCGGCCTTCTCCACTGGAGCAATATTCTCTACGAGCAATTTCTCTACAACGATATTGGCATTGGTGGAATTCATGCATGCGTTTGGGTTTGAAGAGTTTTGCTGATTGTATTTTGGACGTGGTGCATTGACTTCACCGAAAAGACTGGTATGACCACCACCTGGTGGCTTTAGAACACGACTCGATAGACGCGTAGAGGACGAGAGACCGATTTTGATGTCTGTTGATGTCATGTTTGCCAGAGTACGGTAGACAATTAGAGATCTGCTTCGAAGTTAATGGGAATTATCAGCTTTGGCCGGATTTTAAACGGAAGTTCCAAAAAAAGTCAGGATCTCGATTTAGAACAAACTAAACCACACCCAAGTACTGCAAAACGCAATAAAATAACAAAAAATCGAAAACGAAAAACAGTTGACCGCACTAATATAACGAATAAAAACTTGGCCCAAAAGCAAAATCTTCACTTGGTCGGAGCTGTCTGTGCTCTGAGGCACCTTTAGAGATTTTTTTCGGCCAAGGCATTAGGCGTGTCCCACAAAATGAGGTCTCTGAGATCTCAGAGATTTTCTAAGTGCTCAGTGAGCACTTACTTTTTTTGCGGAGATTTCTGAGACAAAATATTTGTGGATTCATTTCTCACAGCTACTTGTTTTGACATTTCAGATTTTTTGATTCCTAAGGTGCGCTTGCATATTATTTATTTAAAAAAGTCATTCGTGTAAAGAAGTTGTTTTATTAAGTAGATTAAGTATGATGAATTTAACAAAAAAAAAAATTACTCCATGCGTCTTTTCTTTTCCGGAATGCTGGTTTTTCTTGCAATAGCTACGTTAACATTGATCTTTTACATGAAGCGTTGTTTTCTGCAGAGGTAGAAATTGTTTCTTCATCTTTGTTAGAAGAATAGATGTCGGCTGATTCTATAGGAGGCGAATCGTCCTGAAATTTTTGAATTATATAAGTTATAATAGTTGTGAAGGACACAACATGCTGCAACAATCTGCTCAACAAACTCCATGTCGCTCATATCAAGGTACTTCAGCCTCCGAAATTTCCCTTTAAGTCGAAAGGATTCACAATTATGCTTCGGCCCGAGCAAACTCTATTGTTGAACATTGCTTTTTCACTTGTAAGCCTTCCGGTATTTTTGAAGGGAGTTACCAAGGTATTAGAGTTTGAGTATGCGCAGTCGCAGTTGATAACAGGGAAGATAGTGCAGTGGCAAGCTTTTACCCCAAAGCACTCTCCTGGAACACACGAGCGTCATGGTGGATTCTGCCAGGGTGACGTACTTCCTAATCTATAAACACCATTTTGTCGTCACATGTTCCTAATAAGAAGAAAAGATAAATGCCTAACATGCTTATGTTTATGTTTATAACACACCTTGTAACAGAACTGAATGAAATTGTTTTCGATTATAGTAATCAATAGAGTTTCCAATTGGTTGTTTTATTGGGATATGGCAGCCATCTATTGCTCCAACTATTCCCGGAATTCCACATTTTGATTCAAATCGCTGTTGAGAAATATGTTTGAGTCTAATCTAATAAAAAATTAAAATGAATTTTTTTTAAAGAAGCGATTGTAGTTCTAGTTGTGGGAGAGGGCCACTTCGTATACTCGGGCATTTTTTTAACAATGGGCTCCACAACTAACTTATAAAGCCGGTGACCCGTTGTATGTGGAAAACCGAATTTATGCGACCCCAATCTGACATTGTCACCATGGCCTAACATGTATAGGCTGAACAGAATCGCCTTTTTATGGTCGGTAAGGTTTGGAGTAACATCAGTAAGTGCAAATAAATGATTTGATTGGTTACAAACCTCGAAACTAGCCTTTCGCATACGAAAATGAAGTTTGGGACGGCGCGAAAGTAGAAATTTTCTTCATACAGCCGATAAAGCCTTCCGTTGTCAAAAGTTTCTTATCTGTTCCTTTGCAAATCGTCCATAAAAATATCTTTTTTTAGATATTGAAACAATTTGAGGTTAATACGGATAAGAATATATATGTAAAAGTTTATTTGTAGCTCCATCAGCATCGTCACTGTCATCACTTTCAAATAGATCTAAAAACAGCTTTTCGGTTTTTTCATTCATTTCCCTTTTTTTCTTACAGTTTTGGCTGCAGCGCTTAAGATCTGTTGCACAATTTCTTTCTTAATATTTTCCATATTTTTTTTAAATATTTACATTTAAACGCGAATTCAATTCAAATCAGACCTTCAAGACCTTTTTTTAAAAAAAAAAAAAAAAAAACAACATATTTTTTTGACAGACGTTATTTGCCGAGAAACTTGTCCCACAAAAATGGATTCGCCTCTGTTAAAGTGACAGTGAGCGCTCAGTGAGATCTCACTTTCTAGGACACGCCTAATAATTTTTGCCAGCATGCGTTCGACGTATCAATCAATTAAAAACTAAATTTTCCTAAATTCAACACCATTGTATCAAATATGTACAATTTTCAATAATCTGTAGTTTTTGTCGCTTTAAATCTCTTCTTACACAAACTTCGCTCTTACTGAGACCAACCTTTTCTCTAATTTTAAGAATAGCGAGTTATTTACCCATGATTATGATGTCCACCGAAACGATGGCCTTATGAATAACGACGAATCAACTGGCCGCGGAGTACTTTTGGCTGTACCTACTCGCCTTAATTCTAAATTATTTAAGCAACTATCTACAGTTTGCTTTGAATTTGTCTGCGTAAGAATTCCTATTTCTAAGCGCAATCTCTTTATTTGCTGTTGCTACATTCGCCTATCGCAACCAACCTGCAGCTACCAACTAGCTATTGACGAATTCGATGCCCTGTTTGCCAAAGCTGACGCAAATGACACTGTTGTCATTATGGGTGACTTTAATTTACCACGACTCAAATGGATATGCATTGATGATTCATACTACACCGCCAGCAATGCAAGTTCGGAGAAAGAAATTCTTTTTATTGACTGTCTCGTGGATTCCGGACTTTTTCAGTTAAGTGGCATAACCAACTATCTTGGTAGACAACTCGATCTTATCTTCTCCACTGACGTAGATAACAGCATAGTCTCAACCAGCAAGCACCTCCTTACCACTCTAGATTCTCACCACCCGCCTCTTTCTATGACGTTTTCGTCCAACGTTTCAAAACCTTTTTGCTTTGAACACGTGTACAACTTTAATTTTCGAAGAGCCAACTTTTCTAAATTAAACAATCTTCTTTCTAAAGCTAATTTCAATTTTCTCTTCAATTCTAGTATAACCGTTGATGATGCACTTACCTCTTTTTACAATATCATCTTCGATTGTTTTTCCCAGTCTGTTCCTTTTGTACCGCAAAATAATCCATCGTTATCCCCACCTTAGTATAACAAGGAAATCCGGTCAATACGAAATAAGAGAAATAAACTTTGGCACACCTATCTTAGTACACGTTCTGAAGCGGATTATAATAAATACCACCTTGCTTATACCCAATTTTCAGATCTTTATGAATCACTATATTCCAATTATTTAATTCTCAACTCTAAAAAAAAGGCGGACAGTTATGCCTCCACCATGAAGTTCAACAATTCATCGTCTGATGATCCGCAAAGAATAGCAAAATTCTTTGCCGAATTCTTTAGCCAATCGTTTGCTTGCCACATCCAAAACCCCGATCTATCTTATTTCTCATACTTGAACAGCTGTCCAAAAACATCCTTTACTTCGGTGGATATCTCAATGGCATTAGTAGATGAAAAGATAGGTAATCTAAAAAGTGAATATTCCGCTGGACCTGATGGTGTTCCCCCCATAGTTCTAAAAAAGTGCGCCGCCTACTTGGTAAAACTTCTCACTGCCTTGTTCAGGCTTTTCTTATCTCAATGCGCCTTTCCCCATTCCTGGAAAAATTCATATATAATCCCTCTGCATAAAAAAGGCTATAAAGATGAAATCTTAAATTACTCTTACAATACCCAAGCTCTTTGAGAGCATTATTTATGATGCTATGTCTTTTTATTGTAAACCAGTGATTTCAAGAAACCAACATGGATTTGTTAAGGGCAGGTCCACTACCACTAATCTCATTGAATTTGTATCAAGTACTGTATGTGCATTAGAAGATGGCAAAGAAGTAGATGTAATAACCACCGACTTCAGCAAAGCTTTCGATAAAGTCTCGCATAAAGTAATTCTTTTAAAACTTTGCGCCCTTGGATTTCGATCAGATTTCGTTACGTGGATTTCCTCATACTTAAATGATAGACACTACAGTGTCCTGTTTAGGTCTACATTATCTAAACCTTTCAAAGCCACCTCGGGTGTTCCCCAAGGAAGTCATCTTGGTCCCTTGTTATTTATATTAACAATTAATTATGTTAATACCATCGTTAACAATTCTTTTATCTCTATCTATGCTGACGACATCAAAATCTTCCGTCACATATTGTCTCCCTCTGACTGTTCTCTGTTGCAGGATGATCTCAATCGATTTTCCACTTGGTGTCTTCATAATTTTCTTGAGTTACGAGTAAATGTTAACAAATGTCAAACTTTAACTTTCACTGGAAAACGTCATACAACTCTTTCTCGTGCATATTTCATCAATAACGAGCTTGTTCCTAATGTGACCGAAATGCGCGATTTAGGCATTATCTATGATAGCGAACTGAACTTTCGCTCTCACATAGATAGCATTATTAGTAAAGCCAATTCGACTCTTGGCTTCATTAAGCGCTGGTCTAAGGAATTTGACGACCCATATGTGGCTAAAGCACTCTACACTACATTTGTTCGGCCCCTCCTCGAGTATGCAAGTCCAGTCTGGTCACCATATTATTCTGCGCAAATTGCACGTATTGAATCGGTACAGCGTAGGTTCCTTCGGTTCGCATTACGGGGACTTCCTTGGTCTGACCCATTCAATTTACCCCCCTATCATAATCGACTGAAACTTATTAACTTACAACCCCTCATTATACGACGAGAAGTTTGTGATATAGTTTTTGTCCATCAGCTCTTAAATGGTAACATTGACTCTGAGGCTCTCCTCGAACGCATCTCCTTAAATGTTAATCCACGTAATCTAAGAACTGTACCTCTCTTCCGAGTTAATTCCCACCGAACTAATTACGGATACCATGAACCGTTATCTCGAATCCTTCGCGAAGCGAACAAATTCCAGTCAATCTTTGACTATCACCTGAACAAACACTCCCTTAAGATTGCCCTTTATTCCCCTCGCTATCTACCCCCACTCCACAGCTCTAACAATTAAATTTTTATTAGTTTTATAAGTATAGTATTTAAGTTCAATGCTTGTATTAAGCTCAATAAAGCTGTCCGGGGTTGACCCGGGCCTAAATAACAGACTGCGGATTCACGATAGACTACGGTATTACTGAACCCTTCTATACACTATAATCATCAGCACAAATCAATGTTTTAGTTGTACGTATGACATTGCTTATACTGTTATGTTTATTATTTTTAGTTAAGTTGTCTTTACCTGCTTGCGTTAAATTTTAAAATAATTAATTACGTTAATCACTGTATATAACACCAAGGTTTAATTTTTATTTAAAATATTTATTAAGGTGTCGTGCACTAAATTTTTAAGTAAACATAATTGTAAATATTAGTTGTTTCCGCTATTGGAATGAACAATTTTGAATCGGTTTTAAGTTTAAATATGAATTAAAATTGCATTTTTATAAATTAAATATTAAAAGGGATTTTGTCATGTTCTCTCATTTGGCCTTGCTCCATTTCGCTAAAAATTGGATTAAATTATCACAATACTCGTAAATAATAATTTTTGACTTCAAAAAACTGTATAGCATTCTAACTACAACTGTTGAACAATTTGCAGTCGTTGAAATTTAAAATGTCCTGGGCGGCTTATTGGGGTGATTACCTATATAACAACCGAAATTGGAGTTGACACAACCAACGTCAGCTGACCTCAAATTTTGATAAAAAAAATTGAATCATCTGCGGATACTGCTCAAGCGTATAACTTTCTATAATTAAATCGTTGACAATCACAAATATGTCATCTGTCATTCAAACAAAAAGTGGACCGCATTTAATAGAAAATCCTTTATAATTTCCAAAGCGGTGTATACATATATCTGATCCAATAGATCAATAGGTAATTCTTATTAGACTTAATATTTTATGAAAATTGCGCTCAATAAAATATTTACACATTTTTTATACAAGAAAACAAGAATAAAAAATTCGAAAATGTGTTCCCAAAAGTTTGCACCCTAGCCTTGCGCCTCTCGGGCTTATGTTCGGTCGTTGCCCAGCGTATTGAGCTGAGTTCGGATTATAAGGAATAAATTAAATGGAAAGGGAATTTAGTTAGAAAACTGCCCATAGAAACAAATAAAAACGAACATTGTCAGATTTGTTATGCACCGAAAAAGTTACAACACGCTGCTGTACTGTACGACTTAGCGCAAAAGGAGCATGATACTGGACCATTCATCTACTAGTATAAACAAATCTTCATGAAATACGCTCGCTGTAAAAATTTCCTTATTATGATGAATACGAGGGTGGGTCATTAAGTCCCTATAAATTGAATAAGAAGCACTCTTCTCGGCGAGAAAACGTTTTATTTTTCAACACAATCTCCTTTTAGATCGACACGATTTTTCACCTCAAAATAGGTGATTGTTTGTTTCTCTTCAGCTCTTCATTCTTATCGCCGAGCCATTTTTTCGTGGTTGGAAACAAGAAATAGTCGCAGGGGACTAAATCTGGAGAATATGCTGGATAAGGGAGCAATTCGTAACCTAATTCATGCAATTTTGCCATTTCGATTGCGGACTTGTGCGCCGGTGCGTTCTCCATGTGGAAGAGAACTTTTTTCCTCACCAAGTGCGGTCGATTTAGCTTCAAATGGGAGTATGCGCATCCCAAAAAACTGCCGCCATGACTTTGTTGGCTGACAGATGCACTTTGGCCTTCTTTGGTTTCGATTAACCAGCAGAAGTCCACTGGCTTAGTCTCTATTCCTTAGTCTCTGGTGTGTTGTGATGAATCCGTGTTTCGTCTAGGGTTACGAAACGGGGCAAAAACTCATTCGGATTGTGATTGAACATCGCCAAACATTTCTTAGAAGTTGTCAAACGATTGCGTTTGTTTCAATAGTGAGCAAAAGCGGCACCCATCTGGCGGATAGCTTTTCCATATCAAAATATTTTTGAAAAACTGATTCACTGATCCATGTGATAAGCCTGCAGCCCTTTCAAGTTGGCGCACCTTCACTCGCCGATCGTCCAATAGCACACCGTGGAAATGGGCGACCGAAATTGAATAAATCAGTGGAGGACGGACGATGCTGAAGTGTCCCAATAATACTTTTCAAACTTTTGTTTGGTTTGGGTTGTGGTTTTTTTGGGCAAAAAATAGTGTTTAATGAGTACATGGAAATCCCATTTTTTCTATTTTTACGAAAATTCTCGAAGGCGTCTGTTTCAAATTGCTGTGACAACCAAAGTATTTGACAGATCTATCTGAAAATTTTAGAGCGTTCTTTTAAAAGATCATTCTTGACAAGAGAAGTGTTAGATTTGATTGTTTTAATTTTCAGAACTTGTTGACCCACCCTCGTAATTGAATATAATATTAACTCTTTCATTTAAATTTATAATAAAATTTTATTTTTTAGTTAAAACGCAAAAATATATTTAAAAGAGTCTTGTCTAACGTTACAGTTGGTTCTTGATTTCAAGAAGTATATGTATTTCTTATCATTGCCCTTTTGGGTATAGACGTCCTATGAGACGTCCTATATCCACAGATACTTTGAAGTCATGTTCATTGATCTGCACTTGTAAGTACTGCATGATCATATTCATGTCAATTAAAAATTCGCAGTAAATTCACAGCAAAAAATATTAGTGCTGAATTAGCTATTTTATTTTATTTTTTATTTATTTATATATTTCAAAGAATCTTTTACATTGGGCTTAAAAGCCTATAATTAACAGTAAAAGTTGTAAAAAGTATAGTTATAATCAATTTTAATTATTATTTATACATTCAGGTATTATTGATTTAAAATGACAAACTAAATTAATATTCATAATGACAAAACAAAATTCTTTATTACACTAAATATTAAATTTAATTATTTACTAAGTATCTGAATAAAACCGTCTCAAATTGTGTGGTGCCGCGAAGTCTTCTAATGAAAGAGGGTAAGCTATTCCACTGCTTTATGGCATAAACGAAAAACTAACGCTCCGAGTTTCTGCAAGTGAACCTTGGTTGCAGTATCATAAAAGAACGAGATGAGTTAGTAAACTGTATTTTTTGAATTAGATATGAAGGTTCCTTGTTTAAAATGATTTTGTTCAATGTTTTAAGGGAAAAATACTTGAAATACATGTAAAGATTACAGCCTAGTATGTTACTTGTGTAGTTTGAAATATGATCATATCGTCGGAGATTGTATACATATCGAGTTATATTATTGAACGCCACAGTTAGATTTCTTTTCGTTTCTGAGTTATGGCTAGTAAACAATTGGCACCCATATGTTATCATAGGAAGGATCAAAGTTTTTGCCAACCTAAGTCGAACGTGTTGAGGAGTAAATTGCTTCGAAAGTGAAAGACTCCGTAAGGATCCATATATTTTTCCAACAACAGTTTGAATATGGTCATCCCAGGTAAGGGTAGAATTAAATAGAATGCCTAAGTTCATAGCTTTATCGACATATTCAATTTGTTCGTTTCCGAGATAAACTGCAGGAAAGTAGCTGTTATCAAGTTTATTTTTATAAATTATTAAGCATTTGGACTTTTGTGGATTAAGGTGAAGACTATTTGTATTGGACCAGCAAAGTATTCTTTTTAAATCAGAGTTCAATTTCACAACACCATCTTCAATGATGCCTAACTTGCAGCTTATACGAACTTGAGCATCGTCAGCATACAAATCGATTGAAGAGTATTCAGATTGGAGTGGAAGATCATTAATAAAGATCGTAAATAAGAGTGGACCAAGTATGGATCCCTGAGGAACCCCACAGAAAAGATTTAAAGGATGGGACGTTTTATTACCAATAACAACAGCTTGGCTTCTTCCACTAATGTATGATAAAATCAGTTTTGCAGCTGTGTATGAAAACCGAAACTGTTGTATTAGTTTTTTAATAAGTCTTTTATGATTGATTTTGTCGAATGCCTTCGAGAAATCTAAGAGAACTAAAAATGAAACCAAGTCATTATCCATAGCATTTCTAATATCATCTGAAATCTTAAGAGTAGCGGATATACAACTGTGGTTTGGTCTAAAACCGGATTGGTTTTCACTTAAGAGTTTGAATGTCTTTAAAAAGGTTGAAATTTGATTGTGTAAAATTTTTTCCAGAATCTTTGACAGAAATGACAAAATTGAGATTGGTCTAAACTCTTCTTGAGATAAGCGAGTGGCTGGTTTTTTTAAGACTGGTATAACTTTAGCCACTTTCCAAAGAGATGGAAAAGAAGACTTTGTTATTACAGTATTAAAAATATGTGTTAGCACTGGAAGAATGTGAGGTAGGATCATTTTGATGAAACGTGGATGTATTTCATCAAAGCCAGTAGCTGATGATTTTATTTTAAGTACAGCACTTAACACATCCGCATCATCCACCCTTTGAAATTGAAAGGAATGTTCACTACCGGGGTCCACAACCCGGTAGGTTTCATTTGCTTTATAAGTGCATTGTACAGGGTCAATAACCGGCAAAATCTCATTCAACGCTCCACTAAAAGTTTGAGAATCATCATTTTCAGGGTTAGTTTTATCTACAAGTGAAGTATTTTGATTACTGCTGCTTTGAACTTTGGAGAAATGTTCATTTAAATAATTGGGACATACATCCAGGGAACAATGTTCTCTTTGTCGACCAACACCAAGTTCACGAATATTTTTCCATATGGTTTTTGATGGTATGTTTTTGTTTAAGCGTTTTGAATACAGTCTACATTTTGCTTCTTTTACTTTTTTGCACACATTTTTTCGTAAGGCTCGAAAGGTAGAGAGCATTTCAGGAACGCGAGAGCGCTTCCATCGCATATACGCTTGATCCCTTTGTTTAATAGAAAAAAGTATGTCAGCCGTAAACCACGATTTTCTTTCCATACCAGAAAATTTTGTTTTAGCGGTACATGCATATTAAAAAGTTGGTTTACTGAAGTTTGAATAAAATCAACTTGATCGTCCGGATTTGCCAGTTTATTTCGTGAATACTATTTTCTAGGGCATTTACATTAGTAGCCTTAAAGTCCCCATATTTATAGACTGTTGATTTAACCTGTGGAGTAACTTTAAAAGTCGCAAACATTAAATCATGCCTTGAGAATGCAGGTGCCTCAAGTTGCGAAAAAAGCAGTACGTTGCCGATATTATTTACACAAAATAAATCTAAAAGTGTAGAAGTATTTGATGAAAAATGTGTAGGATTTGCAGTGTTGACAATTGATAAGCCAAAACTTTTTATTTTAGTGAGAAAACTAAGTGAAGTATCTTTCTGAAGTAAATCACAATTGAAATCTCCACAAAGGATCACTTCTAGGTAAAGAGACGAGAAGCGCTAAAGTTCAAAATATAACCTGGAAATAAATAAAGCTATATGATAAATAAATAATTAATTCCTTTATGTATTCCAAACGAATAATATAACGGTCATCCACTTGCCTTTTAGCAACCCAACATCAATTTGGACTGCGCAATTGCTTAAAATTTTTCTTTTTTTGAAATTCGCCTGAGCTACTAAACAAATAGGTTGTCTAGGCCTTCCTGGTTTTTATCAAATTTCTGTGGCCCTTCTGTGGAAGACCAAGGAAAAGGAAAATAAATATCATAAATAATATTAATTAATTAAATAGTAATAATATAAACTCTACAAACGTTGTGAGTGTCAACTTTATCAACAAATTCTATACGATTTCATAAATCTCATTTTTTTTTTAATTTGCTCTCGGATTTTTAAAACTTACTTTAAGGTTTCCTAGGCTTGCAATTCTCGATATTTACAATATTTACAAATTACTGCTATTTATTTATTTATCAGAAAAACTGCAACAAACTTGATCACGTTTGCGTAATTGATGATTTGTCATCTTTACAAAACATATAGCGTTTTATTGATGTAGTTGTTTAAATTATTTTATTTTTAATTTATAAAATTATTTAATTAAACTGAAATACCGCTTCACTTTTCTATATAAACGCAAAACAAAGACAGTTCTAAGATAGCCCGTCGTAAAATTGTTATAGTCAATTTTTAACTCACCAAATTGCCTTCCAACTTTAGACATAAGCTTCGCTTAAGTTGATATCGAATATTGTGGATTAGTTATAAACACAACTGAAAATGATGAAAATGTATTCTTACAAAGAGGGGTATTGCGGCTATTCCAGTTGCAGGTTGTGTGATATCCGAACAAGTAGAAGAGGTGAAAATTCGTATTAACAGCCACAGTATTCATTCCTACATCATCTCCCTATTCGACTGATTTCATTACTCTAATGCCTTCCCTATGCCATCCCGTAAATGAGACTATGCAAATTCGTTTTAACAATGTTAATCTAGCTGAAAATTGCAAATGAATTTCAATCTTCAAAACTGTTAGAAAGATTTTGTTAATATTCCCTTTGAGGAACTTGAAAGTTGAAAATCGACTGTTGTGTCTATATTGTAGATTTTAAAGCCTTGTTCGATACCGTGAACTGGAATTCCTTTACTGGAAGCTGCCCACTGGGGATTGTCTAGCAAGTTTTAATTAACTCATGCAAATCTATTTGTGGGGTATCCTACTTGCTTAAAACATCACAAGGACGTATCATAGTACGATTCCATCTTCTCTTTACATTTCATTTGGATTTATTTGCCCGAGGTTCAATTACAGGGATTAATTGTTATGCTAACATACGAGTAGTAGCTGATAATGCGAGTGCTTTGCACATGTAAATTAATAGGCTGCGATACTGTTATAATTCATAGAACCTACAAATGTCCAAAAATCAATGTTTTAATATTCAAAGTCTGGCAGGAGAGAACTGGTTTCACATTTCAGGTTTCAGAAACTTTAAATACTATGCAGTGATGCTAACCAGTAACTAAAATTATTGGAGCTTGGAAATTAAAAAAGCTAATGCAACTTTGAGTATCATATGACCAAGATATCTCGATGCATCATCTAACTTTCGGGTATTCAGGCCCAGACGTTTAGCGGCACATCTTTTCAAGAATTCGAGGGAATTCAACGATTTTTTTTAGGAGATACAGTAGAGTTATGATTTGTCAAATTCACATCAAAAATCTCAAAGCCATCTCTGATTATGATACCAGATTTACCAGAAAAAATGGAATAAGCCTTAACTAGAGACAACAGTCGCTGTTTCGAGCCTCATTTTTAAAAGTGGAAATGTGGTGACAGGCTCGTTCGAATGGGGGAGGGCTTTGCAATATACCTTCCGGTTCCGCAATTTCCCATTCACACAAACCGCGCTTGAGATATTGTCAAAAGCCTTTTGTTTTTTATGTTGACACATCTGTCATCTGGCGCACAAATATTTGTTTGCGTGATAGCTTTGTAAACAAGTCAGAGTTTGTTTGTTTCAGACTTTGCCTGAAATTTTATGGTTCTCACAAAATATTCATGTGTGGAAGCGTTGAAAATGTTAACGGTAGCCGGTAGCCTAAGGGGATTCGAAAATGTCGAAAACACAAGCCTACAAGTGACACAAAGAGTTTAAAGCGGGCCGTACTGTAGTGAATAATTTTCCTCGTTCCGGTCGCCCATCCACCAGTATGACTTACGTAAAAGTGAAAAAAAGTTGAAAAAGTTAAGAAAATTTTCCTCTCAGATCGTCGTGTTAGCATTAGGGAGAAAGCAGCCAATCTTGGTGTTTCGATCGGATCTGTGCAGAGCGTTATGCATGATGTTTTGGGCAAGATACGAGTTGGAGCGCGCCTTGTGCCGAGTGTGTTGAATTTGTTGGAGAAACAGCATCCCATTGATGTCGCTAAAGAAATGCTTTCTTTGGGCTAAAATAGTCTATGAATACGAATATGAATACGACATGGAAACTGACCAACAATCATCGGAATGACTCTTCTCAGACAAGCCAAAATTCAGAAAAACCCACGAAGAGTCGATCCAAAATCAAGGTTTTGTTGATCGTTTTCCTTGATTGTCGTGGTGTCGTCCACTCGAAATTTCTTCTGCCAGGCCAGGCAGTGAATGAGGAGTATTACGTGAGCGTGTAAAAGCGTTTGTGGAAAAATGTTCGTCGCAAGAGGCCAGAATTGTGGACTGATCAAAAACAACGTTCATACCTTTCCGCAAGCTCCATATTCCCCTGACGTAGCTCCTTGTGACTTTTTCCTATTCAAGCTAGCACTTCGCGGAAAGCGTTTTGAAACGATTGAGGCGATAAAGGGGAATTCAGAAAAGAAGCTGAGGGGATTCCAAAATAAGCCTATGAAAAGTGTTTTGAAGATCGGAGGAAGCGTTGGAATATGTGTATTGCCAGCAATGGTGATTACTGTGAAGCGAATAGAATGAATACTTTTTGATCAGAAGAAGCTCGCGATGGTCTCACAGGAAAACCGCTCTATAAATCTGATAGTGAAAACCCAATACATGATGCACTCGTAACGATCTCAATTAACACTGACAAGTGTTACAGTCCCAACAAGTCCATTAGTTTCGCCCGTTAATACTCTTTTTGTATTAGAATAGAATTGCTCCATTGTTTCATACCGAATATTTTGGTTTGTGGTGACATACTCATAAATTAAAAACTGCTATGTTTAACCGAGACTAGACCATTCCTAAATACAATGTGATACAGAGGTAATATATGCCGTAAATCTCCTTACCCACACCCACTTGGCCAACACTTCAAATAGTCTTTTTGACTTTCTCCTCGTTAGCAGTCTTGATAAAGCGATTTTCTATAATCAGCTTACTGTCCCATTCTTCTCAAAATATGACCTTGTGTACCCAACCCTTGAATTCAGCATGGAGGATGCGAAATCTGTTTAGAATTTCAGGTATCTCAAAAACATTAAATTCCTCGCCTCGGTTGCTGTTGGGAAAGAATTTATTTAATGCTGTATGTTAATGACAAGTTAATTTTGTTCAAGAACAGATATTAATTTTTGAGGAAAAAGTTCATTAGGTTGTTAACGTCTGAAATACTCTAGCTCATTCAAAAACGTGAAAAATGTTCAAGATTGATGAATTCAACAAGACTTATTTTGCTGTGAACTGTGATCTGCTCAACGCAAACTCTATAACATCCGCTTCATAACCAAGTGAAAATCCTTCTGATCCCTTTGAGACAATAGGAAGGGATGAAAACGATAACACCCTAAATTTTTGTTGCGTGTGTATGAAGAAGTTCTACCATACAAGCCGTTCTGTCTGTAAAATCACCCGCAATCAGCCGAGATGGAATCAATCCAAGATTAATATTATTTACAACGTTTACTTTTAATTCTATCTTTACACGTTCAGCTCTCCCAAAGTACCAGAAAAGTGCAAAAATGTATAAAAAAAAAACTCAGGCTCTATGGAATACAGACCGATAGCTATACTCCCTTTCCTGTCAAAAGTATCTGAAAAAATTATATTTTCTGAAATTCCAAAGCACCTGGCCAAATATAAGCTACTTACTGCTCATCAATCTGGTTTCGCCCTAGATAGGAGCGACTTGTGTTTTTGACTCTCTCAGATTCTATGCAGAAAGCTTTGCTAAGTCTTTAAATTCTGTTGGGAATCGACAAAACTAGTTTCTTCCAACTTAAGTGAAAGATATCAGAGGGTGGTGGCTAACAACTAAATGTCAGCCTTTCTTCGTGTTATTAGCGGCGTACCACAGGGTTTCGTTCTAGGACCAAATCTCTTCACTTAGTTTACGATCTAACTTTTCACCCCTATTAAACATTGTTGTGTACTCATGTTTTCCGACGATGTCCATGTCGGCTTCTTCATTGGATAGATATACACGTACATAACTGCAAAGCTTGTGCATGTTCACCTACATATTTGCTATACAAAATTGGGCCCTAAAGAATGACTTCCGTCTTAACTCAGCTAAATAAAAAGCACTTGTAATTTATAAAATTTGTTATTGTAGATTTATCTGTCTTCCCAACTGTTAAGCTTGGGGATAATAATAAATACTTTCGAACCTTAACTTGGAATACTAATGTAAGGGCCATCAGGAGTAACATTTCCGTACCCTATGGCAATCACAACGTTTTCTACCAATTAAAACTTACTTCTAACCAAATCTCTCTTGTTGAGAATTCTCTTACATGGATATGAGATCTTCTGTAACTTGGAATATGACTCCAGAGGAAAAATGATTGTCGCATAAAATTACTCTGCACGATATGTACGAGTATACAATCTTAAACGCCCCGACCGCGTTTCTGTGTACTCCAAAAAAAAATTTACGGCGGCTTCATCTTAAATTTACTAAAGCTTCGTTAGCTTTGTCTGTTATACGAAGTAATACAAACTAGTCACCCAGAATACCCATGTAACAAGCTAACTCATGTACAGTCACACAGAACATTTGTGTTGTTCCAAACGAGATACTCCTGTCTGACATCCGAAAGACAAATCTTCGTAAGCGTCACATGCAAAATTTAATTCAAAACCTCCCTTTTATATTACTTGGCAGTAGATTGCATTAATAGAATATCGTATATAAGAAAACCATAAATACACTTGTTAATACGAATATACTCCTGCCATAAGTTCTGTTACTCGAATTCACTCGAAATGACTGGCTCTTGCTTTAACATAAGCTTCCAAACGGTGTGGGCATTGGGCTATAGCGGCACGTACAGTTTCCATGAAGATCGTGGACGCTGCTCTGGTTAATGCTGTTTAAAGGCTTTCCAAATTTCTGTGAGGAATCTTGCAGGCCATGTTCTCCAATTCTGACCACAAACCATAATCCAGTGGATTCAGATCTGGTCTCCCCGACGGCCAATCTTCTGCTGCTATAAAGCTAGGAATATTGGCTCTGAGCTACTCCTGCGTGGTTTTGGCTTTTTTGGCGCTGGAGCAGAGTCCTCTTTTGTATCCATTGAAAAGGGCAATGGTCAAAAGCTTCATAACACCCTCTAGCACATCTTCTTGGTTTTTACGCCTTTTTCACAGAAATAGAGGAATGTAATACCATGGTGAGAGACCCCCCACCAAACCACTACGGAAGCGGGATGATGTCCACGTTGGACCCTTAGAACAAATTTTTTCGCTTCCTTAGATGAAGTGGCAAAAATTTTGTCATTTTGTTTGTTGAAAACTTCTTCCATGGTAAAAAATTTCTCATCCGTAAACAGAATGTTTTCATGGTCATGGCCCGCGTGCTACTGCAAAAGTCGCTTGCATCTTTCTAGCCTAATTTTTTTTAGTTAAGGAGTTAGAAGATCACCCGTGTGGACCGACGATAGGCTTTCATATGCAGATCATCCCGAATCAGTCTAGACATGGATCTGGTTGATATATCCAATTCCTTGGGCATGATCTTCTGCTTCTTAAGAGGATTTCTCCGAATTCGTTCACGCGCTGCCTTTACGACCGCAATCGTACGGACGACGCGCAGGCGACCACTTTTGGCCTGTCCTCTACTCCAGATAATTCGCCGAAGTGAGCAATAGCCCGATAAACGAATATTCTCGATATTCCGAGGGGTTTTACCAACTCAAAAATTTGGCCAGCACTCTTTCCGCACTTATGCAACGCTATTAACGTTTTAACGTCCCACTCCATGTTAATAGTTTGCAAACTGAAACCAAACTGACTAGTATTTTTCACTGATCAGTGCATGTGTTCTGAAAAAAAGGAGTTTTGAACTATAAGCGCTGGAAATTGTATAACAGAACTAGGCTTCGTCCTCTTAATAAGATCGCTGTCATCTTACAGCTGTAAGCCAATATTGGAAACCAATTGCACCCTCTTGTAAAGAAAACTTTAATTGGGAGATACCTGACGTGGAGTAATAAAATGGAGGATATCTATACATCTATACAGCTCTTCGACTTTCAGTAAAAGTTAAAGCAATTGAGAAGAAAAAAAAAACAACAAAATCTGAGGTAATTTGGCAACAAAGGCAATTAAGCTTGTGCACTGAAAATACATTTGTTGTAAGCTGTATTATACATTCACAGGAACTGCTACCGTAAGCCTAAGACCTCTTTAACAAATGTATGTCAGAATTAAAACTATCTTTTCCCGAATTTTTACCTTGTGTTCCTAAACAGCTAAAAATCGTCAAAAATTTCAAAATCTCAAAATCTACATGCATCCTCCAGAAAAGACGTCTGCACAATTCTCTGTTGGAAATGACATAAATGACGAAGATAAGAAGTAAATAGCTCCGATGAACACACCACATAACATGGACGATGTGTTTGATATTCTTCTATTCTGCACGACATCAGTTAATATATCGATTTAACGATTAATATCATAAGGCTGGCCTTGGCGGGGTTTATGATGAGACACGGCTCACTTGAAATTAAAAAAAAGACACTTATGGTAATTTACAGCATTTAAAATTACAGGCGGTGTTAGCTATCAAATGTTTTCATTTTCCCTGTCCGAAATTGAATTAATATCGATTTCGAAGAAGGCATTTCTGTGAAGCTTCTTTTTTTTCTGGATTTTTGCATTTCATTATTCATAGTCCGCCAAATATTTGAAGTTTTCCGCACTCGAACTGCCCTCCAATTGTGCGACAGCTATGTGTTTCCCAATAAGAGATATGTATTTGATTTTTAAAATGTGTTTTTTGAGAACTGTCATTACTAGTTTGCTTGTCAATGTCTGCCATTTAGTCATGGTTCAGTATACGAACGAGCAACGCTTACAAATTATTAGAATTTATTACCAAATCGCCCCACCCGGCTCGCTAATTTTGTGCAAATTTAAAAGTCGTCATTTTCTATTCTTGATATTCCGGTGCCAGAGAGAGAAAGAAATACAAGGAGTGCTGATAATATTGAGGCCGTAAGTGCATCTACCGAGGCATATACCTGCATAACGTAGCCTACAAGATCCTATCCAGTATACTGTGTGAACGACTAAAGCAATTTTGCACCTCACTCATCGGCACCTACCAGTGTGGTGTCTTCTTCACACTGCGGCAAATCCTGAAAAAGACCAATCTCTTCATCGCCTTCAAAGCGGCATACGACAGCATTCATTACACTGAATTATATAACACGATGGCCGAATTCGGGATCCCGAGAAAATTGATCCGGTTGTGTTGCGCCACGCTAGAGAATTCGCAATGCACCGTGCAGCTTGGAGTCAAAACCTCCGAATTATTCCAAAAATGCACCGGATCTCGGCAAGGAGACGCGCTGTCGTGAGATTTCTTTAAACTGATGCTGGAGCAGATTGTGCAACGTAAACACAGAAGGCATTCTATTTAACAAATCCATGCAGGTGCTGGGTTATGAAGACGATATCGACATCATCGCCCGTTCCCAGCGTGCCATTATTGAGACTTTTACTGCTATAGAAGAACAAGCCAAACGAGTTGGTGTCATGATGAATGAGGATTAAACAAATTACATGTCTAGGGCAGAACCTAACAATCGACAGCTATAATTTTAAGGTAGTGGAGGAGTATATCTAATATAAACTCCACAAATGACACCTTAGTAGAGATTCGACGAAGAATAACCTTGGGTAACCGCTACTACTTCGGCTTGTCCAAACAACTAGGGTCCAAACTCCTAACTCGAATGTCCAAAATCATGCTCTACAAAACCCTGATCTTGCCAGTGTTACTTTATGGAGCTGAATGCTACAACGATAAGCAAGACAGCGGAGCAGCTCTTGAGATCCTTCGAAAGAAAAATTCTACGTCGAATATTTGGTCCTGTCTGCGAGGAGGGCGAATGGCGGAGAAGATATAACCGCGAAGTCTACGAGCTGTATATAAAGCTGTATAAAGATGTGGGTATAGTTCGGAGGGCAAAACTCCGTCGACTGCACTGGCTCGGCCACATCTAGCGAATGGGCTAAAATGCTCCAGCTAATCGAATCCCAGCCACCTGGTTCACGAAGAAAAGAAAGACCGAACCTCTGCTTTAAGCTGGAAGCAACGGCATTAGCTCAGGCTCAGACCCTCTCTGGCCGCATAAGTAAGTAAGTAAGTGCAACTGTTGACAACGATTTAATTCAATTAATTTCACCATATTGTGGCGAATTTTGCGAAAGAATCTCGACCTCTACACGTATAAAATCAAATTGACTCAAGAACTATTTGAAGGGTCGTACTTTCTCAAATGTGTTTCAGGTAATGGCTACAACCGATTTGGAATTTCATCGCAAAATCATCTTCAGCGATGAAGCTCATTTTTAGCTAAATGGCTTTGCCAACAAGAGAAATACGAGTGTGCTTCATGCGACGCCAATACATCCAGGAAAATTAACCGTTTGGTGTGGTTTCCATGCCATGACCGCCACGTTATAGTTAATGGTAATCTCTATCGGGACATGTTGTCAGGCTATAATAGCCTGCACCCAATATTGGTAAAGTGTGGTTTCAATACTTGCCCTGCTACACAGCGGCGCCACTTTGCAACAGTCGAGCTATTGAAGTCAAAGTTTGGTGAGCGTGATATCTCAAGAAATAAATCAGTCTATTGGCCACCTCGTTCGTATGGTTTGACACTTCTGGACGTTTTTCCTTCGGGCCTTGTCAAGTTACTGGTCTATGTCAACAAGCCAGAGACGTTAGACTTGCTCGGAGCCTATATTGAACGCGAAATTGGCGGAATATCGGCCGAAATGTGTGGAAGAGTTGTTGAAAATTATCTCCAACGAATTAATCCCTACAAGCAATATGAATGGTATCGGATATGCTTTAATGGGGAATGCAAAAATGACTGGTTTGTCTCGGCATTCATCTCAGTTTCAAGTTCCCAATGATTATGTATACTACCAGACGAAAGCATATTTACACGATTTAAACAAAGACAGTACCTGAGCTAGGTAAGCTTGTGTCTACATTAAATGTTTATAACAAACTATCATAGTTAACCAGCAGGTAGTGCAAACTATTCAAATGAAACTGTTGAAGTACCCCAACACTTCCTTTTCAAGGAACTTTTTTTCTGTTTACTCCAAACAAAAAAAGCCTTTCCGCTGCCCCTAAAGTATAACGACATTATAAACTACTCGTTTTGCATTTAAGCCCTTAATCAGCGATAACACCAATAAACCCATTATTCCCGATCTTCAATTGGACAAAAGAAATCGTCTCAAGTGGTGGACGACTTGATGAACAAAATCTTCAGATTCCCTGAAGTGTTTTGTTTGATACCTTGCCTGTGAATTTACACGCTCCTCTCAAGTGCCTGCCTGTACCACTTTCCACAAAACAAATTCGTACTCGTTGTTCTTGATAAAAATCTCTTCGAAGCCAACAAACATCCTTTATTGTTGGCAATGTCCTGCTACTCGTATTCATCCATTAATGAGTTGATTTCGAATTACAATAGTCGCGATAATGAATATTGTCCGCTTACCTAAACTAATTTACGGCAATTAAGCGTTTTTCGCAAAAGTAATCGATTAAATGCATCCTATTGTATAATAGTATTCAAAAGCGATTATGTAATGATGCGCACCACTCCAGTTTAGAATGAAATCCGCCCCTGTGGATACAAAGTTTGTTGCATTTGTAAGTATAAGCCCCTTTGGATGCACGAGTACAATACGAGTACTGCGGGTAAATCCTTAAAAATTGCATGAGCAATATCGGATTAAGCGGCGCGGCTGGCGGTCGACATGTAGGCTTAATTAAATAAATATGACTCGACGTCGACCTACTCGTATTGTATGTTATGGTATGTATTCGCATGAACACACACAATGGTTGGACGCAAGCTTTTCCGCTCGATCGAAAATTCAATCCGAAAAGCCAAAAAGTGATCAATTAAAATGCAGTTTGAATAATTGATTATAATTAAACAACCCTTGGGGGCAAGCAATAGCAACAACGGTTGGTTGGTTGGTCTGTTAGTCTAGAGGCCGCTCAATGCAAAAAAGATGGCGGGATTCGTGCCTACAGCACAAGCCATTGGAAAGTTGCCCAACAGGAGTTCACCATCATCTACCAGAAGCAGCAAACCAACAAGCAGACCAACAGCAACGATGCGGATGTCATCACCCCATCGAAGTGGCTTGTATAGACAAATTAAAAAATTGTTTCATTTCATCGAAGATACGAAGATACACGGCGAAATGAAACGCAAAAACCACCGCCACCGCCACTGCCACAACTGCCTTGCTGAATTGAATTGATAAGCCACAAATTAATTAAAACTGGCGGCGGTGACGGTGGCAGCGGCGGCGGTCAGTCCTTTTAGCCGACGTTTTTCTGTTCGATTATTCTCTATTTTTTTTTTTTTTTGTATCGAATTGTTGTTTTGCTTTCGTTTACTTTCGCAATTCAATAAAGAAATTATTGAACAAAATTGAGGAAATTCGATTAAGCAACATAGACTTGGACATCACCGACGACGTCTGTGCATTACGCTGGCAACGGTTTGGTTTTGGTTTCGGATTTTACCATTCCAACGTGACCCATAGTTAAGCTTGTTGTCATATTGTTGCTACAATTTTATCCCACCCATAGATAGCCACATTATACCCTGTTTAACCTTTAACAACACCTGCCAAGTATTGTACATCAAAACTCTAAGGAGCATCAGAGAGATATTTTACTCAAAGGGTTGTTGTTGAATAGTACTGAGAATAAGGCTGAGTAATTGACAACATAAGCTGCAACTGAAGACAGTGTAGGTTGTCTATATCAGCAATCCAAATGAACTAACAAACATTAGAATTCACAAGCGCACAACAGAGGCGAAAAGTGTCAGTGGATTTTCATGTCACACTCAACGGATGAAAGCACAACGAGCCCAGCGAAAATTATGTCGTTACGGGCCGTAATTGAATTTAAAATTTAGCAAACGTCGCGAGTATCGTTGCGTTGTCATAATCATAGCACTGATGAGGGCCATGCCGCCCGCCATGCATGTGGTGTATGAGATTACAGGGTAGAGGGTAGCTTCCCGAGAGACAGCCCGAGATCTAACCACCGAAACTCAAAGTGACCATGCGCTTCACGTTCACGTTACCTACGCTCAATTGCCACAATCAAATTCTAAAACAATTGCCTCAATTTAGCAGACGACTACAGCGAGGCTCCATATACGAGTACCATACTCGTATGTATGTATGTATTCGTACAAACAGACAATTTTCGTAGTAGACCAACGACGACGGATGTCGGATATGAGAGAAGTGTAACACCGTCACTATCAGTGTGTATTTATGGCAAATTGGCTACTGCTAATGGTCCGGCCAGCCAACATCAGGGGATGCAAGTGCACAAATGCATCAGAGTTGCCACCGCAGCCGCCGCCAAACTTATATCTGATTATGATACGAATTTTCATTTTGCCAGATTGCAGGTCAGTACAATTGTCCAGTTGACCAGACCAGACCATACCAGTCCAGTTCAGTTCAGTTCGGTCGTACATATATTATTTCTATGCCCACTACTTGCAGTTGTATCTAGTGGAAATGTAGGCTAACTGCCCGGGCCGCCAACCCCGCCGGTAGTGTTGATTCCTCTCTAAAGTCCAAAGTGAATTAAGTGCAATATCAGTTCTGATGCCATTATGGAATCGCACGTGTGGATTGTAAATAATCTCGGTGATAATTTGCACTTTAGATTTTGCATTTCCATTTCCATTTCCATTTCCATTTCCATTTTCATTTCCATTTTCACTTTGCGCTTCTCGTCAGCGAATATCTGGGTTAGGTTGCCCACTATCTACCCCATGTGGAGAAGGAGGCAAAGTAGGAGTAGGTTTTCAATGACAGTAGGCGATAGGCGATAGGCGATAGGCGATAGTGACCCTTGCTGCTTAATTGAAATTGTCACTATTTTGTGTGATCATCTGCAGCAAATCTCTCACTTTACTATATATACAAGCCCAGTCAGTTGTAGGTGGAGAATATCTTTTGCAGATTTTATGCATATTAAGGGTAAAATCTCAGGGTCTGTCACGAATCCAGCATCGAGTCATATTCGGAATGGAAAATATTCAATAAACGCATCGAATTAATATCAATTTAGGGCAATTTGATTGAGTCGCACATAATTCGTGTTAAGTGTTTACATAAAATGTCACTCAAACGCACAGCAAACGCCTGTGTCTTCGCATCGCGCTTGTTGTTTTGACTCGCTTTTGCTTAACGAATATGTTTCAGGGGCTTATGGGCATGGGCACACTTTCCTGGTACCGCTTCTGCTACTCGTAGTCTACGTATACATACTTCTGAAGTAAGGCAGCGTAATCGTGATCGACGTTGTCGGGAGAGAAAATGCAATTAATTTGTGCCAGCCAATTGATTTGTTTAAGGACAATTTAATCAACGGCGTTATTATACTGAGAGAAAGAATGATGCACTGCACCAGAATAGCACTTGTGCAACCAATTGCATTGTATTCGTACTCTCGTGCAGCTAAAATTCTTGTACTGTCTGCTGCTGCTCTTGCTAACGCCCCTGTTGTTGCTGCCTCATTATTTGGAGCCAAATGTAGCGTACTCGTGTGGTTTCTGCGTTTAATCGAATCGTATAGAATGCATTTGCCGTACGCTCAGAGCACCAATAATTTCTAATTGAATCGAATTTAAGGTGCAATTGACAGTAATAATTGAAATCTGATTGGCAAAGGATTCTGACTCTGATTGAGAATGTGGTGGTGGCTGTGATTCTGTTTCTTCTGCTGCAAATACAATGGATACGAATGCTTGGAAAATGCATGCATGCACGAGTACACATTTAAATGATGACCTTGATGTGCTTTGTTTTAGTTATTGGCAAAAGGGATGTATTTCATGTTTATTTATAAATTATTAATCAATTCAATTAAAATTGTTTATATTGTACCTACACGTATGCAAGTGGGGATGCACATGTAATGCTTTAAATTAGGTTCGAATTGGCCAATAATTTATTTCTGACTTATAAATGGAATACTCGTGCATGAAGTTGACTGCAAAAGCGAATTGTAATCGAAGTATTGCAGATGAAATCCGAAATATACAGAATATACAGATACTCCATACATGGGTACACACATATTACTGTGTACGTAAACGCATTTTTGTTTTGGTTTTTCCAAAATCCTCATTTTGTCTATAGAAAAAAAGTTTTTAAATTTGTTCTACTTGATAGGATAGTGCCTCTTTAAGCTTCACTCCAACCTTTCTCTGCTGATTCTAGTGTCACATCGGATAATGTTTTAACGATAGAAGTGTTAGTCGAGTGTTTGAAGACTCTCGTTTGGCATCAAAATGATACGTTAAGGCTACTTGTAGTGGTTCATGGTTATACAAAATCTTTCCGCGTAAAAAGTTCTTCAGGTCGGATCTATAAAATGAATGCACTAGTTGCTTGACACTACATGACATCCTAGAGGATATGGCAATTTGAGCCTGATAAACCAGTGCGTTGTTATGAAGTAAGACTGCATCTTTATTCTAAAGGGTCCGCCATCTAACGTTTCTTTTTTCAACTAGTGCTTATTTCGTAAATGGTAACACTTAGCTCATGTCTGATTTGACAGATAATTAGTTTTATCCTTCCGGTTAATAATGGAAAATAATTTCATTCAAATGGCTGCCTCGGCTGGCCATGCAGTAGCCTACACGATCGGTCCAATTTTTAAGCACATTATCGATTGTGTGCAGCTGTATTTCACCAATGGCTTCACGAATATTGCCCTTTAAAGCGTCAATTGTCTCTGGCTTGTCGGCGTAACACTTATCTTTTACGGCACCCCACAAATAATAGTCCAACGGTGTCAAATCGCAGGTCCGAGGTGGCCAAACGACATCAGCTCTGCGGCTGATAATGCGATCTTCAAAAACAGGGCGCAAAAAATCGAGTGTAGCTTCGGCTGTGTGGAACGTAGCGCCGTCCTGTTGAAACCAAATGTTGCCAATATCCTCCTCTTCAATTTTTGTGAACAAAAATTCGTTCAACATGGCCCGATAACGATCGCCATTGACTGTAATGGCCACTCCTTGCTCATTTTCGAAGAAAAATGGCCCAATTATGCCTCTGGACCAAAATCTGCACCAAACAGTGACTCGTTTTGGGTGTATTATTATGTGCCCCAAATGCGACAATTTTGCTTGTTTACATACCCGCCAAGATCAAAATGAGGCATCTTCTCTAAGTCGATCGCAGGCCCACTTAGCGAAGCGAAAACGCATTGGATGGTCAGTTGGCTTAAACTCCTGAACCAATTGGACTTTGTATGGCGTCATACCAAGGTCTTTATGCAAAATTCGTCTCAATGATGTCTCCGAAATGTTCAATTGTTGAGAACGACGGTGAATTGATGTTGATGGCGCTTCACGCACACTTTCTGCCACAGCAGCAATATTCTCGGGTGTACGCACTGTTTTTGGCTTTTCACGCTTTGGTTTATCGATGAGGATGCCAGTTTCTTTCACTTTTTGCACAAGATAACGAACATACGGAGCTGACGGTGCTTCTCTTCTTCCAAAATCGGTACGCAATTTTCGCACAAATTCTGCAACATTACCATGATTTTCAAAGTAATGTCGCAATATTTCCCAGCGTTGTTCAAGCATATACACAACCATAATAGATTCTGTTAAACGTTTCTAGTTTAAGCATTTTTTCGAGCCCAATTTATTGGATGGAATAGCTGATTTCTGACAATTGATGTATTTTAAGACCTAGTTCATCCTACGAGCCGAAGAGACTCTGTGATAACAAACATAAACAGGGTAATCTAAAATTAGTTTGCTCCTATATAGCAGTCCTAATGCAATGCCATGTCCGCCCTCCCAATAGTAAACCTCATAAGGTAACTCCATATGAAAAAATTAGCGAGTCATCACCCACTTTTTCTGATAGAATTGCATTGTGAACAATAAGAAAAGAACCAACTGAAACTTATCCACAGATAAGCTGATACATCTTACAAAAGGAAAGAGACAGGTCTGGGTGGTAAATTTCTGCGAATGGCTTTAAATAGCATAAGCCAAGCGAAATAAAGCTGAATAGAAGAACAAGATCAGCTCGTAGGCGTAACGATCAAAGAATATGGGCTTCTACCGAGAAAAGAGGCGGATATCAAAAATGATCGAGGAAATGGAGAGCTCCAGGAACAATGTTCGGGAGTTTCACCAAAAGTGAAAGTTTCACTTCAGCACTCGAAAAACCTACATTATATAAAACAAACCGCTAAACTTGGACGATAGAAGCCAAAATTTCTGTCCTCATTACCAAATTAAACAAAAGATAGCAATATCTTAGCTAACATTTAACAAAGCTGTCGGACGGTAGCCTACCGGCAAAGTCACTTAAGACAACAGGAGATGACCAACATTTAACTGGAGCCCGATGCCCGATGAGTGGAACTTCAATCTGGAAAATAGAAGACGCTCTAAACTGCATTTACTATAGAGAGAGATATCAGCGTACTTAACTTCGCGGACTGAAACCTAACCGTTACTGGCACTGGCACCGTATTAAAACAGAAGCGGCAAAAATGGGTTTAGCTATGAATATCAAGTATACACTGTCAACAAGAGTGGCCGCACAAAATCGATGAATCTGTCTGAAAAGCTTTGTTTTATCTTTGAGGTAGTTTGGGATTTTGTCCAACTCGACTTTGCTAATGATGACACCTTATGATGAACTAAATGAAGAGTTACACCTGCCAATCGCTGATTCTTTGACCTAAGAAGGTAGTTGAGAAATAACCCCTTGTTAGGAAACACTAAGAGGACTCTATAGTTCTGCTCTACGAGTATGCCGCAGAAGCATTGTCTCTAATGAACGCAAGAATCTTCATGCGATTTTTGATCCTGTTTGATTTGACGGGCTTTAAAAGCAAACTCTACAGTGACTCCCTGAGATTTATTCAATATGTAAAACAAATGAATATTCACGCCTCGGCCCGAATTGTCGCCGAACAGAAAAACGTGCACAAGAAGACTTCAATCAACTGTGGACCGAATTTCGCGTTCGAAGTGCATAAAGAAAGAACTTACAGCAAAATTTCTTAAACAGAGCGACAATTTAACTCGGTGTTGCAAAAAGCTTGCTCAAAATTTAATTAAGGGAATTTGCAGTCGAACGATGAAATGACAGAGGTGACTTAATGCAGCAGATGCGGATAAGCCGATAAAATTTCTTGAACCTTATCCGCAGTAAGTTCGAGAGTTTGCTGATGCTTTTGCATTACAATATTTTTCCTCTACGAACCTCGCCTCTAACTTGATTTTCTTTTTTTTCTCTGACGGCATTTTCCGTGAACGTTCGTTGAAAATAGCAAAAACACCTTGAGGCCTTTCACAATCAGTTTCTTACTGTATAAAGAAATATGTGTACCTCTGCTTATATCAAGTTTTGTCACAAGTTTAAGCAGGATTTTTTTGACAAAAAGATTTCAGAGTTTTCTTGCTGTTTTCTTTCAGTCTTGCTGTCTTTAGAAATCTCGTTAGCTCTGGATTTCGAACTTGAAGCTAATAAATCACTTTGGTGGGTATCGTTAGAATCTGAGAAAACTTCAAGGTCACTGCAACAACACCAATGAAGGCTAAGTTGGTTGATTGAAGTAGCAGAGCCTGTTGCTTTCATTTAGGATTAAAAGACGACATAATCATTTCACCAGCGATGCATAACGTGAGTCCGACTTTAACAGAGAGCGAGTCGACGCATATCTTAAAAAACACCTGCGATGTAGGTGAGAACGCGGAGTCATAAATATCTCAAATTGAAACTGAACCGGCACCCAAGCCCAACTATCGGCTGATGTACCATATACGAAGGGCGTTCAACATATTCTCGGTATCGGGGTGAAGCTGTGGTTGTATATATAAATTGACTTATTTATCAAGTAATACTATTATTTTAGTGCATTCATGTAAAATTTCATATAAATGTGATTATTGATTCGCGTTTTATCTCTAGTTAAACAGAACCATAATGGCAACTGAGACGATGATGGTGAAAATTGAGCATCGCGCTGTAATTAAATTTCTCACTAAGCAAGGAAAAAGTCAAAAAACTATTCATGAAGAGATGGTGGCTGTTTACCAGGGTTCCTCACCTTCATTATCAACTGTGCAAAAGTGGTCAAGAGAGGCAGAGAGAGCATTGAAGACGACCCCCGCTCCGGCGCCCCGGCTACTGCTTGTACGGGAGAAAGCATCAAAGAAGTCGAAAAACTTGTTCTTGAGGATGCCCGAATAAAGGTGAAAATGATGGCAGAGATCACCAAGCTTTCAATTGGTACCATTCACACCATTCTTCATGACCATCTTAACCTTTCAAAGGTCAGTGCAAGGTGGGTGCCACGAATGCTCACAGCGCCTCAGAAAAAAGTGAGAATCTCATGCTGTAGAGAGCTTTTGGAGATGTGTAGTGAGAACGCGGACGGTGTTATGGATCGAATTGTTACTGGGGACGAAACATGGGTCCACCACTATGACCCTGAAAGCAAACAAGAGTCCATGCAGTGGCATAAAAAAGGAACAGACCCCCCGAAGAAGTTCAAAGTCACTCCGTCTGCCGGGAAGCTCATGGCCACAGTTTTTTGGGACTCAAAGGGAATCTTGCTCATTGAGTACAAAAAAAAAAGGTGAAACCATCAACGCCACATCCTACGCTTTCACTTTGCATAATTTGCGGGAGGAAATTAAAAGAAAAGACGGGGTAAACTCCGAAGTGTTGCTTCTTCATGACAACGCTCCTGTTCACACGGCGCGAGTTTCCAAGGCTGCTGCGCGAGATTGTGGTTTCGAAGAAATCCAACACCCACCCTATAGTCCAGACCTTGCCCCTAGTGATTATTTCCTGTTTCCGGATTTGAAAAAATGTCTTCGTGGAAAAAGATTTTCGGATGATGAAGAACTCAAGTCGGCAATAAATGGGTATTTTGCAGAGAAAGAGGAAATTTATTTTTTTGGGAATTCAAAAAAGCTTATCTCAAGATGTAACAAATGCATTGATGTTAGGGGAGATTATATTGAAAAATAATGAAAAATTCATATCGATAGCGAGAATATATTGAACGCCCCTCGTAGTTTTACTTCTAACGACTAGCTCATGTTCCGCAAACCAAATTCTTAGAAGGTGAACATCGTGATTTATATCAGCACTTAGGTGCAGAGCACTATTTGAGCGATCAGCAAATGTGCAGTAACTTTTCCTAAAAATGGCTGCTGAAAAACTGAGTTTGTATAGGCCAGAAAGAGTATTGGACCAAGAACTGCACCTTAGGGCACACCTAGACTCAACGTTTTCGGAAGAATTCTATGGTTCACTGTGTCGAACCATATATCCATAAAGACCCCAGCACAGCATTTTGTTTTCATGCAGAAAACAAAAAAATCAAAACTCCAAGGGGGCATCTCCGATGAAAAGGCTTTCTCTAAACTCAAACCGAACAGGACTTAGAAATTTTACCCTTGAAATGTAGTCCAACATTCTTTTTTTAATAGCTCTCTCAAAATTGTTGGAAATTGAAGACGGCTTTTGTCACGTCCACTACCCTTTTTGAAAGAGAAAAATCAAAATGTTATGACTGCTAACAAGTGTTACAAAATGTGATTTAATAAGAATGGTACTTATAGCCATCATTGTAGCGTTTCAACCTAAAGAAACCGAGGATACGATTCTCTATTCTCAAGACCTATCGCATTGGTTTATAAATATTGTCATATGCAAGGATAATGGTAGAGAGAGCGTTCGATAATTCCGTACAATCGCGACAAGTGGCGGTGCTAACCTCAAATTTGATATTTGTTCCATACGGAAACATAGTGTTCTACCAATTTTATCATTATCATGCAAAGAAACAGCTTCGGCAATCAAAAAGAAAGTTAGGCAAATGTTACAGGGATTCTGCACTCTTTATTGCAATTTACAAATGGTTCCTCAATCTCTGATGCGGTAAGATACAAGGAGGAGTCCACTTTTCATGGACCAAAATTCGTGGTATGGTGATAGGCGAAATGCGGAAGACTGCTAAGGCTGCAGGCATCCAAACTAATTCTCATTTGAGAATGAGAAATCTTGTATTTTGTGACTGCTTAAATTGCAATTTCACCCTCAGACTTGAAGAAGAAGGATCACTCAGTGATCTACCGCTTATAATGATGAAGTGATCCATAACGCCCTGCAAAGTACACCTGTACAAAGTAGTTTAACAGCTTTGAGAAACACTTTTTTTATTTATTGCTTCTGCTAATATTGTTTTTGTTTTTGTTAAGCTATTGTACGTATTTACAATTCACATTTCCTAATTTATCTAGTTTTTCCAGGTGGTCTTATAAAGGCGCCAATTTATCAAATGCATTGTAAGCTACTCGCTTCCAAAACTGACAAAAAAATAATATCCTAATTGGAAAACAAAAAGAGGAAGTAGAAAAAAAAACTGGAAAACCTGTAACATGACTCTCCCACACCAACCCAGTAAAGTCAATCCGAACTGTGTGCTCGTAACTCTAAAGCTGCAGCAGACGATTTAAGTAATTGCACACCCGACAAGTCCCAGCAGGGATGTAACCGCCACCCACCCTGGGCAACACTCTTCCACACAGTCCATACGGTCCAAAACAAATGTGAATAATAATTTTTTAATTTATCTGAATTATTTTCCGACTTTTGTGAATTTATTACCCGAGCATGCTCTCGCTGTTCCTCTCAACAGTTTCAGCTTAATTTGTGCGAATAATTTGCACCTGAGCTTGAGCGGAATGATAAAGTTAACCCCAGAAGAGGTAGATAGATACAGTTGAAGGAGTAGAGTAGACCTCCCTGCATGGCCACACTGATTGTCAAGAGGACGACAACGGCGTGTGCAAAGGATATGGTGATGATAGCAACACCAATACCAGCACCATCACGACCGCATGGCCAGGGAAACCTTCCATAGATTTTCATTATGAAATGAAATTTAAAATAGCAATTTTTGCATGTTGCTCCCATATGTATGTACTACCCACTGGAATTTGGGTTTTCCATTTCATCCCCTTTGGTGGAGCACCCCCAGCATGAGTTTTAATTTGTAACTCTGTTCAATTGTGTTTGTGTTTGTATTTAAAGTGTGTTTCGTTTTGTTCTTTACGTTGGTTGGCACGAGAGCATATAGGGTAAAGTCCATTATAGAAATGCACGCTTAGGAGGGCAGCAGATAGTCGACCCTTTTAGGGTGAATTACTTTGTGAATAGAGTCCGAGTCCACCGCACATTTCTAGTTGTATACGCAAATATGTAGGTGCACTTGTGTTGGTCTTCCATTTTTATTTAACATCTCACATTTGGCATTTCGGTTGGAGCGCTGTTCATTGCTCACTGAGCGGTGATGATTTTGTGCGTTTAAAATGCAATTTCCACTCAAATCTAATCCGCAGTCGGTCTGGTCACCACGCTCGGACGTTTGGACAATTGGAAAGGCAAATGGCAGAAGCGTATGGCAAAGGACAAATGGAAATGCAACCGTGTGACAAGTGGGCTCGACATCCACATCCAATTTACGCGGCTCTGTGGCACATCTGTTTACCCGGAACCGACCAGAGTTGGTGTCGGTATCGACGTCGGTGTCGGTGTCGGCATCGGAATCGGTGTCAGAGCCTATGTGGATGTCAATAATAGTGATGATATTTCACGAAATTTTAGCAACAAATTGCATTATTTGCCATGATACCTGAGCATTAGCGATCACAGGCAAATGGAATCAGATTTTGGAATCCGAAATGAGCTTCAGGCCGACAGATACCTATCACTACTGGCACTCTGCAGTCTACGCTTTGCAGATGTAAGTGTTTGAGCGAGGTACGGATAGTAAGGCCTCTACATGCCACTGTCACTATCGTACTCGTTGTCGTAGTCGTTTACGTAGTCGTAGCCATAGTTGTCGTCCACATCCAATTGAATAATTGAAAGTTTTAAGTGTGACTATTTTAATATTGTCTATGAGTATCTAGCCCCATGGGCTAGGTTGCGATGATACGCTGTTGCAAGTGCAGCAGCATATCTCTGACAAGGTCGTTTGAGTTGCCAGTGATCTAGTGGAAAATCGGGTCTAACTACCGGTAGCTTCGTGGGTGGATGACTTAGTGATTTATGATCATTACTTGGCACGAGTGTGAGTATATTAGATCTCGTGTCGTTGTATAGCGCATATCTAAAAAGGTGTGTAGGTAAGGAAAAACGGGAAAAGGATTCAGACTTTTGCTAGATTTTCATAAGCAAACAATTGCCTAGGCTAATGATGTCATGTTGGAGTGCTGTCATTCTATTAAATTCAAAATGCAAGTGAAGTGGTGATGGGGCCTGCAAATGTGCATCCATCATCCGGATGATAATTTGTGAAAGCAGTACAGTCCAGCTGCTGCCGGATAGACGAATAGCGAACAATAACAGCACCAGACTTGTGTTTCATTTTAATTTAGTTAATTCAAATTAATCAAGGAAATTGCATTTTACTGCATGTGAATGCGCATAAATTAGAGTAATTGGCGTTAGTTGATGCAACATGGAAGGAAGTCACCCACAAGGTTCCCATATGCATAATGAAAATGTTTGATGGATTTTCAAAAGCCACAGATCCTTTTGTCTGTGAGTCATGCTCACCCATAATGGCATATCTCTTCTTGTTTTTTTTTTTTTTTTTGTTGCATCTTTTCACGGAGAAATGTAAAATTCCAGAGCGCAGAAACATCTGCGTCACTTAAGCTTTAATAACAAAATTAGCGACACGAGTCACCGCACTATTGGCGTAAATAGCACAATTGAGAGGCACTAATCTCATTAAATTAACTTAACTGGGACAGTGCACGGTCTTCATAGTTTAACGCTCCATTCCATTGTTTTTTGTTTTTTTTTTGTTAATTCTGTTTGCCCTGCATACTCGTACATATTCGTGTGTAAGTTAGTGTGGGGAATTAATGTTAATTCAATAAAAATTACGAGTCTGTGTAAGATGCGTGTTGAAGCGGTGGCCCTCGAGAAGCAAGGGTAAGATCTCGGTCTGAAGCAGGGCTCGACAAGTGCTCTTAATCAAAATGTTGAATATGTTCCACTTCAAGCAGAGTTTTGTTTATTTTCTCTTTTTTTGTTGTCAATATTTTTTGTTAGGAGCAACTGATTGAATGTAGGGCTTGCTTTTTCATGACACTGAAGGCGATATGTTCATGCATAATTTTGAATATGAGGGCAATTATAAAAGGTTGCTTCTCGTAAGCGCGTTCAATTTACATGCCAGTATAATTGAGAACAATAATTGCGTTTCATTCGATCGGAATAATGTTATGCAGCAATTTTCCGAAGTGGGAATCTTGATGACAGTTACGATTACATTGGTTATCAAACCTATTAGCAGGAGAAACGTTCCTTGGTATATACTTAGTGTTTACCAAATTTTAAAAAATTAGCTTTCAGTTATCAGAAAAAGCGATATCGACACATCACTACCCAGACATGCATACGCATCAGTGACAATTTGTATAAAGCATTTAAGAATATAATGACGCACAGTAAACAAAATATTGTCACACTTATAAAATTTTCTACTTTTAATTTTTCTTTCTTTATGTATATTTCTTACTTTCTCTCTCGTTCCATATTATTTTCTATTCTTTATCTAAAGAGTCCGCCATTAGTGCTTATTTCGTGAATGGTAACACTTAGCTCATGTCTGATTTGACAGGTAATTAGTTTTTCCTTCCGCTGAACGAATATGGTTGTGTATACGCTTGAACAACGCTGGGAAATATTGCGACATTACTTTGAAAATCATGGTAATGTTGCAGAATGTGTGCGAAAATTGCGTACGGATTTTGGAAGAAGAGAAGCACCGTCAGCTTCGTATGACCGTTATCTTGTGGAAAAAGTGAAAGAAACTGGCATCCTCATCGATAAACCAAAGCGTGAAAAGCCAAAAACAGTGCGTACACCCGAGAATATTGCCGCTGTGGCAGAAAGTGTGCGTGAAGCGCCATCAACATCAATTCACCGTCGTTTTCAACAATTGAACATTTCGGAGACATCATTGAGACGAATTTTGCATAAAGACCTTGATATGAGGCCATACAAAGTCCAATTGGTTCAGGAGTTGAAGCCAACTGACCATCCAATGCGTTTTCGCTTCGCTAAGTGGGCCTGCGATCGACTTAGAGAAGATGCCGATTTTGCCAAAAAAATCATATTTTCAGATGAAGCTCATTTTGATCTTGGCGGTTATGTAAACAAGCAAAATTGTCGCATTTGGGGCACAGAAAACCCGCACGCATACATTGAAAAGCCGATATACCCAAAACGAGTCACTGTTTGGTGCGGATTTTGGTCCAGAGGCATAATTGGGCCATTTTTCTTCGAAAATGAGCAAGGAGTGGCCGTTACAGTCAATGGCGAATTTTTGTTCACAAAAATTGAAGAGGAGGATATTGGCAACATTTGGTTTCAACAGGACGGCGCTACATGCCACACAGCCGAAGCTACACTCGATGTTTTGCGCCCTGTTTTTGAAGATCGCATTATCAGCCGCAGAGCTGATGTCGTTTGGCCACCTCGGACCTGCGATTTGACACCGTTGGACTATTATTTGTGGGGTGCCGTAAAAGATAAGTGTTATGCCGACAAGCCAGAGACAATGGACGCTTTAAAGCACAATATTCGTGAAGCCATTGGTGAAATACAGCTGCACACAATCGATAATGTGCTTAAAAATTGGACCGATCGTGTAGGCTACTGCATGGCCAGCCGAGGCAGCCATTTGAATGAAATTATTTTCCGTTATTTACCGGAAGGATTGTACTTTCAAATTTGAGAAAATATTCAGTAGTTTTTTTTTTATAGCATTAGTTGGAAAAAAAACGTTAGATGGCGGACCCTTTATTATTTTCTAAAGTAAAATTATCATTATTGTCAAAAGTCACTGTCATGTTAGGTTTCTGTCATTCATATTTTTGTTTATTATTGTTATTAATGAACGTTCTCTCAGTATTCGGTTTACATGAAGGTACCTTGTTTTTCTTCTTCCCCTATCAGGTGCACGTCAAACTCAAGTGAATGGGGGAGTTGCATAGATCCATGGGGGAGTTGCATGGATAAATCAAAAGTGTTTTTAAATATTGCGGCAAAATTTAGAGAAGCATAAGGCATAAAATTGATGAAATGCGTTATCTTTGTGGAGATGGCTGCATGGATATAATTGGCGTTTCTGAAACTTGGACTAATCCTAATACGGAGTCAGACTTATTTAAAATGAATGGCTTTAGAATGTTACATGCTGACCGACTTAGAGATAAAAAATGTGGGGGAGTGGCACTATACACAAAAAATGAATACAACTGCAGAATTGTCAAACAATCTACTGAAAATGATGAGGCTGAGTTCGTATTTGTGAAAATCTCTAGCAACGAGACCAATCTTTTAGTGGGCACATTCTATAGCCCCTGATGTAGCTAGCTTCACTCATATACGAGATATTCTGGAGTAGTTGGGTCCACTATATCCTAAAATTGTTATTTGTGGTGATCTTAATTTGGACACTCTAGCTAACAAAAATAGAACTTTCATTGATATGATTGATTCACTAGGTTTCCATTTAGCAAATACAAATAATCCCACACACTTTTTTGGTGTTTTTCTTCTCTCTCAAAACGAGTTAATAGCACACTATGACCAAATTATTTGTCCTGGTCTTTCTCACCATGACTTAATCGTTCTGTGTCTGAATGTTTTTCCCCCTAGGGGTAGTAGCCTTGTTCAACAATATCGTCACTTTCCGTCAGTCAATGGATTGTCCTTACTTGATGATTGTCATAATCTCAACTGGTCACATATTTATTGTACGTCTACCCTGGTAAACAGCCACCATCTCTTCATGAATAGTTTTTTTACTTTTTCCTTGCTTAGTGAGAAATTTAATTACAGCGCGATGCTCAATTTTCACCATCATCGTCTCAGTTGCCATTATGATTCTGTTTAACTAGACATAAAACGCGAATTAATAATCACATTTATATGAAATTTTACATGAATGCACTAAAATAACAGTATTACTTGATAAATAAGTCAATATATATATACAACCACAGTTTCACCCCGATACCGAGAATATGTTGAACGCTCCTCGTACTCGTAATGTTAATGAACAAGTTTCTGTTTTTAATAAGCATTATGACTTTCTGTTTAACAAGCATGTACCTGTGAAAACCAAAAGAATAAATAACGTTAATTTGCCGTGGTTCACGTCAGAAATAAAAAAGAAAATAAAAGAACGCGACGCTCTTTACTATAGATGGCGTCGATACAGATGTCCCTATATGTACAATGATTTTAAGAAAATGCGTAATTCAGTAACCTCGGTAATACGTAAGAGTAAAAGACAGTACTATGAAACTAAATTTCATACTAACCAGTCGAGTTCTGCATTCTGGAAAACAATCCGTGATGTCGGTATTAGTTCTAGCAATGAGTCTGCTCTAGGAAATGTTGATGTCAATGATCTGAACAGAAAATTTATTGCATCCTGTTCCCAAGCAAACCCGATTGACTTTTCAGCGCGGACATTCTCATTACAATGTGTTGATGAAAATTGTGTTGTGAATGCTATTTTCTCCATCCGGTCAAAAGCAGTGGGGCTGGATGGTGTGCACCCGACGATAATTAAAATGCTCTTACCTGCCATAAGCAAGCACATCACACATATTTATAACACCATCATTACTACCAGTGTATTTCCCAACGATTGGAAAAATGGAAAAATAGTACCCATTCCTAGACCAAATAAAACTGAATTTAGGCCAATTACAATTCTTCCACAACCAAATGAAAGAGTATGTTGAAGAACGGATTTTCAATCAGGGTTCAGAAAAAAGCATAACTGCATCACAGCCTCACTTAAGGTTAGTGATGACATACGTTTTGGTTTTGATAGGGGCTTGATGTCGGTAGCTGTTTTTCTTGATTTCTCAAAAGCATTTGACGCAGTAAACCACGAAATTTTGATATTTAAACTCAGGAATCAATTTGCTTTTGAGAACTCCATCTGTCAGCTCATTACGTCTTACCTTCATAACCGAACTCAAACAGTTTTCTGTGAAGGTAAAGTCTGAACGAGTCTAAATGTCGTATCAGCTGTGCCTCAGGGCTCCGTTCTAGGTCCGCTCTTATTCATACTACAGTGCACGCCGCTTATTATAATCACTTTGGGGCCAGACCAAATTGATAATAAAAACCGAATTATAACAATAGCCGATGTGCTATTATTCGATTGAAGAAATTCAAACGAGAAGTATACATTTGTTGAAACATGTATTCATAAATACATAAGAAAACAAAAAAATTAAAGGAAACTAATTAATAAATAGATAACACTCCCTTCATTGTATCTAAAAAAATATGTATACATATTACACATTAAAATTTAGTAAACTCTTCAATTAATGTTTTTCAAATTCGGTTGAACGTAGGTAAACTCCTCTACGTAGCACTTCCAAAGCATGTCTCATTTCAGAGTTGGATGGTTTCGCTTCTTCAGAACTGGCTGGAACTGGATCAATCTCGATTGATGGAGAAGAAACCGGTTCACATATTTCTTCTTCTGTTTTAATAAAATTCCTTCTTTAAAAGAAAATCCAACTTACTTGAACATACACATTGATCAATCTCCATCCAATTTACAAATTCACCTTCACTCATATCAGATGGAATAAGGTCTACACATGAGGAATCTTCAACTTGTGGATCATCGTTCACATCCTTGAAACCCGCGTGCTTGAAATAATTTTGAATTGTGACACCTGACACACGGTTCCAAGAAGAGGCTATGAGGTGAACTGCTTCCAAAAGATTGTTTTTTTTTTGCCAATTCATTTGCACTCAATAGGCTCGCACCTTGAATGTTTCATAAAACCCTTGCTCGCATTTCTCCTCTGTAGTAAGCCTTTAAGGTTCGGATGATTCCTTGGTCGCATGGCTGTATGAGTGATGTCATATTTGCGGGTAAAAGTACGATTTCTATATTCTTTAAGGAACAGTTGATTTTATGGGCTGTACATTTATGAACAAGGACAGCATTTTTTCTGTTTAGTTCGATGTCCCAGTTAACCAACCAGTCATTAAAAATTGAAGCTGTCACCGAAGCATTAGAGTTGGCGTAATAATCCACTGGAAGTTTTTTCACGTTTTTGAAGCATCTTGGACTTTGACTTTTCCTAATTACCAAAAGTCTTTTTTTCACCTACCATACTAGCACAACATAAAACTGTAACACGTTCTTTTGAAATTTTAAATCCCTTTGAATTGCCACTTTTAAACAAATAAGTACGAGTATGTTCGGGTAAAACACGAAAATAAAGTCATGTTTCATCCGCATTGTAAATGTTAGAAGGCAAAAACTCAGTAAGAATATTCGGCCACTCATTGTGAATCCAGGTGTCAGCTCCTAAGACATCTGCACTTTTCTCCTCTCCTTAAGTGCGTTTGTAAACAATGTTTTCACGTTTTCCCAGCGATGAAACCATCCCTCTGTTGATACAAAGCTGTGTCTTCCCATTTTGCTTTTTAAATCTTCTGCCTAATGACTCATAAGTGGTCAATCGACACGAGCATCCTTTGCTCGGACATCAGTAAACTGACGTTTCAACGCTAATTCGACCTAACTGTCTTTTCCACTCCTGTTACGTTTAGATTTGAAGTTTTCATTTTCACTTGTGGATTTTCCATTTCGCGGACATTTTACCATTAATGTCGGCGGCAAAAAAGTCTGCCTGGTAAAATAAATCGCAAACATGTATGTTTTGTTTGACAAAAGTGATAACAATAACCGATGTGTTGATTACATTAACCAACTTAATTTTGTATACATTAGTATATGAGCGGACGGGACTATACGAAAGCGATAACATTAAACGGTTGATAACATTAACCGTGATTATATTAAGCGGCGTGCACTGTATTTATAAATGACATATCGAAGTGTATCAAAAGGTGTGAGCATCATATTTATGCGGATGATGTATTGATTTTAAAAAGTTTCAAGAAATCTGAAGAATTAACCGCAATAAATGAGTTTAACGGAGATATCAATGCCGTCTATACCTGGTCCAAACAAAATGATCTAAACCTAAATTCGTTAAAAACCAAATCTATTTCCTTCAATAGAACGCCTGTAGATATTATTTCGTCACTTCTCAAATTAACAATACTACCATCGACTTTGTGAAAAAATTCAAAAATCTGGGTATTTACTTTAATGAGTGTCAAAATTGGAATACTCATGTAAGCCATATTGTTTCTAAAATGTATGGTATTCTCCGTGGATTAAGTCCCACCAAACAATATCTACCTATCAAAGTTAAAGTGAAGCTTATTAAGGCATATGTTTTACCTATTATCCTTTATGGATGTGAAATCTTGTCGAACCTGGACTCTGTATCTACCATAAAGCTAAATGCCGCCTTTAACAACTGTGCCAGGTATATCTTTAATATCCATCGCTGTGATCAAATCTCTACTTACATATGTAAAACGAATATGTTGCTTAAATGCGCAAAGACTAAAAACCAAAATTGATGAGTTCCGTTATTTGTTTAGTGATAGTATAGTCGATGCTGCTGAGACATGGTTTGACTCGGAGTTAAAATCAAATTTAATAAACTTAAATAATATGCAGTTTTTTCCAGGTCACAGGTGCCGCAAAGGAGGAGGTGGCGTTGGTTTTTGATATTGATATAACTTATTTCTTATAAATTCATTATAATTTGCAAATCTTAAAATAAGTAAATAAAAACCTTAAAAGCAGAGCAATAGAAATAAGGAGATTGGTGACATTCTGTATTTTAGGTTACAGAAGTAATGAAAATAGTGTTGAATGTCACTTCAAAGGACTTTAACAATATAAAATTAAATTTTTTGGGTGGGGTGACCCTGTAGGAAGCAAATATAAGATTGCAGTATTTTAAACAACTTAAGAATGTCTAAGAAAAAGTTCATTGTAAGCATAACAGAGTACAACAGAAACATTTTTGTTTTAAGAAAAAAAAAATACATTAGTTAGATAGCTAAATAGACAAAGGATGAATACAGTAATGAGCTAAGGTTTAACCAGAATGTCAGAAGTCGAGCATCAGTGAATAAATGATTCTAGACTAGCATGGTTAAATTGGAGGAGACAGAGTTTTAAATGTTTTATAAACAAACGGACAGACTATTAGGAGAGTTTGCGAACACAATCAATGCAGGACTAAACAGAAACTTCAACATACTGGTACTTTATATTGACTTCAGCAAGGCTTTTGACACATTATCTCATGAGAAAATTATAGAGAGTCTCGGAAGGATCGGTGTGAGGGGAGTAATATCAAATTGACTCAAAAACTATCTCACTGATAGAACAATCAGAGTAAAGGTGGCAACGGAAACAAGCCAAGAAAAATCAAGCTCGTACGGTGTTCCCCAAGGATTCAAACTTGGTCCTATCTTATACATTCTTTTTACTAACGAACTGTTACGGGTCTTCAAAAATAGTACTGCGTATGATATAGCCATAGTTGTTAAACATATAGATCTAAATACGGCAGTTAAAAATCTTCAGAGTGAGTTTGATGCCGTTTCGAAGTGGTGTCATGATAATGGACTCATAATTAACACGCAAAAAACGAAAGTGATGCACATTCGCACACCATCTAAGCGGAGCGAAGAAATTAAAATTGTTCACCGAAACGAAAATTGTCCTTTGTCAGCAGGGAACCAGTAGATTAAACTTGTGCAGCGGGCGAAATAACTAGGAATAACAATTGACGAACACTTCCTTTGGAGTGAACACATTAATACATTGCGTCTTCAACTTAAGAGTGCTATTTTTGCGATGGTATATTTGAAAAGACTTTGTAATTATAATGTGATGAAGCAGGTGTATTACTCGCTCGCTGAGTCGCGCATTAGATACAGCATCCTGGCTTGGGGGGCTGCTGCAAAAACCCATACAGATAAAATTACAGCCATACAGCAACGTTTAATAAAAAATCTCAGAGGATTTAATTCATCTTTAAAAGCACTGGATGTTCGTGGGATTTTTCAGATGACGGCGCTTGTAATATATATGAACGACCAACGATTTTTGAAACCTATCCAGCACAATCAAAACACACGAAGACGAGCCCAAGGAATGTTAGAGATACCAGAGACTTACAATGTATATGGTACAAGAGAACTTCGTTATGTAGTGCCTAAAATAGTTAATACAATACCGCAAAATATAAAAGAATTGCAAAATTATAAAAAAAGAAAAAAACTTATAAAAAAATTATTCCTTGATTTATACCAAGTTTGTTGATACACTTTTATTTCATATTGATGCAAATTAATTATTATTATTATTATACCTATTAATTTCTATTTTTTTTTTCTTAATAAACTTTTTCTAATTGAAATTTGAAAGTTCACTGTTAAATTATGTATTATTGAATATAGTTACCTGCCGATAAGCACGGCGCTTTGCGGGTAAAATAAATTATGTAAGAAATACTGTATTATATAAAATTATAAAATACATAAATAAAATAGATGTTGAAATTGCCCTGATTGTGTGAGGAAGTTTGTTAAATAAGCGAAACGACAAAATAGAGTAAGAATTACGATAAGCAGTGGTACAAAAAGTAGGACAGAGAACATATTAGACAAGTTTCCACGTAGATTATAGGATGATATTAAACGAAAGTTACGACTACCAGACCTCATAAAGAAAGCTTTTAAAATATTAAAACAATATAAATGACGAACTGGAAGAATGTTCAGGTCACAGAACAAATGATAACTAGGATGTCTGCCAGGCTTACGGCATATTATGTTTACTAAATATTTCTGCAAGGTTGACAAGGTTGAATTTTATTTAAATATGCACCTCCCCAACAAGCGATTCCATATTGCAACTTAGAATGAAATATTCCATAATAGATTGTTTTCAGGAGTATATTCGAGCAGATATTACGCAAATAAAAGAACTGTCTGAGAGTCCATCGAAAATACTTTCTCAATGTTTCAGCGTGATTCAGAAAGCTCATTCTGGAGTCAATAGTGAGTCCCAAGTATTTAAATTCATGAACTTTCTCAATTAAAAAACATTTATCACTGCAGTTCAGTTTCAATCAATAACAAATGGACAGCTTGTATTTTTGGCACTCGGGTGCATGAAAATAAACATTTGCATCTAAGTTATATAAGGATGATAAACTGGAAAACATTATTTTCGTTCTAGGGCTTATAGCCAAGATATGTTCAGCAAACCAGTTTCTCAGTAAGTTAAGATCCCAATTAATGTCCGAAACCAGGTCCAAGGGACTGTTACAACCATAGGAAAAGCCAACAGAAAAAAGTCAATGAAAAAAGTGAATTTATGTATATCAAGAACAAAATTGGCCCTAGAACAGAGCCTTGGGGTACACCCAAGTTGAAGAACTTAACTTCACTCCTAACATCATCTAATTTCACTCTCTGCGACCTATTTCTAAGATACAATCTGAACCAATCAAACATGAAACCACGAAGACCTGCTTTTTCCAGTTTTCTCAATAAAAGATTATGATTGACCATATCGAAGGCCTTGCTGATGTCAATAAACAAACCAGCCGTGCACTTTTTACTATTGAGATTTGACATTATTTGAGAGAAAAACTGTGGTAGTGCGTTGAAAAACTTAGTTGCATTTAAAAAATTCACTAACCTATTTTTTACAAGTTTCTCAAAAATTTTACTGAGAACTGGAAGAAGAGATATGGGCCTATAGTTAGAGATTTCAGCAGCAGAACCTTTTTTTTGTATTGGTACAACATCTGCACATATAAGTGCTTCCGGGAATACACCGGGAATACAATACTTCCAAGATGAAGCATGCAATTCTTTTAAGAATGAAACTCGGAATACCATCAACCCCACACGAATTAGACTTTTTTAGAGTACCAATAGCTTTAAATACCTCGAGAGGAGTAAAGGGAATGAACACAAAACTGTTTTCTTGAAACTGTTCCGTACATCAATGAGTGAAAGGACATAGGGAACAGATTGGTTGAACCGGACGCGGTTGTAGGTTGCTAGGTACATCGGTAAAATAGTTATTGAATTTATTTGCAATAGTAAGTTTGTCAGTCATTCCACAGTCATCTGCATGTATAACTAAAGGTTTTTTTAGAGGAAGACGATTTATTTAGAATTTTGTTGACTACCTGCCATTCATTTTTTAAGTTTCCCTTAGCAGAATTGAATTGGGAACGGTAACAAGTATCACGGCACTTGAGTTCACCGCACAATTTCTTGTACTTTCTTTTCAAGATCAAATTTCTTGGGTACTTACACAGCATTCTAAGTTTATTTTTGACTTTTACTTTATTCAATAAATACATAGAGATCCACGCTTTCAGCCTTTTTACCACTTTTCTCGAGGGCAAAAAAGAGGAACAACTCAGAATATGTTTCTTTGGGAAATTAATAAATATTGTAAGGGACTTTGAAGCATTTCTACACAACAAAACATCGTCCCAGAGCTCATTTAGCAAAAGGTTTTTAAGCTTACTGAAGTTAATTATCTTTACTGCCAATGCTATTCGAAACGCTTACTAATATTCCTGTCATAGAATGATCCTCAGATCAAAAACACATTTATCACAATTACTCAAAGAAACATTATTAAATCGACCATAAATGTGATCTAAACCTCTCTCCGATACTGTCCTAGTGGGCTCATTGAAAAATGAAGCTAAACCATGCGATGCTAATAACGCCATGTAACACGAGACCATCTCTATAGTTTCAAATATGTTCAAATTAAAATCCCCACCAGAAAATTCTTTTACGAACATCAATATACTCGTATTAAACGTATGTAGTCTACAAACACACAGAAAGACGTAAACTTCATGATTTATTTCACAGGAAACTCTGATAATATCGGTACTTAAGAAATCGAGATATAGAACAACGAGTATGTGATATTCACATTTAACAAAAAACCCAACACCACCTGCAGCGATTTGCATAGTAATTGAAACCGGGTATATTGTAATCCGCAATTATAAATCCAAATTTCAGAGACAAAGACAAAATCTGGAATGCATTCAAAGGAATCAATATGTGCGACAAGAGATGAGAAGTTTTCTCTCAAACTTCTGACATTCTGGTGAACAATGGAAAGTTTATTCTTACAATAAGAACTATTTGTAAAAAAATTAACACAGTTGGAACTACTGAGGTTGAGTATTGAAAAGTCATCGATCAAGTTTATAGAATCAATCATTTCCAATAAATCGCCTTAAATAAGCATAAGATCATCAAAAGATTTAATTGAAATGACAATTTCAACGTCGGGAACATCAATGGACAAACAAAGCTTTGCTGAAGATTTGCTTTGCCTTGCTGAGAGCATTTCTGTCATTGACATTTGGGACACCAACAATTTCAATGAGATTGCTACGAAGCTGTTGTTGCTGCCAGTTCAGCTTGCTCTCCAGACTATTTACCTTCGATTTTAGCTCTTTATTTTCCGTACGTACTTCATTGAGTTGTTGAAGGAAACGATGATTTAATGCCTCCAAACTCGAAAGTTTGGCATAGATCATTTGTAGGGTATATTCGCTTTCACTGTCCACTATTTGTTTAGGAGATACCATCTCTGATGATCGTGTAGAACCTCTTCCTGCTTGTTTTTTGTTGCCATTGGTACAAGCCTGAGCATTGTTGTTACATTGCATCGGTATGGATGGGACGGGCAAATGTAAAGAACGGCGTCTTAGCACTCCACATTTGCCACACCGAAATAAATTACCAATTGTCTTCATGTAATCTGCATCTTCTTCAGTGATATTTGCACATGAGTAGTGGAAATAGTGCTTACAATCACTGCAATTTATTTTTGTAGAACAGTTTCGGTCAATTTTTTGCGAGCACATGGAACAATTCATTTTGTTAGCGACTTTTACGTTTCTTATAGCTGCGCACCCCACGACAAACTAGAGAGAACTGTTTAAAAAAGTGTCATAAGTGTCATATTATTAAAAAATTATCACCAATCGACTTATTGGAGTACGTATTCATTGAGGTTAGGACTAGTAACGAAATTTTCCATCTGGCTCCGGATGTTGCACACCATACGCTGATAAGGGATGTGCTCGAGGAATTATCTCCTTTATATTTCAAAATCATTATATGTGGTGACTTAAACCTAAACATCTTAGAAAAGGAAAATAATGCTTTTAAAGAACTGATTGAGTCCCTCCATCCTACTCATTTTGCACCCAACAAAACACCCTCTTGAATTGATATTGCGTTAGTGTCTGAAGAAAATTTCGTGCTTCGGTACGATCAACTTCCTGTTGCAGCATTTTCGCATCACAACATGATTCTGTTAACAGTCAACATACTGTCAGAAGTAACGAATAATGATTTCTTCGAGTCATTTGATTATACAAAACTTAATCTAGTAGTACCGACTCTTTCATGACTGCCAGACGATAAATTGGCAGCCGATATATGCAACAAATGATACCAGTTTTCAAATTAAATATTTGAATGAGAACATTTAATACCTTTTTAAAAAGCATGTGCCAGTGGTAAAAAGAAGGTCCAAGAAATGCACATTACCTAGTCTTACAAAAGAAGTCTTTGATCTCATGAAAGCCCGGGATATAGTATACAGGAGAGGGTACAAATGTCCTGTAATACACACAGAGTTCAACGTTGTTCGTAGTGCAGTAACCTCATTAATCAGATCTACTAAAAGGTCATTTTATGCAAACAAGTTCAATGCAGTTAGCTCAAACACCGACTTTGGGAAGACTGTGCGCTCACTCGGTTTGACTTCTGAAAAGTCAGCCCTTCCAAGCCTCATTAATTTAGACGAACTTAATGCTAAATTTGTTTCTGCATATGATATACATAATCCGATAAATATATCTGAACCGCAATGCAATAGCGACGACACTTTCTCCCTACAATGTACCGACGAAATCAGTGTTGGTAAAACGATCCTTGATAATATCGTCCCCAAGTTCATAAAAATCCTGCTTCCGGTCATTCTCACTCACATAACCCATATTTTTAATTCAACACTCGCAACTTCAACCTTCCCTAAAAGTTGGAAAATTGCTAAAGTGGTGCCAATTCCGAAATCTCCACCGCGCCCAGAAACTGAATATCGACCCATTGCCATACTTCCATTTCTGAGCAAAGTCTTTGAGACTATCGTTGGTAAACAAGTCATTATTTAATCGATACGAGTAAACAGCTTATTACAAACTGTCAGTCGGGTTTCCGTGCTAAGCATAATTGCACCACAGCTTTACTTGAGGTTTGCGAAGATATTCGTGAGGGCTTAGACCACAAAATGTTAGCACTAATTGTGTTTTTAGACTTTTCTAAGGCATTTGATTGTGTTGATCATAAAATATTAGTCATGAAACTTCGGACCCAATTCTTGTTCGACCGATCTCTATGTAATTTCGTGTCGTCATATCTAAGTAATTGGTCACAGTGTGTCATGAGAAAAAGCGTTCATCCTGTCTTTTTGTTCCATCAGGTGTTCCCCAAGGATCCGTTTTAGGACCCCTACTCTTTATATGTTATATAAACGACTTAGCCGTGCGTCTTGTGAATTGTAAACGTCATATATATGCAGATGATGTGCAGATTTATTCTGTTTTTTCCCAAATCCCAAATTAAGCAAGCGATAATTAATCTAAACGACCAATTAGCAACAATTTGTAAATGGTCATTTGAAAATAAACTCAGTCTTAATCCAACAAAGACTAAAGCAATGATCATTAATGCTAGCCGAGTTAAAGTAGACATTCCTCTTTCTCTATTACAATCTATGCTTCAAAATTAAAAGCCTTTGATGTTTGATTATCGGTTTCCTCGCTTAGGTCAGGACTATAATTTGGTATGTTGTCAGCAGACGAATTTTTATAAAAACTGTTGAAAATGGTATCGTTTAGCGGCAGCAAATTCGTCAAATCCTTTTTTTTTCTTTGCTAACGGATCCAAGTAGCACAATGGAACATCAGATAGTAGTACGTTGAAAACACCACGATACTTCAAATTTAATGTTTTGAATGGATCTTCTTCTAAGACATGGTTTTAGCCTAGAGTTACTAAGCAGACTGATAACAAACTTTTGAGTCCTACGACTAGCAAATTAAGGCTACTAATGTCATCACGCACGCTTTTCTTTTATATGGCTGTGAGATCTGGGCACACGCCCCAGCCGGCCTTGTAGTCGCAGTGTGACTTGTACTGATCTCCTAACGGTGGAAAGGAAGTACGTCTACTACAAAAGGCGAAAATTGAAGTGGAAACGGCAATCGTGGAGGCAGAGGACTATGGATTGCGAAGCTGATCAAGGACGTGACTAAATGAAATGGATGGAAACATACGGCAAAGTGAAGTACTACATCACTTAGTTTCTCACCGGACGCGGATATTTAAACGCCGGTAAAATCGGCAAAGCAAACGCTCCACCCTGCCAGTACGGAGACTCTCCAGTAAACTATGCAAGCCACACTTTTGTCGGTTTTAGGAAGTGGGAGGCTCAACGGTGGGCATAAACTGTCCAGGGTGGACCCGCGCCTCAAATGAAATCAAATCAGCCCAGGAAAGATGGTCGAAAAGATGCTGAAGATCGATCACAAATGGAGCCAAATTTGTTCCTTTGTAGAAGTAGTAGGACAAAAAAGAGAGATCAAGGCGCAAGTATGCAACAGATTGATGAAAGCCGCCTCACCGGTAAGATATAATAAACCCGCACAAGAGACAAATATGAGAAAGCCTGCCACCAAAGGGGAAAGCAGACGGCAACACTCTGAAATAATGCGAAAACGGTTTCGGAATGGATGATGTCAAGATGACTGAATTGAAGGTGGTTTTTAGTTGGTGAGAGTCGCACAGTACTTGAAACACAGGAGGACTGATTGTGGTCATTATTAGCTTTTCCACCATCGCCTAGGCAAAAAAAAAACACACTATCCACCTCAGAGATTGGCACTAAATTACATTCGGTTTCGTATTATTTTTATCTATCAAAATTCTTCTGACACATTTCAATGTCATGCCACTGAATTCCGTTCTGAACTCTGTAAAGTTGCACTGATTTTTGAAGACTAATATTTCTGGTCAGTATACAAAAGGAAATTTGTCAAAAGGACCGTTCTACAGATAGGCGTTGGGTGGTATAATTGCCTGAAGCTCTTTAATTCACAAATCGAATGTAGGACACCTCCAAAACTGGAAAACAGGCGACACAATGTATAATTTCTGACCTTTTTCAACGAATTTTGGCAAAATAGTGCGGTCTTTGGTACTTTCTTCAATCTATTCCTGGAGCTGCTAGAGATTAGGGCGCGGTATAGACTATAGTCAAAATGTCGGTACAGCTGCCATTAGTTGGTAACAAGAAAAGAATGTAGAAGTATTGAAAATCACATTTATTCGATTGTTTATCCATATCTACGACTTTGAAATGCAGTGTTTCTGGTGAATGAACAGAAAGCACAGTATAGTCGGCAAAAGGAAGTGATTTGATTAATAAACCAGCATATTGAACACCACATGGTAAAATATTGTCGATGTAACATAAATACATAAAAAGTGCAAATAAGACAGGGCTTAATTAACAGCGTTGTTTTACTACAGTTTTTCTTTGAAACCACTCCGATAGTGCCTCGCCATTCCACATAGCTGTATAGATAATATCGTAAAAATTTTGAAGGACTCTTACAAATTTTATATATTATACGGTTTATAAAGTAGTGCGTTGATGTCCACTGTCGAAATGCCGCCTTGAAGTCTACAAAAAACGCGTACGGCTTTCTGCCTTTTGCCATGAATGATTTTACAGTGCCTAAAATGAAGATATGGTCTGCTGTTGAATAGATCGGTGCAAATCCTACCTGGAATTCCGGAAGCATATTGTTAGCCGTAATTCAAGAAGTAAAAAAGCCATAAAGACTTTACACGAAGCGTTTAAGAATGAAAATCCACTATAATTGCCCGAGTCAGATTTGCATCCCTTTTTGTGGATTGAGAAAATTATTTCTTCCTTAAACTGCTTAAACATTATGGTTCTATCGTTCTATTGGGCTACGATCTGATTAGAGCCTTTCCGTCTTTTTCTTGTGATCAGAGGCATGATTCTCCGACCATAGAGCAGTATAATAGAGGAGGTTACTGCTTATATTTGCATTTAGTAGCTTTTTAGAATGCAGTTTGAGTAAGGAGGGTGACAATTTGCTGTAGCAAATTGAATACCATTGTGATTTTCCTTCAGAGCTCGACCGCGCTATTACACCGGCCTAATATGAATGCCTCCGATTCGTACTAGCTTCTTTCCTTTATCTGTAACATCTCCCACCTCTAGGTCTGTTACGAATCTGTTCCATTCACCCGCAGCTAGTCCATAATCAATTGCGGAAGTCCCTTGCTTTGCAATATATTGTATGTATATGAACTCTGTGTAACTTGTTCTGTTCAGTACATGTAGCCCAAAAGAAGTGCAAAACTCAAGTAAAGGGTTTTCCAATAGGGACTTGACAACTTTGAATTTAATTTGTGAACGCACTCTTTCACTAATCATCAAACTGTCACTGTCAATTTATTCAGTAAACTCAACATTTTCATCATGAAAAAGTACACGAACGAGCAACGTCTGCAAATTATAAAAATTTTGTACCGAAATTCGGAATCGGTGACTGCAACTTTAAGAGCGTTCACTCCAATTTTCGGTCGTAATTCTCGCCCTAGTAGACAGCCAATAACAAGTTTAGTGCAAAAATTTGAGTCTACATATTCGTTGTGTGATGTTGCCGCATTAGTGAGACAACGGGTTGGTCGAAGTGTCGAAAATATCGCTGCCGTTCAGGCGTCCGTAGCAAACGATCCATATCTGTCAATTCCACGGCGTTCTCAAGAATTGGGCATCGCTCAGGCCACATTATGGCGTATTTTGCTTAAGGATCTTGGTTTACACTCATACAAGATCAAGCTGACTCGAGAATTGAAGCCGATGGACCATTTGAAGCGACGTACGTTCTCCGATTGGGTTCTGGAGAAGATACGTCAAGATGATGAATATCATCGCAAAATCATCTTGAGTGACGAAGCTCATTTTTGGCTCAATGGGTTCGTCAATAAGCAAAATATGCGTTATTGGTCGGTTGAAAATCCACATGTGCTTCATGAATCACCACTTCTTCCACAAAAAATAACTGTTTGGTGAGGTTTGCATGCCGGCGGCGTTATTGGGCCATATTTTTTCGTCGACGATAAAGATTGTCACGTTACTGTGAATGGTCAGCATTATCACGCCATGATCACCGATTATTTTTGGCCCGAATTGGAAGATATGGACTTGGACGACATGTGGTTTCAGCAGGATGGTGCCACAAGCCACACAGCACACGCTACAATCGATTTATTGAAGAGTAAGTATGGTGAGCGTGTTATCTTAAGATATGGGCCAGTTGATTGGCCGCCTCGTTCGAGCAATTTAACACCGCTTGACTATTTTCTGTGGGGCTACGTTAAGTCATTGGTTTATGCCAACACGCGGATAACGTTGGAAGAGCTCAGAGCCAACATTGAACGCGAAATAGCGGCCGTTTCGGCCGAAATGTGTGTCCGAGTCGTTGAAAATTGGGTCCAACGAATCGACCGCTGCAAACGTCCCGGCGGTGGCCATATGAACGAAAACGAGTTCCATTCATAAATGTTTTGATTCTACTTCAAGCCAATAATAAAGTTTTGAAATATCTGAAATGGTTTGCGTTTTATTTAAAAAATAAAATTTGTCAAGTCCTTATTGGAAAACCCTATACATTCTCCTAATTATTTACATATGACTGTACCATATCACAGTCAAAATTAAAATTTAATTTGTACCTTCTCCACTATGGTGTTTTGTTGTTTCTACAATTTGTTGTTTTCTTCATTTCTTTCAGCTGGGTCCTGCAGCGGCGGGAAGAGGAATGTTCTGCTACCACTGTCCACCAGCGTTACATCCAACCGGACCCCATCCACCACGGTTGCCATCTCTGGAATATCCTTTTGCTGCCACACATCCATGTACGTATGTTACCATTACACTTTGATAATGTCGTTATAGATATAAAGTTCGAGATAACATCCTTTCCACAGTTATACGAGTACTCCACCCCTGATGATGTACGAGTACATACCATGCACACATTACCGAATTATCGAATCAAAGATATCGAGTTACGAGCAGAGCGTTAGGAGTATGTGCATATGTATCTGTTAAAACTAGATTTTTGCCCAAAGATAAGCTTATGATGAGCACTCAAGTCTCCGTGTTATCTATTGATTTATGAGCATATGTACGTTCAGATATCTACGAGAATCTTCCAAACACTTAGTCGTATTATCCCAGTACAACTTTTCCTAACCGAGTTAGGCTACCTCTCATGGATTTTGCTGAGTTTCCTTTATTTAATACGCTCAATACATAGACGGGTATACCGTATATATGAGTGACAGATAGAGAAGTAGAGGGAGAGAGAGTGAGAGAGTTCGATGGTCGATGTATGATGTGCGACTTTGTTCATCAATTTTCGTTGGAATTAACACAAATTAAGTTCGGAAACTTGTTCCGATCTAGATTGAGAAGACTTCTCGCCCAAAGGGATGAAATTCGATATCATTTGGATAGACAAAAACTCGATTAGATGCAGTACCCCAGTACCAATCGAAAAGTACGAGTATTTCCATCGATATGCGAGTATGTACATACACATACTATCTTTCTGTCTTTGCTCAACAAGTTCTGTCATGTGGCATATGAATACTTGTGTCAAAGTATCGGGGGGTGGCGAAGTTCCAACATTTTCCACAGTAACAATCCACAAACGATGTTAGAAGTTTAATTTTTATATTCAATTTGCCTTTTCTCTACTGGGATTCGAAACAGACGGGTCACTGCACCATGCCCCATTCAAGGCTTACTCGTAAGTGTTTTTAAGACAATTAGTATCCCAATTTGCATAGTCGTACAATTCGGTGGCATTGTTTTGACTGTCCATATCCACGTGGATACAAATTCATTAATGGATGCATGAAATCGTAAAATCGTATCGAGTAAAAAAAAAATGCAAATTCTGTTGCTTTCACGCTGAATTAAAGGTGACAATTGATTGCATTACATTCGTTCGTGAAATATGTATTTCATAATTTGCGCCTGTCGCCCATTCGATGAATTCCATTAGGACTGGATTTTATTTTCTGTTTTGGTTTTTTTTTTTTGCCTCTCTCACCTTCCACCCAGCCCATGAAATTCCATTCCAATTTCCAAGAAAATCCCTGCATTCCTTCTGAATCGATCGATACGAGTACAAATACGAATACGAATGCATAGCACAAATCACTGACAGTGAAGGAATGTGCAGGTGCGTCACTATGTCGACGCCACCGAGCATCGGTCGGCTGCTTGCATCTCAAAGGTATTGGAATCCCATTACAAGCGATTGAGAGTGCGATTGCACCGAGATTCCGATCCATTTCCGCGAATTATTTAGCATGTAAATCGAGCTGGTGTGTGCACTCATAAAAAATTCCTTTAATCGAATAACCGAATTGATGTTGTCTACGGTCTACGAATACACCAGAACGAGGATATCCAACCAACGCCAGCCAGTGCCAACACCAACGATGGGATACTTTACGTGCGAGTATGCTTGATACATATGTGCAGCTGCAGCAAGGGTGCGGCAACTCCTACTCGTAAGTGTTGAGGATTTCATTAATTTATAGTTTATGTAAGAGTCTTAGCTAAGCTCATGCACGAAGTACCTATCACCTTTCAGGCAGTTAGGCAGAGAGGTGCTTGGTTGGTGAATGTTAAAAGGGTGATAGGTGGTAGGAATTAGTCTCTTCGTATCTAATCGTAGCAAAGGTGTCGGAATTTGCAATAAGGCATCTCGACCTGAATGCATTAGTAATCATTCGAACACCCTTTCGTCGGGCTTACTCGGCTCCCCTAACCACTCGTATTCACTTGATTAGATGGATATTTAGCTTGCGGCCATTAACATGTACTTGGTCGTCATCATTTCTTCAGAGTCAGACACTCGTCCAGACAGTTTGCTTCTGGCATCCCTGAAGATGTGGCCACTTTTCCTCTTTCACTTACATCCAATACACAAACTAAACTACTAGCTGTGAATTAATGAGATAATCTCAAGAACTTGTGTAAGCGCATTAGCAAGAAATGTTAAAATTAGTTTACCCTAATGGGTATGTGTCCAACCAGGATGATGGACTCCACTTTTCCATGGAGTCTGGATTCTAATTAATTCACATCTATCTACGTATGTATTCGTAGCTACATACACTATCTGTCTGTAGATACTCTAAGATTTATAGATGATTTTACTAAGTACATGGGATCGCTCAAAGCAAGGTGTTAAGTTATTGCATTTAATGTCTCAAATCTCAATCATTTATGCGAAGGTATCATCTCTCTCCTAAAAGGGAGTGACCTGATCTACTCGTACTACGTATCTTTTACAAATCAGATAAAAATCATCCATCCTTTACTGAAAAGTGAAAACCCACCACCCGATCCGGGTGTAAATATCATCGACTTGTACTCGTATTTGTACCAGCTACGACAAGGAAAAATCAAAGAAAACCTGATTTACATTTCAAATTGAATTTTTTTTAAGGACTCTGCTTCTGCTCTGCTTCTGCCTCTTGTTGGTGAGACAAGAAAAGAGCTCAAATGCCCCGATTATGCCAAATTCAATTTGCGATTGAGAATGTGACACTTAAAACATTTTATTTTATTTGGCTCTCATGTTTTTCAATCGGAGCAAACCTTTTCTATAAACACATACTCGTACATACGAGTAGTCTCTAGGATAGAGATACGAGTCCAAACATATATTCATCCAACAATAAAGGGTAAAAGGGTGTAATGATGAAAATGATATTCATCACTTCACAATTGAAGAGATTGTATGATAGTTTGTAGCAGCTAAAAGAGCAAAACTTTTTTACAGTAAAATTACTAATTTGCATACGCATATACTCGCATGTACATAAGTGTATTAAAATTCATAAAAGGAATAAAAAATAAGTGAAAGAACTTACCATCAATAGGGGTATCCAAGCAGGGTGAGGTAGTTGCAACATTGACTAAGGGTTGAGGGATAAAGTCATTCAGTCTATCGACAAAATCATCCCTTCGCAATTATTACCATCACCTCTTAGTAGAGCACTCATCCCAGCCATGTTTGGCAACGAGATTATAAGCAATTTTCATAACGAGCGTTATATTAGTTTGGTCCAAGTCCTTGGCAAGGACCTTTATCTATGTGTACTCGTATGTTGTATAAGACCTTGCCTGCGTGTGTATCAAATGATGATGCTGTTTCTCCAAGCTTTAGAAAGGACTTAGCAATCGTGGTCGTGACATTCGATACCAATGAACACACACACACACACACGGAAGAGGATTGATTCTCGATTCTCTCTTATTCTGGCGAATCCTTCGAACTCAGTATGGAAATTCAATTATTCACTGGCAGGGAGGGTCGCCAACTGAAATCCTTTAATGATGGTTATACCAACTGTCTGAAAATTGAATTACACGTCCTTTATGTAACGATAATCATCAACAACAAAATGTATACACTATGTCCTTCCTAATGGTGGCGATATGATGAGGATGCTGGTAATAATGATGGTGACGGTGATGTTTCTACCACCTAAAGTTGTTGGCCGAATGAACTTAATTTGGACGAGCGAAGATAACACTGATGATGAGGATGATGGTGACGGTGGCGTGGTAAGAGACAAAGACATGTGTTGAGATGATGTTGAACAGGGAATATTTAATCTTATGATTTATATTGGTTTGACGAGAGACGTGTTATGGGATTAGTGCTCTGGGTATTAAAATGTTTTTATACACTTTTTTTTGAAGTTGGGGCCTGCATTCGATAATAATTATTGTGGCATAATTGCTAGAGTACTTGCAGTGAATTGTGTAGATTAGTTGACCTTTTTCGATGGATTATGAGAAGTCTGCAGACACCCTTTATGTGACAGATTCAGAAAAAGAAGGTTTAACTGTGACAAGGTGTCGCTAAAAGCTTTTTCACTTTCGATTTTATCGGGTCGATGATGTACAGGGTCATCCATTTTTGTGGATTTGAAAGTAAATTTAAATAAAACACACTTATGATTTCGATTTCGATTAAAATTGTATTTCAGTATATTGTGTGGATCTTGCCATTATGAATGGAATACAACAATGTCATCCATGGGAGTTCTTGCAGGATTTGATTCCGACAAGGTAATTTTCGATGACTTTTGGACACATAAAGGGAAATAACTCCATAACTCCATGGGTGCATAAACACGATATTTTGCATAGGTTTACAAAAAGAAATCCAACGGCGACAAGTCACACGGTGGCCCGTTCACATCACCAAAACGCGAGATAACTCGTCCAGGAAATTTGTTGTGCAATAAAGCCAAAATGGGTCCTGTTGTGTGAGTTGTGGCACCGTCTTATTGAAACCACATGCCTTCCACATCTATATCTTCGATTTGGGGCTAAAAAAATTCGTTTAAAATTTGGCTATACCGATGAGAATTAACGGTGAAGGTTACACCTTCCTCATTTTCGAAGATGTATGGACCATTGACACCACCAGACCAAATTGTATAGTGTGGAATGTAACTTTTGTAGATGCAATGGTCTTTTGACAGTTACATGTGAATTTTCACTTCCCATATCCACCTAGTGAAAAATGAGCCTCATCGCTGAAGAAAAGAAAATGTTGAGTGAAAATTGGTCAACCAAACGCTGATGTTCAAGCACCCGATTAGCGTACGTTCTACGCATTCCAAGGTCAGCTGGATTCAATTCTTGAGTTGAGTTCTTGAACTATATAAGGATCTACACCCTTAATGCAGAATACTCCATAATGTAAGATAAGATAAGTCCAAATGCAGACTCGAAAGCCAACACTTGTCAGAGTAATTTGAGTAACTGAAAAGGGATCCTAAAAATTTCTTCTTCTTGCGTAGTTATTAAGCTGTGAAGTATGAAATGAATACATGGGAAGTGAATTTTTAATCGGTTTTATTTAATGCTTAAACTTATTATTTTTAATCAAAGTACGCGACCATATTATCGACACATTTTTGCCATCTCACCGGTAGCTCACTTATCCCTTTGCTGTAGAAACCTGGATCACGAGAGTCGATGAACTGCTGTATACCTGAAGTCCTACATAATTGCCAACAAAATGGAGTAACAGCTGAGACTGTGAGAATTAAAAAAATTCTATAGTACTGCTCATTAGAAGCACCAAACAACTAAAGGGGAAATGATTTGTTAACGCCTTCACCATTGGCTTACCCATAACTATAAAGAATTTACGACTGGTCTTATAAAATCCAAAGATAATATGCAGCCCTGACCATTTCGATTGCAGTCCCGATCTTTCTTTTAATGAAGTATAAATGCTTGATAATTTAATTAATTCGATTCAAAGGCAAAAGGTAAAACAAAGACTAAAAATACGAATATTAATCCTCCTCAGCCATCGGCATCGTCTATTCCTGAAACGCAGCAGTCAAATGTGATGTCGATCAACAAGGCATTGACAATGGTTGTTGTGACTATAGTGAGTATAGTAGTGATCCTTCGTAGTCGTTGCGCACTACTAGGAATACAAGACAGTTGATATTTAATAAATAAGGACAACAGTACTGTCATATATTTTTTTTAAATATTTTTAAGTCCCTTTAAGTTCCACAAAAATGCTATAAGCCTTATTCTCTTCAAAATAATACAATTTCAAAATTCCAAAAATTAAAAATCATTGATCAATATACACTTACAGTAGTGTTTGGAATTTTTGCTTATTCTACATATGGAATACTCTTCGCAACGATTGACTCTATAATTGGATCCGGATTATCACCAAGCTTATAGCCAACAATACATGTAACATCCAGATCTATCTTAGTTGGATTAAGTAAGAGCATTATTTGATTGATGGGCGATGGTGGTCTGAAAGGCTTCTTTGCAGGCATAGAGTCTCCAGTTGCAGACAGCAATCTAAATTTACTTGGCTTTCGAACGCTAGCATGAAATTGGAAATTAGTCACTGGAAGCTTACTCTGATTTGTTACGGAAATCACAATCACAGAAACATTTGGACTTGGTCTATTTGATGTGAAATTCAGAGTGACTTTTATATCATCATAGAACAGCAACTTCTTATTCGTAGGGCTTACATCATCTAAATCAACATCAATATCTGCCAGACGAACTACCGGGACGATTCTTTCCTCCGTAGTCATTTCTAATGATTTCTCTAGTTTTTGTTCTTCCGGTAAATAGATTCTTTTAAATTATCTAAGATGGAATCTGTGTTGGCATATTCATTTGTTTTCGTAGTAACATTTGTTTGAGAAATATTTGAATCCAAGAGAACAGAATCAATAGGTTCTGCTTGCGATATTATAGTTTGTTTAACCAAATTTTCTGCAATTTTTTCTTTAGCTAGGCCATTCAGCGAAATTTTTTCTGGTTCTTTTTTAAAAGTGCCTATCCTCTCCGAGGTTTTCAAATTTTCCTTTAGCAATTCCTCACTTAGAATATCAATGTATTTCAGTCTGCTTGAGTCATATTTTTGCGGCTTGTTTTCACTCTTTGTTTCAAGATCATTTTGATCAGTCATGGCAACAGTGACGGGTTCCAGCAGATCCATGTTACCAAAAACAGAGGCTTGAATTGTTGAAGTTGAATTGGCACATTGCCCAAAGATTTCACTTAGCTCATCGAGTGGGTTTGAGGATTCAGTCAAATTTTCAGCTTCATTCGTTTCAATTGGTTGGGGAAGTAAATCATTAAAAAGTTCTGATGGATCTGCAGTTGGCTGAGGGCTTGCTACATTAGGAGTAAGGGGTTCTGTGTTTTCTTCTGAGGGCATAGTAGTTTTAAATCGTTCAATTACTGCCCGAAGTCTCTCATTGATGTCTAAAGTTTCCACAATAAGATCTTCATTAGTGTTATCAATTAATTCTGGAAGTCGTTCAACAATGGGTAAATAATTTTCGCATGACTGATAAAGTTCTCTTATAAGACTTATGGAATCGTCTTCTCTGCCCTTTTCGTTGTTTTCATACGAATCAAGCATTTGATTCAATAAGACAAATGTGTTTTGTATTTGTTCAAGTTCCGTTTTATGCCGACACACTAACTCCATTTTTCGAGCGTTCTGGCTAACTCTGGATTGTACCAAGAGGTTAGCTCTCTTAAGATCTTCAGCGTTTCGACTTTGGAGAGATTTACGAAACTTCTCTTCGTCGATTCCCATGATGTTTTCCCTTTTATTTGGAGCAGTTACAGGGGTATGGTTATTGCCTTCCTTACGCAACATATCGTAAGCCTCACGAATTGTATTTCTCCCCGGATATTCAGTCGTCCAAAGCAGAAAACAGTCCATAATTTTGTCACGTATAAGTTGTGGTGTTTTTTCTCCTTGGTGGCCTTTCCATACCAATCGAATCAGTTCATTTAAATACCGAAACTTCGACATTTCATCCTGAAAACTGCTCCCACATTTCGCCATACATTCTTCTAAAAGCGATAATGTTCGAATAGATTGTTTCTCATTAGGTGATCGAATTTTTGTTATTAACAAAACCGTCGCTTTATGCATAAGAGATGGATCACTGCGAACAGTCACTCAAAATATTTGTACCGCAAGTTCATCGACATTTACCTCAGATGGATTTGTCGCCCTTTCAATCATAAGCTCCAAAATATTATTATTCGAGACGGCCATCAATATGGAATTTATTTTTATAGATGAAAGGAAAGAATGTCCATCAATATCTAATGCGAATTTTATACATGTCAGAAGCAACTAGGAGCAGGTAACCTTGGTCACCGCAGCCATATTTTCTGTACAGCGTGCATTTCGATGATGGATAGGCCTTAAGGCATCTGTAACACAGCCAGTCTGGACGATAATTTGCTCATAATGTCTGAAACGCACCTACTAAAATATCACTATTTTTGTAGTAAGTTTTCACAATTTTAACACCTTCAGCGATTGTTAAACGATCCATATTCTAAAATGACAAACCTTCAACTAAACATACATACTCCCGGGTGGCAGTTCGGTTTGACGTATGTGATTGAAACAGGGATGTCAAATGAGGATCAAGATTTGGATGACGAATATATATATTTGGAGAGATAACACCTTTGAAAAAGCAAAACGAATTTCCGATGCTGGTGATAGGAAAAATTGCTTTGGTGTGTTCTTGCAACTCCGGCAAAATGAGCATTTTATTTGGAAGCGAAAATTTCTGTTGAGGTATTTGCAGTTTCGATGAGTTTTTTTTTTAGAGGTTTGGTTTTTAAACGGGCAACACTGTTTCTACAGATTGTCAATTTGACAGTTGAAAGTTGATTTGTAGTTAGTATGTTTTGCTATTTTACGATGAATAGCTTAACGCCAGAACAACGCTTGCAAATTTTGCTAACTTATTTTGGAAACCATGGTTCGATTCGCCAAACTTATCGTGCGCCACAAGTTATTCGGAACACGATGAATCGTGTACACGTACACTCTAGTGGATAATACGCATCCCCAAAGATGACAAACAGTGCGAACAGAAGAAGTTATTGCCGTTGTGGAGCGCAGTGTTGAGGAGAATCCGAATGAGTCGATTCGCCATCGTGCACAGCAATTGGAGATATGGTCATCCACTTTGAGAAAGATTTTACGGAAAGATCTTGGCTTGAAAGCTTACAAGCTTGTGCAAGAGTTGAAACCGCATTCGGTGAATGGGCCGAAAACATGATTCACCTTGATCCTCATTTTCAACGCAAAATTTTGTTCTCCAATGAGGTTTATTTTTGGTTGGACATGTAAACAAGCAAAATTGCAGAATTTGTAGTGGAGAAAACCCAGAAGCCCTTGTCGAGACGCCCTTACAACCATTAAAACTCACTGTTTGGTGTGCTTTATGGGCTGGTGGAATCATCGGCCCATATTTCTTTAAGGACGATGCCGGCCAGAATGTTACCGTCAATGGAGAGCGCTATAGAAACATGACAGAGATTTGGTTTCAACAAGATGGCGCAACATGAAACACGGCGCGCGCCACCATCAATTTATTGTGGGAAACATTTGCTGAGCGTATAATTTCGCGTAATGGACCTGTGAATTGGCCTCCACGATCCTGTGATCTCACACCTTTAGATTGCTTTCTTTGGAGGTATGTGAAGTCACTAGTCTATGCCAATAAACCAGAGACGTTGGGCAATTTGGAAGTTGACATTCGCGGTGTTATTATTGATATATTGCCCCAGTTGTTCTATAAAGTTGTCGAAAATTAGACTCCACGATTGCCACATGGGTTGCATTGACTTGATTGACAGTATAATGAAAAGGTTCAAAATTATCCTAAGAAAGATGGCAAGTGAGAATATTTTACCATCTACTTGACTTATTATAGTGAACACTTGACTTTCATAATCATGTACAAAAGGAGACTTCTTTGTATGAGAAAATAAGCAAACCTTCGCCTGAAAATTGCAAAAGCTTTTTAGAAAGTAGGCTGACTAAACCCTTCTAAACTAGGAAATGCAAGAAAAACACAAAGCCCCACTCAACACGGTCCTCCAAATCATGTTCGACAAGACCAGTTGGACATTAGCCTGTATGGGCTGATAAATGCAGGTGAAAGTACCCAAATTGCAAAGAGTTTACTCGTGTGAAAAATGTGGCATCGGACTCTGCTACAATGAAATAAATAATTGCTTCAAAACCTTTCCTTTAGAACAAAAATATTGTCTATAACACAGTGTTGCAAACATGTAACAAACCTATTTTTATAAATAAATAATGAAAATGTATTTTTATTTATCAAGTTATTGTGTGTAGCACAAAAAAAATTTGCGTTATTGCGTTACAAAGGGTTAAAAGAGGAACTGGCTTCAAAGTTCCGTAAACCAAATGATTATATGGTACAACTTCAAGGAAAAGGTAGGGCTACAACCCCGCTCGGTGCTTTGGCAGACCGACTTAATTTAGAAACTGAACGTAAAAGGCAAAAAAAGAAGAATTTGAAGCGTGGAGTAAGTGCAACGAAAAAAGCGAAAATAATTTGGTTCGTCTTTAACTGGCACATGAATCTTGTAAAAAAAAGGGTACCAAATGGTAGTCAGAGTACACACTGTAGACATACATGCCTCGAATTGGGACATGAAGATTGTTCGAAACTTGTAACAGACAACCTTTACCAAGGATTGCTCTTTCAAAACACAAGTAGATGACCTATTTTTTTAAAGGTCAATTTGGAGTATACGCTGGGCTCAGTTCTGAGACATTTGCGTGAAGCGATTCGCTGAAAGAGACCAGAATTGTGGGCATGATAACGCACCGTCGCCATCATTATTCGTAATTTTTTGACGAAAAATGCAACAAATACAATCCAACAGCCACCGAATTCACCTGATTTGGCTCCCAGTGACATCTTTCTGTTCCATCGAGTTAAAAAACCACTACAGGGAACGCGTTTCAGCAGCCGAGAGGAAGTAATGGAAAAATCGCAGGAAGCACTGATGGACATACCGAAAACCGAATATAAAAAATGTTTCGGGGATTGGATCAAGCGCTGGCATAAGTGTGTTGCAGTCGATGGGGATTACTTTGAAGGGGACAATATAAAGGGTTTTCCAATAGGGACTTGACAACTTTGAATTTAATTTGTGTACGCACTCTTTCACTAATCATCAAACTGTCACTGTCAATTTATTAAGTAAACTCAACATTTTCATCATGGAAAAGTACACGAACGAGCAACGTCTGCAAATTATAAAAATTTTCTACCGAAATTCGGAATCGGTGACTGCAACTTTAAGAGCGTTCACTCCAATTTTCGGTCGTAACTCTCGCCCTAGTAGACAGGCAATAACAAGTTTAGTGCAAAAATTTGAGCCTAAATACTCGTTGTGTGATGTTGCCGTGTCAGTGAGACAACGGGTTGGTCGAAGTGTCGAAAATATCGCCACCGTTCAGGCTTCCATAGGAAACGATCCAAATCAGTCAATTCCACGGCGAATTTTGCTTAAGGATCTTGGTTTACACGCATACAAGATCAAGCTGACTCAAGAATTGAAGCCGATGGACCATTTGAAGCGACGTATGTTCTCCGATTGGGTTCTGGAGAAGATGCGGCAAGATGATGAATTTCATCGCAAAATCATCTTCAGTGACGAAGTTCATTTTTGGCTCAATGGGTTCGTCAATAAGCAAAATATGCGTTATTGGTCGGGTGAAAATCCACATGTGCTTCATGAATCACCACTTTATCCACAAAAAATAACTGTTTGATGCGGTTTGCATGCCGGCGGCGTTATTGGGCCATATTTTTTCGTCGACGATAACGATCGTCACGTTACTGTGAATGGTCAGCATTATCGCGCCATGATCACCGATTATTTTTGGCCCGAATTGGAAGATGTGGACTTGGACGACATGTGGTTTCAACATGATGATGCAACAAGCCACACAGTACACGCTACAATCGATTTATTGAAGAGTAAGTATGGTGAGCGTGTTATCTCAAGAAATGGGTCAGTCGATTGGAAGCCTCGTTCATGCGACTTAACGCCGCTTGACTATTTTCTGTGGGGCTACGTTAAGTAAGCCGAAATGTGTGGCCGAGTCGTTGAAAATTGGGTCCAAGGAATCGACCTCTGCAAACGTGTCCGCGGTGGCCATATGAACGAAGTCGAATTCCATTCATAAATGTTTTGATTGTACTTCAAGCCGATAATAAAGTTTTAGAAATATCTCAAATTGTTTGCGTTTTATTTAAAAAAAAAAGTTGTCAAGTCCGTATTGGAAAACCCGATGAATAAACTTGTATTTTTAATTTTCTGAATAAATTCCGGGAAAGTTTTGATCAAGGTGGTATATAAGATGAAAGTTAAATCTTCTGAGACTACCACACAAGAACTGGATGTTAGGCTTGGAGTATAACAGACAGATTCGAAGTCCATTGCTTTTAAATGCTCTGCAGTGATTTCTACTAAAGATTTCTATGACAACGTAGTAATTTTTTATCTTTTCAAAAAGTCAAAAGGTCTTCGTTAGAATAACCAAAAATCTTCTTGGAACGAAAATTCATGTGTTGCCAAAAAGATGCCAATATTTTGGTCACAAAATAAAAAGGAACAACAAGTGGGCCAACATTGCAACACTAAAACTGAAATGGGGCCAATGAACCTTGATGAATCCAAGTTCGAGTTGTTTGCCACGGAGAGGAGGATTTTCATTAGAAGTTTCGCAGAGGACATTGCCCTGATCTATATATTCCACCCACCGCAAAGCATTGAGCCGGATCAATATAGTTGTGCGAAATCTCCCTTCCTTCTCCGAACCCAGCGATCACGCTCGTATCCAAAGTATTTTGAAAAAGGAGGGCTACAGATCTATTCTAAAAGAGAATCCATGTTATTCAAAGGAGCTTCGGCTACTTGTGTCCTAAACAATCCTAAGCACATTTCAAAGATGTGTTTAAGCCTTATGCAATGGAGAAAAAGAAGACGTCTTAATCAATGTGATTTTACCATCAAAGTTGTTGTGGGGTTTGGGCCAAATTTAGATTTTATGGTACCACTTGGACAGAAGGGATCGCCGAACGTCTTCTTCCTTACCAACTGAAATATCATTAAAATTGATAGAGAAGGTGCCCAGGGATTTTTAAGCTATTACTCGTATAAAGGTTGGACGAAGTAAAAGTTTATACTTAGTTTCATTATTATTGAAATACAACTTACGTAGTGTGCTCCAATCCATTAAAATAAAAATAATAAAAATAGTTTACGGCTTCCTTTCAATATTACTTTATCTTTATAGTACTTCTTGACTTCTTGGTGGTATTAGACTTATGAACAGTAGCTTACATTCTCATTTCTATTAATTATGTTTACAATACCTTACCTTTTCTATAATGCAAATACCTCTAAATTATCCAAGGCACCGTTAAATCTACTTAGTTAAAATAAATAAAAGATATTAAATAGACTTTAAGCACCGGAAATCTGGTAAATTGCCAATTCTTTCCTTTCCATCTAATAGTATTTCAAGTCTTTGTAGTATGTAACTCCATCTGTTTTGTGTTGTTGTTTTTTTTTAAATCGCGTTTAAATAGCCTTGCATACTAATACATACGAGTACGGATGTGCGTGTTCCCCGGGAAAGGGTAATTTTCTGCCTTCATTTAAGGTTATACCGAAAAATATGTAATTCCCAAACAGTTGGCCTTCAGGACCCAACAAATACGTAATTACGAAATCCGATTATACCTGCCCGAAGATATGGGGAGTGGGCGGTGTTTTGTGCTACGCTCAAGAAACCACTAGCACACTACAATTGAATTTTGTAATTTGCTTTTACTAATTAATTATTTAAGCGAAATTGAAAATTAATTTCCAGAGAATTTAAGAAGACGACCTTTGTTGAAGGGCTCTGTCAGAACTTTGGAATTTTTAATACGAGTACTGATGCCCGTTACTGACTTTCACTTTTCGCTTTCATGGCCAGGATTGATGTGGGGTGTTTTGATGTGATGTGTAGGTATTTAAGTACAACATTATCTCTTGAAATAATTACTTCGAAAATGGGGTAAAACGGATATTGTGCCTCTGTTTTGCTTTGTAACTGCTGGTAGATTGTCATCAGTGCAGAGAACAATTAAGTCAATCTCGAGGGGAGATTATGAAGGGTTGAAAATCCGCTCTAAAGTACTTAATTTGGTCAAGCAGCGGATGAGTTTATTTTATCTATGATACGAGTAGTAGAGCCCGATCAGTAGAGATTTTGTTTTTTTTGGTTTATTTGGTTCTAATGGTCTTTTTTTTTCTTTTTGTAGATACAAGTTACTCTTATCACCCTGCCATACATGATGAAACTTTTGTCCGACGAAAGCAGCGTAGAAATCGGACGACGTTTACTCTGCAACAAGTAAGTATCTACGAGTTATATTTTACATCATTTGACATGATCTGGCAATTGCTTTGTGTCTTTATAGCTCGAAGAATTGGAGACTGCGTTTGCCCAAACTCATTACCCAGATGTGTTCACACGCGAAGATCTCGCCATGAAAATCAACCTCACGGAAGCTCGTGTACAGGTAGGAATCAAACTTTTTTCAAAATTTATCTGTAGGCCTTAGTTGTTGTATACGTAAGCAGGACTTTATAGAGATGAATTATCTTAGTAGATGGAGATGCAGCCAGTGAAATGGGTATTTATAAGAATGCATGACACGGTTTTACCTTTTAGGCTACATCCAACGCATAACCCAGCACGACGAACTCACATTCGTTATTAATCTATGCAAGAGCTGTGGTTATACAATATCTACACTCGAGTTGTGATATGCTCCTTACTGGAGGTTTTGGTAAAGCATTGGTCTCCACTTATTTTTCAATCTGTTTAGCCAATCCTCACGCTAAGTTAACCGACAATGGTAGTGCTTACCAGGTCACCGGCTATTGTTTCGAATTAATACGTTTGCTTATAATCTTCATGAAGAAATTGTATTACTTATTTAGTAACCCTGTATGTTCAGTAGACTGTGCTTGAACAATAGTTAGAATGGTGAAGCAAATTACACATAAGCTGTATCAGAAAAAATGGAGATTAGTGAGAAAGAACAAAACATAAAGCGGCAATATATTGCAGTGCGATCAAAGGCGCAAGTGGTACCACACAACCAGTCAAAATCTCCCTCCTTTCTACTTTTACGAACAGGTCCATTATGTAGGCTTTTGGCTCTGTAGATACCCTTTCTCACGCACGATGTTCAGATGGAAATGCTGGCGATCAAATGCACCAACTTCTATGGTGGCTTTCCTTATGTCCGGCTGAAACTAGTGATGCTTATCAAAGTTAGCAGCTTAGATAGAACGAAGATGGAAGTCACAGGAAAATCTGAAGGGGGAAGGCGGACATAAACAACAACTTGGATAACACAGAGTTCAAAGACTGCTGAGATCAACAGCTCTTACATTCAACTGGGAGGCTACAGTCTAGAAAACGGAATCTTCAGATTGTTCGGATCTGCTAAACTCCAAAATGGCTAAGCAATTTTATGGCTAATTCGCCCTTCGAGCCAGAGTTTTTGACGTTACGAGGACGCATATCAGTTGCTGAATGCCAGTGTATCTTTTAGAGCAATAGAGGGGCGCTGCCAAACGCTGTTTCTTTGGGCTAAGAAAGCAACTGAGTAGTAAGTCCCTATCCCGAAAAGCTAAGGAGACTCTATATAATACCTGATCATCCCGGACCTACTTTATGGCGCAGAAGTATGGACGCTACCGAAAGCGGCTGGAGATATTGGTGGGCTTTGGAGAAGAAGATTCAGCTATATGAGCGACATCGACCTAATCAGAAAATTGCGCATCAGTCACTTGAGATGGCTAGGACATATTGAGCGAATGGACACCAATGCTCAGACGAGTTGAGTCTGCGAATCTAACCCCTGAGAGACAACGTAGTAGAGGAAGATATCAGCTTAAGTGTTGCGCAGAAGTAGAAGGGACCACAACAATTTGTAATGCGCAACGGGAGGCCAAGGTTCACCTCGAACTGTTGCGCCGCCTAACAAAGAAAGTAAGAATTGGGCTGCACACATAAGTATGATTCCTGACGTCAGAGCACTCATGGATTCCAGTTTATTGGCTGCTTGTCAGATTGTACATTCATAAATGAATGAAATCAATAATTTTAGAGTTTTTCTTTAGACTATCATCCTTTCCTTATTACCTTGCATTCAATTTTTAAGGTGAGCGGACGTATCTACAAGGCCAGTGAACGACCACCGGGCATTATTTCCGATTGGTTCTACCTCAGAAGTGGAAATAAAAAGCAGAAATGTCTTTTTTTACAACTAACCCGCGCTCAAGAGCACTTTAGTACCCTTAAAATGTTTGCACATAGCACAGCACGGACGAGAAGTAACCGATGTACGTTGGTTTTAAATGTTTGCAAGTTACAAGAACTAGGAGTTGTTCGGCTTAGGAAAGAATCACGATGCAGAGAATGCCCGAAATTGGATTTGAGGGTATTCTTACATACGAGTATGAGCATTCATAACGAGACGGGTGCTGCGGTTGAAGGTTTAAAGGGGCTCTAAACTACTGGCAATTTCGGTGGAGCACTGGTATTGAAAATGACGGACGATAAAACAACGTGTGGTAAGAAACATTACGAGTACATCGGTATTCAAGGTTGTCAATTGACTGTGTAATGTTGGTTTCACTTAGGAGTTTTATCGCTTGCTTTTTTGGGCGTTGTGGGCAGACAAATGCCTTTTATATTGAGGCCAGTTAAAGGCGGAAAAGTATTTCGTGCACCGTTTTAGGAACCTCAATAATTTACACTATCTTTGGCAACATCGAATATGTGGTCATTCCAACGCAGGTTGTCATTGACACCATGCAAGTGTTTCTTCCCAATTAATTAGTTATTCTGTTAATATCGAAATTTAGTGAGCTTAACATACGCAGCCGTTCCTGTTCCACAGCCGAACAGCACTAACGTGAGTCCGGGAACGAATATGAAAAGCAGAGAGTACTATCGTCAGCAAAGGAATGTATTGGATTAGAAGTAAAAGACAAGAGAAATGATGAAATGAAAACTAAAAATAGTGTTGGAGACAGATCGGAGCCCTGGGGCACACTAGCATTTATTTTGTGAATGTCAGACTTGAAGCCATCCAAGACAACTTTAATTGAACGTTCCGGAAAGTAATTTCTAATGCCAAACTCTGTCAAATGACTTAGAAATTTTGCTTTTGCCAGATTGAGGTATGGTTTAGTTCCATTTTTTGGTGAGACATGCCATCAAATCATCAGCGCACCTGTTAATAAGAATACTGCATGGCTGGTCATTGAGAAGTTTTCGTGTTTCGAGATATTTCATGAGCTGACGGTTTATCAGCGTTTCCATGACCTTAAACAGGAGGGACTGCAATGGGTCTGTAGGAGGAGAAAGAAGAAGATTCACAGATAAGCCATAAGCTTAGCAGGTAATCATAATTTTTGTAATCGAAATAAATAAATAAATAAAGAGTATGATTAATGAAAAATCTTACGCAGTGATTTTGCACTCGTGGAAGAACAGCTCTTACGAAGAAGGGAAGATATACCTTCTGGACGAGCGGATTTGCGAATGTTAAGATCTTGAAGTACTAAATAGTAGAAACATTTTTTACATGCCGTAGTCTAATGAGCAAGTCGAATTCTTAAATGCAAATATTTTAAATCTCTATGACACACACGTAGCTTTGAAAAGCAAGAGCATCAAGGACAAAAGTAATCCATCTTTTACCAGTCAAATACGTTCCTTAATGCAGCAGCGCGATAGAGCTTACAACTGTTTGAAGCGATATCGACTTCCAGAACTTCAGCAAATGTACTGTTACGGAGATCCGTTCTGCCAAATCTTGTGTGTATGAGAGCAAGCTGAACACCCGCTTAAGTGGTCGACAATTTACGCCGAATATGTGTTGGCAAGACAAAGTGTAATTTGGCAGATAGTAATGACAGCATTGTTTGCAATTTCCTAAGCCGTAATTTCTTGTCTCTGGCCTTCTCGACCGCGTTAAGTGTGACTGAGCTGTTGTCGAGCCTGCCTGTTAATCATCAAAGTATAAATAGTTTCGGTTTCAGGTCGGTCGATAGTGCTGATGTGGTAGAAAGTATACTCTCGATAAAGTCAAATGGCATTGGGTTCGACAAAATGCACCCTATTTCTCTAAAGATACTCTTACCAATCATACTACCATTTTGATAAAAGGAGAATACCCTACTCAGTGGAAGTTGGCGCAAATTATACCTATTCCCAAAAGTGCTAAAGCTGATGAGTTTAGACCAATTTCTATTCTGCCCTTTCTGTCCAAGGCTTTTGAACGTATTCTGCAAAAACAGATGAACACATATCTTAAAAATAATAACATGCTCTCACCAAAGTAATCTGGTTTTCGCGCGAAACACAGTTGTATTGCATTAGATGAAGAAAAATTCACTTTCTTGGTGCTTTTCCAAGGCATTTGACATGGTTGATCACAATATCTTATGTAAAAAGCTCATTCGACAATATAACTTTTCATCAGGTGCAGTAAAGTTACTTACATCCCTACTTAAACAACAGAATGCAACCAGTTCAGCTCAATGACAATGTATCCGATTTTCTTCCAACTGTTAGTGGTGTCCCTCAAGGTTCTATACTTGGCCCCCTATAGTTCGCATTATATGTAAATGAGCTTCCATCCATTATACACAACTGTTCGTCACATATGTATGCTGCTGATGTTCAAATGTATATGAGCTGTCCACTTGGTTTAATTGCTCTATCAATGAAGATCTTGAGGAAATTTCACGTTGGTCTGAACTTAAAAGAAACCACTGGATCTTTAGTATTTTCCACCTATTTTATTGAAAAGCTGCGAAATAGATTATGTTGACACTGCAAGAATCTTGGGGTCACTTTTAATCGCAAGTTAACTGGGGAAAATCACATCAGTGCTGCCGTTGGAAAGGTATATGGGGTGTTGCGTAATTTATGGGTAACAATGTCTTTTACCCCAACTAAAACCCGCTTGAGTTAGTTAGTTAGTTATAAATGACTTTTATTTCATTTTAAGTAGTTTACAAAAACAGTAATTTCTAAGTCTCTTTTTTGGCATCGCTGATAGTCGTCTACCAGATTGACAATTATTTGTATATCAATAGACCGGATATATAAAATTAGTACAAAAATAAAAACATAAAGAAAAAATAAACTACATTATGTAAATATAATTTAAAAGTCCTCCTCGATAATACTTCTTCTATAGCGAAGGGCATTCAGTGCAAAATTGTACAATAAATCCCATCCTTGCTGTCCATTCAAAATGCGGATTGCTTCTTCTTCATCTATGATGCTTGCACCAAAGAATTGTAAACGGAATTCCCTTAAAATGGGGCAGATGGCAAGAAAATGAAAAATATCTTCTCTTACTTTTAGGTTGCACATATTGCACAGGATTGGTAGTTCTGGGCGGTGTGGTATAAAGTTCAGACTTATCAGCTCTCCTCTCAATTTAAATATTGTGCTTATTTTATCTGCTGAGTAGGAATTTAAAAAATATGTACTTTCTTGCAGATGATACTTTAATTTACTATAATACATCCTGTGCTGAGATGATTGGGCTTCATTCGCAAATTTGTCATACAAGTATTTAGCGTTTTCTTTATGTAAGGATGAAAATTGAGTTCTTATTAAATTAGGCTCCAAATTTTCTGTAATTTCAAGGCTAAGGCCACACTCTGACGCTAGATTCCGCCACTCATTCACGAAAATAGCTCCTGTTGCAATAATGTGTGTAAGGACGATTTTCGGCAACCTATTTCCATCCATTGACATTACTTTGACTACATAGTCAAAGTGTAATTTAAGAGTCTCTAAGAATAAAGGGGGCATTCCAGTTTCCAAATATAGCATATAGTTTGGTGTATTACACGGTAAGCGAAATATTCGCTTCAAGAAGTATCGAAAGAAGATCTCTACTGCTGGGAAAGGACGGTATCCCTAAACTTGAGCTCCATATAACAGTATTGACGTAGCGGTTGCACGAAAAAGTTTATATTTTGAACTATGAGACACATAGTTATTCGAAATGCACCGCCCCCAGACGGAAGAAATTGCTCGTTTAGCATCTGATAACTTTGCCTCCAAGTGTTTGTTTAGATTTAAATTGCTTGTTACCAGAACCCCAAGGTATTTATACCAGCGCACATTTTCAATTATCTCACCGCAGTACGTCCATCTTTCATATCTGGAATATCTGCCGCCTCCATTTCTGAATACCATTGTCTTGGACTTCTCTAGATTAACAAAACAAGCAAGTTCCAGCATTTACAGTATTCGCTGAGCCTATTCATCATGAGTTGCATACAATTTGCCGTGTCAGCAAGGAAGACAATGTCATCCGCATACATCAGCGCCGGGATCTTCGTTTGGCAAAAATTAATTCCTCCGCCTACAGCATCTGTTATGTCGTTGATGAACAATATAAAAAGTAATGCGCTCAAAATACACCCTTGCCTTACACCCACTGTTGATGTAAATTCTTCAGATATGGATTCTCCATCCCACACAAAAGCAACATTGTTTTCATACATTGCTCTTGGAGTATGAATGACTTTACTCGAGATCCCAATTTTGTACAGTTTGTAAAATAGTGCTTCACGTGGTATGGAGTCAAATGCCGCTCGGAAGTCAACAAAGAACGCGTACAACTTTTTATCGTTCTTTTTATAAATTTCTGGAATATTAGTAAGAACAAATATTTGGTCGACACTGGAATAGCTTTCTCTGAAACCTGCCTGAAATTCTGACAAAATGTCGTTACTTTTAACCCACTGAGCTAGTCTGTTATATACTAGGGCAGCAAAAAGCTTAGCTGACGTGTTCAAAAAAGATATTGGATCGTTGAAGTCTCCTTTTTTATGTAGTGGATATATTATTGCTTTTTTAAAACTTTCCGGTATATTTGCCGACTCATATATTCGATTGTATTCTGACGTGAGCGCATATACGAATTCAGGAGTACAGTTTTGATAAAACTCATAGGGAATACGGTCTTCTCCTGGCGCTTTTCTACTTTTTGAGTTATCGATTACTTTCTGTACTTCTTAAATTGAAAATGGTGCATCCGGAAAAGCGTTTGTAAAGAGAGGAGCTGCATACTGGAATAAAGGGGAACTTTGTGTGGTGTTGAGAAGGCTGCGAAAGTGTTCTCTCAAAAGTGAGGCTTTTAACGTGGTAGCGATTGTATTTGTTTGTCCATTTACGTATTTTACCGCTCTCCAAAACTCAGAGGATGATCTTGAGTTATTTACAACAGCAATCTTTTGTTGTTCATAAGCTACCTTTTTTGAGTAACACAAGTGTTTAAAGTCCTTGTTTGCTTCGTTGTACATAGCTCTAAAAATTTCGGTGTTCTGTTCTCGGTACAATTTTAAAAAGCCAAAAGACCTGCATCTAGCATTATTACACTCTATGTCGAACCATCTTTGCTTGTAGGGGCTTTTAATATCCTGCGGTTTGAACGGTGGGACTGCAGTTTTAATAACATTCGTCCAGGCCTCAATATTTAACGGAGTGTTTGAGTCGTATAAACGCTCTAGGTGGAGATTTATTTTATTCTGGAAGCTACTAAGCATTTTTTCGTTCCAAACCAGTTTTGGTAATAATTTTAGTTGGGTGGTGTTGGTTTCATTTGATGATCCGGTTACGATGCATTTAATTTCGAGGGGCATGTGATCCGAAAAGTGTTCCACACCTACTCGGAAATCGGCCACAAGTTGTTTCCAAGTTCCGGAGATAAAACAGTAGTCAATTACAGATGCGGCTGTTCCCCGAATAAAAGTATACTCGCCATCACAGTCACCTTCGCAGCATCCATTCAAAACGTTACAATCGAAGGCATCAACCAGCTCAAGTAGTTTTGTACCCTTATTGTCACAAACTTCGTCTTTCGATCTACGACTCACATGTATGATTGGAGCATTATATCCGCTTACAAAGTTGTTCTGAGACACACCAATCCGTCCATTGAAATCCCCTATAAGCATAAGATTTACTACGTCTATATAAAACCCGCTTGATGATAGCTAAATCTTTGGTTATTCCTATTTTACTCTACGGATGTGAAATCTTTTGTAGACTCGATCAGTAGAAGAAAGCTTAATGTTGCTTTTAACTACAAAATACGTTATATTTTTGGGCTACGTAAATATGACAGAGTAATTAGTTATTCTTCTCGTTTGCTTTTGAGAGCTAGCACTCTAGCCCTGCTATCGGATATTCTCGTAACACACTTGATTTGCCTCTTCGCACAGGTCTGGTCAATTAATTCATCCCCAATACACTTCCCTCAGAACGTAAATTTTTCGTAAATTCAGTTGTGGAATTCACTAACGCGAAATTTAAGAACTAATTTAGGCACAAGCACAACAAGGCTTAAAAAGAAATTGCGCATCTATTTCTCTACAAATCTGTAAATGAATTTTTCACAGCAATTAGTACATAATTATTATGAATTTTAATCGGTACCTATATAATTTTTTTTTTTGTTAAGTCTTAAGTTGCTACAACTACTATACTAGCTTTCAATTCACTATCTTATAAGAGATTGTATCTTAAAGTGTATAAGCATTACAAATAAATAAAAATAAATATAAAGTACTTTTGCGATTACACGGCGCACTAAAATGTAGGCGGAAACAACTCAGAATCTGGAGACGTTGAGGTAACCGCAAAGGGCACAATACGCAGATTGGCCTTGTTTAAAGAGCTGACACCTCGAATGTCATTGAAAATGAGCATTGGGGTGGAGGATACGGCTGAATTTCTAATGTTTTTGACAAAACACCAAAAGCTTTTACTACCTTTGCTATATTGAAGTATTTTTTGTCTCAGTTTTTGGTCGTTTTGAAATTTCACATGCTTAAGCTCCACAGTGATTCCCGGCTCGTTTGAACTTTTTTCGGTTTTCCTCTGTAGGTTCGGTCTTGTACGACCGAATAAATACTTCTCTAACCCTACCAGCCTCTTTACAGCTCCTTTCTTTTCTTTTGGTTTGATACTCTTCATCCAATGAGGTGTAAAGGATCTCATTAAAAAGGGAATAGTGTCTGCGTTCATATCAGCAGCGGTATCCGCATCGTTACCGAGGAAACATAACGACCAATTAAAAATTCCTCAAGGAAATGTTAAGTCCCCTCCAATTGGCTTTCTCATACAAGTCTTTTAGGAATCTTTTCTCTAGCTATGTGGTCCGTATATGAGAAATTACCTGATATGACACAATACTCCGACGAGCCTAGAGGAGATAGCACATCAAAAGTGTACTTGTTAGGGTGAGAAGTTAAAAACAAGTTCAGGGTGTTGGCGGCATGACTATCAATGTCGAGTATTCACGTGAGCTCATCTACAAGCTGGGTCAAGTTATTTGCCGCAGCAAACATCTCAACCTCACCGTCTTTCAAAAATTTTCTGTTCAGGATTATGAAACCGCCCACAGTTATGTATATTGAAATCGCCCACAAGAACAATTTTAGTAAGAGCATCTTTCAATGGAGTCGGACAGCGCATCAAACTCACTAAAGGTCGAATTGCTATCCAATTTGGGGCTCTGTAAATAAAGCAGTAGTGGAAAATTCGTTTACGGAGCTGAAATTTCAACCACATGAAATTGAATTACGATTTGGGACATCGATTACATTGTGGTGGAGTTTGCGAAGCTGCGAGGCTGCTGTGATAAAATTGTAAGGCCCGAGTTCGTAGCCAGTTAGCTTTAGGTTTGAGTGTCTACCTGTTTTTCACTAAGTCCCAAAAAAAACTGGCCTGTATTTACAGACATGAAAAATGATGAATTTTTAACCCGCGTATATTGGCTATGACCATCCTAAATTCCCGATTCACAGTCACAAACAAACTTAAGAAATACAAACACCGACAGTGCTAAGCAAGGCATCACTTCGCAAAGTGAAAATTTTAAATTTGCTTTACCGAATCAAGTTGTTGTAGGAGTTATGCCCTTACAACAATAGGAAACAGTGGACAAAAAAAATTGACACTCACAGTCATTGCCTTTGCCGTATAGCCGTGTTATACAAAAAATAAATCGCGCAGCAATTCCAGCGTTCATCAGACAAAGTATTTTCTTAATTTTACCTCTTTACAATTTGGAATACTTTAAACATGTCAACATGTTTGGCCGGTCAACACCCATTTTTGTGGAGAACGAATGTGACGTTACAACTGACACATGGTTACAATTTAGGCGAAAAAGCAGCAGAAGCTTCATATTCTATTAAATTTCCGAATGAATTAATTTTTCTATGAAAGTAATTGTACTTTCTATAACCATTGGCATGTGCAATTATGGAGTGCCACACGAGAGACCATATGACTTTAGTTTTAAAAATCCGGTTCGAACTTAATTTAAATGAACATGGTTTAGATACTCGTATGTATGTGCATACGTGTGTAGTAATTTGTCAACCTTGTTTCGGTTGAAAAATAAATAAAAAAATTCAAATTGACAAATAATTCCAGTTGATCCAAGAAGCTATCCGATATGCTAAGGCCATTGGGTTTAGTGACTAATGATAATTTATTAACATCTATTCTCGATCGTCTGCTGACCTTTGATAGATCTTCACACATTTAAACATTTCTGATGCAATCTGTATTAATAAAATAAGAACAAGATGTGGTATGTAATGATGGGAATGAAAACGAAACTAGCATTGCCAGGGCAACCAATTTAGGGCAGTAAAACATGTTGGCGGTTGTCGGAATGGACGATTTTGAGATTCTACTGAATTACTGCCGTGCTTAAAACTTACACTAAATTGTTCTCATAAGTCGTCTGATTAGAATGACGATGTATTCCGTAAGCTGGACGAAAAACACTAAACATTAGCTTAACAAACTTATAGTATCTTATTCAAATTCACTGGCTCTACGCGCGACTATAAGCTATACCTAATCCACAATCTATGATAAAAAGCAGATATTCGGCTAAATCTGATTCGAGAGAATCAATGACCTTCAACGATAGCCTGTCGCTTAAATACTGAGTTCTCAGAATTCTAACTCAACTGTTGACATTCTTGTTCAAAAATTGCTTGCTACAAATTAAAACATTGTCTCTTTGTAATAACAACAACTCAATTATCCACTGTAGCACGATAGGGTCTTTATTTTCTCCCAATCGTGCCGAAGAGTTCCCACAAATTTTTATTTTTTTTTTACATCACTTTCGGAAATACATAAGTTCCATCTTTAACCTTCTAACCGTCCTTGCATTTTATACCTTAATCCCGTCCCACGGGCACTCAGTGCCCTTGGATGCATTTTTGACTGCAAATAGCTACATTTAAAAGAAAATCAATGATTTATTAATTTTTTTTAAAGAATTAACTTTATTATGCCTTCAATGTTTAATATTTAAGTAAAATATATAAAAGTAATATAAAAATCAGAGATCAATGTCCGAAGGATGGCGACGTTTCACCGATAGTCCTCTCGAAGTAGATGGATGGTAGAGATTTTCTGCAAACTCGTCTTCTTCGTTATCGCCCTCGTCTTCACTCGCTTCTGTAGAGTCCGGCTCTTTGAATTTTCGCCGATAACAAGCACCACATGAACGCACGTAGTGCTTGGTGCAAGTGGGTTTGAGACATAGATCACACACCGCTGTTGTTTTGTTGTCTTTCTTACCTTTTTCGCCTTTACATGCTTCGCACCGACATTTCAAATTGTTCACCTGAAAACAAGTGCAGAAAGTATACATAATTGAAAATTCAAATGGCTAAACATTCAGTTTTTTACCTGTATTACGGGCATTTTTTGTGGTGTACTGATGTTTGCTTTGAAGTCAATCAAATTCATTGCGATTTTAACTGATTTTCGCAATGGTTTATTAGTGTTGACACGATTTTGCATCTGATTTTTGGACAGCTCGAATGCTGTGGCCGTGGTGTAGTGGTACTAGCAATCGCTTCTCACTAGTTGGTGAAGGTTCGTATCTTACCCATTAACAAGTTTTTCAAGTTTTTCATTTGCGTAATTGGAACTCAGACAGAAAAATTCTGCGTGTGAAGGCATAACACTGGCATGTAGATTTGTCTGTTGTAGAGTTTCAAGCACAGAAAAAATTGGTGTGAATTATACCTCGAATCACTCTGAGTGAAGCAAAAACTCTCCGTCCTATACGGACTCCCACCCCTGGAGAGCGAATATCGAAACTAAACACACCTGAGTTTCAAACCACTACAAAACAATTTTCCTTCTCTTCCTTCTACCTTTCCGTCCGCGCCCAGGCAACAGTAAAAGGGTATTTAACCCCTTAGGCGCGCGTAATTATACAAAAACAAAAAAAAAAAAGCAAGCTCTTTCAAAAATGTTTTTCGTTTTTCGCTTTTGTTTGTGTTCCATGCCGGATGGCATAATTCAAACAAACGGTACGAAGCAAGTGCTGCAACATCAACCATGTTGTGAAAAAGGACCATAGGCCAGCGGTTACTCTTTCGTATGCAACTACATCCGCGCAATAGCTTATCAAATGTATCTACACCACCTTTATGCGCATTATAATCATGGATTACAAGCGGTTTTCCAGTTTGCTCATCTAGTTCTTCGGTGGCATGGCCGGTTGACAATAAACAAACATTTTTCCTTGCATTGGTGGTATAGCTGACTAGTTCACATACACCCGAGAAGAAGAAAACAGAGTTTGAAGCCCTTTTTCTTGCTTCTTTAACTGACGAAAAGACCTTCGGCAATTCCCGTTTGTTTAGGCGGATAGTGCCGACTAGAGTTGTGTTCTTTTTGGCCAAATCAATTGCAAGTGGATAGCTGGTGAAGAAATTATCCATTGTGATGTTAGCGCCAATATTTATATATTTCTTGCAAAGACGCAACACCAGATCATGTGCAATACCAGTTGATCGGTTTTCATTCGGCTGTGTGCCCACATAAACTTCCGCTGCCACTGGGTAGTTAGTTTTTGAATCCACAAGCCAAAATATTTTAATTCCATACTTTCCTGGCTTGGAAGGAATATACTGCCGAAAGCTGCATCTATTTCGCATTACCAAGAGTTGTTCGTCTATGCACAGCTCCAACGATGGAACGAAAACCATGGTGGCATTGACCACCAAACAGTTTTGTCGTTGTTGCCTTGACTAACGTATTTTTGAACGCGATTTGCCGGCACTGTCACATTTGCTGTTTCTTCGGTTGAGTCATCGTTTTGAAACAAATTGTCATTATTTTCGATGGATTGACGAAGCTCCAACAGCTCAAGATCTTCGAGCGGTTAATTTTGTTCGGGTTCATCAACATCGGATGCGTCACAATTTGGATCATACACATCATCGGAGTCAGTTCCATTCACACTTTCATTATCGTCGCTACTGTTTCCAAAAAAACTAGCGTACTCGTGCAGTTCTTCCTCTGTCAATTCACGTGAATGGGTATTAAGCGAACGAAAATTATACCTCGACATTATTTTGAACAAAAAAAAATAGACTTATCACAACAAAGTTCTCAAAATCCGTGGAACAAGTTTCGAATGCAATGCAAAACTGTGCGACACACAAAATATACTTAAAACAAAGACGGGCACTGAGTGCCCCGAGGACGTACAGAAATCATGTGTTACGCACACACATCCATAAATAAATAAAACACACCTGTAAACTGAATGCACTCCGTTTGTAAGTTGACGAGATCAACTACATATATATTGTAAGCATATCATGATGGCTGCTGAATAAAGTGTTTTTATTTACAATTGAATTTTGTCTCGGGCACTCAGTGCCCTAAGGACGGTTAGAAGGTTAAGCAATGTTTGAAGAAGTTGATAATTTTGCGGATATATTCCGTGGTAGTCTTCCATACTATCTTCTTATTATTTTACCAATTTTGATTATTTGCTCATCGAGTCCGTCCAGTGGATGTCCCAATTAGATGTAAATGGTGTCGCCTATGGTTGCCGCGCATCTGCCTTAACTCTTGGAGCGAAATCTCTATATTCTTGTGGGACTTCGCGACACTGTGTTTTGGTAAAATTCCAAGACATGACGATAGATCAGAGAAATACGGCAAAAAGCGGGTGGTCTGGTAATACTACTGCCCAAAAACAACGCTTCATAGTCTGAAGATGATAAAGAGCATGTCTATCTGCTGGAGCAAGCAATGCTAGCTCAGGTATCACCGATTCTTGTGTACTTCTCCACTAATAACGAGGATCTGAACCAAGTCAGCACAGAAATCATCTAGTGGTAGTGCTGAACGTGGTTCGGCTCTATCGGAACTTTTAAATATGATCTCCGCCAATGGTTATCAAATTGTAGTCTCAGTTACTAGTCATCATTCAAGGAGAACTTGCTCCAAAGAAGGGCATCAAAGTCGATGAAGTTAAAGTTAATCCAAAATTACCATTAAATACTATTACCTCGCATTTGAATACGTTTGGTCTTTATAAAGAGTATCCTCTAAATGCTGACGCGTCTGGCTGATTTATTTGGCAAACTTCATAATACGGCCAATATAGCACCAAAGTTTCGTTTAATGTTTTTCCTCTCAGAGTCTGGTTCTTTGCTGATCTTTCAAGGAGTTAAGAATTTGTTGATTATGTTCTCTGTTAGGATACCATCACATAAGCCCTTAACTCAGAAAGTGAAAGTCTGTATATGCACGTCTCAAAACCACCAAAAGAAAGAACATCCATGAGTAATTTCTTTAAATTGTTGAAATCTGCTGGCCAACAATACAATAATATAACCGTCGATGGGGTACACAAAAAGATTAACTTGGCCGACATTCAATTGGCATGGGAACATGAACGTTTCAGTATGAAAAGACTGCCAGCATTTACTCTATCATCCAGCATTAAATCTCCAAAAGAGCCCGTTCGAACGACTACATTCAAAGATTGTGAAAATAAGTTTCTAACAAATACTCAGCTAAATACTAAAGCGATTGCCGAAGCATTAGCCAGATACATTTATAATGTGGAAATATTCTTTGGTGCCATTGACGTTAACAAAAACCTCATCAAATCCTGGATGAAATCAGCACAACACAATAATGACCTGAAGAACGCAATAATGACCTGAAGTATTTCAGAAATGTAAAAATTAGATCCTGACTTTATGTTGTACGAGGGGCAAGATTCTAATCTATAAGTTTACCGCGTTAAGCCTGCCATTTTTGATCTCTTCTTGATAATTTTCATATCAGCATATCTTACCTCAGTGTATTTTGGCATTCAAAGTTTCCCCGCGTTATACACTCTTGTGTGTAAAATGACAAAGAACATATCACCAGCATCCAAAGTTAAAGTAGTACAGTTCCGTGTACATACCACCTTGATCAAAAAGTTCAATACAAGTTTATTCATCTCAATCATCTATATTGTTCCCTTCAAAGTAATCCCCATCGACTGCAACACACTTATGCCAGCGCTTGATCCAATCCTCGAAAAATTTTTTCGGTGTATGTCCATCAGTGTTTCCTGCGATTTTTCCATTACTTCCTCTCGGCTGCTGAAACGCGTTCCCTGTAGTGGTTTTTTTTAACTCGATTGAACAGAAAGTCACAGGGTGGGAAATCAGGTGAATTCGGTGGCTGTTGGATGGTATTTGGTGCATTTTTCGTCAAAAAATTACGAATAATGATGGCACTGTGCGACGGTGCGTTATCATGCCCACAATTCTGGTCTCTTTCGGCGAATTGCTTCACACAAACGTCTAATAACGCCCAAATAATACTCTTTGTTTACTGTCTGGCCTTCTGGCAAAAATTCATGATGCACTACACCGTTGTAATCCATGAAAACCGTGAGCATTGCTTCCTTTTCTGACTCAAAACGACGTGGTTTTTTTGGTCTCGGCTCATTAGTTTTAGTTTTGAATGCATTTTATTTACTTAATCACTAACTCTTACATTCTAACAAAAAATGCTTAAATGCTAGCTTACAATTACTTAACAATCTTATACTAACTTACTGGCCCCACACAGGCACTCTAAGCTAATCTAAATTCTTATATCTATGTCTTTCGACTTCATTTACATTTTATTTATAAATGTTTATTTTGTGTACTTAGGGCTAAGAAAAAATTTATAACAAAAAACTTAGCATATGGACATTTTATTATTTTTTATAAAAGCTTAGTATCTAACTTAAAATAAACCTTAGCCTACCTAACCTAAATGCACAATACACACATAAACACACATAGACATTATACACGATCATATACATATATAAGTATACACCTTTGTATACACTGATATATGTATATGTTTCTTAAATGCTATTTCACAGAGAAAACAGATTGGTCAGCTCTGCCTCATTAGTGAGGCTGGGCCGTAATTGACGGAAACGACGACGAAACATCTTCCCCATCATTCAACCACCAGAAATGCTGGTGCTGCCGAACGACATTCCTCTTATCGCGATTCCCCACCGCCCTACTGAACCTGAGGCGATCCACACTGCCGTGTGCGACGTCTCTGTTGTAGTTGAGTCGCCTGTCCCCAGCTGTCCGAGCGACATGGAAGATTAACGGCACCGCTGATCTATCCTGGATCAACCCTATCTGATCAAGGTAGAGGAATGCTTCCGGTGGAACGAAGCCGTCAAAGCGCACACTCTCGTGGTAAAGGTAATTGGGGTAGTAAGCCCGGGTGGCCGTGGTGTAGTGGTAGTAGCAAACGCTTCTCACTCGGAGGGTCCAGGTTCGAATCCTGCCCATGGCAAAATCAGTTTTTCATTGTATAATTGGAACTCAGACAAAAAAATTCTGCGTGTGAAGGCATAACACTGACACGTAGATGTACATGTTATAAGAGTTTCAAGCAATGAAAAAAAAATAAATACTGTGAATTATATCTCGAATCACTCTGAGTGAAGAAAAACTCTCCGTCCTATTCGGACTCCCACCCCTGGAGAGCAAACATAGAAACCAAACACACCTGAGTTTCAAACCACTACAAAAACAATTTTCCTTTCTCCTCCTTCTATCTTTCCGCCCGCGCCCTGGCAACAGTAAAAGGGTATCAAACCCCTTAGGCGCGCGTAAATTATAAAAAAAAAAAAAAAAAAGATATTGCAATGTGCCTTCGAGTCAGCTTAATTACGAAGTTGTCCACTCGTATTAGGTTCGCCCTGTTATAAAGGACCTCATTAGGATAAAATTTCTTGTACTCCGATTCTGGTGTTCTGTACAAGCGAAGACAAGCCCTAAGACAAGCCCTCTCAAACACCCGAATCTTTTCCATTAAGCTTGCTCGTACATTGAACCACACGGGACAACCAAATACCAGCATGGGCCTGATAAGGGCCATGTAGCAGATTACCTTTACCCTCGCATCGAGTTGGCTGCTGTAAAACAGTCTCTTTGTAAGGGCAAAAGCGCCTTAGCTCTGGGTAGAGCAGCATCTACATTTTTGCCAAAATACAGAAACTGATCCAGCCAGATTCCAAGGTATCTGACTACATTTCGACAGGCAAAAGGCTGTCCGCGTTGTCCAATGATCGGGAACTTTCGCCAATTTTTTCTGGTGTTGCTAGAGGCTATAGACAACGGCGTCCTAAAGAGAATGGTTTCCGACTTCTGAAAGTTGATTTTCAACTTCCAGTCATCGCAAAATCGTCTTATCTTATCGAAGTCACACTGCAAGAGAGTATTAATAACCTCGATTTTTGGACCTGTACTGTACGCTACCAAATCGTCTGCGTACGCAATAGTATGGGGAAGTGAACCTATCAAGTCGCTTGTATAAATGTTAAATAGGATCGGCGAATTGACCGCGCCTTGCTGAAGACCATTTTTAATTTGAAATATTCCAACAGAAGTCACATCGCCATTTTTCACGATGAACTGTCTGTTGGTTAGCATATTATAGAGAATGTACAAGAGTGGTTTACTGATCCCCAGCCTAGTCAGCTTATAGAAAAGACCCTCTAACCATACGGTGTCGAGAAGGCCTTCGACAACAAGGCAAGTCAACAAGGCAGGCATCAGTACATTGTTTTTTGCCTTTATTCCATTGGATATCAGAAACCAGTTTAGACGCGGCATGTGAGATATCATGTCCCGCCTTAAAACCGAATTGATTATCCGGAACTATATGTTTATCCTCAGCCCACCTAGACAGAGCTCTATTGATTACCTTTTCAAAAACATTACTGATATTCGGAAGGAGACTTATCGACCGGAGATTCGCCGGATTGGATATATCCTTCCCCTTTTTGGGGATAGGTTGAACCACCGCCGTTTTCGAATGCGCTGGATAATGTGCATTATTCATTGCATTATTAAACAGGGTGGTGTAAATGTCCACCGCTTCTAGAGGAAGATGTCGAAGCACGATGTTCGGAATACCATCGGTCCCCACTGATTTCTTAGCCCTGATTGTGTCGAAGATCTCACGGAGTTACTCCTTCGAAATGAACGGGGGTAGGTCACTCTCTCTGGTCATGACATTATTTGCCATATTTTCGTCGCTGAACCGAGTGAAACCAGAGCCCTCGGATCGCCAGTTCCCTATTTCATTTCGAATGCCGAAGTCGTGCAGCAAGACGCGACTGTCCAGGTCATAATTAGGGCCAATGATATCAATGGCCTTGTATACTTCCTGGAAAGTCGCCCCTATGGCCTCAACCTTCTCCTGTGGATCCTCGATCACAAAGAAGTCGTCATCATCAGCGGCCTCATTTGGATCAATACCTGCTATTGTCAGTAACCGTTCGTTGTCTGTTGTCCGGGCTATTTTAAGACACTGAAGGTCGTTTTGATTTTTTCTCCGAAATAGTTTATTTATTTGCGGAAACATATTCGGGTTGCTGGTGTTTACAGCCCGAACCTTGTTGTTCCAATACAAACTTACAGAAATTCTGTAATTTTCTTTTATTAGCGTTTGAATATTTTTAATCGACGACTTCAGTGTCCTAATCTCCGGGTCTCGTCGGTCAGTTAACTGTCTGTACAAATTTGTAAGTCTTGTCAGAAGTCTACTTTTCTGTCGGTGCAGTGCGTCAATAGTAGGATTGCGGAACAGGTCTTCGTTAGTCGTACGTCGATACCGCGGTATTGTAGTGTCCATAGTTTGTTTAATTGTCTCGTCCATTTGTCTTAGGTAATTGTCGATCTCCTCGTTTGACAAATTCCTATTGGACGGTGGGCGGAGCGTGTTCGAGGAGAGTGCTCTTGTCAAGGTTGCGGAGAAGCGTGTCCATCGAGTCTTACTGTAGTTGTAAGAATATTTTTGGACAAACTCCTCCAATTCCGCAATTTCGTTAGGAACTGTAATTTCGGTGCTAAAACCGCAATGGTCGCTGTCATACACGAATGTGCGCAGACAGTTTAGCGTTTGTAAATTCGTACCTGTCAGTCGTATACGTTCGTCGTACAGCAGTAGATCCAAATAAGACCCCCCTCTGGGAAACGACGGGTTATCCGTCGCTTTAAGACCGAGTCTGTACATGACATCGTGCTGACCCCACCAATCGAGTAGTAGGTTCCCTCTAGTATTTGGCAAATTATTTCCCCAATCGCTGTGTCTAGCGTTGAAATCCCCGCCGATTATATAATAATTCTGCGCAACACGCCCTTGTACACTCTGTGAAATTTTATACCTTCTTTAATGAAGATCGCGACACAGGTCTCGGCTCATTTGGTGAACGCCATTCACTTGCCTGATGTCTGGATTGCGTGTCGTACTCATAAACCCACGTCGCGTCTCCAGTAATGATCCTTTTGATGAATGTGGGATCGGATTCAGCCTCGCAAATCATCTCTTTTGCGACGTCAACACAGTCTCTTTTTTGCATGAAATTGAGGTCTTTTGGCACCAACTTTGCTGCTACACGACGGAAACCCAAATCATTAACCAAAATGTCGCATCTCTCTGATGGTTAATTTGCGGTTATTGACCAACATTTCTTTTACTCTATCGATGTTTTCGTCGGTTTTCGGTTTTCATCATCTTCGATTGACTCACGACCACTTTTGAACCGTTCGTGCCACTGGTAAACGACCGTTTTCTTTAGAGAATCGTTGCCGAAACACTTTTTCAACATTTCCAACGTTCGCGCACCATTAAATCCGTTTTTTACGCAAAATGTAATACAAGTTCGTTGTTGCAAATTTAAATCCATTTCTAAAATTGTCAAAAATCGCCAACACACACAGAGATAAATGTACTCTTGGCTACGTAACTTTTGCAAATGTCAAGCTATGACGCCAAGATTTAGAGGGAATGTCAACAACAGATTTACCAACTTAACAAAAAAAAAAATAGAATTCAAATCGGAACAATGGTCAAGGTGGTATGTATGCCATAGGTAAATTTGTAAATGAAACCCAACAAACAAGCCGATATCAGATAAAGTATAGAATAGTTTAGAGACATAGAGCATAGAGACATCTAATCTCTTAGACTCTAGATAAATTATATTTTTCGATACAAACCTAAAAACTAAAAAAAAAGTGTCGTCCTGCATTTGCTGTACGGTTATGGAGATGGAAAACCCTACAACGAAATAGTGACGTTGTCTACTGGATCCAGCGCGGGGATCGAGTAAAATTGAAGGTGGTCCATTTGGATAGAATGTGTCATTTCAACGGAATCATGGATGACGAAGTTGTTCGGGAAGACCAACTGTAGGGAGGGAGCAGTGTGATAACCATTTAAATATGAGCAGGTTTACATATGAGAAGATTTCGATACTCGAAGAGCAGTAGATTTCGATACTTGAATAGCAAAGAGTGAACCATTGGTGAATGGAGAGTGGAATCGAATTTTCTAGCAAAATGGAAATTGTATGTGACGCTGGATGGCGAGGATTGTTCTCGAAGTATGGCATTCGAGTATAAATACCAGCATCCCCAAGGTATGCAAGTTAGTTCATCAGTTGGATTTGAAGTGTTAATTAGGAGAAGTAATTACGCGGTTTAAGTAAAATATAAGCGGTTGAGCAATTGGATTGTATTGAGATAAACGATTAAATTGTGAATTGCAATTGCATTGAATAAAGCGATTTGTATTGAAAAGAATACTTTCTGTCATTTATACCCACACAAACATTTTACATTTTTATAATTTTAGATTTCATATTTAATTAAGGGGGGGTGTTTGTTAACTCGTGTTACTCGTATATATGTGCATACATAGTCATGAAACCTGTAGAGACCAAATTCATTTACATTAAATACTCCGTACTTTGTACAGTGTAGTCTATACACTACGTGTACACCTTTAGGAACAGCATAAGTTGAATTAATTACTTGAAAATCGTCATCTTTGGCTTTGTAGGTACTTTTGCAAATATATATATTTTTTTCATGATGCATTTCTAATTTCAAACAAAAAAGTATGCGTGAACCCTTGTAGAACAAATGATTAAAATGATTGTTTTCTACTAGCATCGCATATTGAGATCTGCATCTCATCACCACATCATTACCACGAGTAATAGAACGAAAAGTCTCGGGGATCAAAGTATTGTCGTCACTTCGTTGATTTGACTTTAATAAAACATTTTTCAACCAAAACCATCTCCAAAGACGAGATTTACTTTCAGAATGGGGGATTCGAGTCTAAAAGAGGTATTTATTGGACAGAAATTTGCTGCGGCGATGGAATAGGTCAGCGCATACGCGCAGGACATTAATACAATTAAAAAAAGATTCGCCAAGCAGTCCTTGAAGTGCTATTGGTGCAATACATGTATGCATATATAGCTGTTTTATTCCTTAATAGCGATACGGAAAAATAGTATTTAGATTGGTTTTATAGACAAGTTCCGTGCTTGAATATGTTATCCTTGTGATTACGAGTAAGCAGAGTTTTATTCGTAGGTTGTGCAAGATGGCTGTAATCATTTGAAAAATCAGTTTCACAGTTTTTGGTGGTGCTGGAGAGAAACGATTAGTTTGCCGACCGTAATACGAAAGATTCAATTCATTTTTCATTTCATTTTTATTCATTCATTCATTTAAGCCCCTTTTACAAATTTCATAACAGATATATATGCACTTAAATTTGTAAGAAGGTTTTATGAGTGGATTTCAATTAACAAACTTAAGTTTAACATAAAGGCAATTACATAAATTCAAGTACTGTACAAATATTAAGTGTTTTTCATCAGTGAATGAATAAATAAATACATTCTATAGTTAATAAAACTAGTGCCGAATGAATTGAGTCAGACAATAACAATATAGAAAATTTTAGATTAAAAAACAAAGTAAAAATATATTGTGTGGTGGAGAGAAAAGAAAAAATTCATAATAATTAGATGTAAGTACGAGTACTAGTAGATGCTACTAAATAATTAACTTCGATAGATTATCAATCTCATTGAGGTCAAAATTAAACAGCCACTTCTTGACCGCTTTATTAAAGGAAAAGAAATTACTAGAGCGCCTTATTTCAATGGGTAGTTTATTAAAGATACGAGGAGCTACAGAAGAGTAATAACTTAAGAAGAGATGAGTATTGTGTGAAGGAATGAAAGCAAGATTCATAGAAGAGCTGCGAAGACCATAGGTATTCGGATCATGATTTAATGAGTATCCGCTTCTTAAGAAAAAGATTTTTAATACTTTATAGAAATAAAGATGCTTTAGAGGCAATATAAAAGAATGTGTAAAGAGTGGGAAACTATGTTCATGGCGCCTTTTTTTCCAGATAATTCTCAGCACATATTTTTGTAAAACAAGCAAAGGTTGCATTTTGTTTTTATGTGTTCCGCCCCAGCAAGTTAAACCATATTGCAATTTGGATTGAACAAGACCATAATAAAGCGTTTGTAAAAGTTTTTTTGAGCAAAAAAGTCTCAAATGGTAAAGGGTTCTGGTTGTTTTCAGCAGGTATTTCCTTAAGGAAGTAGTGTGAGCATTCCAATTTAACCTGCTATCGAACTCGAGTCCTAGATACTTAAAGACCTGTACGTTACCAATGACAAAACAGCTAGGTAGGCAATCTATGGAAGTGTTATACTCGTATGTACAAGATCTTTCGGAAAGCGATTCACAGCAATTGTCAGAGTTTATCAACATATTATTGCAGTACGCACTATGAAATTTAAAAACTGGAAGTTCTAAATGCAAAGAAGTGTTAAAATACATAATTTTTGTTTTGTCACTAATAACTAGCTTGTGCACACGGAACCAATGTCGTAACATTTCTAAATCATGGTTGATGTCAGCTATTAGATCTAACCAAGAGTCGCTGGAATATGAATAACCTATATCATCAGCAAACCCTGTAAATTTTCCTTTAATATTAAGAGTAAAAATTGAGTTAATGAAAACTAGAAAGAATATAGGTCCCAGAACAGATCCCTGAGGAACACCAACTGTAATATCGCAGCACTCACTAAATTCAATTCAGGTGGACTAAATCGAATGACAGTATTTATTTTAATGTGCTAAGTGATTTGAGAATCAGATACTACTACCGAAATATTTTTTCGTGAATAATACAAGTGGTAGGTTTATTGAAACACTGCGACAGAAACGAAATCTTTACCAACATCTTTTTTTATGTACGTTATACAGGGTGATTAGATAGCACGGATAGTTTTTCCAGTTGTTATGTTTCAGCAACTGTCAAAGCAACAAATGATATTTAGCTGTCAAAATATTCAGTACGGTTTGCCATTTCATCATGCGTCATTTTACGCTTGTCGAGCGTGCGGAAATTATTTAAAAATATCATGGAAATTTCGTCTCAGTTGTAAATATGCAACGTGAATTTCGTTGTGAGGTCGGTCGTCATCATGGCTTCAGTGTGAGCGTGAGTATACTCTTTTGGATCTTAAGCGAAGAAACCATACCCGCCGTAGCGGCCAGTATCGAAGAAGACCAAGAAATGTCGATTAGGCGCGGATAAGCTGAATTGAGCATCGCCAGAGAGTCAACCTGGCTTATTTTGCGGTTGGATTTGGGCTTACATTGATATAAGATTGTGCTGACGTAAGAATTGAGGTCGGACGATCATAGCGGGGAAATGTTGGCCGGAGATCCGGATTTTGGCCAAAAAATTATCTTCTCCGACTGGGCCCATTTTTGGCTCAGTAGATATGTCAACAAGCAAAAGTGTTCGGCCAAGCATCAATGCATCCAAAAAGATTGACTGCTTGGTGCGGTTTATAACATGGCGGCATCATCGGACCTTATTTCTTTCGAAGTGAGGAAGGTCACACATTTACAGTCAATGTTCTCAGGTATAGAGCGATGTTAACTGACTTTCTGTGCCCAGAGTTCGACAACATTGATATATCTGATCTGTGCGTCTAAGAGGACGGCGCTATATGCCATACAAGCGAAATACCGCTAGAAATTATGAAGGAGGAATTTAGCGAATGGGTCATCTCACGCGAGCGTTTATCAATTGACCGCCGGGTTAATGCAATTTGACACCACTCGATTATTTTCTCTGGGACTACGTCAAGTCCTTAGTGTACGCAAACAAGCCAATAATATTGACGGAATAACGCAGCACATATGGGGCCGAGTCATCAAAAATTGGACCGATCGCTTGAAGCACTGCCAGCGAAGACGAGGCGGCCATTTCAATGATGTGTTATTCCATGCATAATGGCATGAACGTAGCTTGAAAATAAAGCAAGAACCAATTTTATATCTCTCAACACTGTTATTTTGTTCACATTTTTTTGCTGTCGTTCTTATCTGGTCACCCTATATTACAAGTTCTGATCTTATCTTTTTCTCTTGTATAGAGCGGAGTGTATACAGGTCTCCTAAGTCCACGAACCACGTCTTCTATAAACCGTGGTTCCTGGATTAGGATAATGTCTTCTGCGTTTTTGGAGAGACGCAGAATTAGTGCAGCCGAAGCTCTTTCTGAGTGAGGGAGATTAATCTGGAGAAACCGTATCATTGCTACAGTTTACCAGAGTAGCCTCCACCACGGTGCTGTCGAAGTCTTCCGATTCTGAAGATGTGCTCAAGAGATCATCTTCTTCCTCTGACCGTATAGGAAGTATTTTTGCTTCGTCATCGGTTTCCATTTCCGACAGGATGTCAGAAGAGGAGACCGATAGGAGTCGTCGCTATCTATTTCTGAAAGGATATCGACGCTCCCAGATTTAAGGTTGTGTTTGGTGGTGTCTCCGTTAAAAGAGGAGGAAGTTTCTTATCAACACCCAGCTCTTCCTTTTTGTAGACAGTTAAGTGTATTGACTCGAATTCGAACCGAATCATGGCTTTTGTCTGCGCTAGAGGGCTGAGGGACTCCTAATTCATCATAATCAACGGGCCTCTATAAGAGCCCCTGAATTACTGCAGTTTCGTGACTTTCCAGTCATGAGTCGGAAGGGTCGGGCTACTGAGCCTGATGATTTCCAGAATGCCTTCCAGAAAGGAGGATTGGGCTGGGATTCAGGTGCAAATTCGAGGTCTGCTAGGGATGTCCACCTTAGACACACGACCTCGAGTTTTGCACCTAGCCAAATTTCTCCTAAACCACCTATGGTCTTAGTGAAAAGATCAAGAGATCTCTGATTAGCATATGCGATAAGCTTGACTTGGCCTTGGTGCCAGCCAGCGTCGCTTGTGATGGTTGGTGGTCCGAGGTTTTCCCGCATGATGGCCAAGAAGTTGCTCGAAAGCTTTAGCCTGTCACCGTTCAGGTGTTATTGATCCGTCGGTATCGTTCCTGTCGATTACCGCGGGCATTATTGCGTGCTGCAGGACTTCGCTGAAAGACCTCAGAGATGTGCTATTAGATGGTCCAGGCGTTTTGGTGTTATAAGTTTTGAACCACTTGGGAACCGGCACGGTTTCATCCAACGATCTCTCTTACTTTTAAGACCCTTTTGGTGTTTTGGGAACAGTGGAAGTAGTGAGTCTCTTAGGATGTTATTAGCCCACTCAATCTTGCTCTTTATATTCGCACTTCTCTCAACCTCCGGGATAGATCCGAAGGTTTTGACGATAAGTAAAGAATTTGGGCCTCTTAGGTAAAACGCCTTAGATGGAGCTTGCCAATGCGGCTGAGCTCCAGATTCCTCCTTGGGCGGAATAGTTTTTGTAGCAGGGAAAAGTCCGTTGCCTGGCACAATTTTACCTCCCTTCTACAATATCACAAGTCACCGTTCTACCGTTCGGTATTGAAAGAGTACCGGCCTCGGGTTTTGTTTTATTTCTGATGTTATCCATAATATGGTTCCACGTGTAGCGGAGAAAGGATGGTCCATCTGTACAGAGATCCGCTGTATACAGTTAAGGCTAGCTAATCCGGAGTTCGCCAGGTATCCGGATACTCCATTCGCGACTGAGCTATTTTTTGAGATGTTGAGCCCTCAGTCAGGTTGAGCTTCGGCACGGGTCGAATGACACCTTGATCCAGGGGTAAAAGGAGTGGTTGGGAAGGTGGATGGGGAGGGAGGAGCATCCTTTAGTTTCAGGACTCGTCTGGAGTTTCATTGACCCTACTCAGCCTCTACAACTCGACAAGTTCGATGCTTAGTTGTAGAGGCTGAAGGAGATAGATGGCAACTCTATGGCAATTATCTTCGGAAAGTTTCGTAGAGTTTTCAAGAGCGAAGTGCTTGTGCATTTCATTGTAACCAGAGTGAGAGGCAAATATTCCTATCTTCCATGTACTGCAGATTTTTGTTGAACAAGGTATAGTTCATTTTATGTGGTAAGCAAGTTACCGCGATGGCACCCGCAACCTGAATGACCAATTAATATTGGAGAAATGCGTAGGATGGGGCATTGATTATACGGATATTAGTAACCCACTTCGGATATGTGGGGTCGTTGGGACATTAAGGGTTTATCCGCCACCATGTCTTTACCAAGAACCTGACTTATTTTTTGAAATTTTTATCTACATATGCCGAAGTAACCCAAGTAAGGTTTACTTTCTAGTTCTGTTTGAAGCTGTGGAGCCACAGTTGACTCCAACTAATAAATTTGTCACTATCGTGTTAAGAGTGCCCTAATTCTTGCATCTTGTTCGACACTCGCGCCCTTAAGTTCAGCAGATCGAGTCCGGATGAACACCAGAACCAGTACCAAAGCGCTACCAATTGGAGGTAAGATTAGCACTATTGATGTGCAAAACAATTCAAAAACTAGGTATTGCCAGAGCTACCACAAAAAACAAGGCTATCCTTGTGGTTTACTTATTAAAAATTTAACGCACCTGCTTTAATAGAATATTTTACAAAAATTATTATATTGTAAAATTGAAATGAAAAATTTGAGTTTTTTTATATTCATTGGTAAAGATAAAAAAAGATCTAAATTTATATTTTTGGTGAGGTTCTATTTTCACACCGGAAAGTGTTAACTAAATTTAATTCTGAGTCGTGCATTATGTTAAAATAACACAATAGCGTGTATCGAATATTTTTGTATTTATACGTCGCATTCAATTGTGAAGATCTAATATATTTTCTTTGAATTAATGTCTAGAGCAATGTTCCCCTGTATTGCAACGAAATAAGAAGAATCTCTCAGAAACCTACACATCTCGAGCGATTCGCAAGTGAAGAATCAGACCACAGAGGCAAACCAATTAGCACAATTTTCCATTTTTATCAGCTATCATATTATTGTAGCACTTTTGCAGCAGTGGTTGTCGTTATAACGACTTTAATAAGTCGCTTCATTGCATACAATTTGTTTTTGTTTAAATCACGGCTACACATTTCTAAGGAACTATCCAATTAGTGGGCACTTCCACTGCTGTTGGATATGTAGCAGTAAGCTAAAAATTGTCAAGTGGTCTTGGCAATATGTGGCAATTACCTCATTTCCATTTCTCACATATGAATGTGTCAAAGCACGTACATAGGTAGGTAAATCAAGAAAATTATCACCAAACGAGGAAGCTTACCCCTTAACATGTGAGACTAATGGGAACTAATGAGAGCGACATGTGTAGTACCAACCTAGCTACCCATAACCTCTTGTTGTAGAGTCTCATATTTCCGGAGCAATTACACAAACATTTCAAACAGAAAAGATTTTATGTTTCAATTCTGTTGGTTGTGTTGTTTCCCTTGATGGAGTTCTGTTAGTGTTAAAAGAAAAACCGTCTGATTATCATAAGCAACGCAATTACCCAAAGCCTCATTGAGATTGAGAGCGCCCTTCTAACAGAATGGTGGTACTTCAAAGTTTGTTTTCGTTAAAACAATAGAATCTCAGAAAACAAATTGAAACATCCGTCCAATAATAAAATATAAAGAAATATGCGCTTGGCAGCGTATTCCGGGAAGTTTGAAATTTGAAAAGAATTACTGCCACTAGAAGTGGAACCCTTTAATTATTGTTTACACTTCCGTGTAGTTTTCAGCAAATGCAATTTTCAGTTTAACTGAAACGCGTTGCTTTGTTATACACACACTGGAGTACGTCTACTCGAGAAGGGTGCAATGCAAATGGTCACAGGCGCATGTGGTACGGTACGAATAATTAAACAATAAACTTTCCACCAATTCTCACGAATTAATTGCCGGATTGTGAACCATGTGTTGTTCGCTGTTGTGGTGCCGCGATAAGTCGCATAATTTTCCGGTTCTTTCTCACCACTTACTACTCGAACCATTCCAAGTGACAAATTGACAAATTTTCATGTCATCCCACCGAGTTAGAAAAAAATAAAAAAATAAAATAGAAAACCAACTTGTGAAAGTGAATTAAAAGGAGAACAAGGATTTTGACACTTGATACGACGAGCTTCTTACACGTGCACGTGTCAAAACGACACTCTCACACATGTGGCTGTATTTACAAGTGAATACTCGTATTCGTACTCGTATTCGTATTCGTATCCTTGATATCAGAATAGCCCATTTCAAAATATTTCACAATTGACTCCTGTCACAATCCACCAAACCACAAAAGCCTCCTTATCAAATTAACTACGATGATGTCTTGTCTCAGGACGATGCCACAGAGTAATTCTTAAGAAGGTTTCTTCTTCGTGTTCTTTTTTTTTTGCAGTTTTTTTTTCAATTCACCTAAAAGGGGATTTAATAAAATTCAATGATGGTTCCTTTGGTCGGGTATATGTATCCTTCAAAAGTTGGTTTTGACAAGGGAGAAACGTTTGGCATCTTGTAAAAATATAAAAATAGGAAAGCAGAATCCATTGGCCTTCTGCCGGATCCATTTGGCAGCAGAAGTACGCTGCGTAGACGCGCACACGCTCTTGAAACCTGACACCAATCTAAATTGTCGAAAATGGTTTTTCTACCTTTACCACTGTGCTGGTGGTGGTGGTGGTGGTGGTGGTGTTGAAGCTGTATACGCTGTTTGTACAACTAAAAAACTTGAAAAAAAAAAATGAAAAAAGGGAAACGAATAAAGTTCGAGGAGATTTATATTGCATTATGCTTATATTTATATTTTTTTTTTTTTGAAGAAAATATCTAATTTTCCCTAATAGAAATGGACATTATAATTTCATTTCCATTCCGGTTTCTCTTGGTTTCTTTTCGGTACTGTCGGTCTTGTTTTTTTGGTTTGGAGTTCGGAGTTTAGACAAAGTCGGGGGATTTTATAATCTTGTTGCAAATATTCTCAATGGGACTTACATTTAATAATTCACGTGAAGAATGGAAAATTGCCCCCATAAGATTCTTGCCGGCTTGGTTATCTTTTTCTCTTCAGCTTTTTATTTTTTTTTTTTTAATTTCATGTATTTATGTATTTTGTTGGAATGGAAAATTCAAATTCAGTTTTTTTTTTTCTGAGTAGGGATTGGTTTACTTTTTTCCAGTTGGACTTTCAAATGGCACAATGTTGTTTAGGATTAATCCTTTTTTGATATCTTTGGGTAGGGTTGGATTGGGTAGTTTGTATATTTCATTTTTGCATAACGATTACATTAATAAGGAAGGGTAACATCAACATTAACAATGTAGACGCTTTAAAAAAAAAAAACAAAAAAACAAAAAAACTGAAAAAATTATAAATAAATAAATTTTAATCTTTTACCTTAAATTGAAGGACACTGTCGAAGGAGTGACTTTCCTTTGGACATTACTTTATATACTATTTATGTATAAAGTGTAAAAGAGGTTAATAAAAATCTACCAAGAGAGTGATAGCTTTCATTTTAAAAATTACTAAGGAAACTTGTAAATTATTTTCTTAACAAAACGTGAATTTGTTTAGAAGCGATTTTAATATATTCCAATTCAAATCTAAAACCATTAGTTGTAGGTAATTTTTGATTTTTTAACGAAAAGTCAACCTTAAATCGCAGGTCTTTTTTCTGGTGAATAGAAGTTAGTGACGGGCTAATTTTTATATAAGATGCGAACAAAAAAATACAAATATTTATCATTGAGATCAATCAAATCAATAGTAATTAAGAAACAAGAGAAATGTAGTCCAACATAACCGCTCATCGTTTAGGATAGACTCAGGTCTATATTCCGTCCAAGGTATTAGACTGTAATTTAGTTTCAATCACCACTATGTCGACAGAATTATAATGCAGACAATCCTAGGTTAGGTGAGGTTAAACAGGGGTCTGATGGATATGCCATCACACAGATACTAGGCACCAAAACGAACCCATCGTGGTGCCTGTGGAACCAATTGAATTTGTCTTCAAATGGCAAAAACCTAAATAATCGCCCTGGTGAAATACCCAATTTTCTTGCAAAAGCCAAGAAAGCGCATTTGCTCTAGGTTTTCGAAAAAGTATTTCCCTAAAAATTTTCTTCGACTCCGCGATATTTCCTGATATTCACACAGTATGTTGCTATGTCCTCAATAGCTTTCAGATCACCACACAATCTGCAGATATCTTTATTTGACAGTTTGAGTCCCTTTGCGTGCTGCCGCAGGAGACAGTATCCTGTCAGGATTCCTATTACTGTTCTAAACTTATCCCTCTTTAGTTTTATTAACTTCTTTTTTTCCGTCAAAAAGCGGCCAAAGAGCCTTGGATACCCTGTGTCCTTCAAGACTTGACCACCTTAAGTTGGCAGTCTTTGTGGTTTTTTCCTCTATAGTGCCCCTCACTATGCAAAGAGGTGGTTTGATGTTGATAACCTTACTATTATCGAGTAGCCCTCCTTTTCTTGCAAGCTCGTCCGCTTGTTCATTTCCTTTAATACCCAGCACAGTCTTACCCGGTTCTGACTGCATAGTGCCTGGAGCACTGTATCAGAGTTGACGTTGGTTGATTCCATTGTCTTGAGTGCGGCCTGGCCATCGATGTAGATAGAGATATCTCTTTCGGATACTGATCTCATCTGCATTAGCTCAGCCGCCCGGCAGACAATTCTAAGAACACAATATTTTAAAAACATGCAAAAAATGCAAAGTTCTGGGTGGATTTTGTTACGTGGACTACAAGACGAGAACAGATATGAACTCTTCTTATAGTTAAAGACAGTTACAATTAGATTCCGTAATTAACTATCTCCTGTGTTTCAGTGTCAGTTTTAAATGCATTTTATTTTCTTAACACTAACTCTTACATTCTAACAAAAAATCTTATGCTAACTTACTGGATCCACACAGGCACTCTAAGCTATTCTAAAAACTTATATCTATGTCTTTCGACTTTACTTACATTTTATTTAGAATTATTTATATTGTATACTTAAGGCTAAGAAAAAATATTCGGTAAGAAAAAACTTATATACATATGGACACACACCTACAAAACACATAGACATTATACACAATTATATACATATATTAATATATACCTTTGTATATACTAACATATGTATATATTACTTAAATGCTAACCTAAACCTATGTAAGCTGGCCATCGCTATTTACTGAGCAAATATATTGGTCAGCTCTGCCTCATTAGTGAGGCTGGCCCGTAATTTACGGAAACGACGAAAAAACATCTTCTCCATCATTCAACCACCAGAAATGCTGGTGCTGCCGAACGACATCCCGTTTATCGCGATTCCCCACCGGCCTACTGAACCTGAGACGATCCGACGTCTCTGTTGTAGTTGAGTCGCCTGTCCCCAGCTGTCCGAGCGACATGGAAGATTAACGGGACCGCTGATCTATCCTGGATCAACCCTATCTGATCAAGGTAGAGGAATGCTTCCGGTGGAACGAAGTCGTCACATCGCACACTCTCGTGGTAAAGGTAATTGGGGTAGTAAGCCCCAGATATTAGGTTATTCGTCGAGGTCATTGCTCTTGCAATGTGCCTTCGAGTCAGCTTAATTACGAAGTTGTCCACTCGTATTAGGTTCGCCCTGTTGTAAGGGACCTCATTAGGATAAAATTTCTTGTACTCCGACTCTGGTGTTCTGTACAAGCGAAGACAAGCCCTAAGGCAAGCCCTCTCAAACACCCGAATCTTTTCCATTAAGCTTGCTCGTACATTTAACCACACGGGACAACCAAATACCAGTATGGGCCTGATAAGGGCCATTTAGTAGATTACCTTTACCCTCGCATCGAGTTGGCTGCTATAAAACAGTCTCTTTGTAAGGGCAAAAGCGCCTTTAGCTCTGGCCAGAGCAGCATCTACATTTTTGCCAAAATACAGAAACTGATCTAGCCAGATTCCAAGGTATCTGACTACATTTCGGCAGGCAAGAGGTTGTCCATATTCTCCAATGATAGCGAAATTTCGCCAATTTTTTCTGGTATCCCTAGAGGCTCCAGACAACGGCGTCCTAATGAAAATGGTTTCCGACTTCTGAAAGTTGATTTTCAACTTCCAGTCCTCGCAAAATCGTCTTATCTTATCGAAGTCACGCAGTAAAAGAGTATTAATAACCTCGATTTTTGGACCTGTTCTGTACGCTATCAAATCGTCTGCGTACGCAGTAGTATGGGGAGGTGAACCTATCAAGTCGCTTGTAAAAATGTTGAATAGGATCGGCGAATTGACCGCGCCTTGCTGAAGACCATTTTTAATTTGAAATATTCCAACAGAAGTCACATCGCCATTTTTCACGATGAACTGTCTGTTGGTTAGCATATTATAAAGAATGTACAAGAGTGGTTTACTGATCCCCAGCCTAGTCAGCTTATAGAAAAGACCCTCTAACCATACGGTGTCGAAGGCCTTCTCCAAGTCAACAAGGCAGGCACCAGTACATTGTTTTTTGCCTTTATTCCATTGGATATCGGACACCAGTTTAGACGCGGCAATTGATTATCCGGAATTATATGTTTGTCCTCAACCCAATCAGAGCTCTATTGATTACTTTTTCAAAAACCTTACTGATATTCGGAAGGAGACTTATCGACCGGAGATTCGCCGGATTGGATATATCCTTCCCCTTTTTGGGGATAGGTTGAACCACCGCCGTTTTCCAATGCGCTGGATAATGCGCATTATTAATTGCATTATTAAACAGGGTGGTGTTGATGTCCACCGCTTCTAGAGGAAGATGTCGAAGCACGATGTTTGGAATACCATCGGTCCCCACTGATTTCTTAGCCCTGATTGTGTCGAAGATCTCATGGAGTTCTTCCTTAACTATCTCCTGTGATTCACTTCTTTGTGGTCTGAGTAATGATCGATTGGGGCCATAATGCTTGTGGGGTTGGCTGAATTCGTGGACCTTAGCACCATTCTACATGTCACTCGTTTTTAGATCTTTCCCTTAGTGAGACCAAGAGTTTGCAGACGTTTTTGAATTGGAGTGATCGAATTCTTTGAAAATCGGCTGAAATTTGAGATCTACTGTTTTTTGAATCGGGTTCCTTAGTGTGGAGACCCCCAATCTCCTAATAACATCTCGCCACATACACTGACATTCTTAACATTTTCATTTCAGATGCAGACACTTTACCTTTATACTTATCGTACAGTGTACAACGCGTTTGTTTAACACGGTCGATCGATTCTCGTGCTTAACAAATTTTTAAGTTTAATCTATCAATATCCTTCATATTTAACACCTAAGTCTAAGTGTTTACATTTTTCTGCGCTTTTGTACGAAAACTCTTTATGTATTGTAGATATTCAGTCTTAGTTCGACTGATCCGTAACCGGTTGTCCAATTATTAAAATTGGTTACAGGACTGCGATTCCGTTTCTTATATCATAGTGTTCCGTAGCCACTCCATCGATCTGGACACCAGGCCATGTAGGAATAAAAGGTAATGGATTAGCAGACGCCGCAACTAACATGGCACTTAACAGCCCTACTTTCACAACAATTAACAGCTTTTCTCGGCTTGATTTCAAAAGGCGCATTAATAAAATATGCCATAGCCAAAGAATAATTGACTGGGAACACAGTCATATCAATCCAACCAAAGTTAGGCCTACTATGTCTTCTCTTTAGATGTTAGTAAATCTGACCTTAAGACTTTCATCCTACCAACACCTACTCAAGAACGAACTTCCACCTATCTGCCCCACCTGCTTTAACACATTAAACATCGCTCACATATTAAGTGCTTGCTTCTAATTAGGACACCCAAGTCTCTACAACATCAGTCGCGACCTTAACCTCATAGACATCTTAAAAGAAGCAAACAAGTGCAATATTTTAAAAATAAAAGAATTTGTTAGCCGTTACAATATTATTATATGAAAATGTATTTATTTCCTAGAGCCGAAAGCCGTTGCTGCTTTTTTAAGTCTTAAACGTAATTAACTTATTATTCTTATTATTAATTACTAGCCTTATGTAGGTACTCTAAGCCAAACCTAACACCTAATCCACGTCTTTCGACCAAGCCTTACGATCTTTAACAAGGCTAACCCTTGTTATAAGAGAAGCGAATGACTAAGGTGTTTCCTCCACTTCAACAAGCATCCAAAATTGTCGGTGCTGCGAACAGTATCCATCAGAACACGACTCCCGAACGCCCTACTGAACCAGAGACACTCGGCACCACAGTGTTTGACGTCTCGGTCGTAGTTCAGTCCCCTGTGTGCAGCTGTTTGAGCGACGTGGAAGATTTGCGACATCGCTAATCCCTTCTTCTGGGGAAAAGAAGCGGTTAAAGCGCACAATCTAGTGATATAAAAAAGGTTTGGAGAATACATCCCGGAGATCAGATTGTTGGTCGAGTTCATTGCTCTTGCAATGAGCCTTCGAGTCAAATAAATAAGGAAATTGTCCATTCATACTAGGTTCGCCTTATTGTACAAGACCTCATAACAATAGATTTTTATGTACTCCGACTTTAGTGTTCTGTACAAGCAAAGGCAAGCTTTCTTAACCACCCAAATCTTTTCACCCACCCAGGATATCAAAATACAAGATTAGGCGGTGTTAGAGACATGTTGCAGATTATTTTCATCTGTGCATCGAGTTGGCTACTATAAAACAGTCTCTTGTAAGGGCAAAACCTGATCCATCACTGGTCTTCACGATGAACTGTCTACTGGTGAAGAAAAATGTGCAACAATGGTTTACTTATGCTCAGTCTGTTCAACTTGAAGAAGAGTTAATCTAACCAAAACGTATCAAAAGCCTTCCTCCAAGTCAGTCAAGCTGGAACCCGTGCATCGTTTCTTGCTTTTGTGCTGTTGGACATTGGATACTAGTTGACACGCGATGTGTGTGTTATGATACCCCGCTAAGAAAGCGATTTAATTATACGGAACTATATTTTCGTCCTCAACCCACTTAGTCAGGACTCGATTTCGAATGTCTTACTGATATTCGGGAAGAGACTTATCGACAGGAGATTCGCGGAATCGGGCGTGTCTTTATCCCTCCTAGGAATGAGATGTACATCTTCCCAAGCATTATTAAACAAATTAGTGTAAACATCCAATGCTTCTAGAGGAAGATGCCAAAGCACGATGTTTAGTACTCCATCGGTAGCCACAGATTTGCTACTTTTCAGTGATTCAAAGATCATTTGGAGCTTTTCCTTCGAAATGAACAGGGGTAGTTCCCTCTACCCAATTTTCGGTAAATTGCCAGTTTTCTCACTCAACTAAGTGAACCCGGAGTTCTCGAATCGATAGTTCTCCATATCATTTCGAACATATGAATTGTGCAATCCGGTCCACCAAGTGTGCCTCCCCGGTTCACTCCTTTTGCTTTTAAATTCGGATTCGGTGAAATCTGCCGATTCTTCTTCATGCGCGATAGTGGATTGAATGCTACTTCCAAGAAATTCTTCGTTTAGTAACGCGTAAAAATATTGTTGTTATCTATTCCAAATTTTATTTTTGTTTTTATTTTATTTTGTTGTTCGCCATCCCGCAACCTAGAAAATAAGCTCATTTCATGCGTTTTGAAGTTGCACTCCTCCTCTTGCTTGACCCCTGTGTGTAGGTTTTAAAGGTACAACTTTGTACGTGCTCTGTTCGTAGTCTAATTCACAACACATTATATCTATTTCGCCAACATTGGTACATTAATATATGCTTGAACGACTTGCCTTTTGCTCAATACCACCATTATAACTGGTGTAGGTTTTTGGAAACACGAAGCAGATTTTTTGATCTACTTTTCCATTCTTCATCGAAGTTATACTACATACCTCGCGCCTGCTTCGTTAAAGCCATTTTGGAGGCATTCTGAAAAAATCTGCAGCCAGAGCCGGCATTTTGTATGCTTAAATTGTGCAGACTTTATTTACTTGGCTGAGCCAAATGTCTTTTTCTAAAGAACAGCAGATAGAGTGGCGATTAATATTCGACGGACTGCTCGGACGTGGATATGCCGAGAATGTTTTTTTCTATTATTTTGGCAACTGCAGGAAACAAGCAAATTCCTCTCCAGTTTGCACACTTCATAACTCTTCGCTTTTTAGGAAGCTTGAGCAGTACCTTACAACTATTGTAATCAGGAGCTCTTTAGATATTTTAGCGGTGGTTTTCGTAGTATTACCACCAAGCGCCGTCAGCTTGTTATTTTTAGGTGTCTAATAACTGCAGAGATCTTTTCTATGACAGAGGTTTAGGGTGTCACAGCGGACAATTGTCGAAAGAAGACAACTGACTCTGGTTTATTTGCATAGCGCTGGCGAATATTGGCAAAATCTTCCTTCCATCTTGATAGTTGGTCCTCAAACGAAAGAAGTAGAAAGCCTTCTGTGATGATTCTGAGGACGATTCCGTTGTAGCATCTGCTTGATCTAAGTTCCAATTATGTAGTCAAGGATCAATGTAATTACGAGTGGCATAAGGCTGAACAAATGGCTTTTTACATCTGTTTGACTTATGGTATATTATACACATATCTGCCATTCATTGACTTTGCACAGGAAACCAAATTCGTTTGTATACTTTCCAGGTAATGGAAAAGTGTCTCAAAAGTGTAATTACTGAAAGAATAAAGAGTTTTATAAGAAAACATTCCCTGATCCATAAAATTCAATACGGCTTTCAGAAAAATAAAAGTTAGCTGAATTCGGAAATTGTGTCAACCAGAGCTTGAATAATTGTCACCACGTATTGGTACTCTTCATAGATTTCAGTAAAGCCTTCGATAACTTAAACCACAAAACCCTAATAGAAGCGCTTAAAAGTGTTGGTATACGAGGATTAATGGCGGACTGGTTAAACGATTATCTGTGTAACAGGCTATTCTGCGTGAAAATCTGCAAACTACAGAACGTAAGAACAAAGGTGGAATATGGTGTGCCACAGGGATCGAAATTAGGTCCAATCTTTTTTATCTTGTACACTAATGAGCTTCTTCGTTCTTTTAAGCAGAGCACATCGTTTGATGATGATTAAGATGACGCACATCCGAAATCCCAGTTTCACATCGACACAAATTCCAGTATACCTGAGAAATGATGCATGTCCTAATGCCAATACAGAAGTCATCGAAGTTGTTGACAGCTATAAATATATAGGAGTCATCATAGACGGTCATTTCTTATGGAACAAACAGATTGATAAGCTACGTATGGATTTAAAGAAAGCCATCTATGCACTGGCCCCTATGAAATATCACGCTACGGTGTCCGTCTTGAGGCAGGTCTACTATTTATTAATTGGGTCTGTTCTTGCTTGGGGCAACGCAGCGGCAACCCATATTCAAAAACTGCAAAAATTGCAAAAATCCGCATTGAAACATATCAACTCTACTAATGAATACACGAAACAACGATACTACCTTCAAATTCCTTAAAGTAGAAGACATTTTTATGATGACGCTCACTTTAGAATATTACGACGACATACGGTTTATTCGGCCAGTGGATCATGAAGTGAATGCTAGACGACGGGCCCAAGGTGGAAGAAGACAACTCCTACACAGCGTTCCGGCAACAATCAACAATCTACCCCGCGAACTAACAAACGAACGAAAACGCAATGCTTGCAAAAACTAGATTTTCTAAATTATATGGAAGTGCCATATTCACATGTTTGCTCCACCGAATACTGGAAGCATATATTTCAAAGTAACTAATAGTATACACTCTATTGAACAGGCTGGGCATAAGTAAACAAATTACTATACACGGATTTTGTATGTAAAGCTATCGTATCTGGTTTCAACTAATGCACCTTAGTTGACGCGTTGATGTTACATTTAATGTTCCTTTGCGAAATGAGTGATCCACCTGTTTTAAATGTAATCGGTGTAGATGACGCATTTGCACAGACAACATACATATGTGCGGGTACATAATGAAACCAGGCTTACAATTATCTAGACACATTGTAAAAAATCTTTTCAGAATATCGTCAGTTCGATTTCTCATATGGAAGAAAAGTCTTTTTATGACAATTGCCAACAAAAACCCAACAGCAAATAATTTTGATCGCACTATAAACAGTAAAGGGTGAGCCAACAGCTAGTATGGAAGCTTTCATTAAATTAAACACTCATTTATTGTGAAATCAATGTGGAAATATATTGATTAATGAAGTTCGGTCTATGGCGAATATGAATGGAACACAATATCATTCATTCGACCACCACGGCTTCTGTTGGAGGTGACCATCCGAAGGTCAAAATTATCGATGACTTTTTGAAGAATAAGTGGGTCAATAGCCGCAATTTCAGTTTGGATGTTACGTTTGAGATTGACCTTACTCTTCAAATAACTCCACAGAAAGAAGTTCAAAGGTGTCAAATCGCATGACCTTGGAGGCCAATCAACTTCTTCTCTAACCGAAACAATGCGATCTTCAAATTTCCTATGCAATAAATTGAATGATTGATGGTTTGTGTGGCCGTTAGCACCATCACCATCCTCTTGAAACCAGAAATCGTCCAAACTCAGTTCATTCAATTTTGGAAAAAAAAAATAGCCGGTCGTCGTTCGTTCGGTAACGTTCTACATTCACTGTAACTGTGTCTCCAGCCTCATCTTCGAAAAAGTACAGGCCAATGATGCCGCGAACACATAATCCACACTATATAGTGACTTTTTTGGAATGCATTGGTTCTTTGTGAATCTCGTATGGGTTTTCAGATCCTAAGAAACGACAATTTTGTTTATTTACGTACCCATCCATTCAAAAATGGGCTTCATCGGAAAAGATCAAATTCGATGAGGAATTGTGCTGGCGATCCAACATACAGTTAACAAATCAGCGACATCGTAGATGGTCCAAAGGCTTCAATTGTTGTGTAATTTGGATTTTATAGGCGTGCAAATGCAGATCGCTGTTAACTGCCACAAGTGAGACCCAATTGTTGACTTCGGTGATGAATTGCGGTGCCTGGGTGGTTTTGAACAGTTTCGCTCAGAGTGGTGATGTTTTGGCGTGTACGTGCTGACCGAGCATGTTGATATGAAGTTTGCCTCGATACCGAACCAGTTTTTTCGAAACGCTCCACCATTGACTAAAATTGCCATAGATTGTATGACATCTGTCAAAAAGATCAACCACATTGAATTCAGTAAATGACAGTTATTGACAGCCAACATCCACACCATCTGTTGGCTCAGCCTTTAGATTCGTCTTTAAGTTCGGTGGCGATAAATTATTAAAAAACAACAACAACACTTACAATGAAGTACTATATCGGTTTTGAAAGCCAGAAACCTGTTCTTTAATCCTAAATTTAAATTAAAATATTTATGTCAATAGTTTTTGAAAAATTCGCGTGCAAACTCAAAATTTTGATAAAAAAAAAGTTTAGACCAACTTTTTTCAAAATCGTGAAATGAAGTGTTAAATTGGTTTTATGTGGTCAATGCTTATAATAAACCGAATGGTTTTGTCTTTTAGTTTTTGAGAAAATTGAAAATTACTTTTTTTGTTTTTTTTTTTTACCATTTATGTGGTAAGTGAATGAATTATAGATTAAATATCTGGCAGGCGCCTATATCAACAGATTCCTTAGTTAACAGTACCCGAGTGGCCCGCTCCGCTCGGGGTAGGTGCTTTTCATCAGGCAGGTGCCTATATCATCAATCTACAGTACTCATCCCAAAATTACAAAGTTCACATTAATGACAGAGTTTTGCTGATTCGCATTATAGAAAATTCACATGTTCGAATGTTGCAGCAAATTATTTAATTTGCGTAATATGTATGTTTGTACGAGTACTTATGTAATATGTAATGCACCTGATAATGATGTAAAAATATAACCGAACAAACGTTTGACTTTTGTCCGTTGAAAGCGTGTAGTTATTGATATTCACAAAGGTCATTCTGTGTTAAACTTTAGTGCGAATCGAGTATTATTTTTTGTGAATGCGGCATTCTCTAATCCAATCTGTACTAAATAACTTTTCAATATTTTGTTCGTTCGGGGATTTGGTGTCGACCAACTAAAAAGCATCGCTCTTTTAGAAGAAATTGGTCTAATTCCCACTAAAACGTCAACTCCCCCACTGTGTTGCAACTTACCGATGAAGGTGGGAAAATGTAAAAGTGTTCAAATTGCTTGGATATGGCGATGCTCAAGAAAAAGCTCTAAAAAAAAAGGTGACAAAAATTGTAGGAATACAATCAACCCATCTATCGGCACATTTATGGTAGTACTTCATTGTAAGTGTTGCTGTTGTTTTTTAATAATTTTTTTTTTCATTTTAAGTCATTTATTTCTAAAATTGCCCCTACCTCCTAGACGGGGCGAGATAGACCCCCGCCTCTCCTATTGTAAAAATGCTTGTTTTTGACCCCTCTACAAAAAATTCATTATCAATTTTTGGCGCCAAAGTTATCGTACACTCCCCCAAAGAAATGCATCAATGCGAGAACGATTGATAATGTTTTCAAACAATATTTTGTCAGTCATGAAGGCGCGTTTAATTCTATTTTATTCTACAAATCTCACCAAATTTAAAGAAGTGTTGGACAATTACTTCAATGACTGTCAATACGGATTTCGTACTGGTAATTCAACAGAAGATGCGCTTTTAAGTTTCGGCAATGTTATTGATGGTTTCGGCTGGTCTTTTTATTGACTTAACTAAGACTTTTGACTCACTTAATCACCAAATTCTTTTAAATAAAATATGTGATGCGGGAATGCGTGGTTTTGTTTATAATTGGATAGTTTAATATTTAGCAAATAGATAACAAAAATTTGTGCAATGTATTTGTTGGGGTACCGCAAGGTTCGGGCGTTGGCCCCTTACTTTTTCTAATTTTTATTAATTCGATCTTTAAGCAGAATTTCAAAGGCAAGTCTTCGGCTTTAGTCGATGATATTGCTCTCTCCTATGGAAGCAAATCTCCTCTCGACTTAATTGCTGACATCAACGCTGACATGGATATCTTGATGCATTTTGAATAAAATGATTTTGAATAATAAGGAAAAATTAATGTACTTCAGTTTCTCCTCGGGGTGTTCTATCTCGACTAATTGTAACATCTACTATTATTCCTCAGACTGTTGTAAATTCAACTCCAGTGATGGATCTTCTACGACCTGTCTTACTTTTTCGTCAAGTGAGCCTTGTTTAAGATATTGTTTTTAAATACATTTCATACAATCCTAAAGGTTTCTCGGAGATATCTTAGATAGTAAATTAAACTGGTCTTAACCTTTTCAGAGAAATTATCAATGTTATGGCCTTGTGCAATCTAAGATTCATTATGGTCTAACTTGTTGGCGAGGAACATATTCAAATAAAGTTAATCCTCTAATTATATCACAAAAGCACTGCAAGAGTATTGTTTGTATAAAAAATTGTATCCATTATAGTTTTGTGCTATTCCAAAGACCAAAAATCCTTCCATTAAAACTCCTCTACTATTATAAAGTTTTGAAGCTATTTTTTATTAGGAGTGGACATCTCTCTATCAGGAGAAATGCTCTACGCATTGTGCGAATAAACAGGAATAATTATGTCAATATCCCAGCTCATAATACAATTCACTTCAAAAGGTTTTCCACAATAGTAGCCCCTATGGTTTTCAATAAACTTCCTGACTATATCCTTCGTCTATTATCTCAATAGAATAAAATCCTGGCTTCTTAACTTCTGTACTTATCAAATTGAAAAAAGCATGCATATGTATATACAGAAATATATATATAAATAAATGAACTCATTTCTCACGTACAGATTAAAACTTTTTTCCAGTTTTTTACCTTATTTGATGGTGCATTCGCTACTATGGTAGCCGCAGCTTCAAGCTTAGCTATGGAGTGCACCATATTTTATTTATTTTTTCTGGGTAATATTAAATCATATTTTTTTTGTTCTTTGTTGGGCACTTCCTAGCTCACAATGCTCGTATTGACTGAAAACTTAAATGCAGTGACATACTCCCGGAGAGGTACGAGAATCGCTATTTTTATTTTAATTTTCAGCAGGTGGACACCCCTACCGGAACTGTATATTTATCGCAGCAAATACATATTTAAAGCATTATTTAATAAAGTACAGAAGCACAAAAATCTCGTCTAAGAACTGTACTGTAGAGTGACTGTAGGTACACTCTCCTTCTAGGTGGTCTTTTCTATTTCCCTAAATTCATCGCTTTTTGTCTATATCATGCACAATGGATGGACTCTATCCACGTCTTCACCGTGTCCGTTTCGAACATCTTCTTAAATGTCAACTCATCGCTAAATGATCCATCTGGTTTCCTACTTGTCCTCGCCCAGTTCTTATTCAGAATACCCTGGAGCAATTGTTGGCCGTTGTTATTCAGTTGTACCAGTTGCCCATCACATATCTGAGCTCATTGTAATCGATATCTTTCCGGCGCTTAGGTTTCCCATCCCTGTCGGTGGCATGTTGTTATCGGCCCTCAGTTGGCTATAAAAGCTTTCATTTTCTGTTGCAATATTGTCTGTGGCACTTACTGAAGTCTAATTCGATGCGAGATTAAAGGTAACCTACTATGTGGCCCTTATCCTGCATCCGGTGTATGCTTCTAATATGATTGGATGTCCCGTGGCTCAACATGAGACCAAGTTTATTGGGGAAAGATATAGGTGCTTGAGATGGCATGTCTTAGGACTTGCCTCCTAAAGAGAATATTGTACAATAGAGCGAACCTATAAAAAGTGGACAATTGCGTTATTAAGTTGTCTCAAACGCAAATTGCAAGAGCACCAACTTCGACGAACAACTTGATTTCTAGGGATTTACTACCACTATTTATTATTTATATCGAGATACCGTGCACTTCAACGGCTTCGTTCCCCCAGAAGCGTTCCTCTATTTAGATATGAAAAGGCTTATCCAGGGGATTCACCTCTGACAGAGATGTCGCACGTGGAGGTGGCCGTGGCTCAAGTGGTAGTGTAAGTTCAATACCAATCGTGACCGAACAATTTTTTTTCAGGCAACTAAAATCTCGTGAGATGAATGGATGCCTAAAATATTAATCTCCCCATTAAATGTTGGATTCCACCCATGAGCAAAATAGCCACTGAGCCCAAACATCTTTCTTTCCCTTTCTGTCCCATTTTGCGGAAAGATTAACACATGCTTTGGCATCATAAACGTAAATATAGTCATACCCACTTGAGTGTTAAGTTCTTACAAAAAAAAAATAAAAAAATGAGTGTGGAGCGTCTGCGACTCAGTAGGGCGGTAGGGATAAAAGGTATGTTGCTCGGCAGTAAGAAGAATTTTAGTGGCTTGTTGAATGAGAGGAAAATCGTTCGTCGTTTCCTCCAAATTCGAGATAACCAAGGTAGGTGGCAAAGCCTAATTATTTAGCCATGGCTGGCGTACGCAGTTTAGGTAGGAATAAGGTAGTTTTAATATTACAACTAGTAGTTCTCGACTCAAAAATAAGAAATAAAATAGAAAATACATAAAAAAGTACAAAAAATAAAAATATTAAAAAACAATAAAAAAGGGTCGAATTTAGTTACGCAAGATAGGTAAACTTATTTTAAGTAGGCTAAGACTTATTTTTGGTATATAGTATTAAGTTTTATAAGAGAAAAGTAAATAAATGTCCGGACGGATTAACAAGCTTTTAAGCGTCTATTTTCTATTGCTTGTAAGAGAATTAAATTTAATAGAAATGCTTTTAGAATGAAATGAATGACTTACTCTAGTCTACCATCTGGCTGAGAAGATCATTCCACCATTACCATACCATCTCGGCTGCTGAAACACGCTCCCCGTAGTGGTTTTTTAACTCTATTGAACAAAAAGAAGTCACAGGGAGTCAAATCAAGTGAATTCGGTGGCTGTTGGATGGTAAAGGGTTTTCCAATAGGGTCTTGACAACTTTTGTGAACGCTCTCTTCCACTAATCATCAAACTGTCACTGTCAATTTATTCAGTAAAGTCAACATTTTCATCATGGTAAAGTAGAGGAACGAGCAACGTCTGCAAATTAGGGGTGGCCGTGGTGTAGTGGTAGTAGCAAACGCTTCTCACTCGGAGGGTCCAGGTTCGAATCCTCCCCATGGCAAGTCAGTTTTTCATTGTGTAATTGGAACTCAGATAGAAAAATTCTGCGTGTGAAGGCATAGCACTGACACGTAGATTTGGCTGTTGTAGAGTTTCAAGCACAGAAAAGAAAAAATACTGTGATATACCTCGAATCACTCTGAGTGAAGAAAAACTCTCCGTCCTATTCGGACTCCCACCCCTGAAGAGCAAACATAGAAACCAAACACACCTGAGTTTCAAACCACTACAAAAACAATTTTCCTTTCTCCACCTTCTTCTTTCCGCCCGCGCCCTGGCAACAGTAAAAGGGTATCTAACCCCTTAGGCGCGCGTAAATTATAAAAAAAAAAAATTATAAAAATTTTCTACCGAAATTCGGAGTCGGTGACTGCAACTTTAAGAGCGTTAACTCCAAACTCGGTCGTAATTCTCACCCTATTAGACAGGCAATAACAAGTTTAGTGCAAAAATTAGTTTTATTTAAAAAAAAAGTTGTCAAGTCCTTATTGGAAAACCCTATATTTGTTGTATTTTTCGTCAACAAATTACGAATAATGATGGCACTGTGCGACGGTGCGTTATCATGCCCACAATTCTGGTCTCTTTCGGCGAATTGCTTCACGCAAACGTCTCCTAACGGCCAAATAATACTCTTTGTTTACTGTCTGGCCTTCTGGCAAAAATTCATGATGCACTAACCCGTTGTAATCCATGAAAACCGTTAGCATTGCCTTCTTTTTTGACTGAAAACGACGTGGTATTTTTGTTCTCGGCTCATTTGGTGAACGCCATTCACTTGCCTGATGTCTGGATTGCGCGTCGTACTCACAAACCCACGTCTCGGCTCCACTAATGATCCTTTCGATGTATGTGGTATCGGATTCAGCCTCGCCAATCATTTCTTTTGCGACGCCAACACGGTCTCTTTTTTCCATGAAATTGAGGTTTTTTGGCGCCAACTTTGCTGCTACACTACAGAAACGCAAATCATTAACCAAAATGTCTTGGACGGATTCATAGTCAACGTTCAAGTCCTCCGCTATCTCTCTGATGGTTAATTTGCGGCTATTGACCAAAATTTCTTTTACTCCATCAATGTTTTCGTCGGTTTTCGATGTCGATGGTCTGCCACTGCCTTCATCATCTTCGATTGACCCATGACCACTTTTGAACCGCTCTTTAGAGAATCGTTGCCCAAACACTTTTCCAACATTTACAACGTTCGCGCACCATTAAATCCGTTTTCAACGCAAAATTTAATACAGGTTCGTTGTTGCAAATTGAAATCTATTTCTAAAATTGTAAAAAATCGTCAACACACACAGATGTAGGTGTACTCTTGGAATGTCAACAACAGATTTACCAACTTAACAAAAAAACAGAACTCAAATCGGAATATTTTTGATCAAAGTGGTATATGGTTGCTTCGGAGAAGCTTTCTGGAGTATGTAGCGTTGCTGCCTGGTAGCGGGAACACATTGGCTCCCAAGAAGTCTTTTCATCAAATTGTTATGGTAGTCGATCACAATATGGGTAATCTTGCACTCCCAATTGCAGTCCCAGTACCAGTAAAGACACTAATAGAAGCAGGAACAGGAGCCAGATGAATCAAACAAAATCAGATTGTGGACAAAGGACTTTAAACACAATGAAATATACTAACTTGGCATCGAACAAATGCAAGTGACAGCAGGCAAAGGTTGGCGCAGGAAATAGAAAACGCAGCAGTGAAATATAACTGAAGACCTGAAGTAGAATTCTATGGTTGATAAGTTTATTCATAGATCTGACGAAATATTCCGCAACAAGGACCACAATTTAAATCCCTTAACGACATCTTATTCAAAATAGAGACAATTTACATTTTCAATGCATTTTTAGACAAATAAAAAAGAACGTCTTTAAATAAACTCAACACTATAGTCGAATCACCAAAATAAAATAAAAATCCTTAAAAGCTATCAACTCGAATTGTTTTCCCTTGTGTAGCCAATATCTTGACTCTGGAGGCTTCTCAAGTAAAACTTTAAAGTAAAAGATTTGTAGATTGTATCGTAGTTTAAATTCCCTTAAACAGACATTGCGATATTCCCAAAATGACGTAGAAAAATGTAAGAAACCCTGACTTCCTTTTATGTACTCGTAGTAGTTGCCTGCACTACTCAGCTCATCCTATTAAGATGCTTAGCTTGAAAATATAACTTATTGCTGGGGTGCTAGACAATCATACACTTGATTTACCACTTCATTCTCGTCTCTGAATACTCGTATAAACACCATTACCAGCCCCCTTTCGATAAACTTCAATTATCCCCTTTCTTACAAAAATTAATGCTTTATTAGACAAAAGAAAAAAGTATGCAATTTCAAAAATTAGCCCGCAGTAATTCAATGCATCATGGCAAATTGGTTTGTGGGTCGGCCGGTCCGTCGGTCGGCAGGAGCTATGTCATATCAGAAACCACGGAAGCCATTGGATCCGTTCGTTACTCAAAGGCTTTTGCTCTGCCGTAGGCAAAAGGGGTTGTTGGTAATTGCATTTGGTCGAATAATCCTTTAATGCTGATGCTAACTGATGGCTAAATTCCAAGATCGTAGCCCACCGAAAGGGGTACATGTGTTGTTAACACATCTGTTCGCTTATTTAACTTGAAGTGTATTCGATACACAGTAGCAGTATATAAAAGAGGCTGGCAGAACAGAGGGTTCAGAATGCTCGTGAATATCCTGCACTAGGGCGCAAAATTTGACTGTGGTTTAAGCGAAACACCCCTCTGGGCTACGATTCGATTTTTCGATTGTGTAACAAGAAAAATACACATGTAATTATATTCATGATCCCAGTTTGATTCTGTTGGTTTTGTCTAAATTACCCGAACCACTTACCTACCGCTTGACAAGTATTTGTTGTTGACGCCACCAGTCACCACCCTTGGCAGAGTTCTGTCATTATTTACAGATTAGTTTCTGTTTCAGTTGTTTGTTTGTTGTTTCTGCTTTATTGTTTGTGGTGTTTGAATAAACATTGACAACAACTGGCGGCTGACAATTGAGAAAAATAGAATTTATGCACTGAATATCTGAATTGATTTCTGGGCATCGTTCTAGCGTTCTAGGGTGAATGTCTTCGGGCGTATTATGAATACTTCATGTTGTGTGTACTGATCATTAGAGCGAACATTTTTTGATAGATTTTCTGAATCTCTGCTCTATTTGTTCACATGGATCGTGGTTTGATGTGGGTTCGTAACATATGCATTTTACAAAATTGAGAAAACTGTAAAGCAAATTAGCTTTTACCTTCACGTTTTTGGTAGTCAACAACTGAATAAGTTGGCATACTTTGTGTAATGACTCACTGCCATAATGCAGATAAATTCGTCCTCTTTCACTTTTTCACAATGTCATTGAGGAAACGTTAAATGGCGTACTGCTAAGCATTGACCTAATAATGATTCTTTTATAATTTAATGACAAAATAACTAGTACGTCACAAAACTTCACTTTTTTGCCGGATGTCACCTGAGAAAATTTCGTTGTCATAAATGGGTAAATGGAGAAATACCATATTCAGGAACTTTAACTACCCCAAGTCTGTGCCAACTGGTTTCCATGTCGGAAAAGTCGGATATACATACATAGATTGATATATTTTTGCATAACAGCGCCACATGAATGGCAGCAGAATGGTACGAAAGTACGGTAACAAAAAAGTGAACATATATCCGCCTTATACCATCCCACCGGGTACTAAACCTGAATAGTGGTGGAGTGATCCCTGGCCAAATAGATATATTCGAGTCAAAGTTTGACGGTTTCCGGAGGCAAACAATACGATGGTTTTCAGAGCTGGACCATCGCTACATTAACGTTTCGAATAGGCAACGTAAAATCAGTAAAATATGTGTTCAAGAAACTAAGTAGCGAAAAGTCGACGACAGGGTCCGCTACTTGAACTTGGAAACGACCGCGTACAAAATGAATCATATTATTACAGAACTTAGAAAATCCAAGATTGCAATTGCCACGATTTTGAATTGTAAACAAATGGAATAGCAAGGTACTATATCTTTTCAACAGTGCTGATCTGAACTACGAATATAAAAACTGCCATGGAGGAAACGGTCTCAGAACGAGAAACTCTCTTGATTACTTATTGCGGCATCGATCTCCAAACCTAGATGGATTACCATCTACAAATGTTGGAATCACAGGAAACGGCAAGTAAAAGATTCTACAAGGTGCGTTCCAAAGTAAGCAAGAATTTTTAAAAATAAGGACAACAAGAAGTTTTTTTTGGCAAAAACGATTTATTTTATTCAAAATACTCACATTCCGGCTCGGGCTCTCACATTTGCACGGGCGAAAAGCAGGGATGACCTCCAGGATGTCGGTACAAAGCTTTTGGATGGCTTCTACGTCCACTAAACGCTGATAAATGCATTTTTCCGAAAAGGTAAAAGTCGCACGGTGCCAAATCAGGTGAATACGAATAATGGTTGACAGTTCAAATGCGATTTTTAGCCAACAAATCGGTCACAACTGTCAATGGATGAGATGGCGGATTGTCGTGAAACAAATGCCAAACAAACGATGCCAAATCAATACTGGGGTGGCCGTGCTGTAGTGGTACTAGCAATCGCTTCTCACTCAGAGGGTCAAGGTTCGAATCCTACTCATGACAAGTTTTTCATTTGTGTAATTGGAACTCAGTCAGAAAAATCTGCGTGTGAAGGCATAACACTGGCATGTAGATTTAGCCGCTGTAGAGTTTCAAGCACAAAACAAGCGAGAAAAATTGATAATCTTTGAATCATTCCGAGTGAGGAAGAAACTCTCCGTCCTATTCGGACTCCTTTTTCCTCCTTATATCTTTCCGCCTGCGCCCAGGTAACAGTAAAAGGGGATCATAACCCCTTAGGCGCTCGTAAATTATAAAAAAACACTGTTTTCACTTTTGACTTCCCCAAACGAAATTTTTTGGGTTTTTGGCCCGCCTGACGCCATCCACTCTGCACTTTGGTCACACAGTCACAATGTTGTAAAGGAAGTTTTTGTTCTTTTTGGCCTCCTTTATGACGTCCTTTGATAGTTAGTCGATGCTCTTGACGATGCCGATGACACAAACGTTCTGTCACTTCAGACGCAATAACTCCGTTTCTACTCGTCCAAATGTCATAAAATTTTGACAGTACATCAGTGAACGATCTTGCTTTTCACAGATAGATGGCCTCACTAGAAATACACATTTTTAAAAGTCCTGTTTACTTTGCAACGGATTTTTTACATTAATCTGGAAGAAACCATTAGCAAAATAGCACCAATCTTTCTTAAAAAAGCCAGAGAAAAAGACAAGCTTTAGGCGCCACATTTGTGAGAATTGCTACAGAATACCATAAACGAAAATACCGCTCAAGGTATGTGGAACAACTTTGAAGAAAAATGTAAGAATAAGAAAGAAAGAATAAAGAAAGAGCACGTACCATACCTGTAGTGGCACAACATCGATAGTGAGAAGAGGTTCCTTCACAACAGAAAAGCAGGCGACAAGTAGTAGAGGAATTGCAGCCTCACAGTATGGGCAATAGAGCTAACATTTTTAAAAGTGTGTCACAACGACAATAAAAATTCGCACAAAATTGAATCGTCGAAATAATTGATGATGAGGAGAGGTACTTACAACGCATTGCTAAATGAAGAATTCCCCCAAAATACCCCCAAATTTTGTAAAAGCCGAAGTTAACGACACATGACGAAGAATGGAACGTGGACGTGTAGTTTGGCCGCATCATATTCCATCCGAAGTATGGGTGACAGTTGAAAATCTTGGGCTTGAAGTACTCGTGATTTTGTTCATTAAATTGGTAAAAAGTGTTCGAACACCTTACCAATAGAGGATGAGTTTTCTTGTTCCTCTATATAAAGGCAAAGAAAACGGCAGAAATTCTAACAAGCAGTGATCGGTGAAATTGATGTCGCATACTATGAAAATATCCAAGAGAATTCTAGACAGCCAACAACGCAATATGATTAAACTTCGTGGCAATCAATACAATGACGGGATTCTAAGTTTGCGGATTTCATGGAAAAAAGCTTCGTGATCTTCAAAAGACCTGCATCTACTTCATCTACTTAGGAAATCGTTCGACAGAGTCCCCAACAGAGTTAAAGTTGAAGCACACCAAGACAGTGTAAATACAAAGTACGTTGTTTTTTAATGTCATGCAAGACTTTCTATTGAAGCACCATATTAACGAGTCCGGAAGGATTTATAACAAGCAACGTGACCACCATTCAGGCAATTCCTAATAATTGGATAAAAGGGCTAGAAGGTAACGCGCAGCGAATCAGTCATACTAAAACGCGAATATCTGCACTGTCGTTATTTCGAAGCCGCGGAACCGATTCCCAACATCAGTTTAGAAGGAGGCATCGTACCGAAGTGCCAATACGGATACTTAGGCTCTACCGCTAACCACAAAGGAAATTGTGATGACGATGTTGCATATAATATCAGTGTGGCGTGGCTTACATTGAACAATTTTATGACAGAAAAATATGGCGCAACTTCAAGGTTTGTTATACCCAACAGCCCCGTTAACATACGCATAGAAATGTTGGATAATGTGCAGGAAATATGAAGGAAAAATTTCGGCAACGGAAATGAAAATGTTGCGAATGTTAGAGGTTGTAACCTGATTTCATAAGAAGTACGCGCATTCGCAGAAGTTTTCATATTAAGAAAACGGTAGTGGACGTTTTAGCCGACCAATTTAGTTACTATTGCCTGCCAAAACATCCGGTCTAATAAAGGCACATGTAAAGAGTGTCCTAAAATTCACGCAAAATTTGAGTTTGAAAAAAAAGACAGTGTGACAGCTGACAGTTCGGTGTTATTAAAAATGGGACGCTACACGAAAGAGTGTCTTTGTTGAGCAATATTTTAAAAATAGCGAAGCTTTGGCAGCTACACTTCGCAATTTTCGTACAAAATATTGCCGGAATAGTGATCTAAGTTCATCAATTGTGACAAGATTAATTCAAAAAGTCAAGGAGACTGTGATCTCAGACACTCTGGCTGTCCTTTAAAATGTCGTTCAATGCAAAACATCGAATTGTGAAAGTGTTGCTGAGAGTCCAGGAACATCAATTGGGCACCGTGGTCAATAATTGGACATTTCGAAAAGCTCTCTGTAGCGTACTCTCATGAAAGATTTGCATCTTCGTGCATGCAAACTCAAGAACTGCAGCCTACTAACCTCGCACAGCGAAGTGAGTTCGTTCAGACAATATGATCTTCAGCGATGAGGCTCATTTTCATCTTGATCATCAAAATTGTCGAATATCGGTTCAAAAAATCCACGTGAATTGTTGAGAAACAACTGCGGGTACAACGTGTCACTTTTTGGTGCGGGTTCGGGCTGGAGATATCATCGGATCATACTTCTTTGGAGATGCGATTGGTTAGGTCAGTTTATGGCGCTCACTGGTGCGAGATGCTAATCGAATTTGTTGTGCCTAAATTGTAAGATATGGAGGTAGACGACATGTGGTTTCAATAACAGGGTGCCACATACCATATAGCCCAGGAAACATTTCAATTTCAGAATGAATCATTTTCTGGTGTTATAATTTCCCGTTTTGGTAATTAGAATGGCCGCCCAGATCACACAATTTAGCACTATTTGACTTTTTTTTGGGGGTTTTTTGAAGTCCAATGTTTATGCCAACAAGCCCAGGATCACCTACGGAGCAATTTGAGCGTTATATAAACGAATTTCAGCCAAATTTATGCAAAACCGTGATGGAAATTTTCGACAAAAGAGTGCGTATGTGATAGCAAAGCCTTGGAGGCCATTTACCCCTTATGCTATTCCATACCTAACCCTATACTGTATAATTTATGAATCATTAAAATGCTTACAACTTTAAAATAATAGTAAAAATGTATTTTCTATCAAAATTACTTCTTGCCTGAATTTTGGGACACCGCTATAAGCCTAGGTTCGAAGATAATTAAGTCTCCCAAGTGAAAAGACATTAGCGGACTCTCGGCCTCAGGAACTAGTAAAACAGATTTCTTGGCGTGTTTACAGTCCCCATAAACGGCCAACTACACTCGCTATTCGTCGCTCTGGATACATTTTGTGCGACATACGCTCTAAATGACAACAATTCGACGTCGATCGCAACGGTTTAACCCAGCCACATAGATTCAGCTAATACAGAAGAGAGCCACAAGCCACGCATCGCTCGCAACGAGGTGGCTTGAAGTCTACCTTTATTTTTTTTTTCGAAAAATTGGGATTATTTTAAAGATGATACTGGAACTGGCGTTACAGTCAGAGACAGATGTCTCTTGTGTTTAACGTAGGTACCTGCCGTGAGGACTTAAGCCTACGGTGCATCTTCGCACAATATATCGAAACAATGCGTTGATAAGCGCCCTTTGGGTAGTACAAGTACTACCACCAGTACCAGATTTGAAGTCGTGTGTAAGGCACGAACTTCCCCTTTGGTGAAGGGTCGAGGCCTATCTAATACCTCCGCCATTCTGTGGGTCATGGCACCCGGTTGCAATGCAACTCTACATCGAATAGACCAGTTGGTTCCATAGTAATCCCATGGTCCAGCATAGGTCGTAGAAAACTACAGCATATGCTAAGCCATGAGATGTCCAAGCTCCATTCGGTCTACTCTGCCCGCGATTTTGGGTATAAACCTACAGCCACCACGATTCTCCCACAAGGGGGCCAACTCCTAGGTCAGACCGGAACCATAGTTCCGGGGGCTCCTGACCTCCCGTGGTACCAGCATATAGCTTCCGGTCAAGCTTCGCAACCTTGAGGGTACTTCCAGTTGGGCACCTCACTGCCCAGGACTGGCGGCCTTGCAACAAAAACTTCCTACAAACTTCCCGCTAGCTGCCTACTGCGCCTACTATTGAATACTTCTTTTGCAAAACTACTCGTTCTTTCGAACCGTACGGTATCAGTGATAATTCCACTGACATCGTAGGTCTCACCATTAAAGGTGATGCCCATAGCCTGCAAGTTCCTTATGTCAGCGTAATTGGGACACTCACATAGGACATGTAGCCAGTCCTCATAAGTAGCTCCACATGAGCAGCTCGCAACCTCGCTAAGCCCCCTCTTATGCAAGAATGCATTAAGAGAGACATGCCCGGTCAAAAAAAAGCCCAGGCTGAGGTTAAAATTCCGTTCAGGAAAGATTCGCATGGTTAGCACATCCCTTAAGAAGCCGTAAGTAACCCTGCCATTTTCGCTAGTATCCCATCTAGATTGCCATCTAGATAGAACACATGCGTGTTGCAAGGTTTTACGCTGCTTCAGGGATAGGCCATCCACTTCTTCCGGGGAAACCCAATCGCTCTCATTTAGAGGGAGAACTTTTCGCATCACTTCCAGATCAAGAGATAGCACTCCAAGCAACACCGGCATTGCTTCTGTGGAGGCAGTGTGGCACACCGGTAAACAGCCAAGCAAGGCGACTCTTTGACAAGTCAAGATCCGCCTTCGACCATCAACAGTCATAACCCTGTCGTACCATACCGATGCTCCATATGTTGCACAGGCAATAAAAAGGCCATCGTACATGATACGAACAGAAAGCCTGTTGAGTCTCCAGTCAGATCGCAAAATGCGATTTACCTGGCCTACAGCACTCAGCATGCGTGATCTAGTTCGAACCAGGTGAGGCATGAAGTTCATACTCTCACCCATCGTTATGCCCAGATATGTGACCTCAGTCACACATTTAATGCCAACGCCGTTCAAACGTATCGCAGGAGCCCGACGTCTTATATTCAATTTGCCCTTGGGCTTCATTGAAACGGTCTTATCCTGCGACACATTTACCCACACGCTCTCTCCCCATTCAGCAACGACTGCTAGAGCTCTTTCTCCTAATGCCTCGATTTCGGCAGTAGACTGGCCTTCAAGGATGAGGAGCAGGTCATCTGCGTAGGCGCAGCACCCACAGAGCTCGTTTAGTCGCCGCAAGAGTGGATCCATCATCAGGTTCCAAATAAATGGACCACAGATGGACCCCTGGGGGCAACCTCTCTCAACATTAATTGAGACGCTGTCGTGCGTATTTACCACACTCGCTTTTCTGTCGGAAAAGTAGCTTCCCCAAAGCCCAATTTCCCGACAGCCCAATTCCTGCAATCTGGTTACTATTTTCTGCCAGTTCAGGTTATCAAAGGCACCTTTAAAATCAATAAAGATGCCTATAACCACTCTGGCCTGCTTTTTGGGACTCTGTCTTTTAGGAAAGACCATGCATCCTCGGCACACTTGCCTCTTGTAAAGCCGAATTAGAAAGGGGCATTGGTTCCGCCATGTACTTTTCCTAGTACCGGAAGCAGGCTGATGCCCCGATAAGATTTAGGGTCAGACCTATTCTTATCGGTGGACTTCAGGAGCACAACCACCCTTGCCACCTTCCAATCCTTGGGGAAGTAGCTGCAAGAAATACATTTGCTGTAAAGACCAAGCAGGTATTCTGGGACGGCCTTCCAGATGGCGCTCACCATCTCTCCGGTCATTCCATCAAGAAGTGAAACACCATACTCGACTTTTTCAGTCCTTAACTCCGGAGGGACCGGAGGCTCTTCATATGAAAAGTCCTCAAAGCGCTCCTCTCTCGGGAAGTACTGACCAAGCAATGCAGTAAGGCAATCTTTCCATGTGGATAAAACCGTGTTATCCACACGTCACAGTCAGAGACCAACATTACCCAACGATGACTATGTGATAGCAATGAATATTTCTCCGAAAAAGATGGACGACATTGATTCGTGCAATATGTGGTTCTGAATGGATGTCGCTATGTGGCATATTGTCCAGGATTCAACAACAAATGGACTTGTGAATTGCCCAACAAGATCGTGTGATTCGATTTGTTCCTGTGGGACTATGTAAGGTTTTGACAGTCAAAATTCATTGCGCTTCGTCAAATACAGCCGAAGAAGCTACTCAATTCTGTTATTTATTGTTAAAAAAAAGTCCATAACTCATAAAAAAACATCCTTTACATACAATATACAATAGTATTCACAATTCCCTTAACTAGTAGATACCCAATTTTTAAAAGTTCCGAACTGCTTCCTTTAAAAAGAAAGTAAATTGAAACAGACAGCATTGACAGTGAGCACAATTCCCTGAATAATTAAATTTTTTATAAAGTTCATTGAAATATGAAATTGATATAACTCATTTTGTAGGGAAGCCCTCTTTATTATCTTTGCATTTATTATCGAAACCCATAAATGGCTGGAAGGCAACACTCCACCCAGGAACGTCTTGAAATACAATAAATTGCAGAAAGCCTCTTCCCCCGAAGCGTCGCCGAAATACCGACGCTCCGTAAGTGGAGGGCGTATATCTTGTTTACCATTACCAAATGTGCTATTCGCCCACAAGTGGGTGGGTACCGACCCAAAATCCAGGAAAGATTTTATTTATTACAATGTTCAAGAAGAGAAATATTCATGCGGTGCAGGGGAGAAATCCTTTTCAATTGTTCAAGTCTTTTTTTTTATTTTTTTTTTATGGTCATACTGTGTGTATTCAACCCCCAGCCGGAGGGGTAATTGCGCTTCACCCCCATCCAACCAATATCATCCCTAATAGAACAATTGAAATTATAGCCATGATTACGACTTCGAGACACCACACCCGTTGGCAGTGTCGTTCTGCTGTTAGGATGTGTACTTTATATGCGTATATGTACTCGTATGTATGTATCTACATATGTATGTTTGGCATCAAGTCATATGATTGTTTGCGTTTTAAGGAAAGCTCAGGGAACTTGGCACGGCATGTGGAAACATCCAATTTGAATTTAGATTAGAAAGAACTTGTACGAGGATATTGTATATTGACTTGAGCTATTTGGTTGGTTGTAGGAGTATTGCAAGGCCTGGGAATTGGAAGAGATAAGGATAACAATGCGAAAAGGAAGCCATCCTGCTAAGAAAATGATTGTCTCATTAGTTAAATAAATAATTTGTGATTCGCCTCGAAGTGCTGCGTTGTTACTTGTTAGGAGTGGAATCCACTTGCGCTGCGACTTAATGCCAAAATTTGTATCTGCACGTAAACCCAACAATTGTACTCCTCAGTGTAAGGATAACGATATTGTTTTCATAAATTCCGTTGTGCAAATAAATTGGATATGCGAATTTATTTGTGTGCCTTACAGAGACATAAGCATACAGATAGGGCCCTAATGGAATTGTTTTCTTTCAAACAAACTCAGAACTCGAAATTGTGTAAAGTGTTGGAACTCTAGAGGCTGATGAGTCTTAAAACTTTTCCAATCATTACAACATGATATCGAATGCCTCGTTGCATCTAATGGACTTAGTCTTGAGTTGGAAATTGTAAAATGAAATTGTTTTACATTTTGAGCACTTTCCATAGTATAGAAATATGCTCAGACGTTTCAATGGAGTTAATCGAATTTAAAAACTTGTATTCACAATTGCAGAAATAATTTTTTAAGCAATGTTTTGTCACACAAAAGTCCAACAGCAATACTGGGTATAATACCACAGAGAAGGTCCAAAGCCAATCTATGGCCAACACAAATGGTCGTTATGAATCATTCGAGATTTCAGAGGATCGTACAGGAATAAATTCTCGCATACACACCAGAGACCCAAACACTGCTGGGGTCGTATCGGTCATCATTGTGCTTAAGAAAATCTAAGCAGCTGATAGAAACGACATACGTCTAGGTACACTTACAAGGACCAATCACTAGTGTTAAGTCGCCAATGACATGAAGAAACCGAATGCTTTCCAACAGATTGAAATAAGGAGACGATTACCGAGCTCTCGAAATAAAATATAATTTGACAGTGTGCGGAAATTGGAGTGGTATTTGTAATTTTCCAGCTAAAATTGTAGGAACAATTATTAGTAAAATTGAAATTATATTAGAGCAAGCTAGTTTTCAGTCTTACTCCTACTTCCTCGATTGCTTAATAACTAAACGGATCAGATTGATTGGGGATACATTCGATGGCAACAGGGGCTAAATGTTGCAGCCCATATAATAGTAAGTTGCCAGATGAGTTTGAAGTCCTAAGCAGAGTACGACAGGGATTCAAATTCATATCGCTACTACTCGTATACGCAGTTGTCCATTGAGAACAGCTTGGGTTTTCAAAGGACAATGACGACACTCATCGTGTCGTCTCACATATAGAATGGCATTTCATGACATCTAAATAGAACTTAAAATAAATTCGGCGAAAATTCTTAAAATTGCTGCAACAAGTGCAGGAGATTGCCAATTCCCTGTACCTATTACGGTGCGGAAGGAGTAACCTAGTTAGATATATCCAAAGCAAAATCTGCCAATGGAATGCTTTTGAATATCCCATGTAACAATAAATAGTACAGCACCAACATCGGGTAGGGATTACATGGAAAGTGACCACCAAATTCACTCATAGACTATAATCCCCTGTTTATTGGTAATTTCGCATCATGCTTGTACGTCAGTAGCACATTTCACCGAATCACGTTGGGGCCAAGAGCCTGTGTAATAAGTGGCAAGAAGTGGCAATCGATTGATCGAACTCCTAAACGAAGATGCTTCTGTGCATTGAAATAAAACCACTTATCCAAGCGGGTTGCTCAATGCCGCTGGAGTTGAATAGGAATCATTTTCTCTGGAGATGTGTTGAAAGGGTTCTAGTACATTCCTGGAAACAAAATATTATGGTGTGAAACCAAGGGGTTCTAGGACATCGGATTTTAATCCTGGCTTTTCACACGCGGGCATGGAAATTATATCTTTCTTTGTATATACTAGTACCCGCTTGTCTTCCCCTTAAGCGCGTATACATGAAATGTGGCATCCCAATTTGACTGTTGATTCGGCCACCTTCTCGACAAATGAATAATTCTATGTAAATCCCGAACGCTGTGCTTATTTTGCTTGACACGAAGCAGTTGCGCTTGAGTGTCGATTTGGCTCTTCAATCAGCATAGGAGTACATATAATGTTCTGCATTGCTTTATGGAAATGTTTCTATTGCTTTTTCTGTCTTGTTCAAATCACTCGACAACTTCCCAATGTCATAACTTACGTACTTAGGTGGCGCACAGTTTGGGGTGAACATGGGCCTTAACTAACAGGCCTCTCCAGTTAGCCCGGTCTTTAGCTAGCTTCCTCCAGTTGCGCACTCTAAGTCTATTGAGGTCCCCATCCACTTGTAAGCTCAACCTAATGTGAGGTCTCCCTCTACTGCGTTGTCCCGCCGGGTTTGATTCGAAGACTCTGCGAATCAGAGCATTGGTATTGCTTTGCTCTACATATCTCAGGCGACTGACGTGCAGTTTTCTCACTAGGTCGATGTCGCTGTATAGGTCGTATAGCTCGTCATTCAATCTGCTCTTTGGAGGACCGGATATTTTTCGAAGTATTTTTTTCTTGAAACGACTGATATCTTTATCCGCTTTCAATAGAGTCCATGCTTCAGCGCCATAAATTAGGACTACTATGCTCGAGGTCTTATATATAGAGTCTCCTTGGATTTTCGGGATAAGGTCTTACTAATCAATTGCCTTCTCAGCCCAAAGAAACAGCAATTGGCAACAGTGATTCTTTGTTTTATTTCTGTTGGTAGGATTTATAGCAGAGCCAAGCACCTTAGTACCTTGAACTTATAGCTGTCGACTGTAACGTTCTGTCCAATTCGTCTATATTGTGTGTCACTTCTTGTTGACAGCATATATACTTGGTTTTCCCTCATTTTGACAGCCTTCCATTTCAATACTGGCGAACGCACCGATGACAGCCCGCTGAGTTCTCCCAATATCGATATCATCGGCGCACGCTAGTAGTTGCAAAAGCTTTTTTTTTTTTTTTTTTTTTTTTTTTTTATTATTATTATTTCAATTTCTTAAATGCTAGTTGGTACAAGTTATTATAAATATAATTCACAATAAAGATACTTGTATAAAATACAATAGCATAATACAATTTTACTATGATTTTAAGAAACCGAATAGTGGTCATTCTGTAGCACTTAAGTGACTAGAGGCGAATGATCCTTTAATTCAATACAATTTTTAGATTTCATGTGGGGTAAATTCAAGAATAAGATAAATAAAACAAGAATAATAACGAAAAACAGGTAATATTACTTTACGAACATTTTAGATATATTATTTATATAATTAACAAATTAAGCGGCTGTATTTACAAATCTTTTGACTGTAGAACTATCCATACTAAAAAGAAATTTTTTTACTTCGCTAAAAAATAAAGTGGGTTCTACTATAAATCTAACTTCGATTGGTAATTTATTAAAAAGCCTTGGTGCTGTCGCAGTGTAAAATTTCAAGCAATGAGTTTTATTGGAAATTGGAATGTTAACGATTGCCATATGATTTACTCTTAGTCCGTATATATTCGAGCTTCTTAGTGTAGCACTGTAGCCGCTTCGCATGAAAAAAACTTTAAGAACCTTAAAGATGTATAGATGCTTTATTGGAAGTATGCGTAGGCTAGAAAATAATGGCCAGGTATGAGTTAGACGATTTTTATTGCAAATGATTCTAATTATGTGTTTTTGGGCAATATTTAGTATTTCGATGGTGCTGTTGTAAGTTCCACCCCAACTCGCAATACCATATTGAAGTTTAGAGTGTACAAGTCCATAATAAAACATTAGTAGAATTTTTCTTGAACAATGTTCTTTTAAGAGATACATTTTGCGAGTGACAGATAGCATATAATTTTTTAGTTCTTCGACATGTAACTTCCAAGACAGGTTGTTGTCTATTAGGACACCAAGATACTTATAACTCTTAACACCTTCTATATGAAAACAGTTTGAACAGCACACTAAATCTTTGTGGAAGTTGGTATTGCCACACGTATGAACAGATAAGGACATTTTTTTACAAGAGCTAGAGTGGAAGATAACATCACAATTAAGTGGGCAAGGACCTCTTAAGTTGCATATCATAAGTTTTGTTTTATTGCTTATGAGTAGCTTATGTTTGGCGAACCATTGTCGCAGGATACTTAAATCCCTATATAGTTTAACAACTGAGTCAAGGACACTTTTATTATCATATGTCAACGCCATATCATCAGCAAATGTAGTGATACGACTACTGAAGTTCTGGTAAAACATTGAATTGACATATATTAAGAATAAGATTGGTCCCAAAACTGAACCTTGCGGTACACCAATTGTGGTTTTTAGCTGACTGCTAAAGATCCCTTCTATTTTTACTCGTTGAGTTCTCTCTGATAGGTACGTTGAAAACCACTTATGAATCGCACCTCTTAGTCCAGCTCTATACAATTTATCCAAAAGTATATCGTGATTGACCATATCAAATGCTTTTGACAAATCGATGAAAAGTACTAGGATAGTGTTATTATAATTAAAGCTTTCATAAATTTCACTACACAACTTTAGAATAGCGTCTTCAGTAGATCTCCCTTCGCGGAAACCAAATTGGTCGTTGCTAAAAAACTTGTTTTTATTTAAAAATGATACTATGCGTATTTTTATTAGTTTTTCAAAAAGTTTGCAAAACGTTGGGAGTATAGAGATAGGCCTATATTGAGTCATTGAACCTCGATTTCCTTTTTTGAATAGAGGAATGACTTCAGCACATTTTAAGGACGCAGGGAAAATATCACAATCAACACTTAAGTTGAACAAGTGACTTAAGACATCAACAATAAATAAAGAAATACGTTTTAAAAGACGGTTAGTTATGCCATCGGATGTGCAAGAATTTTTGTTGTCAAGAGACATTATACATTTGTGGATTTCTATCGGTGTGAAAGGTTGAAAAACAAAACTGTTGTGTTGAGAGGTATCTTCGACTATATCTGAATACATATTACAATTGCAAGGGTATTGCGGCGGATATGGGTTCGATTCTGTTGCGATAGTAGCAAAAAATTTATTAAATTTTTTGGCAATATCTGCTGGGTCTGATATTTCTATACCATCCACATTGATTTTAAGAATTTTTTCTTTTTCCTTTCTATTGTTAAGGATGTTATTGAGCACATTCCACTCATATTTCACATTACCCTTACAGTCTTGCAGTTTATTTGCGTAATATTTATTCTTAGTTAATTCTACTTGCTTCTTAACCTCTTCACTTAGTTTCAGATAGTATTTTTTCAACTTTTGGTTACAAGGATGCCGCTTGCATTTTTTCCTTAACGTGTTTTTTTTGTTTATTTTTTTAAGCAAACCTCTGTCAATCCATGGCCTAATGCGTTTTAAATGTGAATTTTCTAGTTTTTTAATATTGGTGCAACTTACAATATGAGCCTTAAGAGTGTTCAAAAATATATCGTAAGCTACTGAGGGATTACTTTCCTCATAAACAGACTCCCAGAATTCAAACATTAAGCACTCAACTAGTTTATTATAATCAATTCTGTGATGTTCCTTGAAAGGAACATATTTATCGAAACTATTTGATTGAACGGTTTCTATGTTTACATAAGTCATGCAATGATCAGTAATTTTGTAGTCAAGTACTTCACCCGTTAATTTATGTGTAAATTGCGAATTTAATCTTACAAAAATATGATCAATGCATGTTTGTGTTTTTTCCGTGATTCGCGTGGGTTCCATAATAAGACATTTCAAGCCAAATGATGACATTAAAGCCAGATAATTATCCGAGTCATTACTAATTTTTAATATATCAATATTTATATCTCCTACAACCAATAAGTTTCGTGTCTTTACATCTTTAAGTAGGTTACTCAATTGTTCTATGAAAACGTTTTTATTTAAGTTTTTTTCATGCAGACGGTATATACATAAAATGGTAAAATGTTCGTTAAAAATACGGCAACTAATTTTTAAAATATCAGCGCTCATCAGACTTATTTTTTCCACTGTACAGTCGCTTTCGTATTCTTTTTTAATATACACTATGACACCACCTGCGCTATATGTGTTATTGCAATTGGGATAGGGTTCATAACCGGGAATACTGTAATTGGATATTTCATAGTCGTACAACCAGATTTCAGTAAGTATAATAAAAACTGGATTTGAATTAAAAGCGTTTAAATGTTCTTAGCGCATTGAAATTTTTTCTTATACTACGAATGTTTTGATGGATGATTAGTTTATTCATGGGAAGAGCGGCATACTTTCTTGCGCTCGGTGAGCTATTTTGTTTCATTTGATTTTAAGCTGTTATAATTGATTGAGGTCTTCGAAGCACCTCACTTTAAAAGCAATATCTCCCTCATCCTTGCGCAAGAATATTATGCTGTTCCTCATCCATATATATTTAAATTTCTTCTCTATTTTAATTTGTTTTGTTGCATTAAATAATGCTCTCATGTGGGAAGTTAAGCTTTCGTTGATGTAGATCTGTGAACCATCATGATTTTCGCCTAGCAGCTTCGTTGTTAGTTTTTGTTTCTTCTTTCCCTTAAGTTTCATGATATTCTCCTTCGTTACGTGGCGAGTTAATTTAAGAGACAGAACATTAGTGGGAGTAGCATCATTTTTCTTTGTTTTTATCTTTTTTACATAGAGAGAGTCAATATCTCGCTCATCAAGGTCGTAGCCGACACCATTACGAACAATATTTAACGCTGCTTGCAATGCAGTTGAATTGTCAACATTTGGCACGTTAAAAATCTCAATCGAATTATTGAGTTTTGATTGTTCCAAAACATTAATTTGATTTTGTAATATACTCACTGTTGTTTTGAGTTCTGTATTTTCATTTTGTAGCACGGTGATCTTTAATAAGCATTCTTGATTAACTTTTTTTAGTTCCTGTATTTCATTGTAAACCATTTCAATTGTTATGTTTTTATTTGTTTGTTTTTCATTTTCTTCTTGATTCGCGTGAGAAACCGGGAGAGGGCTATTATCGGCACAGAACGAGTTTCTCCGCGATGTAGTGCACTGAGAGCACCTCCAGATTTTGCGGTTTTTTTTTATATACTCGAGGTCATGGATCAGCACATTCACACACTTCGCATGAAAAAGTTTTTTGCAATCGTTGCATTCGATTTTTAAGTCACTGTGTTCGACTTTTTTTGCACAGAGACAATACATTTTGGATCTAGTTTTCTACTTAAAATGAAGAATTATGTTTAAGCAAACGATTTTTACAATTTGTTGAAGAATGATTTCGACCAACTGTTTTACTTTTTAATTATTACTTAAGCTATTCTCAATACATGTGTACCCCACAACAACTGCTTGAGATTGTACCTCCAGTATTCGCTTGTGAGTTCCGTACAATTCTTTCAAGTAAAAGAAGTCACATGAAAACGCGTCACCTTGTCTCAAACCTTTTTGACATCAAAGGTATCGGTGAGTTCTTTACCGACCTTGATGAACCATTGAGCGTTCTCAGTTGTCATTCTGGACAGAGGGACCTTATGATCGATGTAAAGATTGGGGGTATCGATTTGGGCTTCTTGGGTTTTTTCCAGGATCTCCCGATGCGTACAGATTTGGATGATTGTGGACTTTAGTGGTCTGAAACCACCCTGATAGGTATCAATCATGTTGTTGACGAAGTGTTTCAGACAATATTGCAGATAAGATCTTATATGCGTTGTTGAAGAGGTTTATACCTCTATAGTTGGTACAGTTGAGACGGTTTTCTTTTTTGTGGATCAGACCAGCAGTGATGAGATTCCATTCATTACATATGTACCCTTCTGACCAGACCTGAGAAATGAGTTGGTGTATGATCTCCACAAAGTCATTCCCAGCAGCTTTGACTACCTCGGCCATCAGGTTAAGTCGTCAGTTAATAAGCCGTCAGGTACAGCTGCTTTGTTGGATTTCAGTTTAGACATTGGTTTTATTACTTCGTTTTGGTGACATGGACGGAAGTTTTGGCTATCATAGTCTAAATTGAATGGATGTTGGTGGTCATCGCCGTTATACAGTCAGCAGAAAAAGTTTTCCCATATTCTCACTACCGACATGATTTCCTTCGTCATCTGTACAGGCTTTTGTACGGGTTTTCTTGCCTTGGCACGTTCCTTTTACCTGTTCGTAAAACCTCCGTACGTTATTCCTGGAGAATAAACTCTCAATATCTTCGATCATGTTCTTCTACTCTTAGAGCTCACGGACGGCTCTCATCCTTCGTTGCAGTCTAAACATTTTGTAAGGAAAAAAGAAGTTAAGTGAGCTGTCGAGCCCATGCACATATGTCCATTTCGAGCGGCGATAGTGATGCCCCTGTAGAATAATCAAAAAATGTTCGATTTTTATCTCAAGAGAGTTGACTACTCTTATAATGCCCGAGCACGTGTTAAGTTGTTTCAGAAAATTGGATAGAGAGAGAAAGATGTTTGGGCTCAATGGTTATTTCACCCCATGGGTGGCATCCAACATTTAAATCAACTTGTTGTATTTAGGCAACTATTCATCTCACGAGATTTTCGTTGCCTGAAAAAAAGTTTTTCGGGCCCGGCTGGTATTGAACCCCAAAACGTTCGGTTGGGAAGCCAATACAGCAACACTTGAGCCACAGCCACTCAGTAGAAAAAAACCAAATTAAGTGGAAAGGAATCGCACCCAATTTACCCTGCATTTCCTCCGACTTAACCATGGTTGTTAGAGAGGTTTGTTATATAAAGTTCCTAACTAGGCCACTACACAACGTAAATGGAAAATGTAAACTGTCATAAGCATCTTCTTACAACTTCGCTATTCGAGCATTTGTATGATGCAAAAACAACAAAACAGCATTCGTGGAAAAAGGACTTTATCAATTCAAGCTATTGTAAATCAGGGAGGTGTATCATTTTAACCCTGGACACATAGCAGGGTTTTCTAGGCTGTGTGCTTAGTTTTCTGCATATTGACATACTCGTAGGTAGACTACTAGTTTCTCTTTAGAAAATTCAAGACCCAATACTTTTGTCTTAGACATAAAAACAACACACTTACACTCATGCATAATCATATATCCCTCAATTTCTGAAGAGGAGGTGAAGAGGATTTAGGTATCTGATGCCCAATAGCGAAAGAGTTGGTTTGGCCTGTAACATTAATAGGTGGAGTGAAAACTAACCTCCTTGACCACCAGAATGCCCTGCTACTGCAAAAAAGGTTATGGTGCCTTGAAGTCCGTTCATATTTAGGCAGACATGCTAAATTTCAGTGCGATACTGTCTTTAGTTTTGTTTTGGCAGCTGATTGTTTTTGACGTGTTTGGCATCATGTTGAGTATGGACAAAAACGATTTTCGTTCTCTCATAAAACATTATTTTTTGAGAGGCCAAAAGGCGAAGGAAACAAAAGAAAAGTTGGATAAATATTATGGGGCTAATGCTCCGTCAGATTGCACCGTCAAATATTGGTTTCGAGAGATTCGTGGTGACCGCAACTCCACTACCGATCAAGTCCGCAGCGGCTGACCCTCCGATGCGGTTACAGACCACAATGTCAAAAAAATACATGAAATGGTGTGGCTGACCGGAAAGTGAAGGTGCGCGAGCTAGCAGATACCACAAAGATTAGGGTGCCGCTGGGTTCCGCGCATGCTCACTCCTGACCAAAAACACGAACGCGAGAGCACTTCGAAAGAAGAGTGTTTGGACTTGCTGATGCGCAATCGGGCGGACTTTTGGCGTCGATTGGTAACTGTTGATGAAACTTTGATCTACTATTACACACCAGAGAACAGAATGATTGCCCGGCTATGGACTGCAGCCGACACTAGTGCTCCGAAGCGGCCGATGAAGGCTCGATGGGTCGGAAAGATTATGGCGTCGGTTTTCTGGGATTTTCATGGCACACTCTTCGTGGACTACCTCGAAAAAGGAAAAACCATCAACAGCGAGTATTACTGTGCATTATTGGAGTGATTGGAGGCCGAAATCGCTGCAAAACGGCCTCACATGAAGCGAAAAAAAATTTTGTTTTTGCAAGACAATGCGCCGGCGCATCGCAACCACGGCTATAATCAATGACTTACGGCTCCAATTGCTGTCGCATCCACCCTATTCGCTCGATTTGACTCCCCCGGACTATTATTATCTCGTCCCAAACCTCAAAAGATCGCTCATCCATAAAAAATTCAGCTCACGCGAGGAAATCATCGACGCCACGGAGCAATATTTTGCAGACCTTCCGGAATATTACTTTTCGGACGGGATCAAGAAGTTGGAAAATCGCTGGAATAAGTGTATCAAGCTAAAAGGGGACTATATTGAATAAAATAAAAAACATTTAAAAAAAAATATTTTTTCATTCCCAAGGAGGTTACTTTTCACCCCACCGTAATAAAAGCAATGTCTAAACTGAAATCCAACAAGCAGCTGACGGCTTACCGGCCGAGGTATTCAAAGCTGTTGGAAATGACTTTGTGGAGATCATACACCAACTCATTTCTCAGGTCTGGTCATAAGAGTGTATATCTAATGACTGGAATCTCATCAGTGCTGGTCCGATCCACTAAAAAGAAAACCGTCTCAACTGCACCAACTAAAGAGGTATAAACCTCTTCAACAACGCATACAAGATCTTATCTGCAATATTGTTTGAAACACCTATCAGGGTAGTTTCAGGCCACTAAAGTCCACAATCCTCCAAGTCTGTACGCATCTGGAGATCCTGGAAAAAAACCCAAGAAGCCCAAATCGATACTCCCAATCTTTTCATCGATCATAAGGTCCCTCTGTCCAGAATGGCAACTGAAAACGCTCACTGGCTCATCAAGGCTGGTAAAGAACTCAACGATACCTTTGATGTCAAAAAGGTTTGAGACAAGGTAACACGCTTTCATGTGAGTATTAGGGGAGATGTGCATTTATATTTGAACTTTTTTTTAAGAAATACGTATCTAAACCACTGAAGTGGCTCAAGAGTTGCTTATTCTGATACTTCTGGTCCATGACGTGACTACAGAACAACCACTTTTCTCTGGGCCTGCCTAAAATTTGATGATTTTTTGTATGGTCCAGTCTACTAATGTTTTGACTTACACACTTACAATTTAATTTGAAATCTAATAAAAAGTTAATTCAGAAAAATAAACAAATTTTGCTGAAAATTAACTGAATGATAAAATTTTTGCAGGTTTGGTTTCAAAACCGTCGTGCAAAGTGGCGAAAAGCCGAACGCCTTAAAGATGAACAGCGCAAGCGTGAGAATGGTGGCGATGGATCAATTTCTCTCGACAAGGTATGTTAATTTCGGGTATAACCAAACCAAAAAATCCTCCTTTAAACTTTTTTCCAATTTAAAACAGATGGAAGACAGCAGAGACTCATCGCCCGATATTACTGGAGAAATCGATGATGATCCCCGCAGTTCACATAGTCCACCGCCAACAAGTCCTCGAGTCGATTCAGATCCGGAGCGGCCCCTATCTTCAACGCATCTCACTCAATCAGCCTCGCAATCTGGCGGTTCAATAAGTGCTGGATCACCCTCACCTGGTGTACGGACTCCTCAAAACTCTGGAACAAGCCCCACCAATTCGAACAACACAGACTCACCAATTGAGGTCGGCGGGCCAATGTCTTTAACATCACGTGCTTCACAGTCCTTGTCGACTTCAACATTTAGCAATCACATATTTAACAGCTTTACGGAAAGGTGAGTAAGGTTAAACATACGTACTGCCATCCATTCTAGTCGGTATTCTCGCATCACACATGCCACTTACTCGTAGTGTAGACTAAATGCGCCTTTTATCCATCCGGTTGCTGTGTATTATGCTGTTTGATTAAGCGTAATGATCTGCACGTGCCGGCAATCGAAATCATTAGATTTGTGAGCCCAAAACAAACGGCATATAAGCCCTTTACGAGTACATTTATCGAGTTGGAACAACGTTCGAGAATGCACACTTCCTTTGCTCACATCCTGTGCACAAAACTTTCGCAAAAGAAAAATGTAGAAAAAAAAAAATACAAAAACAAAACGACAACAACAACAGAGAGAAAGAAAAACAAAAGCCAAAAGTCATGCAACGAACGACCGAATAAACAAAAGAACATTACCATTACCAATGTCGCTTCCGTTTCTACCCTAAACCACTGTGTCAGAGCAAGCAATCCCGCAGTAGCATATCCATGAATGCCTGGGATTCGCTTCTAATGTCATTACGGCAAAAGTAGGAAAATTCACATAAAATGGTGGCAAAATGTTTTGGTATATAAACACGTAATTGCCGGACCGCCCGCTGGGTGAAACGCGTGCGCAACTTGGCCAACAACGCAAAGAAATCTACGGAATCTTTGCCAAATGCCACCCCCTGGCTATGCGGTAGTGTCGTATTCCTTTTCTAAGGGATTTTTCACATTTTCGACACGAGCTTGTATGTGTTCGTTTCTATATATGTATTTATGTACGTTTGGGTGTGATGTTGAATTCATGCTGGGTGTGTGTATAGTAAACACTTGAAGGGATGAAAATAGAAAATCCATCCGCCTTCAGTTGAGTGTTCGTTTGTTGGATAACTGCCCTGATTGTCTGGGAGGAAATGAAATCAGGGTTCCTTTATAGTTATCTACTTTCTTTTGGATCAAACGTCCTTCCGTTTTCAGCCCGCACGATGTGTTTCTAAATCAATTGCCAATCGTCCTGATGTGCTTATGTTGTATTTATGGTACCTACAACTTTACTTTTACTCCTCATACTCAACTCATCCACTCGTATCTTGTGTTACCCTTGGGGGTGACAACGGGCCAAAAAAAAAAAAAAAAAATGTCACAGATTGCTCTGAATATTTATGAGCTGCTGATGGTTTTACTGCACTGGGGCTACTGATGATGAATGAGAAGTCTTCCTCTACAATCCATCCTCTGTAACAAGGGGAGGCTAATGATACGAACATAATTAGCAATCATTAATGAAGTTGTTGTCTCTTCTTAAGGGGTGATGTCAATTCATTTGTTTGGAATTTAATTGCAGTGGAATTTTCAAGGGGACGACGACGGTTTTATTTGTTTTATTGAAAGGAACAGATTCTTATTCTGGTATCAACTTGTTCAAAATATGTTAACATTTCAATAGGTTTCAGTCGTTCGCACATACATACGAGTAAATGGTAAATGATGAGTTTTGTATTCATAAATTATATTTTTCTTTATTTTGTTGTTAATCTTAAAGTGCATAGTATTGCTCGTATAAGAACAATTGAACTGTATAAATCATGGCCCTAGAACAGTGTAATAAGTGACAGATATGTACAATATTTTAGTTGTCATCAAGAAATTGGAATAGAAGATCTACAGGGTTGTACTATTAGTTATTGAATCAGGGCGGAATTATTTGGATGCCAAAAAATTTACTAGCTTTACAACCGATTTGAATTAGGAGTGAACCACTTACCTTGAAACGGCTCAGTTTTCGATTTTCTCACTAGACTGTAACTTGTAATGGTAACGCATTCCAAATTGGTTTGTTTCTTATTGCCCACACCTTAGGCAAGTATTGTACTCCCTCTCCTGGCACTATTCTGCCCAGAGGGTTAGTATTGGACCTTCTGGATCAAAGCTTTCGTTTTCATTATTTCTACATATGCTACCCGTCTTAAGCGTTTGATGAAAATATTGACTAAATTGAAGCATCTTTCTCTCGAATCGAACGATGATGATGACATGTTTGATAGAACCCATACTCTAGGCCCATAGGGCAGCACTGAGACAATTAGGGTTTTATAGAGGATGTTCTTAGTTTTCTCAGGTTGAATTACTAAGAACTTTTGGCAGATGAATTGCTTCGTTTGATTTGCAACATGTAACACTATTGTAGATGTAATTATGCTCGTTACATATTTTTTTTTTTTTTTTTTTTTTTTTAAATTTATTTCTTTATTTCTTGATAAATTATAAATTATAAATATGAATTTAAAATGATAACACTTCAATTACTTATTTAACTAAGAAATAGCTTTGTACAATCTGTTGCCTATGACAAGTGGCGAAAGTACTTATAAATTCAAAAAATTTAGATTAAACAATAATAATAATAATAAAAAACTATTGATGGGGATAAAACAATACAATACGGTAAAACAATAATAATTTATATCACTGGATTAAAAATTGTATCTATGTCATTATGGTCAAAAGTGAAGAGCCATTTTTTAATACTATTTAAAAATACAGTTTTCTTCCTTTCACATCTAAGGTCTTCTGGTAAAGAATTATAAAGTCGAGGAGCGGTAGTAAAACAGAAACGTGAAAAGTGTGTTTTGAAAATAATTGGAATAGTTACGAAGTTTCTTGTGTTGACGCGCAAATTATGACTTTCATGAAATCTAACATCGTAAAAACCGGAATTTTCGAAAAATATTCTTAAAACTTTATAACAGTACAGATGTGTTAACGGAAGAATTGCTAAACATTTGAACAACTCGAAACTAGGTGTCCTACGATCGACTTTAGCCATTATTCTAATAACATGTTTTTGTTTAGATAATAAAGGCTCTATTTTATTAAAATAAGCGCCACCCCAGCAAGAGATACCATACTGCAACTTTGATTTAAATAAACCATTGTATACCATTTTTAAAACATTAAGATTGCAGTAGAGATTGAGATGGTACATTTGTCTGACAACCCTATAAAGATAATGCTTTAGATAAAGAGTGTGGTCATTCCAATTAAGCTTATTATCCAATATGATGCCCAGATATTTAAAGCTGTCGACACATTCAATTCTAAAGCAATCGTCGCTACAATTTATATTTTCATCAAAAGGCATAATACCAGGGGTAGTTGGGTTATTTAGACGAAAACGTAGGCAATTTGGTGAGTGATAATAAAGTGGTAAGTCATCACAAGTTATACCCTTGATATTGAATTCCATAAACTTAGTCTTACTACTAATTACCAGCTTATGCTCCTTGAACCATCGTCGTAGTATATCTAGGTCGTTAATAACATCCGAAAATAAATTGAGATAATTGTTGCTAGAATACGATAATGCAGTATCGTCAGCAAAAGCTGTGATTCTGCCCTTAAATGGTTGGATAAATAAGGAATTAATATATATTAGAAATAAAGTCGGACCCAAGACTGAACCTTGCGGAACTCCGATATTTAAAAATTTTTCAGAACTCAATGCATTTTTGACTCTTACAATTTGCTTACGATTTGAGAGATAGGAAGAAAACCAGTCGTGAATAAAACCTCTGAAACCCGCATTTAACAGTTTATTTAAAAGCAAAGTATGATTCACCATATCAAATGCCTTAGTTATATCGATGAATAGGCAAGAAGAAATTTGGGAGGCATTCAGACTAGTATAAATCTCCCCAATCAGTTTTAATAATGCAGTTTCAGTAGATTTGCCGCTTCTGAAACCGAATTGATGCTCGCTAAAAAAGTGAGCCCTATCTAAGAAAGAAAGCATTCTAGACTTAATACCTCTTTCAAAAACCTTGGAAAAGACAGATAAAAGTGAGATAGGACGATAATTGTTCAAGGCGGTGGTATCACCTTTCTTGTGAAGTGGTATCACTATCGCTATTTTTAAGGAGTCGGGAAAAATACCTTTATATACAGAACTATTAAATATGAAACATAGAACATCGGAGATTTGAAAAGATATATTTTTTTAGTACCATACTTGAGATGTTATCAAACGAATTTGAGTTTGATCTTTTGATTGAAGCTATTATTTTTTGTATTTCAAGTGGAGTAAACTCTTCGAAGAAAAAACTCTCAGGCTGAAAACTGGTTTCTACTATACTATGGTCACAATAAGAAGTTGAACTAGCATTAGATATACTAGGACAAGAACCCACTTTCGAAAAGAAATTGTTAAACACGTTTGCAACTTCTAAAGGCTCAGAAATAGTAGAGTTGTTATTGTTTAGAATAATGTCTATGCTAGATAAATTTTTGTTTAGGATCTCAGAAACTACCTGCCATTCTTTTTTAGGGTTAGCTAATTTGTTGCTGTAGTAATTATTTCTACAGATTGGTATTTCTGTTTTTACCTCTCGACAAATTTTGACGTAATATTTCTTTAGTCTAGTATTATTTGGGTGTTTTTTAAGGAGTAAACAGAGTTGTTTTTTCTTTTGGATTTTTTTCAAGAGTGAGGTAGACATCCATTGTTTTAGACGATTTAGTTTGTTGGCTACTTTATATTTCCTCTGGAGACAGATCGATATATAGTGCTGTAATTTATTAAGAAACACATCAAATGCTAAAGATGGATTAACAGATGCGTAAACATCATCCCAAAATTCAAAGTTTAGATGAGTTCTTAAAGCGACAAAATCTATTTTGGCGGATTCTCTGACTTCGGATTTACTTAATCGGGTGATTTGAGAATTCAGTTGAATACAAGTCAAACTATGGTCAGTAATTCTTAAGTCATATACCATTGTTTTGTAGTCCACTCGACAGTTCCGGTGCAGTCTTATATAAATATGGTCTAAACAAGAATTATAACGCGTAGGTTCATTTAGCACGGACATAAAACCAAACGAATACAGGACAGACAGAAAGCAATCGACATCTGAAGTATCACAGAGGATATTAATATTAAAATCCCCCAACAATACTACATTTTTGGATCTCTGAAGTTCTAAAAATTCTGTGAATTCTTCCAAAAAGCATTTGATTGTACATTTATGTAGTCTGTAAATGCAGATGAAACAATAGTGAATACCAGAAACTTCGCAACTAACACTTATAATATCAGCGCTCACCAATTTACATTTTTTAACTACACACTCTCTTAAAGAATTTCTAAAATATGTATATAAATATATATATATTTCAACGGTGAGAAAAAGAAAAAGAAGAAAATTACTTCACTTAATTTCTGACTGCCTTTTTCAGATTAATATTCATCGGGAAACTGTTGAGTGCCCTTTAACTTGGATTGGATAAGCAGTGCAATAATCAAGTAGTCAAGTGATTTCTTAACGTCCCAGTGGTGTTCCCCGGTAACTAAAATCACATGGGCATGCTTACGCCGTCATACGGCTCACAAGCCTATACGGAAGAGATTAAAATAGATTACAAACCAACTAATTGTATCGAATAGTAATGGACTCACTGCTGATGAGCCTTGCAAACGTTTAAAGGAGAACAAACTTAGCAAGCCTCGTGCTGCCGAACAATTAAAAGAGGCACTTCGCTCAAACATCGGCTGGACATAAGGGGGATTAAGAACTCTGATACGATATAGCAATATAGCATATAACAATGTGGTGATTGTTAAACGGCCAGATGTCTTGAGCTTCCGATAAGTGAGAGAGTATCTGATGGCAATCCGCATCAAGGCTAAATTCGCCAACATAAGCCTAATATGCGCCCATTTCTCTACGGAAGACAAGTGCGGCGCCACCAAAGAATATTTCTACGAGCTTCTCAACAAGAGATATGAGCAATATCCGAAGTATGACGTTAGAATCGTACTAGACGATTTTAACGTCAGAATATGAAATTAGGACATCTTTGGTAGGGCAGTTGGTAAGCATAGCCTACACGACACCACGTCTGGCTTTGGACTTAAGTTTGTTGACTTTACGGGGAAGAAATATTACTATAGCAAGCACACGGTTTACTCATCTCAATATACACAAGGGGACATGACTGTCTCCGGATAATCGAACGCTAAATCAAATTGATCATTTTGCGATAGACGTAAGGCATGCCTCCACTATTCTGGACGTCCGAACATTCCGGGCAGTCAACATTGACTTGTATCACCACCTCGTTGCAGGCAAGTTACGAATTGGAATTTCCCAAGCACCACAACAAGAAGAACTACTGTCAGAAGATATAACGTAGAAAAACTGCAATCGCAATTGACGACCAGATTCTTCGCCGGAGGCGTATCCTTCTGCCACCAGCATAAAATACCGAAGACTTATGGCAGCGCTGCCAACGTGCCATCAAAGACGCCACAACTGATGTGCAGCGTTTCATCCGACCGCCACAAAGAAATTTCTGCTTTGGTGAAGAATGCCGGCAAGCACATACAGATAAACCATAAGTCTTCAAAGCGGCGCTGCAATAAAGAACGGCTTCTCGTGAGGAAGAAAAAAGAGCACGAGATGCGCGCAATCGAATTTATTGAGAGGTTGTACTCAAGGAATAACGTACGAAAGTTTTACCAACAGGTAAAAGGACCGTGTCAAGGCGAGAGGATTCGTACAGAAGAATGTAGAAATGAAGACGCAAACCTTGTAGTAGAGTCACAGTCGGTGCTGAGAATTGAAAAAACTTTTTCTGCAGACTGTGCGACGATGACCAACATCCATTCAATTTAGACGATGATAGCCAAACTTCCGTCCACCTGACCAAAGCGAAGTAAGAACAGCAATATCAACAGAGTAGCCCTGCCTGAACGGCTTAACGGCCGTCTTCAAAGCTGCTGGAAATGTCTATGTGGGGAGCATCCTTATTTCTCAGATCTGGTCAGAATGGTGTATATCTGATGAATGGAATCTCATCACAGCTTGTCCGATCCACAAAAAGAAAACCGTCTCGACTGTACCAACTATAGAGATAACATATGAAATAAGTCACCTCAAGATCGGATACACGATCTTATCTGCTATATTCTGTGAAGGTCTGAAATCCTTCGCCAACAACCTGATTGGTCTGTATCAGTGCCATCTCAGACCAAGAATGCCCACAATCGGCAAAATCTTCACACTCCAGCAGATCCTGGAAAAAACTCAGAAGTCCAAATACCCACCATCTTTTCATCGATTTTAAGGCCGCATATAATAACATTTATATAGGGTTTTCCAATAAGCACTTGACAACTTTTTTTTTAAATAAAACGCAAACCATTTGAGATATTTCAAAAACTTTATTATCGCCTTGAAGTACAATCAAAACATTTATGAATGGAATTCGACTTCGTTCATATAGCCACTGCGGTACGTTTGCAGCGGCCGATTCCTTGGACCCAATTTTCAATGACTCGGCCACATATTTCGGTCGAAACGGCGGCTATTTCGCGTTCAATGTTGGCTCTGAGGTCTTCCAACGTCGTCGGCGTGTTGGCATAAGCCAATGACTTAACGTAGCCCTACATAAAATAGTCAAGCTACGTTAAATCGCACGAACGAGGCGGCCCATCGACTGGCCCATGTCTTGAGATAACGCGCTCACCATACTTACTCTTCAATAAATCGATTGTAGCGTGTGCTATGTGGCTTGTGTTGAAACCTCATGTCGTCCAAGTCCATATCTTCCAATTCGGGCCAAAAATAATCGGTGATCATGGCGCGATAACGGTGACCATTCACAGTAACGTGACGATCGTTATCGACGACGAAAATATATAGCCCAATAACGCCGTCGGCATGCAAACGGTACAAACAGTTATTTTTTGTGGATTTTCACCGGACCAATAACTCATATTTTGCTTATTGACGAACCCATTGAGCCAAAAATGAGCTTCGTCACTGAAGATGATTTTGCGATGAAATTCATCATCTTCTCCAGAACCCAATCGGAGAACGTACGTCGCTTCAAATGGTCCATCGGCTTCAATTCTTGAGTCAGCTTGGTCTTGTATGGGTGTAAACCAAGATCCTTACGCAAAATACGCCATAATGTGGTCTGAGCAGTGTCGCCAACATTTGAAATTTTTTCCCCCAAAAGTGATGTAAAAACCCCCTAAATTTAAGGCAAAACCTCCTAAACTGGCATTTATAAAATTTGTAGTTTTTTTAAGTGTAGATTCTGTAATTTTAAATAAATTAAAATACCTTAATAAAAGCTTAAATAAACTATGATTTATTACACATAGGTAGTTTTAAAAGAATTTAAATATGATTTTCTCAATTTATTTTTTATTATTGCGTAAATGGAAAACGCGCGCTCAACACTTGCATTTGCAAAAGGCAAACAAAGCAAGACTATTGCTAACATCAGCATAAAATTCGTCTGTATTTGAAAAAAACTGCTCCACGTTTTCTATTGTAGTTGACACCACTCATTTTGAACCACCAGATGTTGTAACTATCATTAAATTTAGGCGAGGTACACATTAAGCAAATATGTTGGTGTTCAATGTAAAAAAATTATTATACCCCTAAAAAAACCCCTAAACTATTTTTCCCCCTAAAAAACCACCTAAACACTTTTTTTCACCCTAAATTTAGGGGGAAAACCCCTAAGTTGGCTACACTGGGTCTGAGCGATGCCCAATTCTTGAGAACGCCGTTGAATTGACTGATTTGGATCGTTTGCTACGGACGCCTGAACGGCAGCGATATTTCCGACACTTCGACCAACCCGTTGTCTCACTGACACGGCAACATCACACAACGAATATGTAGACTCAAATTTTTGCACTAAACTTGTTATTGCCTGTCTACTAGGGCGAGAATTACGACCGAAAATTGGAGTTAACGCTCTTAAAGTTGCAGTCACCTCCGAATTTCGGTAGAAAATTTGTATAATTTGCAGACGTTGCCCGTTCGTGTACTTTACCATGATGAAAATGTTGAGTTTACTGAATAATTTGACAGTGACAGTTTGATGATTAGTGAAAGAGTGCGTTCACAAATTAAATTCAAAGTTGTTTGAGTTTGAGCTATATAGAGCAATATATGGTTTTGGCATCAGAATGACGATTGAGAACCCTCGGTAAAGGTTTCAGACAAAGTGATGCGCTTTCATGTGACTTCTTTAACATCATACTTCAAAGAATTGTGCGTAACTCACAAGCGAACACTGGAGGCACAATCTTAAGTCTGTGCAACTACTGCCACAGCGTGTTGTCATCAGTGCGTTCGTTATTATGGAAGCGCAAGCTGCCAAAATGAGGGCAAAATCAAACTTATACTGTCAACAAGAAGGAACACACAACATCGACGAATTCGATAGAATGTCACGGCCGATAGCCATAATTTTTTTCAGCAGAAAAAAGCCTCAGCAAAGTCTTTGAACCAACCTGGAGGGATAACGCAGTGAACGATGACTTTACCTTAGGTGGAGCGCCAAGTAAAGTGTACAACTGGAACCAGCCAGCTAAGGACCGGACTACCTGGAGAGGCTTATTAGTTGAGGCCCAACTATTGTGACGTTGTGTTCAAATCCTTGATGTTAGGCGCCCCTTCTATTTGTCAATTCTCTATTTAGGTTTTGTTAATCGTTAAACCCATAATGACCGGTTATGCTTCCATATGCGCTTAGAGTGGATATGACTCTGATTGCTTGTCTCTATAGTTAATGTCATAGACAGACTCGATGAAAAGACAGTAGGTATCGACTTGGACTTCTTGGGTTTTTTTTTCATACCCGCCCGTGTGCAAAACTATTATGAGTACTGAACTTTGACAATATGTTGGATGGAATCTTGTATGAAATGCTAAGAAGGCCAATGCCTCTATCTGTGTTATGCATTCGACATTACTGAGATTCCATTCAAGACGATATGCGCTTATCTGTCGAAGTTTCCACCTGCAATAAATAGATCTGCAAGCTTACTGCCCGGCCTGATGGCGGGTAGCAGCCGCACTATGATTTGATAAGGACAAAAGAAGTTGTTGGTATAATCTCTTTAATGGTTCGATTTACTTGTCAGCGAAATGTTAGTTTTGCAAAAGTAGTCTTTCCGAGCTACTTGTGAATGTTCTAAGATGTTTTCTTCTTCATCAATACCAGATTTTCGGTGGAGTAGATTTCTTCTTGATTCAGACTTTTCGGAAAATGAAGTCAGCGGAGCAGTACTAGTAAATGCATGAGCCAAGGACGAGCGGTCGAAACCAACTATATCGGAGACTTATTACAATGTTTGGATATATACGTTGATGTGGAAGCAAAATAAAAATATATGACGGTAATAACTGAAAAATTGAGGTTAAACTTGGAGTGCAAGAAGGTAGTTTGCAAAGCCCGTTGTATTTTAATGTCGTGTACAAGGTTTTCTACTGAAGGAATATATCGACCAATTTGGAAAAACTTTTTTTTATTCAACTATAACAGCGCTATCATAAGTAAGTGACGATGTGGCAGTCCTTCAAGCAACACTCAATAATTGGATAATGGTCGTACAAATACCAAGTATCCGCATAGCCGCTTTTCTGATCCGTCAAACCCAACTCCAGAAATCTAAATAGACTAAATGGTTCAAGACCTTATTCTCTAAACACGGCGTCAGGCTTATGGGTTACTTGCTGTTTTTGACGACCCTGAATTCGGGTACTCATTCAAGCATTTGAGAATCATCTGTCGTACCATTACATTGCCCTTCAGAAAGTAATCATGAGGCGTCAAATCACACAATCTCAGTGATCAATTCACTGGTCTAATTCTCGACATAATGTTGTCTATGGCAATGGTAGCCCGAGCTCCGGGCTCATTTTATAAAATGCAACTCCCATTGTAAGCTAAGGACTCGATTCTTTAGTACCTGCATCAGCTAGATCTTGTAAGGAAAAAGGAAGAGGTCTTTTCGCAAAATTGTTTACATTGTGCAACTGTTTCGATCTCGTGTTGTCCGCCACACAGTTTCTTTTGCACATGCAATACGTTAACGGGGTATTGGCTTTGCGACATGTAGGGTGCATGTGGTAAAAATCTGCATGCAAATCTCAAGGAATAACAAGCCTTAATAATTCAGAAATCTTCTACGTTCCGCGGATTGAAGAGTGATCTTCAAAATAAGTTTAAAAGTTGTCTCTTCTGGAAAATCCATCAATCACAAAAAATACAATTTGCTTAGGCTTACTCCTGATCGCTATATCACACGTAGAGCTAGCAGGAGGTGGCTAAAATCGCAGCAATCACACAAATGTCTGATTTTTAACGTAAACCACCTGTCATGTACACTTAGCTTTACGGGATACCCATATGTTTAGTTGAGAATATTCTGACTCCTTACCACTGGTGGGGGGAAGTCAATAACAACACAACTATTTTAACGAACTGAACTTTATTTAAATTAATTTTGCCTTAAATACTCGTACTACTACAATTTTGCTTATTCTACATTATTTACACACCTTAAGCAGGCTAAGAAACAAATCGTACGAGGTGTTCAGTTACGTGGCATGTGCAAGTAACTTAATAAGCTGTGCGCTTTGGAATGCACTGCTTAGTTCTCAAAAAAATTTCAGAGTTCTAATTTGTGCGTTGTTCGTCGTTTGTTGTTTGATGCTTGTTGTTGTGATTATTCACAACATGCTGGGGCCGGCTTAAATGGACGTCACGCAGAAGTCTGATTCATCAAGTTTTCGGGTTGTAGAGGGTTCAATGCTATGTAGCTGCGTGCTTGTGGTTTTACCTGGTTTGTTCTTGAAGATTCGCGTTCTTATGTTTATAACTATGAAAATAAATGCAGCTATAAAGAGCAGTGTCGTAACAGAGCCGATGGTGGTGTAATGTTGGATCTTGTGTGTCCTCAGTAACAGCAGCAATTTTTCCTGACCTTGTTGGACTTCAAGAGCATTTTCTACCTTGCCAATATCCTTAAATATGTCTGGCCGTAGAACTGGAGCTTCTTGCCTCATGTGCGTGAAATTCGTCAGCTGCTGCGATATGTTGCTTGTTGGCAAAAACGATGCTTACAATCGACTTGACAGAATTCGTTTCCCAATGATAAACATCCCTTCTTGACGTATCATGCAGGTTTCTTGCAGACTTATGGTTCCGCTGCCAAATAATGAGATCTGCTTCGTTTCTTGGTCACAGATAACGTCTACACTTCTTTTAAAGGGCATGCTAAATATCCAGGTATTAGGATTATGCATCTCTACCCAATATGCTCTGGCAGGAACTGTATGGGTAGTACAGGCTGTTGAGAGTAAGTTGTTGTGTTGAAGTATGCTCATCTCGCATGCACTAATGGTGGAGCCAGGTGTATAAATTGGATGGACTAAATTGCACCAGTACATGCCAGCTGACCTCTGCTTGCAGGAATTGATTTTTTGCTTTGTCATAGGGTAGTATCGATCCAATTGTAGACTAACTAATAGGTACTCTGATGATGGTACTATGTACGTGAAATTCCCGTTATGCCAAGTTGGTACTGGTAACACATTGAAAACCTGCTGCAAGAAGATTTAACAACAATCTTATTGCGATGGAGACGTCATAAGTACGTTTTCACAGCGGATATAGAGAAAATGTACCGCCAGATAAAGGTCAACAACTATCATCAGGATTATCAACGAATTAAAAATAATTTTTAAGGATATCGGATCCAATTGGATACCTTTGTTGCTCATCAATGGCCAATTGTTGAAGGGTTTTGACTGCTAAGTACGGTGCCGATGCTGTTCCATATGTCACAGTGGTGAGTCTGTATTCCTTTATCTGTTCCCTTTCTGAGTTTCGCCACAAAATTCGTTGATAATCCTGATGATAGTTGTTGACCTTTATCTGGCGGTCTCCATCGCAATAAGATTGTTGTTAAATCTTCTTGCAGCTTGGGCCCCACCAGCATGAGTTGGTTTAAACTCACGCCTGTTGTAGTTTTAGCCGATGCATCAAACACAACCCGTAGCTTTGTTGTCGTGCTATCAGGTTTATGAACTGCGTGGTGCGGCATGTAGTAGACATCACTTATGGTATTGTTGGCTAGAGGCACTTCGACCATATGTCCAAGGTCTAAAAACTCCTTCATAAACTTTGTGTATTCTTCTTTTAATTTCAAATCTTTACTAAACTGCTGTTCCAGTTGACGTAGCCTGGCTATTGCCTTATTTTTAGAATCTCCTAGTTTATGGTTTTGAATCAATTTTATGTTGAATGGTATATTCACCACATATCTACCATTATCATCTCTGTAGTGAGTTTCACTGTATATTTGCTCACATTCCTGGTCTTCCTCTTTTAGATAGTTGCGGTCTTGAAATTCTTCTAGTTCCCAGAATTTTTGAAGCTGCTTTTCTAAGGAGGTTTGTACTTGTTATGAGCCACCCTAAATGAGAATTTTGTGCTATTGGAAAACCCTTTGTGCCCTTTCGCACTCCTTCTAGGATTATTTCTCCATATATGTCAGCACCTAGTATCATGTCGATAGTACCTGGAGCATTATATCCTGGATCGGCAAGGGTAAGCTCTTGAAACTGTTTGGCTTTTAAAGTTATTGTTTTCTCGGCTGGCAGCAATCTTGTTAGTTTTGGTAGAACAAGGGCTTCTACGTGTATCTTGAATTTTGATGCTACTCTTGATGATATGGAGAAATTTACTTTACTACGTGCAGTTCCTGCATCTGTTGCTCCTAGACCACTAACAGGTATAAACACTCTTTCTTTAGATACGAGTAGTCTAAGCGATTGAGCTACTTCTTCTGTGATCAAAGTAGCTTGTGAGCCTGGATCAATAAGGGCTCTTATTTGCCTGCTTTCCCCGTTATTATTTTTAGCAATGATTATGGCTGTGGCAAGGAGGACGCTTTGGTTATGATCGCCATGGTTAACTTGGGGTTGCTCTGATTGAGTTATATTAGGTTTTCGTTTTTCAAAATGTTCCATGTGCAAAAGTGAATTATGCCTTTTATTATATTTTGTTTGTCATGGCGTAAGCAATTCACACACAGTTTTGCTGATTTCACTTGTTCATAACGCTTTTTTGGGGTCCAGCTCAAAAATTTATTGCAAACGTAAACAGCATGTTCACCTTTGCAGAATGCGCATTCAGTTGCTGTTCCAATATGGCAGTTGCGCGCTGTAAATTTCAATTCCTCTCTTGGTGTCTTCTGCTTTAATGACGACAATACTTCCAATGCTCGGTATCGTCTTGTTAGAAACTCAAAGAGTGCTTCTTGAGTGGGCATCTTGTTTGGGTTTTCAATGCTTTGCTCAAACAAGTTCCTGCTTTCTGGATTTAATGTTTTCAATATAAGATGAACAATGATTGGTCCACATGAGGAAGTGTCGAAGCCCATGGTTTTCAGAGCCGCAATCCCTTCTTTATTTGCGTCCATGATTTGCTTAAGATGATTTGATGATGGATGGTTCCCAGTATGATTTCCTTTAAACATTCTGTCCAGATGCATGGTAATGATTTTTCTTTCATTGGCATATCGTGCCTTTAAGGTTTCCCAGGCATTGTGATAATTATCACTTGATATTGTGAAATGTTGTATTAACTGAAGAGGTTCGCCTTCTAAGTGAGTTTTAAGATATTCCATTTTTTCTGTTACGCCCAGAGTAACTTTGTTATGAATTAATGTGGTAAAGATGTCGCAAAACGATTGCCATTCTAAATAATTACCCTTGAATATTGGTATTCTCAATTGGGGAAGGCGGATTTCTGGAGTGGAAGAGGAGTGGTTTTGATTATTCGTATTTGTTTCTGATGATTTCAATGCCATTTGTAAGAGACAGTTGTTTACATCATCTTCAACTCCCTCGTAACGATTTTCCTGCATGTAGGGAATCGTATAATCCTGTTCTGATGCTTTCGACAAAAATTCTTCGTGGAGTTCAGTTAGGTTCCTCCACTGTTCCAGCAATATTTTCTGTTGGTATTCATGAACTTCTTTTGAATACTTATGAAATGTCTGCTCGAAAGCATCAATGCTCCTTGATATCGCCGCTATTTTAATGTTCAATTTTTTGAGCCTCTGTGTCTGTGTCTCATTTCCTGCTAGTTCTTCTTCATTACTACTAGCCAAAGATACATTTTCCAAGGCATTTTTCAATTTTTCGTACATAGTTTTAACCACTTGAACGGTGTCTCTTTGTATGTACGGTGTGTCCGGTTTAATCACCTCTTTAATTTTTTGGTGATTGGTTTGGAATTCAGTCCAGATTTTTTCGATTTTCTGTAGTCTTTCCTGTATGTAGCGCGTTGTCTTTCTAGATGTGCTGTCTTTTCCGAAATTTGTTTGTATTTTCTCCAGTTCCGTTGCAAGAGATTTTTGTCTTGCGAGGATAAGGTAAACATCCACATCCTCCATATTTTTGTTACTCTTTTATTTGTTCTTTTTTTATAATTTTATTTCACAAAAAAAAAAATACCCAGTGTTGCTAGCCCTGGTAACGCTTTTTTTCGTTTTTGTTAATTTTTAGTTATGACTGTGTATGTATTTTCACCAATGTTTGTAGCCCTGGTGACGCTATGTTAAAAAAAAAAAAAAATGTTTGTTTCACTTAGCTGTACCAGTGTTTGTAGCCCTGGTAGCGCTTTCCTTGCTTATGGCTTCGAAGGACCAATGTTTAGTTGAGAATATTCTGACTCCTTACCACTGGTGGGGGGAAGTCAATAACAACACAACTATTTTAACGAACTGAACTTTATTTAAATTAATTTTGCCTTAAATACTCGTACTACAATTTTGCTTATTCTACATTATTTACACACCTTAAGCAGGCTAAGAAACAAATCGTACGAGGTGTTCAGTTACGTGGCATGTGCAAGTAACTTAATAAGCTGTGCGCTTTGGAATGCACTGCTTAGTTCTCAAAAAAATTGCAGAGTTCTAATTTGTGCGTTGTTCGTCGTTTGTTGTTTGATGCTTGTTGTTGTGATTATTCACAACACCATACATCCATGGGGCAAGGATACGCCTTGCCATCGCTCTCCGTCATTCCATTGATACCAATTCGGGACGGTGTTGCCGGCACAAGTTCCACCCTTGGTATGAATCGAGGCCGACCTAAAACCTCTTACTGCTCTTAGGGTCGCAGCACCCAGTACTTATTGCAACTCTACATTGGTCCGAAACAATTCCCGCGATTTTGGATTTAAACCACAGTTACCATGACGCTCCCACAAGGGGGCCTACCTCCTTAAGTCAAGCCCGAATCGAGATCTGGGGGGCTCCTGACTCCCATGGTACTGTGATTTAAGTCCTGGTAGGGACTACCGGTGGTCCAGCAGCCAACAAGACCTATGTCCGGCAACTTGTAACTGATCAAATTGTAGCAACCTTCGGTAGCGTCATCTGAAGATGTTTACGATAAGATCAGTACTTTGCTCTGCCCTCGTTTATAATTAGACAACGTCATTGATGGGCGAAGCCTTGATAATGTTGGACAGTGTACAAGAAGTGTATTTGTAGCGCTGGATATCAGCAGGCATATCAAAGCGTGAACTTATTAGAGTTTGTGTTTGGAAAACTCCAAGCTGAGCGAATCAACAGACGTTCGCAGGAAAATCACTTTTAAGACTTTTGAATTTGGCTGAATCTACAATAGTTCTACTGACATTCTGATTCTCTTATACTCAAATTGGAATGCAATAAAAAAATAAGAAGTATTGCTCCTTTCAGCCAAAATAGGCGAATTTTCTGTACAAACAGACCAAGTGGAGTGGAATGTAACTATTATCGTAAAAGTTATATAAGTCATGAAGGCTGAATATATTTAGCCACTCGCAATACGAAAATCTATTGTATTTCGAAAAAATAGGAAAGAAAAACATGTGTACTCCTACTCGAAATATCGTAGAACTTGTGCTGATGGAGATGACACATCATGTACGGGGACGCTCATAAATGTATGTGCATATGTGTACACACACAAAAAACCACTTTAATAAATTTCAATTAATTAACCCAATTAAATGGAAATTCAAGAGAAATGCCGTTACTGTTGCTGCCGTTGTCATATGAATATGTAACCAACTAATTCATTTTGTCGATTAAACCAATTAAAAGAAGACACTTTCTGCTAAACTTTCTCATCACAATCCCCACAGCCCGTCCTGGTGTTTGCGATACAATTTCATTCAGCTTTAGCTCCACTCACAAGCATCTACAAGTACATACTATGTATGTTTGTATGAGTATGCAATGAATAATATATAGAGCTGGGACCGCGAAGCCATTCGACCTCCACCACCCCAGCACAGTGAATTCAAAAAGTAAAACATCGACATCGTCACACAGTTAAGGAGCGAAAATCCTTTTTCCGTTTTTCATGTTTTTGCGCTGCCAAAAGATCAAGTGAAGAGTTAAATTAATTTCGAATCATGCCAGTACATACTCGTAGGAATATGAGACGCTGGTTGGGGTGATGGGCTTTGGAGAAGATTAAGACTAAATGAATTATTGAAAAGTACAAATCCTTCGTTCTGAGGTGAAAATCCTATTTCGGATTTTTTCCCTCCTTTTTCTCCAAAACAAACTGCCAAGCTGGAATTATAAAATTTCGCAAAACTTGTGGCAGAGGAGGAAACGTGTACATACTCGTACTCGTCCTCGTCCTCGTACTCATACTCTCAACACGGAAAAGTTTTTGGGAAATTTCTTTTAAATTAATTTTCCACTCTGCGAATTCACTGCCTGTCAGACACATGCGCTAATTAAATCGTATAATCTGAACTTGTTTAATTTTTTAACTTTAAATAAAATCAGATAGCTGTCAGTAAATCAATTCATAACATTTTCTCATAAACGCATTTCGCATTTGTTGCCCTCTGCGCATTTTAGTGGTCAAAATTGTCAAAATTACTGTTTGTCATCATTAGATAATTTATTAGCCCATCGGATGTCCGGTGTTACACTTCATAAAAATCCCATATTGAGAGGATTTTTTTTAACCATTACAAGAGCTATTAGAATAAAAAACAAATCAAGGGAGAATTGGAATTACCAATTCAAAAATGCTTCAATGGCAATTCGGATGCGTTCATGCGAAAATAACGACAGGGTAAACACCCCTTAGATTTTGTATTGACAATAAGGGGAAACAAACAAACAAATCCTGTTTTTTTTTTTTTTTTTGTTATGGGATCTATTATCCTTACTTACGAATACTTACCACCCCCATGGAGTAGGAATGTTTTGGTTTACGTTTTGTTTAGCAAGACGACGCGACGGGAGGAAGCCCATTATATTGAGGCGAAAGACTGGCAACAATGGGATAAAAAAAGCGCACCCGATTTCGGTTTATTTTTGCCATAAGTTTTGGTTTTCCTTTTATTGAGTGGTTTTTTTTTTCAACGCCTCATTTAGTTTAAATGTGAAGCGTGTTTTCATTTAAGATTTATTCAAATTAATCTTTCTCTACAAGTAGATATATTTACAAAAACAAAAAAGAGAATTGTTGCTTTAAAAGGAAATTGCGCTTGACATACGATTTACAATCAATGCTGACACTTTTTCTATGATTATAAAATCCTTGCTGTTTATTGTGGCAGACGGAACTTTATCGCACATCCAGATTTCCAGAAATCGACACATTCCGAGGTCTGAACATTACCACGAACACTGTGAGGGAGTTTGACGTTTTTTCCTCAACCACCAGTGGCGATTCTACCAGGCTATGATCAGAAATGCCGCCTCTAATGTACTAGGTTTTACATAGCGACAACCAACAAGAAGAAGAAGAGAATGGTTCAACAATGAATGCCTCATACGAGGACGAGCTCTCTCAGTAAAGAGAGAGGGAGGAAAACATCTGAACTTAGATACCTTCAAGGGAAAGGGAAAAGTTCGAAAAGCGAGAAGACGAAGCGATTTTTACCAAAGTTAAAAATGACAACAAAACCCGCTGTCAAACAGAAAACTCCATTCAACTCAGACAAGGATTGCAAATACTACCATCCTCCGGACCAAGTCAAAGTGGTAATAGTAATATCTACGTAAACTCAAATAAAACAAATCCGCAGCTGCAGATTATCCTGCACTAGCTCAACTGGGAAACCTGGTCAGAGACAGGCATCGACAATGAATGGAATTTTAGAATTGTCTGTGTCGTCCTGAAAAAATGAGAACTAAACTAAACTGCGTTAACTACAGAGGCATAAATCTGGTAAGCATTTTTAACAACAACAATGCTGTCGTATTTTTGAATCCAAATGGATACCAACCACTTCTCCCATGCCCATACATTCATGGGATCAAGGAAACGCCTTGCCATCGCTCAGTGTTAATTTTCTGATACCAAAATGGACCCCGTGATGAAGGCAAAAGTTCCACCTTGGTATGAGCCGAGGCCGACCTAAAACCACTTATCGTTCTTAGAGTCACGGCAGCCAGTATTTATTGCAACACTACATCGGGTCTACCACAAGTGAAGACTCTTCCTGAGATTTCCATGGCACTGAGTTTTAAGTCCTGATATTGACTACCCTACCACCCAGCAGGACCTTATGATCAGCCGCTTCTCAAATCGTAGCAACCTTCAAGTTACGAGGGGCGTTCAATATATTCTCGGTATTGATATGAAGGAAAATGCGAATTCAATTTAAATTGTTTTTATTTTTCAATATAATCTCCCCTAACATCAATGCATATGTTACATCTTGAGATAAGCTTTTTTAAACCCTCAAAACAATAAATTTCCTCTTTTTCTGCAAAATACCCATTTATTGCCGACTTGAGTTCTTCATCATCCGAAAATCTTTTTCCACGAAGACATTTTTTCAAATCCGGAAACAGGAAATAATCACTAGGGGCAAGGTCTGGACTATAGGGTGGGTGTTGGATTTCTTCGAAACCACAATCTCGCGCAGCAGCCTTGGAAACTCGCGCCGTGTGAACAGGAGCGTTGTCATGAAGAAGCAACACACCCGCTGCGAGTTTACCCCATCTTTTCTTTTTAATTTCCTCCCGCAAATTATGCAAAGTACTCAATGAGCAAGATTCCCTTTGAGTCCCAAAAAACTGTGGCCATGAGCTTCCCGGCAGACAGAGTGACTTTGAACTTCTTCGGGGGTCTGTTCCTTTTTTATGCCGCTGCATGGACTCTTGTTTGCTTTCAGGGTCATAGTGGTGGACCCATGTTTCGTCCATAACACCAATTCGATCCATAACACCGTCCGCGTTCTCACTACACATCTCCAAAAGCTCTCTACAGCATGCGATTCTCACTTTTTTCTGAGGCGCTGTGAGCATTCGTGGCACCCACCTTGCACTGACCTTTGAAAGGTTAAGATGGTCATGAAGAATGGTGTGAATGGTACCAATTGAAAGCTTGGTGATCTCTGCCATCATTTTCACCTTTATTCGGGCATCCTCAAGAACAAGTTTTTCGACTTCTTTGATGCTTTCTCCCGTACAAGCAGTAGCCGGAGCGCCGGAGCGGGGGTCGTCTTCAATGCTCTCTCTGCCTCTCTTGAACTCACTTGACCACTTTTGCACAGTTGATAATGAAGGTGCGGAACCCTGGTAAACAGCCACCATCTCTTCATGAATAGTTTTTTGACTTTTTCCTTGCTTAGTGAGAAATTTAATTACAGCGCGATGCTCAATTTTCACCATCATCGTCTCAGTTGCCATTATGATTCTGTTTAACTAGAGATAAAACGCGAATTAATAATCACATTTATATGAAATTTTACATGAATGCACTAAAATAATAGTATTGTTTGATAAATAAGTCAATTTAGATATACAACCACAGCTTCACCCCGATACCGAGAATATGTTGAACGCCCCTCGTATTTACAAAAACAAAAAAAAGAATTGTTGAATTGTTGCTTTAAAAGGAAATTGCGCTTGACATACGATTTACAATCAATGCTGACACTTATTCTATGATTATAAAATCCTTGCTGTTTATTGTGGCAGACGGAACTTTATTGCACATCCAGATTTACAGAAATCGACACATTCCGAGGTCTGAACACTACCACGAACACTGTGAGGGAGTTTGACGTGGCGATTCTACCAGGCTATGATCAGAAATGCCGCCTCTAATGTACTAGGTTTTACATAGCGACAACCAACAAGAAACCCATGGTACGACGATGAATGCCTCATACGAGGACGAGCTCTCTCAGTAAAGAGAGGGGGAGGAAAACATCTGAACTTAGATACCTTCAAGGGAAAGGAAAAATGTTCGAAAAGCGCGAAGATGAAGCGATTTTTACAAAAGTTAAAAATGACAACAAAACCCGCTGTCAAACAGGAAACTCCATTCAACTCAGACAAGGATCGCAAAACCTACCATCCGCCCGACCAAATCAAAGTGGTAATAGTAATTCTCTACCTAAACTCAAATCCAACAAATCCGCAGCTGCAGATTATCACGTACATTCACAATTTGCTGACGTTGCTCGTTCGTATACTTTACCGTGATGAAAATGTTGAGCTTACTGAATAAATTGACAGTGACAGTTTGATGATTAGTGAAAGAGTGTGTTCACAAATTAAATTCAAAGTTGTCAAGTCCCTATTGGAAAACCCTTTATATCTCTTTTTCCAATTTTTGAAATCGCGATATGTCATGAAATTTCGAAGCTCGAATCGATTTGATGAAGCATTTCAAGAGATTAAAGTACAAATAAGAGACTTGTGCCAATAAATTGAGAGTAAGCGAGAGCGCTTTTTGCACTATAATAGTTTATGGCTTCAGAAAAAACATAAAATTTTCAGAAATTGAGATTGTGATAGACTAAACAATAAACCAGGAAAACCGCAAAAAGACTTTAATACATGTTGTTATAGGTCTAAGAGGTAAAAATTCCAAGTCCTTCTCCAAAACAAAAGCCGAGAAGAATTTTCGCTAACCACTGAAATGAAACTAAGAAGCGAAGGTGAAAAAGATTAAGAGGTAGAAATTTAAAAAGAGCTCACGGGTTTGTTTGCCAGAATATGCAGATCAAGCCCTTATACCTGATGCTCTCAACGCATCAGTATAAAATCGTGCGTCAAGAAGCCAAAGCACAAAATTGTAACAGAAATATCAGCCGAAATAGTGTTTCAATCACTTATCGACCATACTATCACGCGCCTTTTTGAAGTTCAAAAGGAAGTTTGTCGAACTTTGAATTTAACGCAAAACAGTGATTTTCAAATGATTATAAAGTGGGGATGTGATGGAGCAGAACAATCAAGGTATCGACGAAGGTTTTCTGAAGAACAACACACGGACGGAAGCCTATTCAGCATTGTCGACGATTGTCTGAAAAGTTTCCGACCGAAAAATGATACAAGACATTTTTTTTCTCAAAATTTTTTTTTTATTTTTCTACATAGTCTCCTTGGAACTCTACACACTTCTCCCAGCAATGATGCTCCCATCTCTCTAACCCGTCCAAATAGTACTTGGCGTTTTTCTCTGCAAAATAATTATTCACGAAGGTGATTGCCTCCTCATTTGACGAAAATCTCTGTCCTCCGAGCGCAGTTTTTAGATGAGGGAACAAAACCAAGTCGCTTGGGGCTAGATCTGGTGAATAGTTCAAACCGTAATTCATGGATGAGGTGTGAGACGGCGCGTTGTCTTGGTGGAACATGATTTTCTTTTTCTGCAAATGTGGCCGTTTTTCCGCAATTTCTGCCTTCAGCTTGGCAAGTAATGATGCGTAGTATGCTCCTGTAATGGTTTTTCCTTTTTGAGGATAATCGATTAAGATAACTCCTTTACTATCCCAAAAAACAGTCGCCATCACTTTCCCAGCCGAAAAAAACAATTTTTGCTTTTTTTGGAGCCGGCTCGCCCTTTGCACTGTTTTGACTGAATTTTTGTGTTGGGCGTATAATTTGTGTGCATCCAAGTTTCTTCGACAGTAATTAATCGGCGCCAAATCTCGGATTTATTGCGCCTAAACTGCGCCATCAGAGCGTTGGAAATGTTCATTCAAACACGTTTTTGGTCTGCGCCAACGCTCGGACAGCTTTCTCATGCCTAAAACTCTCTCTCTCACTTTAATTCGTCGGTCGTCTAACACCATTTGGTGAACTTTAGCAATGTTATCGTCAGTGGTTGCAGTTTATGGATGTCCCGAACACTCATCATCTCCCAAGCTCTTACGGCCACGTTTAAATTCAGCTGCCCAAAATTTCACTGTGGTAAATGATGATGTGGTTGCTTGAACTGTGGTTTGGAGATACTCGTAAATGTTAATAAATTCCATGAATGTTCAAAACAAACATGTGCCTTATATCTGAAAAAAAAAGTGCTTTTTCATGGTAAGGATGGTAATAGCATCATCTTGCTCCCATTGGCCAACTATCTGAAGAAGCACAAGAAGCGCGAAACAAACACAACAGGAAATAAAGAGAACTATTTACAAGGAACACATCAAGAATCGACACAAACAGTGATTTGCTTCATAGGCTTTTATTCACATCAGACGCACTCATAACAAGCCTACGAGCTCCTCAAAGGACAAAAACAAGCAAGATAACTTCAGAAGTATTGAAGCTATTAGAAGAAACCAGATATCGTAAAATATGTCGGGTTCAGTTCAGACTCTGATAGTGAATAAAGTCAATAGTGAGGTGAAAGAAGAACCACGAAAAGAGCTAATCTTATCATATTGCACGCGCAATAGTCTTGTTCATATGGATTGCTTAAATTGCATACTGTGCGTCGGTCGGTGTTTGTCTTCACTGTGATTATTGAAAATTTTCAAAAAATACTTAAAACGTACTCAATAAATCCAAGGGCTGGTGGTGTTGTATGTATCCAGCTATAATTGCATTTTCAAAAGCAATACTCTTTCTTGACTAATGAATGTTATATCTGATCTACTGAACGTAATCTAACAAGCTAGTAGGAACATTGCATCTTAGACATATGCTTTCGCAGAGCCATACGGGTACAAATGGGTCTAAAACTCCTGGCAAGCAAGAGTAGGACTCACTGAAAGAAACAACAAACAATTCTTTAATATTTTCTGTATCAGAAATACTCTCACTTAGTCCAGGGCAACCAAGCAGTCAATATTATTTCCAAAAGGGTGCGTCAGCTGGTTATTTGCAGAATCACGAGGCAAACGAGGTTTGTTCATCTCGGCCTTACATTTGAGTGGCTAGCCTAAGACCGTGACTTTAGCAACTAAAACTTGAGAAAGTGATAAAGTACAATATATCAAGATTAAAGAGAAAGCTGTTGTGGTTGAGATCCAAATTTTGAAAGTTGAATTGACCTTCCGCAACATATGGGAGATTGGTTCGTTGGAACCATAAAAGGTGCGGTGAGTCGGGTTAGTGTTAAAGGAAAAAGGGTTGCGAAGAAACGCGTAATCTATATACATAAACTGAGAAGAGTCGATGAAGGAACGGCGAATATGATCAAGGTACCTGCGTTCTTCCAGAGTATTTAAATAAGGCTGAAGCAGGCTTGATAGAGGGATAAAATAAAAGGCTAGTTCCAAGGGATATCTCCAGGAGCAAATCAAAGAAAACGACGTTGAATTTTCTTAATTCTGGATACACGAAGTCGCAAAATAAGAACACGTCTGACTGGCATACTCAAGCAGTGACAAAGAAAGGTATGTAAATGGATCTGGTCACGTAAGCGCTGGAAAGCTACAATACTAAGATCACCATTTAAAAAATCTGAGAGATTGGTTGGTTTTAAGGACTATTTTGTCAATATGCCAAAGTCGTGATGAGATTGAACCAGGAGTAGAGATTTCTCGGCTCTGAAAATTTCTCGAGGTACCACATAGAGGACCTATCGTACTCATATACGAGTAGAAGGTGTTTGGTAAGTGAAGAAATACATTTGAAAAATTTGACATCATCAGCGCAGAGCAAGAAGGAGGAGTGTCTATTAACCCTATCAAGAACGTTTATGGTTATGATGAGAAGAATAAGACCTAGGTGACTGCCTTGTGGTACACCAGTGTTCCCCTGAGATGCCACCTAAAACGCACCAAGAACACATCAATTTTAGTAATATAGGTCCATAGGGATTAATTGTTGAAATATCCTATCAGAAGCTTTAGTGAAATCAGCTCAAATAACATCAATTTCATTGCCATTTTGTAAGGCTGAGAGAGCGAGAAATACAAATCTGATAATACCATCTAGGCACGGTAAGAATTCATGGTTAAATTATTGTAACCTTTCTCCGATACAAGTAGGGTTAACATTTTGATAGAGATTTGTTTTGTAGGAAACATTTGTAGGAAACAGTCCATAACTTGCTTCTTTTATTTCATAAAGAGCGAAGACTTCGCTTACATCGAAGAGGGGGCTTAAATTAAAGTTAAGAATGGATTTGTAAATTCAATTGAAGATCTATTAAGACAAAAATAGATTTTGCAAAAATTTGCTTTAGAAAAGAAAATTGCGAAAATAGTGGGCTGGAGTGGAAAGTTATGAAAAAAAATAAAAAAGAAGGGGAGCACGAAAATTATCTATAGTTGAAAGAGATATGGGACAGAACGCTACTGAGGAATTTTTGGGATCTCTTTTTTAAACAAAAGGCGCCACTAACTTGGCATAGTCTTAAGTCTATTAGTTGACCTAAGAAGGAGCATTCCTTCGTCACATTAGCAATTAAAATGATAAAAGAGGGAATCCAATCCAAACTGAAGGTAATATCCGAGTGAATAGACGTGTTTCTTGGTTTAACATTTCGTCTCATCGTTTTTGTTAACATTGTAATTCACAAGAACCGGCTATTTGTTTTTTCCAACGGCTATTTTTTCATACGAGTAAAAGTGGAAATTAATTAAATATAAAAATTTGTTTCGCAAAGTACCGCTCTTAAAAAACAGTTCGTACAAAATCTAAAATGAGTTTTAGCTCAAACACCGCCCCAGTGACTCGGTTGCAACGAAAACAGGAGAGTGCATCAGATGCAACAATCTCCGTTACCCCTAGATCAAGTGGTACCCCAACGTCAAAGAGTGGATTGACTGGAGCATCGAAGTCCAACACCATCACAACAAAAGAAATCTCTCTAGAAGTAATCGAATTAGAGCTGAAAAACCATACGGAAAGTATAATGAGTCGATTTTGCAAAGAGCTTAGCAGCATGCGACAAGATGGAACAAATGGAACAAATATCCCGGATTGAGCAAAATTGGGCAAATTACACCACACAAATTAACAAGTCGATAAACGATCTGGAATTGCGTTTGGAGAAGATAGAAACTGACTCTTGTGACAAAGCGAGTCTTAATGATGACTTGTTAAAACTGAATAAAAGATGCGATTTACTGGAGCGAAAGGAGCTAGCAGCTGATGCTATTCTCTTCGGTGTTCCCCAGTTGCCTGAAGAAAATTTAAAAACAATTTTTCATCATCTCTGTCATTCAATAGAGTGCAAGCCTCCGACCTTGGATGCTATTTTTCGCGCGGGTCGAAGAGGTAACACTAATGATCCTCCAATCATATTGAAATTTCAAAGTGCTCGGGAGAGGAATGTAGTGTTAAAATCGATCGCGAATCATTGCAAAAGAGAAAAACGACAACTCTGTCTAAATGACGTTGGCTTGGAACCTGTTGCAAATGTGAACATTTATATGAATGAGAGCCTAACCGCAAGAAATCGTTCTCTTCTACACAAGGCAACTCGTCTCAAACACAGAAAACAGCTGTTTTCTGTCTCCACTAAACATGGAACAGTCATCGTAAGAGAATTTAAAAACGGGAGACCCATAATAATAGAAGACGAAGAAATGCTAAATGCTATAGCCGCACGAAGTCAGGAGGTACCCAACATTCAACAACTATGAAGATTGCTAAACCAGTTTTTTATTTAAAATGTAATTTATATTCTTTTGAGTTTTCACCTCATTTATTTTATGGTACAATTGTACTATAATGCAATATACTCTAATTACTCAATTTATTTTAGTTGTTACTCGTGCACTTTATTTGTATTAGTTTTGTTGTATTGTATATGTATCACAAATGGTTAATACACTACTAGGACAGGGTGATTCCACTGTTGATTCTAAAATACTAATTTATATGTGTAAACAAAAAAGAGGTTTTCATATATGTCATTTGAACGTCCAAAGTATTAGGAATAAAATTGATGATCTTAGATATGTGTTTAATGATGGGATGGTCGATGTCTTATGTGTTTCAGAAACCTGGTTGGAGTCCGAAATGTGTGACAATTTGTTTAATTTAGCATATAGGAGAATCTTTCGTAGTGATAGGCAACGTAAGGAAGCGCGGGGTGTTGCAATTTATATAAAAACGTGCTATAAATTTAAAATTCTGAAGAAGTCGACTCCAACTGATCTAATGGAATATTTTTTTGTAGAGGTGAGAAACAATAGAGAGAAATGTCTGCTTGGCTGCATATACATGGCTCCAGATATAGCAGATTATAAACTTATAAGTGGCTTGCTCGAAGTTTTCGCCTCGCAGTACACTAAAATAGTGATTTGTGGCGATCTTAACCTTAATGTTTTAGGAAACAAAAATAGAGCTTTCAAGGAAATGGTAAATTCACTGCATCTCAACTTTGCAAACCTAAGCCAACCGACGCATTTTGTACCAGATCGCAAACCATCGCTTCTGGATGTTGCTTTAGTATCTGACCCAGATTTAATTTTGCATTATGACCAGATATTTGCACCTGGCTTCTCTCACCATGATATGATATTCCTGACAGTGGATATATTTCCAGCAGTTGAAACTGAGACAAATTTCAAAACATACCAATAGAGATTCTTTGTAATGACTGTCAGACCTTGGATTGGCCTCCAATTTATAATACAAATGACACAAGCTTCCAAGTTTCTTTTTTTAATAACGAAATTAAATATCTTTTTAGTAAACATGTGTCTTTGCGAAGTTTCAAAAAGACCAAAATTAAATTACCTTGGCTCACTCCGGAAGTCGTCGAATTGATGCCACATGGAGACGTTACAAATGTTTGGAAATTTACAGAGAGTTTAAAATCATTCGAAATGCTATAACACGTCTCTTAAGAAAGAGCAAATCTTCATCTTATAAAAACAGACTTGAATCATGTTCTTCAAGTTCTGACTTTTGGAAAAACATTCGCCAGATGGGTCTTACCTCGAAAAATATATCACCTTCCAATAGCATGAATCTGGAAGAACTAAATAAGACTTTCGTTTCGACTTGCAGAGAGTCAATGTCATTAGATATTCGTAGCTCTCAAGACCTTACGAGCAATTTTGCTTATTCTGATTCAGCTTTTTCTCTTGCTTGTGTAGATGTAGTAACTGTCGGAAATCTTATATTAGGTGTAAAGTCAAATGCAGTTGGTTCAGATAACGTTGCTCCTAAATTTATAAAATTTATACTTCCTATCCTATCACTCACATTTGTAATACCATTATAATGGCTTCTGTTTTTCCGGAAAACTGGAAAACAGCAAAAGTTCTACCCCTTCCTAAATCGCCAAACATGAACCCGGTAGAATACCGACCTATAGCAATTTTACCATTCTTAAAAAGTTTTTGAAATTATAATAAGTCGACAAATAAAAGCACACCTAAACGCTAAGAACATGATATTGAAATACCAATCAGGATTTCGTGCAAATTTTAGTTGTACTTCAGCTCTCCTAAAAATCTGCGAAGACTTGCGTGCTGGTTGTGACAATGACAAATTAGGTTTAATAGCATTTTTAGACTTTTCAAAAGCATTTGACTGCGTGAATCATGAATTCTTACTAAAAAAACTTAAATATCAATTTCTGTTTGATAACTCGTTGGTTAAACTGATATCTTAGTACCTATCCAACAGATCTCAGTACGTTTTTCATGATAACAAGCAATCATCATGTCTTCCTGTCCGTTCAGGGGTACCTCAAGGCTCTGTTTTAGGGCCGCTTTTAGTCACTTGTTTCGTAAACTATATCTCCAAATGCTTTTCTGATTGCAGCCACCATATATATGCTGACGATATACAGATATATTTTTTTATTTTTTTTATTTTTATTATTATTCTGTAAATTCCTTAAACAATATAATTCAAAATAAATTCATTTACATTAATCTATATAATAATAAGATTAGATATAAAATTTAAGAACTTCATTTGACATTCTGTATTTTCTATACTACAGTAATGAAAATAATGTTGAATGCCATTACCCTGACAACATGAGAAATCAAATAAATTATGTATGTATGGGTGGGGTGACCCTCAAATAAAAAAACTGATACAAATAATTACTCAAATATTATAAAGCAAACACATAATAGAACAAATTTGCTATAGAGCATCAAATAGATGATTAGTATAAAAACTTGTTTCATTGGTTATACCAGAGAGTCAAAGAGAACAGATTCTAAGCTAGTGAAGTTGAAATTGAGAAGCCAGGATTTTACGAGTTTGAGAAACAATCCAGGTAAGGTAATCGATCTGAGCGATATAGGGAGTCTATTAAATAAACGAAAAGACAAAATATAATAAAAATTACGATAAGCAGTGGTATGGAAGGGTGGAACAGATACAGAGTATGAAAAGTTTCCACGCAGGTTAAAGTTAGAAATCAGTCGGAAGTTCCGATTACCAGACTTCATAAAAAAGGTCTTCAGCACCTTAAAGCAGTATAAATGTCGGACGGGAAGAATTTTTAAGTCACAGAACAGAGGGTACGTAGAATATCTCCTAGGTTTGCGGCATAATTTTCTTAGGATATATTTCTGTATTATCAAAAGGGGTTGTATTTTATTCCTAAAAGCACCTCCCCAGCAAGTAATACAGTATTGTAATTTTGAATGAAAAATACCATAATAAATAATTTTTAGCAATTTAGTAGAACAGATATTTCGCAAATAGAAGAAGTGCCTAAGCGTGCATCGGAAATATTTCCTCAAGGCTTCTACATGACTAGAAAAGCTCATTATAGAGTCTATAGTAAGTCCCAGGTATTTGTACTCACTAACAATATCGATAGGGAAACATTTATCACTGCAATTTAGGCTGCCATCAAAAGAAGGAGAAGATAATCCAGATCCACAGTTACAATTCGCAAACAGGAATCTTTTACACTCTGGTGAGTGAAAATAAACATTCAGATCCAGATCAAGGTTAAACGACAAATTAAAAATCATAATCTTAGTCTTACGACTTATAAGCAAGTTGTGTTTATAAAAACATGTTCTTACAAGACTAAGGTCCCAATTTAAGCCGGAAACCAGGTCTAGGCGACTATTTGAACCATAGGAGAAACCTATATCATCCGCAAAAGCCGTTGGAGCACCTTTAAAATTAAGAGTAAAAAGTGAGTTTATGTAGATTAGAAAGAGAATCGGACCTAGGACAGAACCTTGGGGTACCCCTAAGTTGAGAATCATAAGATCACTCCTGATTTTATCAATTTTTACTCTTTGTGTTCTATTTTTTAGGTAAGATCTAAACCACTCTAACATAAAGCCACGAAAACCTGCTTTTTCAAGTTTATCCAGTAGAATAAGATGATCAACCATATCAAACGCTTTGCTAATATCAATATACGAGTATAGACCAGCAGTACACTTTTTACCATCTAAGTTTGACATTATTTGTCCACAAAACTGTAGGAGTGCATCCTCGGTTGATTTTCCCTTTTGAAAGCCAAATTGTGTAGCATTAAAAAACTTAGCTTTTGTGAGATAACTCACTATCCTATTTTTCACAAGCTTTTCAAAGATCTTACTCATAACTGGGAGGAGTGAGATGGGCCTATAATTACACATTTCAACAGTAGAACCCTTTTTGAATAATGGGATAACATCAGCACACTTGAGGTCTTCAGGATAAACTCCCTCAAATATGCAGCGATTAAAAATGTAAGCTAGGACATCCATTTTATGACAAGCAATTTGTTTAAGGAGGATATTAGAGATACCGTCAGCACCACATGAATAAGTATTTCTTAAAGTGCCGATAACTTTTAAAATTTCAAGCGGAGTAATGGGTTCAAATGCAAAACTATTAGAACACATTGGTTCAGCAAAGCAATCAGTAGTCGAACAGAAACGACAAGTAGGTTGAACAGGACATGGAACAGGCATGCAGGTGGCTATGTTCATAAAATAGCAGTTAAATGCATTTGCAATGGCTAGTTTATCAGATACAACACAGTCATTGATACGAATAACAGTCGGTTTTATTGCAACAGAGGATTTGTTTAAGATACTGTTAACAATTTGCCATTCACTTTTTAAGTTACCTCTAGCAGAATTGAACTTAGAACGGTAATAGTTATCACGGCAATTTGGAATTTCACTTTTAAGTTCGGTACACAGATTTTTGTATTTGCTTTTCAAATACAGATTACCAGGGTGTTTATAGCATTTAGTTCTAAGTTTGTTTTTAGCCTTAACTTTGTTCAATAAGTAATTGGAAATCCAAGGTTTAAGCCTTTTGGAAGACTTTTTAGGACTAAAAGTATAAGAACAACACAGAATATGCTTTTTTAGGCAATCAATAAGTATTGAAAAGTAAGCAGAAGCATCAGAACAAAGATAGACATCTTCCCAAAACTCACAAGAAAGATTGTATTTGAGATTGATGTAGTTTATCTTCGTTACACTGTCAGGAGGTACAGAATTCAAATTGGACATTCTATCGGAAATATTAAACATGAACCCAGTCATAGAGTGATCAGTAATCATTAAATCAATAACACATTTCTCACAGTTACTGAACGAGCCATTCCTGAACCGTCCATAAATATGGTCTAAACATCTACCTGAGACAAGTCTAGTAGGTTCATTGATGAAACTAGCTAGGCCATGCGATGCTAACAATTCCATATAGCTCGAGACAATTTCACTTTTTTCCAAAATGTTAATATTGAAGTCACCAATTATAATGACATTATTTGATTTTTCATTTTCTAGTAGACAAGAAAATTCTTCTATAAATGTCGAAACATTAAACATATGTAATCTATAAACACATAAAAAGACATAGATCTCATTGTTAGTTCCGATGGAAACCTTTAGAATATCAGCACTCAAACAATCAACACAAAGGACCTCGTGAATTATATATTCCTCTTTCTCTCTTATAAAACAACCGACAACACCCGCAGCGTAATTTTCATTAGTGTTAACAAAAAAATTATAGCCAGACAAAAAATAATCGTTTTTTTCAAACTCATAAATCCAGATTTCGGACACAAAAATAATATCTGGGATGCACAGAAAGGAATCAACATGAGTGACAAGAGCTTCGAAATTTCCTCTTAGACTTCTGATATTTTGATGGACAATGAAGAACTTATTACAGCAGAAGGAACTATCTGTTAAAATATTATCAAAATTAAAGCTGCGAAGATCAACGGAAGAAAAGTCATCGAATACATCATTTTCATCATTCATTTTTTCAGATGGAAAAAAAAAGGAAAAAAAATGCACTAAATACGTGCGAGATCACTGAATGATCTAATTGACATGACCTTTCCTCACTCAACCTTTCTGACAAGAATTTTATTATTTTTGAACCACACATATTTAACACCTTTCAGCTTTCTTGTCTCTTTCGCTTTCATGAAAAGAGCTTGTGTATATTTAGTGAGAGAATCATTAATATATATACCGGTTCCCCTGCTGCTGCTCTTAGTACTGCTGCTGTTAAGTTTGTTTTTGTTCATCTTCTTTGCGGTCATTATTCCTTCCTTCGTGTGTTGATCGGAAAATCTTACACAGATCGCTGTTGGTTTTAGCTATAACTTTCTTGATATAACATCTTTCAAATTTCTTGTCAGGAACATCGATGGATAGAGCATTCTTAAAGAGTTCTTTAGACTTGGACATTACGTTATTGTCATTCACGTCCGACACTCCAACAATCTCAATACAATTATTGAGAAGATGTTGTTGCTGCCAATTTAGTTTACTCTCCAAGAAGTCCACTCTCTTCTTAAGCTCTGTATTCTCTGATTGTATCAAAGAAAGTTGTTGTAGAAAGCGGTGGTTAGCTTCCTCTAAGTTCGACAGCTTCTTGTAGATCATTTGAAGAGTGCATTCTCCCTCGATGTCATCGAACTGTATAGACCGAACAGTTGGTCTTTGTGCTGTGCTACTTTCCGGTTGAATTTTGTTGTTTCTAGTAGCAGCCAAGGCGTGGTTGTTGTTTGACATTGGCGAAGCCGGCAGCAGCGGCAAATGCAAAGAGCGGCGTCTCTGTACTGCACATTTGTCACAACGAAATGCACTACCGCTTGTCTTAAAAAAGTCTGCATCTTGTTCAGTGATGTTCACGCACGAAAAATGAAAGAAATGCGAGCAATCATCACATTTGATTTTCGTTAAGTAATTACGATCGATTCTGTGCGAACAAACGGAACAGTTCATATTGAGGAAACGAAAAAAAATAAAAATAAAAAAAATTATATTTAAGTTCTGAGATTCTAAGATGCGCACCCCACGGCAATCCAGAGAGAACACTACACTCTTTCCAAGTGCAAACAAGCATCAAACGCTGGAAATGTTCAACCAAGAATTAAATAATGTCTATAAATGGTCACTAAACAACGACCTTATGCTAAATCCAAACAAAACAAAGGCTATGGTAATAAATGCCGGACGACGTACAGAGTTTATACCTCCATTATTTCTGAACCATTCCCCAATAGAATACGTTGACCACATTAAGAATCTCGGAGTCTATTTGAGTTGCCATATGAATTGGAACGTTCATATAAATAAAATTGTTTCAAAAATTTATGGAGCACTCCGAGGTCTTAATCCCACTGCTAACTACCTTCCAAACAATACTGAACTAAAACTTGTAAGGTCATTTAATCTCTATGGCTGTGAAATATTCGCAAATATGGACCACGATTCTGCCAAAAAATTAACTGTCGCATACAATGCCTGCGCGAGATAGATTTTTAATGTAAAAAGATATGATCACATTTCTGCATATAGCAAGCAAATCGTTGGCTGTTCCTTGATTGGCCTTTTAAAATATCATTCAATATTATTTTTGCATAAAATTCTAGCAAAGAAAACCCCAGAATATCTATTCGAGATTGTAAACTTTCCGAGAAATAAAAGAACTTTACAGCTGGTAGCACCTAGGTGCAAATATTTAAATACATCTCGGCAATTTTTTGTACATTCAATTCAACTTTGGAATCGTTTGCCCTTAGCCATGAAGCGCATGAGTAACACAAGTTCTTTCAGCAAAGAAGTTCTTAAATATTGTGCTGAAAACTTCTAGTAAATTCCTCCTGTGTATCCTAATTTCCTAAACTCCCAAATTTTTATCCCCCTCATCATAAAAATCTTCTTTTTAATCTTTCTATCTTATTATATTCTCTATATTTCTTTTTTATCTTTCCTTCTCTATCCATTTCTTAATTTATATTTGTTAATAGTTTCTTATTGTTTCATTTCTTTTTTCTTTTTAATTTTAATTTAAAATATTGTTAAAGCTTGTTCCATTTTTTCAAAAGATGTTATTAAATCTTATGTGAACAATGAATTATAAATAAATAAATTTGTAAATTTGAGACTGAGGTTATCATCAAGGGTGTCAGGAAGATTGAAACAAAGTCGAGTTTAAGAGAAGAAGAAAAGAAGTGTCAAGTCCGTTGTGGACGACCTGTAAGACTGCTCAACAGGGAAAGTCCGTATTAGAGAGGGTTGGATCGGAAAACATTGCAAAGGGGGGAATAAGTGATGGCCCTTATAAGATGAAATAAGATTGGTTTCAGTTCGAGCAGTAATATTGAAAGTGAAATCTTACGTTTTTAAGCAGGGATCTTAAATCTTCATCAAAACCAATTGAACATTACCTGGTAAATTTACCGCAATTTTGTCTTCTTCTGAAATATTGCACAATGTGCACCATCACAAAACCCAGCTACATTTCCGGTCTTTGTATACTGAAAACTTCAAACCTCGTACGCCTGTTTTGTAAAAATTCGAGCACATCACTTCGTTTAAACATGACTAAAAATCCGTGGATCTGGTAACATTCTCGCTCTTCTAGATTCCATTTCATTGGCTCTTTTGTCAGTTTTGCCAAGAAGGGTTTCCCAATATATGATATAAAACTCCTTCTAGGCTAATGAATTGATGTGTACTCCTTTTAGGATTTGCTTTCACACAACCACTAAATACGTACGTACATACATGTGCATGCTTAGATATACGAACATAATTCTAGACGAGTAGATGAGCACCAAAAGCGAAACAGAGAGAAAGGAAGTCTTGATAATTCGGCTTAGATTGTTACGGTGCAAATTACGAACTTTCGGTGTAACGATGGGATGCAACCCGACTTGTCTGGAATAGAAATAGCAAAGTTTGCATCATTGAAATCATTGAGGCAATGTGCACATTGTACCAAACCAAGCCTCCCGTTTCTGTTTGCCATCTTTCAATCTTCAACATGCTGAGTGGAATTTCTCATTTCGCTTCCGGCATTAGAAGGACACAGACCCTATTGCTGCCATCCAACTCGTCATAGTCATCGTCGTCACCATATGCATTCTGTACTTTTTTTCGTTTTTATTTCCAGTTCCAGTTCCACTCTATTCGTGTACACCCGTTGTGCATGAGTAAGAGGATATGAGGATATTTTAGAAAAGATTCCTGAATAATTCCTAAAAGTGTTTTGTTTGCCCCGTCTTATCTTTTGGTCGGCAAACTAGACTGTCGTCGACTTTGCTGGCTTTGTATAGGTTTGAAAGCACTTACAACCATAAACGAGTGTATACGAGTACTCGTACGTATCCGTACATCTACTTTCTCGTATTCACACATTTACCGACGTCGACATTGGTACTTCTTGGTCCTGGTCTTTCCATCGGATGATGGTGGCAAATGTGAGAAAATTCTATAACAATGCGAGGCTCTTATTTCTGTTTGTTTCCCCTTTCTAATGAAGCACAACAAAGCTATGAGTAACGTACATCTACACATATGTACATGAATATGTAAAAACAGAGCTTAGCTTCAGTGTTAAATGGAGCGTTGGGGTGTGTTGTGGACTAGGACTAGGTACTAGGCTATACGATATAGATGTGCTCCTCTAGGATTTTTCTTAATTAACGAAAATTGCTGCAAGGGTAATAGACGAATAAGAGTGAGACTTGGAGAGCTGACAAATGGAATAAAGCAAACAACAAATTTACAAATTTAACAAACAAGAGCATAACGAGTTTCCTCCTTGGGGGTATAATGTGCATGCAAAATTAAATTACGCAAGAGGATGAGTGCTTAATTACGGACATTTATCGTCGCAAGAATTTCCCTTAATTATATGTACTCTACTTTAGCCAAAAGCCTACTCTTATACGCTTCAAAGTCGTTGACACTCGGGTGAGGGAGCAGTCACAGTCACATTCACAGTCACAATCGCAGTCACAATCGCAGTCGCAGTTGCATTCGCATTCGTAGTCGTAGTCGTAGTCGTAGTCGTAGTCGAAGTGGCAGTCATAGACGCTGTCACGACTTCCCCTCGTGAAAAACTATTTCACTGAGATTTATCTTCCCTTGTCGCTGTCACTTTAGCTACCACCACTGATTCTACATTCCGCAACTAAACGAGTCATGTTGCCGGCGAATATTTTGCCACTGTGCTGTTCCTGCTGTTACTGCTTGAAACCTTGTCTGGGTGGATTAAGCTGATAACGTAAAAACTCACAAAGCCATGTTGTAAACCTCTAATAGGATTTTCATTTAATTTAGGGCTTTTAGGCGACACATCTCTGCATGCTAGCATATCGTCAAAGCACAGTCAAACCATTTCCAAACACACGCTGGTACAACCCTCCCTTCCTGTAGGTGGATACGAGTAGTAGAAAATCCAAATCCATGGCAAAAACAAAAAAAAATAAAAATAAAAAAAATTGAAAAACCTTCGTTTGCCACGAAAATTGTGTTTCCAAATTTATTCATGTGGAAACGTCGCCGACCAAAAGCTGCAAAATAAGTCAAAACGTCCACGAATTTGCTTTGCCCTGGACACAGGTTGATGAAAATTTCATTTGTTCGTGGTCGCGATACACATACACTTCCAGGACACGCTCGCAGGTAGTCTTGCCCTGCTCGGTGTGCTATAAAGTTTTGGTTTTGTTCCTTTTTTCTTACTCGCCCCTCCCTCTCATTTCCAACAAATGTAATAATTTTTTGAATTTTAAATATCCTACGGGTTTCCACTTAACTTTCGTTCCGACCACAATTGCGAGGGAGTAGTCGGACGTAATCCTCCTTCCTGCCGTACTTATTTGTATCTTCTAAGCACCGACCAAGTACGGTAACGAACAGCCCTTTCTTCAAACTCCCACTGTGGCGTACTGCTTGTAAATGGGGGTTGGTAAGGTAGGTACGTAACGACACAGGTACCTATTTACCTATACATACTCGTACATAGTGGCCTTGTCTCAGTCTGCACAAGTACTTTTCAAAATTTAATATTCCAATGGAAATTATTATATTTCCCCCGAAAATTGCCTGACTAATAATGTAGGAACTCCTCTACTGCCTCTGCTTCGTTCTGCAGTCGACCGATGGGCGAGGGCAGGTCTGGGCGCCAAAAATGAAAGAAATTTGCAATAAAAAGTTTTATTCTCATGCAAAATTGATGTGGCTGCCTTAATGCGCCAAGGATATCATCATATTATTCATATCTACGTCGGTTGTTGTAGAGCAGTGATGGCAGACGCTCTGCTCTGACTCCTGGTTCTGCCAGAACCCGAACTAGCGAAAGCTGCTGGGTTCTTTGCATTTTCAGTTTTCACCCGTTTCGGAGTTGGAAAATGTACGCGCGCAGGGGGAAGCGTTTTAGGGTAAAATTGGAAAATTGCATTTTCATGTTGCTCGGTGAAAAATTATAATCAAAAAAATGATTTTTCCTAGTTTGCATTTCTATTTGCATGCACTGGCACTGACTCGGGCAATGGCAGTGGCAGTAGTATTGTTGGGAGTACATAGATGATTGGAGGAAAAAAGCAGAAGGAAGTGGCGGCGCAAGATCGGATGAAATCTACAGTGGCTGCTGTCTAAAGCGTTCAGCTTTGCATTCGTTAATGTGAAATGCGCTGCGAAAAGTTTTTCAATATTTCCCACTATACCCGTACGTATGTATGTATTTGCTACACCAAAGAAAGCAATGGAAAAAAGAATTAGGTAGTAAAAAAAACAGCTGATGGTATAAGGGGATGGACGGGGATAGAAGAGCATCTGCAGCCTGCCATGTCAGGGTTTCAATGAGATTTTACTTTTTAGCTTTCTTTTTCGCTCTTAGAGTTTGTGCTGATTGAATTTTTAAATTTACATGAAACGAAAACGACTGCGGACGTTGTCGGATGTCAGATGATGTCGAAAGTGTGGTGTAAGTGGAGTGGAGTTTGTGGTAGTTACGATGATTGCAGAGGAATTAATTAGTTTGGGATTTTATCACTTTTTAACTTGATGATTTCGCAATCAATTAAAACTTGATGGTTGGGATTAAGAAAAGTTTGGCTTGAATAATGGGTATGGTCTTTGGGAAGCATTTGCATGCGAAAGGGCACACACAAGCAAGGATATGTAAAATTGCCCTCAATGGAGCACGTTTTGCTCTATGCAATTGCTATGTGATTGAATTCTGTTCTTTTGGCAGTCAATCAATGGGTCACAAAGACACAAGTTTGCGTATTCACTTTCTTTTTATCTGTTGGTCAAGATAAATTGTACGATACGTCCCACCAGTCTTTTCCAGAAGGATGATTTTTTTTAATGAAAAAGTATCTACAGTACTCGTACCAATACCTACTACATCAGCAGCGTCAAGTATGATATATGCACTGTCGTCATCACTCTCACAGCAAGCGTTGCAGTTTGTCAGTTGTGTCACATATGCCGAGTACACTGAGGTGTTTAGCAAAAGTGAGGTTCCCTTAAGAGCAAGAGTCTGCTGTCTTTCCTACTACGTGGCAAGAAGAAAGGCGCTGACCTTTTAGAGGCATCAATAAGCAGTCGTTTTGTCTTCCGGTATCCCGCAGAATCATACTATCTACCGTTAGGCTCACAAGAAACCCAAATTCTCATTAGGATTGCGTATACTACCGCTTGAAAGACAGATGCAAATTCTTTGAAGGAGGAAGGAGTTTTCAAACAGAAAATGGTATTGAGAGTGAGAGATTCATCAGCAAAGCCAGGTATGCTTTAGAAAGTTCCCATGCACCAGAGACAGACCATTATTTGGAGGCTCGTAAAAGCATTTGCGGTGTATTTCGCCAAACAACCAACACGTAGGATACAACTGGTGCTATCAAAGCCATGTGGATCCCAAGACCATCCTAATGTCTGAGCCGGAGCTCCTTTACACAGAAAGAACTCCGACAGAGTTCACGATGTAACATTTTAGGCCACAGGAATTTGTTGTCCAGCATAACACCCAAGTTCTTCGTTTTGTGGACAAAACGTACGGTGATTCCTTTTAGCACCGGAGCAGTCAGATTAGTCATCTTCTTCCTTCCCATAAAGAAAACAACGTCAGTTTTGAATAGATTGCCTCATACTATAGTACGAGTACACCAATCGTCGATAACGTCTAGGGCTTCCTGAACTTTAGAGCATACAGCCGCTAGACACAATCCTACAGACAGTGCAGGTACATCATCCGCGTATGCTAGTGCGTAGATATCAGAACTATTGAACGCGTTGTGGAGTGAATCAATCAAAATACATCGTGGCGGTGGAGACAACACAGGCAATCAATGTTCATCCCTGCCATCACATATTGGCAGCTGTCAGCATCCGCGATCAGTATTGCTTTGATCCACAAAACTGGTGATGCGCCTACGCCGTCTAGTCTGGCCCAGTTACACATGCCGTCACCTATATACCTTTTGTAACATGGAAGACGACATGACCATAAAAGCATGTTTAATGGTCTTATCCGTCATCACAAACGATGACATATACCTGCTACGGCGTGTGGTTTTATTCAGCTCACTAGTAGCTTCGCTTAGGAACTGATAGTGATCTGGTTCTGACTAGGTTATATGGGAAGTGAGCCACAAGCTTGAAAAGCGGAGAGTCTCTGGTTTCGACTCAGTGTAGTGCCATCAGTGATTCCAGCCTGGTTGATTTCTCCCTTTTGAGGACTTTGACCAGCCTAGTGGCTTTGCCAAAAGTTTCGATCTTTTTGCAAAGGTCTTTATAAGAAGCACCCTTCGAAATACGATCTGTAAAGTCTCCAGTCTTCCTCCAAATTAGTCTTAAGTGACCTGTTTAGATGTTTTCTCGTTTCTTTACGAATATTTTGCAGATCTGCGTTCCATCGAGGAACGGGCGATCTGCAGGATTGCTTTTTAACTGGACATGACAGTTCAAAACATTTGGTGAGGGGACCGTTCAGGTTTCGAACAGCTTCCTCTAGCATTTGTTTTTTCTTGAGCTTAGAGTGAACACCGTTGGACTTGACGAGCTCCTCCTTAAATCGTGTCCAGTTGGCTTTACGCAGATTCCTCTTCTTCAACAAGGTTCGAGATTTCGCATCCGATTCTGAATTCAATGTACCTTTGGTCTGACATACCTCTCACTTTGCTTTTGTTACCGCCCCAAAGTGTATTCTGAGCATATGATAGTGTCATCTTCCTGGAATCACAGTATTCAATGAGTTCGGCTACTGCCTTCATTGCTGGTGGCACTAACGGATCATAGGGAAAATAAGCAGACAGCGACGAATTTGTGCCATTCTTCGTTCGTTTCGTAGCTTGGTTGCAAAAGTTTAAATGGTGAGAGTGAGTTCGGCACATAAACACAAATTCTCGGTCTTTCCAATCACTCGTCACATAGTGGCGTGAAACCCCTCAAACATCCGAAACCACAAATTCGCTTATTCCATACCTCGTCTCCACGGTTTCAGTATGAATATTATGTGAAGTTTTGTATTCAATACAGAAAGCCACCGATATAGAGATGCAATAACAGACTTAGAATTTTGAAGGTTGATCTGAGCACATAAAATATATAAGTGCTGGGGTGGTCAAATTAACCCTTCCAAGTTGCAGATAGGATGTGAATCATACCTAGATTTAATTGTCTCTAATTGCTTTGCCTAAGCCCACAACAACAGAAGAGTAGTCCTTCTTTTCCGATACACTCTCATTCTGAGAGCAAATTTTCCACCTTTCAGTGTTGAGTACAAGATTTAGGCTATGAAGACGCATCAGCACATCTCCCGTTTCCCTGAGTTGTCTCGGAACTCAAAAGATGGCGCGTGTCAATTTCGGATGCCTGAAAACCTCAAAAGTCTTAGTTTGCAGGGGTGGGATTTTCGGCACAGACTTGCTCAACCATTTCATAGTTCACTCTAATAGTTCTGTTTTGCATATCTCTGCTTGCTAGCTTCCACAGCTGATTGACTCAGTGTTTTCACTCAGCGTCGTTCAGATTGTTGTCATTGCTCATTGTTATTGAGAGCAGCATCCTTATAGATGCGTCGGTCCCCTTTGCGGGGTTTTCTTGGTGTGGGTCCACCGGGGGCCCCAGCCCAATTATCAAGGCTTCGCCCTTTAATGACGTTGTCTAATAATGAACGGGGGCAGAGCAAAGTACTGGTCTTATCGTAAACATCTTCAGATGACGCTACCGAAGGTTGCTACGATTTGATCACTCACAAGCTGACGGTCATAGGTCTTGTTGGCGGCTGGACCACCGGTAGTCCCTACCAGGACTTAAATCACGGTACCATGGGAGTCAGGAGCCCCCCGGATCTCGGTCCGGGCCTGACTTGTTAGAGGTAGGCCCCCTTGTGGGAGCGTCATGGTGGCTGTGGTTTAAACCCAAAATCGCGGGAAAGAGTCTTCCTATGGTTTTCCTTTGGTTTTCCTTTGGTTTTCCTTTGGTTTTCCTTGGTTGACTCAATGTGGAGTTGCAATAAGTGCTGGATGCTGCGACCCTAAGAGCAGTAAGAGGTTTTAGTTCGGCCTCGACTCATACCAAGGGTGGAACTTGTGCCGGCAACACAGTTCCGAATTGGTATCAAAAATGAATATCATTGTGAGCGATGGCAAGGCGTATCCTTGCTCCCATGGATGTATGGGCATCCCGTAAGTTTAAGCCCACATGGCAGGTACTTACGTTAAAAACATGAGACATCTGTGGGTCCACCGGAACTTCAACTTTTGTTTATTGCAGCAACGGTTTCATCCGGGCATCGTGCGCGGAAAGATTCATCAACAGGTGTAATGCCGGAAACTTTCTTCCTATTGGCCCTGGGACAGATGTCACTAGTGTCGTACGTAGGTACCTCAGCCATTCTGAATCATGAGATGACCGAGCTCCAGTCAGTCAACTCTCCTCGCGATTTTGGGTATAACCAACCACCACTACGATATTCCCACAAGGGGGCCAACTCCTAGGTCAGGTTGGAACTATAGTTCTAGGGGTCCCTGACCTCCAGTGGTACCAGAATATAGCTTTCGATTGAGTTTCGCAACTTTGTGGTTACTTCCAGTTAAGCACCTTACAGCCAGGACTGACAGCGTTTAGCCCAACATTATGCTAATCGTTTTACCACCAGCTAACCAGGCAGCCAAAGCGAAGGAGGGGCGTTTTTTCATTAGTTACCCCCAATTTGTTTTAAAAATAAAAAGATATGTGCTAGAGGTATCTTGGATTAAAATATATGTAATTGGTATGCGCAGTCGTTCACGCAACTGCTTGCATAAGCGGATGTATGGGACGAAATTTTCCATGAATTTTTCGCATAATCCGGCCGATATTTTAGCAATTTGAATGAGGGCTGTTAGCCTCCAAGTCATCTAAATTTCTGGCTTTTTGGCATAAACCATATATTTTATGTAGCCTCAAATAAAAGAGTCTAGAGGTGGTAAATCGCACCAGCGGGACAGACAATTGACGAGACTATTAGTCGATGTGGAAAGTGGCATTGTCTCTGTAGAAACCACATATCCTCCAAGCTTTCCATTTTACATTTTTCCCAAAAAAATTGGTAAGAATGGAGCGCTAGTCGTCTCGATTACCTGCAACCGACTCACCGGCATCATCCCGGAACAATTACGAGCCAATGACACCCTCGGCATGAAAACCACCGAACGCACTAAATTTGGTAGTGTACAATGGCTGTTGTTGGAGTTGGAGTTGGAGTCAGCCGGAAGGACCAAGTGTGGCGATTTTACTGAGAATGGAATCATTTTCCATCTTAAATAGAACCCAGTCAACGAAAGTTCGATGTGCATTTTAGGTGTTGGGTTAACACGACATATGGGCGCATATCCTGACGTTTATAAATTTGTCAAGATAAACTAAGTAAGGCTTTCTCAGCCGATATTTGGAAACGTTCAAATAAGTCTAAAGCTCATCTGATGTCTATCATAATTAATCAATTGAAAACTGTAAGAGCGTCATCCTCTCGTTATAACACACTTTGATCCATGACGGACATAGCGTGTTTGTGTTTGTGTTTTGTATGTATTCTCCTGACGCATGTCTCATCATTATTAATGCAATTACAAAACATATTTCAATTACTCTCAATTAACAATTAATTGAATGTCTTGCGCGCGAAAAATTAAATTGTATCCAAATAAGATGATTTCGGTTGAAATTATAGTATTCCATATGGCAGAGAGGAAGATTTTGATAGATGACAGCATTTATGATGGTGGTATGAATACATATCAGTTTGGAGCATACACGCATACAGTCCTCGAGAAGAGACACACATCCAACCATTTGAAAAGGGTTTAATCATGCAACAGTATAATCTAGGCCCGCATGCCATGTCGGGTGTCAATTATGTCAAATAGGGAAATAAACATTCTTCTTTGTCGGCTTATTGTGACACAATAACTCGCTCATGCAACAAAAATCTCATCTTAAGCCGATCTTATGCTTCTGTAAATGTGGTTGGGCTGGAATAACATATCGTCATCATCATAAGTGGCAGTGCCACACACACAGACCTGACATAGCTGCCAGCCTATCCATCCATTTCAATTTCACAAAATTAAATAATTCATATTTAGGGTAACGGCACTATGGAAAATGCTAATTAATTTCAGTTGAAAATTAATTAATTTTAATTTAATATGCGCGACAATTGCCAACTCAATCATGTGATTCCTCTGCTTGCCCATAAACTCTGCATACCGTACTAGTTGTGTGTAGCTGTGCGCTGTGCGCTGTGTATTGTGCCGAGGCAGACTAATTAAACCGTAACTCTCAAAAAGAGCTCATTAATGTTAACTAATCGAATTATTTACTTTTGCTTACAGCAATGGTGGTTTCCGGCCGGTGCTAGATTCGACCGCCCAACGATCCAATCAACCGCTGTTTCTACCCCATCACCACTTGGCATCGTTGAGTTCGCAATTTTCCCAACCTCTGTTTCCAGGACTAAAAGGTAAGTTCGATTTTCCTCCCCCCTAGTTTTTTATCTTTTTTTTTTCAATTCAATTTTCGAATAGAAACTTTTACTCACCCGCTACCACCACAACTCGGTGGTGGTTGTCATTGAAGCTGAAGACGGATTAATTCAAATCCAATCGGAGTAGCTACGAGTATATGTTTAGAGATTTGATGGCTGTCAATCAATGCAAGCGATCCGGTTTTACGTCACATCGCACCACAGCCATCCACAAACAGGAGGGCTTTCATTTTTGATTTTCCCATGGAATAATGACAGCAGATTTTACTCCATTCCATTATGGAATATTACATTTCATTTTATGAAAACCAGGGAAACACCTGACACTTACCCCGGCAGACAGGTTTCATACTTTATGCCAGAAATACTCCCACTCCCACTTGGTGCTATTTTGGTTCTGTTGCTGGTACGAGTACTTGCTTTTTTGTTGTAATTAAATTTCATTACGAGCAGCTTTATCAAATTTTCAAGGAATTTCCCCGTAGAGTAGTTTAACTTTCAGCGGGGCACTTGCTTTTAGTGAAATTAACTTTTAATGACAGCACTTCTGTGTCTGTCCTGTCATTGGTAGCAGTTTCAGTTTCAGCATCAGTATCAGTGTCGCACCAGGTGCAGCCATCGACCTTTACTCCGAGATCTATCAGTGTATTCACTTTTTTTTTTTTTTTTGAGTACAAATACATATACAATAGATTTTACATTTTAAAAAAAAATATATCAAAAAGATACTATTTACTATTTTTTGCATTTTTTCCTCTTTTTATAGCCTTTCCGGGACTGTGTTCATGCTGCCCCATAAAACCACCCTCAGGACCAGTCTCATCATCAAACTCGCCTGGGTCTCCACCACTTTCTGCTCATTCTGATCCGCGGTCGAGCTCGGTTGCTGAATTACGACGGAAAGCTCAGGAGCATTCAGCTGCACTACTTCAGTCATTACACGCTGCTGCGGCCGCCGGATTGGCATTTCCAGGTTTGCACATTCCACCGCTCAATTTGCATCATGCTCTCAATAATAATCGTAAAAACGAAGCACAAGACATGACTGCTACAACAATGAATGGCATGACAAACAACAATAGTTCTGCTGATGTCCAGCATCATCAGCACCATCAGCATCAGCAACAGCCGCAACCATCAGCGCATCCTTTGAATCAGAGTACTGCAGCCGAAAATGTCGAATAGGAAATGTGCGATTGTGTACGAGTATCCTTATGTATGATATTGTAACATAGTATAAGTAACTAAGTAGTTTTTTTAGAACTAATTTAGTGCGAATATACGTTAATTCAGCAAATTTAGGTGGAGATATGGAAGATGATAATGTCAAAAGTACAATATATTCGAATTCGACAGACAATGAATATTCTGTTACTCGAAATAAACCCTTAAAACGAGGCGGTGTGAAACAGAAAGCACAAATCTGTTCCAACTGACCATAAGAGATCGTCATATTCGATTGTTGGATATGACATGGGCGTTTTTTTTTTTCGAATTAAATTGTAAACACTTGTAATTTTTGAAAGAATTACACTAATTGCTAACGAGGTAATAGTGCGTTGATCTTCTTCTTATAAAAACTAGAGTCCCTCAAATTATTGAAGATTTTTGATAGCCGCTTCATCCATAATCGAAATGCTAAAGCAAATGTTAATCTGTAAGTTTCGTACTGCAATTGATGCAATTTTTGCATTGTTGCGGTGACAGATATCGCCTCGGGGCAGTATAAGCCCGTGTCTGCTGCTTAACCAAATATTTCCATCCATATGTCTCAGCTTTAAGCAGTAATCCTCTGACTTTATTGTTTCACCAGACCTCAGAAAGGTATAATAAATAAGGCCGTCTATATACCACCAAACCGTCACCATAACCTTCTTTGGGTAAAGATTTAACATGTGTTTTGGTGGTTCATGAGTTTCAAGCCATCGCGCATATCGTCGGCGATTATCATACAAGATCCAATTTCCGTCGCACGTTACGATTATATGCAAAAATAGATCTCTTTGATTCCGAGCAAACTTACAATAAGTGCATTTCGTTCGCTTCTTTTATTTTGTGGTGAACTTTAGATACTACTCGTATGTAATGTATATAACAGTTCTACTTCCATCGAATTCCAACAAAACCCTTGTATAGTACCGCTTCAGGCTACCCGTTTTTAAGGGCTACATCTCTTAAATGAAATTTAGCAAGCAAACGCCCAGTTCTTGGTTCATTAGTCGTGCTTTTTCCAAATGTCTTTTTAATGCATGTGCCTAAGTTTAAGCTCGTAAGTGGAAATTACCCGTTTTTGGCTCTTATCCATTATTTCAAGCTAGCTGGTTACGAAAACGTTTAAATTGGTGTATTGTAAAAGGAATGAAATTTGGGTCCCGTTCTCTACATCACCAATGTTACCAACCTTCAAAAACTGCCTTTTCATGTACAACAACCTAATATTATGGTCCCGACTGAGAACTGCCCGTGATATGCTCCTTCTATAATATGGTCCTCATAGGAAATCAATCCTGTTTATCTACCAGACATTTAAAGCTGTTTCAAGCTGAGAATTTATTTTCACCGTATAAAAAACCGTATATAAAAGGTTCAGATGAAATCAATAACGATCGAAGTTTCTAAATATGATTTCGCTTCACCCTTCATAGTGGAGATTTGAAGATAGCTTGGCATCAGGCTCTTTTGTCGAAAATGCGTGCATTTGGGATCGACGACTCTCTTCTTCAATGGATTAGAAATTACCTTTCGGAACGTTCAATTCAAGTTGTCTTGGACGGTTTCAAGTCTGTTATTCACAAAATAAATGCTGGTGTGCCCCAGGGCTCTGTTCTGTCACCGACACTCTTTTTAATTTTCATTAACGATCTCTTGTCTGCTACTTCTAATCCAATATATTCCCTTGCTGATGACAGTACTCTCTGCTTTTCATATTCGTTCCCGGACTCACGGCCCTGCTCTTCGGCTGTAGTACGAGAACGGCAGCGTATGCTAAGCTCATTAAATTCCGATATCAACAGCATAACCAATTGGGGAACTATCAACAGAGTGGAATTTAATGCTTCCAAAACACAATGCTGTCTGCTGTCTTTAAAGCGAAATTTAAACACCCAGCCATTATCTATGAATGGCACTTGCATCGTCGAAACCGAAAAACTTTCCATTCTCGGTATGTGTGTCAATGACAACTTACGTTGGAATGACCACATATTTGATGTCGCCAAAAATGCTGCGAAATGTCTAGGTTTCCTCAAGCGATGTAAGAAATATTTTACCCCCTCTGATCTGGCCTCAATATATAAGGCATTCATCCGCCCAAAATTGGAGTACAACTCCCACATCTGGTCAGGTGCTCCTAAAACATCTCTGCACCTGCTAGATAGGATTCAAAACCGTGCGATAAAACTTATTGACGATACTAATATCAGTCAATCAATGGACACCCTCGAACACCGACGAAATGTCTCGTGTCTCACTTTGTTTTATCGCTATTTCCACCACCAGTGCTCCACTGAAATCGCCAGTAGCATTCCGCCCATTCAAACTTTCAACCGTAACACCCGTCTCGCTATGAATGCTCCTCAGTATACCCTCAAGCCCATTTTCGGACGTACTCTAAAATATCATGATTCGTTCCTAAGCCGTACAACTCGCTTATGGAATGCCCTGCCGATCTCTGTATTTCCTGGTCGTTATAACTTGCAAACATTTAAAATCAATGTACATCGGTACCTCTCTTTTCTTCCTCCCTAAATTTCCTTTGCCCGCGCTGTGTACAATCACCACAAACCCCTTGAGCGCGCGCTCATTATAAAAAAAAAGGTCACTTCCGTAAAAAAAAAAAAAAAAACTACAACTCTCAGCATCCTGCATTATATCTATTTTGCAAGTTTTAAAAAGATTCATGAGAAGCAGATCTTTTGTTTTCAACTCAACATATTTGCTGTTTCGGTCTAATCGGGTTTACGAGGTGGTGTTCGCAATTCCACTGCGACTAAACTATGATTTACGAGGGCTGTGTGAAAAGTTTCCGACCACAACATAAAGATTGCGGCACTCGTCAATAAAAGCTATAGAATGCTAGTTGTGCATCTTTTGCAAGTTTCTGTCATTTTGGACGCGCAGTTTTAGTGAAAATGGGAAAAATTGAGTATCGAGCTTGTTCTTGTTTTTGAAAGGCAATACGCCTACGCAAATCAAAAATGAGTCGGACTCTGTGTATGGGGACTCTGCACCATCATTTACCACAGTGAAAATTTGAATTTAAACGTGGCCGTAAGAGCTTGGGAGATGATGAACGTTCGGGACGTCCAAAAACTGCAACCACTGACGATAACATTGCTAAAGTTCACCAAATGGTGTTAGACGACCGCCGAATTAAAGTGAGGAGATAGTAGAGGTTATGAAAATGTCCAAAGAACGTGTTTGTTATATATTAAATCAAGATTTAAGCATGAGAAAGCTGTCCGCGCGTTGGGTGCCGCGTTTGCTTACGTTAGACCAAAAACGTGTTTGAATGAAAATTTCCAAAGCTCTGTTGGCGCAGTTTAGGCGCAATAAATCCGAGTTTTAGCGCCGATTAATTACTGTAGATGAAACTTGGATACACAATTATACGCCCGAAACAAAAATTCTGTTCTGTCAAAACAGCGCAAAGGGCGAGCCGGCTCCAACAAAAGCGAAAACTGTTTTTTCGGCTGGGAGAGTGATTCCGACTATTTTTTGGGATAGTAAATCTTAATCGATTATCTTCAAAAAGGAAAAACCATTACAGGAGCATACTACGCATCATTACTTGCCAAGCTGAAGGCAGAAATTGCAGAAAAACGGCCACATTTGCAGAAAAACACACCTCAGCGGTTGCCATGGCGAAAATCCATGAATTACGGTTTGAACTGTTTGACCATCCGCCTTATTCACCAGATCTAGCCCCAAGCGACTTCTTTTTGTTCCCTCATCTAGAAACTGCGGTCGGAGGATAGAGATTTTCGGCAATTACCTTCGTGAACAATTATTTTGCAAAGAAAAACGTCAAGTACTATTTTGACAGGTTAGAGAGATGGGAGCATCGCTGGGAAAAGTTTAAGTTACAAGGAGACTATGTAAAAATTTTGAGAAAAAATGCCTTGTCTCATTGTTCGGTCGGAAACTTTTCAGACAACCCTCGTATGATAAAAATCACTTAAGTCTTACTTAACACTTAAGCACTTAAGAGCGATCTCATAAAAGATTTTCTAATTCAATTACCAAAGTGCGTAGTACCTTAGATTTCTATTATAGGACCTATCTTATTTTGCCAACAGTGTTCGAATTCCTTCGTCGCTTTCACGTCAATGGCTATCAATCTTATACTCGTGTATCAAGACTAATAGATTTAATCGAATGTCTGTTTTATAAGTTGAATGAAAATGTATACAATTATTCCCCATTCCGCTAACAAATATTACAATATTGACGGTTCGTCAAGAAAGTGTTTTGACAATAAAAAAAATATGTTTTAAACTTCTTGCGCAAGAAAACAGTATTTCTTTCCTTTTTTTAACTTACTTTGGTTAGTTAGTGTATTTACTAAAGAATTCTTTTAATTCAGTAACAATTCATGTTACACACAAAAACCACAAAAACAAAATATTAAGGCGTCAAAAAAATGTTGCTACATAACACTTATTATTTATAGCAGGGTAAGGAAATTAAAGTATGAACCATTCAATAAGTAGTATGCCTACCTTTGGCGTCTATCACGGTTCGGAGTCTTTTTTTTCATTAAATTAATTAATTTCTGTAAATCGGTATTTTATGCCATTCCTGCAATATTGGAGATTTAAGCTCTATGCGAGTTTGTGGGTGTCTTTCCGCCACTTTCTTTTCAAATAGACCTATAAACTATCTTTCGGGCTTAAGTCAAAGCTCTGAGCTGGCGTATCCAATATTATGGTGCACTTGAAAAGAAGCCACATCCTCACCATATGCGCCTTATGTTTAGAGGCATTATCTTGATAAAACTTAAAGCGCGGTTTCTGATCTTCATTAAACTCAAATTCATTTGCACTGTTTATCAAATGTCACTACAAAATATTTAAATTTTGTTTAGAATGCATGGTGTTCTCTATGAAAGCCAAATCTCCATCCCCTTTGACGGAAATGCATACCCACATCAGGTTTCAGACCTTTCCAAATTTCACAGCTATTACAGCGCTCTATTGGGCTCATAATAAAGCCTCGTTTTGGCCACAGAACATGAAATCATCGCACTAGTAAACATTGGCTCACCAATGTGCAAGGTAGCGAAAACAATCGCTTTTCAATGTTTTATGCCGAAAGCAGTAATTTTTTCGAGCAACTCTTGAGGTGTATTTGCAAGTTTTTATGAACTGCCTTATTGTTTTGTGGTAAACGACAACACCATACTTTTCTTTGAGTTCACTCGCAAGGGTACTAGTCGAAATTTGTGGGTTTTCGTGTTCTTTCCTTAGCACATAATACATACACGTTCTGCTCTGTCATCTCACGCCGACGACGGCCACTCGGCTTGGCGTAAATTAAAATATTATAGACTGTTTGGAAAACATCTCGGCCAACTCTTCAACACTTTCCGATGTGGTGATCATAAAAATTACAGCTGAGCCATATCCTTCTATTCCTTTGCCATGTATTTTCATTCTCATTTATTTGAACACAGCTGCTTTATTTGATGTGTAGGGCACAACTATGTATGTGTACATACATATACCATCAACGGATGAACAAAATTATAAATAACTATCTACCAGATAACGGTAAATGCATTCCGCATTGCAGAATTGGTGCAAAAAGGAATTTAAAAAAACACTTTCTTGACTGGCAGAATAGAGAGTGATTTTTGTTTTTGATTTATTATTTTCACTTATAAGATGCGCCGTTCTTCATTCAATCCGTTGGTAAATGGATTAATTAATCAACTTTTTTTTTATGAAAGCTTTCTTGACAAGCTAATCTAGTTACCTTCGATTTTTCGACTGGGCTCAAAGATAGACGTCTGGTATTCTACTGCAGAGCATACAAATTACAAAGTTAATCGGATTCATGCCAGCTTTTTGCAAAACAAAACTTATTTAAACTCTGCTTTTGCCTATAATTAGCTACCCTATAGAATCTAACTAATAAGCTGGATTCTCTTACCATTTTCTTAAGCTATTGATATGGTCAGATACATTCACGTGTTTCGCCGGTATGAGTACACTTCAGATTAGCCACAAATCGCACTACATTGTTGTACCTTTCTATTTATATCTTATCCATATCTTTCGATCGTTTCAGTTTGTCTTGTCACCCAGAACGTTCACTTTAATAACACCCCATTTGTTATTCGGTCGATTCGTTGGACCCAATTTTCAACGATTCGGCCACACATTTCGGCCGAAACGGCCGCTCTTTCGCGTTCAATGTTGGCTCTGAGCTCTTCCAACGTCGTCGGTGTGTTGGTATAAACCAATGACTTAACGTAGCCCCACAGAAAATAGTCAAGCGGCGTTAAAACGCACGAACGAGGCGGCCAGTCGACTGGCCCATTACTTGAGATAACACGCTCACCATACTTACTTTTCAATAATGATTGTAGCATATGCTGTGTGTCTTGTGGCACCATCCTGTTGAAACCATATTTCGTCCAAGTCTATAACTTCCAATTCGGGCCAAAAATAATCGGCGCGATAACGCTGACCATTCACAGTAACGTGACGATCGTTATCGCCGTCGAAAAAATATGGCCCAATAACGCCGCCGGCATGCAAACCGCACCAAACAGTTATTTTTTGTGAACGAAGTGGTGATTCATGAAGCACATGTGGATTTACACCCGACCAATAACGCATATTTTGCTTATTGACGAACCCATTGAGCCAAAAATGAGCTTCGTCACTGAAGATGATTTTGCGATGAAATTCATCATCTTGACGCATCTTCTCCAGAACCCAATCGGAGAACGTACGTCGCTTCAAATATTCCATCGGCTTCAATTCTTGAGTCAGCTTGGACTTGTATGGGTGTAAACAAAGATCCTTACGCAAAATACGCCATAATGTGGTCTGAACGACGCCCAATTCTTGAGAACGCTGTGGAATTGACTGGTTGGATTGAACGGCAGCGATATTTTCGACACTTCGACCAACCAGTTGTCTCACTGACACGGCAACATCTCACAACGAATATGTAGACTCAAATTGTTGCACTAAACTTGTTATTGTCTGTCTACTAGGGCGAGAATTACTACCGAAAATTGGAGTTAACGCTCTTAAAGTTGTAGTCACCGACTAAATAAGGCACACCGCTTTCTGGTGTACTTAAAGCGAACCTTAAGTATACAGCCGAATATACAATCGAAAAATTCTCTCGATAGGTGTCAATGACAGCCGATGTCACCAAAAAGTTGTAGGTTTTCTCCAGCGATGCAAGAAATATCTTTACTCCTCTGATCTGGCATCAATATAGAACAGATCAGGTGCCCTAAAACCTCTCTGTGCTTCCTAGATAGGATTCAAAACCCTGCTATAAAACTCATAAGTGACGACAATAATGCCCAGTCAATTATCAATCTCCAACACCGACGTAAGGTCTCTTGTCTTACCTTATTATTGTATATCGCTATTTTTACCACCAAGCCTTTAGCGGTAAAACCGATCTCCCTTTGAATGCTCTTCAGTTAACCCTCAAGCCTATCGACGTGCTGATAACTAAATTTTTTTTCATTTTTGAGATAACTGGCAGACATTTTCCTTAATTGCTGCTATCTACTCGTATTATGTGGTTAAGCCGGAAATCTCACGTGAAAAAAGTCCAAATTGTTTTTGCCGATTTCTCGAAAGTATAAAAAGTCGGGTTACCTCTATTGTGATCCTAAGCCGTGCAACTTGCCCTCTCGAGATTTTTATTTCCTAGTCGTTATAACCTGCAAACATTGAAAACCAACGTTCATCTGCACCGTTCTTTGTTTCTCCCTAAATCACCGACAAATTTGTCTTTAATGAAGTCTCTCCTTAATGGAAAACAATTTTGAAAATAAATTTAGCCATTCTTACTCGTGGCAAGCGCATTTAGTTTTTGCTTTTACATATGTACACTTACTGGACGATTGAGATGTTTCTGTCTAATCTATTGGCAGCTAAAGTTCATCATTCGCCAGGTTATGGATTTCTCCTGTTACATAAGTTTGGTTCTAGCTCCTTTAGCACATATTTCAGCAATTTAACATGCTTTCCTCAGAAATTTTTCCAAAGTTTTTCCTACTCTAAATTTGTATGCATTCGTTTTGTACGAGTACATATTATAAGAGGAATGCCTTTTTGCATAAGAAATTGGACTGCTCACAGCACTTTAGCCAAAATTAGAAATATTTCGGGGAATCAAATACGAGTAAGTACTACTAGACATTTATCAAATTATTTGCTAAATTTCAACAAAGAATCCCTCAAGAACTGAATAAAAAAACACATTTCTTAATTAAATTACTTTAAGCCTCTAAAAAGGACGACATTAACAGCTATCCTATCTCCAATAATTTTTTAATTTTTTTCTTTTATTTTTTTTTTAAATGGAGTTACTTCAATCACTCTTCAGTATTATAGATTTTTATTGACAAACGAATATTTTGGCATTTCGTTAAATAGTATTTCTATTAAATATTGCACACTTTTCGATATTTACAAACCTTAATCCTTAGCTATTGTACAATGCAAAAGTATAGAAAAGAAAACTAAAATTCAATAAAGCATGTTTCACTGAACAAATAACATAATAATAATTTAAAATTACAAATTGGAAGTTCAATAAAATAAATGAATTTATCTTTAGTGTTTTGTTGTTTGTTTCATTATTTATTGTTTATTCCTTGCAAGCTTCTTCACAATCGACCTTGCTCGGGAAGCGGTTGTCATTTCCATAAAACATCCACCGTAGATGAACTTCACAAATTCGTTTTCTTTTGAGTTATACGACCACGATGGGAAATAAGCTTCACACTCAATAACATCGTTACCGCTCACGGAATGAGGCGAAATACAAGCAGCTGAAAAATAGGAAACCCCTCAAAGCCAATGGATACTGTAAACTTCATCTATAACTACCTTGTTGTTCAGCTACTCAGCAGCTCATGATGCTTCTAAAATTTAAAAGCGTTTTCGTCTTTCCACTATTCAATCTAACCGATCAATGAAAATATTATATTCTGTATAATAATTTATTTAAATTATTCGTCGGTTTTCTTGATAAGCCAGTGTTTCGCTATTATACTCGTTTGTGTCAGGAGAACGCCTACCGATGATAAGAATGTTTAAATCCAACAAACTTTTACCCAAATGGTTTGACTTTTAGTTTGAGTATGTTTCGGCAGATCTTCATTATTTACAATGCGATTTAGACTATAATTTTGAAAATAAATCAGTGAAATTTGCTCTTTTTCGTCACTGCGATCTGCGATTGCGAAAATGCTCTTTTGATAAGAATAGACTTCAGTGTTAGTTTTGTCTTTTAAATTCTATTGATAGATACAATTTCTTTTTTAAGAACTTAATACTCAAGTGGGTATGACTACACTTAAAGTGGCTGAGCAGAGAGAGGCTGACAGAGAGAAAAAGAAGAATTTTTGGGCTCAGCGTGAGTGACATTCAACATTTAATGAAGAGACTAAATTATTAGTGTAGGTTAGGTTAGGTTAGGTAAGAGTGGCTGTTGGAAATACCAACCCACTTAGGCCTATTGGCCCATTGTGATGCCACGTGGATCTATGATCTTCTTACTACTGGAACCAGTTTGAGCTTATAATAAAGCGTAGGAGACTGTTAACGTCTATTTTTTCTAGATCGTTTAGGTCGTTGTAGAAGAAAGCTCCTAGATGAAGCTTCCTTCTCTGAGAGAGAGCTGGGCATGTGCAGAGTAGGTGGGGGATTGTCTCCTCCTCTTCCTCGTCCATGCAGCTTCTACAGAAATTGTTAGTAAAAGCGCCAAGCCTTCTTGCGTGCTTGCCTATGAGGCAGTGTCCGGTAATGACACCTATTATGGCGCTGAGATGTTTCCTATCTAAAAGGATCAGACACTTAGATCGACTCAGATCCAGACTTGGCCAGATCTGTTTGGTCGCTAGACATGTTTGTCCAGCAGTCCACCTAAGGTCCGTTCTTTTATTGGCATCTAGCTTTAGTGTTAGTTTGCACGTAGCGATTGGTATACCTATACTACCTTTGTCCGGTAGGATAGGTAGAGTGGTTCCAATTTTGGCGAGTTCATCGGCTCTGCAGTTCCCTGGAATGTCTCTGTGGCCCGGCACCCAACAAAGGTGAATGTTGAACTGCTCTGCCATCTCCATGAGAGATGATCGGCATTCAAGGGCGGTTTTAGAATATAATGAGACCGAGTCCAGGGATTTGATGGCGGCCTGACTATCCGAAAATATGCGGATATCCTTTGCAGATATCACGTTTTTCTTCAGCCAGAACAGAGCTTCTTTAATCGCCAAAATTTCCGCCTGGAACACGCTACAGTGATTTGGAAGGCGGAAAGAGAGGCTTAGATTTAGCTTATCTGAGAAAACACCGCCACCAACTCCGCTGTCGGTTTTAGATCCACCTGTGTAGAGATGGATTGACTTGTCCTCCATGAAAGCATCCTCCTCCCAGAATGATCTAGAGGGGAAGCTTACATGGAAGTTTTTGTCAAACCAAAGTTCAGGTATGGTGTAATCGGTGTTCTCTGTGAGGATTCCTAATGTATTAAGAATATTGGCGTGGCCAGATGAATTATTTTTCCACTGTTTAGTCGCTTTAAGGCGAATAGCTGCAGTCGCAGCTACTTGCTTGCTAAAAATGTCGAGGGGTGTCAAGTGAAGCAGAATATCTAATGCCGCAGAGGGGGTTGACCGCAAGGTTCCGCTTGTGCATAGACATCTTTGGACTCTGCTTAGTTTAATGCGGTTGATTGCATTTTCCAAGGCCGTCCACCAGACAACCACCCCGTAAGTAAGTATCGGTCTTATGGCCGAGATGTATAGCCAGTGTGTTATGCGAGGTTGAAGGCCCCATTTGTTCCCAATGGCTTTCTTGTAAGAGAATAAAGCTATTGTAGCTTTATTGACTCTTTCTAGAGTGTTAGGTTTCCAGTTTAGTTTCCTATCAAAAATGAGACCCAGATATTTTGCTGTATCGGATAAAACTAAACTGGTACCGTTTATTGAAGGAGGGTCTATGATTGGAATTTTATATTTCCTAGAAAAGAGAACAAGATCAGTTTTATGGGGGTTTATTCCCAATCCACAGCGATCTGCCCAGCGGGTTAATCTGTTAAGATTTACTTGGAAGAGTTCTTTAATGGTATTTGGATGTTTTCCTGAGACTGCTATGGCAACGTCATCCGCATAGGCAATCACTCTGCTACCACCCGCTTCCAGGTATATCAGTAGTTCGTTAACCACTAAGTTCCAGAGAAGGGGGAGAGGACACCGCCTTGCGGCGTACCCCTACTGACATATCTTTTAGCAGAAGTCTCACCCAGTTTGGAGTTGATTATCCTGCTTGTTAGCATTAGATTAATCAGCTCCACAAGTGAGCCGTCTACCTGCAGAGTTGACAGCGCAGTCGTGATTGCGGATGTGTTGACGTTGTTAAAGGTGCCCTCTATGTCTAAGAAAGCAACCATTGTGCACTCCTTATATTGTAGGGATCGTTCGATGTGGCTAGTCAGAGAGTGCAAAGCCGTTTCCACCGACTTTCCTTTACAGTAGGCATGTTGAGCCGTAGACAGAAGTCTTGGATCAACTTTAGCTCGAAAATGGATATCAATCAGTCGTTCTAAAGTTTTCAGAAGGAATGATGATAGACTTATAGGTCTGAGGTCCTTTGGGACATTTTCCAGCTTTGGGAATGAATACTACATTGACTTCTCTCCATAACAGTGGAATGTGGATAAGTTCTACACAGCTCCTCATAATATTTTCCAACACTGGTAGAATAATATCTGAGGATCTCTGTAGCTCGGCAGGTATAATGCCGTCCGGACCAGCAGACTTGTATGGTTTGAAGCCATGCAGCGCCCAGAGCAGTTTGTCTCTCGTAATAAGACCATGAATTTTGGTCACGGTTGCAGTAGGCCTGTTTTGGCTACTACTGGCCGCGAGTTGGGAGCTACCTGGAAAGTGGGTGTCCAGAAGCAGGTTGAGTGATTCATCACTTGAGGTTGTCCAACAGCCATCGGTTTTTTTCAAACAGCTGGGCATCATAGGATTTGTGGAGAGGATTTTTCTAAGCCGCGATGCCTCAGAGGTTTCTGTAATTTTGTCACAGAATGACCTCCAGGATTGTCGCTTTCCTCAGTTCTTTTTTGTATAATTTGAGGGATTCTTTATATGAGTCCCAGTCGGTCACTTTTCTTGTGCTTTTTGCTGCGTTGAAAAGTTTTCTGCAGGTGTTTCTGAGCAGTCCTAGTGCCGATGTCCACCAATGTGGCTTTTTCTTGCCTCTTGGTTGAATAAGAGGGCAGGAAGCGGCCATAGCCTTATTAAGAGCCAGAGTAAATTCACTGACTTTCATGTCGAGCTCATTGGTGTCACGCGGGGGACTTGATAGTTTAGAGGATATCGTTTCCGACAGTATTCCTCTATATTTTGTCCAATCAGTTTTCCGGAAGTTCCGCCAGTTTCTAATCTGGCAACGGTTAGGTCGGGGTCACTGAGGTTGGGAAGTAGAAATACATTTAGGCTACGTTTCACTAATATACAAGTTCTAATCTTACCTTTGTCTCTTGTATAGAGCGGAACGTATGAGGGTGTCCTAAGTCCACGAACCACGCCTTCTGCAATCCATGGTTCCTGGATTAGAATTATGTCTTCTGCGCTTTTGGAAAGACGCAGAATGAGTGCGGCCGAAGCCTTTTTTGAGTGGTGGAGATTAATCTGGAGAAACCGTATCATTGCTACAGTCTTCCAGAGTCGCCTCCACCACGGTGTTGTTGAGGTCCTCCGATTCTGAAGATGTGCCCAAGAGCTCATCTTCTATCTCTGATCGTGTAGAACCTCTAATTGCTTCGTCATCGGTTTCCATTTCCGACAATGTGTCAGAAGAGGAGACCGACGGCTTGGTAGTCACCTCGGGCAGATTGGAGTCGTCGCTATCCAATTCTGGAAAGGATATCGACGCTCCAAGATCCAAGGTTGTGATATCAGGTGTTAAAGGAGGAGGAGGTTGCTTATCAGCATCCAGCTCATCCTTTTTGTACACCCTTAAGTGAATGGACTCGAATCCGAACCGATAGCATACCTACTGTCAATGACAATGTCCATCACATAATTATGGGTGACATTAATGCCCACAATACTTTATGGGGTTCGAACACTACAAATAATGCAGGAACTATGTTTGAAATCTTTGCGAATGATCGTGGTCTCATAACTTTGAATGATGGATGTCCGACTTTTTTCAGCACTAGAAACACTTTTTCTGCAATCGATGTCACTTTCGCATCCCAAGATCTTGCTCCTTTCCTGCGTTGGGAAGTACTGTCTGATGCTATAAGTAGGGATCATTTCCCGATCATTTTACGCACCCCAGAACAAAGATTGGGACCTAAGTTTTCTCCCCGATTCAAAGAAGAACTTGCAAACTGGAAATTGTTCCAGGAGGTAACAAAAAATCTTAATTCACAAATAGCTTCAACTTGCAACATTAACCAAGAAGCATCAAAAATCAAAAAAATCATTAGAACCGCTGCAGCAACAGCTATGCCTGTGACGCAGCCGAAATCTTTAAAGACCAATCCTATCTGGTTTACAAGAGCTATAGCAATTTTAGTTGTAGTTAAAGAATAAGGCTTGGAAGAAAGCCCGCAGGTACCCGACCACCGAAAACTGCGTTGCATATAGAAAAATATTTGCCAAAGTTAGGCGTGAATCCATTATCTCAAAGAGATCCTCATGGGAAACCTTTATCAACACTATGAACCCATCACTTGATATGAAAACATTATGGGGACGGATTAGAGCCATTCGCTACCCAAGCACAGAGAGAAAATTTCCCTACATGCTAATTGATGAAAAACTACAAATAGATCCAGTATAAGTATAGCAAACATATTGGCAGAGAAATGGAAACAATACAGCGCAGATAGTACGTATCAAGAGAGTATGATTGAAAATAAATTAAACTTCAGTCTACAAAATCTTCAACCACCTTCTAACCAAAGCTCGTGTGAACTTCTAACGGAAAATATTTCCAAAACTGAACTAGAAATAACTCTGAAGATGGCCAAAGGAAGCAGCCCAGGCGAGGACAAAATCACGTATAAAATGGTAAAACTGAGCGATGATATCCTTAAAGACAGAATTTGCTCGCTTTATAATGGTATTCTATTGACTGGAACTTTTCCACACTACAAAATTATTGCGAGACGAATAAGTTGGCTGATGGAAGGAAAGGCTAGAACAGTACAGCACGGTTTCAAGCCCAATAGAGGAGTATTCACACTCCTGCACCTTTTAGAGCATACACTGGCGGAGAATTTGTCGAGAAAAAAACAGTAGTAATGTCATCTGACTTAGAAAAAGCAGACAGAGTTATGATGGTACCTGCTATTAAGCAACTATATCAATGGGGTGTCCCAAAAACATTACTAAAGGTAATAATGTGATTTATGAACAGCAGAACTTTTAGAGTTAATGTCGACGGGTACAACTTCTCCATTGTGAGATTGGACAATGGTACGCCACAAGGATCTCCTCTTTCTGTTATCTTATATAACGCATATATTGACTCACTTATTGTTAAACTCTCCCAACCGATTAACAAACTCGATTTCATTGGAGTATACGCGGACAACGTTTATGTTGTTTCATCTGGAGATCCTACAGAAGTGAACGATTCTTTAGAAAAAGCAAATTTGACTATGTTTAACTGGGCTCAAGAAGTGGGTGCTGTTATTCCTTCATCTAAAGTGGAAGCGCTACATCTCTGCAGAGAAAGAAAATGCACCTGTAACCCTCTTGTTTTACGCGATTCATCAATCCCCCTTAAAAAAGAAATGAAGATTCTCGGAGTTACTTTTAGCGGAAATTTGAAATGGGACATACACATCAACAATATGGTTAATTAGCTAAAACGACAAAACAACGCACTAAAAATGATTTGTTCAAAGCGAAAAGGGCCACATATAGAAACTTCCCTCCAAATTGCGAAATCTCTAGTCCAGGGTACGTTGCAACATGGTTTAACCATTTATGTATATGTGGACAACAAAAAAAAATATATGTACATAAAATTGATACAGCCATCAACGATTGTTTTAGAACAGCATCTGGAGCTTTAAGAGCTACAAATATAGAAGCCCTTAGAGTGGAAATAGGCTACACATCATTTGAACACTTAGGAAAAAGAAGGGCAGTTAACCATATCAGTAAAGCATTAGTGAATTCGACACATCCGCTGTTTGAAACGATTGAAAAAACAATCTGTTCAAAACAAAAGATACGAAAAAATTCTGTATCAGCGCTTAGTAAGATAATCTCCTTAATACCACTTCAAAGCTCATTTGCATTAGACATGCCTATAACAGCAGATACTCCACCTTCTTGGAAAAGGAATTCACTCCCAATAAACACCAATCTCACAAATTTCAAAAAAAACTAATACTTCCAATGATCTGTATAGAATGCTTCATGAAGAAATGATCTCAACTATAGGAGCGGATAGAATCTTTTACACTGACGGTTCGTACAAAGAAAATCACTGGTGCTCATATGCAGTTATTCAATTACAACCAAACGCACAGTCATCCATCGTTCATCAAGCACGTCTACTTGATTCTGCCGACAATTACATTGCAGAATTAGCAGCAATTTATAAATGTATATCCTATGCTCAACAATTTTCTGATCGATCCTTGATTTTAACAGATAATCTTGGTATTCTCATGGGCCTTAAGAGTGAGACAAATAAATGCCCTTCGCTGGAGATAATTCGAAGTTGCTTGTACACAAAAAAAAACATTACGCTAGCATGGATACCTGGACACTGCGGGATCAAAGGAAATGATGCTGCAGACTTAGCTGCAAAAGCTGTTATTAACTATCCGCTAATTGTGGAGTACCCCAAATTTTACCAACTCCTGCGCAAAACATTCCTCCATCACCAAAAGAAAGAACTCATAGAAACCCGGCAGAACTCTAAGACATTTCTACGAAAACATCAATCTTCCTACGACCGTATCCCGTACAATCAATTTCTTAGTAGAAAAGACAGCATAAAAATATTGCGAATCAGAGTAGGAAAAGCTCTTTTCAACACCAAACATTTCTACAATCGTGGACTGCCGGAGGAGTGCGCGAATTGCCGAACGGTTCTCTCCATTTGGCATATTTTTGTTGAATGTCCCATATCTCGCCAAACTAATGAATCATCAGACAACATTCCCCAGAAACTAGCCGAAATCCTAAATCCAGCAGATGTAAGGACTACACAACGAATAAGAATGGCCATAATCGCTCATCAGAAATTAAATGAAATATGAATGAAATATTTTGTTTTCTTTAAATATTTAGCATGTGTCATAAATAAAGAACTTTTTTCTTTTCTTTTTTAGTATGTAAAACTTTAAATATTAGACGGCATCATACGGCCTGGCTGCCCTGATGCCTTAAAAAAAAATAGTTTGTAAATTAATTTTGTAAATTATTTAAATAAATAAATAAATAAATAGGAAAGCTAACTCCGCTCTCGGATTTGTTAAACGATGGTCAAAAGAATTCTCCGACTCCTATGCCACCAAATTCCTATACATAACTTTTGTTCGTCCACGTACTCGAGAACGCCAGCGAGATATGGTCTCCTTACTAAGATGTACATATTCTGCGCATTGAAGCTGTCCAACGTAGATTCCTGAATTTCGCAATACGTAGGCTACCATGGGCTGACCACAATATTTTACCCCCTATGTAAATCGACTAAAACTTCTCGGTCTCCTGTTGGGAGTCCGCCGATATTCTCTTCATACACAAACTCTTAACCGGCATCATTGATCAATACCAACCCGTGTCATTTAAGATCTGTCCACCTTTTTCGTCCGAATAATCACAGGACAACTTATGGTCTCAACGAGCCACTGTGTCGTATGCTACGAGTAAGTGAAACAAATCGGATACGTCAAGTGTTCGATTTCCACTGCAGCAGTCCAGCCCTTCGTTAGAAAGTGTGATTTGCGTAAGGTTAGTATAGATTATAGCTTCATCATAATTTTACTAGGATCCATCATATATTTTACATAAAATGCAAACGGAGTATCCGGATACCTGGCGACCTCCGGATTAGCTAGCCTTATCTGTATACGGCGGATCTCTGTACAGATGGACACCCATTAATGGATAACAACCAAAAAACAAAAACCGAGGCCGGTACTCCTTCATTACCGGGCGGTGGAACGGTGACTACACCGACTACCGGCAAGGCTCCTGCATTGCCGAGAGGAGGCAAAACTGTGGCAGGCCATGGTGCGCCATCCTCTAAAGGCAAAAGGAACGAGCCAAAAAATAAGAATTCAGGAAGTGTTAGGACTGTGGCAGGCCATGGTCCTATCACCTCCTCCACCCCTAGCAGCAGCAAGTTTGTGGCAGGCCACGGACTTGTCGCGGCTACCAAAACTCCTTCAGGGAGTGTTAAGACTGTGGCAAGCCATGGTTCTATCACTTCCTCCGCCCCTAGCAGCAGCAAGTTTGTGGCAGGCCACGGACTTGTCGCTGCTACTAAAACTCCTTCGGGGAGTGTTAAGACTGTGGCAAGCCATGGTCCTATCACTTCCCCCGCCCCCAGCAGCAGCAAGTTTGTGGCAGGCCACGGACTTGTTGCTGCTACCAAAACTCCTCTAAACATCCTAAAAGACGGATTTCCCACTGCTTCCACTGCTCCCAAAACGTCAAAAGACTCCTCTAAGCGTCGGAGATCGTTGGAGGAAACCGTACCGGTTTCCAAGAGGCCCAAGACACACAGTTCCACAACCCCTGGGTCTTATAATGAAGTCCTAAAGGACGCATTGGTGATCGCGGTGATCGACAGAAGCGATACCGACGGTTCCATTACACCGGAACGGTGGCAATTGGTCAAGTTGAAGCTCTCGAGCAACTTCTTGGCCATCATGCGGGAGAACCCAGGACCACCTCCTATCACAAGCGACGCTGGCTGGCACCAAGGCAATGTCAAGCTCATCGCTTGCTCCAACCAGAGATCTCTCGATCCCTTCACCAAGGCCATCGATGGTTTAGGAGAGGTTTGGCCAGGTGCAAAACTCGAGGTCGTATCTAAGGAAGACATTCCTAGTAGACCTCGAACTCGTACCTGGATTCCAGCCGAACCCTCCTCTCCAGAAAATATCCTGGAAATCATCCGGCTCAGCAACCCGACTCTTCCGACTCATGACTGGAAAGTCGCGAAACTGGAGGAACTAAGGGGTTCTTATAGATGCGCGTTAATTGTGATCAATAAGGAATCCCTTAATCCTCTGGCGCAGACGAAAGGCATGATTCGGTTCGGATTCGAGTCCATTCACTTAAGGGTGTACAAAAAAGATGAGCTGGATGCTGATAAGCAACCTCCTCTTCCTTTAATACCTGACATCACAACCTTGGATCTTGGAGCGTCGATATCCTTTCCAGAATTGGATAGCGACGACTCCAATCTGCCCGAGGTGACTACCAAGCCGTCGGTCTCCTCTTCTGACACATTGTCGGAAATGGAAACCGATGACGAAGCAATTAGAGGTTCTACACGATCAGAGATAGAAGATGAGCTCTTGGGCACATCTTCAGAATCGGAGGACCTCAACAACACCGTGGTGGAGGCGACTCTGGAAGACTGTAGCAATGATACGGTTTCTCCAGATTAATCTCCACCACTCAAAAAAGGCTTCGGCCGCACTCATTCTGCGTCTTTCCAAAAGCGCAGAAGACATAATTCTAATCCAGGAACCATGGATTGCAGAAGGCGTGGTTCGTGGACTTAGGACACCCTCATACGTTCCGCTCTATACAAGAGACAAAGGTAAGATTAGAACTTGTATATTAGTGAAACGTAGCCTAAATGTATTTCTACTTCCCAACCTCAGTGACCCCGACCTAACCGTTGCCAGATTAGAAACTGGCGGAACTTCCGGAAAACTGATTGGACAAAATATAGAGGAATACTGTCGGAAACGATATCCTCTAAACTATCAAGTCCCCCGCGTGACACCAATGAGCTCGACATGAAAGTCAGTGAATTTACTCTGGCTCTTAATAAGGCTATGGCCGCTTCCTGCCCTCTTATTCAACCAAGAGGCAAGGAAAAGCCACATTGGTGGACATCGGCACTGGGACTGCTCAGAAACGCCTGCAGAAAACTTTTCAACGCAGCAAAAAGCACAAGAAAAGTGACCGACTGGGACTCATATAAAGAATCCCTCATATTATACAAAAAAGAACTGAGGAAGGCAAAGCGACAATCCTGGAGGTCATTCTGCGACAAAATTACAGAAACCTCTGAGGCTTCGCGGCTAAGAAAAATCCTCTCCACAAATCCTATGATGCCCAGCTGTTTGAAAAAAACCGATGGCTGTTGGACAACCTCAAGTGATGAATCACTCAACCTGCTTCTGGACACCCACTTTCCAGGTAGCTCCCAACTCGCGGCCAGTAGTAGCCAAAACAGGCCTACTGCAACCGTGACCAAAATTCATGGTCTTATTACGAGAGACAAACTGCTCTGGGCGCTGCATGGCTTCAAACCATACAAGTCTGCTGGTCCGGACGGCATTATACCTGCCGAGCTACAGAGATCCTCAGATATTATTCTACCAGTGTTGGAAAATATTATGAGGAGCTGTGTAGAACTTATCCACATTCCACTGTTATGGAGAGAAGTCAATGTAGTATTCATTCCCAAAGCTGGAAAATGTCCCAAAGGACCTCAGACCTATAAGTCTATCATCATTCCTTCTGAAAACTTTAGAACGACTGATTGATATCCATTTTCGAGCTAAAGTTGATCCAAGACTTCTGTCTACGGCTCAACATGCCTACTGTAAAGGAAAGTCGGTGGAAACGGCTTTGCACTCTCTGACTAGCCACATCGAACGATCCCTACAATATAAGGAGTGCACAATGGTTGCTTTCTTAGACATAGAGGGCACCTTTAACAACGTCAACACATCCGCAATCACGACTGCGCTGTCAACTCTGCAGGTAGACGGCTCACTTGTGGAGCTGATTAATCTAATGCTAACAAGCAGGATAATCAACTCCAAACTGGGTGAGACTTCTGCTAAAAGATATGTCAGTAGGGGTACGCCGCAAGGCGGTGTCCTCTCCCCCTTCTCTGGAACTTAGTGGTTAACGAACTACTGATATACCTGGAAGCGGGTGGTAGCAGAGTGATTGCCTATGCGGATGACGTTGCCATAGCAGTCTCAGGAAAACATCCAAATACCATTAAAGAACTCTTCCAAGTAAATCTTAACAGATTAACCCGCTGGGCAGATCGCTGTGGATTGGGAATAAACCCCCATAAAACTGATCTTGTTCTCTTTTCTAGGAAATATAAAATTCCAATCATAGACCCTCCTTCAATAAACGGTACCAGTTTAGTTTTATCCGATACAGCAAAATATCTGGGTCTCATTTTTGATAGGAAACTAAACTGGAAACCTAACACTCTAGAAAGAGTCAATAAAGCTACAATAGCTTTATTCTCTTACAAGAAAGCCATTGGGAACAAATGGGGCCTTCAACCTCGCATAACACACTGGCTATACATCTCGGCCATAAGACCGATACTTACTTACGGGGTGGTTGTCTGGTGGACGGCCTTGGAAAATGCAATCAACCGCATTAAACTAAGCAGAGTCCAAAGATGTCTATGCACAAGCGGAACCTTGCGGTCAACCCCCTCTGCGGCATTAGATATTCTGCTTCACTTGACACCCCTCGACATTTTTAGCAAGCAAGTAGCTGCGACTGCAGCTATTCGCCTTAAAGCGACTAAACAGTGGAAAAATAATTCATCTGGCCACGCCAATATTCTTAATACATTAGGAATCCTCACAGAGAACACCGATTACACCATACCTGAACTTTGGTTTGACAAAAACTTCCATGTAAGCTTCCCCTCTAGATCATTCTGGGAGGAGGATGCTTTCATGGAGGACAAGTCAATCCATCTCTACACAGGTGGATCTAAAACCGACAGCGGAGTTGGTGGCGGTGTTTTCTCAGATAAGCTAAATCTAAGCCTCTCTTTCCGCCTTCCAAATCACTGTAGCGTGTTCTAGGCGGAAATTTTGGCGATTAAAGAAGCTCTGTTCTGGCTGAAGAAAAACGTGATATCTGCAAAGGATATCCGCATATTTTCGGATAGTCAGGCCGCCATCAAATCCCTGGACTCGGTCTCATTATATTCTAAAACCGCCCTTGAATGCCGATCATCTCTCATGGAGATGGCAGAGCAGTTCAACATTCACCTTTGTTGGGTGCCGGGCCACAGAGACATTCCAGGGAACTGCAGAGCCGATGAACTCGCCAAAATTGGAACCACTCTACCTATCCTACCGGACAAAGGTAGTATAGGTATACCAATCGCTACGTGCAAACTAACACTAAAGCTAGATGCCAATAAAAGAACGGACCTTAGGTGGACTGCTGGACAAACATGTCTAGCGACCAAACAGATCTGGCCAAGTCTGGATCTGAGTCGATCTAAGTGTCTGATCCTTTTAGATAGGAAACATCTCAGCGCCATAATAGGTGTCATTACCGGACACTGCCTCATAGGCAAGCACGCAAGAAGGCTTGGCGCTTTTACTAACAATTTCTGTAGAAGCTGCATGGACGAAGAAGAGGAGGAGACAATACCCCACCTACTCTGCACATGCCCAGCTCTCTCTCAGAGAAGGAAGCTTCATTTAGGAGCTTTCTTCTACAACGACCTAAACGATCTAGAAAAAATAGACGTTAACAGTCTCCTACGCTTTATTATAAGCTCAAACTGGTTCCAGTAGTAAGAAGATCATAGATCCACGTGGCATCACAATGGGCCAATAGGCCTAAGTAGGTTGGTATTTCCAACAGCCACTCTTACCTAACCTAACCTAGGTATGCTATTCAACAAATCTAGCGAAATTTGTACGTCATGTTCTCTATATATATTTGTAATTTTTATTGGATTTCGGCCAGGAATTTCAATGGTTTGATGTAGTAGATTCGTATCAGAGGTTATATGGTAGTTAATTGGTATGTATTTACCTATTAAGCGCTCGAGATCATGTTTATTACTGGAAAATCCTTGAATATTCCATTGGAGTATTAGTAAATCTAAAGTCAATCGAGGCATTATTGTGGTTCTTGGTGTTCGTTTAAAAGAAGAGCATTTGGGAGTTTATTAGGTGGTTTTCCATGTAGTTGCTGGAGGTTATTTAATTTATTTGAAAGATTGGTGAGTTGATTTATATAGGATGCGGAAGACTGAGGGATTATATCCTCTTTCTATACTTTTCTGTTCTTTTTTCTTAATGACAGTAATATTCTTTTCATTAATGTTGGAGCTTGATGCTGAGGTGGTGTTAATGGGTGTTTTATTTGTTTGGTAGGATTCGATATTTTGATGCTTTGGGTGTTTCGGAGTTAAGAGTTCCTTTGAAATAGTGATACCGTTTCCCTCTTTGATACTATTTGGTTGAATTGATTTTTTAGTGGGCTCCGGCTGTGGGGAGTTCGGATACAGGGGTGTTCTCTGAGCGGTTTTGTTGTTCTTGTTGTCGTGTTTTCTCCAATCGAGATTTTATAATCTCTGCCATTGTTGGGTTGCCTCCACGACGCTTCTGTGGAGCCGGTAGTTGGTGAAGAGAGGGATTATTGTTGTATATAGCTAAGGCATCGCGAACAGTACAACGACTATCGGCTTTGATTTTGTTGATCGATTTGTATCGAAGGAAAGCAGGACAAGCAGCGTCGTATGAAGTGTGACTCTCTTCGTTGCAATTAATGCAGTATATACGTTTGCAATCATCATGAGGTGGAGGGAGGACAGCAGTTTTTGCAGAGAGAGGTGTTGTGACAATGGTTTTTAGTGTGACCAAGTTTTTGGCATGTTACACAGCGCATAGAATTTTGTATGTATTCTTCCACCTTGCAGTTCACCCATCCAATTTTGACCTCATTTGGCCTACGAATCAAGTCGAATGTTAATATAGCCGCACCTGTGGGAACTAAAACATCGTTCTCTTTTTTTCTCAGCGTTTTTTTGACGCCAATAACTTTGAATTTGTTTAGCTCTGTCAATAATTCTTCTTCAGTTAATTCAACGATATGCTTTAAGAAGATTCTGCCTTGAGTGGAATTAAGACTTATGTGGCTTGATACCTTCACTGGAATTGAGTCAATACGTTTTGCTTTTAGGAATTTGTCGGCTGTACTGACATTCATGACTTTAAGAAGTAAGTCTCCTGACCTCATTGCCTTTACTTCTAAGATATCTTTCGATATATGTTCCAAACCACGATTAATTTGGATGGGATTATATGATGAAAGAGGCCGAATTTGTTCTCCAGTTTTTTCCATTCCTGTTACTACTATGTAGCGCGGGATATTATTGTCTGTATTAATTACAGGTAATTCAGGATATTCTTCGTCATGTCTAGTGCGCTTATTTTTGCGTTTATTTGGGGTACTATTTCTCTGGTTTAAGTCCACATCTGGCTGTAGACCCTTAAACCAGTTCTGGCGATGGGGGGCTGTCCCCCCGTCCATGATTAAGTGCTGCAGTTGTGTTTTATTGTTTTTTATTTAGGAAAATTAATAGATGACTTACCCCGCAGAGTAAGAAAGGGAAAAAATGAAAATCAACTATTATGTAGTCAAACGAAAAGTTTTTATATGTACTCTTTAAACTTTCACCAATTGAAAAAAAAAAAATTCTTAAGAGAAACACGTGTGAATTCGGCGTTTGCCAAGAAAGAACTGTTAGCTTTCCTAATTACGGAGTCAATATGGTTGCGAAAATTAAGCTGTGTATCGCAAATGACACCCAAGTCCCGCATTGAACTAACTACAGATACTCTTTGGTTTGATAAATAGTAGGTGCGGGTTGGAAGTGTCAAACGCCTCCGGGAGTAAGAAATGGCTTTTCATTTTTCTATGTTGAGCTCAAGAAAGTTTTTATGGCACCATATCGAGAATCTATTAAGATAATCTTGTAAAGGTTGAGATTCAGAGAGGCTTAAGATCTGTCTATAGATTTTGATATCATTGGCATAGATAGATATGTGGGAGTGCTTTATGACGTTAACAACATCGTTAATAGTTAAAATAAAAATTAATGTACCGAGATGACTGCCTTGTGGAACACCCGAAGTGGCGAGAATTGGGTCGGAAAAATGGGAACGAAAATAAACAATATAGGGGCGTTTTTTAATGTAGGAATTAATCCAAGATGTCAGTCTAGGTTCGAAAGCAAGAGCTTTGAGTTTGAATAAAATTAACTTGTGCGAGATTTTATCAAAGGCCTTACTGAAGTCCGTGGCGATTACATCAATTTATTTCCTTTGCTCTAGTGCGCATAGTGAACTAGAAACAAACTCAATGAGGTTGGTGATCGTTGATCTGCCTTTAACAAAACCATGTTGGTTGGTTGCAAATATAGATTTACATTGAAAATATAGTGCATCATAAACAATACTTTCAAAAACCTTGGGGATAGTTTAGCAATGGGGCGATAATTGGAGATATCATGCCTTGATCCTTTTTTGTGAATAGGTGTAATAAAAGCGCTTTTCCACAGATGAGGAAAGAGCCCTTCAGGCAAAGATAGTTTGAAAATACTAGTGAGGGGATTAATTAGATTATCAGCGCATTTTTTTTAGGACAACTGCGAGCAATCCATCAGGACCGGGGGAAAAATCGTCTTTCAGTTTATGTATTTTGTCTAGTAACTGCGCTGCAGTAATTTCAACTGACGAGGGAGATATTTGACAACAGTTGTTCAGGTAAGAAAAGTATTCAGGATCGATGTCATCAGATTGGGCCGAAAACGATTGACTGAAGAAGTTCGCAAATAGATTAGTGATGGTTGTTGGGTCATCGGAAGACATATTAGAAAATTTGAGAGTTGATGGATAGCAATTGGATTTTTTTTTTTGTGTTAATAAATTGGTAGAATCTTTTAGGGTCTGAGATGATGGAAGATTGCATTTGGGTGAGATATCTTTGGTAACGATATTCAGCAAGTTGGGAGAAGTGATTGTAAGCTAGGAGGTAGTTTTGTTGGTCAAAGTCAGAACCAGATTTAACGTATTGTTGCCATAATCTGTTTCTCTTATTACGAAGTGTACGAAGTTCTTTATTATACCAGGGAGGAGATGACGAAGGATTTCTGCGTCGAATAAAAGGAGTAGTTTGCCTTATACAGTGGAAAATCTTATCGTAGAAGATAGCTACAGCAGAATCTGCGGTTAAGTTACTGTTTTGAAGAAAACTAAAGTCAACATTTTTGAAAAGATTGTTGAGCTTAGTGTAATTTTTTTTACGGAAATCGAAATGGAAGGGAGTTTCTGAAAGGCTCAAGGAATTATTGTTATCATATGAGTAAATAACGAGAAGAGGTGGGTGGAGACGGTCTAATTTCGAAAGAAGAAGTTCACACTCGAGAGCAAGACAGTTCGTGGTGTCGGATGTAAAGATCGGATCTAGTTTCCGACCCATGAAGTTAGAAATTGGGTTTATTTGAAAAAGGCCAGAGTTTGTGAGGCAATCTGTGAGGAGGATTTCTTTGTCAGAAGTTGTATTTGTGGCAACAAGATAGGATTCTTCGTCCGAGTGAGTCCATTGGAGGTGAGGGAGATTAAAGTCACCGAGAACAATGATTTCATCACAGGGATCTGTGATTTCGAAGAGGGAATCAACCGCATTAGTCGCGAGCTGATAACTATGTATTGGTTGGGAGGGGCGAACATAGCAACAGAGGATATAGAGTTTGTGTTTGGAGGGAGTAACTTTAACACAGATAAATTCGAAATCGGCTGTAGATGACTTTTTGACGAGCTCAGGGTTCAACCGAATTTTGATTGCCAGAAGGACACCTCGTCCTATAGAATCGTCATTATTATCACGTCCATCGTCGCGAAATAAACGGAATTCTGGTGTGAATAGTTCCGAATCCTTGATATTAGATATTAGATTAGTTTCGGTTAAGGCAAAAATATCATAAGGCAGCTTTTGAGAGTTGAGATATATAAAAGATGTTTTTGAACGCAACCTCCTCACATTTTGGTAGTAGAATGATAGACGATTGTTTGCTGGATTGTGGGGCATGTTAGGGACGATAGTAGTTTTTAAAACTAGAGCGCGTTTTTTGGAGATACAAGAGACGTTTTGAAGAGACATGAGAGGCGTATGAGGAGAGATCGTTATCGACGTTTGCAGAAGAGATATTGAAATTGTTGTGAAAATCTATAAAAATTCGTCAAAGATCTTTGGGATCAGTGGGGAGTCCTTCCTGTTGGATTGAAACCATGAGATTTGTACGAGTGGTACCATCGATGCAGATAGAATCGGGTTTATCGTGCAAGTAAGCAAGGTAGAGCCGCACGTGTTGATATAGCCGACGGTCCCTCAGGCGGGAAAGGACATAGCGGCCGTCATTTGCCACGTCGGCTAGGTTCTTGGTTAGTTTAACTGCGGGATGAAGCAAGGAGTTAAGAATTGTGGAGGTTGGGATTTCGAGAGTATTGGAGGAATTATGGTCAACAGCCAACGTGGATGACGGAGGATTAAGTGTGTGGGAGCGGATGAAATTCGGATAGGGGGCGGAAAGTGAGGAGGATTTAGGGTGTGAGGCTTGGATTTTTGTAGGAGATTGATTGGGTGTAATATTTAAAGAGACACTTTTGGGTGGGACAGATTTTGTGGGGAGGGAGACATCTTTATGCTCTTTTGGTTGGATGACATGAGGAGGGGAAAGCTGATGTGCCTCAGGGCTCCGTTCTGTCTCCGACACTCTTTTTAATCTTCTTAAAATCATGTCTGCTACATATTCCTGGCACTGATGACAGTGCTCTCTGCTTTTCATATTCGTTCCCGAATTCACGTCCCTGCTCTTGGGTTGTAGAAGGGGAACGGCAGCGTATGTTAACCTCTAGTTAGGGAACCACAAACAGAAAAGAATTTAGTGCTTCCAAAAGACAATGCTGTCTGCTGTCATTAAAGCGAAAATTAAACATCCAGTCATTATCCATGAATGGCATTTGCATCGTCGAAACTGAAAAACTTTCGATTCTCAATGGCAACTTACGTTTGAACGACCAACATATTCGATGTCGCTAAAAGTGCTTCGAAATATCTAGGTTTCCCCAAATGATGTAAGAAATACTTCACCCCCACTGATTTAGATGCTCCTAAAACATTTCTGCATCTGATAGGTAGGAATTGACATCCTTGATAACCGACGTAATGACTCCTAACTTACCTTGTTCTATCGTTATTTTCACCACCAATGCTAAAAATAAATTGCCAGTAGCACTGCGCCCCTTCAAAACTTCAACCGTAGCACCCATCTCGCTCACCAATTTATCCCTAAACCCGCTTTCGGACGTCCTCTAGAATATCGTAACTCTTTCCTAAGCCGTAAGCTCGCTTATGGAATGCCCTACCGAGCTCTTTATTTCCTATTTATTATAACCTTGAAACATTTAAAACCAACGTAAATCGGTAACTCTCTTTCTTTCCTCCCTAATTTTCCTTCGCCGTGCTGTGTGCTAGCTTTTTGAGGTTAGTCAAACCCCTTAAGCGTTCGTAGATTATAAACCAAAAACAAAAATACTTAGTTACTTACTTAAGATGACGCCTTAGCCAACAAGCATCTCCAACCAGATCGATCTTTATCTAGCTGCGTCCAGTTTCGCACACTAAGTTGGTCGATGTCCCCTTTCACTTTTGTGCGCCAACTGAGTGTTTTGTTACTGCGCTGCCACTCCAGATTTGAACATTTTTCGGGCCGCAACATTGGTGGCTATCGACTCTACATGACCCTCAATCGTTGGACCTTCACTCTTCTGGTTAAGTCGATGTCGCTGTACAGTCCGTCCAGCTAGCTGCCTCCAGTTTCGCACACTAAGTTGGTCGATGTCCCCTTTCACTTTTGTGCGCCAACTGAGTCACAGTGTTTTGTTACTGCGCTGCCACTCTAGGGCAGATCCGAACAGATTGGTGTCCATCCGCTCTGCATGACCCTAAATCGTTGGACCTTCACTCTTCTGGCTAAATCGATGTCGCTGTACAGTCCGTCGTCGTATCTCATTCTTCACTCACTGTCTATACAGACGGGACCGGAAATCACAGGAAGAATTTTCCTCTCAAAGCAGCCAAGAGCACCCTTATCCATTTTTAATAAAGTCCATGCCTCTGCGCTATAGAGCATGAAGGGGTGAAGCGGCGATTGGCAAGAGTTATTCTTCATTTAATCCCAGTACAGCTGTCGTAGTCTGAATTGATAGCGGAGCCTAGGTAGACAAAGTACTTAACTACTTCAAAGTTGTATCTGTCAAGGGTGACATTATGTCCGAGACGTCGCTGTTGCTTTTCTTGTTAACTCTCATTGAGTGTTAAACCCATTTTAGCCACTTCTGACTCAATATTCGCGAAAGCGTCACTGCCATCACGCCGCTTTCTTCCGATTATGGAGTAATTGGAAGGACTTTTGAAAGATTGTGCCCCCTATTTTGATGCGTGAGTTTGGCCCTGTTCTTTCAAGAATGATGTTAAAGAAATCGCATGACAGCACATCGATTTGTTTAAATCCTTTTTATGACATCAAAGGTATCGGTGATTTATCGATCTTGGTGGTGCAGAGTGGATTTTTCGCCGCCATTCTTCACAAATGGACGAATTTGGCAAGGATGCCAAAATAGGCATTACTCTGTATAGCTTGTCTCTATACGAGTCATACGCGGCCTTACAATCTATGAATAGATGGTGTATGTCGATTTGGAGCTCATGGATTTTTTTCCAAGATCTGCGCAGTGTCAACTATTCACAACGCTACATGTCGATGGTGGGCATTTGTGTCCTTAGGCCAGGATATGTCCAATCAAGTTATTGAATGACTTCAGGCGTTCACACAATATCAGAAATAGGATTTTAAGAAGACTAATGCCTCTGTAGTTAGCGCAGTTCAGTGGCCGATTTTCAATGGCGAGGTTCCATTCATATGGCATATTTTACACAAGAGTTGGTATACCACCTTGATCAAAACGTTCCCGGAATTTGTTCACAAAATTAAAAATACAAGTTTATTTATCTAAATCTATATTGTCACCTTCAAAGTAATCCCCATCGTCTGCAACACACTTATGCCAGCGCTTGATCCAATCCTCGAAAAAATTTTTATATTCGATTTTCGGTATGTCCATCAGTGCTTCCTGCGATTTTTCCATTACTTCCTCTCGGCTGCTGAAACGCTTTCCCCGTAGTGGTTTTTTAACTCGATTGAACAGAAAGAAGTCACAGGGAGCCAAATCAGGTGAATTCGGTGGCCGTTGGATGGTATTTGTTGCATTTTTCGTCAAAAAATTACGAATAATGATGGCACTGTGCGACGGTGCGTTATCTTGCCCACAATTCTGGTCTCTTTCGGCGAATTGCTTCACGCAAATGCCTCATAACGCCCAAGTAATACTCTTTGTTTACTGTCTGGCCTTCTGGCAAAAATTCATGATGCACTACGCCGTTGTAATCCATGAAAACCGTGAGCATTGCCTTCTTTTTTGACTGAAAACGACGTGGTTTTTTTGGTCTCGACTCATTTGGTGAATGCCATTCATTTGCCTGATGTCAGGATTGTGTGTCGTACTCATAAACCCACGTCTCGTCTCCAGTAATGATCCTTTTGATGAATGTAGGATCGGATTCAGCCTCGCAAATCATCTCTTTTGCGACGTCAACACGGTCTCTTTCTGCATGAAATTGAGGTCTTTTGGCACCAACTTTGCTGCTATACGACGGAAACGCAAATCATTAATCAAAATGTCTTGGACGGATCCATAGGCAATGTTCAAGTCCTCCGCTATTTCTCTGATGGTTAATTTGCGGTTATTGACCAACATATCTTTTACTCCATCGATGTTTTCGTCGGTTTTCGATGTCAATAGTCTGCCACTACGTTCATCATCTTCGATTGACTCACGACCACTTTTGAACCGCTCGTGCCACTGGTAAACGACCGTTTTCTTTAGAGAATCGTTGCCGAAACACTTTTCCAACATTTTCAACGTTCGCGCACCATTAAATCCGTTTTTATGCAAAATTTAATACAAGTTCGTTGATGCAAATTTAAATCCATTTCTAGCATTGTAAAAAAATCGCAAACACACACAGAGATAGATGTACTCTTGGCTACGTAACTCTTGCAAATGCCAAGCTATGACGCCCACACGGTGGTTATCCCGGGAAGCCAGGACTGTCCTCTCGAATACTATTTCATAAACATCAAATGTAGTCATGAGAAAATATTGATTGGTGTAGTCTACAGACCAAATAACTCCATCTCTTTTGCTCCACTCTTTACCACCCTTGAGGAGAAAGGCTACATTGCCACTAACATCATTATATGCGGCGACTTTAATTGTAATCTGTTAGATACATCCGGCTCCATAGGCTTTTTGGAACAAATGAAATCGCTTGATCTAAACCCAGTTAACACGTCTACCCCTACCCATTTTACGACCACTGCTTCAACTCTGATCGATTCAATTTTTGTATCCGATATGGGTAAAGTCCTGTTATATAGCCAACTCTCAGCACCTGCATTCTCTAAACATGACTTGATATACATAACTTACCAAGCTAAAAATGACTTTGTTGAATCTAAAGTCATGTTTAGAGATTTCCATAACTTAAATTATGCTCAATTGCAAGCTGATACTATAGGCACAAGTTGGGAGCGTATTTATCGGATGCCCCTTGTCCATGATCAAACTAACTTTCTGCAGGAAAAAATTGCTTTCCTCTTTAACAAACATGTGCCGTTAAAAACAAAACCTGATAGGCCCCCTCACCTTCAATGGTTTACCCCTAATATCCTACAGCTTATGAAAAAGCATGATGATGCCTATAAAAGCTGGAAAAAATACAGAATGCCTGAGTTCTTAAATATATATCGCAAATTACGTAATGAAGCGGTTTCTAAAATAAGAAACGCCAAGCGTGTCTTCTACTATCGGAAGTTCGGTAGCTGCTCCTCTGGCAGAGAGGTTTGGAAACATATCCGTGAACTTGGGTTAGGAAAACAAAGGCCTAAAACTCCCGATGATATAGACTGCAACCACCTTAACTCAACTTTTTTAATGTCAAGTGATCCACCCTCAGTAAGCTTAACTACTTTCGACCAGCCACCGGATGATTGTAGAGAATCATACTTTGAATTCTACAGATTACGCGAGGAAGCTGTTGCAGAAGCGGTACTATCGATCAAATCAAATGCTATGCGGATCGATGAAATTCATCCAAAATTTGTTAAGCTTCTGCTTCCATATTTACTGCCTTTTATAACACATATGTATCTTCAACTCAATTTTAACGACGTCAGCCTTTCCCACTCATTGGAAAGACGCTAAAATTATTCCTATTCCAAAGAAATCGAATGGAAATGCAGTGGAATTCAGACCTATCTCAATTCTGCCATTCCTTTCAAAAGTTTTTGAGAAATGTATTCTCAAACAGATTCAAATCTATCTACAGTGTAAAGAACTGCTTTGTGAGAATCAATCTGGCTTCCGTCAAAAACGAAGTTGCAAGACTGCGTTATTATTGGTAACTGACGAAATTAGGAAAGCTATTGATGACAACCATGCTACAATACTAACGTTACTTGATTTTTCGAAAGCATTCGACATCGTTAATCACACTATACTTTGCTTAAAGCTCAGAAAAGAGTTTAAATTTTCATTGCCCTCTACAAAACTTATATTTTCTTACTTAGAAGGAGGACGACAACAGGTTGTAGCGGGAAACCGATGTTCATGCTATTTGCCTATAAAGAGGGGAGTACCGCAAGGCTCCATTCTTGGACCATTGCTTTTTTCGCTCTACGTAAATGAACTGCCAAAGGTTCGCCGATGATGCCCAGATCCACTTAAGTTCACCCATGAATTTGGTTCACGAAGCCACTGCGCAGGTGAATGAAGATCTCCACCGTATACTTGGTTGGTCAGCTAAGAACTGCGTCTTAATGCCCAGAAAACTGGACCTTACTGACTTTCCACCAATCCAACTAGCCCAAAGTCCAATAGAGTACGTCGACTGCGCCAACAACCTGGGCCTGATATTTAACCGGACCCTTACTTGGTCTACCCACATAAACGCCACTATAGGTAAGATATATGGTGGATTACGTGCTCTCTGGACTGCACATCGCTTTGTTCCTACACGGACAAAGCTCTTGTTAGCGAAAACCCTCCTAATACCGATTCTGCTATATTGTTCTGAAATCTTTTGCTGCCCCGACTACGACTCCAGACGAAAGCTCAATGTCGTATATAATAATATTGCCCGATTTGTATTTCACCTAAAACGATATGACCATATTTCCTTTTACTCAAAGCAAATCAGCGGATGTACATTTGATAATGTGCTCAAATACAGAACGCTAAGTCTCTTGCATGGCATAATTCAAACTAAGCAACCAGCATACCTATTCAATAGGCTACGCTTCCTTCAGTCAGGTAGATCATGTATGCTTTTTCAAACGAGCTATGCCTGCTTGTCGTCTGAACGCCAATTCTTCGTAAACTCCGTACGGCTGTGGAATTCTTTGCCCATAAATATCAGGAAAATTAGAAGCATAAAACAATTTAAAACCTCTCTCTTAAAATACCTGGCCAATGAAACTAATTAGATTAAGAATTTTAAACGCTTAAAATGTTCAATTTGATTGTAAAGCCAATTGTTCTTTTCTATTCTTTTCTCTCTTTTACTTTATCTTACTTACCTTATTTTATTTTATTTTGTTATCACTTCCTGAATTCTTATTGTTATATATACTTGCACATACTTGTATCTGATATTTGAAAAATTTAAGGCTTTCACATTTTAAAGATTCCATTATCTTACCGTGTAAGCAATACTTACTTAGTAATAAATAATAATAATAATAACTTTTTGATCAAGATGGTATGCCCCTTACCAATTCATCGCCGGCCGACAGTCAGGCTGGATACATTTCATCTAGGTTAGGTGGATGGAATTGTTTGTTTACGTCGTCCAGGTTGAAAGGTTCATTCTGTCTGACAGCGGTATTTGGCTCGTCATCGCCGTTACAGTCTACAGGAATACTCTTTCCAAATCGCCTTTCTCCTCTGTGGTTCGTCCGCGCATATTAGGCTAATGCTGGAAAATTTCGCCCTAATACGGTTGTTACGAGGCTCCCGTTAGCATATCGGAAACTCAAGACTGCTTGCGTAAGTCTGCTTCTAACAACAGGCCGAGTACGATCTGGCAGAGAAAAATTACTTTCTCGACCAAAACGCAGTTGTGCAGTTAAACTGCAGACTGCATATGAGTATAACCAATCGGAATGAGGACGCAAAATGTTCCTTATGCAGGCTTAAAACTACTGACGATGTACACCAATATATCGAAATACGTTCAATATCAGTCGTTCATAGACCTCAGTGGCGATCAGACGCAATTTTCGTGTTCGGCTTTATAAGTGTGAAAAATAAATAAGTATACCTTTAAACAAGAAACTTTCAAGTGTTCGTTAGCCAAGGTGGCTAACACTCGGACGAAATTCATACCTGGTGTGTGAGATCCCGAGCTTCCACTGAAATGCTGCCTAGAGGAGTGCGGGACGGGGCGCACTCGACGTCTGCAATGACAGGAAATAATCATCCATTGCAAGTTACTGATAACAACCAGTATATCTCCGATGGTGGTGAGTTCTCTCTGAGAAAGAACATCTTCGCTTCTTTGGCTTCAACCGAATCGGAAGATGAAGAGGAAGAAATGGTGTCTCTAAGTAGCAGCATAAAAATGCTACAGCAAAGAGTTCTTGCCATAAAGGAAATGCAAATGTTCAGAAGGAAGAGGGAAGAGCTAGTGCAATCCCAACAGCAACAGCAGACTCAGCTAGCTCAAAAGCAGCATCAACCCCAAACAAAAAACAATAACACAAGTGTTACAACAACACCAACAAAAACTAAATAAACACCAGCAGCATCAACAAGAGCAGCCACAACAACGGCAACAGAAAAAACATCAGCAATCCCAACAAGAGCGGCAGCTACAAAATCAGCAGCAACCACAACAACAGCAGCAACCACAACAACAGCAGCAGCCACAACAGCATCAGAAACAACAACAAAAGCAGCAAAAACAACAGCAGCAGCAGCAACAACAACAACATCAACAGACACAACAGCAGCAGAAACAGAAACAACAAAGGGTACCACCATAAATACATTCAAGATGGAGCTGAAGGAAACTATAGAACTACTCGTATGTAAGTCGGCCATAGGAAATAATTTTTATATTAAAAGACTTAGCATAGATAGGCATGCGATCCACTGTAACACAGTGGAGCGCTATTACAAAATAAAAAATTTACTGAAGGAATCGACGACGGAATTCTTCTCCTACACCCCGAAGGGGAACAAGCTGCAAACAATGCTGCTGAGGGGATTAGAACCGTCGACTGATCCGGAGGAGCTCCTTGAACTGCTGAAAGAGAAGAAGTGCGAAGGGCTCCATTTCGTGGGGGTCAAGCCATTCACCACAGCCAGAGCCAAAAGGGAGAAGCGGCAACTGCCCATTTTCCTGGTCCAACTAAGTCCCACCAGCAATCTGGATGGTCTAAGGAGTATTAAAGTCCTAGACTACCAGGTTGTCCATTGGGAAAAATTAAAAAGGAACGAAAACGTTTTACAATGTGTTCGCTGCCAAAGGTTCGGGCACGCCGCGTCGAACTGCGAAATGCAGCCTCGATGCGTGAAGTGCGGAAAGAACCACAAGTCTGAGGAATGCGCTCTTGGTAAGGACGGAGCGTCTGAAAAAAGCCAACTCTCTTGTGCTTTATGTAGGAACACGGCACACACCGCAAACTATCGGGGCTGTCCCAATTTCCAATACATCAAAAGAGTAAACCTGGCTCGGCAGCAGAAGGTGGAAATTAAACGTCCACCCGTGCATATACAAAGACCAGCCGTTACTCCCCATATTATCTACGCCCAAATGGCGGCAGGTAGGGGAAATACGGTACAGCAAGCGAAGGTTGCTTCTCAGGCCCCAGCGCCCAGAGCACCTGAACTAGTACCTGACATGCTAGCTATCTTGCTCTCTATCCAGGGGCAGATGGCTCAGCTACAACGTCATTTAACTGAACAGACCGCGCGGGTGGATCCAGTATACGCACTGCTGCCTGGCCTAACGCACCTTTTGCCGTAATGGGTACGTACGTGGCGGAGCAAACCCTGAAGGTCCTTGCTGTGAATGTGAATTCACTGATTAGGCTCGAACGACGAGCACTATTTAAGTTGCGTAAAGACCAAGCCCCTGATGTGCTTTTGGTTAGCGAAACTAAGCTTACCAAGAGACACAAAATGAGGCACAGAAGATACAAAATAGTACGGAGAAACCAACCCAACTCCATTCAGGGAGGTGGCGTTGCAATTTTCGTACGAAAAGGTATACATTTTAAAAGAGTATACAGTCGTGTAGTACGTAGGTTCCAGGTGCTGGAAGCATGCATCGTGTATGTATATCCCTCTCCGTAGTGGAAAGCGGTTGTACATGGTGTCTGTCTATGCACCTAAGGCTACTCAATCCATTTTATTCATCTCAGAGCTCGAGATACTTTTTCGATTTCTGAGGCTGGAACTGGAAGACAACTATTTTATTATCGGCGGAGATTTCAACGCCAAACATAGTGATTGGGGAAATAATACACCAGATACTAGAGGGAACCTACTATTCAATTGGTGGGGTCAGCACAGTGTGATGTATCGACTCGGGCTTAAGGCGACGGATAGTCCGTCGTTTCCCAGACACGGGTCCTACTTGGATCTTCTGTTGTTCGACTCACGAATACAACTGACATGCACTAACCAACAAACTACAAACTGTCTACGCACTTTCGTGTATGACAGTGACCATTGCGGTCTCAGCACCGAAATAACTGTTCCCAACGAAATTGCGGAATTGGATGAGTTTGTTCAAAGGCATTCCTACAATTATAGTAGGGTGCGTTGGACACACTAGACCAGAACACTAACTAGAGCACTCTCCACGAATTCGCTCTACCCACCGTCCAACAGAAATCTGTCAAACGAGGAGATTGACAGGTATCTAAAACTAATGGACGAGACAATCAAACGAACAATGGACAATACGATACCTTGGCACCAACACATTGACGAAGAAGACTTATTCCGCAACGCAACTATTGACGCACTGCACCGACATAAAAGTAGACTGCTGTCAAGACTAAAAACCTTGTACAGACAGTTTACTGACAGACATAACCCTGAGATCATGACACTGAAGTCGTCGATTGAAAATCTCCAAACATTAATAAAAGAAAATTACAGAACATCTGTAAGTTTGTATTGGAACAATAAAATTCGGGCTGTAAGCACCAGCAACCCGAATATGTTTCCGCAAATAAATAAAATATTTCGGAGGAAAGATCACAACGACCTTTCGTGTCTTAAAATCGCCCGAACGACGGACAACGAGAACATACTTTTAGCAGCAGGCATAGATCCAAATGAAGCTGTTGATGATGACAACTTCTTTGTGATCGAGGATCCTCAGGAGAAGGTATATAAGGCGAATGACATCATTGGCCCGAACCACGACCTGGAAGGTCGAGTCCTTGTGCCCAATTTCTACCTTCGAAATGAAATTGTGAATTGGAGATTCGAGAGCTCGTGGGAACCGATGAAATACCGAACATTGTGCTTCGACATCTCCCTCTAGAAGCGGTGAACATTTATACCACCCTGTTTAATAATGCAATGAATAATGCACATTGTCCAGCGCGTTGGAAAACGGCGGTGGTACATCCCATCCCCAAAAGGGATAAAGATACTTCCAATCCGGCGAATCTCCGCTCGATCAGTCTTCTTCCAAGCATCAGTAAGGTTTTCGAGAAGGTGATCAATAGAGTCCTGACTAAGTGGGTTGAGGACAAACATATAGTTCCGGATAATCAATTCGGTTTTAAGGCGGGGCATGATGTTATTCATGCTGCGTCTAAACTGGTTTCTGATATCCAATGGAACAAAGGCAAGAATCAGTGCACTGGTGCCTGCCTGATTGACTTGGAGAAGGCCTTTGATACCGTATGGTTAGAGGGACTCTTTTTCAAGCTGGACAGGTTGGGCATTAGTAAACCACTGCTGTATATTCTTTTCGATATGCTCTCCAGTAGACAGTCCATCGTGAAGAATGGCGATGTGACTTCTGCTGGAACATTTAACATTAAAAACGGTCTGCAACAAGGTGCGGTAAATTCGCCGCTCCTGTTCAACATTTACACAAGTGATCTGATAGGTTCACTTCACCATGCCATAGCGTACGCAGACGACTTAATCGCGTACAGATCGGGTCCAAAGATTGAGGTCATTAATATGCTGTTGCAGCGTGACTTCGACAAAATTAAGCGATATTGTGATGACTGGAAGTTGAAAATCAATTTTCAGAAGTCGGAAACCATTCTGTTTAGGACACCTTTGTCTGGGGCCTCTAGGGATACCAGAAAGAATTGGCGAAAGTTTTCTATCGTCGGACAACACGGACAGCCACTCGCTTGTCGAAATGTAGTCAGGTACCTTGGGTCTGGATAGATCAATTTCTGTGTTTTAACAAACATATAGATGTTGCTCTGGCCAGAGCCAAAGGTGTTTTTGCCCTTACAAAGAGACTGTTTTATAACAGCCAACTCGATGCGAGGGTGAAGGTGATCTGCTACATGGCCCTTATCGGGCCCATGCTGGTATTTGGATGTCCCGTGTGGTTCAACGTGAGAGCAAGTTTATTGGAAAAAATTCAGGTGTTTGAGAGGGCTTGTCTTACGACTTGTCTTCGCTTATACAGAACACCAGAGTCTGAGTACATAAAATTCTATCCTAATGAGGTCTTGTACAATAGGGCAAATCTAATAAGAGTGGACAATTTCGTCATTAAGTTGACTCGAAGGCACATTGCAAGAGCAATGACCTCATCGAACAACCTGATCTCCGAGGCTTTCTACCCCAATTATATGTATCACGAGAGAGTTCGCTTTGACGGCTTTATTCCTCCAGAAGCGTTCCTCTATCTAGATAATAAAGGTCTGATCCAGGACAGATTGGACAAAAAAAAATAAAAATAAATATATATATATACATATACTTATATATAAAGTATATAAGTATTATGGATATATATATATATGTATGTATGTGTATGTATTAGACGTAAGTAGGTTAAGTAGATTAAGATTTATTTTTAGGTAGTTTGTAAGCTTTTAGTTTTAAGTTTTATAAAAAATTAAAAAATGCCCATTTACTAAGTTTTTACCTAAAATTTATTTTCTTAGTTTTAGGATTAATTAATGTTTAAATTACAAATAAAATTAGACTGTAAGATACGTACGTCGAAAGACATAGATTAAGTATTATGTTTAATTTAGAGTGCCCGCATGGGGCCAGTAAGTTACAATAAGATTATTTTTAAGTTATTTAAGCTAATTTTTAAGCGTTTTTTGTTTAGCATTTGAGTGTAATTTAAGTATATAAATAAAAATGCATAAAAACTGAAAAAAAAAAACTGATACGTTCAATATTAAAGACGATTAGAAGAGCTCATTGTAAACATACACTGTCAACAAATGAGGTCATTTCAATGTTAAATTCATAAAATTGAAGTGCACCATCTAGCTACATAAAGTCATCACTGAAATATTGGCGGCAAATAATTGAGGAAGCATTTTAAATTCAAGTAGTAGATACTAAACAGTGAAATCAGTTTTGAAACTTATTTTCAATTATCCTGCTATAAATAGAAAATCTCTCTAAGGTGGCTGACGGCAAACGCCAATACTCTACGTCGTGAATTTTATAAAAAAACATTTCTAATAGTAAAATGAAATTACATAACGTACTACTTCTTATAAGTTTTAATGTTAAAATGGACAAGGTTATGTCACATTTATTTTATTGACGTAAGGTTATTATTTGATAAGCCACGTCCGGGTCTATATGTACAACAGTGTATTTATGTGTACAAGAGCAACCCAAAAACATCTCTCCAAACCAAAACTTTAAGCAATGTCAACTATTCAATTTTAATTATCATGCTCGTAGCTATGAGAGTCAAGGCCAAATATTAAACATAATTTAAATACCAGATAGATGCAAATACTCGTAGTTCGTGCTCATATTCGGTTTACGAAACCATTACCTAGCGAGGTGAACTCTTGAAGTTTGAAATCATGAATGAATTTTCATTCGTGCGAAATGTCTAAGCAAATGTCTAAATTAAAACACAGGTTAGAGAAGTACATAAGAATAATTCTATTTTAAATAAAAAAATATACAATATACTCTATACAAAACAAGTATGTATCTAGAATTTCCACATTTGCATTAAATAAGGATTCGATAATTATTTGCAGCTCCTTTCACATGATTGCTTAGATGGGAATCGATTTTCGTTTCCTTGACATCCGCCATAGACAAATTGTACGCATTTGTTTTGTGCAGAGTTGTAAGACCAAGATGGAATGTAAGCTGCGCATTTCAAAACTCCATTGCCGTCCTTTGAGTGAGGTAAAAGGCAAGCAGCTGCAAAGTATCAATAAGAGAGTTTAGGACGCACCTCATCGAAATTAAATGATCCTACCTGATTTCGCAGCTTCAGTTAATGCAAAACAGCTTATGACAGCCAAAAGGAGTCCAAGCAAGAATTTCATATTGCTTCCGATTCAAGTAATATACTTCTTCAAGATTTGTAGTTAAACTAATGATTTGGGGAAAGATCGGTTTTGCAACATCTAAGCTATACCTTAGCCCAAATATACTGATAAGCCTAGATGATCACACACACATTATGGCATTCAGAAATACGAAAACTCTTATTTGTATACAAAACTATACGCAAACAAAGTGATGGCTCTCCGCACTTCTCTTTCAATGCGAAAGTCTTCTCGAATTTAACGCATACTCGTATACTCGTATAGTTACAGATAAGGCTTATCAGCTGTTGAGCGATAACTCAAACTCAGTCTCTTTTACGACACAATTCGATGCAAGCACCCAACGAAAGGGGCAATCAGAGTACCAGTGAAGCTTTTTCCCTCGGACGATATCTATCAAAGGGAACATTACGAGTAACTCTTAGCAATGTTCAGCTCATTGGGGTGTATTATTTTTGTGACAACATTGGTATCACTGATGTTTACACCCACATCGGTGTTCAGCGCTCAGGTCTACTCCCGAATTCCTTTGCCCGGTAACAAGCGCAAATTTGGGCACAAGCAAACTCTTCAGATTGTGATTAATGGGTGATTCCTTAGGTTACTGTAAGCAACCACCGCCGAGATCAGAGGGTCGATCATGTACGATCGACATTGAAGGTTTTTACTATGATCAGCGGACAGAAGATTGCCAGCTTTATGAGGTGGGCGGATGCCGTACCATTCCGGGACAGAGCTTTGGTTCGCGCGATGACTGTCTTGCAACTTGTGTATATCGCACGCGTAACATCCAGGAACTATTCACTATTAAATAATGCTAATCTTGTGGGGTCCAATTATAGCGCATAATTCATGTATCTCTCTGTATTTTGAATAAAGTCTAAAAGTATCTTCAATCAACTATATTCGTATAGTACGGCGGAGAGAGCCAGCAGCAGCCTAATCTACTCTCAACTGATAAGTGCAAAGTTTAATTTCTATTTTAAATTATAATTTTTTGTTTTGTATTCATATTATTTTAGGCCAGGATAGAGTGAAAGATGCGCAACAATTCTGGTTTGAGGTGGAGTCACCACCAGTTCTAGCTAGTATGAGGGAATTATAGGCAGCCATTGTGAGGGATTTCGCTTCTGATCAGTTTCACGTTGACAGCCGTGGTCCGAAGGCATGCTGAATTATTAAATCGTATAGAAAGCATCTCTCACATTCGGTTGTTTTGACCAGTGCATACGCATACATACGAGTACCTATATTGAAAAGTGATTACTTAAGTTTTATTGGGTTCATTCGGTGTATCTGACGACTTATTTCGTTTTGGGGTTGCTTACTTGAGTGATTAGGTCTCTGCAGCTTGACTGTATTTCTCTCGATTTTCTTGTGAGGTTTCTTTTGTTTATCAATGTGACGAATTGTTGGGTCTGAATGGAATGGATTTCTCTTCTGTATTGGATGCGGCGATAACAAACTCACAGACAGCCGAAGAGGAATAAATTAGTTGGGGATTGAAAAAAGGCAAAGTTAGTTAAAGAACCGTGATCACATCAAGATCAACGCTTACCGGACACGTTACCAGTTAAAACTTTATAATACTTCCTAATCAATTCGAGTGCACTACAGTCATCACAATGAAGTTGATGATTTTCTTTTTATATGCGCTCTCTTGTCTTTCTACTGTATGGTCCAGATCAAGTAAGTACTTAATATTGCTGCACTCCTACCCTTACTGTATGAATCCTTTTCGAATGATTTCCTTTATTTTTCGTTATTTCAGAAATTTGTGAAAGAAGACCAACGATAAATGGACTTTGTGTGACGTCAACGTTAGGCATATACTATGACGAAGAGACTGAACGCTGCAAGTACTTGGGTTGTAGTACAGACAAAAGGGTATTCACTACCCTGGAAGACTGCGAAAGGATATGCAATAGTACACGCAGAAGACGCCTACGACGAATCCATCCCAAGAACTCAAATCATTGACACTAAGAATATATGTGCTTAGCTTGTAGTTATAGTTTAAGTGTAAATTATATTAAAATCTTCTGTTCAAAAATTGATGTTATTGCGTTCAATTTCCTAAGAAAACTCTCATACCTTCCAATCAGCGTAGTGGTAAATGGATTACAATATTAACGATGTTCTTACGAGTAAAATACGTACGTTGTCGCGCAATGGATTTATGAAAGAAATCGCAATCTGAATTGTCCTCGTGATCTTCGACTCGACTTATCGCATGTCCTCTTAGATTATTATGGCCAAAGGAACGTATTACATCTGCCAAATGTATATGTTAATTAACAAATACTTTGTCATAGGTTTATCACAAAGACGATGTGCGCATTCGCTTTAAACAAAGCGAAAACAAAGTCACATGTTTGTACAATAATGAAAGGGGAACAAGCTGAATAGCTAGTAAACATAGTAAAGACACCTTTTAATTGGTATAATTACGCAGATGCTATATGCTCCAGGAAGTTGAAATCATTTCTCGTCATAATATGTATGTGAGCAGCTTGTCATATGCTACTTTCCTAGGCCAGGACACTTAAAATAGTGTTGTCGAGAGTCCAAGACTCGATTTCGATGATTCTTATACGACAACTCTACGACCTATGTGGCCCAATCAACCCTTTTTTTCTTCCATCTTGGGTAGACGAACAGGAATTAAAGGTGTTTACTACACCACCTTTGTATTTGTCTTTCAATATTTTAACGAGTCCGATAAGTTTCCTCGTGGAATCCGATTCTTGAACAGTTTGGCAAGAAAGTCCTTGAGTAGGCATTTGTAGTAACTACGTCATTGAATCAAGGATGGCTCCAACGGTCAGTATCTGGTATGGTCTCCTTCAACGTATTTGAAGCTGAGGTCAAAAGAATTTTCAGAACTAGTCATGTTGCTGGAATAGCTATGGTAGTGGATGCACACCAAATGGCTCTCATATCCCCAAAGTGGGCTATTGAATCCGATTTCGGAATGCTCCAGGTTGAGGGTTGTGCGTTGAGTTAATTAATAAGCTCACAGTTGCGCCGCAACCAAAAACCTCGGATCAGGATGAATTTACAGTTGACGAGCTTCCAAAACGGGAAACAGACAACTACGTTTGAATCTGGACATAGAACATTCTAAGCTTGACCAGACCGCGTGCAGCCAAATAACTAGCGAACGGTATCGACTGCTATAAAGTAAATATCACCGCCATTCAGGAAGTGTGGCAGGATGGACCGGGCAAAAGAAGGACGAAAATTTTGGCATATACTACGGCAATTGCTACATAGGAAACAAACAGCGGCTATTTGGGTGCGGAATTGTTGTAAGAAGCAGACAAGGCAAGAAGTCTTTTACGTTCGACACGTAACAGAATGCCTTAAAATAATACGCATCAAAGCTATTGGCCACCATCAGGCTGATGTGCGCTCACGCCCCACAAAGGTAAAAGATGACGCTACTAAAGAATGTTTCTACGTGCTCCTCGACAAAACTTACGAGCAATGTCTGAAGTATGAATAAAAATTTGTAGGTGGTTTAAACGCCAAAATAAGCACCCACACCACACCACGTCTAAGAACAGACTAAGCTTACGAGTAATTGACTTTGCCGATAGCATATACTTGAACCTCGCGACATGTTCTATGCAGCCAACATCAAGTGCGGCAGACCAATTGCATCTATGCCAGGAAGCTATCAGAAGCATTGCAACTGATGACCTAGGTTTCAGTTTCAACCCATGATTTGATGAAGAATACAGGCAAGTAGGAAAACAGCTCGCAGGCGAGTACTGCATAGAAGAACGAGAGCCGCCCATGAGCTGTACGAGCATAAGCGGAGGGAAGAACATCGGCTTCTCCACAGGAAAAGAAATAGCATGAGAAACTCGTGATCAAGGGAATGGAGAGGTGCTTCTCCAGAAACAATTTTCGGAAGTTTAAGGGAAAGATAAAAAGAACGTAGCAAGACCCGAACAGAGGTCTGTAGAGATGAACAAGGAATTTAGTAGAAGGGTCACTTCTGCAGACAGACAGACCACACAGAATAAACCATTCAACCTGAATGGTGAAAGTCAAGAGATCTGTCCGCAAGACCAAAATGAAGTGAGGATAGAAATGTCCAATCTGAAGTACAACAAAGCTGCTGGACCGAACAGCCTTTTTGCATTGTTCGTTAAAGCAGCGGAGTATGACATGGGCGATAGCATGCAACAAGATTTTGTCGGAAGAAAGTATACCTGAAGAATGAAACTTTTTCCGAATCCACAGAAAGCAGACTTATTTAACTTCGCCAACTATAGAAGCGTCTCTTTACCAAGATCTTATTTGTCGTCTCATGTGAACCAATGAAGCCATTTATCACTAACCTGATATTCACACTACAGCAGATCCTGGAAAAAAAAAAAAACCAAACGCCCAAATTGATACACATCACCTTTCCACCGATTTTAAGGCCGAGTACGGAAGTGTAGAAAGGGGGAGGTCTATAAAATCATATCTAGCCTTGGTATCCCTTGGTATAAGCCGATGACATTGGCATCATTGGCATAACTCAGCGAGCTGTCACTGGTGCGTTTGCAAGTATTGCAACCCATTTTTGTTCCAACATCGATGAATCGAACAGAACGTCACAATAGACAGCTATAACTTTGATATACGAGTAGTTAGGGACTTTGAGTACCTCGGCTACGCTATTAAATTTGATAATAACATCTCATTAGAAATCAAACGACAAGTTAGTTTCGTAAATAGTTTGGAGGTTGATTTAATTTGCATTACGGAGACCTGGTTTGATTCGGGCATGGATGATGATATAGCTAAGGAGCAACTGTTTGAAATATCAGGGTACAAACTTATAAGAAATAATAGGGTCACCACTACATGTGGTGGTGGAGTTGCATTATACTGTAATACCTCACTAAAATTCAAAGAATTGAAGAAATCGAAAGAAAGCGTGGTTGAGTATCTCTTAATAGAAGTACTCTTAAGTGGCTCGTTGGAGTTGCATATAATCCTAACCGACGCTACTCTCCAGAGCCATTATTTACCGCAATCCACGAATATACTGCACTCTACGAGCACCTTAATGCTGACCTTCTAAAAACCCACAGTCTTCGCCACCCGCTTTTCTCCTCACAACCCACCAAGCCTACTTGATGTCATCATGGTTTCAAATAGTTCTGATGTCTTACTCCAAAACCAGCTACCTTTGGGTGGTATGTCAGATCATGATCTTATTTTCTGTACGTACAATGTTGACTTACGTCGGATCCCAATACCGACATAATTTAATTTTAGAGATTTTTCCACTGTAGATAATGACGCACTGCAACTTGATGCAAGCCTTCTCCTATGGCGTAATGACTATTTTGTTTCCAATTTGAACGACAAAGTCAATTATTTTCAAACCCTAATACTTGGTTTAAAGACGGTTGCAATACGTAACAAAAAATGTCCATGGTTCACTAGTGAAGTACACCATACGATGAAAATAAGATATATGCTAAAATACCCCAATTATTAAACTTTTATTTTTTGTTTCTTTGTTCCCTTTTGATGGAACTACGAGTAGATAGCCGGACGTTAATCGGTGGATCTAAGGTTTTGAGGAGAACGCCATCATCATCGGCTGGCCAGGGTTACATAATTTTATCTACACCAAACAATTGCTAAGGTCTCGACGTCAAAAACGTTATATCAGGAAAAATCATCGAAGAGCTAAAGGTCCAGATGAGAATATACGAAAAGATGAGAGAGCCCGTTCCGCATTCATAAACTTTAGGGGAAGCCTAAGAGTTGAAAAACAGTGTTTCAGATGCGTGGTTAATATTAGACTTAGGTTTTATGTACGTAATTGGGGAAAGAGATTTGGAATATTCGGCGGTAATTGGAAATGACATCTTAGGTGACGGCGAAAGTAGCTGAATTTCGAAAGAAGGCTGACAAATCAAGTAAGGAGCAGGAAAATGAAAGCAACAAAAATATCGAAGCAAAAAAGGGAGTAAGTGTTGGTGTGGGTAGAGACCCTAATTGTCCTGCTGACAGCTGCAGTTTTTAATTATTTCGACAGGGGTTTTGGATGTGGCAAGCAAACGATTGGCTAAAGAATTCGGCAATGAAGTTTGCTATTCTTTGCGGATCATCAGACGATGAATTGTTGAACTTCATGGTGGAGGCATAACTGTCCGACTTTTTTTTAGAGTTGATAAACTGGAAAAAGCGTTTGGGATCAGAAATAAGACTATTATGCAATGCGGCTTAAATAATTGGAATATAGTGATTCGCATAGATCTGAAAATTGGGTATAAGCAAGGTGGTATTTATTATAATCCGCTTCAGAACGTGTACTAAGATAGGTGTGCCAAAGTTTATTTCTCTTATTTCGTATTGACCGGAGTTCCTTGTTATACCAAGGTGGGAATAACGATGGATTATTTTGCGGTACAAAAGGAACAGACTGGGAAAAACAATCGAAGATGATATTGTAAAAAGAGGTAAGTGCATCATCAACGGGAATACTAGAGTTGAAGAGAAAATTGAAATTAGCTTTAGAAAGAAGATTGTTTAATTTAGAAAAGTTGGCTCTTCGAAAATTAAAGTTGTACACGTGTTCAAAGCAAAAAGGTTTTGAAACGTTGGACAAAAACGTCATAGAAAGAGGCGGGTGGTGAGAATCTAGAGTGGTAAGGAGGTGCTTGCTGGCTGAGACTATGCTGTTATCTACGTCAGTGGAGAAGATAAGATCGAGTTGTCTACCAAGATAGTTGGTTATGCCACTTAACTGAAAAAGTCCGGAGTCCACGAGACAGTCAATAAAAAGAATTTCTTTCTCCGAACTTGCATTGCTGGCGGTGTAGTATGAATCATCAGTGCATATCCATAACGACAACAGTGTCATTTGCGTCAGCTTTGGCAAACAGGGCATCGAATTCGTCAATAGCTAGTTGGTAGCTGCAGGTTAGTTGCGATGGGCGAATGTAGCAACAGCAAATAAAGAGATTGCGCTTAGAAATAGGAATTCTTACGCAGACAAATTCAAAGCAAACTGTAGATAGTTGCTTAAATAATTTAGAATTAAGGCGAGTAGGTACAGCCAAAAGTACTCCGCGGCCAGTTGATTCGTCATTATTCATCAGGCCATCGTTTCGGTGGACATCATAATCATGGGTAAATAACTCGCTATTCTTAAAATTAGAGGAAAGGTTGGTCTCAGTAAGAGCGAAGATATCATACGGCAGTTTTTGCGAAGTAATATAGACTTCAGATGTTTTTGTGCGAAGTCCTCTAACATTTTGATAGTAAATGCTGAGGAAATCAGGGAGTGCAAATAGAGGTAGAGGTTGGTTAGGAGCGAAAATAGTTCTTAAAACTAGAACGCGTTCTTTGAAGGAGCCAGAGTCGCTTTGAGCTGACATGGGTGGCATAAGAGGAGAGGTCGTTTGCAACGTCGGTAGGCGTGATATTAAAGGCTTCGTGAAACCGTATGAAAATCTGACGTAGGTCTTTTGGGTTTGTAGGAAGTCCTTCTTGCTGAATGGAAACCATAATATTTGTTTTGGTTGTGCCATCAATGCAAATGGAATCAGGCTTAACGTGTAGATAAGCTAGATAAAGGCGAACGTTTTCGTAAATTCTACGATCTCTAAGCCGGGATTGAATGTAACGGCCATCATCACCCAAAGCGGCGAGTTGCTTGGTTATCTTGATCTTCGGTGGGAGCATAGGGTCTATAAAAGTTGTAGGGTTTGTATCTGATTTAAGCGGAGGGGATGGATTGAGGGTGTGGGAGTAAACGAAAGTAGGGTAGGTGGACTTATTAGAAGCCGAGTTAGTAGAGTCAGTTTTGCTTTCTTTGGCACCGGGCTTGGATGGGAGAACAAAAGATACCCGTTTGTGCGATGAATTATTTAGCTTAGAATTATTGGAGGAAGGGAAAGGAGATGTGGAACGAATCGCTTGGGAAAAGGAGGGGAATGTTCCTACTTTAAGACTCCAATTTGGGTCAGAATTATGTATGCTGGTTTGGTTGTGAGGCTTGGGGGTTGGCTTAACACTAGGCTTAGATTTAGTCTTAAAATTAATCTCCTTTGCGTTCATCTTGTCCGTTGTAGGCTTTCGGTAGATTACTTTTTTACGGTTGATTTTCCTCATTGTTAATTTCTCTAGCTTAAATGATTCGGATGTGGAGTTCTGCAAAAGCCATTCATATTTTGAAGGAATATCAACATTGAATAGCTTAAACTTTGAGAGTTTACCGGCCGACTTTTGTTTGCAGTTTCTGACATTAATTTTAAAATGCTGCTTAAAGTAATTGATCAGCCAAGTCGGGTTTGCATGTGCGGATGCAACTTTAATAGAGAAAGTGGTTGTTTCCTCCGTATTGGACTCATTTAGCTTTTTAACTCGACTATTCCATTCAGATACGGTCCAGGAAACTCCAAAGCGGGTAATTGAAGGTTCAGGAGATGCTGGAACTGCGGGAGATGCTGGAGGTGCTTGAGATGCAGGAAGTGCTTGAGATGCAGGAAGTGCTTGAGACGCTGGAGGTGTTTGAGATGCTGGAGGTGCATGAGATGCTGGTAGTGCGTGATATGCAGTAAGAATCGGAGATATGGGTGTAACTTCAAGTTCAGGAGCCGAATGCAATGGAGAGGGAGGTGTTAGGACGGCGTTTTCAGGCATCTCAGCAAGTAGCGAAGTGTTGTAGGCCATGCTTGATTGAGGCTGGATGTGTGAAGTAAATTCCTCAATCTTACCGAAAGTGATCCTGATTTCATCAACAATGCTGCTTAGTAATAAACGAGACTGTAATGAATCGTAACTTATTTCGTCGATTTTACACATCATTGTTGTAAGCCGTGGATCACTTTTGTTAGGAGAAGGTGTTATTCTTATGGACGGAGCTTGGAAAAAAATATCAAGGTCAGAGCGTAGGGAGCAAAGAGATGCCTTTAATTCATTTAGGGTTGATAAATGTGAATTAGAAGCCGCTTGAATAGCACTTTTCAACTCGATACTCATTTTATGTTCACTATCACATTAAGAAAGATCTGCATTTTTGGCCCACTGCTTGTCGTACTGCATAAATTTAGATCTGAATTGACTAGAAGATTGGTCAACTATGCAATACAGATCTTCAACACTCTTTTGAATTTGGTCAAGTTTTTCAAATTCAAGTTGGACTTTCTTAAAAAACAGTTTATGTTCGACATCAAGAACATTTATGGAATCGCTTAAGCATTTGATGGCCAGCATAATATGGGAGGGCGAAACATCCTTACATTCATCACAGTAAAAAAAAAAATTGTTTTTATATTCTCTAAGACAGAGGATAGATCTTCTGCTCAGGCCTACACAGAGAGCGTGAAAAGATCTTGCACATAACCCTCTGCAAATCACCAAGTCAGCATTTACATCATTCGTGAAAGCACATTGGGGGTTTTCGCACTGATTTGACATGTTTATGTTGAGGTAGGACAGAGTAGATGAAGACTTATCTCAAGTATATAACTGGTCATTATGTAATGGACTCAGTCTTAATCCAACCAAATCTCAGCTCATTCTAATAGCTAAAAACAAAATCAACTCAGATGAAATACCACCAGTATTCCTGAACGACAGGCAACTCAATTTTGTGGAGGTTGTTACTAATATCGAGTTCAAACTAAATCGCTCACTTTCCGCCGTAGATCACATTAACTTTGTTGTTAGACGAATCTTTCATCTAGCTTCACCCCACTAGGTACCAAACTCAGGCTTATTAAAACTTTATTTATGCCTATAATTGATTACTTTATCGTAGTTTACTGCAAGCTTGACTCTCTATCACAACACAAGTTGCTTGTTGCGTTCAACGATATGATAAGTTATGTGTATGGGCTGCGTCGATACAACCATGTATCCCATCATCATAGTTCGGTCCTTGGTTGCTCCTTAAAACAGTTTCTTGAACTAAGATGTTGTGTGTTTATGCACAAAATCATCCAAACTAGATCTCCCGCCTATTTGATGGAAAAGATCCAATTCGCAAAATCAACCAGAACACAATATATCATTATTCCATCCTTTAAGGTAATCACAACGGGCCCCAGTCCCTATTTTTGATCACCTTTCGCCGCCTAATGTTAAATTAACCCAAAAGAATATAGACACTACAGAATGCAGCTACGCTCTCTCTAGGCTAAGGGATAAAAAGATATACGAAAATATACGTCTCTTTCTCGCATATCTTTACGACAAATCCGACTCTGTTTGCTTTGAGGGAAAAACCAAAACATGTGTCATGGTCCCCATCCAACAGGAAGGTCTTCCTACGGATATAACTAGTCTCAGAAAGCTTTACAACAGGTACTACGAAATCTTTGACACACCTCCTCAAAAGGTTGCGGATGACCTCGCTGTTTTCTGCAACTATGTACAATCTAAAAGAGTTTCTCACCTTCAGCGCAGCTGAGCTGACCACGACAAATTTTTTCATTCCTAACTTGCCTTCTTTGCCTGCATCTCATCTACATTCCCCCACTCCTCCACGCAACATATTGACCTAAGTGATTCCATCGACGATATCCTTATATTTGATGATTTAATCTGCACCTGCTAAAGTGGATTCCATCGGATGATCACTTATTTCGTTCAGCGTCAAACGCCAGTTCATCCAAGTAATATCTTTTCATTGATAGCATAACTGACTCAAGCCTGTGCCAAGTAAGTGACGTCCCTAATCCTATCGGTAGGCAACTAGACCTTATTTTCACTAGTGATACTATTAACTCCACAGTAACGTTGTGTCCCTTTACCCTATCAACTGTCGACAACTTTCAACCCCCCCCCCCCCTTTTTTTCACTCATTTTTCTATAACTCTCCATCCCAGCCCACTTCTTCAACTACCATCTCTTCTTACAACTTCCATAAAGCTAATTTTCGGTTATCGCCCCTCTCTCTCGTTCAATAATTTATCATCGACCGACCCACATATTATTGCCAACCATTTTGCTAACTTTTTTAAACAGTCATTTGCAGACAACCTCTTTGTACCCGACTCCATCTATCTCAAGTACCTTCCCAATTACTCCATTGGCCCCTCTCTATCTCAACCTTTTGATCCCACCCTTATCGAAGAAAAGTTACAAAATCTCAATGATGAATTTGTATCCGGTCTAGATGGGGTCCCAGCAATATTTCTCAAAATGTGTGCCTCCAATCGTTCGCACCCACTTTCCTCCCTCTTTCATCTATTCCTCACACAAGGGGAATTCCCCCAAGTTAGGAAGACCTCTTTCATAACCCCGGTTCACAAAAAGCAATCAAAACATGAAGTAACCAACCACCGTCCCATTTCTAAGCTTTCTCACATACCTAAAATGTTTAAAAGTTTTTTATATGAAGTTCTAAGCTTTCAGAGCAAGTCACTTATATCACCCAGTCAGCACGGATTTCTAAAAGGTAGATCAACTACTACAAACTTAGTTGAATTCGTATCCTTTGCACTTCCAGCCCTGGAAAATGGCAACGAAATTGACGTTTTTGATACAGATTTGGCTAAGGCATTCGATAAAATATCACGTCAACTGATCCTTCCTCGGTTTTGACACCATATTGTTAAAATGGATATCTTCTTATCTGGAGACCCGTTACTATAGCGTTCGCTTTAGGTCAGCCTTCTCAACCCCGTTTTTAGCCACTTCTGGTGTCCCACAAGGCAGCCATCTAGGTCCCCTCTTTTTTATTTTAACTATAAACGATCTTGAGAAGATTATCAAACATTGCTCCGTGTCCATTTACGCCGATGACACTAAGTTCTCCAAAACTATTTCTTCACCCCAAGACTCTATTCGTTCCTTCAAGAAGACCTCGATATGTTTTCTACTTGGTGTCTAAAAAATTGCTTTGAGCTTAATGTCTGCAAATTCCAATCTATGACTTTGTCACGTAAACCCAATCAATCCCCCTCTCGACCTTATTTTCTGCATGATCAACCTGTACCCCAGGTTCAATGCCTTCGCGACCTTGGAATTTTATACGATAAAGAGTTAAACTTCCGTTCGCATATTGATGAGATAATCCTTAAAGCCAACTCATCGCTCGGTTTTATCAAACGTTGGTCTAAAGAATTTTGCAACGCTTATGTGACAAGGTCACTTTACATTACCCTTGTCCGGCCCCTCCTTGAATATGCCAGCCAATGTATGGTCCCCCTTTCAGCGAATTCATATATCCCGAATCAAGAACCATCAAGGTCGTTTTATTCGGTTTGCTCTTCGTGGACTACCCTGGAGTGACCCATTTATCTTAATTCCGCATCGCGACCGCCTCAAACTTCTTAACCTGGATACCCTAGAAAAACGCAGAGACGTAGCTGACATTCTCTTCATTCATCGGCTACTCTCCGGTTCTGTGGACCTTTACAGTTCCATTTCCTTCAACACTAACCCTCGTAATATACGCTGTCCTCGTCTCTTTCTATATCCCAAACCACCGCACCTCTTATGGCTCTAACGAACCAATGTCCCGCATGCTCCGTAAGGTCAACTCAAACCTCCCACTTTTTGATTTTAACCTGAGCACTTCTCGTCGTAAATTTGATCTCCTCCACCATTCCCTTACTTCCTAACCCCTAACTCTTCAACCCTAATACGACCCAATATGGCTAGGACATATAGAACGAATGAATACGAAGATTCTTCGACTTTAACCCAACTCAAGGACACGGAGGGAAATCTCGCCCTAGGTTTCGGGCACAATTGGAAGGGGACCTCAACTAACTTGGGGTGCACAATTTGAGGCAGTAAGAAAGAGACCGCGCTAACTGGAAAAGCCTCTTGAATAAGGCCCAGGTCCACCCCAGCAATCCTGTGATGATGGTGATGCGGTCGGCAAAGTAGGATCCCGATTCAAACCTCCTAGCTTACTTACTTGCATATCGCTGGTGAATACTTCTGAGTTGGTACCCATCCGAGACGAGCAAAAACGTCCAAGGTTTTCACCGGTTTTCGTCTAGAGTTATAAACAGCTGTCAACACTTTAGTGGTCCTGTAGACAATTCTGCTAACATATTTTACAGCTGCTTCTATTGTACTTCTGCTGACATCGCATTGATGTAGTAACATGGCTGATACCGTAATTGTGGGTATCTTCTGAAGCTCTATCACAGTAGTGATCCATCTGCTTGGTACTAGGTTATTTGATGCGTTCAGCTGGTTATAAAAGTTGAATTTCTAGTCTTACTCCCATAGGGTTTTCTGGATCGACTAAATAGTGCTACTCCCAATAAGTCGTAAGGTTCATGCGAATTACTATCCACGTTACCGAGATTGACGAACGATATACTGTACGCATTTGCCATTTTAGCCTAGAGGTTTTAATAATGATTTGTGCATGTACTCGTAGTCCTAAGAACCACAACGGAGAGTTAAGCCGAACACTTCGTCACAAACAGTATTGGCACACTACTAAATGAATTCAATAGTCAGCTTGATACTTGATACTGTCTTTACAACGCTTTCCAAGACATACCTAAATTTGTAGGCACAGACCGTAGACATGGCATTTGGGTTGAAGATTCAAAGTTTTCTTATTGGAATCAAACAGTTTTTGCTGATTTCTGAATTTGTTTGGTTCCAGTACAGTACATGTGTTAACTACAATTACCAATTTAAACACTATTAGATCACCACTCTAGGAATCAATAGAACCAACACTGTCGCTATATGAAGGCATTCACTGCAAACGGAGGTCTCTGCAATGGATCTATCCCTTATTCCAGCTTAGTCATGTGTGCGAACTAGAGTTAAAATGTTAAAGATCCTCTTGCGATCCCATTTGCTATCACACAGAAATGATTTTTGAAACTAATTTTGAGATTGATGACCATTGTACTTGTATTTCATTAGTCAGATGGCTTAAGTGCGATGTATCTACTACTGGTCCTTATGAAGCATCATGTTTCTCTCTATATGCATTATTCAAGGATGCCATCAGTATTGGCTGAAATTTACTCTAAACCGCTGAAACATAAGAAAATATTCTCACAAAGAAGTACGCAGTAGATGTTATAATATGTAATTGACCTTGTATGAGTCTTCATGAAACCTTGATACTTTGCGCGTATTATCTCAATCTGACAGAGAAGGAAACACCTTGGACTACTAAGAGCATTAACCTTTTTTCCTTCACTTATCATGCTCGTAAATGCCCACCTAAAATGAATAAATAAATGTTTTGACGGAACTGTTACTGTATAATGAAATCAAGGAGCACGTCCATGAAATTCGTAAGCTTGTCTGGATCAGTAAAAAAGACATTATCACCCAACATTTTGAAAAATTGAACTTGTAACCCGATTAGTTGATTGGTTTATGGCTGTGAGGAGATACTCCCAATCACGTAGACACGTAGACAACGTTGTGAGCAAGTCGTAAAGAAGATAAGGGTGTATGTAAGTGAAAGGTAAATAGCCAGCTAATATTAAGTATAATTATACAATTGTGTGTAGATATGTTGTTTTATGGCCGTGAAATTCATTTGTGTGCATATACTCGTATATACGAGTAAGTCAAAGAAACAGCCTGATTCGATGACGTTTGAATTTTTAAGGGGTACTTTTTTAGCGCTTTCTAGAAAGACCAACAGTAAAAACAATATTCTGCCCATTCAAACTTTCAACCGTAACACCCGTCTCGCTATGAATGCTCATCAGTATACCCTCAAGCCCACATTCGGACGTATTCTAAAATATGATTCCTGATTCGTTCCTAAGCTGTACAACTCGTTCATGGAATACTCCGCCGAGCTCTGTATTTCCTGTTCGTTATAACTTGCAAACATTTAAAAACAATGTACACCGGTACCTCTCTTTTCTTGCTCCCTAAATTTCCTTCACCCGCGCTGTGTACAATCAATTCAAGGGTACACAAATCCCTTGAGCGCGCGCTCATTATAAAAAAAAATAAAAAATCGAAGAGGGGAAAAGCTGCCGTACTTTTTGATGCTGCATAAACAAAACATGAAGCTACGATACAACTTATACGGCTTGCAAGTGATGCTAGATGCCCCGAGTGAGTAGCTCCAACGGTAGCAGGGTGGACGGAGGAGATAGCCGCGCTTCGGAGAAGATGCCTGCAGCTGAGACGCGCAGTCACCAGTTGAAGGAGGAGATATGCTGAGCCTATGTAAGACATTCAATTGATGGACCGCGTAATAGACACGCTTTTTCCAACTCACCCTGTCGGACCCCCGATACTTGAGGAAGGGGTCACTCTCAGAAATTGAAGAAGCTGATGATCAGCAAAGGAAAAAGAGACCAGACCACTTTGCATACTGCACACTGCAGGAAAACTCCTAGAAAAGATACTGAAACCACGGTTCATAGATGCAGTAAAAAGATCAGATGACCTGTCCACGAGACAGTATGCATTCAGAAAAGGATTGGAGCTATCGGAGAAGTAGTAGAAGTACGAGTAGTAGAAGTAGAAGTAGCTGCACAAACCGCCCACCAGAGCAACCACTACTCAAAGGCGATGATTCTATTGGCAACTCTGGATATGCGAAATGCCGTCAGTTCAACCAGGTGGAGTGATATATTCGTACTAACTCAAAACCGTGAGCTGATCTATGATACCACGGAACGCTTTCGAAGAAAGAAAACCACATCCGAAGCAGCACTGGGATCGATCCTGGGACCTAAACTTTTCGATCATTTCATACGATGGCATACTTCGCATGGAGATGATTGAAGATGCCTTCCTGTTAGGGCACGAAGACGATATCGCCGCGGTGATCAAAGCAAAAGAGACGGAGAACGCGCAAATGAAGCTGAACCCGGTTTTGAAATAGGTGAACTCATGGATGGATAAACACCGTTTTAGCCTAGCTACAGAAAAAACCGACATAGTCCTTCTGACCAAAAAGAGGACCCCGACCATCGTTAACTTCCAAATCAGCCCCGAAGCTATAACAACCAAATAAACAATGAAATACTTGGAAGTGACTATCAATAGGAAACACACCTTCTTGCAACAGACAAAATCCGTATCGGAACGAGCGTCGAAGGTCGGAATATCACTAAGCAGACTGATAGCAAACGTTGCGGGTCTCTACAGCCAGCAAAGGAATGGCAATCATTATTCTTCTATATGGCTGTGAGATCTGGGCAGATGCCCTCCGACAAGAAAAGTACAGGAAGTAGATGGCAGCAGTGCAGAGACGCGTAGCTCCACGAGCGGCATGCTCGAATCGAACTGTGTCGGGACCAGCCGTCCTTGTAGTCGCAGGACTGAGCCCTATCGATCTCTTAGTCACAGAAAGGAAGTACGTCTAAGACAAAAAGGCAGAAATCGGAATGGAAGCTGCAATCATGGAGGCACGGCAGTGGCAAGAGTGTTGGAAGTCGGAAAGCGGAGCACGATGGACTGCGAAGTTGATAAAGTACGTGGCTAAATCGAATGGGCGCAAACACGGCGAAGTAAACTACTATGTCACACAGCTTCTCACCGGACACGGATATTTCAATGGTCAATACCAATCACAAGATTGGTAGAGCAAACGCTCCAGCCTTTCAGTAAAAGGACTCTCACACTATTTTCGTTTTGCGAGAGTTGGGAAGCACAACGACTGGAGCTGGAAAGCAGTATCTGTGTCATCAGCCAAGAAAACATTGTCGAAAAGATGTTGACGAGCGATCAGACCTAGAGCTAAATTTGTTCCTTCGTAGAAGTTACACTCAGGACCAAAAAGGGAGAACGAGACGCAAATATACCTTTAACATACTGACGAAAACCTCATCGGTAAGATAGAATAAACCCACATAGGAAGATGAATATGAAAAAGCCGGCCCCAAAAGTGGAAAGAAAACGACACCACTCTGAAGTAATGCTAAAGCGGTTCAGGAGAGGATGATGTCACGATGGAAGGGGTTTTTTTTTTAATTGGCCCGCGCTCAAGGGGTTTAGGTACCGATGTACGTTTTGGTTATAATGGTCACGAAATAAAGAGCGCGACAGGGCACTCCATAAGCGAGATGTACGACTCAGGAAAGAATCACGATATTTTAGAGAACGTCCGAAAGTGGGCCTAGCGGTAAACTGATGAGCATTCGTAGCAAGACGTGCGTTACGGTTAAAGGTTTGAAGGGGAGGAATGCCATTGGCCATTTCAATAGAACACTGGTGGTGAAAATACCGATAAAGCAATGTGAGACAGGAGACATTTCGCTGGTGTTCCAGGTTATCAATTGACTGGGTGATATTAGCATCACTTATGAGTCTTATCCCACAGTTTCGAATCCTAGGATGCATGTGCAGAGAGGTTTTAGGAGCTCTTGACCAGATATGGGCATTATACTCCAATTTTTGGTGGATGAATGCCTTATATATTGAGGCCAGAGGGGGGAAGTATTTCTTAACCCGTTTGAGGGAATCTAAACATTTCGCAGCATTTTTGGCGACATTAAATATGTGGTCATTCCTAGTTTTTCGGTTTTAGTGATGTAAGTGTCATTCATGGGTTTCGCTTTAACGACAGCAGACAGCATTGTATTTTGGAAGCATTAAATTCCACTCTATCAATTATTCCCGTATTGGTGATGGTGTTAGTATCGAATTTTAAAGAGCCTAGCATACACTGCCGTTCCCGTTCTACAGCCGAAGAGAGTCCGGGAACGAATATGGAAAGCAGAGGGTACTGCCGCAAAGGAGTATATTGGATTAGAAGTAGAAATATTATAGCAGACAAAAGGTCAGTGATAAAAACTAAAAAGAGTGTCGGAGACAAATGGGAGCCCTGGGGCACGCCAGCATTTATGTTTATAAATAATTATTACAAAAAAAAAAAAAAAAAAAAAAAATCAAACATAAAACATAACAAAACGATAGAGAGATGGAGCAAATAATAGTGAATAGCCCAAAGTACATATTACACAAACTATAAATTAATATTCGAAATGGTTTTTTTTTTTGGGGGGCCTTGCTGTTTGTTGTAGGCTTCGTAATGTAACGCCATCTATTGACGAAATGTACATGAGTCGAGAAAGAGTGATGGTTCACGTTCTATGATAGACCTCTGAAGGTCTTGAGATTCTTCGCTTGATGATGATCTGAGTTGAATTTCTTCAGGGTTACGTCATTGCTGGTGATTGTCGGGGTATTGATGAATTTCCGTGTAGCTTGAGGCGTCCTAGGCTGTGATAATCGTTCGGTGGCTTCGCGAACTCGCCCACTTAGCCGAGCTGCCGTCGCTGAGCGGACTGGTAGGGGAGAATTCGGCAGGGATATAGAGGCGCTGGTTTTCGGTGTGGAGTATTTTGAAGGGGAACTCAATCTGTCAAAAACGTTCTTGGATTTACTCACATCCATGCTAGATTTGGGGTTAGGTTTGCACTCATAATTGCTACTCACTGACTTTGGTAGTTGCGGCGATGGTGGAGGAGCTTGGCTAAATTTGGTCTTAGCATCGATACCTTACCAGCGGTTTCGGGGATCACTTTTGGAGGTTTTGCTTTCTCCTTTGTCAAGTTATTTTCGAGTGACTTCTTGCGCATCTTAATGGTGTTGGTGAAATCCGATCGCATGATCGGTATAGATTCTCCTGTCATGGTCAAGGTTTTATGTTCTAGCCCGAATTCGGGTGGTCCGGGAGGTGATCTTGGCTCTGGAGAAAGTGACTTGTCCCTCTGTTTTTCTGTGGGAGTAGATTTCGATTTCCACGATGGAACATCGAGTGATATACTTTCTGATCCGTCATGTTCAACCAATTGAGACTTGGCAATTTCTTCAAGTTTTGTCTTTAGAATGTCATGTGGTACGGCCACAGAAAGTGGGCTCTGATCCTCCTCCTGATCCTTTGGTGGTGCCTGATGTTTATCGATAATCGAATTTGGGCAGTGGCATGAATTATTTACACCATCGCTACAGCTAGAACACTCACTGAAACCAGAATCACTCCGTTCGGAGCATTGTGTCTTATCTCGGACTTTAAGGGAGTTTTTCACATTCAATTTAAGTTCAAGATTTGGTAGATCAGGATTAAAGTCATCCTCTTCCTCGTTGAGGGATGTCATGTGCGATGAAATATTTGGATTAATTATCGATGCTCCAGAAACTGAAGGTCGTGGACTACTTGGTATTGATCCAGCTGTCGATACAGCAGAGTTCCTTCGAGATGCGGACAAAGTGGCCATTCTTCCTAAAGCCCGAATTGCATTTCCGGTTTTCTGCCACTTTCTTCGGATGATGAATTTCTTCAGTTTATCTGTGCATATTCGATTGTTGTTTAGATTTTCGTCATGGTGTTGCGTTAGCCATGTTGATTCTAGACATTGCTTCGCCGCCAGTCTCTCTTCCTTACGATTAACCAGGAGATTTGAAATAAAGTCTTTTGCTTCCTGTGATACGACATCAAATGCTTCGTCTTCAAAGTCATAATCGGCTCGTGTGATGTTTGCAAATGTGTCAACATCGGAATCTCCCATGAATGGTGATAGACCAGAGAGTAGGACATAACATATCACTCCAACGCTCCACATGTCTGATTGGAACTCAATCGGTTCGTAATTGATGATCTCTGGAGGAATAAATTCTGGTGTGCCAAACAGTACCCTCACCGAGTCTGTATTCAAACGCTGGGCCAATCCGAAATCAATGATTTTTATTTGATGACTGGTCCTGGTATGACACATTATATTTTCCGGCTTAAGATCTAGATGCACTATCGACTGGCTGTGCATATAGTCGACACCTTCGCAGACTTGTCGCAAAAATAAAATACAGTCTCGTTCTGTCAATGTAAAGTCATCAGCCACAACTCGCTCGAAGAGCTCTCCTCCGGTTATATACTCCATAACCATGATGATCTCTCGAGGACTTTCGAATGATGCTGCCAACTGAAGTAGCTTTGGATGCTGTAGACTCTGCATAATGGATATCTCCTCCTGAACCTTTTGTCTATCACGCGATTTAATACATTTTATCACCTTAGCTGCAAGGATTTGAGATGTGTCCTTCTCTTGGACCCTGAATACAACTCCGAAACGACCTTTTCCAAGTTCTTCGAGAATTTCAAATCGGCTCTTGAAATCTCCACCAGCCTTGATGGAGATTGTCTTTTGGAAGTCTTCGTGGGAAACTTCTGGATCGGAAATCTCGACTCTATCGCTAGCAAGTCCTGGTTCACTTCTTCCATGAATATTCTCAGCTCGCACTCGGAAACGGTAAACAGAGTGTGGTGTAAGGTTCTTCACTGTGTAAGCAAGGGAATCTACCACAGAGGCTATTTCTCTCCATTCACCTTCGCTTTCTTCTTGCATTTCAATTATAAATCCTGTCAACATGCAGCCACCATCGTATGGTGGTCCACACCATGCGACCCAACACGATCGGGTCCTTGGGAAATACTTGGCTTACCACTTGGTGGCTCTGGAGGGCCCTCTACTGCCACAGAAGCGGCCGCAAAATCATTACTGTGATCATTCATTATCTCTATTATATATTTGCCACTGTCATCCGCGGTGATCGATGTCAGCTCAAGTATCGACTGTACGCTTGTTGTAGACACTTTGGTATTGGAACCTTCGGTAATTGGCCGACCCGCTTTGAACCATTTAACAGCAGGCACTGGATAGCCCCTGAATGTGACACGCAATCGTACTGCCTCGCCAACAAGGGCTGTGCAATCGGCAGGTCCTTGACTGATGTAAGCTGGAACAGCCTCCTCTGTGACAATGGTATCCAGTTGGAAGTGTGCCTTTGGCAGTCCCGGAAGGACAGCAAGACTTGTGTAGGTTGTTATACGATCGGTATTCGGGCGACTGGGACTTCGTACGGTAAACTGCACTTCACCACTATGACTGTATTCCAAACCGAGAACGTGTAAGATTCTCACTCCATCCGAGTGAGATTCATCCAGCAGATAGACTAAGCAACACAATAGGATATAAAGAAGAAAAAACCCGAAAACACTTGTGTTGACACTTTTTCGAATGCTTTGTGGCAACAATTTCGTGGGCACGTATCTAAAGACCTTTTAGGTTACGAAAGAAAGAGTCCCACGGTGGCGCACTGACAGCTTGTGCTGCCGGCTACAATCGATCAAGATGTTGTGGATATCAGACTTGAAACCATCCAAGACAACTTGAATTGAACGTTCTGAAAGGTAGTTTCAAATCTATTGAAGGAGAAATTCATTGATCCTAAATACATGGCAAAAAAGCCTGATGCCAAACTCTGTGAAACGCCCTAGAAATATCAAGTGCAACTGTCTTGCTTTCACCTGGTTCTTGTACGCTTTAGTTCCACTTTTCGGTGATACATGCCATCAGATTACAAGTGTACCTGTTGCTACGAATTCCTCACTGCCTGTGATTGAGAAGTTTTTGTGTTTAGAGATATGTCATGAGCTGACGGTTTATCAGCGTTTCCATGACCTTGCAAAGAAGGGACGTAAGTGCAATGGGTCTGTAAGAGAGAGAAGATGATTCGCCGTTTTTAGGGACGGGCTGGACAAATGCTGTTTTCCATTTGTTCAGAAAGAGTCCTAAAGAGTAGGTTTTGCCAAAGTGGAAGAACACGCCTTCAGAAGAAGGAGAGATATACCATCTATACCAGCGGGTTTGTGTATATTAAGATCTTTAAGAACTCGTGCGAAAGTGAATTCGTCCCATTGAAGATTCGATGCGCTCAAGTGTAGGCGGAGGCAAAATATAATCTGAAAGTGTGCAGATTGACCTTATCTAAAGACCTGACAGCTGGAATGTCAGTGGTTTTCAGTGGGTGAGAGTCGCAGAGTACTTGAAGCAGAGCGGAACTGCTTCTCGTCGTTATTAGGTTTTCTTCTGACGCTCTTTTTCTGGATCTCGGCTTAGTTTTCTTCCAGCAAACACCATGATATTACTTTTCCCACAAAGTAAACCGTAAAATCGATAAATCTGACACATTACTAGCATATATTAATGATTTCCAATCCAACTCATCCGTTATTGTTTTCTGTTTTAATAATAATTTGTCTTTCCATATTGAGAAGGAACATTCAAGTTCAGTACACTTCCTCCATCAAGCAATAAACACAAAGCGGTTCATACCCAAAACAAGATGCGATTTAATTAAAATCTGAGGCACGTTGTATACGACCCAATTTGAAGCAAAACCAGTGTTTCAGTGCACTATCGACATCCCATCATCGATGACGTACGTATGGTACATATGTATCCATCAAAGTAGAAAAATAGCTCATAAACTGTTCGGGTGGGACGTCTGAAATCCCCATCCAACCGATTGCTCAATTAAAATTCTAAAAACGAAAGTTTTACCTAACCACTTCATTAGATATTCCAAACATGATCGCAGTTTAAAGCTCGCTGCTCGCACCTGCCCGTCTGTCTGTCAATTGAAACTTAACAAAAAGCGCCCAATCCAAAAGATCACCTCAAGCTTAAATTGACACTCTTCAACTGTCTGCATTCAGTTGTTTATGGCTAATTCGCGAGATTGATCTTTTTTTTTGTGTGTGCGTGTTTTGTTTGCTTACGGGCTTTTTTTCCATCTTTTTTATTTTTGTCAGCAAACTATCTGTGAGCTGCGGTTGTGGCTACTCGTACTTGTTACGCTAACACCTTGTGAAATATTTTGATTGAGTTTCGCATAATTAACACAAATATCTGAAGCATGAAGAATAATGTAGTCATAATAGTGTCAATAGTGATCTTTGCCGTGATCCCAAACAGTAGCTCACTTTTAAACAGAGGTAGATTATGTTTTTATTCTGTCTGTGTGTGTGTGTTTGATTTATTTTTTTCGTTCAAAACAAGCCCTTGTGACAATTCTCTAATTTTATTCAGAAAGATGCCGCCAACCAATGGTAGCTGGCAGATGCTTTGGAGACGTGCCCAGCTTTGCTTATAACGCCATCACTGAAAAGTGTGAAGAATTTATTTACGGCGGATGCGGAGGCAACGAAAATCGCTTCAACACTTACAGGGAATGCAAAAAAGCATGCAGGGGTGTCTGAGGTCTTCAATTTTTCCCACTGTAACGAAATATCTGTTAAAAATAAATGCGATATGGAAACGGCGATAAATATATTGCATATATACTTTTTTTTTTTTTGTTTTAAACGTTCAAGTTCATTAGTCTTTTTAGATTTTTTTCCCAGATAAGGTTCCATCAGGCAATGACTCTGTAACAAGATACTGTGGTATCTCTAGAAGTGCAGTGTACCTTCATAGCTGAGTTCCTTACATATATCAAAGGAAAGACAATCGCGCATTTTAAACCCGACCTGAAAGCTTGCCACATCGATCTGATTCAAATGGATTCGTTCAAAGTAGTTCTGTTTCTATTAGTAACACTCGGATGTATTTACTCCTTCGAAATACCAAGTAAGTTGTTCGAACGTAAAGTACGTATAATTACATAATATTCACCTGCAATCCATACATATGTATACAGATACATTGAAATTCAAACTAACGGTGTTTATTTTCTAGAAGAATGTGTTGGAATGGAACCGTTTGCGATTGGGGTGTGCCGGAAATCCTTTTCCGGTTATTTTTTCAACATAATTTCAAAGAAATGTCAAAAGTATGAAACCGATGGATGTTTTTTGAAATCAGGAAATGCTCATAGTTTCTCAACAAAACTAGAATGCGTAAGGAAGTGCAAGGAACCAATCGAAGCCGCCCGCAGATCAGAATAGACATTGTTAGTGATTACACTTAAAGTTCTTCTACCAAGCTTTACAATTAATAAAATTTAAGTTTCAGTGTGTATCTCATGAATACGATAATACTCATGTGCACGTGCTTTTTATTCTTTTTTGCTTTGATTCGAATTCAATGACATGTGAACATTTTGTTGATTTCACAGTGAATGAGCTGATTGTATGATTGTATAGCGACAAATACGAATTCATTTAATATAATTGAATGAATGTCTGAACCATTAGAAATACTATTTTTGTTACTTTTTTTATAGATGTACATCCTCATACATATTTTTGATGACACGCACCTCACAGTGGGGTCATACATAACGCAGTGGCTGCGAACTGATTTCAGAAAGCTCGTAGTTTTTCAAATTTTATTGTTTTTTTGGACTGTGCGGAAGTTATTAAAAAATATTATCGAAATTCCGGATAAGTTGTCATCTCATGGCTTCAGTGTGCAGGCAATTCGTCATTCGTCGCACAGTGGAAAAACTTGAGCGTGAGTACACTCTTAAGCCACCAACCAGATAGAGATTTGTGCGAAATGAATAAAAGATAGACGCCGTAGTGGCCAGTATCGAAGAAGACCCAGAAATGTCGATTTGACGCCGATCAGCTATATTGAGCATCGCCAGCACATATTTTGCAGGTGGGTTTGAGCCTACATCCGCAATAGATTGTGCTTCAATTCCTAAGCCGAATGACCAGAGACAACGCCGTGAGTTCGCTAATTGGGCGCTGGATATGTTGGCCGGAGATCCGGATTTTGGCCAAAAAATCACCTTCTCGGACAAGGCCCATTTTTGGCTCAGCAGCTATAGCCTGAAACACATGTGCAGCAAAGCATCGTGCAGTTAATGCATGCAGCAACGCATGTCAAACAGACGTGCAGTGAAAAGTTGACATTTCATCGCATTGCGTGCTGTCATTGTCAAATTTTAAATTTCAAAAACAAATTATTTCACAATGGACATTGAAAGACGTGAAAAATTTTATTATGTGTTCTTCAATGTTATGTCCATTTTCTGGATGTTATGTTTTTATTTTTTTTAAGAACTTAACACTCAAGTGGGTATGAATGAATATATACTTAAAGTGCCTGAGCACGTGTTAAGTTTTTTTGGAAAATGGGATAGAGAGAGAAAGAAAGATATTTGGGCTCAGTGCTCCATGGGGGAGACTAAATTCTTAGTGGAAGTTGGCTTGTTGTTGATTTCTAGTTAACTACTCATCTTACTAGATTTTCGTTAACAGAAAAAATGAATATGTCTTTCGGGCGAGGCTGGGATTGGAACACTGAACCTTCCGATTTGGAAGCCAGTCCACTACCACTTGAGCCACGGCCACCCACATGTGTCGTGTTTACTGTGAGAGAAAGAAGAGAAAAATATGGACGCGGTTTATTTACACGAAAAATGAACGCCAACTCCACGGATTTTTTAATAAATTGTTCCTGTATATCAAAAGCAATAAACGGACGAATTTAGAAAAGTTACAATTCATGCTAGAATTCATGCTTTTGAAGACTTTTCTTGAAAACAAAATCAAGAAAAAAGATTTTATTGGGGAATCCATTAGCCCAGAATGTCGGCTAACTATCATATTGGGTGCAAGTTTCTGTGTATGTAATGAAAGCTGCTGTTCTGCCCAAAAAAATATATTACAGATACTTGGCACACGGTGTTTGTCCTCAAATGTTGGCCTAGTCATTCCGAATACTAGTATCGACTGTTCGTAAAATAATTAAAGAAACTTGTGACGCCATTTAGACTGAGCTGTACGGCATTTATCTGGCTCGGCCAAACGAAATGGAAAGGAAAGGTATCGCCGACGATTTGTATGCAAAAACTGGACTGTCGCATGTTGTAGATGCCATCGACATCGAAAGCACATTGAAATAAAGTGTCCTCCCAATACAGGATCACTATATGCTGCGTTTGATAGAAATTATTCACTTACAGCTGTTGACATTGGAGCTTATGGAGCCCAGAGTAATAGAGGTGTTTGGAAAGCGAGTGGTTTTGGGAAGCAAATCTTACAAAATACCATTAATATTCCCAAATCCGAACATCTTCCGAACACCAACGTCGAATATCCATTCTATTTTGTCGCAGATGCGGCCATACCCTGGGAGACTGTTGTCGATAAGGAAAATAAAAAAAGAAAACCCTTTACTTGTTTGGTGAGGCTGTCGAAGAAATATTGGGCTGCCGACTTGGATACTGTTGGTACAGCAAACGCTTCCTTGGCCAATGTCACAACATTGTATATCTGGGTTTGAACATCCTCAAACATTTCGTCCAATTTTTTCTGTTTTTCTTTAGCCGGGGTGGACAAATCATCTGCATCTAAAATACCAGCTTGTGCAGATGTTGGAGTGCATGGCGATTGGGGCTCGCAGCTATCTGAAGAAGTATGGGGGTTGTCCAACATGAAGCTACAAAAGTTTCCAGATGTTCTGTAAACGAAAGGAAATGTTAAAATGTATATATGTTACATAATTGCTTTACACTTGCTTTGGGTTCGCGATGACCACATCTGGACTGCGATCTAAGACCCGTGCCGTCTTGCGCCAATCTCACGCTCTCCCATTTGAGGTCTACGCTCTGACCGGAACTAATCTAATTCCCGATATAAAGAATCAGGAATTATTCCCCCCTAGTTTCAATGTTTTTCTAGACGACGATCTTACCCGTCCAAATGATGATGCTCCGTGTCGGGGTGTCCTATTGGCCGTCCGCAATGACCTAAACTTTTCACCAATCGCTGTTTCTACTTCCTCTAAGCTTGACTACGTTTCAATAAAGATAACACTCCCCTGCAGGTCTCTGTACATTATGTGTTTATACATCCTACCGGCCCAACCAATCGAATGCTACCAACTCGCTATCGATGCAATTGATCAAATAATTAACTTATCTGATCCTCTCGATGATATCATCGTATTTGGCGATTTCAATCTACCTCAGCTGCACTGGACTCAATCAGATGATAAATCTTTTTTTATCGCTTACCCTATCTCGAGTAAAGAATGTCTCTTCTTGGATGAGCTCACAGACGCTAGCTTATGCCAAGTTAGTGGAGTCTCCAACTATATGGGAAGGCAATTAGACCTCATTTTCACTACTGACCCCATAAACTCCTCTGTGTCGCTCTGTCCCCTTTCTGCCCCACCCCATCTGCAGCTACCACTTCTTACGACTTTCATAAAGCGAATTTCCGCAAAATTAACGCATATCTTAGTAAGTGTTCTTTTGATTTCGCCAATATGCCCCTAGAAAGTGCTCTCTCAATTTTCTGCGGAGAATTACTTAATTCTATTTCTCTCTATGTCCCCTTTTCGCGTAATAGGACCTCTTCTACGAGCCCCCGTTGGTATAATCGTAAACTTCGCTCTTTACGTAACAAAAGAAACAAATTATGGACAGTTTTCCTCCGGTCCAACTCTTTTGTTGACTATTCAAACTATCTCGGGTCATACCTTCAATTCGCCCAGCTCTATAAGTTTCTCTATCAGCAATACCTTGATAGTGCGCAATCAAGGCTTATAAATGATCCTAAGTCTTTCTACCAATTCGTTAATTACAAAAAAAAATCCGACGGTTTTCCTCCATCCCTCTCATACGAAAATATATCATCAACTGATCTGCATACCACAGCTAACTTTTTTGCTACTTTTTTAAGCAATCTTTTGCCGATAATTCCTTCGTACCGGATCCCTCTTATTTCAAATACCTACTTAACTTCCCTATTGGCCCTACTATTTCTCATAGCTTTGATCATACAGTAATAGAAAACTAATTACAACAACTTAATGATGAATACTTACCCGGCCCAGATGGCCTTCCATCCATATTTCTTAAAAAGTGTTCCTCAACTCTTTCACGCCCCCTTGCTAATCTCTTCCGATTATCGCTCTCTCAATGTGAATTTCCACAGATATGGAAGTCCTCTTTCATAACACCCATACACAAAAAGGGATTAAAGGGCGAAGTCACTAATTACCGCCCTATAGCTAAACTTTCCCATATACCCAAACTCCTCGAAAGTATTTTGCATGAAGCCTTAAGCTTTCAGTGTAAATCTTTTATTTCCCCCAATCAACACGGCTTTCTGAAGGGTAGATCAACTACCACTAACCTCGTAGAATTCGTGTCCTCTGTTCTCTCAGCCTTAGAAAATGGTAAAGAAGTTGACGTTATAACAACTGATTTTAGTAAAGCTTTTGATAAGATATCTCATAAACTAATCCTGTTCAAATTGTCCGCCCTGGGCTTTGAACCCATTTTGCTTAAATGGATATCTTCTTACCTGGATAATCGTTTTTATAATGTTCGTTTCAGATCTGTCCTATCGGCCCCTTTCTTGGCCACTTCAGGTGTTCCTCAAGGTAGTCACCTAGGTCCACTCCTCTTCATCCTAACTATTAAGGACCTTCAAAGGCTCATTCAACACTCAACACTTTCTCTCTATGCTGACGATACCAAATTTTTTAAACCCATTTCCTCACAACATGACTCCACCCTCCTTCAAATAGATCTAAATAGTTTTTCCACCTGGTGCATCAAGAACTGCTTAGAACTCAATGTCTCCAAATGTCAATCGATTACTTTCTCACGTAAGTGCAAGAAGCCTCCTCGACGAATTTACCATCTCCACGGCCAACCTATACCCCTTGTTGAATCTATCCGCGACCTTGGTATATTATGCGACAGGCAGCTTAATTTCCGCTCGCATATTGATGAGATAATTTCTAAAGCAAACTCATCACTCGGCTTCGTTAAAAGATGGTCCAAAGAATTCTGCAACCCGTACGTGACCAGATCACTATACATCACTTACGTTCGCCCCCTTCTCGAGTACGCTAGCCAAGCGTGGTGATCCTTTCAACGAGTTCATGTATCCCGTATTGAGAGGATCCAGCGTTGTTTTCTTCGATTTGCTCTTCGAGGTCTACCTTGGAACGATCCTCTAATCTTACCTCCCTATCGAGACCGTCTCAAACTCATTAACCTGAATATCCTTGAGGAACGAATTGACGCAGCAAACATTTTGTTCATTCACCGACTCCTCTCAGGTTCCGTCGATTGCATGCCTCTTTGCAACTCCATTTTCTTTAACACTAACCCTCGTAATCTACGTTCCACCTGTCTCTTTTATCTACCTATCCACCGTACCACATATAGCTCTAACGAACCAATCTCCCGTATGCTGCGTAAGGTAAACTCCAACGTTTCTGTTTTCGATTTTAATCGCAGCACACTTTCCCTCAAATTCGATCTCCTTTACCATCCTTAGCTTTAAGCCCTAGTATTAGTTTAAGTCTTAGTTTTTAAGCTTGTATTAAGCGTAATAAATGGGGGCGTTAAGCCCCCACCAAAATTAAATTAAAATTTATTTGCGTCGATATCTCTCTTAAAAACACATTTTTATAATTTCTGTGTTTTTTTTGTCATAAAGAAATTCATTTTTGCTGACAAATTCGATCAACTTCCCTTCCATTTTTTTTAATTAGATTTTAAATTACATATACACTGTTCATAGTGACAACTTTGAAACGTCAAACCACAAAAATTGTACTAAATTTTACTATTGGAGGTTTGCATTGCAGCATGCTCGTACAGTAAGCACATGTATTCGTTTACATATGAAGCTTTGTTTTCTAATTTTGCTGCACGCATTTTGCTGCACATGTGTTTCAGGCATATGTCAATAAGCAAAATTGCCATTATTGGGGTAACACAATCCACAAGTGGTCGGCCAAGCATCAATGCATCCAAAAAGATCGACTGTTTGGTGCGGTTTTTGGCATGACGGCATCAGCGGACTTTAGTTCTTTCAAAATGAGGAAGCAGACACCCTTACTGTCAATGGTCTTAGGTATAGAGCGATGTTAACCAACTTTCTGTGGTCATAGCTCGACAACATCGATATATCCAAGCTGTGGTTCCAACAAGACGGCACTACATGCCATACAAGCGAAGCAACGCTCGAAGTTGTGAAGTAGAAATTTGGCGACTGGGTCATCTCACGGCGACCGTTCATCAATTGGCCGCCGCAATCATGCGATTTGACAACACTCTGTTATTTTCTCATGGACTACGTCAAGTCCTTAGTCCACGCTAACAAGCCAACCACTTTGGACGAGCTCGAGGCCAACATTCGACACGCTATTACCGGAATAACACCGCACATATTGGGTCGAATCATCAAATATTGGACCGACCGCTTGAAGCACTGCCAGTCAAGCCGAGGCAGCTATTTGCATGATATGCTTTTCCACATATAATGGCATGAACGTAACTTCAAAATAAAGCCTGAATCAATTTAATATTTCACACCGGCGTTGTTGTTTTATTTAAATTGTTTTTGATATCGTTCTTATCTGATCACCCTTTAGAACATTTAGGCGAACGTCTTTTTGTTTTTCGATCTTTTTCGCGTGGACAGAAGCCGCAATGGGTTTTATTGTCTAATTTTAGTGAAGTTGCGCTACTTACACTAGGTGTAGAGTTTTTTTTTATAATTAGAGTGCACTCAAGAAATTTGTGTACCATTTTTTGTGTAAAATGTTTATACACAGCGCGGGCACATTGTTCTTAAATGTTTGCAAGTTATAAGAGCTCGGCATGAACGAGTTGTACAGCTTAGGAACGAATCACGATATTGTAGTGCACGTCCGAGGGTATAGTGATGAGCATTCACAGCGAGATGGGTGTTACGGTTGAAGGTTTGTAGGGGCGGAATGCTACTGGCGATTTCAATGGGACACTGTTGGTGGAAAGTTGCCAAGAATGTTCAATATTATTTGTGTTAGCCCTGTTCTAAGTGTTGTCATTTCCACACGCTGTTTTAGATGAGGTTGTATTAGGCAAAATGATAAGTCCTGCAAAAATTGCTTTCTCTTCAACTCTTCATTGACATATTTTATATTAAACAAAATCAGTGAATTTATGCCAGCATGGTCTAACATTGCACAAACACCCACATTGGTCATCAACGCGTTGAGCTTGCAGTGGTACGAGGGGCGTTCAACATATTCTCGGTATCGGGGTGAAGCTGTGGTTGTATATATAAATTATTTATCAAGTAATACTATTATTTTAGTGCATTCATGTAAAATTTCATATAAATGTGATTATTAATTCGCGTTTTATCTCTAGTTAAACAGAATCATAATGGCAACTGAGACGATGATGGTGAAAATTGAGCATCGCGCTGTAATTAAATTTCTCACTAAGCAAGGAAAAAGTCAAAAAACTATTCATGAAGAGATGGTGGCTGTTTACCAGGGTTCCGCACCTTCATTATCAACTGTGCAAAAGTGGTCAGGTGAGTTCAAGAGAGGCAGAGAGAGCATTGAAGACGACCCCCGCTCCGGCGCCCCGGCTACTGCTTGTACGGGAGAAAGCATCAAAGAAGTCGAAAAACTTGTTCTTGAGGATGCCCGAATAAAGGTGAAAATGATGGCAGAGATCACCAAGCTTTCAATTGGTACCATTCACACCATTCTTCATGACCATCTTAACCTTTCAAAGGTCAGTGCAAGGTGGGAGCCACGAATGCTCACAGCGCCTCAGAAAAAAGTGAGAATCGCATGCTGTAGAGAGCTTTTGGAGATGTGTAGTGAGAACGCGGACGGTGTTATGGATCGAATTGTTACTAGGGACGAAACATGGGTCCACCACTATGACCCTGAAAGCAAACAAGAGTCCATGCAGTGGCATAAAAAAGGAACAGACCCCCCGAAGAAGTTCAAAGTCACTCCATCTGCTGGGAAGCTCATGGCCACAGTTTTTTGGGACACAAAGGGAATCTTGCTCGTTGAGTACTTTGCATAATTTGCGGGAGGAATTAAAAAGAAAAGACGGGGTAAACTCGCAGCGGGTGTGTTGCTTCTTCATGACAACGCTCCTGTTCACACGGCGCGAGTTTCCAAGGCTGCTGCGCGAGATTGTGGTTTCGAAGAAATCCAACACCCACCCCATAGTCCAGACCTTGCCCCTAGTGATTATTTCCTGTTTCCAGATTTGAAAAAATGTCTTCGTGGAAAAAGATTTTCGGATGATGAAGAACTCAAGTCGGCAATAAATGGGTATTTTGCAGAGAAAGAGGAAATTTATTTTTTTGACGATTTAAAAAAGCTTATCTCAAGATGTAACAAATGCATTGATGTTAGGGGAGATTATATTGAAAAATAAAGACAATTTAAATTGAATTCGCATTTTCCTTCATATCGATACCGAGAATATATTAAACGCCCCTCGTATATGAATGACATAGATTTTCAAATTTATCTGGCCCACATTTTAAGTTTTCGGGCTCTTCTTCTGGGGGGCTGTCAGTATATTCTTTTTTTTTGCGGCCTCACATTCCAGGTCTTGGTATAGGACGGGAACGGCAGCATACCACCTTGATCAAAAAGTTTCCCGCCACCACCGTGTGGCGCTCCCATTATTCCGATTTGAGTTCTGTTTTTTTTTGTTATGTTGGTAAATATGTTGTTGATATTCCCTCTAAATCTTAGCATCATAGCTTGACATTTGCAAAAGTTACGTAGCCAAGCGTACATCTAACTCTGTGTGTATTGGCGATTTTTTACAATTTTAGAAATGGATTTAAATTTGCAACAACGAACTTGTATTAAATTTTGCGTAAAAAACAGATTTAATGGTGCGCGAACGTTGGAAATGTTGGAAAAGAGTTTTGGCAACGATTCTCTAAAGAAAACGGTCGTTTACCAGTGGCACGAGCGGTTCAAAAGTGGTCGTGAGTCAATTGAAGATGATGAACGCAGTGGCAGATTATCGACATTATCGACATCGAAAACCGACGAAAACACTGATGGAGTAAAAGAAATGTTGGTCAATAAACGCAAATTAACCATCAGAGTGGTGGCGGAGGACTTGAACATTGCCTATGGATCCGTCCAAGACATTTTGGTTAATGATTTGGGTTTCCGTTGTGTAGCAGCAAAGTTGGTGTCAATTGGCAGTGTTGACGTCGCAAAAGAGATGATTTGGGAGGCTGAATCCGATCCTACATTCATCAAAAGGATCATTACTGGAGACGAGACGTGGGTTTATGAGTACGACGCGCAATCCAGACATCAGGCAAATGAATGGCGTTCACCAAATGAGTCGAGACCAAAAAACCACGTCGTTTTCAATCAAAAAAAGGCAATGCTCACGATTTTTATGGATTACAACTGTGTAGTGCATCATGAATTTTTGCCAGAAGGCCAGACAGTAAACAAAGAGTATTACGAGTATTTGGGCATTATGAGACATTTGCGTGAAGCAATTCGCTGAAAGAGACCAGAATTGTGGGCATGATAACGCACCGTCGCACTGTGCCATCATTATTCGTAATTTTTTGACGAAAGATGCAACAAATACTATCCAACAGCCACCGAATTCACCTGATTTGGCACCCTGTCACTTCTTTCTGTTCAATCGAGTTAAAAAAAACCACTACGAGGAACACGTTTCAGCAGCCGAGAGGAAGTAATGGAAAAATCACAGGAAGCACTGATGGACATACCGAAAACCGAATATAAAAAATGTTTCGACGATTGCATCAAGCGCTGGCATAAGTGTGTTGCAGATGGATAAATTCAGAAAATTAACTTTTGATCAAGGTGGCATGTCAAGATCATTAAATTCCGATATGAACAGCACAGCTAATTGGGAAATACCAATTGCCAACCAAATGGTTTTTAAAATATCGTACACGTCGCTTATGGAATACCCTTCCGAACTCTTTATTTCCTAGTCATTAAAACCTGCAAGCATTCAAAACCAACGTACGAGTATATATATCGGTATCGCTCTTTGTTTGCGCCCTAATTTTTCCTCGCCGTCGTTATGTGCAGACATTTTTTAAGTACAATAGTATGAATGCCTCCTTCTCTTGATGCAGATTTAATTACAGTTTTTCTATGATATGAGATATGAGTAGAATTCCTTTAATTTTCTAAATTCGACACAAAACCTTGATGCTTTTTGTAATCACCACTAAATCTGTTGTCACTGATTGGCACCAGCTTGATGAGGCCAAATTCTATTAAATTTGCTACTTATATTTCTATTAAAACTAGTGCAAGCAACAGCGTTCCTTGCTTTTATTAATGCTTGTTTTCAAGCACCGCATCTCTTACATTTGTCGAAATTCTATATTCTATAATTTAAAATGCGGAAAAGTATAATCATAGCGCAAAGCAAAGAAAGTAATAAAAATTATTATAGGACAACTGCAAATGGCCAATATGTCAGTACCTATCTCAAAATGACCTCCAAATAAAATAAAATAAAATAAAAGCTCAAAATTACTGCAGGAAAAATTAATAAACAAATAAAATGTTTTCAACAAATGCGACTCTTTCCGATAATTAGTTTCTTAGATCAGCGGTCAATTATTTGCGACATTAATGGCCGCCGACAAGATTAAAGCATCGTTTTATTTCCAATTATCATTATGATGTGTTGTACTTAGGGAAAAGTTGAAAGCAAATTATAACGCATCCGAAACAAAGTTGTATTTTTTCTGCCCCCTTCATCCGATTTTCCTATTAGTCGTTGTTTGTGAATCGACAAATACTCGTGTGTAGACGTCACAGGCTTATATGCGAAAGGGTAACAAAATTGTGATGAATACAACAACTGCATCGAATAAGATTAACTCACATGACAACTCATGTAAAAGTCACTCTTAATAGACCTGTTGTTAAGTTGATATAACTGCCATACAAGAAATGGCGATAGGACAGGGTGGGCAAGAAACGAGCAGAAACTCCGATATTTTTTATGTAGTGCATGCGAACGACTAGTGACAGCCCGTATGAGGACGAAATTCACCAACACAAGAGGAATAAAGCAGTGCTACCACAGTCGTTTTAAGAACTTCTAGAGAAAACATATGAATTGTGTCCCAAGTATGACTTGTAAATCGTATTCGAGAAAATAAAAAAGTGGACGGAACATCGTATTGGCAATCGCATATTTTCTCCATCTTAGACTGTGTAAATAGCGAAGACGACGAATATACTGCTGTCACGCTGGACATATGTACCCCTTTCAACCTAATCGAAGGCCGTGCAAATTTCGTCCACTTGATCAGACGAAGTGAGGGTAAAAATCTCCAAAGTCCAATGCAACCAATTCTCAGGAGCCGACGGTCTAGACGCCAAGCTAGTGGCAGTGATCAAGTGAGGAACACCCAGTAGTTCAGCTGTGACTTTTGGCCAGAGGATCAAATGCCCGATATGTAATTAAAATCTCAGCATTGTCTGTTGCGGTTCAGTAGCGCAAAACTACAGAGTCAGAGACACTGAATACAAGGTCGTCGCTGTCGTATTATGTAAAAACTAAAAACCCATTGTCAACAGACTGAGTGTGCCCATACCATATAAATGTGATTTTAAAACGGAAGGTCAAGCCAGCTAAATCGATGTTATTGCTACAGATTTTGCTAAGGCCTTCGATAAAATATCACATCAATTGATCCTTTTCAAATTTTCTTCCCTCGGTTTTGACCCCGTATTATTAAAATGAATATTTTCTTACCTGAAGAACCGTTATTATAGCTTTTGTTATAGATCAGCCTTATCAACCTTGTTTTTAACCACCTCTGGTGTCCCACAAGGCAGCCATCTAGGTCCCCTCTTTTTCATTTTAACTATAAGTGATCTTGAGAGGATTATTAAACACTGCCCCCTATCCATTTACACCGACGACACTAAGTTCTCCAAAACTAATTCTTCATCTCAAGACTCTATTCTCCTTCAAGAAGACCTCGATAGGTTTACCACTTGGGGTCTAAAAAATTGTCAATCTAAGACTTTGTCACGACTTTATTTTCTGCATGGCCAACCTATACCCAAGGTTCAATCTCTTCGCGACCTTGGTATATTATAAAGGATGTTTTTTTTTAGAGTTTTGGTTCTTAAACTGGCAACACTGTTTCTACAGATTGTCAATTTGACAGTTGTTTTGTGGTTAGTACGTTTTGCCATTTTACGATGAATAGATTAACGCCAGAATAACGTGTGCAAACTTATTTTGAAAGCCATGATTCGGTTCGCCAAACTTACCGTGCGCTACGTTCATTTTACGACATAATCGTCCATCTGGGCAAGTCATTCGGATTACAATGAATCGTTTTCGCACCACGTACACTCTAGTGGATAATACGCATCCCCAAAGATGACAAACAGTGCGAACAGAAGAAGTTATTGCCGTTGTGGAGCGCAGTGTTGAGGAGAATCCGAATGAGTCGATTCGCCATCGTGTACAGCAATTGGAGCTATGCTCATTCACTTTGAGGAAGATTTTACGGAAATATCTTGGCTTAAAAGCTTATAGGATCAATATAAGTCGTTATTTAGCCGTCGATGAGAGAAGACATAAAATGAGCTGTAAAGTTTGTAGTGCGAAAATTGCCCGCGAAACGTGTAAAATTACTTGCAATGATTGCAACTGTCTCTTGCATGCAACTTGCGCTAACTTGCAACCTGCAGATGTGGATTACATAATCAAATCCAAAAAGTCGTGGTGCTGTGCTATATGTTCACAACAAAAAAGAAACAATCCAAGGAGATTATCTATGTCGTCATCATCGTGCAGTGTCAGTGCAAGCAGCGGGATCGATCCAAAACAAATAACACTTGAGGGCATTCACCTTCAAATAGTGGAGATCAAAGCGACACTTCAATCTACCGTGCAATCCATACAGCACATGCAATCGCAATTCGCTTTGCTAGAGCAGACCACCCAAATTCTAACTGAAATAAGGAATGAGAACGAAAGACTGAAAGTTCAACTATACGAAACAAAAGAAAGGCTAAATAAGACAGAATACCAAATACACACTAATCATATTGAACTGCGTGACGTACCGCTAATGGAGGAGGAAAATTTGGGAAACTCGGTGATTCAAATTTCGATGTATGCTATAGAAAAGAAATTGGATAGTGCAGATTGTGTACTTTTAAAATTAAAGTTTGAAAAAACAACCATTGATATTGTCTGCATATATCGGCTGCAGTTTGTTCACAGGGATATATTCTTAACCGAACTCGAAGGCCTTCTCAACTCAATCAAAAGTCAAAATGTCTGCCTTGTTGGTGACATAAACATTGACATATTGGATTTTCCTCTGAGCTGTGATAACTATTTACTTCTTCTGTCTTCCCTGGGTTATGAATCACTCATAAACGTTCCAACTAGGGTAACTGATGCAACGAAAACATGTATTAACCATTTATTTGTTCGAGTGAAAAATCTGTCCAATGTCTGTTCGTTTGTACTGGAATGGGATATAACTGACCATTTTGCTACTGGTATATCGGTTTCAAATCTACTCAGAAAAAATAATACTAACCTAAATCTAACCGACTCGAAAAATAAAAAATCGCTACCAGAAGTAAACTACGCTTCGTTGATAGAGAGTTTTTCTAAGGAAACTTGGAATGATATATATAACTCTACCTGTATTTCAAATGCATTTGAACAATTTTTGAAAAAGCTGTCTAACCTTATAAATGTACTCGTAAATAAAACACAAAAACTGGGACGTAAGTTCCAAAAGATCCAACCATGGATGACTGCTAATCTCTGCCAAAGAATTCGGGAAAAAAATAACTTTTATGTGTTGAATAAAAACAACTTGCATCTACCCTCCATAAAAAATACTTACTGTAAGATGCGAAAGGACATTTTCGAAAAAATACTCGTAAGAAGGCAAAAAGAGATATATTATCAAAACAAATTTGAGCAAAATAGGTCCAATCCAAAACGTCAATGGGATATTTTAAATGATTTGCTAGGTAAAAACAGTAAAATAAATATACTATAAGATGTTTAAAATTCGAAGGAGAGGACATCACTTCGCATATTGAAATGGGAAACAATTTCAATTTGTTCTTTAAAAATGCTGCTGAAAATGCAAAACCCACTCATTCAATCCCTACAAGTACAGCCTCTAATAATTTCCTCCTTGATGATATAGTAATCTCGTCATTTTGCTTTGGAACGGTGTCCGAAACTGAAGTGTCCGATATCATATCGAAATTAAAAGTTAAAAGCTCTTATGGGATGGACGGTATTAGTAGTTCACTCTTGAAAAAAATTAGTAGCCTAATTATTAAGCCGTTAACGTACCTTTTCAACCAAAGCTTCGAAAGGGGGATATTTCCAGAGTGCCTAAAAACATCCATTATAGTACCAATTTATAAAAAAGATGACAAAAGTGATCCTAACAATTATAGACCAATCTGCTTATTGTCAATTTTTTCAAAAATCATGGAAAAATTGATTGCGAAAAGAATGTACAAGTTTTTAGATAAATACAAGCTCTTAAATGCATCCCAATTTGGCTTTATGAAAGGTAAATCCACCGAAGATGCTCTTGTTTCATTCTTGGAGGATATTCATGACGCGTTGGATAAAAACAACAAATGTGCTGGTCTCTTTTTAGATCTGACTAAGGCATTTGACTTAGTTAATCATAAGTTATTACTCAAGATCCTTGAAAGACTTGGATTTAGGGGTAATACCCATAACTGGTTCATGTCATATCTAAAACATCGAAGGCAACACGTTCGTATAAATGAAACTTTGAGTGAACCTTTACTAAGTCGAAATGCTGGCGTCCCCCAAGGATCAGTCCTTGGACCTTTGCTGTTCCTTATTTATATAAATTCAATTTTTAAATTGCCTTTAAAGGGTAAAATTCGTGCTTTTGCTGATGATCTGGCGATCTCATATAAAGCGTCTTGTGTTGACACTATACGACGTCAAATGAATGATGACCTAGCTATACTTAATAATTGGTTTATTTTTCATCAAATTGTGCTAAGTAACAAATCGAAAGTCATGCCTTTCTTCATCGCAAATAAATACTGCATTGATGGAGTAGGTCTTCATGTCTTAAATTGTACACATGCTAACTGCAGTGATGCTTGCATAAAATTAGAATCTATCTTCGAATTTAAATATCTAGGTGTAACCCTAGACAGCAAGTTAAACTGGAAAGCACATATAACAAACATTAGAAAATGTGTATATATAGCTTTAAATAAAATATTTCATCTAAAAAATTTGGTACCTCTTAGCCTAATGTCTACTATATATTACGCACTGGTTAATTCTCGACTAGAATATGGGATTTGCTGTTGGGGTGGTGCTTTCAAGAGTAACCTCCAGCCCCTTATAACAGCTCAGAAAAAGATAATCAGGGCTACTCTTTTTAAGCCAAGATTGGAACATTCATTCCCCTTATTCCAATATCTCAATGCCTTACCACTCAGACATCTATACGTTTTTAAAGTATTAAGGCTATTCTACTTGCGAAGCGGTTACACTACTCAAAGTAGAAATACAGCCTATGCACTGAGACCAACGTCCACGGTAGTAGTTCCGCGAGTATGTAAGGAACACTGCAGACGCTTTGCTACGAATATAGCTCCCTTTATTTATAACAAACTGTCACCTGATGTATTAAGCCATGTTCAATCCAAATGCAGATTCATAAAGAACTTAAGAATCTTCTTACTATCCAGATCGAGTGTAGAGGATTTAATGCAGGTCTTAATCTAATAAGCTCTTTGCCTATTCTTGCTTGTCATCATTAAATGTAATTTCCCATCTATGTATTCCATATTTATCCATTTACTTCCTCCTCTTTACCCGTTTATTATTTTAAATATTAAATACAATGCTTTTCTCGTTTGCATCACAAAACATGACTTCTTTTCTCAGCGCGGCTTTCAAAACCTTTAAACAATTATATAATCAACGCACTTGTTACTGGTATTTCTTTTACTACAAAGTGTGTAAGAACAACCATTCCAAATTAGTATAATTACTTAATTCATGGGTCTAGAATTCTTGCGTCTTAAAGTTTCTCAAATGACATATCATATGTATAACTGTAATAAATAAAGTTTGTAAAAACCATGTAAACTAGTAGAACTGAAACTTTTCCAACTACTGAATTGTATATCATTAATACCCACCAATTAATATTGTAAAAAAATGTATTTGTATTGAAATGGAATAAATCTAAATCTAAAAAAAAATATGGGCCGAAAACATGATTCAGATTGATCCTCATTTTCAACGCAAAATTTTGTTCTCCGATGAGATCCATTTTTGGTTGGACATGTAAAGAAGCAAAATTGCCGAATTTGGCGTAGAGATAGCCCAGAAGCCTTTATCAGACGCCCTTACAAACTCACTGTTTGGTGTGCTTTATGGGCTGGTGGAATCATAGGCCAATATTTCTTTCAGGACGATGCCGGCCAGAATGTTACTGTCAATGGAGAGCGCTATAGAAACATGATTTCTGACTTTTTCGTTCCTCAGTTGAATAGCATTGACGTGACAGAGCTTTCGTTTCAACAAGATGGCGTAACATGCCACACGACACGCGACATCATCAATTTGTTGCTGGAAACATTTGCTAAGCGCATAATTTCGCGTAATGGACCTCTGAACTGGTCTCCACGGTCCTGTGATCTCACACCTTTAGATTACTTTCTTCGGGGGTACGGAAAGTCACTATGTCTATGTCTATGACGATAAACCAGATACGTTGGAGAATTTGAAAGTCAACATTCGCCGTGTTATTGCTGATATACGGCCCCAGTTGCTCGATAAAGTTGTCGAAAATTGGACTTCAGGATTGCGCTTCATTCGAGCTAGCCTATGCCACTAATGGCATAAAATTGTCTGTTAAATAAAGCTAATATCATAGACATTGACATTAGCTTCAAGTGTTTTCTTTCGTATGGAATTTGTATACCTCTAAAAAAAACAACCTTTACGATACAGAGTTAAACTTCCGTTCGCATATTGATGAATAATCCTTAAAGCCAACTCATTACTTGGTTTTATCTAACGATGGTGTAAATAATTTTGCAACCCTTATGTGATAAGGTCACTTTACACTATGCTTGTCCGGCCTCTTCTCGAATATGCCAACCAAGTGTGGTCCCCCTTTCAGCGAGTTCATATACAAGGTGTCTCAAAAGAAAGTTCACATTTAAAAAAAAATATTAAAAAAAAAGTTAGAAGTTTATTGAAAAAATGTTTGTTATATCTTAAAATACAGTGTTTGGGAATTTATTTTTTAAAAATGACATCGTCCAAATGTAAACCGTTGCGTTCTCGGCATTCATTTAATGGAGCACTAAAATTGTCTATGACGGCTCGGTAGGTATTCAGATTTATTCAGATTCACTTTAGGCGAATGTAGGGATTTCTGATGTTTTTGTTTTGGATTGGCTGCACTCCAGTAGCGGCAATTTTGCTTGTTAACGTGCCCATTAAGATGAAAACGGGCTTCATCTGAAAACAAGATGTTGGTAAACGTCAGAAAACTCTCAATCATCTGGTTTACGAAGTCAAACCTCTGACCAGCATCCTGAGCCTTTAATTCTTGCACCAACTGAATTTTGTAGGGGTGAAGTTTTAAATCTTTATGCAAAATGCGCAATAATGACGATCTGTGCACGTTTAAGGCCACAGCACGCTTCCGAATTGAAAGGTTCGGATCGTCCCGAGTAGACTGGGTGACACTGTCTACGTTTTCGACGGTTCTTGAAGATCTTGGACGCCCGGATTTTGGTTTTTCCAATGTTGAGGCGGTCTCTTCAAACTTCTTGACCCATTCAAGTGACGAATATGTCAAATGTTGCAGAATTTTCTTCGCACTACAGTCGCCGAATTACCGTTTTTATAAAACTCGCGTACGCACAACGGACGGTCCGCTCCCGAGAAACGCTCCATAGCGACTAAATTCCCAAGAGCCAGGCTACCGATTGACACACGCCCCGCGCTCCTCTAAATAGTTGCGTTCACGCAATAACCAAAACAAATGTGAACTTTCTTTTGAGACACCTTGTATCACGAATCGAGAACATTCAACGTCGTTTCACTCGATTTGCCCTTCAAGGACTACCCTGGGATGACCCCCTTAGCTTACCTCTCTATCGTGTCCGTCTCAAACTTCTTAACCTGAATACAGGTTAAACCGAAAAACGCAGAAACGTAGCTGACATTATCTTCATTCATCGCCTGCTCTCTAGTTCTGTGGATTGCGCTTCCCTATACAATTCTATTTCCTTCAACACTAACCCTCGTAATTTATGTTGTACCCGTCTCTTCAATATTTCAACCCATCGCACCTCTTATGGTTCCAACGAACCAATCTCCCGCATGCTCCGTAATGTCAACTCAAACCTCCCCCTTTTTGGTTTTAACTTGACCACTTCTCGTCTCAAGCGTGATCTCCTCCACCATTCCCTTATTTCCTAACCCTTAATTTTTGTTAGTTGTTAGGTCCTAGTTTTTAAGAAGTTTAAGCTTGTATTAAGCCAAATAAATTAAAATTAAAAAATTCACTCTGCGGCAGATTTTGGAGAAAACCAAAGAATGCCACATCGATGCTTACCGCCTCTTCATCGATTTCAAAGTTGCTTACGTCTACAGGGACGACCTATACATTCATGAGTCATGTTCGGTCTAGGCATCCGAGTTGAACTCGTTCGGTTGTAACAAATGTCAATGAAGAGCTCCCCCTGGTCTATCAATGACAAGGAAAATTCAGCGATCGTTGTCATATTATAAAAGTGTCCTAGACTGAGAGAAAGATAGAATTGTGGGCAACTTTTGCGACAAGTCAGCCTGCTAAGGATGGAGATGCATGTTGGCTGTGCTCCAGAGCCGCCAGAAGCAAATTTATTGCTCAGTAACAGTAAGAGTTCTTACTCGTATTAGTCACAGAAGTATCAACAAACAAACGAAATATCAATGGAACCCAATCCAAATGGAAAGAGAAATGATCTTCCTCATTAAATTACGCACTTAACCTGACTAACGGGAAGGAAAAAACATCATATTTTGAGTAATCACTATGCAATTTGTTAAAAGAAAGTTCTATCAAAATAATTACTATTGAAAACGAATTTTTGTCAGCTTTGAAGCATTTTTTTGGTCGTCAATTTAATAAAATTAAAATGGGCTCCAGTATGAATATGAATATGAACAACTTCATTATCTCTGCCTTGTTGATGTTTACTATTTCACGCCCAATTATTCAGAGTCATATTCGTATATAAATATTCAGTCGCAGAACTGATTAACGAAAAAGTTAGCCATTCAAATTTAGTCTCAGATAGTGCGGCTAACCAAACGTACATACTCGTACCTCCAAAATGCGTACTCTATTGTTAACATTCTTTTGTTTATTCATAGTCACGGTTCATATGGTTCATGTGGGCAATTGTGCACAACCAGGTTTGTTAAATTGATTGACCTAATTGCAGAGGATCATTTACAATGTTTTTGTTTCTGTTTTCTTTTTGATTCACTCATAGATCCCAAGTGTTTGTTGCCGATGGAAACTGGACCATGTCGGATGAAGCTTGATAGATACTATTTCGACTCGGCCAGTAATTCCTGCAAGGTCTTCCCATATGGTGGCTGTAAAGGCAACGATAATAGATTCGGAACACTGAGTACCTGTGAGGCCACGTGTAAACGGTCAAAGAAATAAATATTACCTTTCATTCTGTGTTGCCAGTTTTTGTTTTTTTGTTTTTACTCAAACTTGCCAAAATTAGAAATGAATTCATACAAATATTAAAAGCTAAGCGAACGTAGGAAATTATTTCTTGCAAGCAAGTTCACATTTTGATTGTGATTCGTATCGATTGCCATTGCCCTGACACCCGCCATACTTGAATTTTGTGCATTTCTTTGTATTTGGGTTGTAGGCCCAAGCATCAATGTAGGCCCTGCAAGGTCCTCTGGACTGCTTCGATGTGCAATCTGTTAGAGGTTTTCTTTAGAACGTCTTCGATTTGGGTTTTGATTTTATTTTATTCTTTACTCACCCCTTGTGGATACAGCTGCAATCAGGAAGAGTAATATAAAAAATATCCTAAATTCCATTTTTGGAGCTACTGCGGTTATCCGCACTACGAGTATATACGGGTAATACTACTGACACCAAGTGCTTGACAGCTCACAATCTTATATAAAATGCATCTTTCAGTTAATTGGCCCATTTTAAACCTTATTAATTACTGGCGATTGTATCTTTATAAAAGGTATAATCAACAATGCTGTTTTGTTCCAATCGAAGGCGCTATTTAAATAAAGTCAAAGCTGCGTTGCTAAGGGTTAGCTTGGGGGAAAACATCGAATGACATTATATTATCTACTTTGCACGGAACAGACAATATGTTGAATGTATTGTATTGACAAAAAAATGTAATAAAAGATAATCGAATGAGACCACTTTATTTGTATTTATGGTTATGTAGGACACGTAAGAATTCAGCAACAGCTCTTTTTCAAGTCAGCTGAAATAACAACAAAACGTCATAAATGATTTTGTGGAAATGGTAAATTAATCAGCTTTTAATTGGAGCTATTGTTAAATAAGTATTAAAACGGATATTTGTCGTGGCTTCCATTTACTTCACCTTAACAAATATGTCTCCAGAGTTTTACGTGAACTCCTGTCTGTGAAGACTTAATTTCACGGAATGCCTTCGGGATACATCCAGTTGCCATCGACGGCTGCCTTTCTGAGTACCGGAACTCTGTCGGATGCAAAAGTTCCACCCTTGGTATAAGTCGAGGAGGCCGATCTAAAACCTCTTACTGCACCTAGTACTGGGCCCCGTCCAATTATCAAGGCTTTGCCCTTAATGACGTTGTCTAATAATGAACGGGAGCAGAGCAAAGTACTGGTCTTATCGTAAACATCTTCAGATGACGCTACCGAAGGTTGTTACGATTCGATCAGTCACAAGTTGCCGGTCATAGGTCTTGTTGGCGGCTGGACCACTGGTAGTCCCTACCAGGACTTAAATCACGGTACTATGGGAGTCAGGAGCTCCCCGGATCTCGGTCCGGGCCTGACTTGTTAGAGGTAGGCCCCCTTGTGGGAGCTCCTGACTTCCATGGTACCGTGATTTAAGTTCTGGTATGGACTACAGGTGGTCCTGCCGCCAACAGGACCTGTGACTGCCAGCGTGTAACTAGTCTAATCGTAGCAACCAGTCAAGTTAAGAAAACCATTACGACCAGTAATTTGCTCTGCCTCCGTCTTTTATCAGACAACGTCATTGATGGAAGAGACCTTGATAATTGAGCGAGGGCCCACTTAACATTAATAGTAGAAAGCAATTAGAACGATGTTGCTAATTTACTGTAAGATAGATTAGGAACAGGACTCAATTGACTTAAAGACATGAGAGAGACGGACACTGAAACGCAATGGTGACAGCATAAACTGTCTACCGTCCTTCATTCAATTCCCTGGAATGTCTCTGCGCCCCGGCTCCCAATATAGATGAAAGTTGAACTGCTCTGCCATCTCCCTAATCGGCAATCAAGGGCGGTTTTTGAATTTTGTGAGGCTCAGTCCAGGGCTAAGATGGCCTGGCTATCGAAAAAGATGTGGATATCCCTTGCAGATATCACATTTTTCTTCAGCCAGGACCGGACTTCTTTAATCGCCAAAATTTCCGCCTCGAACACTCTACAGTGGTTCGGAAGGCGGAAGAAGGGGCTTTGGTTAAGCTTGTCGTTCACGAAAATATCTTCCTACCAGAAAGATCTAGAGGGGATGCTTACATGAATGTATTTGTCAAACCAATGGCGGTGCATAATGCAGTAGCGTCGCCAAATAGTCTATTTGTCTACTGTATACTCGCTTTAAGGCGAATAGCTGCGTCATTCTGTCCTTTGGACTTTGCTTAGTTTATTGCAGTTGACTGTGTTATCTAAGGCCGCCCATCAGACAATTACCCCGTAGGTTAGTGTTGGTCTTATAACCGAGACGTATTGCCAGTGGGTAATACGAGTTGAAAGTCCCATTTGATGTCAATGGTTTTTTTTTTGCAAGAGAATAGAGCTCCTGTTTTCTTTACTCTTTCATCAATATTATGTTTCCAGTTTAATTACCTGCCAAAAATAAGACTCAGATATTTCGTTGCATAAGAAAAGACTAAGCTGGTACCGTTGATTGAGAGAGGGCCTATGATTGGAATTTTATATTTCCTGGAAAAGACAAGATAAGTGTTATGGGGGCGTACTCCCAATCAACACCCACCCGACCAACGGATTTTGTTGTAAAAGTGTTTTAATGGTATCGAGATGCTTCCTGAGATGACTATAGCAACATCATCCTCATAGGCACCCACCCTACTACCACCCGCTTCCAGGTAAATCAATAGTTCATTGACCACTAAGTTCTTGAGAAGTAGTGATAGAGCACCACCTTGTGCCGTATCTCTGCTGACACATCTTTTAGCACAAGTCCCATCCAGTTTGGAGTTTATTATCCTGATATTTAGCATAAGTAAGTCATTTTCCTTCAAGTTGACAGCACAGTCGTGATTGCGGATGTGTTGACGTTGTTACACCTTCTATTTCCAGGAACACGACTATTGTGTACTCTCTATAGTGTAGGGATCATTCAATGTAGAATGTACAGACTTTCCTTTACAGTTGGTATGTTAAGCCTTAGCCAAAATCGTGGATCAATTGTACTAATCGGAGGACATCTTTGGTAGGACAGTTAGTAAGCATAACCTACACGACACCACGTCTGGCAACGGACTTAATCTTATTGACTTCGCGGCGAGACGAAATATTACTATAGCAAGCACACGGTTTCCTGATCTTAATATACACAATGGCAACATGGCTGTCTACGGATCATCAAACGCTAAATCAAATTGATCATTTTGCAATAGACGTAAGCTTCTAGTATTGTAGACGTCTGAAAGTTCCAGACTGTCAACGTTGACACGGATCACCACCTTCTTGCGAGTGCGGATTTCCCAAGCATCACAACGAAGAGGAACTACTGTGAGAAGATGTAACGTAGAAAAGTAATACGAGTATGTCAACAAAAACTCATCTAACCCCAAGTCTAAATATGGAAAAAAAATCATCTTTGTCGGACAATCTACAAAACCTTGAAGAAACTCTGACAACAAAATTTGCACAGCTGATTTCAGAACTTGAGGGAAAGGTCAACAATCTTATCAGCGAGGCCGTAGCTGCTCTTTATATTCGCTTAAAGCAGTGTGGGCACGAAATGCCGGGCTCAAGGAGGAAAACAAATTAGTAAGAGAGGAGCTTGTAGATTTCCAACTGAGTCAAAGGCTCTTCGATGTAATTGTAAGAGGTATTCCTCATACCAACAACGAAAATGCTATCGCTACTGCCAAAAAGATCGCCGTAAGTTTACGACACTAATGGTCTACGCACATCGATGCTTCTCGACAACAACAAAAGCTCTCACCCACTACTAATTTGTTTTTCTTCTGATGCTGAGCATCGAGCTTTCCTTTCGGCATTTTACAAAAACAACGGTCTTACAATTGCCCAACATGGAAAATGAAACACACACCACTAAGCCTAAAATCTCTTGTCGTATTCACATAAATGAGAGCCTAACACCTGCGAATACGAGTAGTTCTCTGTTGCGGTATGCTAATCGACTCCGGAAAGCCGTGTTACTTTCATCAGTGAGAATGAGTAATGATTTTGTTTATGAGAGGAAGAGCAATGACGACTCTGAAATGAGAATTACAACAACGACAAGACTACAGTGAAATCTAGCTCTCATTGCAATTTCCGGTGTTGCCCGATTCCTTTAAACGTCAATTTGCAGCAGAATTATGATTTAAGCGTCTAATACGTTTGATATATTTGCGTATTTCTATATTTTTACTCTTTTCTCCCTCTCTCACCCTGCCCTTTTTCTCTTCCTCGTCTCTTTCCCATAAAACTTTTCTTCTTATTGTTGCTGCTGTTTTTGAAAATTTTAATTCAAACTTCGCTGACTGTTACATACCAAGAGTTCCAATTACGTGTCTTACGTTTTAACTAAAATGTTGAATAATACGCTTCCCTAGTCTGGCTTTGCAAATGAAGTCGCGGTACGATCAATTATAAAAATGTTGTCCAATTCACGCACGGGGCTGAAAATGTGCTACCTCAATGCACGTAGCTTCAATTTATCTAAATTGGACTATGTAAACTAACTTTTCAATGGGTCCAAAGTTGATATTATGTGTATTAATGAAACTTGGCTGTCTTGGTCTGATCCAGACAACAAAGGAAACAGGGACGCGTTACAACAGCTATACAAAATCCCGAGGTACAAACTAATTCGTAACGATAGAGTTACCAATATAACAGGCGGCGGCGTTGCGATGTATTGCAGCACCTCGCTCATGCGCATAACATACTGCAGAAATGCGAAGAAGGTGTAATGGAATATCTTCTGTTAGAAGTTACTAATGGTATCAGTAAGTGCCTCCTTGGAGTAGGTAGCTTATAACTCAAATCGAAATTACTCGCCATAACCTTTTATCAGCATTGCACGAGTTTACTGCACTTTATGAACACATGATAGTTTGTGGTAACTTTAACGGTGACCTATTAAAACTTGATAACAAAGCCAATCAGCTGCTGGATTCTGCCACCGCCGCTGGGTTGTCGATAGTTAACTCCTTTGATATCCGTTTTTCCTCAGGACTTCTGGACATCTTTATGGTGTCGAATCTGTCCAATGTCTTACTTCAAGATCAGCTATCCCTTGCAATCCGACCATGACTTGATTTTTTTTTTGTACTTACAATGTTGACCTGAGACTAGTACTTTCCTTTATCCTCTACCTTCAGGGATTATGGATCTGTAAACAACAATGCCTTACAACTAGATGCGAGCTTACTCCCTTGGCGTCATTACGCGTTATTACGCATCAACTATAAATGGCAAAGTGAATCACGTGCAATCCTTAGTATTGGATATCTTTAATAGACACATATGGGTACCTTTAAAAACAGTTCAAATACGGAATAAGAACTGCATTTGGTTCACAAGTGAAGTTCGTAATGCTATAAAGGTTCAAAATAAACTATATTCACGGTGGAAGCAAAGTCCAACTATTCCCAACTGGGAATCATTCAGTCGAGCTCGTAATTACTCCACAATTATAACACGAAGAGCCAAAAAGAGGAATTTTCTTTTCATACTGAAGACTGATTTAACATCAAAAAACTATGGAGTGACTTGCGCTCTATTGGTGTTGGAGAAAAAGCAACTGCTGCTGATAGCATTCCAGGTGCGACCGAACGCAATGATGCTTTTTTATCCGGACCTACTAATAACTCTTGTTTTAGCCCCGAAAATCAATTGTTTCTTTCGTATGATTTTTGCTTTGCAGCTGTCGCAGAAGTTGACGTCCTTAATGTTATTCGTTCTACCAAATCTAATGCTGTCGGTGAGATGGGTGCCATAAACTGCCTTTCTACTTTTCCCGATAATTGGAAATTCGCTAAAGTTATCCCTGTTCCTAAAGAACCTCAGCTATCTCTTGGAGGAGACTTTCGCCCTATCAGTATCCTGCCATATCTATCAAAAGTCTTTTATAAAGGTTCTCGCAAAGCAAATATCGAGTTATTTGGGTCAATATATCATAGTTTGGGTATTCGAGTCCAATCGGGCTTTAGAGCGTGCGTCGCTTAAGAATTAAATGATACGTATTACCTAACGGTTCTCTGTTTGCTTGATTTTGATTTTTGATAGAGTGGATCACAACGTGCTGTGTCAAAAACGAAAGCTATATTTGGCTTTGGGGAAAGGTCAGTGCGCCTCAGAAGAGATTATTTAAGTAATCGTTAGCAAAGAGTGGTACATGATGCCAAACCTTCCGAGTTCAGATCCTTATTAACAGGAGTACCACAGGGCTCCATTTCTGGCCCGTTATTATTTTGCTATGCTCAAATGTTTCCATTCATCCTTACGCTGACGATGCCTAAGTATGCTTGTCACGACCAAACGGGTTAGTTGACGATCCCATTGCTAGGATAAGTGAAGCTTTCCCAAGAACCTACAACAGGTAACTATCGAACGGTCTAGACCTAAATCCAGCGAAATCTGAAGTGATTTTAATTTCGAGAAAATATTGCGATACTAATGACTTTCCACCTGTGCTTTTAAACAACAAGCAAAGTACATTTGTTGAAAACTTTACAAACTTTGTTTTAAAATAAATCCTTCACTTTCTGCAGTAGACCATACCAATTATGTTGTTGAGCGAATTTATGCCGGCTTTCGAAAGTTGTACGCCAGTAGGAACAAAGCTAAGAATTATTAAAACTCTATTGCTGCCTATATTTGACAATTCTACTCTTGTATACAGCAAATTTGACTCACAATCCGAACATAAGTTGCTTGTTGCATTCAACGATGCCATAAGATATGTATATACGTGTATGAATTACATCGATAAGATCACATCTCGCACTATCACAAACTATTATAACTTTAAGCTGTACGTTTCAGCAGTTCTTGAAGGTTATGTGCTGTCAATTTATGCACCTTCGCTTACAAGACGTTTATATGCCTTCGCTTATGCCCATACCTTTGCACAATAGAGCAGAATTGATTAGGGCCTTATGTATTCTACTATTCCTTGACAAGCCCTTATTGCTCAAGTACAATAAGCAATATTGCTTAGGCAAAGGAAGAAGCGATTGGCAACTGTAATTGTTCGTTTGATTTGTGATAAGGTGTTATAATCAGATTTAATAACGGGGCCGAGATAGGCAAAATCCCTAACTACCTCAAAGTTCTAACTGTGTACCGTGACATTCCGTCTAATTGGTCTTTCTGCCAATGATATCAATATCATCAGTGTAAGCAAGTAGTTGCACAGGTTATTACTGTCATAAGTGGTCAATATTTGGTACTAATACTTCAGACAAGTTATTGTACGCGATGTTAATATGACCAACTCCTTTATATTTGGCTCACTTTAGAGTGGACGCTTTCTTCTTGGTTGTGTAAACTATGGTGGGACTCCATTTGTTAGGCTTATTTAGTATAGTATAGTATAGATTTTATTGAGACTTTTAAAATTAACATACAATGATTAATGTTCAACAATTCAATATTCTTATTAAAGCCGACTTAGAATTGGTCAGGCTGTCACAGCACAATTCAGTATTTTTTTTTAATTCTAAATAAAAGATATGAAGAAAACTATTACAGAGTTATATATAGAATAAACATGTTCGCTCAATAAAACATGTGAATTGAGTGGATGACTTAAAACTAGATAAAAAACAACAACAGTAATGCCAAATCGCATTACAATTAAGACGTGAGCTCATTAAAGCTATTTATTAAGTAACATTATTTGTTGAGATTTTATTTTTATTTTTAATATCACATTTTTACTTAAAAATTAAATCAACAAGTTATATTATGTACATTAATGATTCAGACTTCTGGTGGTAAATAAAATAGATTAAATTATAAACTAAAATTGGGACTTCAATGTCATAAGCACGCAAAGCATTTACATTTGCGTTTCTTCAAAGAAAACAAATTAAACTTGTATTTCAGTTATAGCTACAAATATATACATACATACATTTTTCAATCTTGAATTAATAATTTAAATTTTAAAAATATGAAAGTTTTATTTTAAATAAAAGTTATGATAGTCATATTGTTATTATTTATTTATTTATATACGAAAACATTTATATATTTTTCATTTGAGGACCAAAGCATTAACCTCTGTATGTTAAGTTACAGCTTTGGTTGTAAAAGTTTGATAAGTAGCATACATCATCTACTATTTCGAAAAGGTGAGTAGACCGTTCATTGAGGATGCTGATAGGGGACAAGTAATACCTATCCAAAACCGAGAATTCTATATTTTCACTGTATATTTCTTGTATAGAAGGATTGGGATGTGTCATAAGGTTTAGAAAACGATATTTAGCTAAATTCGTTAGGTAACTAAGTATAGGTGTGACTCCGGATGTATCGTAGATCATTTTATTTTTAATCCATTTACCAGAGGGTCCTCTGTACATTGAGATACATTTCCTTAATACTGTTCGCTCGCACATCTGAAGTTGGTGGGCTACTGTTTTAGATATTTGAAACCAAATGGCAAAACCATATGCTAAAAGTGGACGGATGAGAGTTTTGTACATTAGAAGCTTTGTTTTGGATTCAACTTCACGGGAGTTGAGGAGAACCTTTAGTTTGGCACAGGCAGCTTTACATTTTTGCAATGCTTTCCTGGCATGAATGTTCATTCTCCACCTCTCATGTAGGTGCACACCCAGATATTTAATCATAGGTTTCCTTGGGATGGTATTTCCTTCTATGGTTAGAGTAAGCTGTTTGCTTTCCCTGACAGCGAGATGGTGGCCTTTGGTGGATGCGTTTCTAAAACAAATTAATTCGCATTTGGAGGCGTTTAAACTTATGCCCCAGCTTCGGTAATATGGGATAATAATTTCAAGATGGTGTTTGATTCCCTCAAGCGCATAGTGAGGTCTTTCGTGTGAGTCATAGATTATTGTATCGTCCGCAAATAGGATTGAGTTTGAAGAAAGGAACTGTGAAGGGAAATCATGTAGAAAGATGTTAAATAGGAGGGGACCGAGAATGGAACCCTGTGGAACGCCTGATAGTACCGGGACGGGGGTAGAAATTTTTTCATTCAAGTGAATACTTAGATAACGGTTATTGAGGAAGCTAAACATCATTTTGATAAAATATTTCGGGAAGTTCAAAGAAATTAGTTTAAAAAGGAGACCATCATGCCAGACAAGATCAAATGCTTTAGTAAGGTCAATAGCACATGCAACAGTGCAAGATTTGTTCCTGAGATTTTTTAAGACTTCATTTTGTAGTTGCATAAGTGCATGTTCGGTGGAGTGCTTTCTTTTAAAACCAAACTGTACCATCGGTATAATATTTTGTTCGGAAATGAAGTTTTCTATTTTTAAATAGAGAACCCTTTCAAGTATTTTTCCAAGGTTGGACAGTAGTGAAATTGGCCGGAAATTGCTTATATCATTTGAATTTTCCTTCTTTTTAATTGGGATCAGCTTAGCATTTTTCCAATTGAGAGGAAAGTAACCATTATTTATACAATTATTAACAATTGGAGTTAAAAAATGAGGAATAGTTGGAAGGCATTTCTTGATTATAAAATTTGAGATATTATCTGGTCCAGAAGATTTTTTGCTATTGAGGTTATGAATTATGGATTTAATAAATTCAGTTGTGGCAAATTCTTCCACAATCGGAGAATATGAAGTATTGTTAAGAGAAAATTCAGTTAAAGGGTTTAAGGAGTTCCAAGCTAAGAAAGAACTTGTGCGGGTTAAGACTTCTAGAGTTAGTTCGGGATCGGTATCGGGAATATGATGTGAGTATAAATCAGAGAAGAAATCTTGAAAGGCGTTGATTTTTTCTTGAGTTGAGTGAAAAGCATTGTTATTAAATAAAATGGGGGCAGAAGATTGATTGGTAGTACGTTTGCGACCAGTGATTCTATCAATTTCCTTAAAGACAGCAGAAGATGGCCTTAATTGGTTAAGTTTGTTTCGAAATTGTTTGTTTAAGTGAATTCTGGTCTGATCTTTAATTAGTTTGCTCAAACAGCTGATGCGAGAAGAGAGGGAAATGTATTCTTGATAAATTCTATTACCTTCCCTATGAAAGATTCTTTTAAGCTGGATTTTCCAAAATTTCCTAAGTTTAAGTAATTCAATAATTTCATGGCTGAGGTTTTGCCTTGAGGAACATAAATTAATTTTCTTTGAATGACAATCAATACAGTCTTGGATGTGGTCAGAGAAAAGTGTTACAAATCGGTCAATTTCGATGTTGGAGAGATTTCTTTCTAGTGGAATGTTCATTGAAATAAATTTCTGCCGAAGATCTTGATTGAATAAAATCCAGTTTGTGTCACTGAATGAAACTCTATATGGGGGGTCTGTAAGTAAAGGGGAGATGTTGGATAGCTCTAAGCCAAGAAAAACTGAGAAATGGTCGGAAAAAGGATCCAAGGTTATACAACTATAGCTAGGCGAAGTGAATTGAGGGCCAAGAAGGTTTGAAGACACTAATTAAAAATCTATAGTTGACAAGGAACTTGGTCTTGTCGGGCTATTTGGAGAAATTATGTGCAAATCAAGAAATGCAGTGTTTTGGTACCATGTGTATGGTGGTAACCATTCAGATTTAACATAGAGTCACCCCAAAAGTTGTGGCGAGCGTTAAAGTCACCCCCGATTATATAAAAGTCAAAACTGGACAGAAGAACCATTAAATCTTGCATTGCTCGGACTAATCTAAAACCCGTGTTACAAGGTATGTAGAGGGAAACCAAGGCTAGGCTTTTATTGTTATTAAGATGTCCAGTTAATGTTATAGAGACAATGGTTGCAGAAATAATATTGTTTTGAAAAGGAATTATATTGTAATCTAAAGTATCTGGAATCAAAACACCGGTGCCTCTGCCCGAATCGTTACGTAAAAGGCGGTAATTATCAAATGTACGTCTCATATTGTGTTTTAGAAGTGTTTCTTGAACTAAAACCGCAGTTGGGGTGATATGTTTAAGAAACATATTCAACTCAAAGCACTTATCTATAGAGACTAGAGAGTTTATATTAGCAGTGATCATTTTAAAAATCATGGCGTCAATGAAGCAATAAAGCCCAGGTAGGCACCGGGTTTTTCAGAGTCATTTAGTTTTTTAAACGATGGCCAGAAATCTCTAACCCGAGTTATGAGGACGTTCAAGGGTAACCCAAATAATCTTATCGATTCATTTATAAAATCTCCAAAAATGGAGTTTGGATTAGATTCTTCATTACGTGTCTCTAGCGGATTTCCTTTAAGGATATCAGCATAGGAGAATGATCTCGAAACTTGTGTCGGATTCACAACTGTATTTTTGGGCTGAAGGACATATTTTGGAGATTTTGGGCCCTTGTCCTCCTTCCTCCGCAAGTATTCTATTCGTTTCGGACAGCCACTGAAATTTGCCAGGTGCCCAGAGGAACCGCAGTTAATGCAAGATAAGCTTATCTTATCCTTGATGTTATTGAGAGGACACGCCCCCAAATCGTGCGAATCTTTACACTTTACGCATCTAATAGGGAAAGCGCAGTAGGCACTAACGTGTCCAAAGCGTTGGCATCTATAGCACTGGACAATGTTGCTTTTCCTCAGTGACTCCCATTTTATTTTATGATGAAGTAAAAAGCGGATGTTTTTTAGCTTAGATAGGCTTTCCCTATCATCAACAACACAATGAAAAATACCAAGCTCTACGTTATTTTCTTTTGACCATTTTGTAGCAAATGGTTTAACTTGTACCCTCAATGAAGGGTCCACTTTGGCAATATCATTTGCTATCATTTCAGAGGTAAAACCATCTGGAATACCTCTCAGTAATATTGAGAACTTTTTTAGCTGCTTTGGACCAAATGAAAAAGCTTGAATCTTCATTTCACAAAAAACTTTCAATAAATAGGAATGTATATTAATGTCTTTAACAAAAATTTTTAGTCTACCTAATCCTTTGCTTTCAAACTTAACATCTAAATTACCACTAAAGTTATTTTCTAAAAATAACAATATAGTTTTTGAGCTCACGTCTTTGGCATAAATGGGAGGGCACCAATCGTTAATTTTCCGAACATTTTGTTTGCTTTTTCCTATTTGAGGTGAAGTTGAAGGTTCATCTAACTCGGCCGAATCCAGAATCGAAAAAGGGTTGTTGGCAAGTCTAGAATTTGTCCTCTCCAGAGACGGTGACGATGAATGTTTGACTTCTTTAATTTTATTTCGATGTTTCTTTATATTTTCGAAAGTTGATAAGTCGTCTTTTAGCAATCTCTTTAAATCGGCCAGATTTGCATCGTCCGTCGGATTTAATGATAAAACACGATTTTCAAGTTTTCCAGTTTGACTTGGCATCACTGAAGCACCAGCAACTTTATTATCTTTTTTTGCGTTCAATACTGTTTTTGAACCGCCACTAATAACAGTACAATCTGTTACTGTACAATCGGATGTTTCCATGTTTGTTTCCATGGTTGTATCCAACTTTTTAGGCGTCGTGTATTCACCAATTGTTTGCAATATAGCTAATTTGTCCTCATTCGACAATAGCTTAGAGGGAAGATTAAAAGTCTTTTTCTTTTTAATCGTATCGTCAGGGGGACGATGCCCCTGTGACGATCTTTTATCCATATTTTGTTTTTCACTCTTCACTTTTACTTTTATCTCACAACACACAGGATCAGAAAAAACACGACCATTCACTTTGACAGCCAATGGCAGAATGTGTTAGGCTTATTTACCTACCAAATATTAGAAATGAGCCGAGTCTCTATTAACTTAAATAGCTCGACAGGTTGTCCGTCCGGTCCGGCAGGCGACAACCTTGTTATACATAAGTTTTAATATCTCTATCCTTTATTTATCGCTCAAGTTCAATGTTTCAATATCAATATCAATATCCATATCAATGCATTAAGACATTAAGCCTAAAGACAAAGAGCTGAAGGAGACATAGGAAAATGAACTCCTATTTCCAGGAGTCTCGGTAAAAAATCTTAAAATAGCTCAATAACGGTGAGATAGAAAATAGAAAAATCTAAACATTTTATTGACACTTTCGCAATCTCATACTTATCACATTCCTTCATAAATAAAACTTAAATTTACAACAAATCATTAACTATGATATCTTTACGCACAGCGTTGGTGAATCCCAGTTTATATTTGTACCAAATAGGACTCTTAACGACTGGATCAAGTTCGGCTGAAAAAAAAAATAAAACAATAACAAAGCAAACCAACATATTAGTAACAACAAATGAAACATATTTCAACTACTTACCTTCTTTCGCTATCTCCTCTGCTGATTTCTCTATTATCCTGCCGAAGAAATCTTTACGGATCTGCAGAAAAAAAGAAAAATAAAATGAAAATCTATATCGAATACTTTGCCAAAGTACTGTACGGAACTTGAGTTGAATTGGGAAAGGAGTAGGTGGTATGTATATCTTACGTACAATATATACATACCAATGCAGACAATTCGAAAATTGAACTATATTGCTGTGGACGGCATAGCCCCGAGCACCAAATATCCCTCGCTTCGAAACAAAAGGATTTATTTTCAATTTAACTTTATAATTATGTTTGTGGAAGCCGAATACTTGAATTTTCCGCTTCAGATGCTAGCATTTTCGCAATCTTCTTGAACTACGTTCCAACTGAACATGAACGACACAACGATGTATTCGTGGCAGTCTTCAATCGTGATGAAGGTACATATATACAATAGAATACTTATGTATGTATGTATGATTGCGAGCAGCAGAAATACCGATTTGTTTTAATTTTGGTAAAAATTCGTTTGGGCTATCATATCCATACAAACATTTTTAAATTGTGACAATGAGATTGTTTTAAATAAACAAATTTCGGCCTTGTTTCACGCTTCACAGTTTAACTGGTTACTTTAAAAATTCGGCATGCACATAGCCCGCGATATGAAGAAGAACATAGGGTTACTGTATTTACACCTATTCTTGTAGAATACAAAAGGAGTCCTGACTGACTTACGTGAATAAATCACCGAAAAAGATGATGGCTAGTAACAGGAAATTAGTATGAAACCTTCTTTTGTGACAGTAAATTGAGAAAGCGCTGTTCGATAATTTGATTTTTGAATTGAAGCCGCTTCCAATTTAATAGTCAGAGACAACCAATACTCAAAATTTTGTTTTTGTGCTTTAAATTAAGTTTAACAATTAAATTAACACCTCCACCACGTTACTAAATCGTGGAATATTATTTACGAAATTGACGCTACATGACACTAGGCCAACAACAAGAATGAGATCAGTGCGATCCGAATTAACGTATTTGGAGTGAGAACAATCCACAAGAGACTTCTTCGACACATTTACACCCAAAACAAATGTGTTGTATAGTGCTGTTTCTACGCTGGTGGCATCATTGGGCCTTGTTTCTCTAAAAATGATGCAAGAGATGTCAATGGTGATCGATACAGATCGATAATCAACGAACATTTGTTTAAATTTACAGTGGGAAGCAAAACTGTCCGGATGTTTTGCATCCGTAAATTTGTAAACAGTTGAACTTAGGCAAAACAACGGTTAGTGATATTAGAATAGGCCGAGATGTGGTTTGTACAAGCGATCATGGAGGCCGACCAAGAATCATTTCTGATGGCGACACTCGGTTGATGGAGCGGTTGCTCCATAAAAAGGACCCAAAAATGCGGCAAAAGCTATAAACAAGGATGTCAGTACATGGACAGCTAGACGTGCGCTTAAAAGAATAGGGCTGGTAGCCAGTGTAAAAAAAAAGAAGCCGGCTCTTTCAAATAAAAATTTTCAACGACGCTTAAAGTTCTGTAAGGAGCACAAAAACTGGACTACAGATGACTGAAAACGTGTTATTTGGAGCGATGAAACAAAAGTTAACCGTTCGACCTCACGAGCGTATCCAAAAGCACCAGGTAGAGGAAATCATGAAACACGGTGGTGGGGGAATAATGGTTTGGGATTGTTTTACTTGATGGCACATTGGTGAGAATCCGAGGTATTATGAAAAAGGAGGATTATTTGAACATTCTCCAAACCAATCTTCCTGAATTTGTGTATGAGTGCGCATATCCCGTTGAAGAAATCGTGTGTCAGCAAGACGGAGATCCGAAGCATACAGAAAAAATTGTTCAAAATTGGCTCCAAAATTAGAATTTTCAATTGATGCAATGGCCTGCACAACGCCCGGATCTAAACCCTATAGAAAATTTATGGGTTATAGTTAAAAGGAGGCTGGGAGCGTATGAAAATCCACCATAAATCATTGACGGACTTTGGGAAAGAATAGAGAGAGAATGGCAGAATATTGACCACAAAAGCATACAAAAATTGGTGGAGAGTATGCCTAAAAGAATTGAGAGTGTGCTAAAAACCAAAGGACTTTGGACACAGTATTAAGATGATAGCGATTAGACAACAATACTAAAATATTCACTAATGTGCAAAGGTGTACAAAAATATATGTCAAATTGCTATAAACTTCCTTATTTTGTTAACATAACTATAGAAATGCAAAACATCCGGACAGTTTTGCTTCCCACTGTATGTGACACTGAAGTGGACAGTATGTTGTTCCAGCAGGATGGATCTACGTGTCATACTGCAAGCAATACCAACGATTTATTGAAATCAAAGTTTGCTGAGAGAACAATTTTAAGATTGGGACCTGTAAATTGGTCACCTAGATCTTCCGATCTAACGATCATTTTCTGTGGGAGTACTTGAAAACCGTTGTTGATGTACATAGATATCCTAGAACGGATGGGAGCTTTGGAAAACAATATACAATGAGCTATTGCAATTACTATTATAATTGCCCGTCGCGGAATTTTGTACTCATCTTTGATGTCAAACGATAAAGAATTACACTGCCATACACACATTTTGGTGCCTAGGACTTAAGACCTGTTTTTAAGTATATCTAATGAGGTGATTTCAAAAATGCTAACTGTTTTTTTTTTGTATCAGCTCTAATTTATAAGATGGACGTGAAGAAATTGTCTTTTAAGCGATTAATTCCCCAGCAATAGTCTGCCATCATATGAACTTCCCATCTACCTTGATACCTATTCTCCATTGTTTTTATATCTTGATGGAAGCATTCTCCTTGTTCTTCGCTAAGATCTCCTAGGTTATACCGAAACTGATCTATATGACTATGCATTGTACTTTTATGCTTATATTACAGCCAAAATTTTTAAAGGTAAGAAGCATTTCCTTGACTAACTCTTCATAGTCATCAGCCTTGTAATTTCCGAGAAAGTTTTGTACAACCGCTGCAAAAGGTTTAAAGGTTTCCACAGAATTCGTTCTAATTCAGTCATAGATGCCTCAAAATTAGTAGAGCATTTAATTGGGCTTAATTGGCCCCTATTTGGGCTCCATCAAAAATGCCTGCTTTTAACTTTTCATAATTTAATCGAGGAAATTTCTGAAAAATATACTGAAAACGTTGTCCATTTTTGTCCAAAGCTTTCACAAATTTCTTCATTAGCCCCAATTTTATGTACAAGGGCGGAAGAATGATTCTTTCTTAGAGAACTAAAGGCTCATTTATCCGATTGCTTTCACCAACGACTATAGCATCTCTCACAGGCCAATTTTTTTGTATCTAGTGTCCTGATTTTGCTCTACTGTCCCAGAGACAAATAAAATATGGTTATTTTGTATAGCCACTTTGTTGACCTAACAAAAAAAGTAACCATCTTCAAATCGACACAGATCACCTATTTATGTTCGACATATTTTAATTTCTGCAATAGAACTAAAATTACTTCATATTCTTCTTTCATACAAGTAGAGTGGGCAATTGCAATAGGAGTATGTATATTGTCATTATGTAAAAGGACAGCTTTGAGACTTCTTTTACTACTATCAATAAAGAGACTCCAGTCACTTGCTTGATAGGTCTCCAAGACCATGAAAGTCAATAAGCCTCTCACATCACTGCAATATACAAAATTTTCACCAGAAGAAAAGAATTGTAATAAGTTTTGTTCTCTCGTGCGATAGAAAGTAATTCGCACATCAGACGCTAGGCAATTTTTTTCTTTTAACCATAATGCTAGCAGCTCAGGAAGTTCCTTTCAAAGATCTTAGATCATTAAGCTCGTTTTGTGAAAATGTTTTAGGTTTCGATGTAGAGCATTCAAAGTCATCACTTACTTGAGAAAAACTAGATCCTTCAATTTCTTCCTCCTGACATTGTGGGAGCTGATGAAAAACTGGTATTGGAACGTCTTCTGAATGAGGAATTGGTCTTATTTTTGAAGAAATATTAGGATATTTCCATTTGTGGGGATTGTTTTTGTTGATGCCCACTATACTTGTCATACAGAAGTGTCAGTCGTTATGATGATTTTTTTGTTCTCGCCAAATCATCGGTACTCCAAATTTCAATTCTCCCACTGTCGCAAATGTTTAGTGCACATTTTACATACACTATGAGGCGCCCACGCTTTACCTTAACTGCAAATTTCAATTGAAGTAAGCAAAATACAAGCGGATCACAGTGTTTTTTTTTTTATTAATTTTCGCTGATCTTTGAAAATATATTCTCGACAAATGTAACAAAACTTATCAGGGTCGTTAACACAACGTCTTAACTTACGAGCCATTATGAAATATTTAGATTTATTTTATCAGTGTTATTGTGAAATCGAATTAGGCTTAACACAAACTAAACCGCGAGGAAAGTGACGATTCGATAAATTCTAAGAGAGCGTATGAAATGAACACATAACGTCTCTATAACAGTGCGCTTTTAGAAAGTAAATATCTGCTTTCTAAGTTGGATAGTTACCACCCTCCCCTTTCTCTTACGCTGACATATGACAATGGTCTTAATCCCGTTTCCTATGAATATTCTTATAGTTTTAATTTTCATAGGGCTAACTACGCCAAACTGAACAACCTCCTCAGTATGGTCAATTTTAACATTCTCTACAATAACCCTAACCTTACGGTTAACGATGCTCTTGCATCCTTTTATACCGAAATTTTAAAATGTCTCTCCCAATCTGTGCCTTTTTTACCCAAAAGGAATCCCTTATCGTCACCACCCTGGTATAATAAAGAGCTGCGATCTCTTCGTAACAAGAGAAATAAGCTCTGGTATTCTTACTTAAAATCGCGTTCCGACACCGATTTCTTCTACTACCAGTCTGCCCAAATTAATTTCTCTGTACTTTGCCAAACTCTCTATAACAACTATTTAAACCGAATGGACCACACACTCATTTCCGACCCCAAAAGATTCTTTCAGTTCATCAAAACTAAAAGCAAATCGGATAACTATCCATCATCCCTAAATTTTCTTGATAGGTCCTCGGGCGATCCCCAAATTATTGCAAATCTCTTCGCAATCTTTTTTGGCCAAGCGCTCGCCATCCCTTCCCAAGAGCCAGACCATTCTTAATCCTGTTTAAATGAGCGACTTTACTATGTTCTATTTAGGTCTATGGTTTCTGACCCAATTAAAGCCTCCTCTGGTGTCCCTCGAGGCAGCCACCTTGGTCCCTTATTATTTATTCTGACCATTAATGATGTTGCTTGTATCATTAAAAATTCATACACATCTGTTTACGCAGATGATATGAAAATATTTAGATATATATCATCTTCCTCAGACAGCCTACTTCTGCAGCAAGATCTAGACAGGTTTTGTACTTGGTGTCAGAAGAATTTTCTTGAGCTTAACGTCAATAAGTGTCAGGCTATAACTTATACCCGTAAACGCCTCCCTACTTCACCTCGTTGCTATCTAATCTTTAATCTGCCTGTTCCCTTAGTGAATGAGTTGCGTGATTTAGGTGTTATATGCGATAAGGAACTCAATTTCCGTTCTCACATTGATAGTATGATAAAAAAAGCCAACTCTGCCCTTGGCTTTATCAAGCGCTGGTCTAAGGAGTTTTCCAATCCTTATGTTACCAAATCTCTTTACTTAACCTTTGTTAGGCCTCTTCTTGAATATGCCAGCCAAGTTTGGTCACCCTACTACAGAACTCACATCCTCCACATAGAAGCTGTTCAACGCAGGTTTTTACGCTTTGCTTTACGTGGTCTTCCCTGGGATGATAGCCAAAACTTACCACCTTACACTGACCGGCTGAAACTTATAAATTTACAACCCCTTTCTATACGCCGAAAAGTTGCCGACATTCTCTTTATTCATCAAATTTTAGTAGGTAATATCGATTGTCCTTCCTTACTTCAAATTATTTCTTTTAACACCAATCCCCGCAATCTTAGGTCTGTGACACTTTTCCGGCTCAATCTTCACAGAACGAATTACGGACACCTGGAGCCAATGTCTAGGATGCTTCGCGAAGTTAACGATGTACTGCCTCTCTTCGACTACCATCTCAGCAAACTCTGCCTCAAGAACATACTTATTTCCACCTATGCCTCACGTCCTAACTTTCTTCAACCGCTCCCACCCTTTAGTTTTTAAGTGAAAATGTTAGTTTTAAGTATATGTTTGCTTGCAATAAGCTTAATAAATCTGTCCGGGATTGACCCGGGCCGCAAAATCAAAAAATTACAGAAGCTTGAAACTGCGAACTGATATGCAAGGGGATAACGAACCCAAGAGGTGTGAAGTAAATGCATACCCCCGCTTCAAACTTAGTTAGCTATTTTAATTCGAATCCATGGTGTCATTAACAGTTCAATTAATTTTAAGCTGTATTAGTTTTATTAAATTTATTTTTACGAATTATGTTACGAGGAATTTAAATGAGGAATAAGTTAATTCTATTTGAATCAAATAGGCTCTGAAATCGCTCTTTCTTCCTTTTGAATACCACGCGTGCAAAGTTGTGGATGGGAGCTAGATATTTAATATGCTCGTACATTGGTTCATCCACCCAAACCAGATCATGCCACATTCCATTTTTTGCTATTCGAAAAAAGTAGAAGCTCCAATAGCTTGGTCCAAGACAATTCGAACAGCAACACCTGTGGGGAAAAGGATCAACTCCTTAAACGAAATTAATGTTTTCATAGATCTTGCGTATACTCTTATTTATTTGGTAATCCTGCATTATGGTCGAGTCATTTTTCAAAATCCCATCAGGGATTTTTGGATTTTAGATACAATGCATCCGACGTCTGCGGATAAAGGCAACACACCCTTCGGACAGATGCCTGCTTTGCCATTTGGCAATGGAAATACCATCGTCGGAGTATAATTGATTTATTGGCATTAAAATCAACCATTGAATTGTACAGTGCAAATAACTTCTGGTTTCTGGCTGTGATCCTTTTAAGAGGGAAAATCAAATCCAATGTGATGGAATTTATATAAGGCGCCAGGAGAAACCAACGCAGAAATGCCATTACCTAAAATCTTTGCTCCCAAGAGACCAAATGGATTTAAGTAAAGAAATTTAAGAAATCAAAGTCTTATACTTACGCGTACACAAGTAAATAAATATAATTAATAAGACTGCGGCAGAAAATAAGTAGGTTGGCTACTTACTGGGCAGGATAATGATAAAATCTATTTCCGCTGACACTGACAGTTCCTTTTTTTTTATTTACAAAATCATTTCTATGCATTGTGCTCGGTTATCGTGCAATTGTATATTAATTTGAGGGGCGGGTTGATATCAATATCAAAGGGGTTGAAACTATACATCAAGGACAGACTGCAATAAGGGTGGAATTTATGTACGCCAATGCGTTGCGACGCTTTTCTCTTACCACCATTGTGGTTTTTGATGTAATATGTAAAGAGGTACTACTGGTGGAAGTGAACACAATTGCTTTTGCCAAGTTCAATTTGAATTTTCCTTTTCCATGAAAGCGGCAAATTTTGGCTCTGAGTCAAATAAACATGCCAAACGATTAAATTTACTTTCAATTTTGCTAATGTTTAAATTTAACATATTCGATATATTGTATTCTGTCTGCGATATTTAACGGATTCATTGGATACATCATAAGTATAAGTATAAAGACACAAGCTCATCGGCCATTCTGCAATCAGCAATACTCGCATGACCTGGCATCCTGCAGAGCTTAACCATGATAAGTCGAATCAAGTATAAAAGGATTTTGACCCAGAACCCAACCAAAAGTATATAATTAAATGCATGCCAAGTTAATATTCTGAGCTGACATCAGCTTTGTGAGTTGCTTACATTCGGGTTGAGACTGATTTGAAAAATAGTTGAAAAGAGGCCAATTTGTCAACTATATACCAAAAACACAGGACGTATACTGCATAGGTCATCAGATCGAATCAGTTATCCCGGTTTAGAACAATGAAAGGCACCGAGCAGTGGAACTGCGCAATTTTTCTTTGATACGCATGCAACCACTGTTGTTAATATTCTCGAAAAATAAATAGAAAAATTGTTCGGGTTTGCTTTTCAACTCGACAACTAGATTTGGCGAAAAACATTTATTTATGTGTACTGCTTTAACTATCGTTATCTTCTACATTAACAATTGAATGTCCAGTAAAATGGAAATTATCACATTTTACATTATAAAAATTGAATCCATATTTCCCTGGTTTGGACAGAATGAGTTGTTTAAACGGACGTTGCCCGCGATATGTGACTGACTATTCATATATGGTAACGCACTCATATAAGTTAAGCAGTTTTCGTAGGTTACACCGCCATCTATCCCAAAACTCTCAAATTGAAGCAAATTTATGGCGAGCTCGACGTTTACTCCTTTTTTATCGAACCGAATAAATCTGCATTTTAAAATGTTCGAGGACTCAAGTTTCGTTGAAAATTTCTCTTCGTTTACGGTCATTCCACAGCTTTCTAAGGTTTCTTCGTTTGAATATCAAGCGCGCGACAGGAAAAGTAGCTCAATATAGGTTTAAATAGAGATTTTGCAAACAATAACCTCCTCAGAAACTTGATATTCCAAAGCTAAATGAAGGGAACAAAAATGGTTCATATTCTTTATTGGTCATCTTTAAAATGATACACATCAGGTAGTAAAAACAATACAAACGTCGATATCTCGCGAGTAACTCGAGCGACAGCATATCGAGCTGGGCCTGGAGTAGTGCTAATAAAGTTGCCTGTACCTTGACGATAGACAGTGAGATTCTTATTGCCCATCCATTTAATTTAATTTTGGTGGGGGTGTACCTCCAAGAGCAAATCGAAGAAAACGGCGCTGGATGCTTTCGATTCTCGAGATATGATCACGATGATATGGTGACCATACTTGACTGGCGTACTCTAAGAGGGGACGAACAAAGGTAATATAGAGGGACCTGGTCACGTATGGGTTGGTGAATTCTTTGGACCATCGTTTTACAAAACCTAGTGCAGAGTTGGCTTTGAGGATTATCCTTCAACGGAAGTTGAGCTCCCTATTACACAAAATGCCGAGGTCGCGAAGTGATTGAACGGAGGAGATAGGCTGGTTGTGGAGGTAGAGTCGGGGAGGAGACTGGTGCTTAGGTGAAAAGGTGATAGATTGGCATTTGGCGATATTAAGTTCCAAACAATTTTTGAGGCACCAGATCGAAAAACTATCAAATTCTTGTTGAAGGAGTCATGGGGAGAAGATATGGTTTTGAAAAATTTGGTATCGTCGGCGTAAACACTCGTTTGATGATCCTTTCCAGTTCATTTATGATTAATATAAAAAGAAGGGGAGATGGCTGCCTTGTGGAATTCTAGAGTTGGCCAAAAATGGAGCCGAGTGGGCTGACCTAAAGCGAACACTGTAAAAACGGTTTTCGAGGCAAAAGGATATCCATTTTAACAGTTTGGGTTCAAAGCCGAGGGTAGACAATTTCAAGAGTATTAATCGATGAGAGATTTTATCGAAGTCTTATCAAAGACTGTAACTACATCGACTTCGTTGCCATTCTCTAGGGCAGAGAGGTCAAAGGATACAAATTCAACAAGATTTGTGGTAGTTGACCTACCCTTCGGAAGCCATGTTGTCTAGGGGAAATAAGTGATTTGCATTGGAAGCTTAGAGCTTCATACAAAATACTTTCGAAGAGTTTGGGTATATGGGAGACTTTAGCGATTGGACGATAGTTTGTCCTTTTTTGTGGATCGGGGTTAAGAAGAAGGTTTTCCAAGCCTGAGGAAATTCTCCTTGTGAAAGGGATAGGCGAAAGAGATTAGAGAGGGCAAGGGAAAGAGAGGAAGAACATTTTTTAAGAAATATGGCAGAGAGGCCATCTGGGCCGGGTGTGAATTCGTCATTGAGTTGGTGTAATTTATATTCGATATAATACGGGTCCAAGATGTGAGGGAGAAGTGGCCATTGAAGAAGTTCAGTAGGTAACTAAAATAGGATGGATCTGGTACAAAGGAGTCATTGGTGAAGGATTGTTTAGAAAAGGTGGCAATGGTGAGTGGATCGGTTGATGACTTGTTGTTGAAAGAGAGAGAAGGAGGGCAACCATCTGACTTTCTTTTGTAGTTAACAAATTGGAAAAAGGACTTAGGGTCGTTTATAAGGTTGACTTGTGCATTGTTAAGGTAGCGCTGGTAAAGTTCGGTAAAATGAAGATAAGCACCGAGATAGTTGGAATAGTCGGAAAAGGATCTGGTACGCAAGAAAACAGCCCATAACTTGTTTCTCTTATTTAGTAAGGAAAAGCTTTCCCAGGGAGGACTAATAGATGATGTTTTAAGGCGGGAAAACGGAACGGAAAGATAAAAAGAATTAAATATTTCTTTATAAAAAAATGTATAAGGCATCATTTAAACTTAGGGTGTGAAAGTTAAAGGGGGGGTCTGCTGATATAGTCACTGATTTTGTGAAAGTTTGCTTTATGGACGTCGTGGGATGAGAGAGTTGTGGGGGGAGTGGGCTGAAATGAAGAGTTATGGAAATTTTAAAGTAATAGGGAAGATGGGGGGTTAGTTTTCGATTGTTGAGAGAGATAGGAGACGAAGTGAGACTGAGGAGATAATTGAATCTGTTGTTAATATAAGGTCTAATTGCCTGCCCATATATTATACCACTGACTAGGCATAGACTTGAGTCTGTTAAGCGATCTAAGAAGAGACATTCCTTAGCTGAGTTGGCATTTAAAGCAATGAAAAACGATTGATCATCTGATTGAGTTCACTGCAGCTGAGGATTAAAGTCGCCGAAAATAAGCATATCGTCAATAGAGTCAGACAGGTCAATTAAGTGGTCGATCGCATCGATAAGAAGTTGGTAAGATTCGATAAGTTGAGACTGATAGGATATAGCAACATATAACGTAAATGGAATTGAAAGGGAACGATATTTTTATTGCGACAAAGTCGCCTTTAGAGGATGGAGAAATGGTAATGGGAGAAGAGTGAAGGCTGTTGTGGATCGCTAGTAGGACGCCTCGACCGGGGGAATCAAGGCCATGAATCTATTTTATCTTTCGAAAGAAATATTCTCGGGTCTGGTGTGCTTTGCAATCCAAATTGCTATCACATTCAATATCAGATTAACCCCCATCCTTATCTGAACAGTCCATGTCGCCTCGTTATTCTTTGCATCGTTTTCACTATTAAGTACTGCTACAATCATTTTGCCATGTTGACCTAAGTCAAATTATATGTTAGATGCGTTAATCAATACTTAGTGTAACGTGGAAAAATTATGAATAACTTTTGAATTCATTACATTTAGAGTTCACATTCCCTGCTATTATATAATGCTTTGCTCAGTTTCTGCCGTACCAATTTCACGCCAATAACTGAATGGAAGTATGCAAAAACTGTGTGCGAATAAGCTACTCAGCTAATATTATACAGTAGCGAGAGGCCCGAGTTAATAGGAATACGAGTACTTGTAGTTAACGAACAAAGCTATACGAAAATATTCAAGAACTCACGGGATGCATTGCGAAAATGGTTAGCGATGCCATCAAATTCCATGAGAAAGTCGAACGAAAAAAATATTGCATCCTTCAACAGTGTCCTGAAGTGGTAAGGTACTTCAGAACACTTCCTTTTTCAGCAACTACGATTCGAAAACGCCTTAGGGAAAACAATTTGAATACTGCCGTTCACGTAAAGTTCCACTTTTTAAGAAAATTTTCGTAACCAAGAGGTTCCTTCGCTTGAGGAATGAAGGAACATTTTGTGGACTGATGATAGGCGGTAAGGGATCTATTAGGTTTTACCACATGAAATTTCCGATTTTCGCTCTGTCGGAAATAACAAGTTCTCGAGTGAACATCTGTGCCAGAACGTTAAATTTTCTTTTTTTATAAAATAAAGTAGTGCGTATGGTTGACGTGAGAATTTTAGGGTTCGTTACAAGTACCGTTATTATTTTTCTAGGAATTATTTACCATGCTGTCGGCAGTTCAAATTCAAACCCTCTTCCTTTACGAATTTAAAATGGGACATAATGCGTCATTGACAATGAAAAACATTAATAATGCATTTGAGGATGTAGATGTAAACGAACGCACTATACGACGTTGGTTTGGAAAGTTCCGTTCTGTAGATATCAGCCTCGAAAATGAACCACATGGGAAGCCGGAAACGTTAGTTGACGACGAAATCGGTGCGGAAATTGCACAAAGCATGGGAGTATCCCCAATGACAATAAGTCGACACCATTCTCTTATAGGAAAGGTAAAGAAACTCGATAAGTAGGTACCCCATAAACTGAACGAATTCCAAAAACTACGGCGCCTGGAAATCTGCGCATCGTTTACATTAAGAAACCAAACTGAACCGTTTTTGCACTGGATAGTCAGTCACCTGTGATGAAAAGTGGATACTGTATACCAATACTGGATACCAAAACTCACCCCCAAGGCCGATCTTCACCCAAAAAAAGGTTATGGTGACAATTTGGTGGACATCGAAAGGACCAATCCACTTTTCATTTCTTCAACCTGGAGAAACGATAAACGCTATCAAATATTGTGAGGAAATCGACATATTGCATTCTAAATTGGCTGAAAAGAAACCTGCTTTGGTCAATAGCCACGATCCGATCGTTTTGCATGACAATGCTAGACCCCATACCCCACAAGTAACTGTGCAAAAACTGTTGCAAATGGGATTTGAAATTCTTCCGCATCCACCGTACTCTCCTGATATTTCCCCAATGGATTGCCATCGTCTCCGCAATCTGGATTCATGTTGCTAGCAGAAGGTCTTCCGGCACCGAGCAGAGCTCATAGAAGAGGCCTTTGAAGATTTCATTGCCTCAAAAAGTCAGCACTTCTACGAAAAAGGAATATTTGACCTTAGAATATCATAGATGCCAACGGATCCCATTTTGATTGAAAAAAATTTACGGAAAAATAATATTGCCTTTTAACTTGTTACTGTAAAATCGGATATTTCCTGTGGTACAACCCAATAGTAGTATTTAAGACGTCCGTCTAATACAGAATATGTTACTAAGATCACCACAAAAACTTTAGAAGATTGTGGATCTAGCATCATGATTTAAGCATGCTTTTTCTTCTATAGTGTTAGTCCCAAATATTGGATTAAGACTACGATGAACCAGCACTCTTACGCGGATAGGGAGTGGCCTTCCCTATCTACCGATCTTGATTGTATGGAAAATCCACGGGCTGATATTAAAAAAAAATTTAGGAATGTGAGGAAATACAGCGAGTTGCAGAAGCCGGAATGCAGGCTTGTAACTTTTTTAAAGGGACTCAAAATATCAGCCATAAGAGTCCGTTAATATTTATCGTGTACGGATATATTCATCTTCTAAAATAAGTAATTGTTATTCAATTTAGAAATAAAAAATAAAAAACAAATGAAAGGCATAAGTGAGCAATTTTAACTCATGAGTGCAAGATAAATGTTAAAAAATGCGCTGCTACACGTACTAAGTATTGATCAATAGGAAAATCCGAAAGAATTCACAATGATACATACGAGTATCTGTAAATCTGATTTTAAACTAGATATTACACTTACCTTAGGCTGCTTGGGTTTCTTAGTTTCGATCTTCAAAGGTTCCACTTTCTGATTAGAAAGTATCTGTTTGCTGTTGTTTTTCTTCTCATTTTGTGATCTTTCTGGCCCATTGAACTTAGGTGCTGATCTTCGCATTCGTTCCAATTCTACTTCTCGACCGAGTAATTGTTTTCCCAAGTAACTCAATGTTATACCCGGGGAACCTACAATTGAAGATTTATGCATCCGTAATAATTGCTTTGAAGAACATATAAATGTATATAATATTAGTTACCAGGAAATTGTGCCAATATGTCCAAATCTGGTTCTATTAAAAATTTGTAGGTACCTTCTGGAGTCCTTACTTGACTAAAACTAATGCCTAGATCTACCATAATATTGATTGTGTGAGAAAATTCCGCCTTCTCCCTAACAAAAAGACAATCGAGTACATGTATGGTAGGAGAAATATACTCATAACAAATGGACTTACTTTTCGGTTAATAGTTCCGCAGCAACAGAACGCAATTTCGGTGATAAAATTCTTTTTAACATCGGCACAGTTTCAACTAGAATAACTTTGCCCTGTCCAATGCCAGCAGCACTACAGGTAATGCCTCTCCTCAGCGATTGAAATATTTGCCTCTGTGTTGTGGTCTTCTGGTTAAACTAAAATAGAGAAAAGCTCTGTGATTTCCTGCCTTTTTAATAATTTCATCTACATGCTGAATGCACCCCTAATTGCTGGATGCATTTTTAATTTGCCACTTATGTAACTGCATCAGAATCGAAAATGCTCACAGCCCACAGTTTAATTGTGAAATTTCTCTCTCAATTTCAGCAAATTGTGCAAACATCCCCGCTCATCATTTATTTAACCAAAGAAATTCTTTGTTAGGGAATTTTTATGGAAAAATCTTTTCAAAATAATATGATGACATGTGCTGTGTACACAATACACAGTACACAGTACAAAGTGTATGGTATACGGTACACGATACACACGTGGGTCCTCGATTTGGAGCTGTTGACGCTCTATTGCTACTGATGCGCAATACCAGTGGGACCTAGGCCGAGAGGCGAGCGCACAGGATGAAACAGAAGAAAATGTTCATTAAAAGGATAAAGACATAAAAGGATAGATTTTATTTTCGTCATTTTTATCTCACTAAAGGGTAATGAAGATTGCATAATTTATGCCCCCATCAGCATTTGGTTCCCAGCATCACCACCATCTCCACCACTGATGTTATATGTACACACATACATATGTACGGTCTAAGCAAATGGACATTTCTGCTGACAAACAAGTGTATGTGTTTGTATTTTTGTGTATGAATAGAGGCTCAAATGCGTTTATACAGTTCTGTTTTCCTTCAACATGATGTCGAGGTCCCCCGAGTATGTGTCAGTTCCTAACCAAACAAATGCAGACTCAACTCAACATACCTACTCTTTTGAGCATCGTGGTGGATCAGCTAAGTAGTCTACCATCATGACCAAAGTCTCTAAATGAACTTATTTGATTGCAATGCTCTGTTTATAACAAAATCGCATCGCTTTTTAAGGATGAGAAAATTATACTCCTTTGATAAATGGATATCCACGAATATATGTACATACGTACATACGAGTACTTAATCATTTATCCGTAGGTTTTTCCACTGCACTTTTTCGAAAATGAATGAATGTGTGAATTTCTTTCAAATACTATTAGTATCTTTAGAATAAGAGGGGACTTAATGAGTTTTACCAGAGTAAATAAATTGTTTTATTATCAAACATTAATAATGCAAAAGATTTGTATACTAATAGAAAATCTGCCTTAAAAATTCGCTTGTTTGTTCAACCTAGAAAGCTACAGTAGTCACAAAATAACAACAAATCTGACAATTTTTCGTTAGATGGACTTTGGATGCCAAAGCAACTATACTCGTACACATTTAAGCTGATTCCTCCCAAAAGCTTACGCTTCTACTTAAAAGCCTTTTATAAGAAAAGTATATAGCAGACCTGTGGTAAAAGTAAAGTGTAAAGGCCCCAATTATTCGACATATTCTTATGTGCATGCCTTGCATAGTTCTATTGGAAATAAATTAAAAAAATGTAATGCCTTAGGAACAAATGCATCATATTGTCGCAGACACAGTCATGACATAAGTAATGTAGACTAATCGAAGCTTGCAAGTTGGACTAATTAAGATACTTGCTTACTATTTCTTTTGGTTCCTATTTCTTGCTTGTGTATGTGTAACTTACTTAATCTAAGAAATACCACATCGATCAAAAATAACCACCGTGTGGCGCTCCCATTGTTCCGATTTGAGTTCTGTTTTTTGTTTTTGTAAGTTGGTAAATCTGTTGTTGACATTCCCTCTAAATCTTTATTTAGTTATGTAGCCAAGGGTACATCTATCTCTGTGTGTGTTGGCGATTTTTTACAATTTGACGTGTTGACGTCGCAAAAGAGATGATTTGCGAGGCTGAATCCGATCGCACATTCATCAAAAGGATCATTACTGGAGACGAGACGTGGGTTTATGAGTACGACACGCAATCCAGACACCAGGCAAGTGAATGGCATTCACCAAATGAGCCGAGCAGTCAAAAAAGAAGGCAATGCTCACGGTTTTCATGGATTACAACGGTGTAGTGCATCATGAAATTTTGCTAGAAGGCCAGACAGTAAACAAAGAGTATTATTTGGGCGTTATGAGACGTTTGCGTGATTCGCAGAAAGAGACCAGAATTGTAGGCAGAAAACTCGTGGATTTTGCACCATGATAACGCACCGTCCTACAGTGCCATCATTATTCGTAATTTTTTGACGAAAAATGCAACAAATACCATTCAACAGCCACCGAATTCACCTGATTTGGCTCCCTGTGACTTCTTTCTGTTCAATCAAGTTAAAAAACCACTACGGGGAAAGCGTTTCAGCAGCTGAGAGGAAGTAATGGAAAAATCGAAGAAAACACTGATACCGAAAAACGGAAAACCGAATATAACAAATGTTTCGAGGATTGGATCAATCGCTGGCATAAGTGTGTTGTAGTTGAATCATGCCCTTGCATCTGATTTGACTATGCTGGTTCTCATTCACTTTGTCTTTTTCATTTCAAGATTTTTCCTCCATTGGCCTTGATGTCCATCAAATAGCTGCAATCTCTGTCCCTTAGGAGGAATGCCGAACAAATTCTGATCGGAATGAAAAACTAGATGAATTTTCGTTAATTACACATATTTAACAACTTTATAATGCGTGTGTATACGTACCTCCCCTTCTTCTGCAAAACCACTGCGTAAGCTTTGCTACTCTTTAGTAGTCTTTCTGAGCAGGCGAATCTTTTTCTCTCTCCTCTTACAGACCACTTGCTTTTACGTCCCTTCTTTCCAAGGTCATGGGAAAACCGTCAGCTCATGAAATATCTCGCAACACGAAAACTTCTCAATGACCGACAGTACGGTTTTCGTAGCACTGGCGATTTGATGGCATGTCTCACCAAAAAGTGGAACCAAAGCGTACATCAATCTGGCTTTGACACCAGGCTTTGTCGTCGAAAATGCGTGCATTTGGGTTCGACAACTCCCTTACGAATTAGAAACTACCTTTCAGAACGTTAAATTCAAGTTGTCTTGGATGGTTTCAAGTCTGAGATTTACAAAATAAATGCTGGTGAGCCACAGCAGTCCATTCCGTCTCCGTCACTCTTCTTAATTGTTATCAATGATCACTTGTCTGTTTCTTCTAATCCACTAACGTATACTTTCTGCTTTTCATATTCGTTCCCGGACTCACATCCCTGCTCTTCGGCTGTAGAACGTGAACGACAGCGTATGTTAAGCTCATTAAATTCCGATATTAACAGCATAACCAATTGGTGAACTACAAGTATCAACAGAGTGGAATTTAATGCTTCCAAAATTCAGTTCTGTTTGCTGTCATTAAAGGGTGATTTAAATACCCAGCCATTATCCACGAATGGCACATGCATCGTGGAAGAAGTTAGGTTGGAATAACCACATATTCGATGTCGACAAAAATGCTGTGAAATGTCTAGGTTTCCTCAAACGATGTAAGAAATACAGTTCCCTTCTGATCTGGCCTCAATATATAAGGTATTGATACGCCTAAAATTGGAGTACAATGCCCAATGCACATGCTAAATAGAACTCAAAACTGTGCGATGTAACTCATAGGTAATGCTAATATCACTCGAACACGGACGAAATGTCTTGTTATATCGCTATTTCTACCACCAGTGCTCCATAGAAATCGCCAACAGCATTCCGCCCCTTCAAACCTTCAACCGTAACACTCGTCTCGCTACGAAAGCTCATCAATATACCCTCAAGCCCACTTTCGGACGTACTCTGAAATATCGTGATTCATTCCTAAGTCGAACAACTGTCCTTGTCACTATAACATTCACACATTTAAAACCAATGCACATCAGTACCGCTCTTTCTTTCCCTCCCTAATTTTCCATCCCCCTGGCTGTGTGCAAACATTTTAAGGATAATTTAACCCCTTAAGGGAACGCTAACTTAAAAAAAATTACGATATTTGTCAGATTGGCTACTTTTGCAGATGTAAGACCACTCTACAGACCGCTCTACTTTGGATGATCTTGTCAGGGCCCAAGAGTATACTGATATTTTCACAGTTCTTATCTTATGTATCTTATCTGCGGTCTATTCTTCAGACTTGTGTTAGAATTTGAGGCTGTATCGCTGTTTTGAGCGACATTCCTTGAAAAACGCAAAATCAGCTAATTTGTTCAGCCTGAAGTTTGTCCCCTGTAGGTGAAAACTTCAAGCGAATGAACGAACTTCTATAAGATCATGTTTTGGAACATCCGTCGACATTCGTAATCTTTCCTTTATATTTGTCATACATCGTTCGACATTGTAATGCATACCATATATTAAAGCTAAACGAATTATTGCCCCGTATAACAGATCTTTAAATGTAAGCGGCATTTTTCTGTAACAAAATACTGCGGAGTTTTCGTACGATTTCAGCCATCCAACACACACATCGCCATAAAAACTTCCTTGGTGATATACGACGGATCCTAGGTATTTAAATTTGTCGACAATTTGGTACGACAACTTCTTCAAAATAGATAGCAGGAATTAGGTTTGCGGATTCAGAAAAACGGCAATGCAGATATTTGGTTCTATTCCGACTATTAGTAGTAAACTTCCAGCGCTTTTATCGAATTACCTGAAGGGCTTTCATGGTGTAGCTTATAATAGCGCTATCATTGACAAAAAAAGAATTCGTTGCGGACTCTTTAATGTGCAAGAAAATCTTGCATGTATAGACTTGAAGTACTCCAACTTTAACTTCGAATTCTCCGGTTATTTTCATGTTAACATCATCGTACATTCGGCGTATCTTCTTATAAACGTCTCAAGTAGATTATGAGATCTTAGCGCCGTCAAAATAAGATGTCTGGGGATGATATGCAGATGCTTCGAAGCGTCACGATTTGTTTCCATCATTATGGCCTCATATGTTGAGGTGCCTCCACAAAGTCGCATTGATTGCCATGGAATTTAATAATATTGCGTTGTCGACTATCTATAACTCTCCGGTTTATTTCCATAGTATGGAACATTAGTTTTACGTATCGGTAATCGTCAAAATTTTTCTGACACTTTTTGGAACAAGATCTACTCTCCAATCGAGTTTCACCACTTTATTAAACAAAATCGGTGCCGTTTTATACCCAAGATTTTCAATTGTCGCCCTTATGTGGTGATCTGGCTCATTCTTTTTACTGCTTCGATGTCTTTGGCTTTCGTAAAATCTGCTGTTTCTTCTTCATGCGAGAGATCCTAGGGAATTCTTCGGTTAGCATCGTGCTCTTACATCTTTACATCTATTTCAAATCTCGTTGTTACCCGTTAACAGGTAGCAAACCTTTATTTTCAACATATTACATCCGCAATTTGAAAAATGCTAGCTCGTTTGCTCTTGCCTCTTTGTTGCTATTCTTCTTCAGCTTGTCGTTTGCTTATATCGGTATATCTACTATATTCGCACGTGATCTAGCTACACATTTGTTTGCCCATTTTTCGCTACATTTATAGTCTAACTCAAAACGCACTTTATCGGTTTCGTCATTTCCGCTGTATTTGGTAAGAGCTATTCACTAAGAATCTAGTCTCCGCATTAAATGTTGGATGCTGTCCATGGAGCGAAATAACCACTGAACCCAAACATCTTTCTTTCTCTCTCTATCCCATTTTCCAAAAACCTCAACACGTGCTCCGACATTATAAGTGTTTATACCCACTTGAGTTTGTTCTTAAAAAAAAAAAAAAAAACGCTTGGGCTTGCCTTTTGTTCCTTGCCGCCTTTCGGCTCATCGTTTCACCACAACGTATCTTTACTGAGGTCCAACCTTTCGAAATACCGAGCAAATTTTCCGCACTACTCTTACATTTTTCTTCGAAGTTTTTCAACATATTTAGTGCGCTTAGTCCTTCTTCTTAGTTTATGATATTTTGAACACATACTCCCAAATGTAGCGCTCAAAGCTCTCGTTCCTTGTTTAAATTGTGCCAGTTTTTCTTCCTGACTCCTGACTTTTCTTTCCTGTCTTCTTTACGAAAATTTTTGTCAGCAAACATAGGTGTGGGTTTTTTAAAAGTTCGCTCAAAATCACTTTAGTATTCTTTTTTCGCCATTTCGCTTTATTCCAACATAGATCTATCTGGGTTTGGTGTTTGCAACTGCAATATATAATCAAGAACCGCTATTGTTTAACAAATAGCGCATCTAAAAAAGACTGTGTGATTTGCATGATGATATATCTTCTCCTGGTTAGTTCCTCGTTTCGAAATTATTTCCTCCATGGCAGCCTTCGCATTCATAGTTCGGTTTTTTCATGTGCCCATTTAAATCTGCACCTATGAAGAACATTTCCTCCCTTGATATTCCGTCGCGATAAGGTATATATTTTTCTTATTGCTTACTGATTACTTGAGCTCCGCTAGGCGATAACAACATCCAAGTTTCGTGTTGAATTATAGCCATGGCCATTAGTTCTTATCTAGAAGTTTAGCCGTTTTTATTCCTTTCCGTCTCGTAATAACATATTTTGTATAGGTATACCTTCGTTTGCAAGTCAAAGTCGCGGGCCCTGTTTCAGACATTTCGGCTCTTGGTTTCTTGAACGCGTATGCCGAATACGTTTTCTGCACCTTGCCTGTCATTGTGTCGAAGTTATACTTTGCGATAAATAGTTTATTTCTAAAAGGGATCACATTGCTCGCTCCCGGAAACCGTCAAACTCTTATCAAATATTGCTATTTGCCCCGGGTTCACACCTCCACTATACAGAAGATGTGTCCGGCGGCGTAGTTTATTCATATGCGCTCATTTCTGTGGTGCCCTACTTTCATACTATATGAACCAAATCACGCATACAGATTAAGACAAGTCTCATTAGATCTGTGCCTCATCCAAAATTATAAATTGCCTGCTACGGTAAAATTCTATACGTTGAGTTGCAGTGCATACTTCCAATGTTAAGTTGAACTTATATAAAATTTACTAAAAAAAACAAAAAACAATTTCTATCGTAACTTACCTCATTTCCCCGTATAGGAAAGCTTACATTCGGCCAAGCCAAGCTGGCAAACAGCAAATGCCAAACAACAAATCCATACTGCAAATACGGAAAGATTGTGTAGTTCTGCAGATGTTTTATTTGTTGTTGCAAAATATCGGAAAAACAAAACCAAGATGTTGCTTCAGCCACTCCGTTCATATTCGCATCTGGCATTTTCTGATTAAGATAATTCTCATAAACACCTTGTGTTAGTCTATAAGATAGTTTGATTAATCTGAGTGTTTTCCGTAGGTGTTACTTAAAACTCACATGTTGTAGTCGCCTCCTGAGTGTACCACCTCTAAAACATGCCGCATACGTGTCGCGTTACTCATATTTGTCATTGTTACCAGAGGACCACCGTCGACAGCTCCAGAACTATCCAATTGCTTCTGAGGTCTTTGAATCTGCAAAAATTGAAAAGTTTATTAAATATGTATAACACAAAGTTCAGATGGTACCTTAAAAATGGAGGTCCACACATCGAATAGGCCCCGATGACGGTCTTTCAAACCGAAATTGCTATTCAATACATCGCATAAAGAAATTCCCTTTTTCATTGCACTAAAACAAAAATTGAGTATAAGTGTCTTCCGTAACACAACAAGGACAATAGAATTGTACTTAAAGAACTGCATTGTAGAGATGCAAGAACGCACATCATTGCCCGATTTCTCCGCCAGGGTGATTAAAGTTCCAAAATCAGTCTTGATTCGTTCTCTCCTAGCTATCTCTCCTAGTCTTTAACAGAATTTTGGTTTTCCTATTATCTTCACATTGCAATAATAAACATACATTATAAATGAATTACCTCTCGGCAAGGCGGGAAGAATTGATCGGTGGGAAAGTTACAACATATGCGACTTGGCGCAATTGTCTAAGTGAGGGTTCATACAAATCATTGCAAATGCAGATAATCGGTCGTCGCAAGAGTTTCTTTTTTGCTTTAGATCCCTTTTTTGCCGACTTTTCTGCGACATTGTCTGATATGAAACGAATTAGAAATTCGATTGACTGTCTGGGAGCTCCATCAATCTCATCTAAAAGACAAATTTGCTGTAATCAAATTAAGAAATAATTAAAGCGGTAGGCCAAACCTAAAATTATACAGTTCGGTCTCTTATCGTTTGTTAAGACAGAACTCATTTCAGTACCGTTTTCGAGGGCTATTTGAAAAGCTTCAGGACTTCTATCATCTGACGCATTCAATTCTCTGACCTGATAGCCAGCATGTTTGGCTATTGTATGGGCTAAAGTGGTCTTTCCCAGTCCAGGAGGGCCGCATAGAAGTGCAATTTTTTGCATTGGCCTACCGAGCGTATCAGTATTGGTATTCAAATTCTTCTTTTTATTGCGCTTCCATCCTCCGTTCACCTCAAATCGTCCAGTCACTTTGTTAAAGTTGCTGTATCCTTTGGTAGGAACTTTATCTTCTTTCGGTATGAATTCTCTAATGAATGAGAATGTTTGGTATGTATTGTGGGTGTGCAATCACATATAGGAGAGACAACTTACTTGCCAAAAACGACTTTGTCCCACATTTTTAGCCAGAATAGGAGGTTTCTATTGGTGCCTTCATCGGAGAGCAGATCTATATATTTTCTTGGTTTGTACTTTTCTACCCAGAGGTTGGTTCCTCCAACTAGACCTTGTTCAGGAACGTCGATACGAGCAGATGGGTTTCTGGTTTGTGAGCTACTCATTATCATCCTCCTTAGAACCTACAAAAATTAATTTGAAGAAATTCTTTCGGAGTGTTTTTTTTTCGTCAAGTCTTACAATTTCTCTTGCTTCGTTCCAAATGTCTTGCTTTGACTCTCCCAGCAAACCGCCATATCCTTTGGCGAACACATTAATGTCGTTAATGTGTTTCGTTTCATAATCCTTTGAATGATAGCGACAATATACCCGTTCCTGATCGCTGCGCTGAATTGGAATGAATGGCCACCTAAAAATATAACTGAATGCATAATCCACAATGATGATGACAACGAAAAATTACTGTGGAACTGTATAGGAAAGGTTTCTCATCTTGAATTCGTGTATGGCATCCAGCTGGTTTAGTTTGGGCTTTTTCAGCGCATTAGATAGCGCCCGATGCAGCCGTCTTGCTTCGAGTACTTTCTCAATCATTTCTTTATCACGTTCCTCTTCGATTTTGGCCTTTTTCGCTTCTGGATCAACATATGTGACACCTCCATCCAGATCGTCAATGTCTCCAAAGAGATCTCTTTCGAGTCTTCGTCTTTTATTAATTCCAATATTTTGAAATTCTTTTTCGACTATATTGGGCCTAACTAACTCATCAATGGCAGGCATTCGTTTTGTAATGGGTGTCGAGATTGCTCTCTTTGCCCCAGTTGGTGTTCCAAAGAGACGACGATTCACTGCACCAGAAATCTGTGAGAGCTGAGGGGATTCTAATAAGCTATTAGTTTGGGATAATGTTGATATATTTTTGGAGCATCCTGGTTGGGGTTGGCTTATAGAAATGTATTCTTCTGGAACTTAAAACAATTGTTATGGAAATCAATCAAAATAAATTGGCAAACTCACGTTCATCAAGCATCTCCAACTCTTCTTGATATCGGAGTTCATACTCCTCATCTTCAGTGGGAAATTGATCCATGGTATTAACTGAATTTTGAATTATTCCCAAAGACCAGATAGCAAGATAATTCGTTTGTTTACAAGAAATTTTGTGTAAAATTAAAAACACACTTTACCGACTTGGATTAAAATTCCCGCGCATATTTTTGTTGAACTGTCAGTAGCTTGGAACACAATCGGTATCTAGTGTCTGAACCGTAAATTTGGGCGACATCTCTTGGTCACTAGACAAGGAAATCGACTTTATAAGGTGTTTCAGAAATAAAAAAGTTTTATTATTGACAGTTAACGTTTTGCACCGCATTGGTAGTAGAATCTAAAAAGATACATAAACAAATTAAATTTATTTCAAAACGAACTTTAAGTCAAGGTAATGGAGTAAAATAAAACTGTAAACAGTTTGGAGCAAAAAGAAAGATTGTGCTTAAAAATACCTTTAGGAGTTCGTCGAACGTTTTGTAACTGGAAAGGATAACAAAGCTACTGCATACTAACTACATCGATTGCTACCATTGAGCAACAGAGAAGCAAATAAGATCAGTAATATTCTCCTTCTTCACTTACAAATCTAGTGAATAAGCGGCACGACACATTCCGTCACCTGAGCGCAAGAATTAGGTAACTCGACTTTGTATACTTTCGAAAAATCGACAAAAACAATTTGACCTGTTATTTACTAGACTTTTTTCACAAGCTCTTTCTGGCATAACCACACAATAGATGGCAGCAAGTAAGGAAAATGAATTGTCCAGTCATTGAAGCCCATTCTTATCGAATTCAGGTAGCCAAAAACCCAGTTATCTTAAAAATGAAAAAAACAGAGTTATCTAGTTCTTGCACTTAGGTGACGATTTGATTTTGACACATTTATGGATTGTAGATTATATGGGGGAGGAGGGAACATGTCTCCATATCAATGCGGCCACAAATGGGCCTGTTGTAATTTCCTACAATTAGAGCTCGCTCATGATACCCGAATTAGTGATAAGCCCAAATAAATCTTTGGGTGAGCTAGCAGATATATTCTCTGCCTCAAGGTAGAATTTACCTAAATGACGATGACGTATTCTGATTAAACAGTTATAGTAACACAAACTGTGTTCTGTTGATTCTTCGTCTTTGCTGCACATTCTTGTGAGGTGATTTTTGATTTGGCATCAATTTTGGGCACTGTGCCAGTCTGCACTCTATACGAATCTGGCTTGAAGTTTTTGCTGATGTCAAATTTTGATATAATTCCATATAATTCCAAGTTGTTAATCTCTGCTATTCCACGGCTATGTCTGGATGGACTAGATTGTCGTCATTTTGAGATATGAGCAAAAACGCGTTAATCATGGCTTCTTTCTGTATCTGAAGATAGAGAGGTGAAAGGTTAAGTATAACTTCCTGCGGTAGTGTAGAGGGTGTTCTCATTGCGCTCGTAGTGCATAGACAAGCTAGACGTTGTATCTTTTCTTTTTATAATCAGTGCGGGCGAAGGAAAGTTTGGGATAAAAGAAAGAGAAGTACCGTTGGTATTAAATGTTTGTTTAGTTGATAATGACTAAGAAATAAAGAGCACGGCAGGGCATTTCATAAGCGAGTTGTACGGCTTAGAAAAGAATCACAAATCTCAGAGTATCCAAAAGTGAGCTTGAAGGTAAACTGATGAGCATTCATAGCGAGACGAGTATTACTGTTGAAGGTTTGAACAGTAGGAATATTAATGGCGATCTCAATGAAGCACTGGTGGTAAAAATAGTGATAGAACAAGGTGAGGTAAGAGATATTACGTTGGTGTTCAAGGGTGCAGCTTGACGTATGACTTATCGCACCATTTTGAATCGTATCTAGCAACTGCAAAAAGGTCTTGGGGCACTTGACCAGAGAGAGATTTCCCAGCATTCCCAGAGAATGAAAAGTTTTTCGGTTTCGGCGATGGATGTGCCATTCGTAAATAATGGCTGAACGCTTAATTTTCGCTTTAACACCAGCACACAGCATTATGATCATTAAACACGACTTAAAGTAAAGAGTTTCATTGATATTGTTTCATTTTATTGATAAAGGATAACGCAGCAGAGAGAGGCCACCATCAAAATGCTGCACTTGAGTGAAGATGGTCCTTGATTAATTGCAAGAAACTGGTTAGCAATTGAGCTGGCGCACTCAAATACGTCGCACTAACAAATAAATTATTAAAATATGGTTTTCATTATGCCAGTATGATATCCAAAATTGTTCGATCCTCAAAAAGGCAGACTTTCCGACCAGCTACAGATGGATAGGTCTCCCTAACCCCGCATACTGAAGCTATCTACCATATAACCGACAAATCTAGCATAGATCCTTGTTAATATTATCCTCAGCTTGGTAAATCGAAATTGGACTCATAGCTGATACCGGAAAAAACTCAACAATTTCAAAATGAAACCCGCCTCCCGTTCGTCGATTTTGCATTTACCAACATTTATTGAGACGAGCGATGGCATATACTGGTGACATTGTTCTTTTGTGGATATTGAGAAAGAAGTGGTAAGTGTAGGCCTAGTGGAAAGATCTCGCTTGTTAGGTGTCCGACTTCTGCTCTGTACTCATGGTATTTTCTGAGTAAAAAGAAAGAGCATTTCTTTAAGAGGTTATTCGCTCAACATGGCCTAGGCAACCTGAGTAGGCGTCCAGGGCCCCTTTTTAGGTCGCTTTACGATTAAAAAAGCTGAAAAAGCATCATAACATTCCTGGTCGTATCACTGGTTATTTCAATATCGTTAGTGACTACCAACGTCCACTGCATACAATTATCTTCAAGTAAACGATTATTGCAAGTACGACAATAGTTAGAATTGGGCAGCGAATTCTTGGGCAATCTGCTTAGATTGCAGGTATTCAACTTCGAAATTTTTCTGTAGCGTGGAAACATTAGTGAACCTTGGTTACAGATTTGAATTAATGGCATCTATCTAGCATAGTGTTAATCAAAAGATTGTAAATCGGGTAACTTACTTGTTGATCAGGATATTGGAATCCGATGTTGTATTGCTACGGCAAAGTCGATCAACCTTATTCCTTTGTCAGAGGATTGGTCTTGTAGACTAAATTTATATTCGATGATTTTGCTAAGTTGTGTGTGCTTGAGAAACGCGTAAAAAGAAGCTTGACAACATAGACTTTCTCAGTCTGAGTGATGCTCCCCCCAGCCAACCAGCTTTCCGGAACTACCGGAAAACTGATTGGTCAAAATACAGAGGAATACTGTCAAAAACGTTATCCTCTGAACTATCAAGTCCCCCGCGTGACACCAATGAGCTTGACATGAAAGTCAGTGAATTTACTCTGGCTCTCAATAAAGCTATGGCCGCTTCCTGCCCTCTTATTCAACCAAGAGGCAAGAAAAAGCCACATTGGTGGACATCGGTACTGGGACTGCTCAGAAATGCCTGCAGAAAACTTTTAAACGCAGCAAAAAGCACAAGAAAAGTGATCGACTGGGACTCATATAAAGAATCCCTCATATTATACAAAAAAGAACTGAGGAAGGCAAAGCGACAATCCTGGAGGTCATTCTGTGACAAAATTACAGAAACCTCTGAGGCATCGCGGCTTAGAAAAATCCTCTCCACAAATCCTATGATGCACAGCTGTTTGAAAAAAACCGATGGCTCTTGGACAACCTCAATTGATGAATCACTCAACCTGCTTCTGGACACCCACTTTCCAGGTAGCTCCCAACTCGCGGCCAGTAGCAGCCCAAACAGGCCTACTGCAACCGTGACCAAAATTCATGGTCTTATTACGAGAGACAAACTGCTCTGGGCGCTGCATGGCTTCAAACCATACAAGTCTGCTGGTCCGGACGGTATTATACCTGCCGAACTACAGCGGTCCTCAGATATTATTCTACCAGTGTTGGAAAATATTATGAAGAGCTGTGTAGAACTTATCCACATTCCACTGTTATGGAGAGAAGTCAATGTAGTATTCATTCCCAAAGCTGGAAAATGTTCTCATGTAGTCCCAAAGGACCTCAGACCTATAAGTCTGTCATCATTCCTTCTGAAAACTTTAGAACGACTGATTGATATCCATATTCGAGCTAAAGTTGTTCCGAGACTTCTGTCTACGGCTCAACATGCCTACTGTAAAGGAAAGTCGGTGGAAACGGCTTTGCACTCTCTAACTAGCCACATCGAACGATCCCTACAATATAAGGAGTGCACAATGGTTGCTTTCCTAGACATAGAGGGAGCCTTTAACAACGTCAACACATCCGCAATCACGACTGCGCTGTCAACTCTGCAAGTAGACGGCTCACTTGGGGAGCTGATCAGTCTAATGCTAAAAAGCAGGATAATCAACTCCAAACTGCTTGAGACTTCTGCTAAAAGATTTGTCAGCAGAAGTACGCCGCAAGGCGGTGTCCTCTCTCCCCATCTCTGGAACTTAGTAGTTAACGAACTACTGATATACCTGGAAGCGAGTGGTAGCAGAGTGATTGCCTATGCGGATGACGTTGCCATAGCTGTCTCAGGAAAACATCTAAATACTATTAAAGAACTCCTCCAAGTAAATCTCAACAGATTAACCCGCTGGGCAGATCGCTGTGGATTGGGAATAAACCCGCATAAAACTGATCTTGTCCTCTTTTCTAGGAAATATAAAATTCCAATCATAGACCCTCCTTCAATAAACGGTACCAGTTTAGTTTTCTCCGATACAGCAAAATATCTGGGTCTCATTTTTGACAGGAAACTAAACTGGAAACCTAACATTCAAGAAAGAGTCAATAAAGCTACAACAGCTTTATTCTCTTGCAAAAAAGCCATTGGGAACAAATGGGGCCTTCAACCTCGCATAACCCACTGGCTATACATCTCGGTCGTAAGACCGATACTTACTTACGGGGTGGTTGTCTGGTGGACGGCCTTGGAGAATGCAGTCAACCGCATTAAACTAAGCAGAGTCCAAGGAACAGCATGTCTATGCACAAGCGGAGCCTTGTGGTCTACCCCCTCTGCGGCATTAGATATTCTGCTTCACTTGACACCCCTCGACATTTTTAGCAAGCAAGTAGCTGCGACTGCAGCTATGCGCCTTAAAGCTACTAAACAGTGGACAAATAATTCATCTGGCCACGCCAATATTTTTAATACATTAGGAATCCTCATAGAGAACATCGATTACACCATACCTGAACTTTGGTTTGACAAAAACTTCCATGTAAGCTTCCCCTCTAGATCATTCTGGGAGGAGGATGCTTTCATGGAGGACAAGTCAATCCATCTCTACACAGATGGATCTAAAACCGATAGCGGAGTTGGTGGCGGTGTTTTCTCAGATAAGCTAAATCTAAGCCTCTCTTTCCGCCTTCCAAATCACTGTAGCGTGTTCCAGGCGGAAATTTTGGCGATTAAAGAAGCTCTGTCCTGGCTAAAGAAAAACGTGATATCTGCAAAGGATATCCGCATATTTTCGGATAGTCAGGCAGCGATCAAGTCCCTGGACTCGGTCTCATTATATTCTAAAACCGCCCTTCAATGCCGATTATCTCTCATGGAGATGGCAGAGCAGTTCAACATTCACCTTTGTTGGGTGCGGGCCACAGAGACATTCCAGGGAACTGCAGAGCCGATGAACTCGCCAAAATTGGAACCACTCGTATACCAATCGCTACGTGCAAACTAACACTAAAGCTGGATGCCAATAAAAGAACAGACCTTAGGTGGACTGCTGGGCAAACATGTCTAGCGACCAAACAGATCTGGCCAAGGCTGGATCTGAGTCGCTCTAAGTGTCTGATCCTTTTAGATAGCAAACTTCTCAGCGCCATAATACTCGTAGGTGTCATTACAGGACACTGCCTCATAGGCAAGCACGCAAGAAGGCTTGGCGCTTTTACTAACGATTTCTGTAGAAGCTGCATGGACGAGGAAGAGGAGGAGACAATCCCCCACCTACTCTGCACATGCCCAGCTCTCTCCCAGAGAAGGAAGCTTCATCTAGGAGCTTTCTTCTACAACGACCTAAACGATCTAGAAAAAATAGACGTTAACAGTCTCCTACGTTTTATTATAAACTCAAACTGGTTCCAGTAGTAAGAAGATCATAGATCCACGTGGCATCACAATGGGCCAATAGGCCTAAGTAGGTTGGTATTTCCAACAGCCACTCTTACTCGTACCTAACCTAACCTAACCTAGACTTTCTCATCCTTCAAAGCATTAGTACAAATAAACCTAATGTTGAAGTTCTTCGGAAACCTTTTATTAGCTGGATGATAGGGTGGCGCAATGACATATCAGTCACTTACTCAACGCCAAGTACAGTAGGTGTCACAGAACTCCCTATGGGAGCAACCCCATCCTCCACACTGTATTTTCCATAGTGCAGGTACATCATGCTTATATTTAACTATGGACGTTCGAGACATAACCTTAAATCGTTAAACCGATTTACTTTTACTGGAGTCCTCATCAGAAATTTGGGTTCTAGTCCCGATGCAAAACCTCAGCTGTACTTGTATGGTTCGATTTGCTATAAACATTAAGTCACTACCCAACGGATGTTGCTGTAGCTTTCAGGTAAAGCCATGAAGACGCTGCGGTCGACTAGATTTGAGAATTGACATTGATCATTCTGGCCACCAGATAGCGGCATACTCACACTTTTGCATTCAAAAAGCCACCCACAATAAACGGCTCGTATAGTTCACCTCTATGGATTGCTACTCACATAACTTTGAGGTCTGACTGATTTAAAAAACAAGAAGTCACACTTAAAATATTAAACTATCTTTATTCAAGCGCTTATTTACTAACGGATTTATGTAATCGGTTTGACATTAATGTAATATCAATCAAGAAATAGGCATTTTAATCTTAGAAGTAAGTTTAAAGTGTCATTCGCATTTACAATTTACAATCTAATGGCACAACGGTTTAAAAACTATTTTATTTTTATTTTTATTTAAAATAAACTTAAATACAAATTGTTTGCTTAGTGAAATTAGTAAAAAGAAAGTAATAATAAAAATAATTTACGAAAAAACTAATAGTCAAGTGGTAGACCATCCAGCAGTCACCTTTTAGGTGAACATCGAATATCGATCTTTTAGGATCTCTCGTTAAAGAACATATCACATATAAGAATAGCAGCCTTCTGCAGATTGAAACTTTTAAAGAACAGTCTCGTTTCCATATCGTCCGAACGGTTGCGGAGGCATTTTATAACCATTGCGGGAAGAGCCCTGCCTTGGCATATGACTGGAGGGATATTTTCGAGCAGAGGAGTACCTTGAAATTTTGTCCATGGAAATCGCTGTGCTTGATGACTGTCGTACGGTTTGATAGGATGCAGTGCTGTAAGCAGGTGCTGGAGGATATTTAGTCGAAGTGTGTTTGCACTTTGGAGTCATTTGACTTTTGTACATATTTCCTATTCGTGGTCCTAGAACCCATGATGATGATACAACTCCCAGCATTAGCTCCATAAAGGCTCGAGTCATAAATGGCCACATTGGCGCCTTCACAGCTGATACAGGTTCATATGCAGGAGCGGGAAGATTCAACCAAACATCACTGTTGGCAAATTCGTAGAATACCGAAATCAAAAGCAAAGCGCTGGGAATACAATAAATAAACAAGAATGTCCCGACGCCCTTCATGTCGACGGCTTTCTGATTCTTAGGATTAATTGCTGTATTCGGCTGTCCGTAGGCTGTTGATGCGGCGTCATTTCGGCGATGTACCAAATATCCGGCAAACAAATTAACCGAACCGAAAATCCAGTAGCAGAATAGAGGCATCGCCACCAATATTCGAAGCCCTCTGTCCGATTGATTACCCACAAAACAGGCACCTGAAAATACAAGAAAATACGAGCAATTAATAGGAAATAGTCACCTGATACTTTAACGCATGAAAGGCCATAAAATAATTTTAAATTGCTATCCTGCAGTAAGCACATTCGCTAGTATCATAAAACATTAACCTACACAACCAAGAAGAAAATACTGAAACAACCCTCGTGTTCGTTGGCGCAAAAAATTAATTCATTCGAAAACCGTAGACGAAACTTCTCCATGAATTTTTTTTCTCGTGCTCGTATCGAATTACCACATTGCGCACCAGTAAAACAAAGGATTCCTTTCACAAAATATATTTGTAAGTACGAGAAGACAGTGCAAATTAAAGAACACCGACTTCAACGGACGCCCAATCACTAAGTAGTAGATACTCGTCAAACAACGACAGAAGAATACTCACCTGCGAAGCCATTCAATTTCGGATTATTTATAAAATGCGGGTGTCGGACTTAGAACCATCTCCCCCATCAAGACTCTGTTTAAAAACAGAAGGAGTTTCGGCGGACCGACAATAAAGCACATGGACACGACTGTATCTGACTGGCTGGCAATAACAACTTCAATGCTCAAGCAGCGCATGGAAGTAAACATCTGCACTTCATTATCCATGAAACTGAAAATGGGTATTATCAGTTCACACTCATCGGCCTTGAGAAGTTGTCTAATCTTTCGCAATATAATTAGTTTGCCAGAAAATCAGTGTACGGATACGTCAAAAAAATGTTCTGATGATGCTCCAGATGTTTGCATTTCGATCATTTGGATTTGGGCACTTTTAGCTGGTCGAATGCTTTCGACAGTTTTTAGTGGTCTAACGTCTCTAAAAATAGTCTTGTGACAAATGATCGTGCAATTTAGATGATTTGTGTGAGAAAAGTCATTTAGATTGAAAATATCCATAAAGCACTACTCAAAGTACTTTTTCAGCTGAAAAATACATTTTTCCAAATTCTTCAGCTTTTGTTATTTTTATTAAAATAATTTTCTGATTTGTTATTAACAACGCAATGATATACAGAACTCTTCAAGAAAACGATAAATTCGATTATCGATAAGTCGATAATGTTGCTTCCGCAAAAAACTAATGACAATGCATATCAAATTATCGGCTATAATGGCTCTTTACCCCACACCTCTTTCACCAAAGGGAGTTTGTGCAATTAAGCCATTTCTGATAAGATACAAGTTGGGACCCATATCATTTCCGATGTGTGACTCTGAGCAATTGATTGTTTTTAGAAAAAGGTTTTCCAAGCGGTCTTCAGACCTACACATCTTTGTTGGCGATCAGATTTAAACACCTTTTAAGAGATGTGATATGAGGTCCCAATAAGTAACCTGCAGGCCGCAACGTAAGTTAGAAATAACAAATTTTAGAGTGTTCAGTATACGGAAAGCGATCGGATTCCAGGATGTGAAGACTCGTGGGTTGACTGTAACAAGTACTACCCTTCCTAAAGTAGGAAGCAACAACGGTGTGCTTGAAACTAAAACAAAAAGGGTTTGGAATGGTTTGAGGATTTCTGCAATGCGTATCGAAGCATCTGCCAAAGATAAGCTAGCTCTCATCCGATAAGCAGCGAAAACCCAGCCAAATTTACGAAATTGCGATTAGCAGTGGTATTTTATCTTTACGAGATCTCACATAGGTGGAGGTTCGACATCGGAATGGAATGCCACCACAATCTTGTAGAATATGGATTCGTTAATAACATTGTGCTACTATATTTACTTCCCAGAAACAATAGATACTGTGATAACCACTTAAATGTGAGCAGCGACATCTAGCAGAAAATGTCGAAGACCAGAAGGTTTCGATATTGGAATAACAAAGTCTGGAGACTGGAGAGTGGAATCGAATTTTCTAGCAAATTGGAAATTGTATGGGACGCTGGATGGCGAGGATTGTTCTCGAAGTATGTCATTCGAGTATAAATACCAGCACCCCAAAGGTATGCAAATGAGTTCTAAAGTGTAATTTGAAGTGTTAATTAGGAGAAGTGATTAAGTGGTTTAAGTAGAAGATAAGAAAAGTATAAGTGGTTGAGAAATTGAATTGTACTGAGAGAAAGAATTAAATAGTGAATTGTAACTGTACTGAATAAAGGGATTTGTATTGAAAAGAATAAGTTCTATTATTTGTACCCACACAACATTTTACAATACCAATAGGGTTCAAAACTCGGTAGTTTGAAAGTATTATTTCAAAGTTAAAGAAATGCAGCATCCTAGATGCATAAACTGGTGCAACAATAGAACCCTCTATCTTATTAACCAGCTTAGTTTCCTTACTCCTCATTCTTCTTCTTTCATCAATCATTGAAATGTATAATAAGTATTTTTACATCTAATGGTGCTTCGGAGATTGTTGGGTTAGCCAAATTTGTGGTCATTCTAAACCCTCTATTTTGGATCACCTCGTTGCTGCTGTTTCATTTGAATGAATCACAGTGCGAGTATGCCTGTAAAAATTTTCAAAAATATGCCAAAGCCAACGGCAGTCCCTATTGAAAATTAGCGCTTTGGTTAGTAGTAGAACAATTGAGGGGATCAGAAGACAACACAGTCGTTCGCCGTTAGTACTCGAGAATTCTGGTTGGAAAGATTTTCTGGGCGCAAACAATTTTTTGGAGAAATTATTTTCGTACACTCTTCTTCTTGAAATAATATCATTAACCGTCTAAGCAAGATGCCAATCAAGTTGATCTTAGCTCGTCAAATCTTTGACTCCCGTGGCAACCCCACCGTGGAAGTAGATCTCACTACTGAATTGGGACTTTTCCGTGCAGCTGTACCATCTGGAGCATCCACTGGTGTGCATGAGGCATTGGAACTGCGTGATGAGAAGAAGAGTAACTACTATGGCAAGAGTGTTAAGAAGGCTGTGGATAACATCAACAAGTCATTAGCCCCAGAAGTCTTAAAGGCTAACTTGGAAGTTACCCAACAGGAGGAGATCGATAACTTCATGATTAAGCTCGATGGTACCGAGAACAAGTCAAAGTTCGGAGCTAATGCTATTTCATTGTCTGTTGCTAAGGCTGGCGCTGCCAAGAAGGGAATACCGTTGTACAAGCACTTGGCCGATTTGGCTGGCAACAATAACATCATTCTGCCAGTTCCAGCTTTCAATGTCATCAACGGTGGCAGTCATGCAGGAAACAAATTGGCCATGCAGGAATTCATGATTTTGCCAACTGAGGCAAAAAATCGGCTCTGAAGTGTACCATCACTTGAAGAAGGTCATCAAGGATAAGTTCGGTTTGGATGCCACCGCTGTCGGTGATGAGGGTGGTTTCGCTCCCAACATTCAGAACAACAAGGAATTGATTTTGATTCAGGATGCCATCGCCAAGGGTGGATACACCGGCAAAGTCGAAATCGGCATGGATGTTGCTGCTTCTGAATTCCACAAGGACGGTCTATACGATTTGGACTTCAAGAACCCCAACAGCGACAAGTCATTGTGGTTGACTCCCGACAAATTATCAAGGAATTCCCCATCACCAGCATTGAAGATCCCTTCGATCAGGATCATTGGGATGCCTGGACCAACATGACTGCCAATACACCAATCCACATTGTCGGCGATGATTTGACTGTCACCAATCGCCTGTCGAGAAGAAGGCCTGCAATTGCCTGCTGTTGAAGGTCAATCAAATCGGTACCGTCACGGAATCGATCAAGGCACATTTGCTTGCCAAGAGCAACGGTTGGGGCACCATGGTATCGCACAGGTCCGGCGAAACTGAGGACACATTCATTGCTGACTTGGTCGTCGGTCTTAGCACCGGACAAATCAAGACTGGAGCTCCATGCCGTTCAGAACGTTTGGCGAAGTACAATCAAATTCTTTGTATCGAAGAGGAGCTCGGCGCTGCTGCTAAATACGCCGGCAAGTCTTTCCGCAAGCCACAGTAAGGGAGTAACAACATACTAATCCCCCGTTATCACCAACACAACGCATCTCTCTCTCTCTTTTAAGTTTTATTTTTAATAATTAATGCGATTTACATGTATGTTTAAACAAAAACTGTTTCAAGTAGGAGGAAAAAAAAGGATAAGCAGCAGGAGACATTTCCTTCCGAATTAAAATATCGTTTATTGTTGTTGCTGTTAGACTTAAGCCTTTGAATCCACAAATATAAATATAAAAATGTACAAAATAAAAGTACAAAACACAAGGGGTCTAAGTGCAAATTTTATAAAAGTGGAAATAAGTGCTTAAATGACCACGTGAATGACATTATTTCTTTGGTGCACAAAGGAAACAAGTGTAGGCTTGATTGGTAGTGAGATCAATCGGGAAAAGGGATAACTACTCATCATTTAGTAATTTTCCTTTAAAGTTAAACAAGGGTTTCTCAAAACTGTGCTACTGTTAGTTGGACCCCTTGTGCTCTGACCCCCACAATTAAGATGCTAAGCCAGGGTAATCTGATGGACTGTAGAAGTTGATGTGGCAGCCTTTATCGAAGATGATTCTAGTAAGGTTAAGAAAAAAAAACTTCGATTCTAATTCCGATGTCAAACAAGAACCCTATCGTTGTGGTTCTGCCTAGATTGATCATACAAACACTCTTTATCGACTTCAAGAAAGATCTCGACACCATGTGTCATGAATTTGCATACAAACAAAGGAGCATACCTGCCAAGAGCTTCAGTATTATTTAGGTTAATTTTGCATTCTACACTGCGCTTTTGAAATTTTAAGCAGAATACGATCGATATGCATCTTGTAATCAGTTCTGTTTTCGGTGATAATTAACAAAGTTGTTCACGGATAGAGGGAATCTAATGCAAAATAACATCACCCCTTAAATACGTAGACTACGATGACGATAAAACTTAAAAGCCAAGACCAGAGAAACAAGGAATAAGATCAGTCCGTCCGAAACCTAATCCATTACTGGACAAGACGTCGAGAAATTTGACAGCTTTTCTTGCCTACGAAGCATTTCAACACAAAGACCAGACTCCGATCTACAATATTTAGTCAGTACTGTTATATGTACTTATGTAAAGGGTCCGCCATCTAACGTTTTTTTTTCAACTAGTGCTTATTTCGTGAATGGTAACATTTAGCTCATGTCTGATTTGACAGATAATTAGCTTTATCCTTCCGCTGAACGAATATGGTTGTGTATACGCTTGAAGAACGCTGGGAAATATTGCGACATTACTTTGAAAATCATGGTAATGTTGCAGAATGTGTGCGAAAATTGCGTACGGATTTTGGAAGAAGAGAAGCACCGTCAGCTCCGTATGTTCGTTATCTTGTGAAAAAAGTGAAAGAAACTGGCATCCTCATCGATAAACCAAAGCGTGAAAAGCCAAAAACAGTGCGTACACCCGAGAATATTGCTGCTGTGGCAGAAAGTGTGCGTGAAGCGCCATCAACATCAATTCACCGTCGTTCTCAACAACTGAACATTTCGGAGACATCATTGAGACGGATTTTGCATAAAGACCTTGGTATGACGCCATACAAAGTCCAATTGGTTCAGGAGTTGAAGCCAACTGACCATCCAATGCGTTTTCGCTTCGCTAAGTGGGCCTGCGATCGACTTAGAAAAGATGCCGATTTTGCCAAAAAAATCATCTTTTCAGATGAAGCTCATTTTGATCTTGGCGGGTATGTAAACAAGCAAAATTGTCGCATTTGGGGCACAGAAAACCCGCACGCATACATTGAAAAGCCGATACACCCAAAATGAGTCACTGTTTGGTGCGGATTTTGGTCCAGAGGCATAATTGGGCCATTTTTCTTCGAAAATGAGCAAGGAGTGGCCGTTACAGTCAATGGCGATCGTTATCAGGCTATGTTGAACGAATTTTTGTTCACAAAAATTGAAGAGGAGGATATTGGCAACATTTGGTTTCAACAGGACGGCGCTACGTGCAACACAGCCGAAGCTATCAGCCGCAGAGCTGATGTCGTTTGGCCACCTCGGAGCTGCGATTTGACACCGTTGGACTATTATTTGTGGGGTGCCGTAAAAGATAAGTATTACGCCGACAAGCCAGAGACAATTGACGCTTTAAAGGACAATATTCGTGAAGCCATTGGTGAAATACAGCTGCACACAATCGATAATGTGCTTAAAAATTGGACCGATCGTGTAGGCTACTGCATGGCCAGCCGAGGCAGCCATTTGAATGAAATTATTTTCTATTATTAACCGGAAGGATAAAACTAATTATCTGTCAAATCAGACATGAGCTAAGTGTTACCATTCACGAAATAAGCACTAATTGAAAAAAAACGTTAGATGGCGGACCCTTTATATGTTATACTGCGGATTTTCTCTACAAAATGTATCTGAAACACACAGCTGCAAATGGGGGCAGACCAGGAACGCATCGGCATCATTATACGAAAAAGAAAGTTGCAGTGAATTATTTTAGGCTATGCCGTAGGCAGTAGAATCCCTCCTATTATCCAGGACAAAAAAGTGGGATGTCCTAAGCAGACATGGAAGGAAGAACATCGAGGAATAGGATACGCACCCATGCATTATTAATACCTATGGGTCCTGTTTGTTAACAATAAAGCAGATCTTGAAAGGCTTACTGACTGAAGCTCATGTTCAACATGGACCGTAACTCCAGAAGAAAATTCTTATATAAATTTATATTCTGAAGAACTAAAACAAAATAACTACAATCTAATTTATTTACTCACCTAAAAGTTCATCTGCATCCACAAGACGTGTTACAAGAACTGCAACAGTCTGTAGTGCCGGTAGTCCCCATGCAGCTACTTGTTCAATATTGCCAAACGTATCCTGATTCTTCTGAAGCGATTTGGTCGTGCTTTTAGCTGCGGTACGTTGACAATTCACTCCACCAATAAGACCCAAAGCATTAGCTGGTTCACAAAATTCACTTCTCGTCTGACGAACGCCTCTGTGCCATTTAAGACAAAGTATGGACCACCTACAAACAAGGGTTAACAAGACATTTATCTATTATTAGTCCACAAGAAAAAAAAAAAAAAAAAAAAAAAAAACAAATAATTTTTACTGTACATATCTATCATGGGTAGAGTGGTAAAATAAAAACCTTGAGTGTAGTGTTAGCATGCCACCCAGCGGCAACAGCACTCCTAACTTTTCAACCAACAAATTTGTCTGCTGTCGATCGTTGTTGATGTCAGGCACCCTTACGCGATACTTCAGTAAAGGAACGAGCGTCAGACAGCGTACGCGTTATTGGGTAAATATTTACACACAAAGGAAATAATTTTCAGTGGCGGTATTGGGGTTCCGGCCCAAAGTAAACAAATTCTCTATGAAAGGTACTGAAAACACCAGGGAGGAGTGTACGTCTGCACGTGCATGCATGCATACATAGGTATATACGTACATATGTACAAAACTGAAAACAAGAAACTATGGTCCTGATACAAAACATATAAAATTTTTAACTTAATGAACTGAGCCTAATCGGAATATGCATGTATCGTATTCGTGCTAAAGATTGCCATCACACTGTGAAATCATCTTTTTTCTGTGCACTCTACAAGAGTTAGCACGGCCAAGATGAAGATTGTCGAATGGCCACGCATTGTATGTTCGAGGGGGGAAAAAAGGGTAAAAAGCCCAGAAAGCACCAACATCAGAACCTGCTATAGCATCATCACCTCATCAAGGCACCCATTTAACTTGCAGAGAAGGCCGGGCAACTCGGAATTAATTTCGTCTACCTCTTCCACTGGCTCTGGTAGTGGTACATGCATACATACTCGTACATACATACATATGTATGCCGCGTTTGGTGTTGCTGATGTTTTCTGTTGTATGTTCTCAGTTTGTTGTTGGCTGTTGGCTGTAGGCTTTTGACTGTTCCTCTTACGGTTTGTTTCCCCCGGCCAAATGTGGTCATAACAATCAAGCGATGTAAACCGCGATCCATGCACGAGATAACTGAAGTATACGAATGAAATTTAAACGAGCTCAACCGACCGCTCCCTACAACACGAGTACGACCTAAGCCTGCATCACACCATACATACTGGCACTCGCGTACATCGAAAAGAATATGGCCAAGGAAATTCAGGGAATGTTCACCTTATCTTAATTACAAGCGGTTTTATTGCATTTCTCGACAGCTGAACAGGAGGATCGCAGCTCTGGTAATCGTGGAACTGTCACAAGTGACAACACATGTAATAATTAGGTTTCAATGCATACACCTATCACAAACTTGTATCAAATGCATCTCGGAAGCAGAAAGCAGACCAGATGACCATAAGTTTGAACCGATTCCGGGTGATTTACAGGAAGACGCGTGTGCTTATAATATCCCGATTTGATAAGATGTATCTATACTCATACCAGTGCTCACTTTCGTATCTCCTCCTGTCATTGTATAACAAATAACAATAATAAATAAATATTCAAGAACGCGTCTACACCAGGCGTACATATGTACGAATAGGTGTACACTGTACATACTTTTATATGTGCCTACTGCTCACAGCTCACAGATCGCAGATCGCAGCTCGCCCATTCGAGCTACGTAAACAGATCTTGTGACTCAGCAGCAATAATTTATCTATTGACAGCTTAGTTACTGTATCTGCTGGTGGTGTACACAGTCGTCCCCGTAGTACACAGTTCACTGTACATACAATTGTACGCCTCGTGTCTTATCTTTCTTCAACTTACTATACGTAAATATTATATGTAAGTTTGATTCGTACAAACATACAAACGAGTACTTGTACAATTAGCAGCCAACGGCTGCAGGTTGATGATCGCAAACGCGATCCAAGATCTTCCGTATTTTCCATGTTCGTTTAAAATTTCCTCGATTGTCTCGCATCATCAGGTCGTACAAATAGATACTTGTGGATGTTGTTGGATGGTGTGGTGGAGCTTCATTATAAATTACTCCTATATGTACGTACGAGTACTCTGTTATCCGTAGAACTTTGGAAGGTGCAGAGCACGTATTCAAGTGCATCTTGGCCGATCGGATTTGGCATCAATCTTACTCCTACACTTACCCCCTTACATATATGATCGTACGTATCATATACGATCTAATGTAGATCATTTGGGTAAAAATAGTCAGGAATAAACAAAAATTCGAAATAAACTTGATGGACATACAAATCAAAGAGGAATGTGTGGAATCGATTTTGTTTTTTGTTCCCTTTACAGCACACATTCCAATTTTCAACCCCCAAAGTGGGTTGGTATTTTTAAAAGTTTGAGGAGAACACACTAATTTTTTTTAAACATTTTTTGAGTGATGACAGTCTGTTTGTTGATTTTGTGAGAGGACTCGAGGAAAGCCTCCCTTCTAAAGTAAATTAATGGGGAGCGAGACTAAGGTATCCAGAACCATAACCATAACCACGCCTCGTTTCCAAAATTTATTATACAATCGATTTTGTAATTACTGGTGTTTGTTTGGCTTAACATAACCGAACGGATTAATTACATCTAATTAATTGTAGTCGGTTGTTGTATATGCAAGTACATACAATACATATGTAAGTATATACATATATATAAAAAGATGGAAATACCCAACGTTGTTGGTACAAAGTCGTACATAGAACGAGTATTATAGGAGAACGATCGTGCGATCATTAGACCGGTATGCTAGAACTGATGCTTTTTTCTGTTTAAATTGCTGCCGGCTAACGAGGTATCCCGCAGATCGTTTTACTCGAATTGAATTCAATTTAAAGGGCACACCAAAAACATAATATATTCTTCGGGTTTTATGTTTGTCCATTTAACAAGAAGGTGCAGTGACTCAAAACCCAATTATTTATGCAAGCGAAAAACCAGTATTCGGAATTCTAATGAGGATAGACCAAAAGAAGGCGAAAGAAAATAAGAGAAAATAAATAAAACCAACAACAAAAAAAAAACACTAAAATCGAAGAGCTATAATTTAAAACCAATAAACACGATCGAGTCCTTGGGCAGAGAAATATTCGAAACGAGAAATTTGAAAATGAAATGTAAACAAAGGAAATGATCAACTGCAGAGAACTCGAAACTCTGCCCCAATCTATACAATTCATTAGCTGAACATGTCCGATGTCGTTGTATTCATTTATATTGTACAATATATGATACTTTACATCTCCATATTTAACAAAATTTTGGAGCAGCAAACTATTCTCCAGCAATTGAAGGAAGCTTCAATCTATCCATTACATAAACAAATTATTCGACTGTAAGTCAACCTTTGACACTGAATGCTTTTATCTATAAGTTGTATAATATGCGGATGTCCTGGAAGTTCAGAAGGGTTTTACAAGAGCTTTGTGCGGATACTCAGACATCGGTAGGGGGTGGAGAGGATATGACCGATTTTTTCAAACCAAGATCAGAAGTCTGGGAAAGTTGTACCCTTAGTCCAGCTTTATTCTCACTACTTATTGAGGTTTTAGCTGATTGCTTGCCACGTTTTGTAGACTTTTCTGGAACATCTATAAGGATCCTTAACTTTGCTAATGACAGTCCTGCTTGCGAATTCTCCAGAATCTCTCCAGCTTATTATTTACCGCTTGTACGAATATTGTGGATGTGGAGGTATGACGGTGAGGAAATTACGGAATATGAATTGGAAGTGTATCTCATAAAAATCTTAAACATAGAGAAGCATCTTACCTTGAGAGTCAGACTAAAACTGCTATGAATACAGCATTTTTTTTTTTTTTTTTATAATTTACGCGCGCCTAAGGGGTTAGATACCCTTTTACTGTTGCCAGGGCGCGGGCGGAAAGGTAGAAGGAAGAGAAAGGAAAATTGTTTTGTAGTGGTTTGAAACTCAGGTGTGTTTGGTTTCTATGTTTGCTCTCCAGGGGTGGGAGTCCGAATAGGACGGAGAGTTGTTGCTTTACTCAGAGTGATTCGAGGTATAATTCGCAGCATTTTTTTCTGTGCTTGAAACTCTACAACAGCCAAATCTACGTGTCAGTGTTATGCCTTCACACGCAGAATTTTTCTGTCTGAGTTCCAATTACAAATGAAAAACTGACTTGCCATGGGCAGGACTCGAACCTGGACCCTCCGAGTGAGAAGCGATTGCTAGTACCACTACACCACGGCCACCCAATGGTGTAAGTGTCCTACCAACAAGTTCATAGCAAGTATTACGTCTTTGAGGCGATCTTTGAGCCCATTCTACTTTTTTTTCACTCATGTATGGGGATACAAACATTATGTCATAGTTGGGAACCTGTTTATCAAGCGTACTTTTGATCGTCCATATAATACCCGCAAACTATGTCCATAGGGAATAAGAAAAGAGAGGTACCATTGTACATTGGTCTTAAATGTTTGCAAGTTACAATGACTCGGAAATAGAGAGCACGGGAAGTCATTCTATAAGCAAGTTATATGGCTTAGGAAAGAATCACGATATTTTAGAATAAGTCCGAAAGTGGGCTTGAGGGTATACTGCTAAGAATTTATAGCGAGACGGTATTACGGTTTAAAATGTGAAGGGACGGAATGCTACTGGCGATTTCGATGGAGCACTGGTTCCACCGCCAGAGCAATAGAACAAGGTGAAGCAAGGGACGTTACGTCGGTTTTCAAAGGTAGCAATTGATTGTGCAATATTGGCGTTACCTGTGAGTTTTATTTCCCGGTTTTGAATCTTTTCTAACAAAGCGATGTTTGACCAGATGTGGGCATTGTACTCCAATTTTGTGTGGATCAGAGAACGAAAAGTATTTCTTACGTCGATTGAGGATTGAAATTTCGCAGCATTTTTGACGACATCGAATATGTAGAATGGGAAGTTTTTCGGTTTCGACGATGGAAATGCCATTCATGAATAATGGCTGGGCGTACAAATTTCGTTTTACCGACAGCAGACAGCATTGTGTTTAGGAAATATTAAATTCCACTCTGTTGATAGTTCCCCAATTGGTTATCCTGTTAATATTGAAATTTAATGATCTTATACGTTACGTTGCCGTTCCCGTTCTACAGCCGAAGAGCGGGAATATGAGTCCGGGAACGAATATGAAAGGCGGAGAGTAGTGTCGTCAGCAAAGGCAAACAAGAGGTCATTGATGAAGATTAAAATGAGTTTCGGAGACAGATGGGAACCCTGGGGCACACTAGCATTTATTTTGTGAATATCAGACTTGAATCCAACCCAGACAACTTTAATTGAACTTTCCAAAAGGTAATTTCTAATCCATTGAAGAACAGAGTCATCCATCCCAAATGCGCGCATTTTTGACAAAAGAGCCTGATGCCAAACTCTGCCAAATGCCTAAGAAATATTAAGTGCAACTATCTTGCTTTCGCCAGATTGATGTACGCTTTGCTTCCACTTTTTGATGGGGCATGCCATCAAATAACCAGTGCTACGAAAACCGTACTGCCGGCCATTGAGAAGTTTTCGTGTTTCAAGATATGTCATGAGCTGACGATTTATCAGCGTTTCCGTGACCTTTCAAAGAAGGGACGTAAGTGCAATGGGTCTGTAGAAGGAGAGAGAAGAAGATTCGCCCTTTTTAGGGACGGGCTGAACAAATGCTGTTTTACATCTGCTTGGAAATAGTCCTAAAGAGTAGGGTTGATGTAAAAGCTTTTGTGAATGTAAACATCTTTAACACGTTGACTGCCACGCGTGTTTACAGCGAAATCCCCGTCAGGCCACCCGTGCCACTGTTCGACGAAATACGCATTGCATCGCCGTTCGCAGAAATAATTTGGCGAAAAGCCTTAGACCCGCATGCAAACGGTGCTACGCAAATAAAAGAGAATAACTGGAACGATCACAGGCACGAGCAAATCTCAGAAAACCTACTACTTTTTGTCCAATCTGCCCTGGTCAACCGCAACTTTACAGTGAATGCTTCAATATTTTGCACTGTAAATAATTTTGTTAATAAGCGATTTTTAAAAAGTTCAACAGTATTATTATCTCCTGTTAAATATTTATCTAAATATGTTCGGAAATCCTTTGGAAGGAGTCACGGAAGTAAGGGGGAAACGGCCCGATGAGAACTCTTGCTGTCACCCGAATACGGGTGATGTGGCCTGATGAGAACTTTTGCTGTCACCCGAATACGGGTGACACGGCAGTCAACGTGTTAAGTAATCTTACTAGTACATTAGTGCGAAAACTGGATTCATCGCATTGAAGACTCGACGCACTCAAGTGTAGGGGGGACAAAGCACAATCTGGAAGTGTTGAGCTGGCCGCAAAGTGTACAGTAAGCAGATTGGCCGTGTCCAAAGCGCTGAAAGAAGGAATGTCATTATAAATGTGGGTTGGGATGGAGGATGAAGCAGAATTTGTAATATTTTTGACCAACGACCAAAAAGTGTTACTACCTGTGGGACATTGTTGTTTTTTTTTTTATTAAAGAATTTAACACTCAAGTGGATGTGACTACTCTTAAAATGCCGGAGCACGTGTTGAGTTTTTCGGAAAATTGGATAGAGAGAGAGTGAAAGGTGTTTGAACTCAGTGGTTATTTCGCTATATGGGTGGAATCCAACATTTAATGGGGGGACTAAATTATTAGGGTAGGGTATTAGGTTAGGGTTGTCTTTCGGGCACGGCTAGTATTGAACACCGAAATAGCCGAACCGAACCAGTGTTTTCTGCCTTAGTTTTTGGTCGTATTGAAATTGTACACGTTTAAGAAAGACGTTGCAGTCGTTCTCGGCTCGTTTAAACTTTTTTCGGTCTTCATCTATACAGTTCGAGTCGTACCACGAATTTTCTTTTGGTTTGCTACTCTTCATCCAATGAGCCGTAAAGGATCTCATTTCCAAAAGAACAGTGTTTGTGATTATGTCAGCAGCAGCATCCACGTCGTTATGGAGGAAACGTGACGACCAGTTAAAATTCCCAGAGAAGCTGTTAAGTCCGCTCCAATTGTCATTTGGTCTCGGTCAGTATACGAGAAATTAACTGATATGACACAGTGGTTCTACGAGGCCAGAGAGAATGACACATTAGCCTTGTACTTATCAGGGTGAGAAGTTAAAAACAAATCCAAGTTTTTAGGAGTGCCCAATCAAAAATGTTTACAGAGCGCTACGTCAATTTTACGATCAAAATAATCAACCATGTGAGTTGGTTATTAGCAACACAATTGAAAATGCTCTTTTGCACTCCAAGGCACTAACACAAATGTGCAGAAGGCACATGGATGAAAATATTGTCGCAGTAGGGAACAGTTTTGACGAAGATCCTAATTCATCGATTTGTTATCGTGAACAAAAACTTGACCTGTGTTCATCGACTTTGCTACAAGAATTGAAGCCAGACGATCATCGCTTGCGTCGTGGCTTCGGTGATTAGGTGCTTAAACAGTTGGAAGTCGATCCACTTTTTTACCATCAAATCGTGTTCAATGATGAGGCTCGCTTCTGTCTCCCTAAGCTCGACAAAATTGTGGAATTGTAGCGAAGAAAATCTAAAGGTGACCCATCAGCTATTGATGGACCAAAAAAATTATATTATTTGGTGCGGTTTATGGGCTGGCGGCAGCATCGGGCCGCCAAATATTAAGAATAGAAAAAGAGTTTATAGAGAGCTACCTACATTTTTTTCTTTCAAAAAAACATTTGGTTTCAACTGCCGGCAAAGCCATCGAGTTATTGTAGGAAGTGTTCGATGATAAAATTATCTGCAGAAATAAACCTGTGGCTTGGCCTCCAAGACCGTGTTTGCTAATGTCGCGGAACTATTTTCTGTGGGGGTATTTAAAGTCGTTGGTCTATGTAAGATTCCTTCCATAGGAAAGGGAAAGTACCTGTTGAGACAGACAAGTTAAATAGAGCAGCAAGAGGAGGACCGAGATGGGTAACACACTCTTTTATTACAATAGCCGGAATTCCATCAGGGCCGGACGAGAAATCATCTTTAAGTTTGGTAATGTTTTCAGATACCAAAGTTGTTGTTATATTTAGTGAAATGGCTGACGTCTCAGGATAGTTTCTCATATAGCTAAAGTAGCTAGGATCGGGTTTAGCTGTTTTCTTAGAAAAGGATTTGTTAAAATGAGAGGCAAAGAAATCTGCAATGGTTTTTGGGTCGGCAGAAGATTCACTAAGAAATTTAAGAGTAGATGGGTAGCCGTCTGACTTTCTTTTGGTATTAATAAACTGGTAGAAGCGTTTAGGGTCCGAGACTAAGCTAAATTGCATGCGGTAGAGGTACTCAAGGTAAAGAGACTCACAAAGTTCAGAAAAACGATTATATACCGATCGATAATTACTGTAGTCGGAATCAGATCGAGTTCTTAAGAATTTGTGCCACAACTTGTTTCTGTTATTACGGAGAGAGCGCAACTCATTGTTGTACCAGGGAGGAGCAGATATGCAGTCCTTTCGGAAGGTATACGGAACCGATTGGGCAAAGCAGGAGAAAATTAACGAATAGAACGTTGATAGGGCAAGATCAATGTTAGTTGTCTCACCAATAAAGTCAAAGTTAATGTTGCTGATGAGGTTTTTAAGTTTGTTAAAATCGGTTCTACGGAAGTCAAATGAGAATGAATTTACCGAATCGACACATGTGTTGCCATTTTTTCATATGAATATATAATTGACAAGGGGGGATGAAGGCGGTCTAGTGTAGAAAGAAGATGATCACTCCTATAAACGACACAGTTATCTGAATCGGATGTGAAGACAAGGTCGAGTTGTCTGTTCATTGTGTTAGGTATTCCACTAATCTGATGCAGACTTGAGTTGCTTAGGCAGTCCACCATCAATATTTCTATTTCAGATGTCGAATTACGAGAGACAAAATGAGACGAATCATCGGAAGGCTCCCATATAAGGTGAGGGAGGTTGAAATCTCCTACTAGAACAATGCAATCTTCAGGTTGTGCATCCTCAGTCAAAAAATCAACTGCGCGAACTACAGGTTGATAAGACTCAATGGGTTGAGATGGGTGAATGTAGCAACAAAGTACGTAAAGACATCGTTTGGGGAGCGTAATGTTGGCGCATACTAACTCAAAGTTTTCAGTGTGGGGAATATCGACAGGAGTTGAGTGAAAGCAGTTCCGGATTGATAGTAAAACACCGCGGCCATAAGGATTATCAGCTCTTTCAAATCCATCTTTTCGAAAAACGTTGAAATTCGGAGGAAACAGCTCATGGTTTTTTATGTCTGGAATTAGATTTGTTTCAGTAAGAGCAATTAGGTCATAGGGAAACTTTTGAGAATTGAGATATACCGAGGAGATTTTAGAGCGCAAACCTCTTACATTTTGGTAGTAAATGGACAGGCATTGTGGACTGGAGGATACAGATTTCAGTTTGTTAGGAACTGTAATAGTTTTTAAAATTTGAACGAGTTCTTTGCAAATGGGAAAGACGTTTGGAGCTGACATGCGAAGACAACGTAGAAAGATCATTATGAACTTCGTCGGAAGAGATGTCGAAACTCTCATGGTAGCGAACGAAAATTTGCATTAATTCCGCTGGCTTAATAGGAAGACCTTCTCGTTGAATCGAAACCATTATGTTGGTTTTGGTTATGCCATCAATGCAAACGGAGTTGGGTTTGTCGTGTAAGTAGGCAAGGTAGAGCCGAACATTTTCATAAATGCGGCGGTCTCTCAAACGAGATACTACATAACGACTGTCATCATTCATATCAGAAAATTTTTTAGTGAGTTTGACAGTTGGTGGAAGGAGTGGGTCAAGGTATTTTGGGTGAGAATCGGAGGCACGAGCGGATGATGAAGGGACAGGATGGTCAAGCACCCCGGAACTAGAATCTTGACTAGTGAGGGGGGTTGGATCAGGTGGATTGATAGATGAAGATGAGGAATGGGTGGTTGGGTTTAGTATATGGGAACTAATAAAATTAGGATATTTGTCGGATGGGGCATTGGAACTTGGGTAGAAGGCGCAGGAGCAAGGTTGAATGAAACTCTGTTTTGAAGCGGCTTTAAAGATTTGGTGAGGGGAGGGAGAGAATTTGGTGTAGCGACTCTGGTGTTCTTTTTAAATGGTGCAAAGGCGGGAAGGAGTGAGGAGAATCTTGGAAAGATATTGGTCTTAAATGACCAGTTTGTGTCGGGATGTTGATGGGATGGGGCAGAATTGTTCGGGCTATGTTTTTAAGGGTATTATGAGAGTTTATGAAGTTTTTGTGGCAAGCTATGCTAAAAAAGCGTCGATATCCGCACACTGGCCTCTCCACGAGTACAATCAGTTAAATCGCGAATTACAGGAAAGGAATTGATTAACATCAAAATCTAAGAGATCTCGGTGCTGTGGCGGCTAAGAGCATAAATTCTAAGCCTAAACTGTATCCCTCATGAGCAGAAACAGCCAATAGTTTACAGTGTGTGCAATCACGTTGCGAGAGAAGATGTCCTACATTTTATAGGCAAATACCTGATTCTCGGCTAGACTTAGATTCCCTTAAAGAATTAAGAGTGACATAGTTATTTCAATATTGTAAAATATCACTTTTTTATCGAGAATAATGAATAGTGAGTGAAAACTTTTAAGAACCAACTACATATTTGGAAATGTCGAATGCCAAGAAGGCAGATTGCAAAATCATGTTCTAATTAATTTTTGAACAACCTCTGTAAACTCGTTAATCGTACCGCGTGTACAGACGTAGTCATAATCTAAGTACATGGTAGTTGGTGGTATTTGTTTGCCAGAATGGACAGCATTCGTAATACAATTATACGTAATTTCTAACACGATGAGATATACCCACATATATATGTAAGTACGAGTACTTGAGGATATCCCAGAACGAATGAATTATGAAGCTCAAACATTTATGCCGTCGATCCTCGAATAATGCCACCCTATTTCGCTTGACTACATGCCCGTCAGATCTCACCAGATCTACTGCTCTTCTGTTGCCTGGTTAGCTATACTACAAATCTGTTTCGAAGGCGTTTTGCCACTCTTTCTGTTCTGCGTACTTTTGCATGCGCCCTATAAATTTTCCATCCAACAAATTCGATTTATCACTGGCTCGTTCTAGAGCTGCTGCTTCGTTAGCACACCTAGTCAGACACTGCAACTGCATACCATTTACGGGTATGTCTGTCCACATGGCAAACAGACATAAATACTATACATACCTACCTATGGCAAGATGATCTCTTCTCCCCACAAAATGATCCGAGTTGGTACGAGTAGATAGGTATCCATTTTGTGCGAGGTCTATCTCAGAGACGGCCTCTGCTGTTTATATTCTTGAACAAAGTTGGGAACACCAACAGGCACCAGAGAGACCCCAGACTCAGCTGGAGCTTAACGCAAATTTATTTATTCTGATTTCTGTATGCACCTACTTGGTTTCCTTTTAAAAGGCCTGAACATGAACACGGATATTGTTAGGAGTTCGGCTGCACGTCTCGACCAAAAAAGAAAACCACCAACCACCAACCACAACAACAACAACAACAAAAAGTAACCTGGCATTCCCTGTTAAATGCTGATATGTATCTTTACCACGGGGTACAACGTACAAGTACCTTCATCTCATCGGCTTTATAGTTTAGAGGTTGTGTTGTTGTAATTCGTTTCCATTGTGTGCTGGAATTGAACGGACAAGGGATACGGGATACATATCGAGAGAGAAAAAGATGCTGACGATGAATATGGTCGTTTGAACGAGCTGCTTGCTGTGCTGGATGGATGCCCGTACCTACGGGATTTTGTACCTCTCGGGCATTGCTCGTTATTATTATTCTCTTGTTTTTTGTTTTTTTTTTCTTCTTTTTCTCCTCGTTGGGTTTTTTTTCTTATTTTATTTTTCCTTCTTGGGTTTTCTTTTCTTTTTTTTTACGTAAGTTGTTCGATAGGAATGGGAAAACATCTTGCAACAGCAACAACCTCGTCTACATCTCGTTTGAATACATTCTTTGAGGCCCTTTTTTGTTTTTACGTGCAATAAATTCTGGAAGAACTACTATGGACAGTCCACGAACCAGTTTTTTACGTGAGAGTTTTACTGAGATTTGAACTGTATGCTATTGATAGTTAATGGCCATTCGTTGGAAATTTTAGTGCATTTCGTCGTTTTACTCGTATATTATACAATGTTCTTTTTTATTTTGTTTTTAATGTTTCACGTTTCTTAGTTGCACAATGTTGTGGCCGCAATGTTGGACCCTTTTCGTGTCCAAAAGTAATTTTGTTGACGAAAATGATATGCACAAGCAATGTGTTTTACATATAAAGAACAATGCTTGATTACTGTTAATTAAGCTTACAAATGCAACACGCATCGGTTTGGAGGAACCTTTCTTTCCATTTTCAAATGGGAAAAATTCGTTGTAAAAATAAGCCCACGTTATCGATTACAGAGAATTTTCCACAGCAAATAAACTACATATACATAGAAAAAAACCCCACTCTTTTCTATTGGGGCAAAGCGCTCAGCCAAAGAGCTCGAGATCCTCTGTGTCATTACTTTCACGGCATTGCATTGATTATGTTTAGCACTTAGCACTTCCATTGTGACCTGAGGTCCAGTGAATTCAGCCCTTCAATTTCATTCAAAGAAGCATTGCTTGCCAAACTGTCATAGAGATGAATTAATAAAAGGGTAGAGTAAGGCCCTAGGGGAAGACGGGCTGTCGCTACAGGCGCAGATACTTCTCTCCTTCCACTTGCTCCTCACAATTAATATCATTGTCATTATTGTTCATCGCTTGGGAGGCACAAGTTGGCCTAGCGAGAAATCAAGTCTAAGGTTGTCGTCCTCCAGACAAATGCCAACGCCACATTCTAGATCTGCTGTAGAGCTGTCGGAGACGATTCGGATAGAGGTTTGTCCAACAAAAGGTGTCATTTTAAATTTCGTGCCATTGTTGAACTGTCAATACCCAACTATCACTGTGATGATAGTGAAACTCAAAAACGATGAAAATATCGCGGAAAGGTTTCGTAAAGTTCGTACGGCTTTATCAAGCGCCTTCCCGCACGGCTATAGTGAATTTCATCGGTAATTTGAAAGGCTTTGGACAGGTTAGTGGTGTGAAGACTCCAAGTCGTGTTCATATGGCAAGGTCAGCCGAAAATGTATCCACCGTAGCTGAGAGTGTGTCTGAAAACCGAGATGATCACAGGAAATTCGCCTATCCGCAACCACTTAGCGCCGCATTTCACATAAAGATCATGATCTACATACTTATAAGGTCTACTTGACACAAAAATTTAAACTGGCAGCCAACCACAACGCGGTACTTTCGCTGATTGGGTGCAGGAAACGAAGAAACAAGATCAAGATTTTTTACACAAAATTATTCTGAGAGACGAGGACTTCGAAAACCCAAGAGAAATAGCGGAACAACCTCTCCATCTACAGCGAGTGACAGTTTGGTGCGGTTTTTGGGCTGGCGGTGTCATTTAAGCCTTTTTTTTTCGAAAATTATGTTGAACGACTTTTTTGTGTGAAATTAGTGCAATGGAGACTGGACGACGTTTATTCTCGGCAGGGCGGCACCACATGCCACACAGCTGGTGAAACAATGGCTCTATTGCGTGACAAATTTCCTGGACATGTGATTTATCGAAATGGAGACTTCAATCGGCCGCCGGGATCGTCCGATTTCCCACCATTAGACTCTTTTCCCTTGGGGTTATGTTAAAGATAAAGTCTACCCTAATGCTCCACCAACGATTTATCCACGAAAAGAAAATATTAGAGCTGTTATTCGTGAAATACAGCTTCCATTATGCGAAAACGTGATGAAATTTCATCAAAAGGATGAATATTTATAGGCAGCGCCTAGACATTTGACTGATATCAATATTTCATTACTAATCCCAGAGTTCGTATCTTAGACTGAAATAAAAATATCACCACTTTTCATAAAAATGTTACGATTTTCGATCGATTTAAAAGACACCTAATGTTGAATGACCCTATACATTCCTTTTCTGTCTTAGATACCGGCCAAGGTCAATCCTGAGTACAAGGAAGGTCGATTTTGTATTTCCGTATCAGCCCTTCCAAATACTTTCCACTGGTTGCCAGAAGTTATGTGAATCCATGTGAATTGTCAACAATTGCAACACACGATCGACGGCATGCATTGAAAGGTCTCATGTTTATAATAATGGGCGTGGTTTTATTTACATTCTATTTGTAAGCGAGACAAATATGACTGTAAGAGCATAACAAGAACTTGCCATCTTCTTTAGTTCATTTATGGTTAGACCTAACGTCAAAATCAAATATCAGTCGGCGTGCAAAGTCTGTGAATCTCCAGTGCTAGTTGGTCTATCCACATATTTTCTTTTTAAAGGAAAACGGCCTTAAGAGCGCAGCCTAAGAGGAGAAAGACTAGTCAATGCAACTAAAGCAAAGGCTGGTGTTCTAAGAAAAGCCGAGAAAAACCGTTCTTTGGAGCCTGGTAAAAGCAAAAGTGATGTATTTTCGTGAAATACTTTGGTTCAATCATTACCGATTCCAAAAGAATGACAATATTGCACATCCGAAGTCTTATGATACTTTAACACGAAGCTTAATCTAAACGTAATTCATGGCTCCGATAAATTGTCCAATAAAAATGGCAGCAGTGAAGACGAAAATGAACAGAAATATCAGTGGATATTTTCCCAACTCGTGTTGAGAGGCGATTACTACGAGTATATATAGAGAAACCGAAAGCGGAAACGATTCGAGCTGAACGAATTACCTAGTTTTGCCATATATAAAATAGGTCATCCGAAAATCCCTCCCGAAATCAATTCAAACTCAAGTTCCAGTCAAGTATAGAATAAGAGGTTAAAAAATAAAAATTGTATTAGGTCAGCAGCTTCTCGGCTTCCCTGACGATGTTATCTATAGTAGTACGGTCTGTAGAATAGAATAAGCAATTTCACAAGCGTGGCTGTAGCAATGTAGTTACACTATCTTATCTTTCAAACGCCAACAAAACGGGGAACGGATATTAAAACATTTAAAAACAATTATCCTTATGATATTTTGGCAACACATTCCGATTTCAATTTAGACCAAATTTTTACATAACGTCCATGTGAACACAGAGGAAGAAGTCTAACACTGTTAAATTGGACAAATTAATCGGCCAAATAACTTCGCTGAATATTGAAATTATGCTACGCCCGGTTGAGGTTTTGCCGCTAGATGGCGATTGTTTTACGAGTAGCGCCGCTCTGTTCCCAAAATTTAGTTATACGGGGGCGGGTCAATAAGTCCGTGACTTTTTGAATTTCTGACCTCTTTACTGAAACAGCAACACTGCTCCTGTCAACAGGCATCTGTCAGTTGACTCCTGTCAAAATTTAAACTTGCTGCGTCAGTTAGTTTGTGTTTGACAGCTATTTTTATCAGACTACTCACTAATTTGAGGAGAAAAAAGACAATGCAAGGGTGCACACATGTGCAGTTGCCATGGCAAAAATCCATGAATTGGGCTATGAATTGCTCCCTCATCCACCCTATTCTCCAGATTTGGCTCCGAGCGACTACTTCTTGTTCCCAAACCTGAAGAAATGGCTTGGTGGAAAAAGATTTGACTCCAATGATGAAGTCATCTCGCAAACAAAGGCCTATTTTGAGGACCTCGACAAATCATTTTTTTTGGAAGGGATAGAAAAATTGGAGAAGCGTTGGACAAAGTGTATAGAGCTCAAGGGAGACTACGTTGAAAAATAAAATTATTTTTTTATCAAAAAATCTGTGTTTTATTCCAAAAGTCACGGACTTATTGACCCGCCCTCGTAATAGTTGGATATCACCATGTTATAGCATGTTAGGTACCCCTAACGCTATTATCTTGCTTTTGAACGTTGTCATTGTATAAAAAATTTGACTTTTTACTGAAAATGTCTGGGAAAGATCGGCATCAAACGCCGTTTGTTCAAAGACCCAATGCGGCAAGTTTTTGTATTTTCAAAATGACTTATTTCAATAAAATTTATAGAGAAAGAATATACCAACTTCTTGCCATAGATAGGAGACAAACGATAAAAGAGGTATAAAATACAAATATATAAAAAAAAACTGTTTCTTTTCCAGTGCTTTACTGATGGATTGGTTTTGAAAGAACGTAGATCAGAATGAGACACAGAAGTTCATACACCACATCTACACCAAAGATCTTAAGAAGGAATCACTGTATTTCATGGAACCTTGTGTACCCTTAAGGTGATTGTTCACAGCGCGGGCAAAGCAAATTTAGGGAGGAAGAAAAGAGAGGTACCGATGTACATTGTTTTTAAATATTTGCAAGTTATAACGACCAGGAAATACAGAGGTCGGCGAGGCATTCCTTAAGCGAGTTGTACGGCTTAGGAACGAATCACGATATTTTAGAGTACGTCCGAAAATGGGATTGAGGGTATACTGATGAGCATTCATAGCGAGACGGGTGTTACGGTCGAAAGTTTGAATGGGCGGAATGCTACTGGCAATTTCAGTGGAGCACTGGTGCTGGAAATAGCGATAAAATAAAGTGAGACAGGAGACATTACGTCGGTGTTCGAGGGTGTCAATTGATTGACTGGTATTAGTATCATCAATAAATTTTATCGCACGGCTTTGAATCCTATCTAGCAGGTGCAGAGATGTTTTAGGAGCAGCTGACCAGATGTGTACATTGTACTCCAATTTTGGGCGGATGAATACCTTATATATTGAGGCCAGATCAGAGTGGTTAAAATATTTCTCACATCGCTTGAGGAAACCTAGACATTTCGCAGCATTTTTGGCGACATCAAATATGTGGTCATTCCAACGTAACCGAGAATGGAAAGTTTTTCGGTTTCGACGATGCAAGTGCCATTCATGGATAATGGCTGGGTGTTTAAATTTCGCTTTAACGACAGCAGACAACATTGTGTTTTGGAAGCATTAAATTCCACAGTGTTGATAGTTCCCCAATTGGTTATGCTGTTGATATCGGAATTTAATGGGCTTAGCATACGCTGCCGTTCTCGTTCTACAGCCGAATATATTGTCATCAGCAAAGGAATATATTGGATTAGAAGTAGCAGACAAGAGACCATTAATGAAAACTAAAAAGAGTGTCGGAGACAGAACAGAGCCCTGGGGCACACCAGCATTTATTTAGTGAATATCAGACTTGAAACCGTCCAAGACAACTTGAATTGAACGTTCCGAAAGGTAATTTCTAATCCATTGAAGTTTAGAGTAAGCTGCTGAGCATTGGTAAGCAGAATGTTTTTTGTAATTTAGCTAACTTACTAAAGTTAGCAAACTTATGTTCCTCTCAATTAATACACGGCGTCAAGAAAATATAGAATATTGTAATAAAATTTTGTAATGAAGCGCCATCAATAAATAAGTTAGAAGATATATTTTTACTGAGTCCAAGCTTTACTCAATGCAGGTATTAAGTAATATCCTAAATGGGATTTTTTTGCTAAAGCTTGTTATAGAAGATAGAAGATTTAAAAGTTTTCGGAAACGGTAAGAGATCTGTCAACAATAAATTAAAGTCTCATGTACGAGTATATTCCCTTTCTGTTTGAGATTTGATTGATAGGATGACTCTTGCGCAAGGCTCTTAATTTATACTGACAAAACAGAATTATACAGAAATACAGATATTGAATACATTTCTGTGTTATATTATAATATTTTGTACTTGACCAAACCAAGCATTAACTATCCTTCCTGCTCCTGGACTGTCCGTAACTTTGCACTTGGCTCTTTGGCTCTTTTATCCTCGATTAGTCGTTTGAATTTCTGAGTGCCTTGACCGACGATCTGCTTGATACCGGAGGAAGATGCTTTTTTGTTTTTGTTCAAACGTAGTGGTTTCATACTTAGGGACACTTTTTTAATCAGTTGAGCAGTTCTTATACTATATATGAGGTGTGTTCAGAAAATAACGTCATTTTTAAATTTCGCGGGTTTGGAGAGTCCGATTGTCAAAGTTTTTTTTTATTATGTTGGTATACATGCCCCTGAAGTATGATAAAATTTTCAGCTGTATTCATTGTTTACTTTGTCTGTGGCAGCCGCTAAGGTTAGACGTGTTTTTTATGAGCTGCGAGATTTTCGTTTATTAAAAGAAATGGATCAAACAATTTGTATCAAAAGTGTAGCAAAGTGTGTGAAATGTTAACAAAGGCCTATGGTGAGTCTGCTATGAGTAAAACAAGATTTTACGAGTGGTATAAGCGTTTCCTAGATGGTCGTGAAGACGTTGAAGATGACGAACGTCCCAAGCGCCCCATCACATCAACAATCGATGAAAACGTGGATATGAACAATCGCCGAATCACAATCAGAGTAATCCCTGATGATGTTGGCATTTCGATTGGCTCATGCTATGAAATTTTGCCACATGTTTTGGGTATGAAACGAGTGGCAGCAAAATTTGTTCCAAAATTGTTGACCTTTGAACAAAAACAGCTGCGAATGGAAGTTGCTCAGGAGTCACTAAATGAAGTCAACGACGATGCAGACTTACTGAAACGTGATATAACAGGTGACGATATATGGGTTTACGGATATGACATGCGAACTAAAGCTCAATCGTCCCAGTGGAGGCATTCTGGCTCGCAAAAGACCGAAAAAAGCGCATCGCTGAAAGAGCTAAAGGCTGTCCCAAAGATCGAGTTTGAGAAGTGTTTCGAGGATTGGAAGAAGTGCTCGAACAAGTGCATAATAAAGGGTTTTAGAATAGGGATTTGGACAACCTCAAGTGATGAATCACTCAACCTGCTTCTGGACACCCACTTTCCAGGTAGCTCCCAACTCGCGGCCAGTAGCAGCCCAAACAAGCCTACTGCAACCGTGACCAAAATTCATAGTCTGATTACGAGAGACAAACTGCTCTGGGCGCTGCATAGCTTCAAACCATACAAGTCTGCTGGTCCGGACGGTATTATACCTGCCGAGCTACAGAGATCCTCAGATATTATTCTACCAGTGTTGGAAAATATTATGAGGAGCTGTGTAGAACTTATCCACATTCCACTGTTATGGAGAGAAGTCAATGTAGTATTCATTCCCAAAGCTGGAAAATGTTCTCATGTGGTCCCAAAGGACCTCAGACCTATAAGTCTATCATCATTCCTTCTGAAAACTTTAGAACGACTGATCCATATTCGAGCTAAAGTTGATCCAAGACTTCTGTCTGCGGCTCAACATGCCTACTGTAACGGAAAGTCGGTGCAAACGGCTCTGCACTCTTTGACTAGCCACATCGAGCGATCCCTATAATATAAGGAGTACACAATGGTTGCTTTCCTAGACATAGAGGCCGCCTTTAACAACGTCAACACATCCGCAATCACGACTGCACTGTCAACTCTGCAGGTAGACGGCTCACTTGGGGAGCTGATCAGTCTAATGCTAAAAAGCAGGATAATCAACTCCAAACTGGGTGAGACTTCTGCTAAAAGATATGTCAGTAGAGGTACGCCGCAAGGCGGTGTCCTCTCTGCCCTTCTCTGGAACTTAGTAGTTAACGAACTACTGATATACCTGGAAGCGGGTGGTAGCAGAGTGATTGCTACCATAGCCGTCTCAGGAAAACATTCAAATACCATTAAAGAACTCCTCCAAGTAAATCTTAACAGATTAACCTGCTGGGCAGATCGCTGTGGATTGGGAATAAACCCCCATAAAACTGATCTTGTCCTCTTTTCTAGGAAATATAAAATTCCAATCATAGACCCTCCTTCAATAAACGGTACCAGTTTAGTTTTCTCCGATACAGCAAAATATCTGGGTCTCATTTTTGACAGGAAACTAAACTGGAAACCTAACATTCAAGAAAGAGTCAATAAAGCTACAATAGCTTTATTCTCTTGCAAGAAAGCCATTGGGAACAAATGGGGCCTTCAACCTCGCATAACCCACTGGCTATACATCTCGGTCATAAGACCGATACTTACTTACGGGGTGGTTGTCTGGTGGACGGCCTTGGAAAATGCAGTTAACAGCATTAAATTAAGCAGAGTCCAAAGAACAGCATATCTATGCACAAGCGGAGCTTTGCGGCCTACCCCCTCTGCGGCTTTAGATATTCTGCTTCACTTGACACCCCTCGACATTTTTAGCAAGCAAGTAGCTGCGACTGCAGCTATTCGCCTTAAAGCGACTAAACAGTGGACAAATAATTCATTTGGCCACGCCAATATTCTTAATACATTAGGAATCCTCACAGAGAACATCGATTACACCATACCTGAACTTTGGTTTGACAAAAACTTCCATGTAAGCTTCCCCTCTAGATCATTCTGGGAGGAAGATGTTTTCATGGAGGACAAGTCAATCCATCTCTACACAGATGTATCTAAAACCGATAGCGGAGTTGGTGGCGGTGTTTTCTCAGATAAGCTAAATCTAAGCCTCTCTTTCCGCCTTCCAAATCACTGTAGCGTGTTCCAGGCGGAAATTTTGGCGATTAAAGAAGCTCTGTCCTGGCTGAAGAAAAACGTGATATCTGCAAAGGATATCCGCATATTTTCGGATAGTCAGGCCGCCATCAAGTCCCTGGACTCGGTCTCATTGTGTTCTAAAACTGCACTTGAATGCCGATCATCTCTCATGGAGATGGCAGAGCAGTTCAACATTCACCTCTGCTGGGTGCCGGGCCACAGAGACATTCCAGGGAACTGCAGAGCCGATGAACTCGCCAAAATTGGAACCACTCTACCTATCCTACCGGACAAAGGTAGTATAGGTATACCAATCGCTACGTGCAAACTAACACTAAAGCTGGATGCCAATAAAAGAACAGACCTTAGGTGGACTGCTGGAAAAACATGTCTAGCGACCAAACAGATCTGGCCAAGGCTGGATCTGAGTCGATCTAAGTGTCTGATCCTTTTAGATAGGAAACATCTCAGCGCAATAATAGGTGTCATTACAGGACACTGCCTCATAGGCAAGCACGCAAGATGGCTTGGCGCTTTTACTAACGATTTCTGTAGAAGCTGCATGGACGAGGAAGAGGAGGAGACAATCCCCCACTTACTCTGCACATGCCCAGCTCTCTCTCAGAGAAGGAAGCTTCACCTAGGAGCTTTCTTCTACAACGACCTAAACGATCTAGAAAAAATAGACGTTAACAGTCTCCTACGCTTTATTAAAAGCTCAAACTGGTTCCAGTAGTAAGAAGATCACAGATCCACGTGGCATCACAATGGGCCAATAGGCCTAAGTGGGTTGGTATTTCCAACAGCCACTCTTACCTAACCTAACCTAACCTAGGGATTTGACAACTTTGAATTTAATTTGTGAACGCACTCTTTCACTAATCATCAAACTGTCACTGTCAATTTATTCCGTAAACTCAACATTTTCATCATGGTAAAGTACACGAACGAGCAACGTCTGCATATTGTAAAAATTTTCTACCGAAATTCGGAGTCGGTGACTGCAACTTTAAGAGCGTTAACTCCAATTTTCGGTCGTAATTCTCGCCCTAGTAGACAGGCAATAACAAGTTTAGTACAAAAATTTGAGTCTACATATTCGTTGTGAGATGTTGCCGTGTCAGTGAGACAATGGGTTGGTCGAAGTGTCGAAAATATCGCTGCCGTTCAGGCGTCCGTAGCAAACGATCTAAATCAGTCAATTCCACGGCGTTCTCAAGAATTGGGCATCGCTCAGACCACATTATGGCGTATTTTGCGTAAGGATCTTGGTTTACACCCATACAAGATCAAGCTGACTCAAGAATTGAAGTCGATGGACCATTTGAAGCGACGTACGTTCTCCGATTGGGTTCTGGAGAAGATGCGCCAAGATGATGAATATGTTTGGTGCGGTTTGTATACCGGCGGCGTTATTGGGCCATGTTTTTTCGTCGACGATAACGATCGTCACGTTACTGTGAATGGTCAACGAGCGTTATCGCACCATGGTCACCGATTATTTTTGGCCCGAATTGGAAGATATGGACTTGGACGACATGTGGTTTCAGCAGGATGATGCCACAAGCCACACAGCACACGCTACAATCGATTTATTGAAGAGTAAGAATGGTGAGCGTGTTGTCTCAAGAAATGGGCCAGTCGATTGGCCGCCTCGTTCGTGCGATTTAACGCCGCTTGACTATTTTCTGTGGGGCTACGTTAAGTCATTGGTTTATGCCAACACGTCGACGACGGTGAAAGAGCTCAGAGCCAACATTGAACGCGAAAGAGCTGCCGTTTCGGCCGAAATGTGTGGCCGAATCGTTGAATATTGGGTCCAACGAATCGACCACTGCAATCGTGCCCACCTTGGCCATATGAACGAAGTCGAGTTCCATTCATAAATGTTTTGATTGTACTTCAAGCCGATAATAAAGTTTTTGAAATATCTCAAATGGTTTGCGTTTTTATTTAAAAAAAAAGTTGTCAAGTCCTTATTGGAAAACCCTATATTTAATGGGGACTGTTTTAAAGGTGGTAACATCAATGTAGACGAATAAATAAATATTTTTTTCAAAAAACTAAAATTCCCGTTATTTTCTGAACACACCTCGTATTGCAGTCTTGCTGCAATTTCATGAGCACTAATCGCAGAATTGAATGCCCCTCTATTTTAAGCCGGTCTTTCATTTGTAGCTCTTTTTGCTTGCTCCAGTTTATGTGGTTCCATAAATTTCAGGGATTATCACAAAATTGATGATGACATTATGACTTCTGCGGATTTTAGAATAATTTGTGAGCTGGAGAGTCTTCCGACTTATAGAACTTTTTCTGCTATTTCCGATATTTAGTTGTCATCCACATCACATTATTGAAACAAAATAAGTACGAGCCAACCAACTATCTATTAGATCGCTTTCTAATTCAAGTACCATATATGAACCAAAACAGTTGTCTCAATATTTTGAAAAGAAGGTAATTAGAGAATTTTCTCTAACTACGGAAGCAAGTGTCAAAGCCTTTTTATTATCTATTAAAAAAAAAAACATATTGGGGCCATTTGACGAAACGAAACATAGTAATGCCACTCAGTATACATGCGTGTGATCAATAAAGAATGAATATATGTATTTATGATGCATGTGAGTTGTCTTAAGTTGAAGGTGAAACCATGACATAGCTCTCTCCGGTGTATGAGTAAGCATATTATACAGAACATTTTTGTGGTATAAGGTATACTCGTATATATAGTTTTTCTGACGTAAGATTTGTTAACAACGTTAAGTCAATGAAACCTATAACCGAATTCAACAAATTATGAGTAAACCCAACTACTGGAAAGCATTACCACAACATTCTTCTTGACATGCTCTATCGACATCGAAGAAAGTTCAGAACTCAAATAAAGTTTCGCACTGAATGTTCTTTTGGTACAGTGATGCGGCCTGTGTTGTTTTCATACGATCATAGATTACTATCAGACCTGCATATCACTCTACTAAATGAAAGGAGAGTATTTCTGTGATCTCTTCTGTATTTGTGGGCAGACTTTGTCCAGGCACAGCTATTATAGGTGAATCTGATGGATGGGATTGCTGGGTTACCATTATAAGATTGTTTATTTTCATACACATATCTGCGGATACACATACTCGTACTCGTACTCGTACTCGTACTCGTACTCGTATTCAAATCAATTTTCTACTCTTTTATGATTTCAGAAGGTAATAGTATTTACTACATTTCGAATATACTATCCACACATATGCAAACATATGTACATTCACACATGCATATATGTATCGTATAAGCCGTAGTCGTATAAGAAACCTTCTTTAGTTAATTTAAAATCTAATCCAAAATTGTGTTCAAATTTTGTTTTCTTGAGGCGGCAATATGGCTTTTTTTAGAAGCTTAAATAAATATTTGAAAACGTAGATACGTTGGCTTCCTCGATCATCAGACTCTGCAACCAATAATATGTCCTTATCTGTACGTGTTGAAATCAATACCAAAGGGGAATGTTTGCGTCGACTGACGTACTCATTCTTTATCTACTTACGACTATTTCAACAATTTTCTTTATCGTTATCATAAAACAAACTCAAATGGTTCCAAGCAAAACGGTTTCGTTTTTTACCTATTTCTCATATTTGTATACGATTTTCGACAGTGTTTTTAGGCCTCGACTTTATTGCGATACCTGAATGAAATCGATGCAGGAAAATGAAAAACAAAAAAACACACAGAAAATAGAAGATATGGAGACGCATTTGTGAGTGTGTTTATACATACCTACATATAATTAAGAAGGAAACCATGTTTTGATTATATCTAATCTAGGAGTGTGTTGCTTATTTAGGCAGTGGTCGACGGTTGCGGACCGCTAAGCAATTATAATCGTATTCTATTGTACACAAAAGTGGTAACTCATAAATCGAATTAGTTGACTTACCAGACACTAGCGGACATGCCAAAGTAGTAGCGCAGAAGAAACGTAGCTGCACACGATGCATTCGACAATCCATCGATCAGCAATAATGATACATTCGGTAGCTGAGGATCATAGCCGCATGCGGTTGTATTTCGTCCTGAGACAAATCTTACTGTCCATCCCATTGCCACAAGACTATGACAAGTAACCAACGGTGTTAAGATGCGATCCCATTTTGTGTCGGAAAGAATTAAGCAGAGTGTTGCTATAACTGCGACCCCCAATGCTGCATAACTCCATGTGGTCACCCACATTTCAGCCAAATGTTTCTCTTCCTTGTCGAATAAAATGTCTGCCTCACAAAAGGGTGCACATCGACCCGAGCGATTAAGTCGTATGTACAGATGGGACTTGGTGAGACCTTGACATCCCGGTTGATGAAATGATGTTACCTTAGAAACCGGTGGAGCCATACCGACACCTATTTCTCCAGGACCCTCCATGCACATATGCTCGTGATTGTTCTCCTTGGGAAAGCGATTGCAATCTAATGCAGGCGGCCAGGGAAAACCAAATCCTTGCAAAACAGGGTGACATCGTGTCCGCACAGATTCACATAAGCTCCTACATGGACCAATTGGCACCGGCACTTTTGGTGTACACATCGGAACGTAGGCAGCACATAAAAACAATTTTAATTGCGTACTACAGATATACTCTATCAGCGGTGCAAATGTTTGTAACGTGAAATCGACATCAGTCTGTAGTTCATGTCCCACCATATTTGGCATAGAAGTTTCATTGTAACCGATACCACGGCATAGTTCAATTCGAATTGGCTCACATACTCTTGGAATTAGATCGGCGATTGCAAAATTTCCACTGCAAAGTACCAGCACAAGGGTATAAAATGTTGTGTGTAGCTTGGCCATAACTTGTTTCATTTGAAAAAATATTTATATCCAAACATACGAAACCAAATACACATCCGGAGCAATTTATAAAAAAACTCAAATCTGCCAAAACAAACACAGCATCAACCCACTCCAAATTTTGATTTGTACGAGTATTATATGTAGCACGTTGAATTCGAATTATTGATTTCGAGATAAAAAAATAAATAAAAATAAAAACAAAGTCCATGAAGTCAACGCACTACGCACTTTTAAGGAAGCAGCACAAGAACATCATGCTGGAATTTTTTCAAAACATCTTTTACACCGCAAAAAAAAAACAAAAAAAATTCTCATAACGAGTTGATGATGCTGATGATGAGGTGCATATTGCGAACAAGCAGCTTCTTTAAACGCTTTTGTGATCAACAGTCGAATACCGTCGTTCTTGACGTCCGTCGTCTGAGTAGTCTTCGTGTCGCGTGTATCTATCGCTCGGCAAAAACAATTTCCAATCAACAACTACGAAACTATTTCAATATAAAACAACGCAAACTAACTTCAAGTACGATCACAAAAAGGTGAGCTAATTAGGTCTGGAACCCCACGTCACGACGAGGCAACAGTTCACTTCTGACTGAGTGGGACCGTCATCGTCGAACGTGTAGTTGCCGTTTCTGTTGTTGTTGCTGTTGCTGTTGCTGTTGCCTTGCCGCCACCGCAGCTATGGTGAAGAAGTCAAGTGGTTCTGTGCCTGTACGATACGATACGAATGCGCCTAGAGTAAGCGTTTCCAATAAGAAGAGGAAGCAACGACATTTAACAGTGTGGAGAGAAAGTATTACTACTAAAAATCTACAGGTAGTCATACACAAGTGTACATAGTATGCATGCACATATGATTGCGTACACTTTAGCGTCATATACATCCTCAAGGATATATGGTATGCACACATACATATGTACATGCAGGTGGATACGTAGTAGCTGTTGATCCGTCGTATATCCATATCCAGATATGCTTATTCGATTTTAGAAAAACTAGTTGTTTAAAGTCCCATTTACAATACTGCGAGATGAGATACGAGAGTCGCATTCGAATTCGAATGCGAGAGCTCTCGCATTCAGACATCGGACGTCTGTTTACAATGATGCGTCAAAACACCACTCACAAATAACAAGCTCAAAATGAAAACAACAACAATTTAGCTGTCACGCATTGCGAGATGCGAAAGATTTCCAGATTTTCGAAATTGACTGCGATGCTCGCTGCGAGACTTGCATTATTGTAAACGAACATGTTACGGAAATATTTTTGACAGTTCATGCGCTCTCGTTTTCGAACAACGTATCGCATCTCGCATTATTGTAAATGGGACTTAAATCGCTTCACTTCCAATCAGCCAAGATATATTATCTTCGGGAATTTTAATATTCCAGGACTTTCCTAAATCTGTACGAGTACAAGATCCGTCTTCAAAAATGGATGACTTTCTTTGAGAAAACTAAACCAATTTTTTTGTTCGCAAAATTTGATTTTTTGACTCAATACTGAAGAAATGAGAACAGAAATTTTATAAGACCATTGAGTGTTGAAAAAGGTTATGCAACCGAACCTAGCTTTGAGGAGATTGTAAAATTTAAACAGGATTAGATTTAGGTGTTATGTGTGGTGAGAGCTTGCAACACGTCAGTCTCTTACATCACAAAAACAGATATTGACATTCAGTCACCCTTTCCCTGCTTTCGAAGTATTCCGGGGAGCACAATAAAGAAGAGGTTGGTAACCGCACCTGAACTTCATATTTAGAAACAAGAAGCGAGACGTTCTTAATATGTCCAATATCCAATATTGTGTCCCTTTGATTGTACAATCACCCTTAAAATCAGTAAATTATGAATAACGAACGTACGAGTATGTTGCAGAAAAACATCATACCGCTCCTTTAGATTGAATTCCGAAAGAACAGATCCTGTAGTGTGACAAAATTAGTTTAAATGGGATAAAATGTTGATTTCATCTTTGAATTTGCAGGATATGAGAACCCCCGTGATAGATGTAATCAATTGAAAATTAAATCAATATCGCTTTCACAAAAATAGAGAAGATTTTAAAATATTGACAAAATATGTATATGTGCTCAAGGTTTCTAAATATTATTTTGTTCATACTGGGTAAAGGTAGGCCTACATACTCGTAAATCATGCATACTTCAAAACCTTCTGAAAGCTAAACCTTGACCTAACATTTCTGTACCGGCGAACACTACGATAAAACAGTCTTTTCTGAGGGTGGAAAGTGTCTAAAGCTTCTTCTACCGACCGATCCTATTCCTTTAATTTGTTAATCCAAGTTTTGGTAAAAATATAAAAATAAATAAATAAAATGGAAATTTACTAGTCACAAAGAATATGAGAGTTACTGTTGAGCCATAAAGGTTTAAGGAATGCTCCTCAAAAATCTTTACTTACCTCATACACATAACATACGTGCAGAATTGAGCAAATGTTTAAGAATTTCAATTTTAAAGCTCTGTAAAATTATTAAAACGCAACTTAATTCAATAAAACTTTTTTCACTTTATTTGTAACTTATTCGTAATTCTAACAAAATTGTCTTATAAAATAACTTCAAAAAAATTAAATAAAAAAGAGTACAAAAAAAAACTTAGGAGGAATTTAATTTGCTCAGTTTTGCACGTTTCGTATACACAAGTACTACCTTGTTTTTTAGTACGTTGTCCACAACCCTTTATTTTTAATTACGGTTTTCATACGTTTGGGCATTTCAACTAAATTTTGAATAAAATAGTCAGGAATTTGGTTCCACTCATATTGAACTCGATGCCATAGTTCTTCTATGTTCTCAGGAGTCATTTTGTATTTTCCCAGGCGCCTTTTTACTATCGCCCACAAATTGTGAATTGGATTGAGATCGGGGGATTGTGCAGGCCACTCCATTACCTTAAAATTTTGCTTAGATATCCATTCCTTGACTATTTTGACGGTATGTTTCGGATCCCCGTTCTGTTGGAAAATTACTTCCTCCTCAGGGTATGCGCTCAAGTCTACAAAATCTGGCAAATTGGTCTGCAATATATTAAGATGGTCTTCCTTCTTCATTATGCAGTTTATTTTAAAGAGTGGCCCAATATACCACCATGTGTAGCAACCCTACATCATAAAACTGCCTCCTCCATGTTTGACTGTTTGCTTGGCATGATGCCTCTGAATATTTTCGCTAGGTCGACATCGATTTGTTTTTGCGCATTTCCCGTGTCATTAAACTTGCATCTGAGTCCAATAGTAGCTTAGGCTGTCCGCCAACACTTGGTGGATGTACAAAATTTCGTCGCTTTCGGACATTAATAACCGTACGTTGGCTTATATTTAATTTTTCCACTATTGTTCTTGAAGACCTCTTTCAGCCAATACCACGATGCTATTCTCTATTTCAAGATTGATTTTCCTCATACGTTTAATAAATTGGCGGCGTTCAAGCTTTATACACTTTTTTACAACTGATCAAACTAGTTTACAATTTAAAACTAGAAAAGTTTATGTGTAACAAATAAAAGCAAAAAAAATAACGGAAAATATTTTTTTCATTTTTAAGTGTAACATGACTTTTTAGTTTTTTCCTTTTAAGTTACTTCCCATTCTCTTTTCCTTATTTGTCTTTTGAGTTATTTTGCGAGTGGACTTTATAAGAATTAAATAACAAATTAAATGCAAAAAGTTTTATAGAATTCATTGTCGTTTTAATATTTTTCCAGAGCTTTAAACTTGAAATTCTTAAACATTTGCTCAGTTTTGCACGGTACTGTAAGTATAGAATGGTCCAAACACAAGTTTCTTTTTAAAAATAAAATAAAATGAATTAAAATCAATTATTGTCGGTTTGTTATAGGCATATAGAGTACAGTTTCATTCATATGATGTCTCGGCTTGGTTCGCAGTAGCTCATCTTTTCAACCAAATTTTCCAAGATCTTCTTAACTGTTTCTGGCTCTATCTCACGAATGACTCGGACGATATTCACTTTAAGAGTTTGATTCGTTTCTGAATTGTCCACATAATATCGATTTTTAAGGGCACCTCACAAAAAGAAAGTCTAACGGGTTCAAATCGCAACTCTGAGGCGACCAATTGACATCGCCAAGGCGGCTTATTACTCAATTACCGAACTTAGCGCGCAAAAGATCGATTGTTTAATGGGCTGTGTTGCATGGCGCGCCATTGTGATGAAACCAAAGATCGTCAAAGTCTTAAATTTTAGCCCACAAAAATTTAGTAACCATGGCTCTGTAGCGCTCACAGCTGACCGAAATGGAGTTTCCAGTAGGATTTTCAAAATAAATTGGGCCAATGATGCTACCACTTCAAAATCCGCACCAAAATATCACTCTCTATGGTTGCATTGTCTTCTCCACAGTCACGTATGGGTTTTCTGATTCCCAGATGCGGCAATTTTGCTTGTTAACATAGCCGTCGAGCTCAATTCGAGCTGCTATAAGACCCAAACTTAGAAGCTATAACGAAGCGGATGGTCGTTTGCCTTCAATTGCTGCGTCAATTGGACTTGTAAGAGATTAATCCGAGATCTTTGTGGAAATTCTCATCAGGCTGGTGCATGAAATTTTAAGTTATTGAAATCGATGGTGAGTCGATGTTCCTAGATTGAGTCGAACCCCGTCGGTACATACCGTACGACGAAGGGGGCCGTAAGTGTTGTCCACAAGCAAGCCACTTTCACGAACTTTTTCCACGTACAGCAAGCGCGGTAGGTGCCTCATTTCGGCCAAAATTTATTTCCAATAAACGTACTGCTCAACTTCACTAAAGCGCAAAGTCATTCATTTCGTTCTGCGGAGGTATGATACTGACTGACAGTCAAGATTTCGAGCGGGAAAGAGTTGTCATTGTGAAAATAACATATGATTCAAAAAGCAACTTGTATTTGGACAACTCGTTACGTTCAAATTGTTCATATACCAATTCCCCATGCGTACTGTGAACGCCACCCTTTTTTTGAAATATGTGAGCTTGTCCATCACATGTCGTCCTTCCGAGGGTATTATAGTGTTGCTATTATATCCTGGCTATGCACGCTGGTTAAATTTACATTGTGCTTATAAAAGTATTGGGACCTTCTCTTCCTCAGCTCCGCTATCAACGAGGATAATGTCATCTTATCAGAAATCAAACGAAGAGTTACACTTTCCAGTCACTGTTTCTTTGACCTAATTTGACGAGAAAAGCGTTGTCAAGATACACTGAAGCTCCGTAAATTTCTGCATCAACTCAATTTTGTTCTATGACGTAAATCATGGACATAAGCGAGGACGATATAAGATATAATTTGTCGTTTTGCACAAGATTTTATTGTGTACATAAAATTAGCTACTGGAAAGCTTTCCCGGTTTTGGCTGTCCCGAAATGACTTTCCGCATATTTCCTTAGACACATCCATGTATACCTTTGGCCATCTGTGAGTTGTCAACAACGTCAATGTCATCCGTTAAAAGCGCAAGTTGCCTGCGTGCTGGGCACTTTTCTTGCAAAAGTGTGCGTGATTTGGTTTATAATGCATGTGTAAAAGAAACTCTCGATTGTAAAAGCGTTTTAGAGTTTTCCATCTGTCGTAGCTTAGTTTATTTATGTATTGAATACAAGATTCATTACGTGGAAGCGGACCTTAATCAATTTAAAGTATCTATGCAACTTAAGACATTATCTAAACTGGAGAAGCTTATTAGTTTAGTTGATCACGAGATGTAGTGCCATCTTAGAGAGCTAATGAGAAAGCTATTTGGGGTTTTTTTTTATCTGTGTCGCGCTATATTTTGTTGATCTGGCTTTCCTAGTCGTACCAAAAAACATAAAACTATGAAAAAGTCTCAATTCAATTCAATTACAATTGTATCAAAAACTAAAAATATCAATCTTTTTCTAAAACGTTTGTTGTCTTACAACACAGACTGTAGGAAAATAGTATCCAATTGCATTTTGTATCTTGAAAGTTAAAACTCACCAACAGCACGGAACTGAACGGGTGGAAGTGAAGGCGTTGGGAGCTAAAGAGCGGCAGGAATTGAGTTTGGTGTCTAACAAGTTTGCTAATCACCTTGTTCTTCCATGTTTTATGTGTTTGTGAGTATACACTCGACATAGTCTGTCGTATAGTCCAATGAGGCTTATTGCAGTTGCCCACAAATCTACAGATAATATGTATGAATGTGTCTATATGTTTGTATGCGGTTGTGTTTAAAAGTTACCTGAGATTCGTAAGGAACGACTAAACTGAATCTGCTCGCAGTGGCAGATCGTATTTCCTTCTTTCTTCTCTCTTGCTAGCTAGTTAGTGTAACCAGTTCATTTAAAGCTTTAACAAGACGACAAGTAGATCCAGGTTTAGTTTGGTCTCTGCTACTTATGTATCCACATCTATACTTGTATCCATCCATAACATGAGAAGCCAGCAGTGGCCTTTTTGCTTTTTCTTTTTTTTTTTCCTTTTGAATGTTTTCGTTTTGACATTTTTCTCTGTCAGGTTTGAAACAAACCTTAATCACTTAGGCGACGCAAACAAGGCTTGTTATTTTGTTGTTGTTATTTCGAAGTAAGACGGTGTGTAGGTGTTACTGCGTTGAACTGTTATGATGTCTCTTAGGTGATGCTGTATGCTGTTTATTTTTTTTTGTGTTTGGTGTCACTGAACGAACAGACATATATACACACATATGTACAATATATGAATGCATGCATATCTAAGCGGACATACAAATGTACATATGTTAATATACGTACTCAAATACAAAACTAACATCATGGATTAATAGTTTAAAAAAAAAAACAAACTCATGAATATTTTGCGTAAAAACACAGGTTTTACAGTAGAAAATTTATTGTAAAAGATACATATTCATTAAATTTATGCTAATGAAATGGAGTAATTTTCATTTTTGGTTTTCATTTTAATACACTCGCCTTTTATGGATCTTAAATATTTATAATAAAAAAATTAACAAAAAGTTAGAAAATGTTTTTAAAACTAGATTTACCTATAATAGTTTTTTTTTCTAATACACTGCGTGACATGTTTCAATTTTTTTTTGTGTAACATTAGTAAAGTAAGGTATTGGGGATTCTATTGGGAATTCTATTTAAGGTTATAAAGGGTTTTCCAATAGGGACTTGACAACTTTGAATTTAATTTGTGAACGCACTCTTTCACTAATCATCAAGCTGTCACTATCAATTTATTCAGTAAACTCAACATTTTCATTGTGGTAAAGTACCATAGACTAACTATACCTAGATATCAAACTTTCCAGATATTGGAAAATCAAAACCGGTTTTCTACTGATCGTCACTATCCGTGAGACTCTGTCCGTGAATACGTGTGAATTGTGATCAATGTCAATTTATCTCCTTTTTTATACAAACCACGCCCATTTGAACCAAAAAACGTCATCCACATTACACACACTCGTGCAAATCGCTCTCATTCTAACAATTTTACTTGTAAATTGTTCTCATTCTAGCACATTTTGACAAATTTATAGAAATGCAAAAGTGTTGGAATTCACTTACATTGTGTCTGTGCGAAAGTTAAGGGTTTGCAAAAGTATTCATAGAGTTTGACATCTAGTTTAGTTTATCTATGTAAAGTACACTAACGAACAACGTCTGCGAATTTTAAAAATTTTCTACCGAAATTCGGAGTCAGTGACTGCAACTTAAAGAGCGTTAACTCCAATTTTCGGTCGTAATTCTCGCCCTAGTAGACAGGCAATAACAAGTTTAGTGCAACAATTTGAGTCTACATATTCGTTGTGTAATGTTGCCGTGTCAGTGAGACAACGGGTTGGTCAAAATGTCGAAAATATCGCTGCCATTCAGGCGTCCGTAGCAAACGATCCAAATCAGTCTATTCCACGGCGTTCTCAAGAATTGGGCATCGCTCAGACCACATTATGGCGTATTTTGCGTAAGGATCTTGGGTTACACACATACAAGATCAAGCTGACTCAAGAATTCAAGCCGATGGACCATTTGACCATGTACGTTCTCCGATTGGGTTCTGGAGAAGATGCGCCAAGATGATGAATTTCATCACAAAATAGTCTTCAGTGACGAAGCTCATTTTTGGCTCAATGGGTTAGTCAATAAGCAAAATATGCGTAGTTGGTCGGGTGAAAATCCACATGTGCTTCATGAATCACCACCTTATCCACAAAAAATAACTGTTTGGTGCAGTTTGCATGCCGGCGGCGTTATTGGGCCATATTTTCTCGTTGACAATAACAATCGGCACGTTACTGTGAATGGTCAGCGTTATCGCGCCACGATCACCGATTATTTTTGGCCCGAATTGGAACATATGGACTTGGACGACATGTGGTTTCAACAGGATTATGCCACAAGCCATAATAATCATTGAAGAGTAAGTATGGTGAGCGTGTTGTCTCAAGAAATGGGCCAGTCGATTGGCCGTCTCGTTCGTGCGATTTAACGCCGCTTGAATATTTTCTGTGGGGCTACGTTAAGTCATTGGTTTATGCCAACACTTCGACGACGTTGGAAGATCTCAGAGCCAACAATGAACGCGAAATAGCGGCCGTTGCGGCCGAAATGCGTGGCCGAGTCGTTGAAAATTGGGTCCAACGAATCGACCGCTGTGGCCATATGAACGAAGTCGAGTTCCATTCATAAATGTTTTGATTGTACTTCAAGCCGATAATAAAGTTTTTGAAATATCTCAAATGGTTTGCGTTTTATTTAAGAAAAAAGTTGTCAAGTCCTTATTGGAAAACCCGATACCAATGATTGTCTTGTAACACGTACCGTTTCCGCGTTATGGATACGAGAATTTATATCAAAATACATACAGAATTAGAAGTGGCAAAACGTTTATTGGCATTGAAACTTAAAACTTAAAAATTCTAAAACATAAATATAAAAATAAAACATGTATTCTATGATTCAGATTTTACGTTTGTGACTTGTTGAGTCTTCTCGCATTAAAGACCAACAGTAATCCCCTAAAGGTGGCCCTAAACGACGAGCATGCTCGCCGAACATGCTCGTGCTCGCTATATTTTTCTCGTGTAGGGGCTGGTTCGCGAGCCGCTGGCTGTTGGCGAAAAATTTCGATTTTTTCGCGCTCGTTGGCTTCGATGTTCGCCGTGTAGGGCCATGTTCGCGAGCAAACCTCATTTTTGCTGTGAACACCGCCGAGTGAATATCGTGGATTAAACATAATGGCAGCGGTAAATAAATCACCCTAAGCGCAACCACTTGCGCTTCCTTATCGCACATGTTCACAGTATGAAGAATCCACACGAAATGAATGCTCGCCAAATGTGTTCGTCGTGTAGGGGATAACGCAAACGAGCATGTTCGGCGAGCATGCTCGTCGTTTAGGGCTACCTTAACATGGCTGCATCCCACCAATCTCGAGAACGTTCTTCGATCTTCTTTATGTCCTGGTGAAAGCGTTCTCCTTGTTCATCACTCACCACTCCTAGATTTTTTGTAAAAAAATGTGAATGCAAGAAATGTATTTTCAATGAAATTCTGCAACCTAAATTCTTATAAGTTTTTAACAACTTTGCAACTAACATTTCAGAATTGTCGGATTGATGATTTCCTAAAAACCCGTTTATTACAGCTTTGAATGATGTCTAAGCTGCTAGTTCCTTTGGATTTAGTTTAAGGTCGAAATTGACATCGTTCATAAGTTTTCGTTTTTGCAGCTGTGGCCAATTAATTAGAAACATGGCAAAGACTCACATTCCAATGAGTGAAACTATTTGTTTTGGGTTACGGTGAAAAGTTCACATTGTATGTCAAGGAATAATGCACTTGTGGTTCAGTTTCTCTGCTGTGCACATCGTAGTACAATTGAGTTTTAAAGAAGTGCTCATTTTCAAGTGCCATTTAATTAGAAACACTAGTTCGAAACTAGTTAGTCGATTTGATCAGTTAAAAAATTGCGATTATTTGGGGTTTTTTCTTTAGTTGCACAACATTTTATACTGGGCAAAGCTAAAAGTTGTGATCCGGTGACTCGGAAGGCAATTGTCGAAATGTGGAAGCTGAAAATGCCGTACCGATCAATTGCGAAGAAATTAAAATGTTTATATTGCTGTTCAGCATTTCAAGAGTTTTGAAACCACTGAGAACACGCCTCAAAAAAAACGAGCACGCAAAACATCTATGAGGACTAACCGTAAAATTGCAAGACTGGCAAGATTCAATCCGAAAATAAGTCCAGCGGAGATTCAGCGACATATTTTGGATGAAAATTGCACTCCAATCTCCACTTGCACTATAAGAAGACGACTGGTCGAATCAGGATTGAATGGACGAGTCGCGCGGAAGAAACCGTTTGTAACACCAAAGCAAAAAATAAATAGAATTGTGTTTTGGCGAAGGCCCACCTGAATTGGACAATAAACCAATGGAAGAACGTGGTGTGGAGCGATGAAACAAAAATTAATCGCATGGGTCAAGATGGTACTCGGTACATACGACGACCAACAGGTGCAGCTTTCCATCCAAAATATGTTCTGCCGGTCGTCAAACATGGTGGGGGATCACTTAATGTCTTGAGTTGTTTCTCTTGGAATGGTGTTGGCCAGATACATCGAATAGATGGAATTTTAACTGTTGAAAAATACACCGAAATACTGAAAAATAAGCTGATGCCTTGGGCTGACGAAAATATGCCACTTATTTGGAAATTCCAACAAGAAAACGACCACAAACATACAGCTAAGGTAACCAAAAAGTTTTTTCAAGACAACTCCATCAGTGTTCTTGAGTGGGCGCCATCGAGTGGGGATCTTGACCCGATTGAGCACCTGTGGGGCGATTTAAAAAAGGCAGTTGCTCTAAAAAATTCTTCAAACCTGGACACTTTGTATAGCAATATCGAAGATGCTTGGAGAGCTATACCGGTAGAGCGTTGCAAGCAATTGATTGAATCAATGCAGCACAGATGCAAAGAAGTCATCAGACAAACGGCTTTGCCACAAAATATTGATCATAAAGGCATCCTTGCTGCCAAATATTAGTTTCTGGCACTTTTTTTATGTTTCTAATTAGTTGTCCAGCTGAAATTACATGATTCCATCTTTTAACTTCTTTTTTTAAATTACTTGTTTGAATTATGTATATATGTTTTGGGTTTTATTATTTTAGATTTAATTACTCCTATGTAAAAATTCTTGCACCAAAATAAAAATACACATGTTGAGAAGAACTTCAAGAATAGTGTTTCAAATTAGTTGGCCACATCTGTACCTTCGTTCAATTTGGCATCACTTAATTTAAGGAATACACATTTTAAATGTCAAAAGTCTTCACCAGTTTTATCAATAGCTTTTACGAAATTCTTCATTAAACCCAGCTTTATGTGTAACGATGCAAGAAGCACATTTTATGGCTCAATCAGAAGTGAATATTTGACATATGATTGTCCAGCAACCTTTAACCAAATAGTGTTTCTCTCTAGCTCGACTGTCCCACATACGAGTACACAAAAAGCCGCAATACTTTGTAAAACCACCCTGTAATCCTAGTAACAAGCCTATCACTTTTAAGTCAGCACAAACTTTATGTTAAATGTTAGACATATGTAGACATAGAGGAGGACTAAAAATATGTCATCTTAATGCACGCAGTCTCAATATGAATAAACTAGATTATTTGAGCTACTTATTCAACAATTCTGGCGTTGATGTAGTGTGTGTGAGCGAAACTTGGTTCAAACCTAATATTGGGGATTATGTCTATGATATTCCGAACTTTAAATTGCACAGGAATGATAGAATAACTAGTTCGATAGGGGGCGGCGGTGTCGCGATTTACTGGAATTCGCTCAGACACAATTAGAAAATCTGAGTCTTTGTCAAGTGTATTGTTGTTGAAGTTCGTGACAATAATACTAATTGTTTAATTTCATATGCCTACTGCCCTAACAGAAGCTGCTCTCCTGTACCTTTTTTTCAAACACTGTCAGAATTTTTTGCTTTGTATGAAAATATCATTGTATTGGGGGATTTCAATGCTCTGCTGCTTTTCAACTTCAAGACCTTACTCTCTCCTTAGGGCTACAAATAATAAATCGTCAATAGCGTTGGAAAGAAAGTAATAGTTGATAGTTTCCCTAATACTGACGATCTTAACAATGTGTTTATTTCCAATGCTATAATCGAACCTCGCTTCACTCCAAATTATGACCTCACTACCAGTTTTGACTTCGATTTTGATGTTGTATCAGAGCTTGACGTTGTGGATATTGTACGTAACCTTAAAGCGAATGCTATAGGAGAAGATGGAATACCTATCCGTTTTGTGAAGGTTATTTTACCCCACATTTTAAGTTGCCTCTTCGCTAACTGACTTTCGACCTATAAGCATTTTACCATGTTGTAAAATACATCCAGCAGCACAGTCTGTTATCCCCTGTGCAGTCCGGCTTTCGAGCTAATCATAGCTCTTCTACAGCCATTTTCAAAATTCTCGACGACATAAGGGTTAACTTTGACAGGGATTACTTAAGCTTTTGATAGTGTCAACCATAAGGTACTATGTCAAAAACTTAGGTTATATTTCGGCTTTAGTGAAAGTTCAGTTCGACTAATTTACAATTATCTCGACAACCGTTATCAAAGAGTCGTTCACAACAACGTCTCGTCAGAATTCGGCCTCTTAGCTGCAGGAATTCCTCAGGGGTCTATACTTGGACCAATTTTATTCTGTCTTTTTGTCAATGATCTACCAAAAGTCTGTTCTAATGCGGATATCCACTTATATGCTGACGATGCACAGATATATATTTGCCGACCAACTGGACTGATTGAGGACCTAGTCGTCAGATCAAATGAAGACCTCTCCAAAATTTATGACTGGGCTACTTGTAATGAACTTCATCTCAACCCTATGAAATCACAACTGATTTTGATATCCAGACAACACTTCGACACGGACGGAATACCACCAGTATTCCTGAATGACAGACAACTCAATTTTGTTGACATGCTTACTAATTTGGGTTACAAATTAAATAGATCGCTTTCCGCTGTTGACCACATAAATTATGTTATCGGGCGAACCTACGCTGGACTACGTAAACTCTGGCCCTCTTCTAATTTTACGCCTATCGGCACAAAGCTCAGACTTGTGAAAGCGCTATTTCTCTCTATAATTGACTACGCTGCTGTTGTCTACAGCAAGCTTGATTCCATTTCGCAACATAAGTTACTCGTAGCCTTCAATGATATGATAAGGTACGTCTACGGACTTCCCCGATACAACCATGCCTCACACTACCATAACTCTGTTCTAGGTTGTTCCCTCAAACAATTTCTCGGCCTAAGATGTTGTGTGTTCATGCATAAAATCATAAAAAATAAATCTCCTGCTTACCTATTTGACAAGATACGATTCTCTCAATCTACCAGAACACTTAATCTCATAATACCTGCATATAAATATTTAAACTCCTCGCGCCTCTTCTTTGTCTATGTTACCAGGCTTTGGAACACACTTCCTTTAACGGCTAAGCAAGCAATGGGAGCCACATTATTCAAGAATGCAGCACTGGAACACCTTAAGCAACATCAATAAAAACTACTTCTACTATGTTACTTCTACTTCTTCTTTCCTATTTTTCTTTTTTTCTCTCTCCTTTTTTTTCCTTATCTTTACCTTTTCTATTAATATCTTTTACGCCTACCCCCCCCCCCTTTTTGTTACTCATCCCATTATAACGGATTGCATTTATTATATTTTGTATTATTAATTTTTATTATTTAATTCAGAATGCGATTGTAATTTATTTTAAATTAAAACATTAAAACAATTTACCCTTTCCAAATTCAAATGTAATTTATGTATTATAAAAGATGATATATGTCTTATTTATACTGGTCCATTTATTTATACTGGAAGCGGGAAGGCAAAAAACTGGCCTCATAATCGGATGTGACGCTAACGCACATCATACGGTATGGGGCAGTACCGACATCAATGATAGAGATGAGTCACTTTTAGACTTTTAGACTATATCTTAATTTGCAATATTGGCAATGAGCCCACTTTCATAACAAAAAACCGACAAGAAGTATTAGATATTACTCTTGTCTCCGACAGCATCACCCAAAGGCTAACAAACTGGATGGTATCGTCTGAACACTCCTTTTCAGACCATAGATACATCCAATTCAGTCTGAGTGATACTCCCCCCAGCCAACCAGCTTTCCGGAACTACCGGAAAACTGATTGGACAAAATATAGAGGAATACTGTCGGAAACGATATCCTCTAAACTATCAAGTCCCCCGCGTGACACCAATGAGCTCGACATGAAAGTCAGGGAATTTACTTTGACTCTCAATAAGGCTATAGCCGCTTCCTGCCCTCTTATTCAACCAAGAGGCAAGAAAAAGCCACATTGGTGGTCATCGGCACTAGGACTGCTCAGAAACACCTGCAGAAAACTTTTCAACGCAGCAAAAATCACAAGAAAAGTGACCGACTGGGACTCATATAAAGAATCCCTCAAATTATACAAAAAAGAACTGAGGAAGGCAAAGCGACAATCCTGGAGGTCATTCTGTGACAAAATTACAGAAACCTCTAAGGCATCGCGGCTTAGAAAAATCCTCTCCACAAATCCTATGATACCCAGCTGTTTGAAAAAAACCGATGGCTCTTGGACAACCTCAAGTGATGAATCACTCAACCTGCTTCTGGACACCCACTTTCCAGGTAGCTCCCATCTCGCGGCCAGTAGCAGCCCAAACAAGCCTACTGCAACCGTGACCAAAATTCATAGTCTGATTACGAGAGACAAACTGTTCTGGGCGCTGCATAGCTTCAAACCATACAAGTCTGCTGGTCCGGACGGTATTATACCTGCCGAACTACAGAGGTCCTCAGATATTATTCTACAAGTGTTGGAAAATATTATGAGGAGCTGTGTAGAACTTATCCACATTCCACTGTTATGGAGAGAAGTCAATGTAGTATTCATTCCCAAAGCTGGAAAATGTTCTCATGTGGTCCCAAAGGACCTCAGACTTATAAGTCTATCATCATTCCTTCTGAAAACTTTAGAACGACTGATTGATATCCATATTCGAGCTAAAGTTGATCCAAGACTTCTGTCTGCGGCTCAACATGCCTACTGTAAAGGGAAGTCGGTGGAAACGGCTTTGCACTCTCTGACTAGCCACATCGAACGATCCCTACAATATAAGGAGTACACAATGGTTGCTTTCCTAGACATAGAGGCCGCCTTTAACAACGTCAACACATCCGCAATCACGACTGCGCTGTCAACTCTGCAGGTAGACGGCTCACTTGGGGAGCTGATTAATCTAATGCTAACAAGCAGGATAATCAACTCCAAACTGGGTGAGACTTCTGCTAAAAGATATGTCAGTAGGGGTACGCCGCAAGGCGGTGTCCTCTCTCCCCTTCTCTCGAACTTAGTAGTTAACGAACTACTGATATACCTGGAAGCGAGTGGTAGCAGAGTGATTGCCTATGCGGATGACGTTGCCATAGCTGTCTCAGGAAAACATCTAAATACCATTAAAGAACTCCTCCAAGTAAATCTCAACAGATTAACCCGCTGGGCAGATCGCTGTGGATTGGGAATAAACCCCCATAAAACTGATCTTGTCCTCTTTTCTAGGAAATATAAAATTCCAATCATAGACCCTCCTTCAATAAACGGTACCAGTTTAGCTTTCTCCGATACAGCAAAATATCTGGGTCTCATTTTTGACAGGAAACTAAACTGGAAACCTAACATCCAAGAAAGAGTCAATAAAGCTACAATAGCTTTATTCTCTTGCAAGAAAGCCATTGGGAACAAATGGGGCCTTCAACCTCGCATAACCCACTGGCTATACATCTCGGTCATAAGACCGATACTTACTTACGGGGTGGTTGTCTGGTGGACGGCCTTGGAAAATGCAATCAACCGCATTAAACTAAGCAGAGTCCAAAGAACAGCATGTCCATGCACAAGCGGAGCCTTGCGGTCTACCCCCTCTGCGGCATTAGATATTCTGCTTCACTTGACACCCCTCGACATTTTTAGCAAGCAAGTAGCTGCGACTGCAGCTATTCGCCTTAAAGCGACTAAAGAGTGGACAAATAATTCATCTGGCCACGCCAATATTCTTAATACATTAGGAATCCTCACAGAGAACACCGATTACACCATACCTAAACTTTGGTTTGACAAAAACTTCCATGTAAGCTTCCCCTTTAGATCATTCTGGGAGGAGGATGCTTTCATGGAGGACAAGTCAATCCATCTCTACACAGATGGATCTAAAACCGATAGCGGAGTTGGTGGCGGTGTTTTCTCAGATTAGCTAAATCTAAGAGTCTCTTTCCGCCTTCCAAATCACTGTAGCGTGTTCCAGGCGGAAATTTTGGCGATTAAAGAAGCTCTGTCCTGGCTGAAGAAAAACGTGATATCTGCAAAGGATATCCGCATATTTTCGGATAGTCAGGCCGCCATCAAGTCCCTGGACTCGGTCTCATTATATTCTAAAACCGCCATTGAATGCCGATCATCTCTCATGGAGATGGCAGAGCAGACAGAGAGACATTCCAGGGAACTGCAGAGCCGATGAACTCGCCAAAATTGGAACCACTCTACCTATCCTACCAGACAAAGGTAGTATAGGTATACCAATCGCTACGTGCAAACTAACACTAAAGCTAGATGCCAATAAAAGAACAGACCTTAGGTGGACTACTGGGCAAACATGTCTAGCGACCAAACAGATCTGGCCAAGGCTGGATCTGAGTCGCTCTAAGTGTTTGATCCTTTTAGATAGGAAACATCTCAGCGCCATAATAGCACGCAAGAAGGCTTGGCGCTTTTACTAATGATTTCTGTAGAAGCTGCATGGACGAGGAAGAGGAGGAGACAATTCCCCACTTACTCTGTACATGCCCAGCTCTCTCTCAGAGAAGGAAGCTTCACCTAGGAGCTTTCTTCTACAACGACCTAAACGATCTAGAAAAAATAGACGTTAACAGTCTCCTACGCTTTATTAAAAGCTCAAACTGGTTCCAGTAGTAAGAAGATCACAGATCCACGTAGCATCACAATGGGCCAATAGGCCTAAGTGGGTTGGTATTTCCAACAGCCACTCTTACCTAACCTAACCTAACCTATACTGGTCCAATCAAATTGAAAATAAATTAAATTGAAATTAATATCCTACACACTTTTCTGCAGATTATGAACGTAGTTTACTTGACCTTGAAATTATATCTGATCCTGCTTTTGTCCTTCTCTTTGACCAGCTTTCCCTTCAATATATTTCCGATCATTGTTAACTTTTTTCTGCTGTTGATGTTCAGTTGGCTTACCTACCTATTTCAACGTCGTTCTCATTTAAAGACTTCGGTTCAATTGACATTGATGCATTAAAAAATGTTGCTATTGCTCTACCCTGGCAGCTTTATAGACTAAGTTCTGACTCAGATGAAAAATTGAATCACTTCCAAAATTGTGTCTCCTACTTATTTAACGAATACGTGCCCATTAAAACAGTCAACATCTCTAATAAAAGCTGTCCCTGAAATACTGCCGAGGTGTTACATTTGATAAAGCGACGAAATGAACGTACTTCAACTCCTTCTAATTGGAAAGCATATAAAGTAATGCGAAACAATGTGAATCGTGTAGTTTGCACTGCCAAAAGAAACTTTTTTACTTCCAAATTGAATACATCGTACAGCCGAAAAAAATTGGAACAACCTGTGTAAGATTAGAGTTAGTGGAAAGAGAAGCACTACTAAGTGTGAATTTCATCCAGATGTACTCAATGACCACTGATAATATGACTAATTCATTTGATTTCTCCTCTACTCTTAATTATCAATTCCTAATCTACCAGATTTTGAAACGGTAAGAAAAAGAAACAATTGAGTGCATTGTTACTATCAGGTGGAATTCAAACGGGATAGATGAAATTCCTATTCGATTTATTAAACTCATCATCAATCATTTAACGCATGCAATTAATTATTGCATTCAACCTCAACTATTCCTAAAAAAAACTTACGCTTCAACTTTAAGTGACTTTAGACCAATAAGCATATTACCATGCTTGTCGAAGGTATTGGAGAGGCTTATTGCCAAGCAAATACAAAACCACTTATCAACCAATTTCTTGCTCCGCCCTTTTCAATCAGGCTTTAGAGCTAATCATAGCTGCTCCACAGCAGTTGTACATATTCTTGATTGCATTCGATGGGATTTTGGTAAGGGTATTCTTAACAATTCTTTGCTTTTTGGATTTCTCAAAAGCTTTCGACTATGAGGTATTGGTATGGACACAGAAGCTTTCCAGATCATTGGAAAGCAAACGGCATCGACTTCTTTTTCCCATTTAACCATTCGATAAGTGTAACAATTTCGGAATCCATTATTTGTCTTGTTTTATAGAACGATTAAATAGAGTTGATAAGCCAGCTTTTTTTTCATATTTAGTTTGTAGATTGTATTGTACTTTCACTTTAAACTATCTCAGCACAACTTAAATCACTTTTTTAAATTATTCCGATTGCCAGCCAACAGAGCACTTAACACATGAAGGTAGGTTTCATAAATGCGTCAGTAACACGAGAAGTTGATGTGATGGGACAGTTTTACTATCCATTATTATTTTAAGTAACTGTAATTGTTTCGAATTGGGAAAAGAAAGCGCACGCTCAAACGAGATGATTTCCAAATCTGATCTGTTTATTTCTTTAAAAAAAAAAAGTTTAACAAAGAAATAATAAGTAAATATATTATGATACTTACCGCGGTTTGCACCTCTTCCCTTGGCTTCGAAAATAAAAAGAAAGCGGAAAAGGAATGATAGGTTATTGGAAGAAGTGTCAACCGCGGCGATGACAGTAGTGCCAACTTCTAATTAGGGAATCTTTTGGCGAACAGATGGCGCAATCAAGATACAGAATTCCACATCCCCGCCCCCGTGAACCTATCTAGTTCACCATCGGCTTCCACGTCCAACACTGCTAATCTCGAAACTGGACGGGATAACACTCCTGTGTTTGTCTGCACGTCGGCTCGTCTGATGACTCCATCTGACCCCTGGTGTACGCGTTGAACTCTGGCTCGCTTCCACCCTCGTCTCGGCATATTCGGGTCGCAGATATAAACTAAATCCCCGACTTCGATTGGTTTCGTCCTTCGGCACCACTTGACTCGGCGTGTCAAAGTGGGAAGGTATTCGAGCACCCATCTTTTCCAAAACCTGTCTCTCATAAGGCGGGCAATCCTCCATTGCTTCTTTAAACGGCATGTCTTCTCATCTGGCTCCTGAATTCTAGGGGTATGAGCTGTATTAGCTGAGCCCAGCAAAAAATGATTTGGTGTGAGCGGCTCCTCCTGGTCGACTGTCACTGGCAAATGGGTGAGTGGTCTTGAATTTACTACATTCTCTGCTCCAATTATTAGGCATAGCAAAGTGTGCTCTCGTGGTGAAACCTCCTTGAGTGTGAGTCGCAAAACACGCTTCACACACTGCACCATGCGCTCCCAGGCACCTCCCTCGGATGGGTTGTTTGGATAGTTGAAACGCCAGTCGACTCCCCTTTTTGACAGTTCGTCTTGGATCCGATGACAGTCGAAAACTTGCGAAAAACGCTTCGCTTCCTGGTCGGCTCCGACGAAGTTTTTCCCGTTGTCGCTGCGTATCCGTAGCGGTACTCCTCGACGGTTTATAAAGTTACGTATAACTATTATACACGCATCTGTTGACAAGTCATGCGCTACTTCCAGGTGAATTGCTCTCACTGTCAAACAAGTGAAGAGGGCAATCCACCGCTTCTCGATGCGCCGACCAATGGTGACAGTTAGTGGTCCGAAGTAGTGTAGACCAGTATAAGAAAATGGTCTCAGGTAAGGCAAGGGTCCCATAAGTGGCGGTATTGGCGTGACCCTACGAATTTTACAAATCCTGCAGTTTGCGATGACTTTGCGCATAACCTGACGCAGGCGGGGCACCCAGTACTTGCGACGTACTTCGCAAATCGCAGCTTCTGTGTTCTGGTGCATCATCTTGTCGTGGCAATAGGCAACCATGAGTGTCGTAAACCGGTGAGCAGATGGCAAGATTATGGGTCTTCTGGCAGCATACGTCAAACATGAGGCGGCATCAATGCGCCCAAAGACGCGTAGGATGTCTTCTTCATTGATGTATGGCATAAGCTTAGAGATCTCGCTCCCCTCTGGAAGTGGTAAGCCAAGCTGTAAAGGCTTATTTCAGCGCCAAAGGCTTGACGTTGAGCTTGGCGGCAAAGCTGTCTTTCGGCTACATTTAACTCCTCAACTGTTAAGGTGTGATTTGCACTGCTATTAAAAACACGCAGTACCCAGGCCATGGTCCTAATGGTCCTTCTGAAAGAGGAGAATCGATTCCAATCCATCAGGCTATTACTTACCACGACAAGAGCATATTTTGGGTTAAGCTCTTCCTCGGCATTGTGGAGATCTTGTACGTTGGCATCGAATGGCCAGTTCTTCTCCGACAAGCATAAGAAAGCCGGACCATTCAACCACCTGGATGAAGCGCTAAAGTCGATCTGGTTTTTAGCCCTCGTAGCGTCGTCTGCAGGGTTCTCAGTGGTCGGCACCCACCTCCAACTATTTTGATCAGTGGCCTCCAGAATCTCGGCGATTCTATGAGCGACAAACGGCTTGTATCGGCGATGCTCACTGTTGATCCACTTGATGACTGTCGAAGAGTCGCTGCAGAGAAACTTTCGGGTGACAGCGACAGAATGTCCTTCAAGCACTGTCTTCATAAGTCGTGAACCCAAAACTGCGGCTTGGAGCTCGATACGAGGCACGGTCATCGGCTTCAATGGAGAGAACCTTGTTTTCGCGTATATGAACGCGGTCTCAACCAAGTTGTCCTGGTTCGTTGCTCTCCAATGTGCAACGGCTGCAATAGCTTCCTCACTTCCGTCGACGAAAACGTGGAGCTGAAGCTCCTTGGGGGCACCATCATTAAAGTAAAAACGAGGAACTGTCTTTTCAATTACGTTAGGCAACTGCAAGCGCCATTTGTTTCAAAGGGTGCAGATGTTCTCCGGCAGTTCTTCGTCCCAAAGAACGTTCCGTCGCCAAACTTCCCGCATGACCAGCTTCGCTTCTACAATAAAAGGACTCAAAAATCCCAAAGGATCAAACACCGACATGACGATGCTGAGTAGCTCACGTTTGGTGGGACGTCTGCTTCCATCAATGACATTCTTGCTCACTCGGTGAAATTGCAGCTTGTACTGAAATTTGTCTCTAGCTGGCTGCCAGAACATGCCCAATACCTTTTCAGCATACAGAAGAGTGTCTCGGCTAGCTGGCGCAGCACAATCCAAGGCTCTCAGGACGGCTTCCGAGTTCGAGCTGAAGTTTCGTAGCTCAAATCCGGCGGCTTCATGTATCTTTCGAACTTGATTTGAAATTCTGATGGTTTGCTCAATGGAACGGAAACTGTTAACGAAATCGTCAACATAATGAAAGTCAGTGATGGCTTTGACGGCACGAGAATCGTATATGCTGCTGTGCGCCAGGGCATTTTTAATCTTTACATGTTGAGCAGAACAAGGCGAGCAAGCGGCCCCAAATGTCATCACCAACATCTCGTAAATATCTGGCGGCTTGCTGTCATCTCCATCACGCCAAAGAAACCTTTGCGCACATCTATCCTCCTGCCGAATTCGAATCTGGTGGAACATCTGCTTTATATCTCCACACACAGCGACGGCTCCTTCCCGAAAGTTGAAGAGAACAGATGGCAGTGACTGGTAATCTTGAGGACCCTTCAGTAAGTGAGAATTGAGTGACACTCCGTTCACCTCGGCGGCTGCGTCAAAAACAAGACGAAGTTTCTGAGGCTTGTTAGGGTTAACTACCCCGAAATGTGGCAAATACCATGTCCTTGGTCCCGTGACGGCGGCTTCCGCTGGCTGCAGCTTACGAGCATAGCATTTCTCCACATAATCTGTCATAATTGATTTGTAGGCGGCGGCAAAGTCTTCATTTTTCTTCATCTTTCGTTCTATACCTACCAAGCGCTTCTGTGCCATGGTAAAACTGTCTGGCAGAACGATGTCATCAGATTTCCATAGCAAGCCAACCTCGAATCGACCATCAAGTTGCTTAGTAGTTAAGTCGAGAATGGCTCTAGCACGAACGTCATCCTTGGATTCTACTGGGGGAGATGTTCTTACCCCAAAACTTTCTGTGTGAAAATATTCGTCAACTAAGTTGTGTAGTTCGGCATCAGCGGAATTTGTGTAGGTCAGGAAGCACTCAGGTGTGCTCGTGTGAGTGATAGTCAGCGTGGGACCGAACACGGCCCAACCAAGCTTCGTACGCGTTGCAAAAGGTCCATGCTTACCCAAATCCCGTAGTTCCCTCGGTATTCCCAAATGGTAATGATCGAGCCCGATCAAAAGTCTTGGAACGGCATTTGTGTACGACTCCATAGGAAATTCATGGCGGCTTGACATGCTACACAAATCTGAGTCCTTCAGGCTTTGAGTAGGTAGGCTGAGATTCGAAACCCCATACACGTGCCGGAGTTGGTACTTTTCCTTCATACCTGCTCCACTTACTTGAAGGTCAACCACCAATGTTGGCTCCTGTGCCTGCTTTCCAGCAACCCACTGAATATCGAGCTGGCGAGGACTACCTTTGAGACCCATTTCCTTAATCAAAGCCGCATCCACTATCGAAATCGAGGATCCCTCATCAAAAAGTGCGAACGTATCAATGGCCTTATTCGGACCATACAGCGTCACAGGGAGAACTCTAAACAGGAGCTTCTGATCGTTGTTGGCATTCCCTTTTGTAGCTAGCACGTTACCAGTGGACGAACATTGAGGAACTTCTTGACTCACATCAGGTAATGGAGTTGACTTCGGTAAAACTTCATGAAGTAGCTTGTGGTGTCTTCTCTGGCATCCGTTTGTAGCGCAAATATTCTTCACGCGACAGGTTCGAGTAGCATGCCCTTTCTTCAGGCACGTAAAACAAAGACCATGTTTTTTGACAATTGACCATCGTTCTTGCACTGTTACTTTGTGTGCCTCTTGACACAGGGAACACCTTGAATATACCGTCACCTGGGACTCCGCTGTGTGTAACACTGAATGGCGCCGCTTTGGCTCCTTGTCTTCGGTGTCTTGGACGGCACAAACTAACCTTGCTACATCAGAGATCCAGTCACTAAAATTAATGATCGTTGGGTATGGTTGGATTATCGTTGCGTATCTGGCCCATTCCAACCGCTTAGTCATAGGCAGCTTTCGAACGAGCTCTTGAAGCAGCGATGGGTTCGCGATGTGCTGCTGGCCGTTGACTGATTGTAAAAAGACAGCCAAGTTCCTCACCTTTGTCGCAAATGGAACGAGATTGCCCATGTTTGATTCGCCTACTGGCTGAATTTCACGAACTTGACGCAACTGACTCTTGATCAATTGTTCCGGGCGGCCAAAACGAAATCGTAGCTCTTCTATAATACTTCCTACATTGTCCGGGTGGATCAAGAGAGATTTGACGGCTTCCTTCGCATCACCATGCAGGCATTTTTGCAACCTTTGATTGTTTTCCAGGTTCGTGTAATTGAAGGCCGCATTTGTTTGCAAAAACGTGTTGAAAAACATTGGCCAGTCGTCTGGGTTCCCGGAAAACGTAGGAAGATCCTGGACCTTACGTGGCGTCATCGTATATACATTGGCCCCTGACAACTGGCTTAGAGCATTATCTGAATTCATCGGCTGTTGGATATGAGCAAGCGATGGTTGTATGTACGAATGTGGCAACGGTGCGTAAGTATGCAAGAATGGGGGTGATACGTGCGTGCTGGACATCATTTGCACGCTCGTGGGTGTTGCATAAGTAGAGAAAGTCGAGGAAGGCACGACTGGCTGCGACGTACACGTGGCTGGTGGCTGTTCATGCGAGCCTAGCTGCGGCGCATTAATAATTGGCATTGGTGTATGTAAGACTGTCGACTGAGCGTGGATGGCTGGCGGTTTAGCGTGCGTAGATGAAGGTAGCGAAGCATACACGAGTGGCTGTGGTGTATACGTAGCTGGCGGCTGCACATGTAAAAGTGATGGCTGTGCATGTATGGCTAGCGGCTGTGCATGCGTAGATGAATGTTGCGACGCATACACCAATGGCTGTGAGGTATACACGGCTGGCTGCTGTGCATAAGTTGCTGGCGGCTGCGCATGTTGAGCTGCTGACTGTGTGTAGACGGCTGACTGTTGGTTGTGTGTGACTTGTAGTGGGATTTGCGTAACGGGCTGTTGCGGAGACTGCGATTGCATAGCTAATTTTAGCGTGCTACACTGCAAGTCACTACTCCTCAACTGCAGTTGCGTGGCCTTGAGGTGTCTTTCAAGATCGGCAATCTATTCCTGTAACGAAATAACATACCTTTTCTCCGCCTCATCAGAGGTAGCTGTTCCAGGACCATTTATACGGGCAGAAACTGTTGTGGCTTTGGCGACAGGCGGAGCACCCTCAGATTTCCCCAGGGCGATATTGCACACTAGAGTCTCAACAACAGTACCTGGCGTAGTGTCCCCAGGAGTCTAACTAGTGGCTGAGAAGATTGATGCTGCATTCGAACTGTCCTGCATTTGCACAGACAGAGTATCAGTCACGACAACTGACATTATGGCTGCAGAGGCTGAGGCTTCAGATGTTTCTGTGGCGCCGACACTACTTACGTCGGCTGGGGTAGTAGTTGGCTCGATGGATGGCGCGACGTTACGGGGACTGCGTCGAAGCGGTGGCGGTGTTCGGCTTGTCATAATACCACTGTCCTTTTGGCGGCGTGTGTTGCAATAGCACTCAGCACAGATAGCTGCCTTTGCAGCGGCGGCTTACTCAATTCCAGGTATCACAAAAAAATTGTTGCTTCCTTGCACGGCTTGGGCAAAGAAGGCTTCGGCGGCATGCGTTGGCAACGCTAAGTTTAGATGTCTTCTTTGCACGGCTTGGGCGAAGAAATCTTCCTTGGCATGCGCTGCAAGAGGCGAAATAAAAATGTTTCGAATTGGGAAAAGAAAGCGCACGCTCAAACGAGATGATTTCTAAATCTGATCTGTTTATTTCTTTAAAAAAAAAAGTTTAACAAAGATATAATAAGTAAATATATTATGATACTTACCGCGGTTTGCACCTCTTCCCTTGGCTTCGAAAATAAAAGAAAGCGGAAAAGGAATGGTAGGTTATTGGAAGAAGTGCCAACCGCGGCGATGACAGTAGTGCCAACTTCTAATTAGGGAATCTTTTGGCGAACAGATGGCGCAATCAGGATACAGAATTCCACAGTAATCACCGAAAATTTCTAAACAAGGTAGACAGATTTAGAGAATGACTTGATTGTATACAGAAGTGCTTTTTTGAAGTTGACAAAATGTTTCTTACAAAGGGTTTTTGTGAAGATATCGAAACACTTGGTGAAACCAACAGTCTCACTTTCCAAGTATCATGTTCAGAACCAGATTCTGTCCCTGAAGCTGCTGACTCTGGTCTTATGGGCATTATTTTTGGTGCAATGAAACTAGACACTCATGTTGCTACGAAAATACGAAATCGACTTTCCGGTGCCTGAGATCGCTTTCGGACGGAATCTGGAGAGCAATGTCGTCGGGTGTTCACGGATGGTTTCAAAACCAATCTAGGATGGGACACTGGTATTTTCTGGAGGACTGCAACTTTGGATTTCACGTCGCAATAAGAAACTTACATCTGTCTCCCAAGCTAAGATATGTATGTACATATACGGGTATGTATATTCATTCCTGATGGCAATGAACTACGAGTATATGGTGAAGAATCGACCCAGCCTTAATTGAGTCCCTGGTCACAATGTGCCAGTGAACTTGCTAAGCAATGCAAACATATTGTATCCTAAGGATTTCTATTGATAGTTACATTTCATATGAGCATAGTTACGGATGGGATGACAGGACACTTCGCGACGTTTCTAAGAGGCCAGCGTTCTTCTCCTGTCCGTATAAGCGTGGTGACGGTGCAGTATGCTTTTGATGAACGCCTAAGTGTGCTGCTTTACGCTTTCGGAGCACTATCTCTGTGAATGTCCGGCATATGCAGGTGCTCGGCGATGATTTGATGGGTGCTGGACTGCTTACCACCAAAGTGTTCACTTTTCTACGAAAGACTGATAAATTTCAGTAAAAAAAACATATGAGTAGTGTAGGACTAGTTATTTAACTGAATACTGTGTTCCAACAGAGAAAAAAAAAAGTTTGGGAAAAAATAATTTTCCAAAAGCATTTCCATTACATGACGCCACGGAGCGTTTCTGGCTTAAAATTAGCAATTTTTGGGAAAATATTGTTAAAATGGAAAGTTAAGTACAGCTTACATTTTTCCAAGTAATTCGGTCACCGCAAAGATGTCACAGAGTTTCTATTTTCGTCCTAGGGGCATGTGTTTTAGCCCTAATCTGCTAGAAATAAATTTGGGGCTTATTTGGAACTGCTGAACGTACAAAAATATTTAACATGGTCCCATTGTCATCTCGTCATCTTATGGCTTATATTTAGAACATTGCCGCAGATTGATATCTTACTTGTCGTAAAGGGCAACTTAGTGAGGAGAAATTGTATTCAACGCTGAGCCTGAGGCGCAATAACATTTAACGAAACTACCCACCGTCTCTATGCGTGATCGGGTTCCCACGCTTAGAGACGGCCGGTGGGGATAGCAATAATAGCAAGGAAATAGCTAAAAGACCCCAAAAATACATTAAACATACATATACTCGTACATACGAGTATGTATGTACTCTGCTGGGATGAGTGAAAAAATTCGTGGCAGAGCTCGATGGTTCCCAGATGGAAGCAAGCTAGAATGAAGAGTAAAAGTTTTGAACTAGGAAACGTATAACTGCAATGTACACAACAATCACGTCTGCTTTTGGCAGTCCTTCTAAAATCGTAGTTGTACAGGATAACGTTAGAGAACGCATGCTACTCCTATGCAGAACTGAGACATTAACATCAGATTCCTCACAAAACAGTACAACTACTCGCTGACGCGGACAATATTCGCATTATCGGGAGAACCCAGTATGTTGTCACTGGTGCTATTGCAAGTGTTACCCATTACGAGTGGGAGTATACAACGAAGTTATAAAAGATTCACAACACCGAATATATATCGAGTGGATGCGGGACTTTAAATCACCTAGGCTCCTCTATAAACGCGATTGCTAACATCAACGCAGATATCAAATGTATAGTAACTTTCTGCAATGGATGTTTCTCCTGGTTAATGGCACAATGGAGTAACAAATTCTTCTCTTGCACAATCCAGGTGACCTTATATTATGACCTTATTATCACAGGTCTACTCCAAGGTGCAGGGACATGAACCTTATCAAAAGTGGAAGAGAAAGCCTTTGAACGAAAATAGTCTCATGTGATCTTTTTCTCGCCTGCGTTGACGGTAAGCGAAAGCGTGTATTTAACGACGAACTATAGGAGCTATACAGTAACATCAATTTCTATTTCAAATAAATATTTGGAACACGAAGAGTGGATGGCTACTAATACTCTGCCCAAAGAATCTCCGATCCAGCGCAAGAGAGACAATGCATTAGAGAAAGACCATATTTTGTGGCGCGCATAAGTGGAAGCGGAACTCAGCTAAATTTGCGCGCGTAACACTACACGTAACACTATGGGTCTGTTAGTGATGGTCCAGGTGCATTACCTGTCTAAATAAGTAATTAATAATTTAATTATCAATCACTTTTGAAATCCGGTCTCGCATAACAAATTGGTATCTTAACATATGCATTCTGTTCAAAAGTGTCAATGTGCATAGGTAGGTATGTATGTAACGATTAGTAGTACGTTCTAAAATCGTTGTTGATTTCCGGGCTATTATTTTTATTCTGGCAGTCTGCAGCAACAGGGATAACCTTTATTAGGTACAACCACACCACCATTATCAATCCTTCAGAAATACTTAGCACAACAATTCACGAGCAAATGGGCAGAATACAGAATACATTCCGCTCAATGCGCATACTTCTCCCTAAACTACGTCACCAATTATTCTTTCACTATTCATGGAAACCCTGGTTCGGACAAAAGAAAATACAAAATTATCAAACAGTTACCACTGGGAACGATGCTTAGATTGATTAGCTTATATATGTAACAGTGTTGAGGAAGCATGCATTTTCCCACACGAATGGAAGAAAGCTCATTTAGTTCCTATACCCAAATACAATAATGATCAAGACTATCTTCCGACCTCTCTCCTTTCGGTCATATCCAAATTATTGGAAAAATGATATGAGACGGGTTGCAACGGACATTGGAAAAACAACTTAATCATGGCCAACATGGTTTTAGACAAGCAGTGCATGCGGAGTTGGCTTCACGTAGGCATTCTGCTCTTTTGTCCATGAATTTAGAGAAACCATTTGAGAGAGTTACTGTATTTGGAATTATAAAACAACTTCATCAATGGGGAATCAATAAAAATGTCATAAGAGTAATCAATTCGAATAGGATTTTTATTGTGAGGATAAATGGACACTATTCATTATCCACTTCTTTAGATAACGGGATTCCGCAGGGCTCACCAATGGCTGCAGCACTTTATATGTTGATTTTCTAATCACGGAAATTGAGTCGGACAGCGATCACATTAAAGCAACTGTAACGTATGCGGACAATATTTTTCTGTTAGCATCGGGGAAGCCAAATGAGGCTTTGATGTGCACTAGTGCAGACAGTTTCACAGGCATTAAAGTGGTGTGAAAATTCGGCAACAAAATTAATATATCTAAAAGTAAAATATAAGCATTGCATATACCATATGTTGCAAGCACAACTGTCGTCACACCCAAATAAATGTCAGGGATGGTACGGTAACTCTTTTAGATAAGACAAAAATCTTGGGTCTAACTCTTGGAAGTGGAACGCACACTCAAACACGGTAATAGAGAAATTAGGGAATCTCATAATTTAAAGAAAGTAGCCTGCAACAAACACAAAGCACTGCATATCAACACGGCCATCAATATAACTCAAGTACTCGTACTCATTAGAGGAGTTATGCAACATGGCCTCTCCATGTACACACACTGGACTAAAGGATGTGATGATCAAATTCAAATAAAAATCAATGCTATACTACGCATTGCAATTGGTGCCCTATCATCTGCTTTATTAGCAGAAACTATTACTCCAAGCTTCGTAGACATGAAGAACATCGCTCAGGCTAAGTTTGCTGTAAAATGCCTGATGGATAGCAAGCACCCATTACCTGAAATAAGTATAGTAATTTCGGAAAGGCCATAGTTAAGAGTACACAAATCTGAATCTACTGAACTGAGGTATGCTAATTGTGAAAATAGCAAACCGCCCTGCATGTTTCCAGCAATGGCAATAAACACCTCTTTGTACATGACACTAAAAGGACATACGAAAGCGGGGATCTATAGGAAAAAATTTGATTGTGTCTCGTAAACCGACGTGTCATACAACGATGGAGACACAGGTTACTGCATCTACACGCTGGACGACAAATGTGACAAGATAGTTACCCAAAAACTCACTACATCTAATCAAAACTCATTCGTTGGAGAAGTAATGACACAAGCGCATACGTTGGAAGTCGCTAAAGCAGGAGTAGAAAAGTCAACTTTATGCAGTGAGCATTCGAGCCACTATGTCTTCAAGCTATCCGAGAATTCACTTTATATGGTCACAGGGACATGTAGGGATACCGCGAAATGAAAAAGCAGACATTGGTGCCGGTGAAACTATCAAAATATTATTAGTATACATCGCGTAACTTATTGCAAAAGCAATATGGACTCAACTCTTACCGAAAATTCATGAAGACGCAGAGAATCGGTGGAACCAATCTAACTCCATTTAAAAAAAAAGAAACATAAATATTCAAGTAGTTTTATACAACACCTCATTATGGAGACCACAAGCAGTGAATCTTTGTAGTTTAAGGCTAGGGCACACAATAAGGGTCACTTATTTAAAAGAGAGTCAACTGTCAACTTTCAAGACAACACCTCGGAAACAAGGTTCTAACTCTCGAAGAACTACTGAATCTGTATCACCTGAAAAATTAGTCCTGTTTCCACTTTTAGCTCATCACATATTACAGTTAATTTAATGAATAAAACATCCTCAGAATATTCATATATATGTAAATATCATTTTTGAAAAAGCTATTTTTTATTTATTATATACTAGCCGGCCCGGCAGACTTTGTTCTACCCTGGTGCAATGAGTTTGATTTGCTTAAAGTCCTTGTGTAAGAAAGTCAGTTTATTTGAATGAAGAAAGACAAACTGCTTGATGTTTAAAATTGAACATTGGTAATGGTAATTCAAACTTAAAGTTCATACATTGAATTCTGAAAATAAAATCTCAGATTTAAATATGAGACGTCAATGTTGACATTTTTAAAAGTAACTTCAAAAACTGTAGATTGAAAATAGGACATCTTTCTAAATGATAATCTGACATTAATATGTTGATAATAAAATATTGGAAACGAAAGTTCAAAATACTTCCATTCTCACTATAATGATTTCATGTAAAATATGTTAACAATAAATACATGTATAAAATAAAATTTTATTTTACAAGTATGAAACTTTAAACATATTATAATGTAATAAATGTTGATTAATGATGTATTATTTATTTTGAGTTTATCTCACCGCTAAATCTTGAACAGTCAGCTCCGTATGTTCGTTATCTTGTGAAAAAAGTGAAAGAAACTGGCATCCTCATCCATAAACCAAAGCGTGAAAAGCCAAAAACAGTGCGTACACCCGAGAATATTGCTGCTGTGGCAGAAAGTGTGTGTGAAGCGCCATCAACATCAATTCACCGTCGTTCTCAACAATTGAACATTTCGGAGACATCATTGAGACGAATTTTGCATAAAGACCTTGGTATGACGCCATACAAAGTCCAATTGGTTCAGGAGTTGAAGCCAACTGACCATCCAATGCGTTTTCGCTTCGCTAAGTGGGCCTGCGATCGACTTAGAGAAGATGCCGATTTTGCCAAAAAAAATCATCTTTTCAGATGAAGCTCATTTTGATCTTGGTGGGTATGTAAACAAGCAAAATTGTCGCACAGAAAACCCTACATTGAAAAGCCGATACACCCAAAACGAGTCACTGTTTGGTGCGGATTTTGGTCCAGAGACATAATTGGGCAATTTTTCTTCGAAAATGAGCAAAGAGTGGCCGTTACAGTCAATGGCGATCGTTATCGGGCCATGTTGAACGAATTTTTGTTCACAAAAATTGAAGAGGAGGATATTGGCAACATTTGGTTTCAACAGGACGGCGCTACGTGCCACACAGCCGAAGCTACACTCGATGTTTTGCGCTCTGTTTTTGAAGATCGCATTATCAGCCGCAGAGCTGATGTCGTTTGGCCACCTCGGAGCTGCGATTTGACACCGTTGGACTATTATTTGTGGGGTGCCGTAAAAGATAAGTGTTACGCCGACAAGCCAGAGACAATTGACGCTTTAAAGGACAATATTCGTGAAGCCATTGGTGAAATACAGCTGCACACAATCGATAATGTGCTTAAAAATTGAACCGATCGTGTAGGCTACTGCATGGCCAGCCGAGGCAGCCATTTGAATGAAATTATTTTCCATTATTAACTGGAAGGATAAAACTAATTATCTGTCAAATCAGACATGAGCTAAGTGTTACCATTCACGAAATGAGCACTAGTTGAAAAAAAAAAAAAGTTAGATGGCGGACCCTTTAGATACAATCCGCATTTTTTTTTTATGCTTGGGACTTGTTTATCGTAAAGGCTAAACGTATGGGAAATCTTAAATGTTTCAACTGAGTTGGTGCGTCGGTGGGTATCATTGGAACTCATGGCAGTAAAATATTCTCTCTTTTGAACAGTTTTCAGTTTTAAATGCATTTTATTTTCTTAACACTAACTCTTACATTCTAACAAAAAAATGCTTAAATGCTAGCTTACAATTACTTAACAATCTTATGCTAACTTACTGGCCCCACACAGGCACTCTAAGCTACTCTGAATACTTATATCTATGTCTTTCGACTGCAGTTACATTTTATTTATAAATACTTATTTTCTATACTTACTCGTAAAGCTAAGAAAAAAATTTGTTTACAAAAATTAGCATAAGGACATTTATTTTTTATAAAAACTTAGTATCTAACTTAAAATAAACCTTAGCCTACCTAACCTAAATGCACAATACACACATAAACACACATAGACATTATACACAATAATATACATATATCAGTATACACCTTTGTATACACTGATATATGTATATGTTTCTTAAATGCTAACCTAAACCTATGTAAGCTGGCCATCGCTATTTACTGAGCAAATAGATTGGTCAGCTCTGCCTCATTAGTGAGGCTGTTCCGTAATTGACGGAAACGACGACGAAACATCTTCTCCATCATTCAACCACCAAAAATGCTGGTGCTGCCGAACGACATCCCTCTTATCGCGATTCCCCACCGCCCTACTGAACCTGAGGCGATCCACACTGCCGTGTGCGACGTCTCTGTTGTAGTTGAGTCGCCTGTCCCCAGCTGTCCGAGCAACATGGAAGATTAACGGCACCGCTGATCTATCCTGGATCAACCCTATCTGATCTAGGTAGACGAATGCTTCCGGTGGAACGAAGCCGTCAGAGCGCACACTCTCGTGGTAAAGGTGATTGGGGTAGTAAGCCCCAGATATCAGGTTATTCGTCGAGGTCATTACTCTTGCAATGTGCCTTCGAGTCAGCTTAATTATGAAGTTGTCCACTCGTATTAGGTTCGCCCTGTTGTAAAGGACTTCATTAGGATAAAATTTCTTGTACTCCGACTCTGGTGTTCTGTACAAGCGAAGACAAGCCCTCTCAAACACCCGAATCTTTTCCATTAAGCTTGCTCGTACATTGAACCACACGGGACAACCAAATACCAGCATGGGCCTGACAAGGGTCATGTAGCAGATTACCTTTACCCTCGCATCGAGTTGGCTGCTATAAAACAGTCTCTTTGTAAGGGCAAAAGCACCTTTAGCTCTGGCCAGAGCAGCATCTACATTTTTGCCAAAATACAGAAACTGATCAAGCCAGGTTCCAAGGTATCTGACTACATTTCGACAGGCAAGAGGTTGTCCGCGTTATCCAATGATAGAGAACTTTCGCCAATTTGTTCTGGTATCCCTAGAGGCTCCAGACAATGGCGTCCTAAAGAGAATGGTTTCCGACTTCTGAAAGTTGATTTTCAACTTCCAGTCATCGCAAAATCGTCTTATCTTATCGAAGTCACTTTGCAAGAGAGTATTAATGACCTCGATTTGTTTACCTGTTCTGTACGCTATCAAATCGTCTGCGTACGCAATAGTATGGGGAAGTGAACCTATAATCCATAGGTCGCTGGTTCAAATCCGGCTCGAAGGACAATGTTTTTTCCGTAATTTTCAATTCAAGAGATTCCTTACCGCCGGTGGGGGGAAGTCTTTTAAGTGAAACTACTTCGTTGACTCTTAATAACAAATTTTGAATAGCTTCAATTTATACAGAAATTTTGCTTACTTTAACAAAAAGAAATTTGTACAGAAAATTTGCTTATTTAACAAAAAAGAATCAATATACAATTGACACTCGAGCTCGACAGGTAAACGTACTTTTTGTCTATTCGACACTTTACGTATTGTGCGGTTGCAACTTGAGTCATTAAATTGTTGTTGTCACAAGAAGTCGCTTGTAAAAATGTTGAATAGGATTGGCGAATTGACCGCGCCTTGCTGAAGACCATTTTTAATCTGAAATATTCCAACAGAAGTCACATCACCATTCTTCACGATGAACTGTCTGTTGGTTAGCATATTATAAAGAATGTACAAGAGTGGTTTACTGATCCCTAGCCTAGTCAGCTTATAGAAAAGACCCTCTAACCATACGGTGTCGAAGGCCTTCTCCAAGTCAACAAGGCAGGCACCAGTGCATTGTTTTTTGCCTTTATTCCATTGGATATCGGACACCAGTTTAGACGCGGCATGTGAGATATCATGTCCCGCCTTAAAACCGAATTGATTATCCGGAACTATATGTTTGTCCTCAACCCACCTAGACAGAGCTCTATTGATTACCTTTTCAAAAACCTTTCTGATATTCGGAAGGAGACTTATCGACCGGAGATTCCAATGCCGTTTTCCAATGCACTGGATAATGTGCATTATTCATTGCATTATTAAACAGGGTGGTGTAAATGTCCACCGCTTCTAGAGGAAGATGTCGAAGCACGATGTTCGGAATACCATCGGTCCCCACTGATTTCTTAGCTCTGATTGTGTCGAAGATCTCATGGAGTCCTTCCTTCGAAATGAACGGGGGTAGGTCACCCTCTCTGGTCATGACATTATTTGCCATATTTTCGTCGCTAAACCGGATGAAACCAGAGCCTTCGGATCGCCAATTCTCTATTTCATTTCGAATGTAGCAGTCCTGCACTAAGACGCGATTGTCCAGGTCATAATTAGGGCCAATGATATCAATGGCCTTGTATACTTCCTAGAAAGTCGCCCCTATGGCCTCGACCTTCTCCTGTGGATCCTCGATCACAAAAAAGTCGTCATCATCAGCGGCCTCATTTAGTTACTGCTATAGTCAGTAACCGTTCGTTGTCTGTTGTCCGGGCTATTTTAAGACACTGAAGATCGTTTTGCTTTCTTCTCCGAAATAGTTTATTTATATGCGGAAACATATTCGGGTTGCTGGTGTTTACAGCCCGAACCTTGTTGTTCCAATACAAACTTACAGAAATTCTGTAATTTTCTTTTATTAACTTTTGCACATTTTTAATCGACGACTTCAGCGTCCTAATCTCCGGGTCTCGTCGGTCAGTTAACTGTCTGTACAAGTTTTTAAGTCTTGTCAGAAGTCTACTTTTCTGTCGGTGCAGTGCGTCAATAGTAGGATTGCGGAACAGGTCTTCGTTAGTCGTACGTCGATACCGCGGTATTGTAGTGTCCATAGTTTGTTTAATTGTCTCGTCCATTTGTTTTAGGTAATTGTCGATCTCCTCGTTTGACAAATTCCTATTGGACGGTGGGTGGATCGTGTTCGAAGAGAGCGCTCTTGTCAAGGTTGCGGAGAAGCGTGTCCATCGAGTCTTACTGTAGTTGTAAGAATATGCTCCGTCGTCGTTTCCTTTAGGAGCTCTTTTACTTTCGCGTAGCCCTCCACTGTAGTGCAGTGGATGGCATGGCGATCGTTCCCCAATCTCTTTATGTTAAAATTATTACCAATGACCAGCTTACAAAGGTCTTTGGTTGCATTTACCTCTAATTTATAGGTGTTGATAGGGGGCACCTTCTCCTTCTTCTTCTTCTGCTGCTGCTGTTGTTGTTGTTGCTGCTGTTGCTTTTGTTGTTGCTACTGATGTTGCTGTTTTTGGTATCGTTTTTGCTGCTGCGGTTGTTGCTTTAGTTGCTGCGTTTTTTGCTGCTTTTGCACTTGGTGTGTTTGCTGCTGTTTCTGCGCACTTTTCTCCTGCAATGGCTGTTGCTGTTGGGAGCTTGCCTTAGCTCCCTGATCCCTTTGCCTTCGGGCGATTTGCCTAGCTTTAATAGCAAGCACCTTTTTTTGAAGTTGCTGGATGCTGCTATTAATGGCATTCAGTTCTTCATCTTCGTCTTCCGACTCAGAAGTTGCCAACGACGTAAAGCTATTGTCGCCTTTGTGATGTGCCACTCTATAAGAGACGGATTCATCTTCCGAATCGTGACGTCTTTGGTTTTGTGCTGCTATTGCTGCCGCAGACGTTGACGCCCTCCCCAATTCCCTACTTAGCAGCATTTCGTTAGAGGTGCATAGAGAGGGGCGTTTTGCTGAATTTGATGTTCCCGTTATTTTTTTTCGTTTAACAGCTTTTTCACTCACTGCTGTTGGGCGGGCAGCTTCAATACTATTTGTTTTTCTGCCGTCCACTAATCCCACAGTGGGGATAACGGGACGGTCTTTGTCACTCATCAATTGTTTGTTTGTGACCACGTCACTAATTTATTCTTTATTTTCAATTAAATAATAGTTTAAGAAAAAAAAAGAAAACAAATTTCGTCCTCGGGCAGGGAATGAAACCCGCACAACTTGAAATATGTAATATTTCGCGTCCGCGCACTATCGCACTACGCCAACCGTGTCTTTGAAAATTTGTATATTAGTTATATATATGTATAATAATTTACCGAATTCACTAATGAAAAGCCGAAACAGGTCTGTACACTCCCGTGGTCCGTGAACGACTGACTCTCTTTTGAACCTTGCGCTCATCGTGGTATAATATTTCCCATAATTTTTCTAATAACTAATCTCGTTTCATTTGAAGTCTGGGTGCTTTTAATTTTCGAGAGCATTGTTCTGCCGTTCTGTTTTCACGTACGAACCATACATTTCAATTGTGCCGCGTACGTCGATCAATATTTAATAGTGCTCGTTCATTTGGCATATTTAAATTATTAATACAATTAATATAAGAAAGTACTATTTACTTTTTATGTCTTCAATTAATATACATATTGAACAAATTTACACGTATTTCAATATTTGGCAAACCGTTTTACACTTCACAAATTTGAAAAATATTTTAAATTTCACAAATGGATACTTTAGTCATCTGAAAATGATATGTTTTTATTGTATTAAATGATTGTTGAGTGTCATATTGTGTAAATATAAATAGAACTTGACTACAGCGCCACCTATCAGATTCTAGCATATCTATGAACCATCGTCCCGACAAAACAAATATATTGTCAAAATATGACCCCAATCAGAATTTACACGATCACTAACCGACGCACCAACGATTATATATAATTATATGTCGAATTGTAGCCCATATAAAAGTTTCTACTTATGAAGGCAATCAACTCTTCTTTCTTCAAATTCAGTATTTTATTTTTGGTGGTAGCGAAAAGGTTGCTTTGATACACGATGCGATGGAATCATTGAGAACCAAGAAAGTATCTGTTGGCGTATCGCAATCCGAAAAAAATGGTTCAACTGCTCCAGCATCACCAGAATATTCTGACAAGTTAGTTTGCTTATCGCATTTTTCAAGAGTTTAACCTGAAGTTGGTCTGGTAGCTACCGAAGTGTCTGGTATTGAAACAGCAACATTCACATCAGGGCTTGATGTGACTGTTACCTGCTGAGGGTTCAATAATTTCTGTCTTTCTTCTGCCAAGGTCGACAGCTGGTTGAGCACTCTTTCCAATGCTTCTTCGAGAATTTCATCGTCATCGGACAGGTCTTCTAGAAGATAGGCTTCGATCAACGCGATATTATTCGAAATATCACGCCTCGTAAGATCTTTCAAATAAAAATAAACCCAAAGTCCCTGACGGTACTTTACAGTCCTCAGCAGATTTTCATAATCTTAGAATAGAAATAACTGGAAATATGTGTAAAACTCGTAAAAATACTTTTATCGATAAGGCTAACTACCTAATTCTAAAAGAAAATTAAACTTACCTTGCAATTTTCTATTTTTAATATATTTTTGAAATTTTCACACTTTTCTTTTTCACATTTTTTCAAGTGTCAACTTGCAAGCAATCTGTGAATTGTTTATTTCTCGCCGGTACGAATTAGTACCGTCAAATAGGAAAGGGTTAACATGATCACTCACTGACAGCTGTCAATGGATATGCGTGTATTTGTCGTGTGTGTGACATCAGCACACAGTATTGTTGTTTTTTTTTTTATATGGCCAAAATCAGAATTTGATATTAAAATAGTTATAACTCACGAACGCGTCGACCAATTAGTGCAAACTTTAGATAAACCATCTACACGACCATACGAACAAACCCTAAAAATTTTATCAAATTCGGTATGACCGTTCGTGAGTTATAAAGTCACAACGCATCTGCCACAATCTCTTATATATTTATATAGATTATTTATTTATAAAATAAAACTATGTTAGACAACTACTAAGGCTAACGTAAATAAATAATGTTTCATAAATAAAAAATATAACATGTCTATGCATATTTGATAACTTTCAAATATTTATACAATACATAGCATTATGCATGAGCGGCATGTGCATCTATTGCTCGATTTGACGACTACATTCGACAATTCGTGATCATGCATAGACTTAATAAGGAGACCAAGCAACAAAATTCATTGATTGCGGTATTTTGTGAGGAATCAATCAAGTCCATAACAGTCAATAAACAAATCAAAGACATAGATGTCAGGTTAGAAAAATTAGTTTTTGTGACTTGAATATAAGTGGTTAATATTTCTGTCCCAAAACAAGGTTTCTTTGATTTTTTAGTGTTAAATAAACAACTCACATATGTAATGATCTAATAGTAGTTAAAATTCTGGTTGACATTTTTAGCTGCATTCTTTGAGAATGTCGTTTCATAAATTACTGCAGGATTTCAATAAAATGTTGTTTAATGATTCTGAACTAATCTTTGGATGGATCTTCAGTCTCTGATCAAATTGATAATTTTCCCTTCTAAAAAACTCTACAAAACAAACCCAACGGCAGCTTTTTTCTCTTTTGTGTAAAGGAGTATAAGGCTGTGAGAAAAAGAAAAATATATTAAATCCATCTTATTATTTTTTTATTTTAAATACTTTTTTTCAACTTAATGTGATCTCTTTATATACTTGAACCAACCATGTAAAACAGGCCATCGCTTCAGATTAATTCTTAGGTTCTCTGGCCATCATTCCTATTGTTTTTAAAGTCAACCACCATATTTTCTTAAATGAGAATTTTTCCTTATTCATGTTCATTATTTTGATTTCGATTGTATTAAACTTAGGTTCGGTACGAATAAATTATCTTGATACATATTGAAATTGGAAACATCCATAATCCCAGTTTAATTGTGTTCTCGCCTAAGGATATTTCCTTTAATTTTTTTTATTACGTTGAAATGTAAATTGTGTTTTTTTTTAGAGGTTTGGTTCTTAAACTGGTAACACTGTTTCTACAGATTTTCAATTTGACAGCTGAAAGTTGATTTGTGGCTGGTATGTTTTGCCATTTAACGATGAAAATATTAACGCCAAAACAACGTGTGCAAATTGTGGAAACTTATGGTATTTTGAAAACCATGCTTCGGTTCTCCAAACTTATCGTGGCCTACGTCCATTTTACGGTCGACATAATCGTCCATCTGAGCAAGTTATTCGAAGCACGATGTATCGTTTTCACACCACTTACACTCTAGTGGATAATATGCATCCCAAAAAGACGACAAACAATGCGAACAGAAGAAGTTATTGCCGTTGTGGAGCGCAGTGTTGAGGAATATCCGAATGAGTCGATTCGCCATCGTTCACATCAATTGGAGGTATACCCATCCACTTTGTGGAAAATTTTACGGAAAGATCTTGGCTTAAAAGCTTATAAAATCCAGCTTGTGCAAGAATTGAAATCGCGTGACCATTATACGCGTTGTAGGTTCGGTGAATGGGCCGAAAACATGATTCAGCTTGATCCTCATTTTTGTTCTCCGATGAGGCCCATTTTTGGTTAAATGGATATGTAAACAAACAAAATTGCCAAATTTAGAGTGGAGAAAACCCAGAAGCCGTTGTCGTGACGCCCTTACAACCATTAAACGCACAGTTTGGTGTGCTTTATGGGCTGGTGGAATCATCGTTTCTTTAAGGACGATTCCGGCCAGAATGTTACCGTCAATGGAGAGCGCTATAGAAACATGATTTCTGACTTCTTCGTTCCTCAGTTGAATGGCATTGACACAACAGATCTTTGATTTCAACAAGATGGCGCAACATGCCACACGGCGAGGGACACCATCAATTTATTGCGGGCAACATTTGCTGAGCGCTTGATTTCGCACAATGGACCTGTGAACTGGCCACCACGATCCTGTGATCTCACACTTTTAAATTATTTTTTTTCGGGGTATGTGAAGTCACTAGTCTATGCCGACAAACCAGAGACGTTGAACGATATAGAAGTCAACATTCGCCGTGTTATTGCTGATATACGGCCCCAGTTGCTCGATAAAGTTGTCGAAAATTGGACCTCACGATTCGAGCTAGCCGTGGGGCGCATATCATATTTAAACATATTTAATCATATTTAAATTGATTACTTCCGAATGATCATTCAGGACTGCAAAGTTGTCGTTCAAATGTCTATTACGAAGTGTTACTTCCGTCTCCTAAACTAATTTTCAATCGACTTTACCAAAGGATCGTGGCAGTGCTATTTTTCATCGTCCACCTATTTATCAACTTGCGTGCTTTCATTCCCTGTATTCTTTCCAATTTGACAGATAAGAACAGATAATTGCTTTCTCAGTCAAAAAATGCGGTCCGCGGTTAATTTTTTGTTTCTATGCCTTCCCTTTGCTTCCTATTTCTGTCAAAGCTAACTTAATATTACTGAAAAGTCATTCTTTAATTAAGAAAGACCCAAACATATTCTATAAAATTCAACTCTATTGAATTTGGTGGACATTTCAATAATTTTACGTTTAGGCTTTCAATGCAACAGCTGACTTTACTACACGTGCAGTATGGATTGGTGCAAAATATAAAGCAAGGGTCCGAAGAACTTGTTTAGCTGATTCTAATATTCCTTTGTAGGTATTTCTTGTAATTCTGACTTTGGAAATTTACCAAAGTGCCCCAGAAAAGGGTGATCGCTTCGCAGACCATAACTTCACCGTCTGGGCTGTAATGAGGTGTTAAAACCCGTAGTTCTTCCCCAAATTATGAAAGTAAATTATAGATGTTAGTTAAACTTTTTTTCAAAAGTGAAAACAACCATTCGCTAGCGATTTTTAGTTTAATTCCAGTTACGCACACTGAGGTCGCTTTCCACCTAAGATAAGTCGTCCTTTACTACGTTATCCCTCTGGGTTTGAGTCGAAATCTTTCGAAGCTGGGACGCTGGTGTCAATGCTCTCACCTGACTTAGCCGTGTAAGCCGGATTATCAGAGCTTTTCTGACGAGGTCAGCATCGCCACACAGCCCGTACAGTTCGCTGTTGAAACTTCTTCACTCTCCATTGATTCAAACGGGACCGAAAATTACCCTAAAAACTTTTCTCTCTGAGCAACCGAGAGCATTTTCATCCGCTTCTGTCCTTAAAGCAGGATTGGGATGATCAGTGTCTAGTATAATGTCTTTTTGGTTGCTCTAGAGAGGGCTTTCCTACTCAATTGCCTCCTAAGCCCAAATAAGCAGCGATTAGCAAGAGTAATTCTTCACATGACCTCCGCACTGTTGTCGTTGTTGGAGTTGATAGCGGAGCCGAGGTCGATAAATTCGCTCACTACTTCAACGTTGTAGCTGATTATTTATCGATGAATACAAAGCTCTGGTCCTCTAAATGATCCTAGATCCTAGAAAAACTCTGTAAAAAAAATTGTTTTGTAGTGGTTTGAAACTCAGGTGTATTTGGTTTCGGTATTAGCTCTCCAGGGGGTGGAAGTCCGAATAGGACGGAGAGTTTTTTCTTCACTCAGAGTGACTCGAAGGTTATAATCACACTTGTTTTTTTGTGCTTGAAAGTACCTGTTCACATTGGCGCAGGCAGGAAGATTTTCCGAAAGAGAGGGAACGCTTTTTATTGAAGTGGGAAGAAGAAGGGTTACTTCCACCGAGAATCCATTTGTCCGCTTTTACACGTCGCAAGTGTGTAATGCGCATGTTCTGGTTATTTTCTTTTGAACTGTCATTCAGTGATGTGGGCAGTTTTACACGAAAGCCTTTCCCCTTCTTTAGTTTTTCATGTTATTTGACAGCTCTCTTTTATTTCATCTTTGGCGCTCAGTGTTTCATAATTGAAAATGAGCCCGCTTGTTAATTCTTTGGTCCATTTCATTTCATCCGCCATACTGAAATGTTGTGCTCGTAACAACTGTCAAAGAAATAATGAAGCAAATGCGAAAAAGAAATGTCAAAAACATGCAATGAAAATGCTACCACATGCAGTGGGAATTTGGTTAATTGGGTATTTTTTGTTTCATTATCCCTCTCTTTTGCACTCATTTGAATCTTTCGAAACTTGCGACGTGTAAAAGCGGACTTTCTAAAATGGATTCTCGGGTGCAACACATCGTTTTTTTCCATATCGTTCCATTTCTGACATATTTTTTCATTTTAGTTTTAATCGTTGATGAGAAAGGAAGTGTGGAGAATAGGAAAAAAGGTATCTTTCAGGCCAACTGCTGAAATTTTAAAAATAAAAATGCTCCGATTCAAGTGTTCCATTTGTCAAAAAGTCTTTCAACCCCATGACACGACGTTCGTGGTGAGGATTTTCATCCCATCGCCAATGTAAACAGGCACAAACTTTACAACAGCCAAATCTGCGTGTCAGTGTTATGCCTTCAGAGTTCCAATTACACAAATGAAAAACTTGAAAAACTTGTCATGGGTAGGATTCCAACCTTGACCCTCCGAGTGAGAAGCGATTGCTAGTACTACTACACCACGGTTCTTTTCAGAACAGAGCTTAGCACTTCGATATTGTACATACGCAAGATATTTTTCCAAGGTCTTTCTGGCATTTTGTCTGATTTCTCGAAGTTTGGTAATATCTGGGCTCCACCGTGCAACAAACAGTCTATGTGGGATACCTTTTGGGTGCGGAATGGAACAGTTGATCCGAAAACTTATTACGATAGCGATTATAGACGCTTCTTCGTTAATCTTTTGGAATAGTTCGGTAACACTCAAAATTGGAAAGTTTAGAATTTAGTAAGATATTTTATCAAATTTTTCTTAATAACAGACCCAATGTGATGAAGAATTAAAGATAGTTCCTTCCATTATATTATGTATATTGTACATAAGTGTTATGATTGAATGAATGCCTATGCCGGTACCGTGACAATGGGAACTGCCTAAACCGACTAAACTTTCGCAATTGACTTGGTTTTTATGCTTAATATTTCTAAGGCATTCCAATCTCCAACCACCATCGCTTTGGCGCCATTAATTTTTAACTTTTCGCAGATATGATTTCCTTTGTCCGCTTTTGCACGTCGCAAGTGTGTAATGCGCATGATCTGGCTATTTTCTTTTGAATTGTCATTATGCCTGTTTACATTGGCGACGGGATGAAAGTCCTCACCATGAATGTTGTGTTCACATTGTCATGGGGTTGAAAGACTTTTTGACAAGTGGAACACTTGAATCGGAGCATTTTTATTTTTAAAATTTCAGCAGTTGGCCTGAAAGATAGCTTTTTTCCTATTCTCCACACTTCCTTTCTCATCAACGATTAAAACTAAAATGAAAAAATATGTCAGAAACGGAACGATTTGGAAAAAAACGATGTGTTGCACCCGAGAATCCACTTTAGAAATGGATTCTCGGTGGAAGTAACCCTTCTTCTTCCCACTTCAATAAAAAGCGTTCCTTCTCTTTCGGACAATCTTCCTGCCCGCGCCAATGTGAACAGGCACATTCAGTGATGCGCGCAATTTTACACGAAAGCCCCCTTCTTTGGTTTTTCATGTTATTTGACAGCTCTCTTTCATTTCATATTTGGCGCTCAGTGTTTCATAATTGAAAATGAGCCCGCTTGTTAATTCTTTGGTCCATTTCAATTCATCCGCCATACTGAAATGTTGTGCTCGTAACAACAGCGAAAGAAATAATGAAGCAAATGCGAAAAAGAAAGAAGAAGGAGAAAAAGAAATGTCAAAAACTTGCAATGAAATTACTACCCACATGCAGTGGGAATTTGGTTAGTTGGGTATTTTTTGTTTCATTATTTCTCTCTTTTGCACTCATTTGAATCTTTCGAAACTTGCGACGTATGAAAGCGAACTTACGACTTGTAAAATCGGACTTTACAATGAAATAGATTTTCAGAGTATTATTTAGGCTCCGTTTCTGTTAAAGTTTGTTTGTTTGAGCAATATAGAGTTTTTCGATACTTTTTCTCTTCCTTGATGGGAATCTTTGGTTTCAACAATGCAATCTCCACATGTATTAGTAAAAGGTTTTCAGCAAATTGTCCGTCCGTCTAAGAGGTGGTTCCCTTGTAGTTGAAATAGTCCAAACAACGATAAAAAATCTCGCTATTTCTGCGAATTTATTATACATACTTAAATATCGCTTTTTGTAAATATTAAAATGTTATTGTATATCGTTTAAAGATTTGCACAAGCAAATTTTTAAAAATATATTTTATCTTCGAACACATGATTTTGAAATTCAGGATATTCGTATCGCAAACGATTCAAATTTTATGACTGCAAAATAATTTACGAGTACCTTTGAGAAAAAAAAAAAATAAAAATCGGCTTTACTTTAAACCGCACAATTTATTATTTAAAAAAGTGACATTTATTTACAGTGGTGAAGATCAAAGAAGTAAATTGGTGTACTTCAAAAAATTTCCCAACACGAAATTAGCGCTCACTTTTTTTTACAAATTTTGTGGGAGAAATTGCATCTCAAAAATGCAAGCATGGCTTAAATGTACTTAGAGTTATTTTAAAAGTTAAAGATAAGTTTTTTACCTAATACACACGTAAAAAAGTCACTACTTTCACGAGTGGATCTCAAACAGTTTCGCAACTTCATTCAGATCTTTATAGGCTTTATTCTCATTGATGATAGTTCTGGCAAGCCCTATTCGATTAAATACATTCCACAGAAGAATGCCCACAATCTTGTCGTCTTGCAAATAAAATATGACGCCCTTGCCGTATTCGGTCTCTTCCGGCGAGCTTGAAGTAACAGAAAGGTTTAAGGTTTTTAATTCAACTACTTTAGCTTCGTCATGAATTGATTTTTCGGGGATTTCAGTTATTTTTCCATAAGACGGCTCTAAGTTGTCTGTTGTTCGAACTTCATCTGACGCGAAGGCGAAAACACCAACAGTTGGTAACGAAGCTTCTGTCATTCCAACTGCTTCGTATCCTATGCCAGGTCCTAAATCCGACCAGAACATGCTCTGATGGTTGTATGGTTTTTCTATTAAAACCGACAAAAAACAACTATTAGTTAATTCCCTGGAAAACACTTGTTTACACCCACTTATATGTCCTTTGCCAACCATATTTTCTCCAGCTAACCGGCCAGATACAACAGAATGATCATGATGTTCCAAACGTCTTCTTCCTAATAAGGGATCATAAAAACATGATGCATCCCCAGCCTTAAGCAAGAACGAGATTAAGGTGTACCATATATTAATCAAACATCAATCATAGAAACATACCACAAAAAGATCCTGTCTGGCCTCTAGCTCAGCATTTACGACAAATCCGCCTATTTTTCCATCTATTTCAAGCCCGGACACACTAGCAATATCAGTGTTAGCCTCACACCCAACACATACAACGGCAACGTCAGTAAGAATTGTTTGTCCATTGCTAAGATTCAATTTCAGACCGTTTTGATCAGGGTTCACCTCTTTGACTTGCACACCCGGAACAACACACACGCCTAGCTGCTCCACTTTCCTTGTAGTCCACTTACTAAGATATTCGGGAAGTACTTTCGACATATTTCCAGATTCTGCGTAAACCTGGATAATTTTCACATTTGAATCTTTTGCGTAATTAGCTAGAGAGCAACTCAATTCACTGCCTAGAAATCCATTGCCAACAATTGTGATCGACTTCCCCTCGTCAACGAGTTTCTTCAGTTTCTCAAAATCGTTCGGCGTCCGATAGAACATAATCTTATGCTGTAACTTTTTGGGAGCATTTGCGAATACAGGCAGATTTTTAGGTGTGCAGCCAGTGGCCAGTAGGCACTTGTCATATTCAATTTCTGTCCCATCAGTAAGAGTTGCTATTCTCAGTTTCGGATCGATTTTCTTTACCGCATAACCATGTGCCACGGCAATGCCACCATTAGGGGTGTCTATAAGTTTAGTGGGATCAACGAAGAATTGTTCCGGTTCAAAGTACAAGCTGTGAAAAATAATTGTAAGCTCTCAATTCAGTGGAATTAAACAAATCCAGAACTCACCTTCTTTCGGCACCGGTCCACTGTTTGAAACGGTAGTCCTTAGGCACTTCACCAGGTTCAGAAGCATACCACAGTTCCTTAGATAGCGGCGGCCGCATGTATGGTTTAATGTGTTCATTGCTGATAATAAGAACTTTAGCTTGGGGATCATTTGATTTGATAGCCCGAAAAGCCGAGAAACTGGCTGTACCGCCTCCTATTAACAAATATGGTACTTTCTTGGGCAGATCGTTGGAACTTACTGGAACTGAAAACCAAAGTTACGTTACTATTATAATGCATGCAAATACTATAACTACATATCAAATATTTCTATCACTTACTTCTTTTCCGAATCTTTTCTCCACTCCCGTCTCCTGATTTTCGTTTGCTTCCATCGCTAGATTCGCCTAGGAAGTAAAGACAGCAAGCACCAATTCCAGCCACTGCTAAAGCTGCCAAAAGCAGTTTGACATTCTTATTTTCATCCCTTGATGGTGGTGTACGAGTACATGAGCCTCCAGCACTCGATGTCTGAAATAGTAGTGTGAAAATTCTTTCTAATAAAACCAAAATTCGTAAAAGAAGCACTTGGGTTGGAGGTTTTTCACATTTCAGTTTCGGTTTCGGTTTGTTGGAGATATCGGGACAGGGACTATAGTCGAGATAGTCTTTTTTCTTCAACTTTGTGCGAGCTTCAAGTGCTCGTTTTTTTTGCACTTCATACAAATTCCGACTAAGGACGAGTAGTGAAATAATTTTTCTTTCAGCTGAAATTAGTTAGAGAAAAAATGATTTGATCGTTTAACTGAAATTCAATTATACTCACAGCCCAAAGGAAGAATTCGCCTGCGGCCAACAAAACTTATGGCCTGGCGACATGTTTGCACATTATTCCCGAGAAGTCTTGTACATATCATTACGATTTAGAAATTTTATTTGAAGCTTAAATCACAAATTCTATAGAAACATGCAAAAAAATATACAATCGAGCAGTAGTAGTGTGCCCGGGTTTCTTCGTCGAATTATTTGATTCATTAATACAGTGAGTGCAACTCATGCTGAAAAAGTCAAAAGTGATCAGTTTCCAGATTCGTCTATCGGGTACATATGTATAAGAGCAACATCAACCCAGCTACACATGTAACAAACGATAAGTACTCGCGCATATCAATCGTGCTTACTTTACCTCCTTGTGATAGCCACAGGATTAGTCACATCCAAACAGACTTAGCTACTGTTATTGGACAAAAAGAAAACTGTAACAGCGAAGTGTCCTTCAGAAATAGCTGAAACTCCATTGATTAAAGGAGTTCTCAAAATGGTCGGGCCCTTCAGGTTGGAAGTTAAAATTGGGGTTAACTACCCGACCACGTAAAAATATAAGATATGAACGGATCTATTGTAGAGGACTCATATAAACGAAAAAAGGAAAATAATTTTCGGCTCTAAACCTTAAGTCCAAGGACAGACATTGTATTGCCGAACAGTTAACTGAGGCCATAGACTGCTATTAATCAGATATTGCCGCCAACTAATAAATGCAATAGGATGGGCCAGGCAAAAGATAGATGAAACAAATTTAATATCTACTGCCGCAAAGACAAAGACACAAAAGGAAGTTTTCAGTAAATAAACGCCTAGTGGTAATCCGCATCTAGACTAAACTCGCCAATATTATACTTATATCTACATCCAGCCGCCCACACAGCAGAAAGATGATAACTCCAAGGACAGTTTTTGTGAGCTCTTAGAAAGAAATATCAACAATGCCCTAGACATTACGTGAAGATCGCGATACTGTGAAGAAGTTTGATGTCGAAAAAGTATATTCGCAAGAGATTGCAGCAGCTTTTATCAAGCAAATGTTTCTTCAACTATCCAGAATTCCTTGCCGCCAGCATTAATTGTCAAAGCCGCCTGTGGTATGTTGGGTTTCACCAAATCACCAAAAAGAAAGCATTGGTTTGAATAATGTATGTAGATAGACATATGCAGGTACATAAGAGGCATGTAGAGCGGCGCTACAAAATGAGGATGCCACAAATACCAAATGCATCAGCCAATGATTTCCGTCTATCCCATCTGGATGAAGTTAAACTAACCATATCTATCATAATAGCATCTACATCTTAACAAAATAAGATCGAAAGAAATCATACACAATAATTCGAACTCCAGCGTTGTTTACCCGATCCAAACAGGGAGACTCTTTGAACTGCACTGCAGAGTAATCAGTCTTCGCATATAGTACAAGATCCCATCTTATGTGGATGCCTGAAAACCCACATCAATAGGAATGTGGCTTAATGCTAGCAAAGTTCCCTAGAGATTAGATTTTCACATTACGGCAAATCCTGAAAAAAATCCAAGAGTACAAAATTAATACATCAAGTATTAATTATGCAGGCGAGCCTTCACAACTCGTTCAATGAGTCTTGCAAGTCTTATCAAGAGTATCTTCATCCGCCTTCGGACATTAGCGAGCGCTATTGAGCAGCACTGCCATGAGATCTCTTGGGTTTTTCGTGACCAGGTCTTATTACTCAATTATCTTCTTAGGCCAAAGAAACAGCGATTGGTTCTTCTGATGAGGTATCATAATCAGACTTAACAAAATACCTAGCTATCTCAAAATTGAAGCTGTCTATTATGAAGTTCAATGCGATTCGTCGATGTTGTGTATTGTTGAAATCGCATACTTGACTCTGCCGTTGCCAGCTTTTTGACACCAAAAGTGGGTGGCTAATGAAACCCATTGAAACCCGATTTTTAGCATCGAAGTCACTGATCTTTGGATTGTAAGGGCGTTAACGAGAGGCTGAGCTTCTGGTGGTTTGTTAATATTGCAGCAGTTCAACGATAAAATGTTCTAAATATTTCGACATCTATAATATTAAAGGAAGGCTTTGCGTCAATTGCAACATAATTACTTTGGTTGACATTTCATGAACTAGTAGCCGCCATGTCCCTTTGTATTTGTATATTGAAATGAGGGAACCCTGTGCTAGGTATGTTGATATTCTGTCCCGATGCACAGTCAATTTACAGACTTAGCGGTGTTGTGTAACTCTCTCCAGGGTTAGCGTTAAAATCGCCCACTGTTTTCCATTTGGATGGTGTTGCCTGAATCCAACATAACGTAATGACAGAATCCGTCCATGCGTACATTTTTACGGCATCCAACTTTAGGAATTTTGTTGTCTCCTTCAGCAGTTTTGCCAGTAGTGTTGCTCCGCAGAGTTCTAATCGAGGTAACGTTACTGATGCCAGTGGGGCCACCTTTGGTTTAGACATTATCAAATGCATATGAACATGCCCGTTTGCATCGAAAACACGAAGGTAGACGGCTGCTGCATAAGCTCTCTCTGATGCATCACTGAATCCGTGAACTTCTATTTTTGAACTGGTTATTGTGTTCATCCAACGTGGGATTTGGATTTTTTGAATCGATGGCAGATCTTCCCGAAACTTTAGCCACTCGGTTTTCAAATCCTCTGGCACTGGACCATCCCAGTCAAGGCCTCTTGCCCAAAGCTGCTGCATTATGATTTTTGCTTTGACGATGCACGGCGAAATCCAACCCATTGGATCGTATAGTTTTGCTATAGACGACAAGATTGTCCTTTTAGTTACGTCTTCATTCCAGACCTGAGTTACCTGAAAGGAGAATGCATCAGAAATAGGATTCCACTTTATGCCTAGGGTTTTAACTCCAATGCTTTCTTCCCCTGGAATATTGAAATCGACGTCACATTGTTCTTGTGGTATGTCTTGTAAAATTTGTTGTGTGTTGCTGACATGTTTTCGCAGAGGGAATCCAGCTTTTGCCAATAAATCTTTAACTTCGTGGAGTTTCAGCTGGGCTTCCTCGATGGTATCTCCGCCGCTTAGGATATCATCAACATACGTTTCTTCTCTGATGATGGGTGTCGCGTGAGAGAAGTTAGCCGCTTCATCGTCCGCCAGCTTTAAAAGCACCCGTATTGCTAAATAAGGAGCTGGTGCAGTACCAAATGTTAACGTATCTAGACGGTAGATTTTTAGTTTTTGTCTGGGAGTCTCTCTCCACAGAATCAACTGGTAATTGGCATCTGGAACGGCAACCCTGACTTGACGGTACATTTTTTCCACATCACCAGTAAAGGTATATTTGTATTTTCTCCATCTTAAAATAATATCAGTCACGTTTGTTTGTACTTTAGGTCCCACCAACAGCATGTCATTTAAAGAAGAGCCAAAAGATGATTTAAAAGTTGCGTCGAATACGACCCGCAACTTCGTTGTGGTACTGGATTCTTTAATAACAGCATGATGTGGGATGATATAGTGGAATGGACCACTAAATATTTTATCGGACTCTTCTATCGGTGTCATATGACCAAGTTTTAAGTACTCTGTCATGCATTTGGAGTACTCCCTGTGTAGTTTTGGGTTGCAATGGAGTTTCTTCTCCAATTGCAAAAATCGCCTGACTGCACCCTGATACGATGAACCCATGCTGGGATACTCTCCGCCTTTAAAAGGCAAGCGCACTTGGTAGCGCCCATCAGGTAAACGTGTTGTGTTTTTTGTAAAATGGTCCTCGCACTGTTTGTCCTCATCCGTTTCACTTATTTCATATGGTTCTTCCTCTATCTCCCAGAATCTTTTGAGCGTAGTATTGAGATCAAGTTGAGTTATAAAGCTATTCACCTTTCTGTTAACATCTACTGGAACTTTACCCATCAATAGCCAACCCAACTGCGTCTTTTGTACTATTGGCCCTGGGCCGTGATTGTTGCGGACAACTTCATTCATCAAAATCTCGCAGTAGACGTCATTACCTAGAAGTACGTCCACTCTAGCTGGCATGTGGAATGTTGGATCTGCTAACTGCAAACCTCCTAGGTAAGACCATTTTACGATGTTAACTCGTTGGGCCGGAAGAAGCCCAGCTTCTTCCCAACACCAGCGCCTGCACAAAACCACTGTATGTTGTGTTGAGAGATTGTATATTAAGTTCAACAATCTTATGAGTAGAACCACTGCGTACGTTTCTTTTTTTTTTAGCCATTTTTGTGTTGAAGTTTGGACCCTCTAAGACGCTTATTTTAGAAGTTATAGCCATTTTTGTGTTGAAGTTTGGACGCCCTCAGACGCTTAGCTTAGAAGTTATAGCCATTTTTGTCTTCAAGTTTGGACGCTCTCAGACGCTTATTTTAGAAGTTATAGCCATTTTTGTGTTAAAGTTTGGACGCCCTCAGACGCTTAGCTTAGAAGTTATAGCCATTTTTGTGTTGAAGTTTGGACCGTCTCAGACGCTTATCTTAGAAGTTATACCCATTTTTGTGTTGAAGTTTGGACGCCCTCAGATGCTTAGTTTAGAAGTTATAGCCATTTTTGTGTTGAAGTTTGGACGCCCTCAGACGCTTATTTTAGAAGTTATAGCCATTTTGTTGTTGAAGTTTGGACGTCCTCAGACGCTTATTTTAGAAGTTATAGCCATTTTTGTGTTGATGTTTGGACCGTCTCAGACGCGTATTTAGAAGTTATAGCCATTTTTGTGTTGAAGTTTGGACCCTCTTAGACGTGGATCGATCTTTCCTTCAACACCCACAATGAGTTTAGGGAATTGCTTGTAGCTTTTGTAAAAATTCTTTGGCAGCATCGTCTACTCCTTCTATGCGGATATGAAAGCATGCCCAGCTAATGCTTTTTATACGAATTGCTGAAGTACGTTTACTCACGTAGCGTTTATCATATTCCTTTCGGCCGGGCCTGTTCACCGCGTTTTCAGTATGGCGGTGATATTTGCTTTACAGTACTCTAGAGCCTCCGCTAGATATAAGAACCACCGTTGAATTTTTAAACTATGTTCTTATTTTATGTCTTTCGACGCCTAATTTAAAAATTTAAAATAAATTACTATACATTAACATCTAGTTCAACAAAGAAAATATTATATTTATATAAAACTTACATTCAATTTAAACTACTTAAACTAACTACCTATACTAGCTTTTACTAAACCTTAAACTACTTAGCCTAACTATACAATATAACTTAGCCTAAATGTTAGCAAACCTCAAGTTGCTAATGTAATTGTTAGCAAACCCAAGGTTGCCAACCTTCAATACGTTAAAACTACCCTAACCTATGTAAGTCGGCCATTTGCTAAACGTAGCAAAGAAAATATGGTCCACTTTGCCTTCTGACTAGGCTAACCTGGACTTAAAGGAAACGGCGAAGAAATCGGGTCTTCTTCACTCAACCACCATACATTTTGATGCTGCAGAACAACATCTTTTTTATCGCGTTCTGAAACCGTCCTACTAAACCTGAGAAGTTCAACACTGCCGTGTGCGACGTCTCTGTTGTAGTTGAGTCGACCCTCACCAACTGCACGAGCTACGTGGAAAATTTGGATCAGCCCTTTCATGTCAAAGTAGAGGAACGCTTTAGGGGGGACGAAGCCTTTCCAGCGCACACTCTCATGATATAAATAGTTGGGGGTAGTAGGCCCCAGATATCAGGTTTTTGGATGAGGTCATTGCTCTTGCAATATGCCTTCGAGTCAACTTAATAGCGAAGTTGTCTACTCTTATTAGATTCGCCCTGTTTATAGAACCTCATTGGGATAGAATTTTATGTACTCCGATTCTGGTGTTCTGTAAAGGTGAACACAAACCCTAAGGCAAGCCCTCTCAAACACCCGAATCTTTTCCATTAAGCTTGCTCTCACGTTGAACCACACGGGACATCCATATACCAGCATGGGACGCATGAGGGCCATGTAGCAGATAACTTTCACATTCGCATCGAGTTGGCTGCATAAAACAGTCTCTTTGTGAGGGCAAAAGCATCTTTAGCCCTGGCCAGGGCAGCATCTACATTCTTGTTGAAATATAGATATTGGTCTAGCCAGATCCCAAGGTATCTGACTACATTTCGACAAGCAAGTGGCTGGCCGTGTTGTTCAATGATCGAGAATTTTCGCCAATTCTTTCTGGTGTCCCTAGAGACACCAGACAACGGCGTTCTAAGCAGAATTGTTTCAGACTTCTGAAAGTTGATTTTCAACTTCAAGTCATGCCAAAATCGCCTAATTTGCTGTAAGTCACGTTGCAAAAGCGTGTTAATGACCTCGACTTTTGGACCTGTTCTGTACGCTATCAAGTCATCTGCGTACGCTATGCTATGGGGAAGTGAACTTATTAAATCGCTTGTGTAAATGTTGAATAAGATCGGCGAATTAACCGTACCTTGTTGCAGACCGTTTTTAATGTGAAATGTTCCAACAGCAGTCGCATTACCATTTTTCACGATGAACTGTCTGTTGGTGAGCATATTATGAAAAATATACAAAAGTGGTTTACTGATGCCCAGTCTGGTCAGCCTTTAGAAAAGACCCTCCAACCATACGGTGTCGAAGGCCTTTTCCAAATCAACCAGGCAGGCCCCAGGTTTTTGCTTTTATTCCATTGAATATCTGACACCAGTTTAGACGCGGCATGTATGACATCATGCCCCGCCTTAAAACCGAATTGATTATCCGGAACTATATTATTGTCCTCAACCCACTTAGTCAGGACTGTATTGATTACCTATTCGAACACCTTACTGATATTCAGAAGGAGACTTATCGACCGAAGATTCACCGGATTGGATGTATCTTTACCTCTTTTAGGGATGGGATAAACCACTACAGTTTTCCTTTGCTCTGGATAATGTGCATTATTCATTGCATTGTTAAACAGGGTGGTGTAAATGTCTACCGCTTCTAGGGGGAGATGTCGAAGCACAATATTCGGTATTCCATCGATTTGCACTGATTTTTTACTTCTTATTGTGTCAAAGATCTCATGGAGTTCTTCCTTTGAGATGAATAGGGGTAGGTAAGCTTCATTGGCGATGACATTATTTGCAATATTCTCGTCACTGAACTGGGTGGAACTCGAGCTCTCGAATCGCCAGAGCCACCGTTGACTCATTAATAGTTTATTCAACACCTTCTCTATTTCAGCACCCTGACCAATCTCAATCCTTATTTATCTCAACCCCAAATATATTAAAATGACCCAATAACGAGACTGTTATGCCGACTGTTGCTCATTATTGATTCAGTCACGCGAATTCATTCGCCATATGTTCGGTCATGGTTAGATTTAGTTTAAGTTTTCATTATTAGTTCACTTCACTATTTAAAAATATTCTAAGTTCCATATGCCCGTCTACCAGACTCACAATAATTTATTGCATATACAAATTTATGCAAAAGGAAATACATAAATATTTTTTAAATCTTAAAAATCTTCAACTACACATTTTCTATAACGAACTGCATTTACACAATAGTTGTAAAGTAGATCCCACCCACGGTTTTCAAACAAAATTGTAATTGCTCCATCTGGCCCTATAGTATACAAATTAAAGAATCTTATTCGAATTTCTTTTAAAACTGGACATATTGGAAGAAAGAGAATTATATCCTCTCGAATCTTCTTGTTGCAAAGATTACATAGGATAGGTAGATCTAGACGATGTGGAATGAAATTCAAATTCAGTAGCTCTCCTCTGATTTGAAATATTAAATTTATCTTCTCTGTGGAATTGCAGTTAAGAAAGTACGTTTTATCTGCTGGATTGTATTTCAGTTTAATGTAGTGGGTTATATATTGAGTTAGAGAACTTTGCTTCGATTGCAAAATTGATTATACATACTTTACCTACAATATATTGAGTTTTGTTTTTGAATATCCATATTGCTCATGGGGTGTCATGCATATGGTCTCTCCACATTCTGATGCAAGATGCTCCATATATAACGCTCCAGAGTACAACTTTTGGGAGTCTATCATCACTCATCTTTTATTATATAGTCAAAATACAGTTTCAGAGCTTCCAAAAAAGCAGGTGCAACGGTCTCAACAGCATATAATTAAGGGTTAAACTTGGTAAGCGGAAAAACGCTTTAAAAATACCACAGAAATTTCTCAACTTCAGCAAAGGAGCAGTCTCGCCACACTTGCGCTACATATTAAAGAAATGAAACTGCAGTTGAGCGGAAAGGTATTTGCTTCGAGCTATGTGATACATACGATTATAACTTATGCTCCGTTCCCATACCGATGAGATTGCTCGTTTGGCTTCTAGATGTTCCTTTATATTTAATATCGAAGACACCAATATTCCTAGGTAGGTATTTGCACTCACGGACAACATCAACCACTTCTTCTTGATACATCCTTTCCTTGGAGTGTATCTGCCGCCACCTGCGAACAACATAACCTTCGCCTTACTCAAGTTTCAGCATTTTCAGTAAACGCGGGAATTTGCTTGCCATTTAGCTCGATTCCACCCTTTACATTTTCTGATGTCAATTTGCATACATTTCCCTTAGAGCGTTAACTATTTTCATTTAAAAACCAATATTGCACAATTTTTAAAACAGAGCCGTGCTGCAGTATCGAAAACTGCCCGAAAATCGACGAAAAAAGCGTATAGCTTTGTATATTTCTTATTATATATTTCCGCAATATTAAGTAATGCAAATGCATACTCGACTGCAAAATAGTTCTTTCTAAATCTTGATTGAAACTTTTGCAAAACTCTGTTTTGGTTGAATCCAACAGGTAAGTCTGTTATATACAAGAGTTGCCCGATAAATTTTTATAATGCGGCAACACTGTGGTAAAAGCGCCAAAGAGCACTTAATGGTTTCGTTTTTACAGTGTGTCTTAAGGTGAACAAATTATTGTAATTTGTTTTGAAAAAAATTCGTTGGCACATGTTTGACATTTCTAAAAATTCATTGGGAAGTTAATCGCAAACGAAGTAAATATGGTTTGGAAGCACTGTTTTATGTCCGCTAAGTAGATAGTAGATATAAATTGATTCAAAGTGCATCGCTAAGTTATTGTTGTAACTTACACTATACTCATATCATCAGGTTGTTTGAAAACAACCAGACACAGGGCACAACAAAACAAAAAAACTTGAAACCGTGTTAGAGCGAAAATATGTTGTAAAAAGTGAAACGTGTTAGAGCGAGGCCACGTTATACGAATACGTGTTAAGTGAGACCAACCTAACCACAGTAATAAGCACAATGCTTGTCGTTTAGTCAGTTGAGTAACATGTGGACTAAAATTCAGAGTGGGAATGGAAACCCAAAACAGATTTTGTTTACTTTGTTTGCACTTATCACTCACTAATCCTGTCATTATAACTACATTCTCAGAGAGTAATAACATCTTTCTTTGCTTGCGAGAAATGAGAGCTCGCCACCTAGGTGGTCAAAGTGGAAAAGAAAAAATATCGCTTGATGATAGTACTATAAGTTTCATAGACAATGCTTACACGCAAACTATTTTTTTTGCAGATAGCGGATGTGCAAAAAATCACGGCTTTGATTAGCAATTTAGTCAAAAAATAAAAGTTTCTCGTGAAGGATTTCGTGGGATGATTTTTTATGATTTTAAGTGTAGTTAGACCAACACATGGCATAGATCGACTTCGTATGGCTTTCGGCGACGAAATACCATCCAATGCTACAATTTATAACTGGTTTGCCGAGTTCAAACGGAGTCGTGCTAGCGTCAGTGATAATTTTGGTGAAGGTCGTTCTTGAAGTGCTGTTGTTCCAGAAAACATTGATGCCGTTCGCACCATGACTAAAACCGATTAGCATGTAACATACCGTTAGATAGAAGCAACCTTGGGATTAGTAAGACCGCAATTAATCAATATTGCATAAACATTTAGCTGTGAAGGAGCTTTGTATTCGGTGGATACCACATAAGCTGGCCGATGCTCAAAAAAAGGGTCCTGTCAAATGGTGGAAAAAAATTCAATCGTGGTGCTTCAAAAAACACTGTACACTGTCGTTACAGGAGACGGAACCTAAATATACTCATATGAACCCGAATCTAAACGGCAATCAGCTGTTTGGGTATTCAGTGATCGAAAACCGACAAAAGTAACTCAGTATCGCTTGTTTCTTCGGTAAATCGGTCCATGTTACTACTGTGGTTTTAGAGGATCGAAGAACTGTTAATGCCGATTGGTACATACAAACACGCAGCCAATCAAATAATTCAATTTTTGAAGTTTCAAAACGTCGAATTAATGAGCCATTGCCCGTATTATCCTGATTTAGCGCTTAATGCTTTCTTTTTGTTCCAGTTCATAAGAAATCAAATGTCAAGTGTCAAAATTTTTCAACGCCAGAAAGGGCTGTATATGGGTTCAAAAAGCATGTTTCTGAAGCATGAAAGTGGAATAAATTTTTCGAAAACTAGTTCTATCGCATGGAAAGTTATATAAATCTTGAAGTAGAATACTTTGAATAACAATAAACTATTTAAAGTAATAAATTTATGTTTTTTCTTAGTTCTTCTAAAAACTTATCGCATAACCTTCGTATTAGATCAGCAAACGGCTATGCACAAGTGTTCAAGATATTCCTCGGGAGTTAGTTTTGTCGTCATAGTCACCATTTGTGGAGCGAATAGATAAATGACTTTTTAAAATTCTCCCATGTTGGCGGACTGGAGGATTCTGTTAAATTCCATCACGAGTGCAAACATGAATTCATGCGTGCGGCTTTTATAGAATTCTATCATTTCCAGGGCTTTTCCCGTTTTAGAATTATCAATGACTACTCAAAACGGACTATACAGGAATTCATCGGTTCAGTCATGGTGTTAATGTTTCTCATTTTAAAATCTGAAATTTGGGAATCATACCCATCCCAAACGATTCAAATTTTATGAACACAAAATACATCGATCTTACTTTAAACCACACAATTTATTATATACAAATTTAACTTTTACAGTAGTGAAGATCAAAGGTAATAAATAAACTTCCCAACAAAACACTTGCGGGTGCTACTTTCGCTAACGTTTTATTTTATTTCATTAACATTTTTTTTTGTCATAAAAGTTGTGAAGAGAAATTGCCTCCCAAAAATGCAAGCATGGCTTAAATGTACTTAGAGTTATTTTAAAAATTAACGATAAGTTCTTTACCTAATACAAACGTAACAAAGTCACTACTTTCACGAGTGGATCTCAAACAGTTTCGCAACTTCATTGAGATCTTTATAGGCTTTATTCTCATTGACGATAGTTCTGGCGAGTCCTATTCGATTAAATACATTCCACAGAAGAATGCCCACAATCTTGTCGTCTTGCAAATAAAATATGACGCCCTTGCCGTATTCGGCCTCTTCCGGCGAGCTTGATGTTGTGGAAAGGTTTACGGTTTTTGAGTCAGCTACTTTAGCTTCACCAGGAATTGATTTTTCTGGGTTTTCAGATGGTTTTTCCGAAGACGCCTCTAAATTGTCTGCTGGTCGAACTTCCTCAGACGCTAAGGCAAAAACACCAACAGTTGGTAAAGTAGACTCTGTTCTTCCAATGCCTTCATATCCGATTCCGGGTCCAAGATCTGACCAGAACATGCTTTGATGGTGGTACGGTTTTTCTAATAAAACGACAAAAAAAACCAATAAATTCAATTCCTGGAAAACACTTGTTTACACCCACTTATATTTCCTTTGCCAACCATATTTTCTCCAGCTAACCGGCCGGATACAACAGAATGATCATGATGTTCCAAACGTCTTCTTCCTAATAAGGGATCATAAAAACATGATGCATCCCCAGCCTTAAGCAAGAACGAGATTAAGGTGTACCATATATTAATCAAACTTCAATCATAGAAACATACCACAAAAAGATCCTGTCTGGCCTCTAGCTCAGCATTTACGACAAATCCGCCTATTTTTCCATCTATTTCAAGCCCGGACACACTAGCAATATCAGTGTTAGCCTCACACCCAACACATACAACGGCAACGTCAGTAAGAATTGTTTGTCCATTGCTAAGATTCAATTTCAGACCGTTTTGATCAGGGTTCACCTCTTTGACTTGCACACCCGGAACAACACACACGCCTAGCTGCTCCACTTTCCTTGTAGTCCACTTACTAAGATATTCGGGAAGTACTTTCGACATATTTCCAGATTCTGCGTAAACCTGGATAATTTTCACATTTGAATCTTTTGCGTAATTAGCTAGAGAGCAACTCAATTCACTGCCTAGAAATCCATTGCCAACAATTGTGATCGACTTCCCCTCGTCAACGAGTTTCTTCAGTTTCTCAAAATCGTTCGGCGTCCGATAGAACATAATCTTATGCTGTAACTTTTTGGGAGCATTTGCGAATACGGGCAAATTTTTAGGTGTGCAGCCAGTGGCCAACAGGCACTTGTCATATTCAATTTCTGTTCCATCAGTAAGAGTTGCTATTCTCAGTTTCGGATCGATTTTCTTTACCGCATAACCATGTGCCACGGCAATGCCACCATTAGGGGTGTCTATAAGTTTAGTGGGATCAACGAAGAATTGTTCCGGTTCAAAGTACAAGCTGTGAAAAATAATTGTAAGCTCTCATTTCAGTGGAATTAAACAAATCCAGAACTCACCTTCTTTCGGCACCGGTCCACTGTTTGAATCGGTAGTCCTTAGGCACTTCACCAGGTTCAGAAGCATACCACAGTTCCTTAGATAGTGGCGGTCGCATGTATGGTTTAATGTATTCATTGCTGATAATAAGAACTTTAGCTTGGGGATCATTTGATTTAATTGCCCGAAAAGCCGAGAAACTGGCAGTACCCCCTCCTATTAACAAATAAGGAACTTTCTTGGGCAAATCGTTGGGACTTGCTGGAACTAGAAATCAAAGGTATGTTATTTCTTGAAAGCTGTAATTACAAACGGAGTAGAGCGTCTTTTGTTTTATACAATATTTGAAATTTTTTCTCTCGACAACCATCGACTACACATTGCATACAACTACGCATCAAACTTTTCTGTCACTTACTTCTTTTCAAAATCTCTTCTCCACTTCCGTCTCCTGATTTTAGTTTGCTTCCATCACTAGATCCACCTAGGAAGTAAAACCCAGCACCACCAATTCCAGCCACGGCTAAAGCTGCCAAAAGCAGTTTGACATTCTTATTTTCATCTCCGGACGGTGGTATAGATGAGCTTCCAGCACTCGATGTCTTAGCATTATGACTGCCTTGACTACTTCTGTAATTTGTCTAAAATGGAAGTGTGAAAAAACTAATAAAAACAAAACTCGTAAAAGAAGGACTTTGATTGAAGATTTTTCAGATTTTTTTCAGTTCGTTAGAGGGATCGGTACAAAGCCGATAAATGGATTAGTCTATTTTCTTTGACTTTTTTCCTCTTTTTACCGTTTGATGTAAATTCCGACTTAGGACAAGTGATGAAACAATTTGTCTTTCAGCTGAAATTAATTAAAGAAAAAATGATTTAATCATTTAACTGAAATTCAAAACTAACCTAAAATTATACTCACAGTCCGAAGGAAGAATTCTGTTGCGGCCAATAAAACTAATGGCCTGGCGACATGCTTGAACGTTGTACCCAAGGAGTCTTGTACATATCATTATGATTTGGAAATTTTAGTCAAAGTTTAATTCACAAGGTCAATGGAAAAATGCAATAAATATATAATCGAGCAGTGCTACTAGCTTCAGTCGCTTTATCGAATTATTTTATTCATGTAATGTCAAAATGCAGTGAAATGAAATTATGTTGAATAAGTCGTGAGTGACATCGCCGGCTGATAACAAGTGTCAAACATGTTCACCACTTCTGGAACCAACAAGATGAAAGTGTTCAGAACGTTTTAATTTAAACTTCTGGGATAAATAAATTTGTGGTTTTAGAGTAAAATAATGCAAATATTAGGACAAACGAACCAACATTGTATGCGTCAACTTGCAAATCATACATAACTTATAGGATGGGAATTGAATAGGGTCTTAAGGCCGCAGCTTAGAAGCTTATCCATTATTTTGAGGTCCATCCCTTTTAATGAAACTCATGCTTAGAGCTAAAGTCTGAACCGATTACTGATATTAAATACAGTGCAACCGCGATATAATGAAACCGAAGGGAATTAGAGACTATTCCTTATGCCAAGTAATTCGTTGCTATGAGGTTCGTTATATAGAAGTTAGCTTAATCTAAGATTTGTTTAAACGAGGTGAAACTAAGAACAGTGACAAAATGCATTACTTAACATCAAACAATAATGATTGTCTTACGACAAACTGGTTATGACTGAACATGTCGATACATGAATTATTGTGAAATTGAGTGTGTAGAATTTATAGGTTATAAGTGTGAAACTCGTTAAATAGAGGTAAATAATAATTTCACTTTATATTTTGCAAAGATTGAAAATTCGTTATAAAATGGTTTTTGACAAATGTATTGATAATGTAAATGTATATTTGACATTAGCTCTTACAGACATAGGGGATTTCGAAGAATTCGTTATATTGAGGTTCGTTATATTAAGGTTGCATTGTAAAAATAAAAAAACTAGTGAGCCATAAACTTCAGTTGCTCAATACTTAAACAAAATCATTACGTAAACTATGCATCATTTTGAGCTGGTTAAGAGCTTTTGTTTGCCGCAAATGGTCGACATGTCAGTCTTTGATTAATGCCTTTGCAAGTGTCACCAACGTCGTTGGAATTTCTCCATCCAATTGTACTATTTCAGCAGTCCGGCACGAAGCCCCTATGATGGAGGTAAATACTATCTTACATATTTTCTCGTTTGCGATCTCAAGAATATAATTCAGGATAACGTTCTTTGTAGAAGGTTTTAGCTCAGTCTCCTAATTCTTAAGAAGAATATTTGTACGAGGGCGGGTCAATAAGTCCGCGACTTTTTGAATTTCTGACCTCTTTACTGAAACAGCAACACTGCTCCTGTCAACAGGCATCTGTCAGTTGACTCCTGTCAAAATTTAAACTTGCTGCGTCAGTTAGTTTGTGTTTGACAGCTATTTTTATCAGACTACTCACTAATTTGAGGAGAAAATGGAAAAAAGTGAATTTCGTGTGCTTCACTTCACAGGAAGGTTTGGCGTTGGTTAATCGCAATATGGAGGAGTTTTTGCGCCGTTTTGTAACCGTGGTCCATCACAACACACCAGAGAACAAACAACAGTCAAAACAGTGGGTTTCTAAAGGTGAATCGGCGCCAAAGAAGGCCAAGGTGGGTTTGTCAGCCGATAAAGTTATGGCGACTGTTTTTTGGGATGCACGCGGGATAATCCACATTGACTACCTTCAAAAGGGAAGAACAATCAATGGGGAATATTATGCCAACTTATTGGACCGATTCAATGACGATTTGAAAAAAAAAAACCGACCTCATTTGGCCAAGAAAAAAGTTCTTTTCCACCAAGACAATGCAAGGGTGCACACATGTGCAGTTGCCATGGCAAAAATCCATGAATTGGGCTATGAATTGCTCCCTCATCCACCCTATTCTCCAGATTTGGCTCCGAGCGACTACTTCTTGTTCCCAAACCTGAAGAAATGGCTTTGTGGAAAAAGATTTGACTCCAATGATGAAGTCATCTCGCAAACAAAGGCCTATTTTGAGGACCTCGACAAATCATTTTTTTTGGAAGGGATAAAAAAATTGGAGAAGCGTTGGACAAAGTGTATAGAGCTCAAGGGAGACTACGTTGAAAAATAAAATTATTTTTTTATCAAAAAATCTGTGTTTTATTCCAAAAGTCACGGACTTATTGACCCGCCCTCGTATAACTTAAGAAAATCAGTTTTTGCACGATCGGAGTTTAATGGAATTTTCGATTGGCCGGCAGAAGCCTTCTTTTTGCACTCTGCAGAGAAAAAAAATAACATAAAAGTGTTCCAATGGCTTTCATTACAGAAGCAAAATTTTATGTCAGAATACTCTAACACATATTAATATAAGCGCCAAGTAGCGTATTGTATGTCAAACCAGATTTTTGTTTTCGAGCAATTGACTGTATTTGGTTTAAAAGTCAAAAGAAGTTTTTAGTATTCCATTGGAGTCCGAATTGCCCGACTTAGGGAGAGAAACCAATCGAATATGCCATACGTATGCTGCTCACTTTCTCAACCTACGCAATAAAAAAATAATTGTGTCAAAACCTTGAGCAAAAAATGCGCCGGAGGTTTTTAAAGTTTTCAAAAAGGATTCTTCGTCTATAATACCTTCGCAATGTAAGCTTCTCGACAACTCTGTGCCTAGTTCTTGCAATGCTGCGATGAAGAACTATGGGATCGCAACTAAGTTTAGCATACTCCATTTTTCTTCTTTTTTTTCAAAGAAGTAAGGTGGCTCTTTTTTTATGATCACAACTGTGTGTATAAGATATATGTCTAATAGCTACCAGGTTATGCATTCAGACATAAAGAAAATGAATCTAAACCTTTAAGGCCTCTCTACCTCTTTTAATGAAATTAAAATCGATTTCACACTGCACTTGTATTTGTTTCTCCTAAACATGTATGATTTAAGCAAATTGGAAAATTCTTTACAAGAATACCAAATATTGAGCTGATAATGGATGACAAACTTAACACTAAATAGTTCAGCAATTTCCGTTTGTTCAACTGTTGTAATTTGAATGTATGGTACATCAAATTTGTAATGCGAATTTGCATTAATAAACAAATAAGCATATTACTTTATTCTGTCTTTATTTACAAATAAATAAGTATTGTGTATAAGGCGTTGTAGGAAAATAGTAAAGATACGACAAAATACAGAAATGATAACGAATATTTTGGGGTGCGATGCGGCATATGGTTTTATCATGTTTTTATTACCTATTTTCTTTAAAATAAATAAATTGTTTTTATTCTAAGCCCAGGGCCCAGTTTATACCCTGTACAATAAAGAAAATAAGAGGTTGCCAAGCAACGAGCCACCGGATCCAGTCCAATAAGCGTCCGTACAACACATGCGGACGTTCCCATCTAAAAGTTGAATATAGTTTCGCAGAGATTAAATTGAATCAATGTCAAAGTAACTTACGGATTGCGAAACATTTTCTTGAGATCGACTTTCTCTTTACAATATGGACAAGTTTGTTTTTTGCCAACGATGCACCAGCCTCTAATACAGAATTCGTGAAATACATGATTACATGACAATTTGTAGGTGTTTTCGATGATTCCTTCTTCCTTTTCACTAACGAACAACTGATTGCCACATACCGCACAAACGTTATCCTCAAGATGTCTTGTTGGCATCCCTTGTGGGGTGTAGTACTAAAATAAAAAAAAGAACACTCAATCTCCACTTTTAAGAGTTTGTTTTAATAAATATCTTACACCAATATGAGAGGCCATTTTATCTGAACAAATTTCTGATATATCACGCCCTAGCACACCAATGTAGAGCCCATAGAAAACACACAACAACCCAACATCCATCCACACATTAGGAGGTTGACTGAATATGAAATTGAAACCTAGAAATGTTGCCATCATAATCAGATAGCCTATAATACCCAGAGCATAGCTCAGTTTGTATATAAAGTAAAACCATTTGTAGACAAGCCTGTAAGCAAAGAAAGTTACTTGGATAAGCTTTAAACAGTAAAACAAAGCATCAGCTCACCTGGGCGTTGTGCCTTCTATTGGTTTACTAATGGCCTTTCTCATAACGACAGCAGTAATCAATGAAAACACCAACCAAATGATTATAAATCTATACCAAACGTAGAAAAATGATATGACTAGTGGTATGATCCACATTGCCAGCAGAGTGATGGCCTGTAAGTAAAATTTAAATTTAAATATTCCATTTGATCAGGCAGCCAGCCTAGTTGAAATTTTACAGAATATGATTTGTAATGACGCTTTTTCCATTCGACTAGAATTATCTGTGTTATGATGAGGGTGAAGAGCATAATCAGCACCATCTCAGAATGCATTGATTCATGCCCTTTATGCTTCTCGTGCATAAGTTGATGTTCGGCCCTAAAATATGAAAAAATCGTTAAACAAATTACACTTCCGAGGGCTTGTATCAATACAGGCAACTTGCCTCATTCTCTCCTCAGGCGTCATTTCGTCCAAGGACTGAAAGGCAATTAAAAAGGTTCAATTAAATATCTGCTGTTATCTTTGAGATTATCTTTCCGCACCTTATTTAGGTCCACCGGCGCGTGTAGCTCGGGAATTTCCATCTCTTTTTTTTCGATGAATTTACTGTTGCAAAATGAAAATGTTTGTCTGTCAAAAGCGTTGCAACAAATCGAAATCGATTTTATGCAATAACATGTAGAAATTAAATAAAGAAAACTACATTCCGAAGCGATAAATACGCGGCTGTATAACGAAGAAAATAAATATTTTTTTTCTTTCCAGCTATAATTGCTAGTGTCACGTCACAATTGACAGTGCAAACATACAAATGTCAATTTTCATATGTCAATGGTAAGGTAGTGCCGAACTATGATACAGTTTCAGTCGAATTTCTCAGTGATCAATTTGATGTTTTATAAGTGTATTATATGTTAAATATGTATATCATAGAAGAGTGATAAATGGCAAGAGTTTCAGGTTTACGTCCAAGCGGAACAAATAATTTCTGACGGCAATCAGACAGAGGAGTGAGCCGCCCTAAACAGACATGCCCTAAACAACCACATAATTGGCTGGAACGAGCTTAAACGCGTTGTGGAGCTCGGAAAACAATATCACGTAGGCATTTTGGAAGCTTTAGTCCGATAGGGGATAGGAACATTTAAAAGCAGTGGTACCATCAAACCTTCCTGCAAACAATAAAAGTTTTTCTTAAGATAGACAAAGTTTCTGTCAATGAACTTGCTCATATAGTTAGATAGTCAAAGTAAAAGGTAAACAGCACAATTAGGGGAGATACTATGCCGTAATTCAAACGGGATGTTGCCAGCGTTTCTTCTTTTTATAGAAGCTCGATGAGTATGGTGCAAATCCGAGATATACATTGGGTCATATCACCCTAATCTAATCACAAAGTTCTTAATCTCCAAAACAATGACTTTGTCTTTAGGGAAGAATTGACCATAAATAATATTTTCTTTTAATGAACTTCTCAAGGAGCTATGTAAATCAATAGAAACTTACTGAGTGTGAGCTAATTTTTAATATCACCACCTCGTTGTAAACCTGGATAACGCTAAATGATCTATCGCGTAAGGAGGCCAGACAAGAAGATATCGCTCTTACAAATTAACTAATTTTAAACAAAACAACAGTAACTTAAATACCAACGTTAATATTACAATTTTCACCATGGCCAAAACAACCGGAACTGTTCAGCGACTACTTATCTAAACTATTATTGATTAACAACATCCACGTAGCCGCCATTCAAGAGATACACACTGCAGCGGATGATGCTCAAAAGGCTAGAGGAACTGTCATCGGCTGTTAACGGATTGAAGCCAGCTTCCACCAATCATACATGGCAATACTCTATATCAGAAACGTCATAATGGACAGATCATGATGATGTTCCGGATCATTGACTTCTCTCACGAGCTCGACTCATGCTTAAGGTTTATTTCGACGCTGACCCAGAACTATGATAGATTTGTCGGAAGGTTTACGGCAAATTACTCGAAGGCTTTATCTATAATCGAATAAACCCTATCATTAACGAGCAAGGCAGATTTCAAGCGGGTAGAAATTGTAGGGACCAGGTGCAATCATTGACGTCAAGCAATAAAGCAGGGTCTGAGGACAGCTTAAAACATCCGTTGCTTTTGTAAAACTCAACCGCAGCGTAATATAGTGTCTGCAAGTATGGAGTTATCGTTAAACTACTGCAAGCAATGCCGTGCCTCAAGATATCGCCTCTTATCAAAAACCTACTTTCAAACCGCCTATTCCAAGTCTTCATCCATCAACAAAAGCAAAGTGAGAAAGCTTAACAATGGTTTCCCCCAGGCTTTCGCTCCTTTCTTCTTTAATCTTTACATCAGCAAAATACCTGCGACCACATTCGGGGAAATTTGGTATGCAGATGACTTGGCAATCTCTACTCAGGATAAGGACATAGCAAAAACAGAAAGAACCGTAACCCTAGACCTTGAGTAACTCAATGTACATTTCAGTCAATGGAGACTGTGCCCAAGCATGTCTAAAACAGAAGTCTTCTGTTTCCACCTTACCAGCAAACTAGCGAATTATATGATATATTAAACGTCCAATTTAACAATACTTCACTTAATCACAACTGAAATCCTAAATACCGTAATAGGCGTAACATTATACAGATTTCTTGCATACAAAAAACGCCTAGCAAATGTTGCTGAAAAACTCAAAACTCGCAACAACATAATTCAAAAACTCACTGGGTCAACCTGGGTCTCAGCGGTATACTGCGCTTCAGTGTGGCTGGATAGTGCACACATACACAAGATGCACGCCCACACAACAACACCATGAGACTCATTTGCGGTACCATGAGATCAATGCCAACACGATGGTTGGCCCCACCTCATTAGCGTCATTTAAGCACACTATTGGGGCAATGTACTAAAGCGTTTTCAAATACTGAACTGCCCATTCACGACTACATTGTTGTGCTCCTATGACGGCAGAGTAGACAAAAGTCTCGGGACTTAGCCATAAACCTTGCCGAAGAGCTGGCGTACTATGATGCTTTCAATGTGAGTACTAATTGGTCAGCAGAATGGACAGCATCAATGAAAATTTATGATATCATTGGTTATAAATTACTTAATCCTTCTTTTACGTAGAAATTGATACCAGAACAACTTCGATCAGATAAGTGGTTTACTCTGTGGGAGCAAGACATCTTTCTTCAGTATACCTCATGAAGACAGCTTAAACCACAGATTAAAGATCAGGTTAACGAACCTTTTCCTCTTATTCTTTCTTTTGAAAACACTTTCATCCGGAGTTGTAGGACGCTACGTTGTCACATCAAAAAAACCAGAGTAAAACCTTGTAAAATCTTAAGTCGACTTTCTTTGTAGAAACTGTAAATAAAATTTAACTTGTATGAGCTATCACTTATTTAGCGTATAAAAAACCAATAAGAAATCTTCGTTGCCCCAATAAACAAAAATAAGAACACTGTCGATAATACAGTCACCAATAACCAATCTAACCCCCCACTTAGTGGGAAGAGTTTTATGTCAAACTTATTTGCAAAAGTGGTCCCACATACATCGCCCATAGATAAGCCCAGTGAAACAAACAAAAATAAACAAGAAATTAAATTAATTTAACACTACTCCACTGTTAGCATGTTGTTGTTAATAGATTTCGCGAGTTTTCTGTGCTGAAACTCACATCAGTTTAGCAGAATTTCGAAAATCGCTTCATCGGGAACAGCGACGGGAAAGAACGACGACACAAAAACGCAAAAGTACAACAATTAAGGAGCAACAAAATGTGCATAAATTAACTTACACCTCAAGTTTAAAGTCAACTTAAATTGCAACAGTGATGTGGATGTTCGGATATCGTCCAGAAACGAAGAAAATCAACTTCATTTCACCTTGGGTGATCCATGTTTGCGCCCATTTACTACTCATAAGAAATAACTTTGCCTGGGGCGAAAGAATAGCCCTATTACCGTCCCCCACCCATTTCCAGCCGTGTGATAGAAGTAGAAAAGTGTTTACTGAGCCCTTTGGGGAAATCTCAGATGGGCCTGCTGGTTTTAATTACACTCAAGATTCACATTGTGAATGGCTAATCAAAGCTCGTAATGATAGCCAATTCATCACACTTACGTTCCATAGCATGGGAACTGAATGCTCGTATGACTATATTTACGTGTACGACGGAGACTCCTTTAATGCAACATTACTTGGCAGTTTTAGTGGGCGAACAGAGCCTCAACGTCTGGTCGCAAGCTCAGGGAGTGTAAGTTTGTTGTTGAGATGGGTCGTCAAAGACTTTGTGTATTTATTACAATTCAATTTTCTATTTTTTAGATGCTGATATTGCTGTACAGTGACACAAACTATGTTCTAGATGGATTTCGAGCCTCATACTACACTTCGAATTGCTTAAATAATTGCCATAATCATGGGAAATGTGTAGGTCATCAGTGTGTCTGTCATGGGGAATGGGTTGGACCCGATTGTAAGGATGAAGCTTGCCCCGACAAATGTGGAGAACTGTTTGGGCGCGGCAAATGCATAAATGGAATGTGCAAATGTGAAGAGGTGAGCTTAGAAAGTTTAAAGTTAAACCTCAGTCAAAAGTCGAAATTTCGATAATTTGCCGTTGAGTGATTAAAATCTGAAAAACCAGTAGAGAGTGAAATGACAAGTTTTTTTCCGCATGTTATTGACTTGATCGGTAGTTGACTCACCTGATTAACAACCCAGATCATTTGCATATTTAAAATGTTGAAGTGAAGTCGGATAATGAGTACATACTCGTACATTTGAAAAAACTCAAACTTCTTAGATAGAATATCCCCATTTGGTAGTATTGAAGGCGTACTTGATCGCCGCAAATGGCTAAGACGTATTTTTATTTTTCGTTTTCCTCAATAGTTTTATTCCGTATGCTTGTATGAGATTTATTTCTTTTTGTTTTTTTTTGTTTTTAATATAATTAACGTTGCTGTCATGCATTTTCACCCACACGACTAATAAGATTTAGATTGGTTTTGCGTCAATAGAATTGTTATCCTATTTGCTAAGTATGAGTTTAGGTATTTTTGATTTTTTTTTATGTTTGCCGACTTGAAATCACAGCATTAGTGAAAATGTAAACATCAATCGTTTGGACTTTAAAAATAAACAATGGTGTGAGCAGTTTGGTTTTCATTGGTACTGGAGCGAACAGTGATGCGAGATTCGTGTCTTATATTTTATAAATCATAAAAACTGTCGGAAAGTTTAGGTGTGAGTGTTGTTTTTTTTTTCGGAGCGGAATGTAGACCCTCTTTCAGTTTTATGGATCAAAGTGAACTAATTGATTTATAAACATGTTGGTGGTTGGTGTGCGGCTTTTTTTGTTTGATTTTTGAAACAGACTGTGCTTCTGCGACTTGCCATCAATCGCACATACAATTTCTAGGCAGGAATTATTCTTGTTGCATGTGAAATTGCGGCTATGGTAAAAATAAAAATGTTTGGCCAGAAGAGCAAAAAAAAACATATTTTTTGTCGAAGCTCAGTATTGAACAATCGTCAAAGAAACTTTGGGCAAATTTACGTTCTATTGGGATAGGAAAGAGTCATATACAAACTAAAATACCAGATGCAGATGAGTTAATTGATGCCTTTTCCCCTAACCCTAGTTGCAAATCACCGGAAAATCAACTTTTCTTTGGTGGATCACCGTTGTTGGAATTTGAACTAATATCTGAATCGGATGTGATCCTAAAATTTCGTGCTCTCAAATCTAACGCGATTGGTGAGGACGGAGTAGACTTGCGTTTTATCAAAATAATACTTCCCCATTTAATAAGCTCATTAACTTATCTATATAATTTCTGCATTACCTCTTCAACCTTCCCGGATTGTTGGAAAAAAGCAATTTAGTGACCTTTCCTTGTTTGTCCAAAATCTTCGAAAAAATTCTTGCGAAACAGATTTCCAACCACCTCAATCGTTTCAATCTATTATCGTCAGTGCAGTCAGGTTTCCGATCTGGCCATAGCTGTTCTACAGCTATGATCAAATTGCTTGACGATATTAGAATTCAATATGACAAGGAATATCTTCCACTGCTTACTTGATATTCGAAAGCCTTCGACACGATCACTCATGAGGTTCTTTGCACTAAACTGAAACTTTACTTTGGCATGACTGATTTCTCAGTGTGTCTGAGTAGGAATTATCTTACAAATCGTGTTCAAATAGTTATTGCTAACTCAAATTCGGACTTGTCTTCCATTGCAAAATGGTCTTAAGACAATATTCTGATTTTAAATCCAAAACAGAGTCAGATAATTTTAATTTAAAAAAAATTGCACAATGTCGAAGAGATACCACCTATTTTTCTCAACTCCACAAGGCTAATCTTCTCGGTGAGTTTTGGATATAAAATAAATCGGTCTCTTTCTGCAGTGATCATGTAAACTTATTTATAGCGCGTGTATGTGCATCAGTTGTACACCTGTTAGCATCAAACTGAGGTTGATTGAGTACATTCTTTTGCCGATTCTTTTGATTATGTTATAGTTATCTACTGTAAACTAGATTCTATCTGCCAGCACAAATTACTTGTCGCTTTTAACGATATGGTTCGATATGAATTTGGAGTAAGAAGATACGACCATATAAACCTTTACCATAAGCATGTCCTTGGGTGTTCATTTTCTGATTTTTGGACAATAGGATGCTGTGTGTTTTTACATAAATTAATACATAAACAATCTCCACCGTATTTATTTGAAAAATTAAAATTTGTTCAGTCTCCTAGAACTTTCAATCTTATCTCACCCTCTTATAAATATCTGAACTCGTCTCACCTCTTCCTTGTTCATGTTTCCAGACTGTGAAATTCACTGCTTACCTTGCACACTTTTCATCTTTGTAATCTATTCTTCTCTTCTTCTCTCTATTTCATTTTTCTTTTCAGCTTCTTTTTCCCCTATGCTTCCTCAATTTTCTCCTTCCTATCCTCAGTATTAATACCGAATATTCTTTAAGTTAGTTTAAGATTTGATATAAAACCTGTAAATTTAGTTTACCCTTTCACTTAATGTCTTAATTGTGCTCCTTTTTGCATAAACTACGATGGGCGTTCAATATATTCTCGGTATCGATGAAGGAAAATGCGAATTCAATTTAAATTGTTTTTATTTTTCAATATAATCTCCCCTAACATCAATGCATTTGTTACATCTTGAGATAAGCTTTTTTAAACCCTCAAAAAAATAAATTTCCTCTTTCTCTGCAAAATACCCATTTATTGCCGACTTGAGTTCTTCATCATCCGAAAATCTTTTTCCACGAAGACATTTTTTCAAATCCGGAAACAGGAATTAATCACTAGGGGCAAGGTCTGGACCATAGGGTGGGTGTTGGATTTCTTCGAAACCACAATCTCGCGCAGCAGCCTTGGAACAGGAGCGTTGTCATGAAGAAGCAACACACCCGCTGCAAGTTTACCCCGTCTTTTCTTTTTAATTTCCTCCCGCAAATTATGCAAAGTGGAAGCGTAGGATGTGGCGTTGATGGTTTCACCTTTTTTTTTTTGTACTCAATGAGCAAGATTCCCTTTGAGTCCCAAAAAACTGTGGCCATGAGCTTCCCGGCAGACGGAGTGACTTTGAACTTCTTCGGAGGGTCTGTTCCTTTTTTATGCCACTGCATGGACTCTTGTTTGCTTTCAGGGTCATAGTGGTGGACCCATGTTTCGTCCCCAGTAACAATTCGATCCATAACACCGTCCGCGTTCTCACTACACATCTCCAAAAGCTGTTTACAGCATGCGATTCTCACTTTTTTCTGAGGCGCTGTGAGCATTCGTGGCACCCACCTTGCACTGACCTTTGAAAGGTTAAGATGGTCATGAAGAATGGTGTGAATGGTACCAATTGAAAGCTTGGTGATCTCTGCCATCATTTTCACCTTTATTCGGGCATCCTCAAGAACAAGTTTTTCGACTTCTTTGATGCTTTCTCCCGTACAAGCAGTAGCCGGGACGCCGGAGCGGGGGTCGTCTTCAATGCTCTCTCTGCCTCTCTTGAACTCACTTGACCGCTTTTGCACAGTTGATAATGAAGGTGCGGAACCCTGGTAAACAGCCACCATCTCTTCATGAATAGTTTTTTGAGTTTTTCCTTGCTTAGTGAGAAATTTAATTACAGCGCGATGCTCAATTTTCACCATCATCGTCTCAGTTGCCATTAGAGATAAAATGCGAATTAATAATCACATTTATATGAAATTTTACATGAATGCACTAAAATAATAGTATTATTTGATAAATAAGTCAATTTATATATACAACCACAGCTTCACCCCGATACCGAAAATATGAGGGTTGTGCGAGGGTTGTCTGAAAAGTTTCCGACCGAACAATGATACAAGACATTTTTTCTCAAATTTTTTTTTTATTTTTCTACATAGTCTGCTTGTAACTCTACACACTTCTCCTAGCGATGCTCCCATCTCTCTAACCTGTCCAAATAGTACTTGGCGTTTTCCTCTGCAAAATAATTGTTCATAAAGGTGATTGCCTCCTCATTTGACGAAAATCTCTGTCCTCCGAGCGCAGTTTTTAGATGAAGGAACAAAAAGAAGTCGCTTGGGGCTAGATCTGGTGAATAAGGCGGATTGTCAAGCAGTTCAAACCGTAATTCATGGATTTTCGCCATGGCAACCGCTGAGATGTGAGACGGCGCGTTGTCTTGGTGAAACAGGATTTTCTTTTTCTGCAAACGTGGCCGTTTTTCCGCAATTTCTGGCTTCAGCTTGGCAAGTAATGATGCGTAGTATGGTCCTATAATTTTTTTTTCCTTTGTGAAGATAATCGATTAAGATAACTCCTTTACTATCCCAAAAAACAGTCGCCATCACTCAGCCGAAAAAAACAGTTTTTGGAGCCGGCTCGCCCTTTGCAGTCCACTGTTTTGACTGAATTTTTGTTTCGGGCGTATAATGGTGTATCCAAGTTTCATCTACAGTAATTAGTCGTATAAGACAAGATAATATAATAAACTAAAATTTCAAAAAAAGACTAACATGCGGTAACTTTTTTTTAAGAAAAACTACTTCAAAAATTCTTAATATTTCGGCACGTATTCCATGAAGTGGCAACTCTCCTTTTGACTGTAACTCTCTTGAAAAGATACAAATAAGAGCCCATGAATATAATCATCAACACAGGCAAAAATTTATTTTTATCTCTCTTAAATTACATGATCCTTAAGTTCAAAGTACCACTACAACAGGCGGCCGTCACACAACGGACTTACACCATTTATAAGAATCTATACCTTCGCCAGGCGACCACCTCACACACGGTTGGACAACTCGCTCGCAGGGGAACTGATGGATGTTATGCCAATGCAGGATATAGATACAAAAGTCAGGCGACCGTCACATACACCATTGAGTGTCACACTCGTAGGACAGTCGATGGATGTTATACCAATGCCAGATCTAGATACGAAAGCCAGGCGACCACCTCACACACCATTGAGTATCGCTCTCGCAGGGGAACTGGTGGATGTATGCCAATGTACATATATGTTACATTATGTACCAGGAGACCAACACACACACACGATCGAGTTCCTTACTCGATCGTTGTATGTTGGGTATTATACCAATGTTCAATAGAAAAAAGGATCTACGCACTGCACCAAAGAAAACTACTACTCTACTTCAAATTCAACTATTGCTTTTTTTTTTACAGTTAATTATTTAAATGATTATTCAGTGAGACAAACTCACCTATCACTAAACTCCTGTCTCCTTTCTTACTATGTTTTTTTTTTTATTTTTATTTTTTTTTACTACACAAAACACCACGACTGAAGCCGTCAACAAAACACAACTGAATGGGAAAGACAACATGGAGCGAGAGGTTTGCGAATGTCACAAAACATAACCAGCTGTAGGTAAATAAACTCTGCGGCATTGCCAGATTCTTATAATCGGCGCCAAAATTCGGATTTATTGCGCCTAAACTGCGCCAAATGTTCATTCGGACACGTTTTTAGTGTAACGTAAGCTAACGCGGCACCCAACGCGCGGACAGCTTTCTTTTGATTTAACTTGATTTAATATGTAACAAACACGTTCTTTGGACATTTTCATAACTTCTACTATATCTCTCACTTTAATTCGGCGGTCGTCTAACACCATTTGGACAACTTTAGCAATGTTATCGTCAGTGGTTGCAGTTTTTGGACGTCCCGAATGTTCATCATCTCCCAAGCTCTTACGGCCACGTTTAAATTCAGCTGCCCAAAATTTCACTGTGGTAAATGATGGTGCAGAGTCCCCATACACAGAGGCCAACTCATTTTTTATTTGCGCAGGCGTATTGCCTTTCAAAAACAAGAATTTAATAACAGCTCTATACTATTTTTTTCCATTTTCACAAAAAAACACTCACATCGACTCACTCGACTGTCAACTACAAACTGCGCGTCAAAAATGACTGAAACTTTCAAAAGACGCACAACTGGCATTCACTAGCTTTTATTGACGAGTGCCGCTATCTTTACGTTGCGGTCGGAAACTTTTCAGACAACCCTCGTAATTTAATGTGGAGAACTACTTTGAATGAGTTTCTTGTACTATAAAAGACGTCTGTTCTTATTTGTACCTTGCCAAATAAAAATGAAAAACTTCTTATGTTGCTACTCCGATGCTACTCCCCAAATTTATTTTTATTTTCGAATTATTTTCTTCAAGCCAAAAGTATACTCCACTCCATGAGCGTACATTATTGTTTGTGGCCTTCTAAAGAAGGACAGTAAAGCTCGTCAGCTCATTGTTTTTACTTCTGGTTCTGGTTTATCAGTTATCAACTCGTTTACTACTCGCTTCTCTCCTAATCAGGTTTCCAACTCTGTACGTGTACGTGCACAATGTTTAATATTCTGTCAAAGAGATAAGCTGGCCTTAAAGTCTCCCATATTAATGCGCGTAGTCTAAATGTCTAGATTATCTTGATGATGTTCTGTGTGTTTGTGAAACCTGATTTAGACCGAATATTGATGATTGTTTTTATGGCTTAGATAATTTCAAAATAATAAGGAATGATAGTGTGATAACCATTTAAATGTGAATAGCGACATCTAGATTTACATAGCAGAAGATGTCGATACTCGAAGAGCAGAATATTTCGATACTTGAATAACAAAGTCTCGACCATTGATTACTGGGGAGTGGAATCCAATTTTCTAGCAAATTGGAAATTGTATGGGACGGGACGCTGGATGGCGAGGATTGTTCTCGAAGTATGTCATTCGAGTAAAAATACCAGCATCCCCAAGGTATGCAAGTTAGTTCATCAGTTGAATTTGAATTGTTAATTAGGAGAAGTGATTAAGTGGTTTAAGTAAAAGATAAGAAAAGTAAAAGCGGTTGAGAAATTGTATTGTATTGAGAGAAACGTTTAAATTGTGAATTGTAACTGTACTGAATAAAGCGATTTGCATTGAAAAGAATAAGTTCTATCATTTGTACCCACACAAACATTTTGCAACAGGATAACTGAAAGAATTGGGGGTGGAGTAGCAATTTATTGTAAATTATCTCTTAGATGCGAGTTAGTTTGAAAATCGGTTGACTCTGGAGTTGAATACATTATGGTGGAAGTTCATGACAGCAGTACGAAATGTTTAATTACATAAGCATACTGCAATAAAAGAAGCTGCGCTCCAGCCACTTTCTTCGCTCCTATGAGCACATATTGATCTGCGGAGATTTCAACAAATTTAGTGTCCTCATATGGTGTAGAAATTGTTAATATTCAGAGTCCGATTCGCTACACTGATGACCACACACCAAGTCTCTTTGACCTTTTCGTGGTCTCGGATTCATCCTCAGTTCTTCTATTTGACCAACTCTCATTGGAAGTAGTGTGCGATCATGGTCTTCTGTTTTGTATACTCAATATTGATTTTGAGCACTTTACCCACCTATTTTCGTGCTCGACTATGTGCATATCATAATCAAAAGGTTGAAACCTTTCACAATATTGTATATGAATTGTGTAATCATTGTGTCCCGCCTAAAACTGTCAGAATCTGTAAAAGAAATTGTCCCTGGTACACATCAGTTGTAATGCAAACAATAAAGACTCGTAATGGGCTATATGGTAAATGGAAGTGCAATCAAACGAATCTCAACAGCGTTGCATACAAATCAGCACCAAATATTGCCACTTCTTGTATTAGGCTATCCAAACAAAATATCTACGCATCAAAATTGAATACCTCGCTACCCCCGAAAAGACTCTGGAGTAATCTGCGCGAGATCAGTGTTTCTTGTGGCAAACAGAGATAAGGCCGTCATGTTGACGCGGAAGTATAAAATAATTATTTTCTCGGAAGTAGCGCCTTAGTACCAACAGTTTTAGTGCTTCTGTGCCACCTTTTGAAGATTTCAATGTAATTACAGAGATTGATGTTACTCTATCGGTACTGTCAATCAAATCAAATGCAATAGGTGAAGACTTTATACCCACACGTTTTATAAAACTTATTTTGCCCTATATCGTCTCACATTTAACTTTAACCACTGCTTGATTACATCGAGATTTCCCGAAAGTTGGAAAAGAGCAAAAGTCTTTCCAATCGCTAAGAAAGCTAATCCATATGTGCATACTGCCTTGCCTATCAAAAGTGTTCGAGAAACTCGTCGCATCGCAAGTCCACAGACATCTGTTCGTAAACAATCTACTCCATTCGCGGTAAACAGGTTTCAGAGCTAATCATAGCTGTTCTACCACCATGATTAGCATTATCAATGAAATATTGTTTGCTTGATTTCTCGAAGGCTTTTGATAGTGTAGATCACGACCTACTTTGATGGAAATTTCAGAATCTTTTTGGCTTCAGTAGGTACTAGGGCGACGAACCTAATTCGCAGCTTTCTGTGAAATAGGTTACAGGAAATTATTATCAGGCCTTAAGCTTGTTTACTGGTTACGGAATCCAAGAAAGTCTCAAATACTGGCCATAAGTTAAAAAAAAAAACTTGATTCCCAGTCTTTATCTGACATTTGGGTAATTGACGTCAAATTAAACATGGTCGCAGGAAATTACCTAAGTGTTCATCAACCATTTACAACGCTGTAATGCACGCGAAAAACATCGGCATTCCATTATCAACGAGAAAATGCAAAAATCCACTTCAAACACCATGGACACTTAACCACGACTGCTTCAATACCCACCTCAACGCGTTCCCGAAAACATCTACTACAAGTAAAGAATATCAGCAAACGTTCCTCGAAATCATGGACAGCGAACAACAAGCTAATTGGAACTTCCTTTTCATTGATGAACCAAAAACTAATGTTGGTGTAGCCTACGCAGTTGTTGATCAAGATGGGAAAACTCTTTCTAAAGGACTGCTTGAAGAATTCTTCTCACTTCTATCAGCTGAAGCCCTGGGAATACTCAGGGCCTTAAAATTAGCGGTCAACAAAAAAATATATATATATACTCACAGTCTATCAAAAATCGAAGCCATTAAAACCATTAACACCAATAGCTGAAACCATCCGGGACCGACTTATCGGTAGCAAAAGCAAAATCAAGCTTATCAGCAACGAAGCAGCTGATAGAATTGCAAAATCGGCGACAGCATAACCTCTAGTTTCCTTTTACATCCAATCGAATAAGGACATAAGAAGGCAAATTATAAGGCACTGGGAGGATAAAAGGATAGAAGACTGGAAGCTGTACACCCACCACTATACAGAATTAAATGGTGACGCCAAAAAGGCCATCTACCCAATCATCTTTTCGAAGAAGAAAATCAAATTATTCCTTCGACTCCGCTTAGGGCGCTCAAATCTTACGCGCGGTTATCGAATGACAAAAACCGAACCGTCGCAGTGTCATCTATGTTGTCGTTGCTGCAACAATGTCCATGAAACATCTCATCTATGAATGCAATCAAGTCAAGAAAGTATCCGAAAAAATAATTCAAAATAGATCCGTATTAGACCTTCTTAAAATTCCCTCAGAAAAAAATATTGAATACGTTTGCCAATCAACCGAACTGAATATTTTAAATGATAAATAAATTCTCTAGTTTTCTTAATCCTTCTAGCCGAAAGCTCTGGTAGCTAGTGCTAACCTTTTATATTAACATTGTAATTTATTTCTTGTTAATAAAATTGTAATAATAATAAACATTGTCAAATCTGTCTCGGTATTTTGATCTAATTCTGTTATTCGTCGTGTCTATGGAAGCCTTCGTAAAATGTGGTTAACCGCGGCCTTCACCCCTGCCGCACAGAAGCTCGTCAAAACGCTTATTTTACCGCCTATTACCTACGCTGAAAATGTTTACTGCAGCCTAGACTCATTGTCCCAACGTAAGTTACTGGTGGCCTTCAATGAGGCGGTACGTTACATCTGGTCTTCGCAGGTTTGATCCCACCACCTTGATCAAAATGTTCTCCGAATTTATTAAGAAAATTAAAAATACAAGTTTATTCATCTAAATCTATATTGTCCCCTTCAAAGTATTCCCTATCGACTGCAAAACACTTATGCCAGCACTTGATCCAATCCTCGAAACATTTTTTATATTCGGTTTTCCGTATGTCCATCAGTGCTTCCTGCGATTTTTCCATTACTTCCTCTCGGCTGCTGAAACGCGTTCCCCGTAGTGGTTTTTTTTAACTCGATTGAACAGAAAGAAGTCACAGGGAGCCAAATTCGGTGGCTGTTGGATGGTATTTGTTGCATTTTTCGTCAAAAAATTACGAATAATGATGGCACTGTGCGACGATAACGCACCATGCATGGTGCGAAATCCCCGAATCTGGTCTCTTTCGGTGAATTGCTTTACGCAAACGTCTCATAACGCCGAAATAATACTCTTTGTTTACTGTCTGGCCTTCTGGCAAAAATTCATTATGCACTACACCGTTGTAATCCATGAAAACCGTGAGCATTGCCTTCTTTTCTGACTGAAAACGACGTGGTTTTTTTGGTCTCGGCTCATTTGGTGAACGCCATTCACTTGCCTGATGTCTGGATTGCGTGTCGTACTCATAAACCCACGTCTCGTCTCCAATAATGATCCTTTTGATGAGTGTGGGATCGGATTCAGCCTCGCAAATCATCCCTTGTGCGACGTCAACACGGTCTCTTTTTTGCATGAAATTGAGATCTTTTGGCACCAACTTTGCTGCTACACGACGGAAACCCAAATCATTAACTAAAATGTCTTGGACGGATCGGTAGGGAATGTTTAAGTCCTCCGCTATCTCTCTGATGGTGAATTTGCGGTTATTGACCAACATTTATTTTACTCCATCAATGTTTTCATCGGTTTTCGATGTCGATGGTCTGCCACTGTGTTCATCATCTTCGATTGGCTCTTGACCACTTTTGAACCGCTCGTGCCACTGGTAAACGACTGTTTTCTTTAGAGAATCGTTGCCGAAACTCTTTTCCAACATTTCCAACGTTCGCGCACCATTAAATCCGTTTTTTACGCAAAATTTAATACAAGTTCGTTGTTGCAAATTTAAATCCATTTCTAAAAGTGTAAAAAATCGCCAACACACACAGAGATAGATGTACTTTTGGCTACGTAACTTTTGCAAATGTCAAGCTATGACGCTAAGATTTAGATTTACCAACAAAAAAAAAACGAACTCAAATCGGAACAATGGGAGCGCCACACGGTTGTTATCCCGGGAACTTTTTGATCAAGATGGTATCTCGACATTCTCTAGGGGTTTACTTCGTTGTTGTCTTCAGCATTACCTCAACGCCAAAAACTGCATGTTCTTACACAAGTTAATTATCAACATCTTATTTGTATTGCAAACTAATACTCGCTCGTTTTAGCAGAACACTTTTACACCCCTTTTTCGTCACCTAAACTCATCCCGTCTGTTATTTGTCTACTCGATTCAACTTTGGAATTTTTTTTTCCTTTCGTTCCCCTAACCTAAAATTACTCTTAATACTTTTTTTTTTACCTATGATGAATTTCTTTCTTCTCCCATTTATACCCTTCCCTGTTCCCACTCCTATTATATATATAAGTAACTATTTTTGTATTAAGTTTAAACTCTGTAATAATATGGTAAGATCTATGTACTATAAAAGATCTAATCTTAATGTACAATTCATTAGTTTATGTAAATAAATTGAAATTGAAACCCTTCATATTTTTTGCTTCAAGACCAGCTATCTTTTGCTGGCATGCCAGATCATGATCTTATATTTTGCTGTTGATTTGTGTTATCTTACAACGCCGACAAAATTTAAGACTTTTCTTCCGTCAATAACGGCTTATTGCAATCTGAAGCGATAGCATCCAGCTATCTTAGAGAAGCGGTTATTTTGCCTCCAACGTAAATGACAAAGCTAACTACTTGCAATCCCTAATTTTATAACTTGAAAAATGTTCTTGAAAAAACATTTGCAATACGCAATAAAAAATTCAAAATTGCAAAATTCACCATGCGATAAAAATTCATAATAAGCTATACGCTAAATGGAAGATAACACAAACGACTCGCAATTGGGAGAAATATTGTCAGCAACGTAATAACACTACCTTTATTACCAGAAGAGCAAAAACAATATTTTTTATCAAAATTAAGCTCTGAACATACCCCAAAAAACTATGGAACAACGTACGCTCAATCAATATTGGAAAACAGCGAAAAGTTGATAACATCGCTAATTTAAATGACCTCAATAATGCAATTATATCTATTGCTATTCAGACAGTTCGTCGAAGCAATTATCTCATATCTTAAGTGTCCTCACACACATCATAAATTTCTGCATTTCTACTTCAACCTTTCCTAATAGTTGTACTCGTAAGTTGACCCTCCCGAAAAAGCCTCAACCGTCCTCCCTTACTGATGTCCGATAAGCATCTTACCATGTCTGTCAAAAGTCTTCCACTTTCATCAATAAACAACGTCTGTTATCCCCGGTTCAGTCAGGTTTCCATGCAAGTCATGCCTGATCGACGGCTATGGTCAAAATGCTTTACGATATTAGGATTCAATATGATATGGACTTTCTGACAATTCTGTGTTTGCTGTTTATGGTTTATAATTGTCATCCACGAGTAGTTCATAATAATATTTTTTCTAAATTCGTCATTTTAACTGTAGGAGTACCTCAGGGATCAATTCTTGGCCCAATCTTATGCTGTCTCTTTATTAATGACTTATCTAAAATATGTTCGAATGTTCATATATGCTGATGATGCCCAGATTTATCCCTCCAGACTCATCGGACTTATTAAGGATCCAATCGTCAGACTTAATGATGACTTATCAGAAATATATAAAGGGTTTTCCAATAGGGACTTGACAACTTTGAATTTAACTTGTGAACGCACTCTTTCACTAATCATCAAACTGTCACTGTCAATTTATTCCGTAAACTCAACATTTTCATCATGGTAAAGTACACGAACGAGCAACGTCTGCATATTGTAAAAATTTTCTACCGAAATTCGGAGTCGGTGACTACAACTTTAAAATCGTTAACTCCAATTTTCGGTCGTAATTCTCGCCCAAGTAGACAGGCAATAACAAGTTTAGTGCAAAAATTTGAGTCTGTATATTCGTTGTGTGATGTTGCGTGTCAGTGAGACAACGAGTTGGTCGAAGTGTCGAAAATATCGCTGCCGTTCAGGCGTCCATAGCAAACGATCCACATCTGTCAATTCCACGGCGTTCTCAAGAATTGGGCATCGCTCAGACCACATTATGGCATATTTTGCGTGAGGATCTTGGTTAACACCCATACAAGATCAAGCTCACTCAAGAATTGAAGCCGATGGACCATTTGGAGCGACATACGTTCAACCGATTGGGTTCTGGAGAAGATGCGTCAAGATGATGAATTTCATCGCAAAATCATCTTCAGTGACGAAGCTCATTTTTGGCTCAATGGGTTCGTCAATAAGCAAAATATGCGTTATTAGTCGGGTGAAAATTCACATGTGCTTCATGAATCACCACTTCATCCACAAAAAAATAACTGTTTGGTGCGGTTTGCATGCCGGCGGCGTTATTGGGCCATATTTTTTCGTCGACGATAACGATCGTCACATTACTGTGAATGGTCAGCGTTATCGCGCCATGATCACCGATTATTTTTGGCCCGAATTCGAAGATATGGACTTGGACGACATGTGGTCTCAACAGGATGGTGCCACAAGCCACACAGCACATGCTACGATCGATTTATTGAAGAGTAAGTATGGTGAGCGTGTTATCTCAAGACATATGGCAGTCGATGGGCCGCCTCTTTCGTGCGATTTAATGCCGCTTGACTATTTTCTGTGGGGCTGCGTTAAGTCATTGGTTTATGTTGGTTTATGCTAACACGCCGACGATGTTGGAAGAGCTCAGAGCCAACATTGAACGCGAAATAGCGGCCGTTTCGGCCGAAATGCGTGACCGAGTCGTTGAAAATTGGGTCCAAAGAATCGACCGCTGCAAGCGTGCCCGCGGTGGCCATATGAACGAAGTCGAGTTCCATTCATAAATGTTTTGATTGTACTTCAAGCCGATAATAAAGTTTTTGAAATATCTCAAATGGTTTGCGTTTTATTTAAAAAAAAAGTTGTCAAGTCCTTATTGGAAAACCCTATACATAATTGGTCATTCTGAATATAAACCCAACCAAATCTCAGCTTGAATTAATAAGTAAAAAACATGTTGACTAGGACGAAATACCACCAGTGTTTCCGAACAGTAGACAGCTTGTTTTTATTGCTACAATCTTGGGTACAAAAGGAATAGTTCACTATCTGCTATTGAAAACTCCTACATTAACATTTAGGTTTCTTTGCAATCATTGGTACGTAGTATGCACTTCTGAAACCAAACAAAGGTGGGTTAATGTCTTTTTTTAAGTAAGAATAGTGTCTTCTTTCAGTTACTAGAAAATGTACCTGACTACATTACTCAATATATTAGTAATTACAATGCTTGTAGTTGGCATTCGATTCTTTAGTGGCCGTTTTTGCCGTTTCAAGTCAATAAAACCTTAAAGTCAACTACAAGTTCTCTGAATATTGAGTGCAATGAAAGTAATTTGATGTTGCACTCAAATTAGGAGAATGTAAAAATAGATTTAATATAGAGCTAAAAGGAGCAAGCATTAATATAATTATCATGGTACTTTTAGGGATATGCTGGCAAACTGTGCGACTTATTCGTTAACCCAAATGGCAGTAATTGGCGTTGGTTAGCAGCAGATTCCGAAGGAATGACACCAAGAGCTGCTCACACATCAGTGTATGTAGAAGAACAGGATTCCTTGTACGTTTTTGGTGGATATGACTTGAACTATGTTTTGGATTCTCTTCAGGTAAATCATTTTCAATTCATATATGAACATTTAAGTAAAAATAAAAACAAAAAAAAACACATGTCACTTTTGCAGATTTATCGTTTCAATACAAGTCAATGGGAAGATGAATGGGGAATCCCACTGCACAACCGCCATCACTTTTATCAGCCACAAAAAATCGATCGAACATTGCTACAAGCAGTGCTATCGAATCGAAACGAAGATGAAGCGAAACTATGGGGTCTAAATAGTAACGTATCGTTTTTTACAAATGTTTTGCACACTTTGGCAAAAAGCAATCTCAACCAACGAAGAATTCGATCATACACCAATGAAACAGTTGAGAATTTTTCAAGTTTTTTCGAGGACATTTTGGAAAATGTAACAGACAATAAGCCCCTGGCTCGATATGGCCATGCAGCAGACAATGTCCCAGGTAAATTGAATATGACATTTTGTAATGATTTCATGCTCATTGCTGAGTTTACTCAAAAACAGATGGATTTGTAATTTTTGGTGGGAAACTGGAAAATGGGAGTTTTTGTAATGATCTTTGGTTTTACAACACAACCGAGAGTGGAGGAAAATGGCGACTAATGGCTAAAAATTCAGCACTTCAGCCACCTGCTGTGGCAAGACATTCGATTAACCGTGCCGGAGAGTATTTATATGTGTTTGGTGGAACTTTGGAAACGGGAGATTTTTCTTCAAGGTAAATTACTTGTATTTGTTTTCTGCTTATTATTTGGCTTCTATTTTTAATTTGAATCAACTTGTTTGTACTTATTTTTAAAATCTACCGAGATTTTCAGAGTGCCCTTGTATAATTTGGAATAGAAAAAGCCCCGTCTTTGTTCTCTCAGATGTTGCTTACAATATTCTTTCTATCTCATTCTCGGTTGAGATGCGAAATGCAGAAATCTACAATTTTTTGTTGTAGGATATTTAACATCTTTGACTTGATATTAAATATTTCTTTAGTGTGGCGCTGTTTACTTAAATTAGTGAAAGAGATCCTTCATTTCGCAATCAAAATTTGAGAATATCAACATTTTCGAATACACAACAACATTTTGGAAAAAAGTTGACTGAATTGATTAACACGGGTTTCCATTAGTTATTTCAGATTTAAGACGAAACAAACCATCCTTAAAACCTACTCGGTTCACTTTTGTTTTAATGTTGTTGTTTTTTTAAACAAAAATTCACTTGTTCTTACGTACATGTGTACAATCTTACATGTTTAGAATATATTTTAGCTGTTTTATAATTTTTGAAAATTTATTTTTTTTAACATTCAGGATATTTCGGATAAAAGTACCAGATCCTGATGATGATACAGATGAACAGTGGCAAGAAATACATCCACGAGGTGGAAAATCGTTAGATGTTCGTTTGGCAGCTCATTCTACTGTCTACTATCAGCATTCGAACTCACTCATCGTCTTCGGGGGTATCATGACTAGCCTGGCAAGATTCTCAAAGTTATCCGATCGCATATACTCGTTCCAGTTGGACAAATTTTATTGGACGGAAATTCTTTATCCAAAAACCGCTCTACGCGACACAAATATACCAAGGGAACGAGCATTCCATACAGCTACCATATCAGGCAACCATATGATTGTTTTTGGTGGGTACACTCATCGTCATAACAAAGAGGAGATCTGCTACGACAATCAAATGTATTGGTATCACTTAAGTTGTCACATATGGATAAACCAAGAAGTTTCAAACGATAAGCGTCCCTATCCCAAGAAGCAAGGAGTTTTTGCACATGCAGCAGCACTTAGATTAAACAACTCATTACTAATTGTAGGCGGCTATCACGGAAATGTCAATGCTGATCTTTTTGCTTATGAGCTGCCGCAAGTTCTACGTGTGCAGAACGATATTTATAATCCAGAAAAATCATGCAGACTACATATATCGCATACCGCATGTCTCTCGGATCCAGAATGCGGTTGGTGTTCAGCGGATAGTAGTTGCTACGGTCGTACTATAGGAGCTAACTGTACGACAAATTTGCAAATCACACGATGTCCCGGTATTTGTCCTTCACTTGGTGATTGTCATTCATGTTTGGTACACGGCACGCAATGGTCTTCATCGGCGAATTACTTCAGTGTGGCAAGTAAATTAGGACTTAACGAGTGTACTTGGTGTGTACAAAATGCTAGATGTCATCATAGGGATGATAATTATGGAGTCTGTGGAGAGGATACGCCATCTCACACGCCAGGTTGGTGGGGCGATAAAGGCACCGAAGTTTTAAGCCCGGAGAAGTGTACATATCAAGACCGCCGACCAGGACTTACATATATTAAATACCATTACCCAGTCAATCTGACAATGCCAGACTTTGTTTCCATTGTTAATGCGACTATGGTTGACTTTGCATCACCTACTCCAACAACTCAGACGGAACATCAATTTAGTGGAGAAATGCTAGCACGTTTAATGGGCTTCGTGAGGCCGCCTAAAAATTGGGAGCCTACAGAGTTTCAAATATGTACTAGTTACTCATCATCCGTACTTAAGGCGGGTCTTGGTACTACTCTAGATTCATTGGAGGACATATCTAATCAAACCACAACGCAATCTCTTTGCAAAAGTGTTAAAACACCTAGTGTGGAGCTACCATTTCTAATAGATTTTCAAGCTAAAAGAAAAATCGGAGCGGGCAGCGTATATAACACTTATCAAAAAAGTCAAATGGAATTGCAGCACTCTAGTCATGGTAACCTGAAAGCATTTACATTTGAATACTTGGAGCCATACTTCTTTGGTAACTGCGAACAGTATACAAATTGTCTACAGTGTCTGACCGATGCAGCCTGCGGTTGGTGTGAACTTAATAATAAATGTTTCTCGAGAGCAGTTAACGAGACAAAGGAGTGCGCTCTGACCGATGTTGAGGTACCTTCGTGGCGATATTTAATTACTCGTCCTGGACAGTGCAACAACTGTTCTAATTACATTTCATGCGAAGAATGCATAGGTACAGGACTTTGTGAATGGTGGGCCGAAGATGCTCGCTGTTCACGACTAGGGAAGTCCCCAACCAGCATAAGGGAAATTGATCAATGTCCCATGCCGTGTCGACTAAGGAATTCTTGTGCTGAGTGTCTTAATGATCGTGGTCGCTGCGTTTGGTGTGAGGCAAATTCTCAGTGTTTTAGTTTTGCAGTTTATACAAGCGAATACCAGTTTGGAATGTGCAGGGAGTGGATGGATCAATCAATTGTTCCAATGTCAGCGGCTTATGAAACACCTTCGCCGTTGATGGCGAACTCACTTGGAAAACCTAAGCCACAACAATGTAAATCATGTTCACAACATTCAAATTGCTCTTCTTGCTTAAAAACCTTAAATTGTGGATGGTGCTTTGATAGAGATAATCCCATAGAAGGTGTCTGCATGCAAGGAGATTTCAGCAGGCCTTTTGGAAATTGTTCGCTGATGTTAAACACTACAAGCTACGATGAAGCTGAATGGGCCTATTCGCAGTGCCCTGATGTAGATGAGTGCGGTCTTGGTCTTCACGACTGCCATAAAGAAGCAAAATGTACAAATACCCACGGATCCTTCAGCTGTCACTGTCGTCGTGGATACATTGGAGATGGTAGACTTTCTTGCATACGTACGTGCTTTGAATCGTGCTCACATGGTCATTGTTCGGGATCTCCAGACTATGTATGCAAATGTGACCTAGGCTGGACTGGCGATGATTGTTCGGTGAACTGCGGCTGCAATAATCATTCAACATGTAATGAGCGTGTTGGAAAGTGTGATCAGTGCCAAGCATGGACAGAAGGTGAACGATGTGAACGCTGTCGACCAGGAAGCTATGGAAATGCAACCTCTCTTGAAGGTTGCCATCCGTGTGAATGCAACGGTCATGGAAATCAAGATCTTGGTATTTGTGATGCACGCAATGGGGAGTGCTTTTGTAAGGATAACACCGATGGTTTTAAGTGTGATGTTTGTAACCAGGACTATTATGGTGACCCTCGAGACGGCGGACAATGTTATTTTCAATGCGAAAGTCGTGGTATATTGCGTGCTGTAGGGAAACACGGTATTGGTTCGTATCAATCATATAAGAGCCCATGGGGTGGCTCCGAAGTACGGGAGTGCCTATGGCTAGTGTCACCCGAACCTGCAGTAGCTGAATCTGATACCATCATCCAAGTGGAATTCGAATGGACAAGTTTGGTAATGAATTGTGATGAGAATGCGGTCTATATCTACGACAGTCTCCCTGATCTGACTGGAAATAGTCAACAACGTCAGTTAGTTGGAATCGTATGCAGCCCCTATACATCTCAACGAATAATTGAAGCTCGTTCCGGATACTTAACCGTGCATTATAAGCAAGGTGGAGAAAATTTTGGTTTCAATGCTCTTTACAACGTTAAGAACTGCGCAGCCAGAACATGTCTCGATCCACATGTGTGTGACGAAATGGGCAAATGCATTTGTCCACCAGGATATGTTGGATCGAAATGTGAAATACGCATCTGTCCAAACAACTGTAATTCGGAGCTATCAAGGGGTTATTGCGATGCACAATATGGGCGATGTCTTTGTAATTCAAATTATGGCGGACCTGATTGTGGGACTCCAATTAGAACTAATCAGTTACAGGTTACTGAGTTATTTAATACGCTGTTTATAAGTGATTTCTTGGAACATTTAAAAAAGACTATACCCCGTTTCGGGCATTCCCTAAGTGCGGATAAACGTGGCTCGCTCTGGATGTTTGGCGGCTATTCGCTTTCAAATGGTCCACTGAACGACATTCGGCAATTTGATACAAAGAACAATACATGGGTTCAAGTGGCGGTGGAATCTACTCCAGATGCGAAGATGCCACTCGGAAGATATTTTCATGCCGCGGAGATTTATCTTGCCAAACAGACTATTTACATCTATGGAGGATTAACTCGCATCGAAAAGAATAAATCGTCACGCACACAGGTTTTGGATGATTTTTGGCAATTCTCAATTCAAAATCAGCGCTGGAACGAGATAGATTTCTACACTAACGAACGCCCACCACCACTAGCAGGTCACACTCTGACATTTATAAAAAAGCACGATAGAGAATCTTTACTTCTTATTGGCGGCATATCATCAGATAAAATTGTTAATCAATTGGAGTTATGGGAATTTAATTTAGATGCAGTCCGATGGGAACGATTACTTGCTCTCGGAGTTCAGATGCCTGTACTGTTTGGTCACAGTGCTGTTTATCATGCTACATCGAATATTGTGTACGTGTTTGGAGGATATGCTTCTGGTGAAATTCAAAACAAGTTGTATGCTTTGAATCTCCAAAAGATAACATGGACGGAATTGCCAGTGTTTCGGGAACTTAATAGACCAGAGAGCAATCTTCCTCGTGGACGATATTTCCATTCAGCGGTCACAACAGAAAGCTATATGATTATTTATGGTGGTCGAACTAAACCGTATAATGCTAGTGATGTGCTTGTGGCATACATCTATGAATGTAATCAATGGGTGCGCCTTACAGAAGATGTTGATATTTTAGGCAAGCTCCCTCAATACACCTTTTCCGAAGGAGTTAGCATAGACCAAGATAATAAAGCAATATATGTAGTGGGCGGTTGGGATGGCAGTACACAAAGTCAGGTAATTAAGGTAGGACTTCCGGACGATATTTGTCAGTTTTGGAGTGGAGGGAAATATTTGTGCCGACATTATATGGGCTGCAGTTTTTGTAGTGTGATAGCGGAAGACGAGTCAACTAGCTATTGTTTTTCCGAAGGAAATTCAGATGTTTGTGACGCTGGCAATAGAACTCTTGCCTACAATAATGGTGCTCTTTGCGATGATGCTTGGATGTCTAGAAGAAATTGTTCCACTTTTACTACATGCACTTCGTGCCTCGCATCGTGGCCAACTCATACAGAATTGACACCAGTATGTCAGTGGTGTGATGACTGTGGAATTAAAGGACGATGTGTACCCGCAGGAGCAAATTGTGAGCGACAAAGCACATGGTGCACCAAACACACGAGTGTGGGCTTGCTAAGTCTCTGCCCTCAACCCCAATGTCACACTCTCAACTGTGAGAATTGTCTAGTAAATGATAATTGCGAGTGGGCATTAAATGACTTTGGTACTACCGAATGCATTACAAAAGAACTTGTTGAGAAAAATCAGTACAAAGTAATAGGCACCTGTCCACCGGCATGTAGTAATTTTACGAATTGTAGTAGCTGCCTTACAGCTGAACGAGAAAATCCAAAAACTTGCAGATGGTCAGCAATGCTGAATGCATGCATATCCCCTAGAACACAACCTCTTTTCTGTGCAGGTGGTGTGTGTGGTCTCGTACTTGATTCGAAGGATATTGAATATTGTCCTGAGCCCTGTGATGTGTACACACAATGTGCGACCTGCTTAAAGCATGCACACTGCGGATGGTGTTCCAAAGATGGTGAGAATGGCGAGGGTGTTTGCACAGAAGGCTCTTTGGAGGTATCGTTAGAAAATCAATCAGCTTCAACATGTAAACTTATATATCCAGCGGTGAGCAGCAGTTCGTCTTTAAATTTAACTGGAACGTTTAATTGGAATTATGTTCAATGTCCTGCAGAAAATGAGTGTACCAACGGTCATCATAATTGTGATCCTGTATCAGAAAAATGCGTTGACTCTCACTTTGGGTATCAATGCATCTGCGCAGAAGGATATCGGGAGGAGAACGGTTCATGTGCGCCAGTTTGCTCACAGGGGTGTGTTCGAGGAAAGTGCGTTAAGCCGAACAAATGCGAATGTTTCTTTGGATATGTCGGTGCCAATTGTAGTATACAGTGTCAGTGCAATGGGCACTCAAATTGTGAAGGACCTGATAAATTGGACTCGTGTACAAAGTGTCACAATAATACAATGGGCGCTCAGTGCGAAAAATGTCAACCATTGTTTGTGGGTAATCCGAAAGAGAGCAGAAACTGTATTCCGTGCTTAGATTATTGCAATGGTCATACTGATGTATGCGTTAATCCCGAATTCGATCCCGTAGTGTTTAACATGACAAGACTGGAGTTAGAGAATATTCTACCGCAAGGCCCAGAAGCAAATGCGACGTGTTTACGATGTAGTAATTTTACGGATGGAAGTCGGTGTGACACATGTATAACAGGATTTTTCCGCGGAACTGATGATTTGCATAAGGAATGCAGACCTTGTCAATGTCATGGTCATGGAAACATTTGTGACCCAGTCACTGGCGAGAAGTGTAATTGTGGTAACAATACAGAAAGTGATGCTACATGTACAGCTGGCGGTGGAAAGAACTCAGCCCAATTATGCTGGATGGTTCAGTGCTCGAAGTGTCGTGATTCGTATGCTGGCAATCCAATCGATGGACATCAATGTTACAAGCAAATAACCGTTGAGTCGAGAATGTGTTTCGATGCCAAACCTATTGGTGAGTAGAATTAATTTTTGTGAAATAATTTATTAATAATTAATTTATAATTCGCAGAGGAGTGTAAGGCTAAACCAGCTCCATTGCGACCGGGTCAAACAGTATTCTTTGTCATACAGCCTCGATTTATGAATGTTGATATACGGATTCTTATTGATGTAACTCAAGGCGAACTTGATGTATTCATGTCACCACAGGACGATTCATTTATTGTGGAAAGTAATGAAACAACTGGACATCATTCTGTCTTCCTGGACAATCGATATCGATGGGTATCGAGGTCTCCACTGTCTTATCCACTCAACATTGCTCAACCCAAATATGAAAACGTTACAATAAAAACAATGATTAGCGAACAAAAACTATTTTGGACCCCACATATACACGATTGCAAATCTCTTGGCGGGACAGGTTTCTATGTAAAGGACAAGCATGCTCGAGAATTAAGTACACACGTTACGTTAAATCAGTGCAATACTCTTCTACGACTCTTTGGGCTGAAAAACAGGCTTGTTCTAACATTGCCCCAAAACGCGCACAATTTAAGTGCAACCCGATTCTTTATTGCACTACGAGCCAGCGCTGGATCAGATCACAGCTACGGATCGATAGTGTTTCGACAGGATCAATTACATATCGATTTATTTGTATTCTTTTCAGTATTCTTCTCTTGCTTTTTCCTATTTCTTGCGATTTGTGTAGTCGCTTGGAAAGCAAAACAAGCTGCCGATTTGCGGCGAGCTAGACGTCGGCATATTGTTGAAATGCTTCACATGGCTAAACGACCATTCGCATGTGTTTTCCTGACTATGTGCAATGATACTGAAAGTCCAATGCCATTTCCTCGTCGAGGTCGAATTAAAGTTCTTACGTCATCTTCGTCATCTCAGTCCAACAATCCCCCAATACGACTCGTAGCAATCGAGCCGACTTATGACAACTACGCTGCAGTTGGCACGGTATTTGTCAGCCTTCCCGGTAGTCAAAAGGCACCCAACACGCTAGCTATGGGATCTTCCCTGATTCTATTTCCTCGGCAATATCCAATGAACTCACGTAATGTGCAAAGGAATCGACGTTCCAGTTCTCACCAGCAACTGCCCGTTAATTGAACATATTAACTGACTGATAAATTTTTTGTAACTATAATGGGGAGGGGGTTCTAGGATTGTGGGATCCTCTGTAGCTTATTATTTTATACTATTTTTAAAAGGAGGTGGGAATCTCATAAGGAATTTTTTGAAACTTGTTTACAATAAATGTAGTTTACAGTTCTAAACTATCAGATAATAATAAGTATAATCAATATAAGCACCTAAACGTGCAGACTAACTGTTGAGTGTTATACAACCCTTAAATGTGATGAAACCGTTTTAACCTATAGGTGTTAATAGTCAATGTATAGGTAAATTGTATTTTACTGGTAGGAGAATGCTAAGAAATTGAAGTTGCTACCGAATTCATTTTGTCAGATGCGGCCCTAGTATTCGCTTAGTTCCTGTACCTGTCGATATGTTAAAATCTACTCTTTTTGTTTGTGTTTTTTTTTTCTTGTTTAGGCGAGATGGTCAATTAAATCGTTCCCTAATCGATGAATGTGCTCGAATATTGTTTTGTTTTTAAGAGATATTTAATTTCTTTTTTATATATTATATTTTCGATTTATGTATTATTTACTCCTTGTTTATATGGATGTGGTTAGGTAACTTTTGTAATTTTTTGTAAGATATTTTTCTATTCTTATTTTATAGTTAATTTAATTGTTTTTTTTTTTTTTTGCTTCCGTTTAAGATAAAAGATAAGTTTAGTAAAAGTGCACGAAACAATGAACAATGTTACTATAAGTACTGCAATAGGAAAAAATGAATGTTAATCTTTATTTGAAACAAATTTTCTGTAATTTTAAAAAGTTTGACTATCAATTGCTCATTTATAAAACAAAACAAAAATTATCTCAATGTTATATTTGAATAAGAAAAGAGACATCTTGATTTTGATTTTTTTCTGCCTGCTCAGTTTGTAAAATCAACTTGTTTGTATTCGTATTGATATTGAAACTAGAAGATCTCGGATAAATCGTATATCTACTCGTATTTTAAATATTTTGAATTGTGTATTTCTGATTTTTAGTTTTGTCTTCGAATGTACTTTTAAAACTTATTTTTGTAAATTGTATTTGTAAAATAAAATGAATATGCTATCATAAGGTTGGAATAAAATTAAGATCTAAACAATTTGTGAATAAACAAAAATCTTTTTCTTTTTATTCTCATACTTATTATTTCTTTGAATTTCTAAAAAAAATAAAACAACTTTTTATACTTCTAAGCATCGGTAGTTTCATCGTTGTTCGGATACTCAGGTGAATATAAACATTATACTTAATTTTACAGGGTCCATCATTAAAAATACTGAAAATACTGTAGTTTCTTTATTTCTACAATTTTTAGGTTCATATTTTAAGAGCATATTCAAAATACGTATAGATTTATGGAAACCATGTGACGATATATTGTAGTACCACAGATAATAAATCTATACAGATGTCTCATCGCTGTAGAAAAAAATGGTTCAATTTTTGTCGGCTAGCCGACACTCGTCCAGCCGACACGAGCTTTCGGAATAATGCAAAGCTTTTTATTTTCGCTCTTTCTTGCTTTGTTTACTGAGAGATTTTTTTTTTCTCTCACCACAAGTTAAGGGCAGTGGCAAAAGGAATATGAAAAACAATTGCAAGGGATTTGCGGGAAGGGGTATGAAGTTTGGTTGTTTGTTTTCATTCGACTGCAATAGGAAATTATGTAATTTTTCATGAATTGGCATTTTGTGTGAGCGTATGGGTGTGTATATAAGAAAGAACAATTCAAAGACAGGAAAAGTCGAATATTTCTTTACATTTTGTAATTGTAGTTTGACGAGCAAAATATTAGGCATTCGTGTTATTAATACGCAGTGCAGATACACCTGTGTGCAAAATAATAGCAGTGTTAGATGCTTAACTTTTTATTTTACAATGAAACCTGTATTTTAATTATTTATTTTTTCTTTCTCTAATGTTCTAAAGACATAGTATTGAATTTGAAATTAAGTAACTAACTATTCTTATAGAAAACCTAAAATACCACCTTGATCAAAAGGAATTCATTCAGAAAATTAAAATTACAAGTTTATTCATTTAAATCTATATTGTCCCCTTCAAAGTAATCTCTTATCGACTGCAACACACTTATGCCAGTGCTTGATCCAATACTCGAAACATTTTTTATATTCGTTTTCGGTATGTCCATTTGTGCTTCCTGCGATTTTTCCACTACTTCCTCTCGGCTGCTGAAACGCGTTCCCCGTAGTGGTTTTTCAACTCGATTGAACAGAAGGAAGTCACAGGGAGCCAAATCAGGTGAATTCGGTGGCTGTTGAATGATATTTGTTGCATTTTTCGTCAAAAAATTACGAATAATGATGGTACTGTGCGACGGTGCGTTATCATGGTGCAAAATCAACGAGTTTTCTGTCCACAATTCTGGTCTCTTTCGGGGAATTGCTTCACGCAAACGTCTCATAACGCCCAAATAATACTCTTTTTTGACTGAAAACGACGTGTTTTTTTTTGTCCCGGCTCATTTGGTGAACGCCATTCACTTAGCTGATGTCTGGATTGCGTGTCGTAGTCATAAACCCACTTCTGGTCTTCAGTTATGATCCTTTTGATGAATATGGGATCGGATTCAGCCTCGCAAACCATCTCTTTTGCGACGTCAACACGGTCTCTTTTTTGCATGAAATTGGGGTCTTTTGGCACCAACTTTGCTGCTACACCACGGAAACTCAAATTATTAACCAAAATGTCTTGGACGCTATCTCTCTGATGGTTAATTTGCGGTCATTGACAAACATTTCTTTTACTCCACCAATGTTTTCGTCGGTTTTCGACGTCGATGGTCTGCCACTGCGTTCATCATCTTCGATTGACTCAAGAACCACTATTGAACCGCTCGTGCCACTGGTAAACGACCATTTTCTTTAGAGAATCGTTGCCGAAACACTTTTCCAACATTTCCAATGTTCGCGCACCATTAAATCCGTTTTTTTCACGCAAAATTTAATACAAGTTCATTGTTGCAAAATTAATTAAAAAAAAAAAACTGAAATTTGAATATGTTGCACTTGCTTAATACTTCGTTGAATGGCCTCTTTTTGCCAGAACTGCAGTACAACGAAGTAGCATAGAGTCTACTAAGCGCATGCACCTCTCTCTCGAAATACCTGCCCATGCAGATTGCACTGTAGTCCATAATTCACCAACGTTTTTTGGTTCTGCCTTAAAAACCTCTTGTTTAACATCAACCCATCAGTTTTCAATGATATTAAGATCTGGAGACTGAGCAGATCACTCCATGACATTAATCCCATTGATTCCAAACCAATTTTTAGCCAATTTACTGGTGTGCTTGGGGTCATTATCTTGGTGATATACCCAATTAAGCTAAGATATACTCTTAAGGTAAGTTTTGAATTTGGGGAATAAAAAAAAGTCGCACGGGGCCCAGTCCGGACTCATTTGACAAAATCACTGATAAAAACATGTTTCTTCTGGGATTGGTTTGATTGAAGCTATTGTAAACAACCTGATTAGACCCTATCAGTGCGGTTTCACGCCTGCAAAGTCCACAATCGATTAGATTTCCACACTCCGGCAGATCTTGGAGAAAACCCAAGAAGTCCAGATCGATACCCACCACCTGCTTATCGATTTTAAGGCTGCCTATGACAGCATTTATAGAGACGAGCTATATAGAGCAATGTCTAGTCTTGGCATCCCTGCCAAACTCGTCCGTCTGTGCAGGATGACGATGGAAAACCCCCGCTTCTGAGGGATATGTTTGCCTATTGTCGGCATTATGATTCTATTCAGTGTACTGTGTGAACGCGTAAAACCTCTTCGGTCCACAAAAATTTACCGAAAGCAGTGTGACTTCCGTCCTGGAAAATCAGTCCGGCGTGGACCAGGACCTCGACCAACAAGCCTTTCCACCTAGCGCGATCTTTCGCCAGTTGTTTCCAGCGGTGCTGCACTCCAAGTTGGTTGAGATCCCATTCCACTTGTTGCGTTGTTTTCGGTCTTTACTCGTACATACAAATACAAAACTGTACGCAAGTTTTAAAAACTCCCTTTTACATAACTTGAAAGAAAAGGGAGCTACATGTACTCGTAAATAGCATATACATATGAGTACATTTTCCGAATAAGTTCGATGTTGCTCAATGCTTGGAAATTTATCAAATTTTGTAGGTACTTAATGTCCTGAGCACAAAATTAAAATCGGGAAATTGGTCTAGCGCTCATGTACAGACGTATATCTTCAACCCCATAACATGTATTAGCCCTTAACACCTCGTGCTTCAAATATCAACCACTTTTACAGTGTGGTGCAACGTCATACCCGGGGTGGGTATGCACGTCCACATCGTGGACCATCGATCTCATGATCTTCAAAATTATATTCCTACCCCCATTTAATTTACATTGCATAACAAGTTACAAACAAAATAACAAGCACACGTACATAAACCCAAGTAAACCGGTTATGCTGGGCAACGTCAACGTATGTTTTTTTTATTTATTTCTTTCGTTCACGTAGTGTTTTTGCACGATAAACGACTTCGCATGGGTGAGTGATAAGTGGCAAGAGCAAAAAGCGAAAAGAAATAAAATGATTTTTCTGTTCTTTGCAGCTTTTTAAAAAAGCTTTGTTTTTAGTTCGATTTCATTTTCATAGGACAAAACTTCCCATATGAATGAGACATCTGTATAGATTTATTATCTGTGGTAGTACCTTATAGCGCGAATGACGGCATCAATTCCTTTGATAAACGCATTGCACGCTGCAAGAATATGGTTCATTGAGATTCGTGGCTATTCTCAATGAAGGGCTGACCACAATATAGATAGATAGATAGATAGATAGATAATTTTATTATTATTATTATTATTATTATATCTTTATTAAACAAGTAATAAATTACAAGTTAATGCTATGAGAGAGGAGCTAGAAGCTGCAATGGCCTTACGCTCAAAGATACTTAAACTAGTTTAAAATTATAATATAGAAAGCTAAAGTGACTTATATATTAATGTCTGTTTTAAAAAATATGGCATTGATTTTCTGTATGTTAGATTTTTTCGGATATTTTAAAGTTTCGATGATGTCGTTTCCTGTTAGTAAATTGATGATGGATGGTTTAGTTTTGTCGCAGTTGTAGAGTAGGTGTTGAAGATTAAGAGTAGTGTGGCAGGTGGGACAAGTGGGAGGGGATTCTTTTTTAAGGATGTAGAGATGGGTGGCAGAGATATGGCCAAGTCGTAGTCGGATGAAATTGGTGATTTTAATTTTTGATATGTTTGTAGGGTAGATGGGTGGAGTCTTTGTTGGGTTAACTTTAGCGTAGTGGTGCTGATACAGGAGCCAATCATTTTGTTCGACACTTGCAACTTTTTCCATACGATATTTAACAAGGTCATTTTTAGTGTAGAAGTTGTAGAGGTAAAGTGGTGATTTCAGTGCGAGGTTGGCAGCTTCATCCGCCCGCTCATTTCCTGGGATACCCACATGTCCTGGAATCCACATCAGCTTTATGAAGTGAGTTGACTTGATTAATAAGTGCCGGATGTTGTTGATGACATTAGTGTCATTATTGGTATTTGCAATAGCTTTGATAGTAGAGAGGCTGTCTGTGCAGATGATTCGCTTTGTGCCAATTTTTGCGGCCTCTTTTATCGCAAGAAGAATGGCGAAAGCTTCGGCGGTGAAAATGGATGCTATTTGTGGAAGTATCCCAAGTCGAATTGTACTGCCATCATCATTAACGATAGCAAAAGATGTGTTATTACAGGTCTTTGATCCGTCAGTAAACATAAGATTCCAATTGTTGGCCTTGAAATCGGATGAGATGCTTTGATATAGCTTTCGATATATGAAATCACTTGTATTGGGTTTTCCATACGATGCAAGGTCCATTATAAAAGAGGTTGAATCTATTAGCCAAGAGGGTTCCAAAGAAGTTGGCTTTATTATTTTAAATAGCTCTTTTTTCGGAAATTCGTCATTGCCAGATTGTAGAATTGTCAAGAGGGCTGGTGGGATCTTGTATTTCCTTTTACGATCCATTGTGAGGTTTACTTCTTTGTCGATTGGCGAATTATACGAGAAAATCAGTTTGGCGTAGAGTTTGTGCGTTATTTTATCTCTTCGTTCCTCAATAGTCGGTAGGCCAGCCTCTGCCAGGATATTTTTGATAGGAGTGGTGCGAAAGGCGCCAACACTACATCTTGCTGCTTGGTGATAAATTGGTTTTATGATTCCGATTGTCGTTTTAGGAGAATTGCCATATATGAAAATGCCGTAATCTATTTTGCTTAAAATAAGTGATTTAGTAATATAACAAAGTGAATTTACGTGTACGCTACTTTTTTTACTTGATAAATATTTAACAATGTTTGCCCTTGCAGCCAGAGACTTTTTAAGATCTAAACAATGGTCTCGCCAGTTGTATCTTCTATTGAATATTAGTCCTAAGATTTTTAAATTGTTAACATTTTGTATTTGTACATTATTTATACTTAAGTTAAGGGGTGTACATAGATGCTTACGGCATACGTGCAGCACTTTACATTTTGATAATGAAAGCTTGGAACCTGAGGTGATTCCCCATTCCAAAATGTCTTTAATTGCGTTGGTAAGAATATTTTGAATATCGTTTATTTGTTGTCTTTTACACAGAATATAAACATCGTCTGCGTATACGCAGTAGTTTAAGAATTTGTGTTTGGATAGGATTTCGCAGATGTTTTGAAAGGCAATTGAGAACAATACAACTGACAATGGTGAACCCTGGGGAATACCATTGTCAAGTCTATGTGGGGAGGAGTAGGAACCATTACACCTTATGTAGAAGTTTCTATTACTTAGGAATGATTTCACGTAGCTGAAAATTTTGGGGCCAAAACCCCATTCCTTAAGTTTATTTAATATAACATGAATGCCTATCCTGTCGAATGCCCTTTCGAAATCTAAAGTGAGAATCGACACATGGTTTTTAGAACTCAAGGCTCTGGAGATTTGGTCATCAATATAAAGAAGAGCATCCGTACACCCTCGGTTCGGTTTAAACGCTACTTGGTTTGGACTAAGAAGATTATTAGTCTCAGCATACCAGAATATTCGTTTGGCAACTATTTTTTCAAGTACTTTTGCAAGGCATGGTAAGAGTGAAATCGGACGATAGCCCTCTGGCGTTTGTTTGTCTTTACCGGGCTTAGGGATAGGAAGTATGGAGGCTGTTTTCCAGATTTGAGGTATAACACTTGTATTTAAGATATTGTTATAGAGGTTGAGGATTCGGAGCTTTACGTTATCTGGAAGATTTATAATCATAGGGTATGATATTCTATCCCGACTGGGGGTTTTGCCTTTAAGTTTCGCTAGACACGATTCGAGCTCAGTAATTGAGATATCACGCTCAATGACAAGAGCGTTATAATTGGTTCCTTGGGAAGGAGTAGGACAGGATACGGAGTCTTTTTTCAGATTTCTAAACTCGTTTGAGAAGGTATAATAGCCTGAGTACTTTGACCAACTTTGTGAGATAAAGTTTCCTATTTCAGATGGATTTGAAAGTGGACCATAAGGAGTTTTAATGGAGCTTATTGTGAGTGAGGTTGGATTTCCTATTAGGCATCGAATACTGTTCCAAACTTTGCTTGGTGGGGTGTTGGGATTAATGGAAGTTGTAAAATCTTCAACACTTTTAGATTTGGCTATTTTGAGCTGTCTTCGGAACCTAGCATTCGCTTTTTTGAAAGCTACTAGATTGGTTTGGTTTCTATTTTTTTTGAAAATTTTCCAAGATACCATTTTGATTTTTCGGAGCTCAGCTAGGTCCGCGTTCCACCAAGGGGTTGTTCGTTGGGATTGTTTTGGGTGTGTTTGCGGGATCGAAACGTTTGCAGCAGATCTAATTGCCTTTAATATAGTTGCAGCTTCTTTATTTGTATTTGTTGTAGGGGTTTTATACAACAGGTTTTGTGAAGCATGAGCTTTGAAAACTGGCCAGTTTGCTGAATCAGTTTTAAATTTTGGGCTAGGGGTGGAGTGACTGATATAGTGATTGAGTTTAATAGTTGTGACTATTGGAAAGTGGTCGCTATTGTGAAGATCATCTATTGTTTGCCAATGTATTTTAGGAAGAAATTCGGGTGAAGAGCAGGTTATGTCAATATGGGTGAGGGTGTTATGCGTGGAGAGATGGGTTGGCGAGCCGTCGTTCAAGATGGAGAGATTGGAGTCTAGAAGAGAGTTTTCAATTATTTTCCCCCTGTGATTCGAGTTGGGTGACCCCCAGAGGATATTCCATGAGTTAACATCTCCAGCTAAGATCACTGGGCGGGGGAGTTGGCTTAGTATGAAATCAAAGTCGTTTTTAGAAAATAATTGTTGAGGATGAATGTAAAAGGAGACTATACAGATTTTTATTGGAATGGTTATTTCTATGGCGGAACAAGCTATAGTTGAAGTGATAGGAATTACCCTATGGTGTATATCATCTTTTACTAAAATTGAAACACCTTGTTTTGCTGACGTATTTGAAGGGAGATTTTTGAAATAGCCTTTGAATGTCTTAGGCGGAATCGGCGTTGCGTTAAAAGGGGAGTGGGTCTCTTGTAGGCATATGACAGAGGGTTTGATTTCTTTTAGGAGGATATTAAGTTCATCGTAATTGTTTACGTAACCTTTCAGATTCCACTGGAGAATCTTAAGTTCAGCTTTATCCTGAGTGTGGGCGAATCTCAGCACAGCGTTTCGATGTGAACACTGTGTGAAGTTCTTTTGGTTAGAGATTAGAGGTAGGATGTAATGATCTCGATGTTTGGCAGTCGGGGCAAGCAAGCTTGCACATGAGCTAGACTGTTGTTGAACCAGGACATCGAGGTCTTGGATAACTGGCGGAAGATTGTTGTTTGTGATAGTTTTGTTAGATGCTGAGTTTGGTTCTAGAAAAGGTGGGTTAGGTGATTTTATGTTGGCGTTGACAATATAACCTCGCTGTTCGGTGGTTGAGGTGCTCGGACAACAATAACTGTCCGGGCGCCTCCGCCAATGGGCAGCGGGGCCAGGGGTTACAGGTAGTTTTTGATTATTTGTTTGGTTGTTTTTCATCATGTTTACGGTTTTGAGGCACATAGTACTCGTATTTATTTTCTTCTATTGGAGATTTAGTAATAGCTGAAATTGGTGAAGAGACATTAGCATCTTCTGATTCAGAGTAAGAGCAGTTAATTTTTTTGAATAGATTATCATTTTTTGGATTTTTTTGTTTTTTTTTTGGAGTTTGATGTGTGATTTCTTTGTTTTGATGTAGGTTTGTAGCAGTTTGAGTAGTAGCACACGATTGTTTTTTATTGATTGGAAGTTGTTGTGATGTGTTAGAAAGAGAAGGGGTGAGTGGTTGTAAATTTGGAGAAGAAGAAGCTTGTGAGTAAGAAAGAGAATTATGTGGAGTTGTTTTAGAGTTAGAAAGAGAAGAGGTGGGTGTTTGTAAATGTGGAGAGGTGGAAACTTGTGAGTATGAAAGAGAGTTATGTGGAGTTGTTTTTGAGTTTTCTCGTGAAATGGCATTATCTGTGGAAAGGTTGTTGCCTGTTTTTGCTTTAACATTGTAGGGTATATAATTAAAGCTTGTTTCAGTTGGTTTGCTAAGGTTATATAGGCGTCTCGCTTCAGCCATGCTGCATTTGTTTCTCGTCTTAATTGTTAGAATTTCTTTGTTTTTAATGTATTTGGGGCATTGAATAGAAGAGGACGGATGTGGTTCTGCAGTTGGTGGGCAATTTGCACACATGACACGTGTACAAGTGGCGGGAGCATTTTCATATGCTTGGAGGTTGCATATGGCACAAATTTCTTCTTTGGTGCACCTTTTGATGGTGTGCCCAAGAATCTGGCACTTGCGACACCTCATAGGATTAGGAATGTATTCCTTTACTTTTTCTCTGTAAAAACCGATTTCGATCGAAGTTGGGGGTTGGTACAGATCAAATGTAAAGATCATGAGGCCGGTCGGACGATTCTTGCCGTCAACGTTTTTAGTAAATTTGTATACCTCAGTAACACCTTGTATGGCCATTTCCGAGATAATATCTGACTCCGGAACATTGATAAGATAAGGTGCAAATACGATTCCTTTGCTAGAGTTGAGGCGATCGTGATATTTAACTTTAACAGGACATTGGTTTACTATGTTAGACATCTTTATAAATTTTTCTGCAACAGTTTTGCTTTTTGCAAGAATAAGTATGCTCCCGTCGCGAAGTTGGGAGACATTTTCGTACTCTTTACTAATAGCATCTATTGCTTTCTTCAGAACAAAGATACTTACCCTAGAGAGTGATTTATTTTCATCAGTAGATGAAATAAGGACAAATTTGGGGTTTTTGCAATTGGTTCGGGGAGGAAGTTGGGGGAACTCTTCGAAGTTAGCAATCCTTTTTGATCGTTTGTGGGGAGGAGAGTGAAGGGGCGGTGAGTTAAGAGGTGTATCCGCAGATAACCCCTTGAATCTATTCCCATTCATTTTAGCCCTTCGGGATGGGCTTTGTGGGATTGGGGCAAACACTATATTAAATAGAAAGTAGCACACGCGTGGGAGTAGGAAAAAGTGATTATATGAAAAGAGAAAGGCGAAAACAACCGGTTAAAGAGGTTAGATAATGCACTTGAAGAGAAAAGTCACAGGCTAGGGAAACGATGTTAATGCAACGAATGCTAGACGGAGACTGGATAATTTTATTTCATATAGTATTCCGAGTATAATTCAAGTACAATTCATTAAAAAAAAAAAAAAAGTTAAAACTAGTTTAACGCACAAAACTTATTTATATGAAATGTTGAGACATTCTGTATTTTACTAACAAAAGTAGTGAAATAGTTTTGAATGCCACTTAATCAGTTATTTACATTAATAATAAAGTTTATGATGGGGTGGCCATAAACATCAAAGGTAATTCATAGATTCCCATAATTCCCAGATTGTGCTTTGTCTCCGCCTACACTTGAGTGCGTCGAAACTTCAATGGGACGAATCTACTTTCGCACTCGTGTAGTAGTAAGAGTACTTAAAGATCTCAACATACATAAATCCACTGGTCCAGATGGTATATCTCCCCTTCTTCTGAAGAGGTGTTCTTCCTCGCTGGCAAAACCACTGCGTAAGCTTTTTCATCAATCCTACACTTTAGGACTCTTCCCGAGCAGATGGAAAACAGCATTTGTCCAGCCCGTCCCTAAAAAAGGCGAATCATCTTCTCTCTCCTCCTACAGACCCATTGCACTTACGTCCCTTCTTTCCAAGGTCATGGAAACACTGATAAATCGTCAGCTCATGAAATATCTCGAAACACGAAAACTTCTCAATGACCGGCAGTACGGTTTTCGTAGCAACAGGTCCACTGGTGATTTGATGGCATGTCTCACTGAAAAGTGGAACCAAAGCGTACATCAATCTGGCGAAAGCAAGATAGTTGCACTTGATATTTCTAAGGCATTTGACAGAGTTTGGCATCAGGCTCTTTTGTCGAAAATGCGTGCATTTGGGATCGACGACTCTCTTCTTCAATGGATTAGAAATTACCTTTCGGAACGATCAATTCAAGTTGTCTTGGACGGTTTCAAGTCTGATATTCACAAAATAAATGCTGGTGTGCCCCAGGGCTCTGTTCTGTCACCGACACTCTTTTTAATTTTCATTAACGATCTCTTGTCTGCTACTTCTAATCCAATATATTCCTTTGCTGATGACAGTACTCTCTGCTTTTCATATTCGTTCCCGGACTCACGGCCCTGCTCTTCGGCTGTAGTACGAGAACGGCAGCGTATGCTAAGCTCATTAAATTCCGATATCAACAGCATAACCAATTGGGGAACTATCAACAGAGTGGAATTTAATGCTGTCTGCTGTCTTTAAAGCGAAATTTAAACACCCAGCCATTATCTATGAATGGCACTTGCATCGTCGAAACCGAAAAACTTTCCATTCTCGGTATGTGTGTCAGTGACAACTTACGTTGGAATGACCACATATTTGATGTCGCCAAAAATGCTGCGAAATGTCTAGGTTTCCTCAAGCGATGTAAGAAATATTTTACCCCCTCTGATCTGGCCTCAATATATAAGGCATTCATCCGCCCAAAATTGGAGTACAACTCCCACATCTGGTCAGGTGCTCCTAAAACATCTCTGCACCTGCTAGATAGGATTCAAAACCGTGCGATAAAACTTATTGACGATACTAATATCAGTCAATCAATGGACACCCTCGAACACCGACGAAATGTCTCGTGTCTCACTTTGTTTTATCGCTACTTCCACCACCAGTGCTCCACTGAAATCTCCAGTAGCATTCCGCCCATTCAAACTTTCAACCGTAACACCCGTCTCGCTATGAATGCTCATCAGTATACCCTCAAGCCCATTTTCGGACGTACTCTAAAATATCGTGATTCGTTCCTAAGCCGTACAACTCGCTTATGGAATGCCCTGCCGATCTCTGTATTTCCTGGTCGTTATAACTTGCAAACATTTAAAAACAATGTACATCGGTACCTCTCTTTTCTTCCTCCCTAAATTTCCTTTGCCCGCGCTGTGTACAATCACCTTAAGGGTACTCAAACCCCTTGAGCGCGCGCTCATTATAAAAAAAAAAAAAAAAAAATTAGTAAAAACCAATTAACAAAAGAAGCAGGATGACGAAAAAAAAAATCAATTAAATTCATAAATTAAGAAAGATTAAAGAAGACAAATGAGTAAGTTAAAGTTAAATCAGAATGTCAAAAGTAACAGATTCTAAGCTAGCGTAGTTGTGGTTCAGAAGCCAGTTTTTTAGACATTTTAAAAACATTCCAGGTATTGCTATTGCCCTGATAGACGGTGGAAGTTTATTAAAGAGGCGGAATGACAAAACGGAATAGAAATTACGGTATGCAGTGGTACGAGCAAATTGAACAGGTAACAAATACGAAAAATTACCTCGTAAATTGTAATTAGAAATTAATCTAAAATTTCGATTACCTGATTTCATAAAGAATAACTTCAATACTTTAAAACAATACAGATGGCGAACAGGAAGGATTTTAAGATCACAGAACAAAGGAAAACTAGGGTATCTAACATGTTTTTGACATAACTTTCTTATTATATGCTTCTGCAAAACTAATAGAGGTTGTATTTTGCTAAGATAAGTACCTCCCCAACAGGAAATTCCATATTGCAGCTTTGACTGAAAGATCCCATAGTAGATTTTCTTTAGAAGAATTGTAGAACAGACATTACGCAAATAATAGAAGTATCTCAGTGTGGAACGGAAATACTTCCTCAGAGAATCCGTGTGATTCGAAAAGCTCATATTGGAATCGATAGTAAGACCTAGATATTTATATTCATCTACTTTCTCGATAAGAAAACATTTATCATTACAACTAAGAGTACTACAAAAAGTGGGAGTAGTAGGTTTATTAATGCAATTGCAATTGAAAAATTTTAATTTTTGACACTCGGGTGCATGATGACAAAGTGAAATACATAATTTTTGTTTTGGAGCTAATTAGCAACTTATGTTTTTCAAACCAGATTCTCAACAAATTCAAATCGCAATTTATGTCAGCAACGAGTTCCAAAGGGCTACTCTTACCATATGAAAAAGCTATGTCATCCGCGAAGGCAGTTGGTGAGCCTTTAAAATCAAGTACAAATAGTGAATTAATGTAGATGAGAAATAGAATTGGACCCAAGACCGAGCCTTGGGGAACACCCAGGTTAAATAAATTTATTTCGCTCCTTATCTCATCAATCTTCACACTTTGTGACCTATTTTTTAGGTAAGACTTTAACCAATCAAGCATAAAGCCACGAAATCCAGCTTTTTCCAGTTTACCCAACAAAATATCATGATTGACCATGTCAAAAGCTTTGGTAATGTCAATGAACAAGCCAGCTGTACACCTTTTACCATCAAGATTATTCATTGTTTGGGCACAGAACTGCAGTAGAGCATCTTCAGTAGATTTTCCTTTCCGAAAGCCAAACTGTTTAGGACTAAAGTAATTATTTATATCTAAAAACTGCACTATTCTGTCTTTCATTAGTTTTTCAAAAACCTTACTTAGCACAGGGAGGAGGGAAATAGGCCTGTAATTGCACAGTTCAACTGCAGAACCATTTTTGAACAAAGGTATAACATCGGCACGCTTGAGTTCATCAGGAAAAACTCCTCCAAAAACGCAGCCATTGAAGATGTCCTTTAAGACATCCACTATGAACCAAGCAATTTTTTTAAGAATGATACTTGAGATACCATCTGCGCCACTTGAATTAGTATTTTTTTAAACGGCGAATAGCTTCGAATATTTCAAGCGATGTTATAGGTTTGTAACCAAAGCTTTTTGTTTGAAACGGTTCAGCACACATACAGAGAGCACAAGATGAGTTTATTTGACAGGGTTGTAAACTACTGACAATATTTGTGTAGTAGTCATTAAATGCTTCAGCGATTTGTTTTTTGTCAGAGATTAAACCATTACCATTACCACCATTATATATCCACTCTTTGGTATTTCCTCGTTAAAACCTTAGCTTCCAAAATGGAACATAAGGAGAACTTCATCGGATTCAAGTTTGACAAATATAGATGGGACTGTGTAAGATGAGGTTTATGTCCTGTTAGAATGTCTAGTGGTCTACACTGAATTGCTTGCGTGCCAAAGAGATTATCGCATTATTAAGAACCTTTTATTGGCACACTTCCAACTCAATTTCATGTCCTGGTCAATAAAAACGAGCAGAGCTCCAGAACCATCACAAGGCTGGTGCTTGCTTGCGAACCGCAAATCAATTTTGTAAATTATCTTTAGAGTTGTTCTGCAATCACACACGATCATTTTACTTGCTTAGGTATTGTTAAATAGTAAAAAAAATTTCATCAGAATACCATTTGATCAAAAAGTTCCCAGAATCTATTCAGAAAATTAAAAATACAAGTTTATTCATCTTTATTCTATAATGTCCCCTTCGAAGTAATCTCCATCGACTGCAACACACTTATGCCAGCGCTTGATCCAATCCTCGAAACATGTTTTATACTCGGTTTTCGGTATGTCCATCAGTGCTTCCTGCGATTTTTCCATTACTTCTCTCGGCTGCTGAAACGCGTTCCCCGTAGTGGTTTTTTTTTAACTTGATTGAACAGAAACAGGAAGCCAAATCAGGTGAATTCGGTGGCCATTGGATGGTATTTGTTGCATTTTTCGTCACATAATGATGGCACTGTGCGACGGTGCGTTATCATGGTGCAAAATCCACGAGTCAATAAAATTCAAATCGTGCTTGTGATCAGACGTATTCGCCGAGTGCGGTTAGTTTTTTACTACAACGAGGGGCGTTCAACATATTCTCGGTATCGGGGTGAAGCTGTGGTTGTATATATAAATTGACTTATTTATCAAGTAATACTATTATTTTAGTGCATTCATGTAAAATTTCATATAAATGTGATTATTAATTCGCGTTTTATCTCTAGTTAAACAGAATCATAATGGCAACTGAGACGATGATGGTGAAAATTGAGCATCGCGCTGTAATTAAATTTCTCACTAAGCAAGGAAAAAGTCAAAAGACTATTCATGAAGAGATGGTGGCTGTTTACCAGGGTTCCGCACCTTCATTATCAACTGTGCAAAAGTGGTCAAGTGAGTTCAAGAGAGGCAGAGAGAGCATTGAAGACGACCCCCGATCCGGCGCCCCGGCTACTGCTTGTACGGGAGAAAGCATCAAAGAAGTCGAAAAACTTGTTCTGCCCGAATAAAGGTGAAAATGATGGCAGAGATCACCAAGCTTTCATTCACACCATTCTTCATGACCATCTTAACCTTTCAAAGGTCAGTGCAAGGTGGGTGCCACGAATGCTCACAGCGCCTCAGAAAAAAGTGAGAATCGCATGCTGTAGAGAGCTTTTGGAGATGTGTAGTGAGAACGCGGACGGTGTTATGGATCGAATTGTTACTGGGGACGAAACATGGGTCCACCACTATGACCCTGAAAGCAAACAAGAGTCCATGCAGTGGCATAAAAAAGGAACAGACCCCCCGAAGAAGTTCAAAGTCACTCCGTCTGCCGGGAAGCTCATGGCCACAGTTTTTTGGGACTCAAAGGGAATCTTGCTCATTGAGTACAAAAAAAAAGGTGAAACCATCAACGCCACATCCTACGCTTCCACTTTGCATAATTTGCGGGAGGAAATTAAAAAGAAAAGACGGGGTAAACTCGCAGCGGGTGTGTTGCTTCTTCATGACAACGCTCCTGTTCACACGGCGCGAGTTTCCAAGGCTGCTGCGCGAGATTGTGGTTTCGAAGAAATCCAACACCCACCCTATAGTCCAGACCTTGCCCCTAGTGATTATTTCCTGTTTCCGGATTTGAAAAAATGTCTTCGTGGAAAAAGATTTTCGGATGATGAAGAACTCAAGTCGGCAATAAATGGGTATTTTGCAGAGAAAGAGGAAATTTATTTTTTTGAGGGTTTAAAAAAGCTTATCTCAAGATGTAACAAATGCATTGATGTTAGGGGAGATTATATTGAAAAATAAAAACAATTTAAATTGAATTCGCATTTTCCTTCATATCGATACCGAGAATATATTGAACGCCCCTCGTAAACCATGTTCGGTAGTACCATAGTAGGAGAATTTTATCGGGAATCAATTTCAATTTGAATTGCAATTTATTTCAATTTGATTGGAACAGTATAAATAAGACTTTTATAATATATCAACTTTTATAATACATAAATTACATTTGAATTTGGATAGGGTAAATTGTCTTAATGTTTTAAACATTAATAGAAAAGGTAAAGATAAGGAAAAAAAAGGAGAGAGAAAAAAAGAAAAATAGGAAAGAAGAAGTAGAAGTAACATAGTAGAAGTAGTTTTTATTGATGTTGCTTAAGGTGTTCCAGTGCTGCATTCTTGAATAATGTGGCTCCCATTGCTTGCTTAGCCGTTAAAGGAAGTGTGTTCCAAAGCCTGGTAACATAGACAAAGAAGAGGCTCGAGGAGTTTAAATAATTATATGCAGGTATTATGAGATTAAGTGTTGTGGTAGATTGAGAGAATCGTATCTTGTCAAATAGGTAAGCAGGAGATTTATTTTTAATGATTTTGTGCATGAACACACAACATCTTAGGTCGAGAAATTGTTTGAGGGAACAACCTAGAACAGAGTTATGGTAGTGTGAGGCATGGTTGTATCGGGGAAGTCCGTAGACGTACCTTATCATATCATTGAAGGCTACGAGTAACTTATGTTGCGAAATGGAATCAAGCTTGCTGTAGACAACAGCAGCGTAGCCAATTATAGGCAGAAATAGGCTTTCACAAGTCTGAGTTTTGTGCCGATAGGCGTAAGATTAGAAGAGGGCCAGAGTTTACGTAGTCCAGCTTAGGTTCGCCCGATAACATAATTTATGTGGTCAACAGCGGAAAGCGATCTATTTAATTTGTAACCCAAATTAGTAACCATGTCAACAAAATTGAGTTGGCTGTCATTCAGGAATACTGGTGGTATTCCGTCCGTGTCGAAGTGTTGTTTGGATATCAAAATCAGTTGTGATTTCATAGGGTTGAGATGAAGTCCATTACAATTAGCCCAGTCATAAATTTTGGAGAGGTCTTCATTCAATCTGACGACTAGGTCCTCAATGAGTCCAATTGGTCGGAAAATATAGATCTGTGCATCGTCAGCATATAAGTGGATATCCGCATTAGAACAGACTTTTGGTAGATCATTGACAAAAAGACAGAATAAAATCGGTCCAAGTATAGACCCCTGAGGAACTCCTGCAGCTAAGAGGACGAATTCTGACGAGGAGTTGTTGTGAACGACTCTTTGATAACGGTTGTCGAGATAATTGTAAATTAGTCGAACTGAACTTTCACTAAAGCCGAAATATAACCTAAGTTTTTGACATAGTACCTTATGGTTGACACTATCAAAAGCCTTCGAGAAGTCAAGCAAACATAGCACGGTTAAGTAATCCCTATCAAAGTTAATCCTTATGTCGTCGAGAATTTTGACCATGGCTGTAGAACAGCTATGATTAGCTCGAAAGCCGGACTGCACAGGGGATAACAGACTGTGCTGCTGGATGTATTTTACAATTTGGTGAGCCAGAGCTTTCTCACTTTTGATAAACATGGTAAAATGCTTATAGGTCGAAAGTCAGTTAGCGAAGAGGCAACTTAAAATGTGGGGTAAAATAACCTTCACAAAACGGATAGGTATTCCATCTTCTCCTATAGCATTCGATTTAAGGTTACGTACAATATCCGCAACGTCAAGCTCTGACACAACATCAAAATCGAAGTCAAAACTGGTAGTGAGGTCATAATTTGGAGTGAAGCGAACTTCGATTATAGCATCGGAAATAAACACATTGTTAAGATCGTCAGTATTAAGGAAACTATCAACTATTACTTTCTTTCCAACGCCAATTGAACGCAAATTATTCCACAGTCTCTTTGAGCTTTGTTCAGGTTTTAATTTAGATAGAAAGTATCTTTTCTTTGCTTTTCTAGTAACTGAGGTGGAGAAATTACGCGCACGATGAAAGAGTTCTTAATTAAGAGCAGTAGGCCTTGATCTCCATTTAGAATAAAGCTTGTTTCGTGTTTTGATAGCTTGGTGGACTTCGTGCGTGAACCAAGGGCATTTATTATTTCGTATTGCGACAGTTTTCAGGAGGACATGTCTATTGAGGAGGTCTAATATTAGTGATTGCAAAAAAATTACTTTATCATTTATATTTGAGGTAAAATAACAATTTCGACAAGGTAAGTGGCCAGCATCGATTTACAGTGCTTCATTATCTGTGCTTGAGTAGTCTCTAAATTCGAATGATGTCGGACAAGGGGAACGATATAACTCAACGTTGTATGTGCAGAATATTAAGTCATGATCAGACATACGATACCAGCTAACGATAATTGGTCCAGAAGCAGAACATTGGCTCGATTAGAAACCATAACAACGTCAAGAAGGCTTGGAGGGTTATTAGGTGAGAAGCGAGTGGCGAATGAGTTCAATACAGATAGTCCTGAACCAGCCGTAAAATCAGACAACTGGCGAGATTTATTGTCATTTTTTAAGAGATCTACATTCAGATCGCCGCAAATAATTATGTGCTCGTAAGTTGCAGTGTACTCATGAATTGCAGAAAATAACGGTTCTGGGGAGTAGCATCGGTTAGGGTTATAAGCGGCACTTTGTGTAGCCATCGCCTACTTCCATCAAGATATACTCGACCACGCTTTCTATTGACTTTTTTAACAACTTGTATCTTAATGATTTACTACAGTATACTGCAACTCCACCGCCAGTAGTAGTTGTAATTCGATCGTTGGATATGAGTTTATACCCAGGGATCTCGAATAGCTTCTCTTTTGTCAGATCGTCTATATTCACATCGAACCAAGTCTCAGTTACACAAATCAGATCTACTTCCGCGTCATCGAGAATGTACTTCAAGTAGTCAAGTTTACTCAAGCTTAGACTACGGGCGTTTAGGTAGCATACTTTTAGGCCATTTTTTTGCGGTAGATACGATTTTAATTATCGGTCGCCTCGCAATATCACCCATATTACCGGGCCTGGCTAAATTATTGAACACCATTTAAGCATATAAAAACAAACGATGGGAGCTTAAGATTACGAACAGTCACGTATAAAGAACATCGAGATGCGCAACAACAACAACTACAGAAGATGATAAAGTTAAAGGAAGTGTGAAATGAGATATTATGAATAGAAGGATATAAGAGGATAGAAGAGTAACTGGGAAAGGCAAAGAGAGAAAAATGAGGAAAATAAAACATTAGAAAGAGGAAGTACAACAATATAAAATAAGTCAATATTTTTAAGATAATAATTTGAGAGGTACTGGTTTGATGAGTTTGTTTAGGGAAGAGTGACGTTAGCGCTAACGTCCCAACCACTAAACAGCAATAAAGGAAAGCGGGAGACAGATTGCTGGTATTAATAGCATGGTAAAGTGAATACTACAACCGCTGACGACAGACAGGATTTCGTAATACATTTGGATAAAAATAGTTCTCTTCGAATCCATTGTACAAAAACAATTCTAGCTACTTTTTCACTGTGATTACTTGTTAAAGAATCTACGAAGAATCGCCAACAGAGAGAAAGTGGCGCAACAATCAGTAAGAATGTGGTATACCACCAAAAATTTGCGAATCTCAATACCAGTATATTTCGTGGTATACTAGCTTTTAACGTGGTATTGATGCGACAGACGTGTGGTGTAGAACATAGTATTGCTATACCATGGTAACAATACCAGAAATTTATCTCCCACTTAAGGTAAAAGGCAAATCCGGTCGAAAAATTAATTAAAACTCAAGTTCCAACCGAGTGTCAAAGAAGAGGCCGAAAGAAAAATAATTGGATCACTCACATTGCACGTTTAAGGATCCTTGAATGAAACATCCATTTGGAGGAAAAATATTTTGACAAATGCATCTGCAAACATTTATATTTTTAATCATCATTGTATCATACATAAAAAGCTGCAGTAAAGTTTGAGACCACATTTTAATTTGTTAAAGGCGGTTTCACCGGGGAAAAAATGTTTTTTTGTTTTTTATCTATTATTTACGAGGGCGGGTCAATAAGTCCGTGACTTTTGGAATAAAACACAGATTTTTTGATAAAAAAATAATTTTATTTTTCAACGTAGTCTCCCTTGAGCTCTATACACTTTGTCCAACGCTTCTCCAATTTTTTTATCCCTTCCAAAAAAAATGATTTGTCGAGGTCCTCAAAATAGGCCTTTGTTTGCGAGATGACTTCATCATTGGGGTCAAATCTTTTTCCACCAAGCCATTTCTTCAGGTTTGGGAACAAGAAGTAGTCGCTCGGAGCCAAATCTGGAGAATAGGGTCAATGAGGGAGCAATTCATAGCCCAATTCATGGATTTTTGCCATGGCAACTGCACATGTGTGCACCCTTGCATTGTCTTGGTAGAAAAGAACTTTTTTCTTGGCCAAATGAGGTCGGTTTTTTTTTCAAATCGTCATTGAATCAGTCCAATAAGTTGGCATAATATTCCCCATTGATTGTTCTTCCCTTTTGAAGGTAGTCAATGTGGATTATCCCGCGTGCATCCCAAAAAACAGTCGCCATTACTTTATTGGCTGACAAACCCACCTTGGCCTTCTTTGGCGCCGATTCACCCTTAGAAACCCACTGTTTTGACTGTTGTTTGTTCTCTGGTGTGTTGTGATGGATCCATGTTTCGTCCACGGTTACAAAACGGCGCAAAAACTCCTCCATATTGCGATTAAACAACGCCAAACCTTCCTGTGAAGTGAAGCACACGAAGTTTACTTTTTTCCATTTTCTCCTCAAATTAGTGAGTAGTCTGATAAAAAAAGCTGTCAAACACAAACTAACTGACGCAGCAAGTTTAAATTTTGACAGGAGTCAACTGACAGATGCCTGTTGACAGGAGCAGTGTTGCTGTTTCAGTAAAGAGGTCAGAAATTCAAAAAGTCACAGAATTATTGACCCGCCCTCGTATTGTACACAGCGCGGGCAAAGGAAATTTAGGGAGGAAGAAAAGAGAGGTACCGATGTACATTGTTTTTAAATATTTGCAAGTTATAACGACCAGGAAATACAGAGATCGGCAGGGCATTCCATAAGCGAATTGTACGGCTTAGGAACGAATCACGATATTTTAGAGTACGTCCGAAAATGGGCTTGAGGGTATACTGATGAGCATTCATAGCGAGACGAGTGTTACGGTTGAAAGTTTGAATGGGCGGAATGCTACTGGCGATTTCAGTGGAGCACTGGTGGTGGAAATAGCGATAAAACAAAGTGAGACACGAGACATTTCGTCGGCGTTCGAGGGTATCAATTGACTGGCTGATATTAGTATCATCAATGAGCTTTATCGCACGATTTTGAATCCTATCTAGCAGGTGCAGAGATGTTTTAAGAGCACCTGACCAGATGTGGGAGTTGTACTCCAATTTTGGGCGGATGAATGCCTTATATATTGAGGGCAGATCAGAGGGGGTAAAATATTTCTTACATCGCTTGAGGAAACCTAGACATTTCGCAGCATTTTTGGCGACATCAAATATGTGGTCATTCCAACGTAAGTTGGAAACCGAGAATGGAAAGTTTTCCGGTTTCGACGATGCAAGTGCCATTCATAGATAATGGCTGTGTGTTTAGATTTCGCTTTAAAGACAGCAGACAGCATTGTGTTTTGGAAGCATTAAATTCCACTCTATTGATAGTTCCCCAATTGGTTATGCTGTTGATATCGGAATTTAATGAGCTTAGCATACGCTGCCGTTCTCGTACTACAGCCGAAGAGCAGGGCCGTGAGTCCGGGAACGAATATGAAAAGCAGAGAGTACTGTCATCAGCAAAGAAATATATTGGTTTAGAAGTAGCAGAAAAGAGATCGTTAATGAAAATTAAAAAGAGTGTCAGTGACAGAATAGAGCCCTGGGGAACACCAGCATTTATTTTGTGAATATCAGACTTGAAACCGTCCAAGACAACTTGAATTGAACGTTCCGAAAGGTAATTTCTAATCCATTGAAGAAGAGAGTCGTCGATCCCAAATGCACGCATTTTCGACAAAAGAGCCTGATGCCAAACTCTGTCAAATGCCTTAGAAATATCAAGTGCAACTATCTTGATTTCGCCAGATTGATGTACGCTTTGGTTTCACTTTTCGGTGAGACATGCCATCAAATCACCAGTGGACCTGTTGCTACGAAAACCGTGCTGCCGGTCATTGAGAAGTTTTCGTGTTTCGAGATATTTCATGAGCTGACGATTTATCAGTATTTCCATGACCTTGGAAAGAAGGGACTTAAGTGCAATGGGTCTGTAGGAGGAGAGAGAAGATGATTCGCCTTTTTTAGGGACGGGCTGGACAAATGCTGTTTTCCATCTGCTCGGGAAGAGTCCTAAAGTGTAGGATTGATGAAAAAGCTTACGCAGTGGTTTTGCCAGCGAGGAAGAACACCTCTTCAGAAGAAGGGGAGATATACCAACTGGACCAGCGGATTTATGTATGTTGAGATCTTTAAGTACTCTTGCTACTACACGAGTGCGAAAGTAGATTCGTCCCATTGAAGATTCGACGCACTCAAGTGTAGGCGGAGACAAAGCACAATCTGGGAGTGTTGAGCTGGCCGCAAAGTGTGCAGCAAGCAGATTGGCCTTATCCAAAGAGCTGACAGCTGGAATGTCATTGTAAACGAGCGTTGGGATGGAGGATGAGGCGGAATTTCTAATGTTTTTGACGAACGACCAAAAATTTTTACTGCCTTTGGGACATTGCAGTATTTTTTGCCTCAATTTTTGGTCGTATAGGAATTTCACACGCTTAAGAAAGGCGTTGCAGTCATTTCTGGCTCGTTTGAACTTTTTTCGGTTTTCCTCTGTCGGGTTGGTCTTGTAGGACCGAAAAAACATTTCTCTAACCCTGACGGCCTCTTTACAGCTCGAGTCGTACCATGCCTTTTCTTTTGGTTTGATGCTCTTCATCCGATGAGGAATAAAGGATCTCATTCCAAAAAGAATGGTGTCTGTAATCATATCAGCAGCGGCATCCACGTCGTTATCGAGGAAGCATAACGACCAATTAAAATTCCTAAAGAAGGTGTTAAGACCGCTCCAGTTGGCTTTCTCGTATTGCCATAAGGTTCTTTTAGGAATTTTTTCTCTAACTGTGTGGTCGGTGTACGAGAAATTAGCTGATATGACACAATGGTCCGACGAGCCTAGAGGGGAGAGCACATCAATGGTGTACTTATCAGGGTGAGAAGTTAAAAACAAGTCCAGGATGTTGGCGGTATGACTATCAACGTCTGGTATTCGCGTGGGCTCATTTACAAGCTGCGTTAGGTTGTTTTCCGCAGCGAAGATCTCAACACACCGTCCTTCGGGTGTTGTCTGTCCAGAATGTCGAAGCCACCCAGAATTGTGTATATTGAAGTCGTCCGTAATAACGATTTCAGTATGAGGATACAGGGATACAATTCTTTGAATGGAGTCAGACAGCGCATCAAACTCGTTAAAGGTTGAATTGCTGTCCAGTTTGAGGCTTCTATAAATAAAGCAGTAGTGTATAATTTGCTTACGGAGATGGAATTTTAACCACATGAAGTTGAATTCCGGATTGGAACATAGATCACATTGTGGTGGAGTTTGGTAAGCTACATCACTACGCATATAAATGGCGAGACCGCGGTGAGAGAAGAATAATGGCACTAGTTCGTAGCCAGGTAGCTTCAGATCAGAATGATCTGAGAGGTGTGGGCGGGGATCTACGTATGTTTCACTAAGTGACAAAACACTTACAGACGTGGACGTACGCAGAAAAGTGATTACTTTTTAGCCCGCGTATATTGGCTACGTCTACCCTGAATTTCCTAGTCATAATCACAGACAAACACAGAAAACACAAACACCGACGATACTAAGCAAGGCTGCGAAGTGGAAATTGTGACATTGGTTTACCGAATCAAATTGTTGTAGGTGTTATGCCCTTACAACAATATGAAACAGTGCACCAATAAAATTTTCACTCACAACCCCACTATTCATCAGTTGTTACATACACTTAGCCACTGCCCGTACCGTATGGTAAATACAGTAACGGCAGTGACTGAGTGCAAGCAACAGTACTTCGACTAGGAGCGGGTGAGGTGGGATACCCGCACTGTGTGATATTCACTGTCACTGCACTGCACTGTTTTTGTTTTTGTATATAATGTTTCTAAGATCTACGGGGTCTGTTTAAAAAGTATCCGGCTTTTATTCACAAAATCAACATTTATTGATTTACAATTATATAACACTAATCCTCTTCAAAATACTCCCATTGAGTTGCTACACACTTCTCCCAACGACTCTGTCACTGCTGGGAGGAAATCTGGAAAGCACTTTTAGGTATGGCGCGCAAGATAGTCCGTTGCAATCTATATGATGTGTTCGCTGGTCTGAAATTTCGGCATTTTCAGCTTGGGTAAAAGCTGAAAAGCAGTGTCCTCGTAATCGTGTCTTGCATCTCTCTGTATTGTGTGATAGAAGTGCCTTACTTGATTAATGACGACCTCATTTTTAGATGTTGAAGACCTATCAGAATGTGCTTTACTTTCCATTGGTTAGCGGTCCTCTCTGAAGCAGTTGTACCATTCCTTTATCTGTGTGGTGCCCAAACATTTTTTTTAATTTTTGGGATTGTTTTAACTTGAGAATCCTTAAGCTTTAAACAAAATCTGGTTCAGTAACGTTGTTCAACTTTTTCTGCCATTCTTTCCCAAAATCAAATCCGAATACTATTACTTACACGTGCACAGTCTTCAACACCGTGGCGGCGGCCGAGTGGTGCTGTAGTGGTGAAAAAATTATGGTCGGATACATTTTGAAGAGACCTCGTGATTACACTTTTTTCCCAGAAAATATAGCTCTTAATATGGTAACGTTGTTATATTTGTGTTCTTTATTAGTTTTAACATCTAAAAGACGACGGCATTTAATAATAGCAATCTTATATACGAAATACAATACTTTCGCACTTTTACTAAAAAATGATTAAGCTACATTTAGTGAAATGTAATAATATTTTCTGTGTGCCATACACCTCTCCCACTTCGTAAATATTGAAAACATGATAATATACGATTGCAATAAATTTAATCATATTCAGCTCCAATAGTTATACTGATTTTTCCAGGCAGCACAACAGTCTGATGATACCACTTGTTCGTGTCTAAAACAACTAAAATCACTTACTTAATACACATTTTTGTTATAGGAAGACACATATTTTTCTTACTTATGTCACCTTCATCTACGACAACTTCCGTTTTGCTACACCAAAAATAGCACTCTGGCGGAGGCATTAAAATCCATTTTTTACTTCCAGAAAGTTGGGCCTGCCAAGATGCCAACCGAACATTATCCACCTACACTTACAAATATAAATATAATTGTTTTAATAAAAAAACAAAACATACATACATGCATATGTGCTCCCAAACCAGAGTTTCCCATAAAGATCCAATCAACTGCATTATTCTCTGATGTTTCCGGAAGAAAATATGGTCTGCCATAGTGCTTTCGAAGTTCTTCTGCCGTTTCAGAATTACAATTACTCCAGCCGAAGTACCATGCCCTTGTGCTTGAACTGAATTGTTCCGGTGCGTTTTCCAGTGCCTCGAATAGGTTTTTGAATCCAGATTTGTACGGGAAAAACTGACAATCCAAAATTTTATATTTCTGTTTAGCACGATTGTATGTTTCCTTAAAGAACCAAAAGTCAAAATTCTATGAGGGTGGGTTAATTAATTTGTTCAAACATTTTATTCGATTTATACCGTTAAAGCAGACCAGTTTGCAGTTGCATCGGTAACAACCACGGGAATCGCAGAATATGCAAATCGGTTTTCAAACTCCTCACGGGAAATCTTTTGCAATTTTTGAACGTTTGAAACACCCTGGCAAAACTCACAAGTAACCGGTGGCCGAAAAATTCTTCGAACATTATCAGGAAGACCGATAGAACACTACAAAATGAGCGGTATTAACGTTCATACTAATATACTCGTATGCATGGATCAAAAGAACATTTTTATTTGAATTCACTTTACCTCAGAATTTCGTGGAATAAACGGAACCAGTAAGTAAAGAGCCGAAGCAAAAACAATGGCTATCAATAAAAAAATGTCCTTTCTCAACTGAAAGCAGCTCTGATTTTTATAAAATTCTTTTGATGATTTTAGCTCCCAAGGACTAATTTTTGATTTCTTACATTTTGTTAGAAGTTGAAGTAATTGTACGGAAGCTTCCTCCATACTGGAAGCGGACTGTACTTCACGAATGCCGAAGGAAGAATGACACTTTTCTAATTTCAGTAACTTTTCAATACATCCTTTTTTCATGTGGTGGAGCAAACCATGAGCAGGGATGAAATCCAATTTGAGCACAATAATTTCACACTTCATCGATTTTGCTTATCAATTGCGTGCAGATGGTTCTTTTCATTTTGTCCTTTGATTAGAATACAGCTGGCATTGGTTTGTCCTCCTTACAAAAAAGAAAGGGAAAATTGAATTGCTCCTCACAAGCATCAAATGCGCTTTATTTACACAAGTATGTTTATGTGCATACTTGTACATTATTTTGAAGTTTATTCGCATTTTATTTTGAATGCATAAAATGAAAATAATCCTCGTTTAAGCAGTAGAAACATCTTATTATAACATACTCGTACATATGTGGGTAAATTGGTTAATTTTCCAGAAGTTTTTCACTTAAAATGGTGAAAACTATCAACTTTTTTTTTTTCAACAATTTTTTTTTTTCAATTAAGATACGTTACCACTTTCTTGTGATACCTCATGATATGAGTAATATAGGAACTGTGCGGCAACAGCTAATACAATATGGATGCAGATGCTGAAAAAATCATATTCAGGCACTTTAACATCGAAGATGAGGTTGAAGCGCAATAGCATCCGAACTACCGACGCCTTTATATGCGATTAGGTATCCACGGCTAGAGACGAGACTACTTGTGGAGCAAAGATGTGAGGAGAATAGTTCGAAAGTAGAGCATGATGGAAGCGACCGTACTCGTATAGGAGTACAGTACCCGGAGGACATTTTTTCCCCACAGCAGAAGAGCCAATTAGTAGAGAATAGAAATATTCGTGCCAGAACGTGACGGTCGCGGGCGGAAAATATCCAAGCTTAATCCAATCGACACGATGATGGATAAGTGGTTCGAACCAAAAAACGTGTTAAAGCAACGTAAAATCAATTAATATTCATATCGGCTCTGGAACCCCTCGTGAAGATCGGACTACATTCCTTTTCTGGTTCAGATTCTGGCCGAAGCCAATCCTGTGTACAGAAAAAGTTAGTCTCGTTTTCCCGCACCAGTTGGAAGCTGTACTCATACTACATATTTAAACTTTAAATGTACTTCTACTTCTATTTAAACGGAAGATGTGTTTGAAAGTGCACCCCATTATATTGTGATAACCACTTAAATGTGAGCAGCGACATCTAGCAGAAAATGTCGAAGACCAGAAGATTTCGATATTGGAATAACAAAGTCTCGACTGGAGAGTGGAATCGAATTTTCTAGCAAATTAGAAATTGTATGGGACGCTGGATGGCGAGGATTGTTCTCGAAGTATGTCATTCGAGTATAAATACCAGCATCCCAAAGGTATGCAAATCAGTTCTAAAGTGTAATTTGAAGTGTTAATTAGGAGAAGTGATTAAGTGGTTTAAGTAAAAGATAAGAAAAGTATAAGTGGTTGAGAAATTGGATTGTACTGAGAGAAAGAATTAAATAGTGAATTGTAACTGTACTGAATAAAGGGATTTGTATTGAAAAGAATAAGTTCTATCATTTGTACCCACACAAACATTTTACATTGGTGTCAGAAGTAGGATAGGACTTATTGTGTGAAAAAAAAGAAAGTGTTTTCTGACTATTTGAAAAAGCTAGAATGGGTCGAAAACTATTGCAGTTGACCCTCGTCCAACTCAAATCCGAGTTGAACAAGAGAAGCCTCAGCGCCAGTGGAGGAAAAAGTGACCTGGTGCTCAGACTTCCGGAGGCTTTGAACAACGAGGGTCATGATCCTGATGCATACTCCTTTGATGTTGACGAGGATGAACAGACAAGTACCGGCAATGACATGGCTGCGATGATGCAACTCGTCTTATTAAAAATGGACGAACAGAAGAACAGTCTCGACGAACAAGAGAAAAATCTGGAAGAACAAAAGAATAGCCTCGAACAAAAGCTGGATGAACAAAAGAAAAATCTGGACGAGCAGAAGAGCAGCATTGAACAAAAATTCAACGAACAAACCAACAATCTGCACGGTCTTCAACAGAAAATGGATGAACAAAAGAACATTCTCCAGCAAAAATTCGAAGAAATCGATGACAAATTTGAAAGAATAGAGAAGAACGTTGATGACAAATTTGATAGAATAGAGAAGAACGTTGATGACAAATTTGATATAATAGAGAAGAATGTTGGCGAAAAATTCGAGGAAATGGACAGCAAAGTTGAGCAACTGGCAAAAGAGCTCGACAGAGTGCGAAAACAGAAACTGCGAGAATGTTCTTTAAGCGGTCCAAGGAGAAAAGATTTGAAGCCTCCCTCATTCGATGGTCAGACCTCATGGTCTACTTATAAGAAGCAGTTTGAAATGGCTGCCTATGCAAACGACTGGGACAATGAGGAAAAGTGCTTTGCCCTAACAATGGCCTTGCACGGTCCTGCGGTAGAATTGTTACAAACAATCGATATCGAAAAGAATAGAGACTATATGGTTTTAGTGCAGGCTATCGAGAAACGGTTTGGGGATAGCCACATGCGGGAAGTTTACAAGGTTCAATTGCAAGGCCGTATGCAGCAACGAGGAGAAACACTGCAACAGCTCCAAGCAGACGTGAGTAGACTGGCACATTTGTCATATCCCACCGCAGGCCAAGAAATAATCGACGAAATGGCAAAGGACGCATTCATCAGGGGAATTGCAGATTTGAAGCTACAATCAGCAGTAAGGATGGCCGGGAAAAGAACCCTTGCTGAAGCACTTGCCTTCGCTCTGGCGATGGAAGCATCCAATCAGGCTTCCAAAGGAATGGGAAATAGTATCTGGTGAATGCTCCTGCTCAAGACCAACTACTATGCAACGAAATATCCCGCGGGAGAGCCGAAGAATGCGCTGCTGGAACTGCGATAAAGTAGGACATTTGCAAGGGCATTGTAAAGAACCGGTACGACGAGAAGGCTGTCTGCACTGGGGTTACAGGCAAATAGAAAGAAAAACCGGCAGAAACGGCTACCAAGAAACCGGTCAAATTTCCAGAAGCCATCAGTTAGGAAATGCTTACTTCACGGGGCAGAAGTCTGTAGCAGGAGTCGACTCCAGGGTAATTACCCCAGTCTCACAGGTAAAACAATGCAATGAAAGCCTCCCAGCAGAAGTAGTCGGTGGTAAAGAAGCAAAAGAACAGGCAACTATCCAAATGATCAGGACTGAGCCAATAGAGGGTTGGAGTATAGACGAAATCCGTTCCTCCCAACAGGCAGACAATGACATCGAACCAATATTGGCCTGGAAGGAACACGAGGAAAGACCAAGCTGGCAGCAGATATCAGATCGGAGCCAAACTCTGAAGGCATACTGGGCACAGTGGGACTCGCTTTTTGTGCAAGATGGATTGCTGAAGAGAAAATGGGAAAGTGCAGATGGGACAACATCTCGTATGCAGCTAATTGTGCCACGGTCCAGAGTCAATCAAGTGCTTCATGAAATACATGACGGAATCTCAGGAGGCCATTTTGGAATAAACAAGACGTTGGAAAAGGTAAGGGAACGTTTCTATTGGCTAAGCGCTAAACAAGATGTCGAGAATTGGTGCAAAAAGTGCATAAGGTGTGCAGCTACCAAGGGTCCAAAAGTAAAGCCACGTGGACAAATGCATCAATACAATGTCGGAGCACCTTTCGAACGAATAGCCATCGACATCGCTGGGCCGTTTCCCGAAACCTTTAATGGAAACCGATATACTCTCGTAGTCATGGATTACTTCAGTATGTGGCCGGAAGTATTTGCCATCCCAAATCAAGAGGCTAAGACCGTAGCCGAACAGATAGTCAACAACTGGATGAGCAGATTTGGGGTCCCAATGGAGCTGCACTCTGATCAGGGGCGAAACTTTGAATCAAAGGTCGTCCAGGAAATATGCCAATATTTGGGAATAAGAAAGACAAGGACAACGCCACTACACCCTCAATCTGATGGAATGGTCGAGCGATTCAATCGGACCTTGAATGAGCATCTATATAAGGTTGTCAGCAACTGCCAGCGGGATTGGGATCGACACATACCCCTCTTCTTAATGGCCTACCGAAACGCGGTCCATAGCTCAACAGGGCACACACCATCCGAGATCTTATTTGGTCAAACGATTCGGTTGCCAAGTGAAGCAAAATTCGGATCCCCACCGACGGAGCCCAAAGAGGTGAACGAGTACGTGAATGACTTACGCAGCAGGATTCGTAAATTGCATGAAGACACCAGAGAAAAGATGAAGCTAGCAAGCAGCCGCATGAAAACTAGGTACGATATCAAGGCGAAATCTTCCGGTTTCAACGAAGGAGATCTGGTTTGGCTGTATAATCCTCAGCGTAAGAAAGGCAAGTCACCAAAATTGCAACAGGACTGGGAAGGTCCATACAAGGTGATAACCCGCATTAATGACGTTGTCTACCGGATCCAGCGTGGGGATCGAGGAAAATTGAAAGTGGCCCATTTGGATAGAATGTGTCATTTCAATGGGATGCTGAATGACGAAGTTGTTCGGGACGAACAACTGTAGGGAGGGAGTAATGTGATAACCACTTAAATGTGAGAAGCGACATCTAGCAGAAAATGTCGAAGACCAGAAGATTTCGATACTGGAATAACAAAGTCTCGACTGGAGAGTGGAATCGAATTTTCTAGCAAATTGGAAATTGTATGGGACGCTGGATGGCGAGGATTGTTCTCGAAGTATGTCATTCGAGTATAAATACCAGCATCCCCAAGGTATGCAAGTTAGTTCATCAGTTGAATTTGAATTGTTAATTAGGAGAAGTGATTAAGTGGTTTAAGTAAAAGATAAGAAAAGTATAAGCGGTTGAGAAATTGGATTGCACTGAGAGAAACAATTAAATAGTGAATTGTAACTGTACTGAATAAAGGGATTTGTATTGAAAAGAATAAGTTCTATCATTTGTACCCACACAAACATTTTACATTATCTATTCCTGTTAAAATGAAGATGAAAGTGAGTATTCGTGACAAGTGATGTTTACCAGATTAAATAAGTGAAGTGTTACGGATAATTGCCTTTTCATTAAAAGAAGACAAGGTCCAGATAAAAAGGTTAGAATTGAGTCTTCAATTGTTTTGTCCCTATTATTTTTTCCACCACTGTATATACTCGTACTCGTACGTATTAACGTTCACTTTTTGCTTTCCCCAAACCTCGCACAATATCAAATTAAAGGAAATCAATAGTTTTCGATTTCTTAATATGTAATAATGAGAATATAATGGAGAAATATTCACTTGACACATTCTTAGCCAATTTCTCTTCACCACGTTCTAATAAAATATTTCCATACGCACACCATTATTGTACAATAGATAGTCCAGTGCTTAACTCTCAACCTATTTGTAAAAAATATTTACAAAAATTGTTATCTTTTTATTTGAGAAATGACAACTGCTGAGTATTTCATATGATTAAGATACGAAAAGAATTACAAAGGAATATGTAAAAATATTAAGAAAAAAAAAAACAACAACTTTGCTGGAAGATGCTAAATAAGTTCATACATACGGGTACATTCATCTGCATGTATGTATGTACATATATCCACAAGTAAATGTGAGAATATCACCTTCACAAAACCACCTTGTATTTATCATCTGCAAGATTATTATAATTAAAGAGAACTACGAGAGAATGTAATAGTAAGAGACGTTTAGCCTCGTTTTAAACGCTCATCGCACGTCGAAGTGTTATTTAATAATAGTAGTAGGTAAAGCGAGCTTAATTTACGCTTACATGAGTTGAAACTTGGTTCTTTGGATTCTCTTTAGTCAGTCTGTACGGATACGGGTACAAGTACCTACCTACCTACCTACCTATCGAGGGTAAGAGAGCGAAAGTTACCTTTTTTGTAGCTTCTCCAATTTAACATTCATACCTGCAAAGCGTAGCAATAATCGGCGTTTCTTTTTTAATTCGATTGTCACGGCTTCCAGTGTTCATACTGAGCTGGCATTTAATTGTGAATGGGAAGCTCAGAACGAACTACGAATATTCCGATATTCGCCGTGACCGGAGAGAACACCTGAGAAAGTCTAGTGAGACTCGGACTCCAGTTGGGAATTCGGTTTGGGTGTGGTAGAAGGTTCGACTAAAGATACTCCGCTTATATCGGGCAAACAAAATTACATATATGTATCAAAGCTTTTTTCAATTTGTCATAAAAAAATAAATACTTATACAATAATTCTTCAAATTAAATCGGGCTGATAATAAAAAAAAAAAATTCCAACTAATCCAAGTGCAATGAACGATCCGTTGAGTGATAATAAAACTGAAAAACCCGACGACTTCCAAAACGGCCATCAAGATATCCGGTTGACGGAAGGAAATCCCAGTTTAAATTCGGGTATCATTAACCAAGTGGATACGAGCACTAATGTCGGAAGCAGTAACAAAAGAACTTGGGTGAAATTCGACGATGAAACAGAAGAAGAGAAAAACTCATCAGAAAACGCTGTAGCTAATGCAACGAGCGCCACTGAAAAAGCACTCACATCTACACAAGCAACAACAAAATCACTGGGAGCAAACAAGTTATCTCCACCACCACCATCGCAGAGAAATTTATCCAAGCCAGCAGTGCAACCGAGACAAAATTCCCCATCGTCTGTAACTGAGGTCTCACAGCTAGCGACTACACGATCAAAATCACCTGCACAGGTAGGTCGTCCTATACTCGTACAAAACAAATTCACTTGTCAATTGCGATTGTTCTTCTTTTTTTTTTTTCTTCTATTTGTTGTGTGTTGATTTGTTTTCTATGATTTTTACAAAGAAAATAAACAATTGCTTACAAATTTCATAGGTCGTATATAACTTCGCACTAAATCTTTTACTCTAATTTGTACCCTTTTTGCTGATCTCATCTGTTTATTGATTTATCTCTACAAGAAAAAATATTATTCCCATTCGTCATCCGGTGGCGTTTGTTTTTAAGTTGGGCCAACAAATATAATATTATTTGCCTGTCCCCAATACGAGTGAAAAGTATGTGTTCTTTAAAAACAAAAAGTGATATCGGTAGCTGGTGTACTTCAAACCTGTAGTTGGAGATAGAAAAACAGCAGCATACCGATATTCTACTCAGTTCGGTTTAAGGTACGGATATATTTTTAGCTTAAAGTTTATGAAAATAGGCAAGCGGAAGACATCGAATGAATTTTAAAAGAATTCGAATCAAACTTTTTTGGCTGTGAAAACAATAAAAAAAAAGAAATTCTATGACAATTCATGTCGTTTGTCACGTGCGTTGCGAGATTTCTTCTACATATCGTGAGAGATGTACAATAGTTGGATTCGATTACATAAATAAAAGTGAACTAATCGAAGAATGGAAGTCGAAAGAAGACTACCTGCAAATAATTTAGACAGGTTTCTCTTGACTCTAATTTGATCATACAAATATACCCGGTTCACTATTGTATCATTTTGAATCTACTCGCAGATGTATCACATCATAACTTGTATTATAAATGCAAATGTGTAGGTATATATAAATGCACACGAGTATACTCGTATCAAGCCGTGGTTGACTAACCTCGGATTTAACCTTAAAACGGAAACCATAATTGCAATAATATTTGACCTGCGTGAAACCTTTTAACGACACAATCAAATTCTCATTCTATAATATTGTTTTTATTCGGAGATAGACACATTAAAATACTCGTAATTGTTTTTCAAGTACCCAATACTTTTACATATACATACATAAATAAATATGTACTTTTACATACAGTTTGTCAAGAAAGTGTTTTCACAAGTAATAAAAACAACAATGTATCCTATTTTGTTATAAATATAGGCACTTCCAGTAGTTTTATTCAGTTTTTGCTTTTGGTATTATGATATACACATTCTTAAATATTAAATAACAAAAAAAAAGTATTTCTTTTCGTACAAAAACAACAACAATAAATACACTGTCAAGAAAGTGTTTGCACATTTTCATCTTATAGAACAAAATAACCTCAAGAACTGGTAAACTATACAAAAATTACACTTCAGTATTTGGTGTGACCACCTTTAGCATCAATTACTGCCTTTAGTCTTCTTGGCATTGATCCAATTAAATTTCTTACGTCATAATTAGTTGGTATATTAGCCCATTCTTCCTTAATATACTGTATTAATTGATTTCTGTTTTTCGGACTCCTTTTTGCCACTTTATTTTTCAGGTGTACCCATATATTCACGATTCGGTTAAGGTCGGGGCTCTGAGCTGGTGTATCTAGCACTTTACTACAATTATAGAGCAGCCACGTCTTAACCGTTAGCTCTTTATGCTTTGGGTCATTATCTTGATAGAATTTGAATTTAGGTTTTCTGTTCTCATTGTTGCAATTAAAACCAAAGCTTATGGCGCTACTGAGCAAATGATTTCGCAAAATGCCTAAATACTGTTTCGCGTCCATGGTGTTTTCAATGAAGACAATGTCTCCGACGCCTCTGATGGATATGCACCCCCATACCATCACAGATAATTTGCCGAATTTCACAGTGGGAATTATGTTTTTATTACATAGAGCTTTCAAGGGCTGACGCCATACTCTTTTCGGTCCTTCGTTATAGTAAAGCATTATTTTCGTTTCGTCGCAAAATATAACATCATCCCAGCATTCATTTGGTTCGGTGCTATACGTCGATGCGAACAAAAAGCGCTTTTCTATATTTTGCAATGAAAGCAGTGGCTTTTTCCGTGCAACTCTTGATGTGTATTTGTGCTTTTTTAGTACTTGCCGTATAGTTTCATGCGATACTTGTACACCACATTCTTGGCTGATCTCCCATGACACCTTTTTTAGCAGAAAACGCTCATTTCTGTCCGTTAGCTTCCTTGGCCTACCAGTTGTTATTGGAGGATCCAAACGATTCTCACGTTCTGCCCGATTAATGATGTTGTATATAGTTCTTCCGGATATACCAAACATCTCCGTAATTTCTCGCACACTTTTGCCCTTGTAGTGGTTATAGTAAATTAATTGTTTTACGTCCAGCGAAATTCTTTGGCCAGGCATATTTAAACAAATCTAAAACGATCAGTCAAGCACTCGAAACAGAAAAGGAATCACTAAAATTGTTGGATTCGATATCCTATGACTGTCACAGGACAAAAAAATAAAAAACCGCTTTAACGGTACTTTCATGATACTGTGCATATGCTGCGAAAATGGAATTGAAATGAAATTGCAAACACTTTCTTGACAGTGTTTTTTTGTTGTTTTTTGCTGTTTTGTTTTTTTTTGTGGTTGTTTTTGTGCTATAAGAAGTACTTTGTTATGGTATTTTATGCTTAAGTATGTGTTAATTGCAATTCCAAAAGAAAAAATTGAAAAAATATTCCGGAAGTATCTGTAATTACAACGCTAAAAGATATATTGTCATACATTGTACTTGTGAAAACACTTTCTTGACAAACTGTATGTCGATTTTGAAGTCACACACCGCTCTGATCGGCGAAATTAATTTAGCGCTGACAAGAAATATCGATTCTCATTCGGTAATATGTACACCTAAACAATCTAAGTACAGCAACATCTCTCCTCTTACAATGAAACTAATTAAAATACGTTCCCATTGGCTCAGAAAACTAAAAAGAATATATCATAGACACCTTAACAGAATAAATCAGGATTATCGCGAGTTGTCGTCAAGAATTTCATGCATCAGTAGAATCATTAGTAAGAGAATAAACTTAGATATTAATTCTACCTTCAAGTCAAGACTACAGAAAATAAGACCTTCTCCTCAAGCTTTTAAGGAGATCGACAGAATAACTGGGCGAAAATTTTTTGGTACGAACATCTCAAGCGACATACTGACGTGGATACTGCGACTAAGCTCAATACTTTTAAAGATTTTTATTCCTCTGTCTACTTAGACAAAATACCTAATTTCAATAATAATCTGACTAATGAAGTGCTGTCCACTGTTACAGAATTTTGTGCTAGTCGAAATGATATCCCCATCACCACGTTTTCGCCATCTCATCGTTCGGTCAACCCCAATGCACCTCCTTTCACCACCCCTGACAAAATACAGGTTTTAAGGGCCAACATTAACAACAAACATTCTTCAGGCATAGATGAGATATCTAATTTCATATTAAGAAAATGCTGCCATACACTGGATTCAATTTTGTCTTCTGTGTTCAATCACTGTATCAATACCGGATATTTTCCTACAATTTGGAAAAAAGCCAAACTTTTGCCAGTAGCAAAAAAAAAAGTCTACTAAGGAAATCAAGGAGTTTCGTCCTATATCCTTGCTCTCAAATATAGGAAAATTGTTTGAAAAAATATTAGCTGAACACGTTAACATTTTCTGTGAGGAGGCAAATGTGATTCCAAGAACCCAATTCGGATTCAGGAAGGAGCACTCGACAGAACACGCGCAACTTCTGTTATGTAATAAGATCATCCAAAACTTAAGGAATAAGAAGTGTACGGTTGGGTTGGACATTGACCTTGAGAAAGCCTTCGATTCTCTCTGGCATAAAGGCATGATTTTTAAACTCATAAGATTAAACTTTCCCACATGGCTCATTCGAATACTTTACAACTACCTACTAAACCGTTTCTCATCCATAGTTATACATTCTGAGTACTCAGAACCATTTCCGGTGTTGTCAGGGATTCCACAGGGGTCCATTTTAGGTCCGATTCTGTTCATCATATTTCTTTATGATTTTCCATACGAGGGTGTTTTAAATGCTGAACGAGAGCCTTGTGAAATTTTTTTTGCAGACGATACCTTAATATTAGCTAGCGACGAGAGGCCTCAAAATGCTCTCGATAAAATCAAGGAGAAGCTTCCTTTGCTGTTAGATTATTTTAAAAAATGGGGACTTAAAATAAACACAAAGAAATGTGGCATTACTTGTTTTCGCAATTCTAGTTTAAAAGGCCATCGTTTAGCTGTGAAAGAGAGCAAAACGTTGAGTTTGCAAATCGATGGCCATTCCATCCCGCTGCGGTCAGAATTGAAATACTTGGGTGTATACTTCCACAACAGATTTCTTTTTGACAAACATCCTAAAGCCTTTATTGCAGTCAAAAGCATTGCCCTCAAACACAAAGTTACTGGTATACAAAACGCTTATAAGACCTATATTATTGTAGCATATGGATTCTGTGCATGGTTTACAATCTCCCCCACAGTAGCAAAAGAACTGGAACAATTTGAGAGAAGAATACTTAGATTCTGTTGTGGAAAGTATAGAAGACCCGATAAAAAATGGTATCCAAATAAACTTCTGTATAACACTTGTCAAGTAACACCTCTTCTAACATACCTCATTAACCTTACCCTAAGAAAACTTAAACGCATAGAATTCCATCCAAATGCACTAATAAAATCTTTGCTGGACTCAAACAAATGCGAGGGTTTGGACGACAATTACTATCTTTCACCATTTAATCTCCTTAATGAAAGATCCATCCATCATATTGAACAAGATCTTGGTAGAAGCCTTATGTTACCATTTTATGTAAAAGCGTCACAGTCTAATTTGAGAGGATAACATAATTGTTCTCAAAAACATTAAAATACCCTCATATACTCGCACTATACATATATGCTATGTATATACATATGTTCTATATAGTGTAAGTCTTTAATTTCAAATTAATAATTAGCTTTTGATTATATAAGCATTTATATATTATTCATTAAGAAGATTAATTTGAAATTTGTACTAGAGCATAAGGAGATCATACTACTACGAGTATATGGTATATCAAATAATATTTAAATTGATTGCACATGTCACTAGTCTGTATTGTTTTGTTTCGTTTTCGTTCTATGTATCTTTTATCTAGTCATTGTTAAAAGTTGCTTAAAGTATGCCGGGAGCAAGCATACATAAAATCGATTATTGTTACAAATAATACATGTATGTATATTGATAGAAAAGCTCACGAAGCTGTATTTCTAAACTCTGTTTAGCCAGGCATATACTGTACAAGTCGGCTACAATCCTGTATAAGTACAAAAAATAATTGTATTGATTTTTAAAGTCTCAATAAAGATAATTGTAAATTGTAAATTGTAACACTGCTCTGATACTTGTTACACAAAAAATTTCCAAAATGAAAATTAAAGTTCGCCTCATAAGGTGTGACTATCAAATGGCGGAAGGTGTTTTAAAAATATGATCAATTAAAAGCCTCTTACAAATGTGTGGCTGTTAATCCTTTTCCAAAATTTAACACCCCGGCATGCATTGTCCTTAACAGAGCTATCGTCTGCCGTTATTGCCTTGACCTCTTCTAAAAATAGAAATTAAAACACTTTTTGCCTTGGGAAACAGGTAGAATTCAAGAGAGATCTAATGGATATGGCAAATGTAAACTATTTCACAGAAACGGCATTGAGCGTTGATGCGTTGTCCCTGTGGATTATCCATGAGATCAGGATTTTTTGTCTCTCCCTTTCTCTCAGCTTGGTTGTGACAACAGTTTATTGCTTCTGGTTAAGCTTAAATTTCGAACCGGAAAAACAAAATCGATTGATGGTTTTGCAGCAATATAAAATAAATCTGTTTTACAAGTATGTGCAGAATTATACTCGTAGATATACAATAGATAAATATGCAAATATAAATTCGAAGAAATTAATTCGCCTCAAATAAATCATTTCAAAGCCACCTGATTGCGTTCGCTAAATGTTACATAATTCGATGCCGCGCTAATCATGTTAAGTTGAGGACTACCAGGAGATTAGTGTTAAGCATTTATTAAGTTGTTATTCTCAACATATACCTACAGTGGTGGTGGAAATTCACATTCCTTTTGAATACAAATTATTAAGCTTATTTCTGGTAAAAAATATTTAGGATTAATTAGCCATATCGATTATTAAGGGGTAATAACTACAATACCATGTGCACATTGAATCAATGGGAGATAGATCAATATTTTTCAATACTGGTCTTAATACGTATTTATCAAGACGTAAATGTATAAAAATGTTTTTTGCTAATCTTTTAAAACGAAAATGGCTTTACAGTGGTGGATGAATGAAAACTCATTTTTGTTCATAACCACTATTACTATTACTATTATTTATTACTAAGTAAGTATTGCTTACACGGTAAGATAATGGAATCTTTTAAATGTGGAAGCCTTAAATTTTTCAAATATCAGATACAAGTATGTGCAAGTATATATAACAATAAGAATTCAGGATAACAAAATAAGTGATAACAAAATAAAATAAAATAAGGTAAGTAAGATAAAGTAAAAGAGAGAAAAGGATAGAAAAGAACAATTGGCTTTACAAACAAATTGAACATTTTAAGCGTTTAAAATTCTAAATCTAATTAGTTTCATTGGCCAGGTATTTTAAGAGAGAGGTTTTAAATTGTTTTATGCTTCTAATTTTCCTAATATTTATGGGCAAAGAATTCCACAGCCGTACGGAGTTTACGAAGAATTGACGTTCAGACGTCAAGCAGGCATAGCTCGTTTGAAAAAGCATACATGATCTACCTGACTGAAGGAAGCGTAGCCTATTGAATAGGTATGCTGGTTGCTTAGTTTGAATGCCATGCAAGAGACTTAGCGTTCTGTATTTGAGCACATTATCAAATGTACATCCGCTGATTTGCTTTGAGTAAAAGGAAATATGGTCATATCGTTTTAGGTGAAATACAAATCGGGCAATATTATTATATACGACATTGAGCTTTCGTCTGGAGTCGTAGTCGGGGCAGCAAAAGATTTCAGAACAATATAGCAGAATCGGTATTAGGAGGGTTTTCGCTAACAAGAGCTTTGTCCGTGTAGGAACAAAGCGATGAGCAGTCCAGAGAGCACGTAATCCACCATATATCTTACCTATAGTGGCGTTTATGTGGGTAGACCAAGTAAAGGTCCGGTTAAATATCAGGCCCAGGTTGTTGGCGCAGTCGACGTACTCTATTGGACTTTGGGCTAGTTGGATTGGTGGAAAGTGAGTAAGGTCCAGTTTTCTTTTATGGATCACAAGTGCTTTTGTTTTCTGGGCATGACCAACCAAGTATACGCTGGAGATCTTCATTCACCTGCGCAGTGGCTTCGTGAACCAAATTCATGGGAGAACTTAAGTGGATCTGGGCATAATCGGCGAACATATGAATTGCACAATGCACGACAACCTTTGGCAGTTCATTTACGTAGAGCGAAAAAAGCAATGATCCAAGAATGGCAAGGCTTTGCGGTACTCCCCTCTTTATAGGCAAATAGCATGAACATCGGTTTCCCGCTACACTTCCTTCTAAGTAAGAAAATATAAGTTTTGTAGAGGGCAATGAAAATTTAAACTCTTTTCTGAGCTTTAAGCAAAGTATAGTGTGATTAACGGTGTCGAATGCTTTCGAAAAGTCAAGTAACGTTAGTATTGTAGCATGGTTGTCATCAATAGCTTTCCTAATTTCGTCAATTACCAATAATAACGCAGTCTTGCAACTTCGTTTTTGACGGAAGCCAGATTGATTCTCACAAAGCAGTTCTTTACACTGTAGATAGATTTGAATCTGTTTGAGAATAGATTTCTCAAAAACTTTTGAAAGGAATGGCAGAATTGAGATAGGTCTGAATTCCACTGCATTTCCATTCGATTTCTTTGGAATAGGAATAATTTTAGCGTCTTTCCAATGAGTGGGAAAGACTGACGTCGTTAAAATTGAGTTGAAGATACATATGTGTTATAAAAGGCAGTAAATATGGAAGCAGAAGCTTAACAAATTTTGGATGAATTTCATCCATACCATTTGATTTGATCGATAGTACCGCTTCTGCAACGTCTTCCTTGCGTAATCTGTAGAATTCAAAGTATGATTCTCTACAATCATCCGGTGGCTGGTCGAAAGTAGTTAAGCTTACCGAGGGTGGATCACTTGACATTAAAAAAGTTGAGTTAAGGTGGTTGCAGTCTATATCATCGGGAGTTTTAGGCCTTTGTTTTCCTAACCCAAGTTCACGGATATGTTTCCAAACCTCTCTGCTTGAGGAGCAGCTACCGAACTTCAGATAGTAGAAGACACGCTTGGCGTTTCTTATTTTAGAAACCGCTTCATTACGTAATTTGCGATATATATTTAAGAACTCAGGCATTCTGTATTTTTTCCAGCTTTTATAGGCATCATCACGCTTTTTCATAAGCTGTAGGATATTAGGGGTAAACCATTGAAGGTGAGGGGGCCTAGCAGGTTTTGTTTTTAACGGCACATGTTTGTTAAAGAGGAAAGCTATTTTTTCCTGCAGAAAGTTAGTTTGATCATTGACAAGGGGCATCCGATAAATACGCTCCCAACTTGTGCCTATAGTATCAGCTTGCAATTGAGCATCATTTAAGTTATAGAAATCTCTAAACATGACTTTAGATTCAACAAAGTCATTTTTAGCTTGGTAAGTTATATATATCAAGTCATGTTTAGAGAATGCAGGTGCTGAGAGTTGGCTATATAACAGGACTTTACCCATATCGGATACAAAAATTGAATCGATCAGAGTTGAAGCAGTGGTCGTAAAATGGGTAGGGGTAGACGTGTTAACTGGGTTTAGATCAAGCGATTTCATTTGTTCCAAAAAGCCTATGGAGCCGGATGTATCTAACAGATTACAATTAAAGTCGCCGCATATAATGATGTTAGTGGCAATGTAGCCTTTCTCCTCAAGGGTGGTAAAGTGGGAGACCGCCTGTAGGTCGCAATTTTCAATCTAGAACAATAAACGAAAAACGTAGTATTTTTTAGAAATGTAAATTTTTACAAAAAAAGTCTTCTTTCTTTTTATACAAAAATTGGTCATGAAATCGTTCAGTTTTAACCAATTCTACATAGTTTTGAGAAAAACGCGTGAACGAGTAAAATTGCAAATACTGGAATGTTAAGTAAATTTATTGTTTACATGAGCCATACAATTGGTCTGACAAATGAACAACATTCGAAGCCCGCTCTTCAAATTGCTAGCAAATCGGCATAGTGGCTGTACTCGAAAAATCGTTTTTTTTTGACCATTTAAATAATTTGCACTCACATAAAAATTTATAGGTGTTACGACATTTTTAAATAGTTAAGGAAGCATTTATGCCAATAAAAATATAATTCTGATATAAATAAAAATTACAGTAATAACATTGAATCTTGTGAGCATTTTTATTAGAACCAAAAGCATTTCATAAAGACCCAGACATTTTTGTAAATATTTTGTGGCACCTCCTTGATTTTTAATGACGGAGAACTTACCATCTTTCGACTTGTTACCAAAGACCACCCTTTCTCAACCTACTTAACCAGAAAATGCTTTTTTTGTATGTAGCTTATTTAAATTGCAAAATAAAAAAGAGATTCATAAAGGGTGTTCGAAGCGCTGGTGTTTAATTAAAAATTGTGAATTTTTTATTGATTCATAAAGTATACAGTCTAGGATTATGTATGGAATACCATATCGGGTAATTGGTCTCCACGGTGCATACGCAGCCTTTTGTTGAAATTTTCCATGACAGTTTTGCATAAATGTGACAGAATTTCACTGATACAGCGCTCAATTTGTTCCTTCAAGGTGGTAGGTAGACTTTAAAAAATCCCAAAAGAAAAAAGTCCAACGGCGTTGAATAGCATGAACTGGACGGCCAATTGAGATAACGAAAACTGGAAATTACCCGACAAGGAAATGACCCATGCAGGAATTGAATTGTTTCCTGAGCTGTATGGCACGTGGCACCGTCTTATTGAAACCACATGTTCCAATTTATTTAAATCCATATCTTGCAATTTAAGCACAAAAAACTGGATTATCACGTCGCAATTGTGACTACCATTAACTGTTATTGCCTGACCAGCCGCATTTTCAAAGAAGAATGGTCAGATGATGCCTCCAGCTCAAAATCCGCACCAAACAGTTACACTTTGTGGATGCATTTGTTTCTCAACAATCACTCGCGGATTTTCTGAAAGTCGATTGCGCTTTGTATGCATGAAAATGCAAATCTTGGTGAGAATACGCTGTAGATATCTTCTCGAAATGTCCAATTCTTGACCGCGGTGCCGATTTGATGTTCTTGGACTCTCAGCAACACTCTCACGAACTGCTTCAATGTTTTGTGCTGACCGACTTGTTGAAGAAGGACTAGAGTGTTTAAAATCAATAATTGATTCCCCTGTAGCGGAAATTTGTTAATTGTTAAGACTTTTTTGTCTCCTGGTTTTTGATATTCCTAAGCTTGCACCAGAACAATGTTAGTATAGGGTGACCAGATAAGAACGATATAAAAAAAAAAATTAAATAAAACAACAACGCAGTGAGACACAAAATTGATTCTGGCTTTATTTTGAAGATACGTTCATGCCATTATGTGTGGAATAGCACATTATTCAAAAGGTCACGTCGGCTTCACTGACAGCGGTTGGTCCAATTGTTGATGACTCGATCCAATATATGCGGCAATATTCCGGCAAAAGCGTGTCGAAAGTTGGCCTCGATCTCATGCAGACTTGACGTAGCCCCAGAGAAAATAATCGAGTGGTGTCAAATCGCACGTCAAACGCTCGCCGTGAGATGACCCAGTCCCCAAATTTCTCCTTCACACCTGCGAGCGTTGGGTCCCTTGTATGACATGTAGCGCTGTCTTGTTGGAACCACAGATCGGATATATCGATGTTGTCGAGCTCTGACTACAGAAATTTGGTTGACATCGCTCTATACCTGAAACCATTGACTGTAACGATGTCTCCTTCCTCCTTCCTTATTTCGAGAAATAAGGTCCGATGATGCCGCCATGTCATAAATTGCACCAAACAGAAAATCTTTGTGGATGCGTTGATGCTTGGCCGAACACTTGTGAATTGTGTTCACTTCAATAATGGCAATTTTCCTCGCCAAAAATGGGTCTCGTCCGAGAAGATGATTTTTTGCTCAAAATCCGGATTTCCGGCCAACATTTCCTGCGCCCAATTAGCGAACTTACTACGGTCTACGGTCGTCCGTCTTCAATTCTTGCGTTAGCACAATCTTATACGGATGTAGGCCCAAATCCAACTGAAAAAATAAGCTGGGTTGACTCTCTGGCGATGCCCAATTCAGCTGATCGGCGGCGAATCGATATTTCTGCGTCTTCTTCGATACTAGTCGCTACGGCTGCTATATTTTCTTCATTTCACACCAATCTTTGTCTGTTTAAGATCCAAAAGAGTGTACTCACGCTCAACTTTTCCCACGGTGCGACGGATTGCCTTCACATTGAAGCCATGATGACGACCAACCTCATAACGAAATTCACGTTGCGCGTTTACAACTGAGCCGGAATTTCTATATTTTTTTAGTAATTTCTGCACATTCGGCAAGCGTAAAACTATGCGTGATAAAATGGCAAACCTTACTGAATGACAGCTTTATGTCATTTGTCACTTTGGCAGCTACTGAAACATAATAATTGGAAAAACTATCATTGCTATCTGGTCACCATTTAAATAATTCAACGTACGAGTAGTCTCGTAATTCTTAGTCTTTTTTAGACAATGATATCCTCAAAACAACGTTCCTATTTAATGTTTTTTAAGCACGCGTACTCTTTCTTCAACTTTGTTGGGGAATGCCCATATTAACAATATGTAGACTAGGAACAAATTTTCTTCCACAGTCTACAGTGGTGACCCGTTTGGCAAATAATTGGGTGGGCAATCCTTATTTAAACTGTGTCTGTGCGTTAGTTTTCTGTTCCGAGTCGTTATCTAAAGCAGGTACCATTTTAAATATATTGCTATTCAAAGCAGTTGGCCAGTCAAATGCGCAGATCTCTTAAATTTGCTCTTATAAAAGATATTAGTATTTTTTTTTAAAGAGAACTTTACAACAACGTAATATACAAAAATGATCACTGACAGAGAAAAAAAAAATGGAAGAAACGCGCTCACCCATGCATTTTCAATCTCTTACTCTCTCTGCGCATGTAGCCGTTGGCCAACTGTTTTGTATAGCATTATACTCGTGAGGAAAATCGACGGCCTGACTTGAAATCTAATACCATTTGGATAGATATACGAGTATTGTTCCCGTTCCTCTTTCTTTTTCTATTTATAATATAATACAATACGAGTATATAGACATGTAAAAGTTTTGTTTAGATTTTAAAATGTATTAACCACTAGTAAATAACAAAATATGTACGAGAATGTGTTTAGGGTTTTGTTGTTTTACTTGGGCTTATTATTGCATATACCCTTTTACTTTCTTCATACTGCACAAAAATCCAACCAGATAAAAACGAATTTCTATCGGATTAAAGCTAACAAAAAACAATACGTGACTTATCGTTTGACATATTTATATGACTGGTAAAACTGGTAAACTGATAAAAAGGTGATTCTGATAAACATGATATTGTGCGAATACGTAAAGATGTACATGAAGGTATACATATGATTCTGCAAAGCTACGAATATATTGTATAATCTCTAGGTGCTTCTTATTACTCTACAAAATACATAGGAGTACATATTACATTCTGTGACAATAAAAAATAAACTGACATTGGCAAATTTTTTGTCATATCGATTCAATTGATTTAGTTGATTTGCGGCACGTGTCGTCTATTTGAATTATCCTGCTACATATGTAAGAGCATGCATATCAATCAACTGGTAGAAAGTACTCTATATAATCCTCTTAGAATTGGTCTTATTCCATAAGTGCAATGAAGCCAACAACGACCCTTATGACTGTACCACATATTTCGATAAAACAAAACATCATTTCAGTCTTGTTAAAACAAAAAAGAAATGTTATTTCATCTTCAATATGATTTTCAAACGTTGTACCAACCCAGGATCTTCTTGTATTATTTCCCTTGGTTAATTCCTCAATATCGAATTCTTAAAACCTGCAGGCACACTAACTGTGTGAATATTGCTAGATCTAATCAAATTTCTTTATCTGGCCAAGTCCTTCAACAACAAAATAATCATTATTATTCGTCTCAAAAAAAAAATTATAATAATATTTATCTTCGTTTTTATCAAGATTTAAAACTATTCAAAAAGATATTATCGTATCGTACTTTTTGTTCTAAGTGCTTATCTTTAACAATAAAAATGCTAATTTCGTTTAGCAGTTTTTTGAATGCCTTTTTCATTTGAAGCTATTGTAGAATAAATTCCATTTGACTTCATTTAATTTTTTTTTGCAAATATAAACATCCTTGAAATTATTATTGCACATCTAACAGAGATTTGGTAATTTCTACCTTACAACTAAAAATTTGAATTTATTACGATATTATTGCAAATCTTCAACTGTTAATAGGAGAAAAGGTAAATGGTAAACAACACAATACGATAGGTTAGGTTAGGTAAGAGTGGCTGTTGGAAGTACCAACCCACTTAGTCCTATTGGCCCATTGTGATGCCACGTGGATCTATGATCCTCTTTCTAATGGAACCAGTTTCAGCTTATGATAAAGCGTGGGAGACTGTTAACGTCTATATTTGTTGAAGCTCCTAGATGAAACTTTCTTCTCTGGGAGAGAGCTGGACATGTACAGAGTAGGTGGAGGATTGTCTCCTCCTCTTCCTCGTCCATGCAGCTTCTACAGAAATCATTTGTAAAAGCGCCAAGCCTTCTTGCGTGCTTGCCTATGAGGCAGTGTCTAGTGATGACATCTATTATCGCGCTGAGATGTTTCCTATATAAAAGGATCAGACACTTAGAGCGATTCAGATCCAGTTTTGGCCAGATCTCTTTGGTCGCTAGACATGTTTGCCCAGTAGTCCAATTAAGGTCTGTTCTTTTACTGGCATCAAGCTTTAATGCTAGTTTGCACGTAGCGATTGGTATACCTATACTACCCTTTTCCGGTAGAATAGAGTAGTTCCAATTTTGGCGACTTCATCGGCTCTGCAGTTCGCTGGAATGTCTCTATGGCCCGGCACCCAACAAAGGTGAATGTTGAACTGCTCTGCCATCTCCATGAGAGATGATCGGCATTCAAGGGCGATTTTAGAATATAATGAGACCGAGTCCAGGCACTTGACGGCGGCCTGACTATCCGAAAAGATGCCAGGACAGAGCTTCTTTAATCACCAAAATTTCCGCCTGGAACACGCTACAGTGATTTGGAAGACGGAAAGAGAGGCTTAGATTTAGCTTATCTGAGAAAACACCGCCACCAACTCCGCTATCGGTTTTAGATCCATCTGTGTAGAGATGGATTGACTTGTCCTCCATGAAAGCATCTTCCTCCCAGAATGATCTAGAGGAGAAGCTTACATGGAAGATTTTGTCAAACCAAAGTTCAGGTATGGTGTAATCGACGTTCTCTGTGAGGACTCCAAATGAATTATTTGTCCACTGTTTAGTCGCTTTAAGGCGCATAGCTGCAGTCGCAGCTACTTGCTTGCTGAAGATATCTAGGGGTGTCAAATGAAACAGAATGTCTAACGCCGCAGAGGGGGTAGATCGCAAGGCTCCGCTTATGCATAGACATGCTGTTCTTTGGACTCTGCTTAGTTTAATGTGGTTGACTGCATATTCTAAGGCCGTCCACCAGACGACCACCCCGTAAGTAAGTATCGGTCTTATGACCGAGACGTATAGCCAGTAGGTTATGCGAGGTTGAAGGCCCAATGGCTTTTTTGCAAGAGAATAAAGCTATTGTAGCTTTATTGACTCTTTCTTGAATATTAGGTTTCCAGTCTAGTTTCCTGTCAAAAATGAGACCGAAAATACTAAACTGGTACCTATTGAAGGAGGGTCTATAGTTGGAATTTTGTATTTCCTGGAAAAGAGGACAAGATCATTTTTATGAGGGTCTATTCCCAATCCACAGCGATCTGCCCAGCGGGTTAATCTATTGAGATTTACTTGAAGGAGTTCTTTAATGGTATTTAGATGTTTTCCTGAGACGGCTATGGCAACGTTATCCGCATAGGCAATCACTCTGCTACCACCCGCTTCCAGGTATATCAGTAGTTCGCCTTGTGGCGTACCTCTGCTGACACATCTTTTAGCAGAAGTCCCACCCAGTTTGGAGTTGATTATCCTGCTTTTTAGCATTAGACTGATCAACTCCCCAAGTGAGTCGTGTACCTGCAGGGTTGACAGCGCAGTCGTGATTGCGGATGTGTCGACGTTGTTAAGGGCGCCCTCTATGTCCAGGAAAGCAACCATTGTGTACTCTTTATATTGTAGGGATCGTTCGATGTGGCTAGTCAGAGAGTGCAAAGCCGTTTCCACCGACTTTCCTTTACAGTAGGCATGTTGAGCCGTAGACAGAAGTCTTGGATCAACTTTAGCTCGAATATGGATATCAATCAGTCGTTATAGAGTTTTCAGAAGGAAAGATGATAGACTTATAGGTCTGAGGTAATATTTTCTAGCACAGGCAGAATAATATCTGAGGACGTCTGTCGCTCGGCAGGTATTATGCCGTCCGGACCAGCAGACTTGTATGGTTTGAAGCGCTCAGAGCAGTTTGTCTCTCATAATCAGACCATGAATTTTGGTCGCGGTTGCAGTAGGTCTGTTCGGCCGCGAGTTGGGAGCTACTTGGAAAGTGGGTGTCCTGTAGTAAATTGAAGTTGTCCAGGAGCTGTCGGTTTTTTTCAAACAGCTAGGCATCATAGGATTTGTAGAGAGGATTTTTCTTAGCCGCGATGCCTCAGAGTTTCTGTGATTTTGTCACAGAATGACCTCCGGGATTGTCGCTTTGCCTTCCTCAGTTCTTTTTTGTATAATTTGAGGAATTCTTTGTATGAGTCCTAGTCAATCACTTTTCATGTGTTTTTTGTTACGTTGAAAGGTTTTCTACAAGAGTTTCTAAGCAGTCCCAGTGCTGATGTCCACCAATGTGGATTTTTCTTGCCTCTAGGTTGAATAAGAGGGCAGGAAGCGGCTATAGCCTGATTGAGAGCCAGAGTGAATTCCTTGACTTTGATGTCAAGCTCATTGGTGTCACGCGGGGGACTTGATAGTTTTGAGGATAGCGTTTCAGACAGTATTCCTGTGTATTTTGGCCAATCAGTTTCCCGGTAGTTCCGGAAAGCTGGTTGGCTGGGGGAGCATCACTCAGGCTTAATTGGATGTGTTCTGAAAAGGAGTGTTCAGACGATACCATCCAGTTCGTTAGCCTTTGAGTGATGCTGTCGGAGACAACAGTGATATCTAGTACTTCCTGTCGGTTTCTAGTTATAAAAGTAAGCTCATTGCCAATGTTGCAAATAAAGAGGTTAGTACTTAAAATATAGTCAAAAAGGAACTCACCTCTATCATTGATGTCGGTACTGCCCCATACCGTGTGATGTGCGTTAGAGTCGCATCCGATTATGAGGCCAGTTTTTTGCCTTCCAGCTTCCAGTACCACCCTTTCTAGGTTATCACCAGGGAGAGGGCCCACTTGGTCGTGGCCAAGGTAAGCCAATGCCAGCCAGTAGGAGCCTTTTGCAGTCTCTAGTCTGGCAACGGTTAAGTCGGGGTCGTTGAGGTTAGGAAGTAGAAATACATTAAGGCTACGTTTCACTAATATACAACTTCTGATCTTACCTTTGTCTCTTGTATAGAGTGGAGCGTATGCGGGTGTCCTAAGTCCACGAACCACGCCTTCTACAATCCATGGTTCTTGGATTAGGATAGTCTTCTGCGCTTTTTGAAAGACGCAGAATGAGTGCGGCCGAAGCCTAACACAATACGATACTATATACCGAATTGACACTACTGATAGTGTGTGTTCTTGATTTCAAGAAAACTTTTAAAATATTAATCCGTAGATTAACTTTATAATAATAAATGTAAATAAAATGACATTTTTAGGTAGATAGATAATTTAAATTCATAAATCTGCAGGTATAAATAAATTAACTAAATTAAATCTAATACTTGTTACTGTTTAGTACGGTAACGGAAAAAATAAATAAATAAATAAATAAATAAATATATAGCAGTAAATCATTAATTATAATAATAGTACCTACTGAATAATAAGATAAATTGATTGTAGGAAATACGTGTTTGATTAACGCTGTAGCGCTCAAATAGTCTAGTGGACACTTAATCAATTTTTGAGATTACATACAACTTTCAATGAAAAAATTCGGCAGAGAAACCACAAAACTTCTAAAGGTCACTTAGGACTAATTTGGAGGAAGACTAGAGTCTTTACAGATCGATGAAAAAATAATGTGATAAGCTAATTCGGATTTCGATAAGTGCCTCTTATGAAGACTTTTGCGAAAAGACCGAAACTGTCAATGAAAGCAGTGGGGTAGTATAACTCCTCAAAAAGGGGAAAATCAATCAGCCTGGAATCACTCAGAAAATCTGATGACACCTACACTGAATCGAAGGGAGAGACTCTCCGTCTCATGGTTGGCGCTCACTTCCCAGGTAATCTAATTAGAACATCCTAGGAGTTCCTAGTGAGCTAGTGTGCTTAATAACAACACACGCCGTAGCTGGTATATTTTATCAGTTGCGGTGACGTATGGGCCCGTTAAATATGTTGTTGCTCCCTTTGATGGCTTCAAGTCATCTGGCACCGGTGGCATATGTCCAGTTATGTTAGAAAAAGGTATAGACCAGCTGCTAGTAACTCTGAAGAGAATCTTCACTGCTAGCCTGGCACTAGCATATATACCGAAACCCAGGCGAGCAATGAGAGTAGCTTTTATACCGAAAATCCGAAAAGAGGACTACACGCTAGCCTAGAGCTTCAGACCTATAAGTCTAATTTCCGCGGATAATGTAGCTATACTGTCTGCTGGATCGTGTCTAGCGACTGTCTGCTAAAAGCGCAGGCAGCCCTAGACGTGATCGACGATTGGTGCACTAGAAATATGCTTTCAGTCAATCCTCTCAAAACGGAGGTTGTTCTCTTTACGAGAAGCTGTCTAGTCTGACTCATCTAGTGCTTAAAGGCATCACCATCCAATTCTCCATAGAACCTAAGTATTTGGGTGTCATCCTGGATAACAATCTTTTATGGACTAAACATGTTATAGTACGTAGCCTGTAAGCCTCTAAGGCGTTTTCGGCCTTCTGGTAGTGCAAAGGAGCTGTCGGCAAAACACTGAGAATGGTCGTTTGGTTCTGCACAGTGTGATAAGGCCAATTATATTCTATATAACAAGCTCTGACGTTATTGCTGCATACCTGATTCTGCTCTAGACGCATTGATGAATCTCCCTTCCCTTGGGCTGCACTCTCAAAACCATCTTCCATTTAAAAAGAAGTGGTCTTTGGTATAACACGTTCTGGAGCTTTGATAACCTGGTCTTATGAATGGTCTCATGCAATGACATACTGCTTCCGAAAAAATATGAAATCGACTCTCTCGCCCTAAGACTGGTTTCAGCCAGAATCTGAACCAGGAAAGGAATGCAGTTGGGTCTTCACGGATGGCTGAAAAACTGCGGCATTGGTGTGTGGACAACGACAGCATTAGGTTTCACTCCCCGTTAGGAAAACTTCTTCCAAGCGGAGATGAAAAGTTTCCGACCGAACAATAATATAAGACATTTTTTCTCAAAATTTTTTATTTTGTTTTTCTACATAGCCTCCTTGTAACTCTACAACTTCTCCCAGCGATGCTCCCATCTCTCTAACCCGTCCAAATAGTACTTGGCGTTTTCCTCTGCAAAATAATTGTTCATGAAGGTGATTGCCTCCTCATTTGACGAAAATCTCTGCCCTCCGAGCGCAGTTTTTAGATGAGGGAACAAAAAGAAGTCGCTTGGGGCTAGATCTGTTGAATAAGGCGGTTGGTATAGCAGTTCAAAAAGTAATTCTTGGATTTTTGCCATGGCAACCGCTCATGTGAGACGGCGCGTTGTCTTGGTGAAACAGGATCTCCTATTTCTGCAAATGTGGCCGTTTTTCTGCAATTTCTGTCTTTAGCTTGCCAAGTAATTATCCGTAGTATGCTCCTGTAATGGTTTTTAATTTTTGAAGATAATCGATTAAGACAACTGCTTTACTATCCCAAAAAAACAGTCGCCATCACTTTCCCAGCCGAAAAAACAGTTTTTGCTTTTTTTGGAGCCGGCTCGCCCTTTGCAGTCCACTGTTTTGACTGAGTTTTTATTTCGGGCGTATAATGGTGTATCCACGTTTCATCTACAGTAATTAATCGGCTCCAAAACTCGGATTTATTGCGCCTAAACTGCGCCAACAGAGCTTTGGAAATGTTCATTCGAACACGTTTTTGGTCTAACGTAAGCAAACGCGGCGGCCAACGCGCGGGCAGCTTTCTCATGCCTAAAACTTGGTTTAATATGTAACAAACACGTTCTTTGGACATTTTAATAATCTCTACTATCTCTCTCACTTTAATTCGGCGGTCGTCCAACACCATTTGGTGAACTTTAGCAATGTTATCGTCAGTGGTTGCAGTTTTTGGACGTCCCGAACGTTCATCATCTCCAAAGCTCTTACGGCCACGTTTAAATTCAGCTGCCCAAAATTTCACTGTGGTAAATGATGGTGCAGAGTCCCCATACACAGAGTCCAACTCATTTTTGATTTGCATAGGCGTATTGCCTTTCAAAAACAAGAATTTAATAACAGCTCGATCAATTAACTTTTTAAATCATGAAGGATTTAAACTATTTTTTTTAAATGCATCATACATCAGATTTTTAAGAGGGTCTTATATTTATATTATTTTGGTGGGGGCGAACGCCCCCATTTATTCGGCTTAATACAAGCTATAACTTACAAACTAAACTTAGACTAAAACTTAAAACTAAGGTTGGTTTTGAACGGATTTGAGGTTGGGAGTGGTGCGGTGGAAATCAAAGACGGTAGGGTTTGAGTTGATTTGACGTAGCATACGGGAGATTGGTTCGTTCGCGGCATAGGAGGTGTGGTGGGTTGGTAGATAGAAGAGTCGAGGGGTACGTAGATTACGAGGGTTAGTGTTGAGGAAAATGGAGTTGTGAAGGGACGCGCATTCAACGTGACCTGAAAGGAGTCGATGAATGAAGAGAAAGTCTGCTGCATCTCTGCGATCTTCAAGGGTGTTTAAGTTGATAAGGTTGAGACGGTTTTGATAGGGGGGCAGATTAAAAGGATCGTCCCAGGGCATACCTCGGAGAGCAAATCGAAGAAAACGGCGCTGAATGCCTTCAATTCTCGAGATATGAACACGATGATATGGGGACCATACTTGACTGGCGTACCCTAGGAGGGGGCGAACAAAGGTAATATAGAGCGACCTGGTCACGTATGGGTTGTTGAATCTTTGGACCACCGTTTTACAAAACCTAGTGCAGAGTTGGCTTTGAGGATTATCTCATCCATATGTAGACGGAAGTTGAGCTCGCTGTCACACAAAATGCCGAGGTCGCGAAGAGACTGTACGGCGGAGATAGGTTGGTTATGGAGAAGATAGAGTCGGGGAGGAGATTGGTTCCGCTTATGTGAGAAGGTGATGCATTGGCATTTGGCGATGTTAAGTTCCAAAGAATTTTTGAGGCACCAGATCGAAAAACTATCAAGATCTTGTTGAAGGAGAAAAGAGTCATGGGGAGAGGAAATGGTTTTGAAAAATTTGGTATCGTCGGCGTAAAGGGAGACAGACGAGTGTTTGATGATCATATCGAGATCATTTATGGTTAATATAAAAAGAAGGGGACCGAGATGGCGGCCTTGTGGAACTCCAGAGGTGGCCAAAAATGGAGCGGAGTGGGCTGACCTAAAACGAACACTCTAAAAACGGTTTTTGAGGTAAGAGGATATCCATTTCAACAATATGGGTTTAAAGCCTAGGGCAGACAATTTAAAGATGATTAACCGATGAGAGATTTTATCGAAGGCTTTGCTAAAACCGGTTACAACTACATCGACTTCATTGCCATTTTCTAGGGCAGAGAGGGCAAAGGATACGAATTCAACGAGATTTGTGGTGGTTGACCTACTCTTTAGAAAGCCATGTTGTCTAGGAGAAATAAGTGATTTGCATTGGAAGCTTAGAGCTTCATACAAAATACTTTCGAAGAGTTTAGGTATATGAGAGAATTTAGCGATGGGACGATAGTTGGTTATTTCATTCTTTGATCCTTTCTTGTGGATCGGGGTTATGAAGGAGGATTTCCAAGCCTCAGGAAATTCTCCTTGTGAAAGGGATAGACGGAAGAGATTAGAAAGGGCAAGGGAAAGAGAGGAAGAACATTTTTTAAGAAATATGGCAGGGAGGCCATCTGGGCCGGGTGTGAATTCGTCATTGAGTTGGTGTAATTT